>JAECWS010000087.1:752500-2140660 GCA_018150905.1 Drosophila ambigua | reverse complement strand
TTAACATTCAGTTACATGTACTCCATATTAGCAATGAACAGAGACTATAAATACACTACAAGTTAGAAAGAAGACTAGTATTCAAAATGAAAAGACTATATCTTAAACAAGTGAGCAAGACTACATATTCAAATTGAAAAGGACTATATATTAACGTGAGCAAGACTGTATGTTCGGAAGTTAAGAAAGGAGACAGTATGTTAAGCAGTTGAAAGGAGACTGTATATTGAAGCAGTGGAACGAGGACTGCATGTTCTGAAGTTGAAAGGGACTGTATATTAAGCAGTGGAACGAGACTGTATGTTCAATGTGTTGAAAGAGACTACGTATGTTAAGCAGTTAGAAAAGAGACTGCATGTTAAGCAGTGGAACGAGACTGTATGTGACAGGAGTTGTAGAAGGACTGTATCTTCAGCAGTGGAACAGAGACACTGCATGTTTCTGAAGTTGAAAGAGACTGCATGATAAGCAGTGGAACTAGACTGTATGTTCTGAAGTTGAAAAGAGAAAGCTACATGTTCGGAAGTTAGAAAGAGACTGTGCATATTAAGCAGTGGAACAAGACTGTACCTTTCTGAAGTTGAAAGAGACTATGCCTTCAACAGTGGAAGAGACTGTATTTTCAGAAGTTGAACAGAGACTACATGTTCTAGTTGAAAGGACTATATTAAACAGTGGAACGAGGACTATATGTTCAGGAAGTTGAAAGAGACAGTACTGTTAAGCAGTTGAAGAGAGACTGTATATTAAGCGGAAAGAGACGTATATGTTAAGCAGTGGAACGAGACTGCATGTTCTAGAAGTTGAAAGGGACTGTATATTGCAGTGGAACTAGACTGTATCTTCAGTGTTAGAAAAGGACTACATAGGACAGTTGAAAGAGACTGCATATTAAAGCAAAGTGGAATTCGAAGTGCTGCATTTTCGGAAGTTGTAAGGGCTGCATCTTAAGCAGGACTACACTGGTCTTCAAACGAAAGACTGCATGTTCAGGAAGTGGAAACGAGACTGTATTTCTAAGCAGTGGAACGAGACTGCATGGATCCTGAAGCATTGAGAAGAGACTGTATGTTAAGCAGTGGAACCGGACTGCATGTTCGGAAGTTCTGAAAGGGACCCAGTATGTCAGCAGTTGAAGCAGACCTGCATGTTAAGCAGTGTGAAAAGAGACAGCATGTTCAGAGCAGATTGAAAGAGACTGCATGTTTAAGCAGTATGGAGGCGAGACTACATCTATCACAAAGGCTGAAAAAGGACTGTATATTAAAGCAGTGGAGACAAGACTGCATGTTCCTATTCAGAAGTTAGAAAAGGGACTGTATATTAAGCAGTGGAACAGGACTGTTCTCTGAAGTTAAAAGAGACTGTATGGAAAGCAGTGGAACGAGACTGCATGTTCAGGAAGTTGAAAGGAACTGTATGTTAGTCAGCTTAGTGGGAAAGAGACTGTATGTTCACAGGTTATAGAAGACTATATATTAAGCAGTGGAACAGAGTTTACATATTCTGAAGTTGAAAAGGGACTGTATATTAAGCAGTGGGGAACAGGACTATATGTTCGGAAGTTGAAAGGAAGACAGTATGTTAAGCAGTTGAAAGAAAGAGACTGCATGTTAAAGCAGTGGAAGCGAGACTGCATGTTCTGAAGTTGAAAAAGGGACTGTATGTTAAGCAGTGGAACGAGACTGTATTTTCGGAAGTTGAAAGAGACTGTATTTCGGAGACAGTGGAAAAGAGACTGCATATTCGGCAAAGTTGAAAGAGACTGCATATTTAAGCAGTGGAACTGAGACTGCTATCTTTCTGAAGTTGAAAGGGACTGCATGTTAAGCAGTGGAACCAGGACTGTATTTTCCGGAAGTTGAAAGAGACAGCATATTCAGGCAGTTGAAAGAAAAGGACTAGTATATTAAGCAGCGGAACAGAGACTGGACATATTCAGGAAGTTGAAAGAGACAAGTATGTTAAGCAGTTGTTAAGCAGTGGAGACTGTATGTTAACTGTGGAGACCTGCATGTTCTGAAGTTGAAAGGGACTGTATATTAGCAGTGGAGCAAGACTTATGGACTGTATCGTTAAGCAGAACGTTGAAGAACTGCAAGACTGCATGTTCTGAAGTTGAAAGAGAGACTGCATGTTCTGAAGTTGAAAAAGAGACTGCATGTTAAGCAGTGGAACAAGACTGCATGTTCGGAAGTTGAAAGGGACTGTATGTTAAGCAGTGGAACGAGACGTATGTTCGGAAGTGAAAGAGACTGTATGTTAAGCAGTTGAACTGCATGTTCTGAGGTTGAAAGCTGCATGTTAAGCAGTGGAATTGAAAAGACTGCATTTTCTGATGAGTGAAAGAGACTGTATGTTAAGCAGTGGAACGAGGACTGTATTGGAAAGAGACTGTATGTTCGAAGTTGAAAAGACTGTTAAAAGAGGACTGCATGTTCTGAAGTTGAAGAGGGACTGTATGTTAAGCAGTGGAACGAGACTGCATGTTCTGAAGTTGAAAGGGACTGTATGTTAAGCAGTGGAACGAGACTGTATGTTCAGTTCTGATGTTTAAGAGAGGACTGCATGATAAGCGTGGAACGAGACTGTATGTTCGGAAGTTGAAAGAGACTGTTGTTAAGCAAACAACTGTTCTGAGTTGAAAGAGACTGCATGTTAAGCAGTGGAACGAGACTGTATGTTCTGAAGTTGAAAGGGACTGCATGTTAAGCAGTGGAACGAGACTGTATGTTCTGATGTTGAAAGAGACTGCATGTTCTGAAGTTGAAAGAGACTGCATGTTAAGAAAACTGTGTTGAACTAGACTGCATTTTCTGAAGTTGTAAGAGACTGCATGTTAAGCAGTGGAACGAGACTGTATGTTCTGATGTTTAAAGAGACTGCATGATAAGCAGTGGAACGAGACTGTATGTTCGGAAGTTGAAAGAGACAGTATGTTAAGCAGTTGAGAGAGACTGTATGTTAAGCAGTGGAAAGAGACTGCATGTTCTGAAGTATGAAAGGGACTGTATGTTAAGCAGTGGAACGGGACTGTATGTTCTGAAGTTGAAAGGGACAGTATGTTAAGCAGTGGAACAGAGCCTGCATGTTCAGAAGTTGAACGAGACTGCATGTTCGGAAGTTGAAAGAGACTGTATTTTAAGCAGTGGAACGAGACTGCATGTTCTGAAGTTGAAAGGGACTGTATGTTAAGCAGTTGAAAGAGACTGCATGTTAAGCAGTGGAACGAGACTGCATGTTCTGAAGTTGAAAGAGACTGCATGTTAAGCAGTGGAACTAGACTGTATTTTCTGAAGTTGTAAGAGACTGCATGTTAAGCAGTGGAACGAGACTGCATGTTCTGAAGTTGAAAGGGACTGTATGTTAAGCAGTGGAACGGGACTGTATGTTCGGAAGTTGAAAGAGACAGTATGTTAAGCAGTTGAAAGAGACTGCATGTTAAGCAGTGGAACGAGACTGCATGTTCGGAAGTTGAAAGAGACTGTATTTTAAGCAGTGGAACGAGACTGCATGTTCTGAAGTTGAAAGGGACTGTATATTAAGCAGTGGAACGGGACTGTATGTTCGGAAGTTGAAAGAGACAGTATGTTAAGCAGTTGAAAGAGCCTGCATGTTAAGCAGTGGAACGAGACTGCATGTTCGGAAGTTGAAAGAGACTGTATTTTAAGCAGTGGAACGAGACTGCATGTTCTGAAGTTGAAAGGGACTGTATGTTAAGCAGTGGAACTAGACTGTATGTTCTGAAGTTGAAAGAGACTGCATGTTCTGAAGTTGAAAGAGACTGCATGTTAAGCAGTGGAACTAGACTGTATTTTCTGAAGTTGTAAGAGACTGCATGTTAAGCAGTGGAACGAGACTGTATTTTCTGAAGTTGAAAGAGACTGCATGTTCGGAAGTTGAAAGAGACTGTATGTTAAGCAGTGGAACGGGACTGTATGTTCGGAAGTTGAAAGAGACAGTATGTTAAGCAGTTGAAAGAGACTGTATGTTAAGCAGTGGAACGAGACTGCATGTTCTGAAGTTGAAAGGGACTGTATGTTAAGCAGTGGAACGGGACTGTATGTTCGGAAGTTGAAAGAGACTGTATGTTAAGCAGTGGAACGAGACTGCATGTTCGGAAGTTGAAAGGGACTGTATGTTAAGCAGTGGAACGAGACTGCATGTTCGGAAGTTGAAAGAGACTGTATTTTAAGCAGTGGAACGAGACTGCATGTTCTGAAGTTGAAAGGGACTGTATGTTAAGCAGTGGAACGGGACTGTATGTTCGGAAGTTGAAAGAGACAGTATGTTAAGCAGTTGAAAGAGCCTGCATGTTAAGCAGTGGAACGAGACTGCATGTTCGGAAGTTGAAAGAGACTGTATTTTAAGCAGTGGAACGAGACTGCATGTTCTGAAGTTGAAAGGGACTGTATGTTAAGCAGTGGAACGAGACTGCATGTTCTGAAGTTGAAAGGGACTGTATGTTAAGCAGTGGAACGGGACTGTATGTTCGGAAGTTGAAAGAGACTGTATGTTAAGCAGTGGAACGAGACTGCATGTTCGGAAGTTGAAAGGGACTGTATGTTAAGCAGTGGAACGAGACTGCATGTTCGGAAGTTGAAAGAGACTGTATTTTAAGCAGTGGAACGAGACTGCATGTTCTGAAGTTGAAAGGGACTGTATGTTAAGCAGTGGAACGGGACTGTATGTTCGGAAGTTGAAAGAGACAGTATGTTAAGCAGTTGAAAGAGACTGTATGTTAAGCAGTGGAACGAGACTGCATGTTCTGAAGTTGAAAGGGACTGTATGTTAAGCAGTGGAACGGGACTGTATGTTCGGGAAGTTGAAAGGACTGTATGTTAAGCAGTGGAACGAGACTGCATGTTCGGAAGTTGAAAGAGACTGTATTTAAGTTAAAAAAAGACTGTATGTTAAGCAGTGGAACGAGACTGTATGTTAAGCAGAAGTTGAAAGGGAACTGTATGTTAAGCAGTGGAAAGAGACTGTATGTTCTGAAGTTGAAAGAGGACTGTATGTTAAGCAGTGGAACGAGACTGCATGTTCTAAAGCAAAGCTGTAAGAACAGTGCATGTTCGGAAGTTGAAAGAGACAGTATGTTAAGCAGTTGAAAGAGCCTGCATGTTAAGCAGTGAAACGAGACTGTATGTTAAGCAGTGGAACGAGACTGCATGTTCGGAAGTTGAAAGGGACTGTATGTTAAGCAGTGGAACGAGACTGCATGTTCTGAAGTTGAAAGGGACTGTATGTTAAGCAGTGGAACGAGACTGTATGTTCTGAAGTTGAAAGAGACTGCATGTTCGGAAGTGGAAAGAGACTGTATGTTAAGCAGTGGAACGAGACTGCATGTTCGGAAGTTGAAAGAGACAGTATGTTAAGCAGTGGAACAGACTGTATTTTCAGTTGAAAGAGCCTGCATGTTAAGCAGTGAAACGAGACTGTATGTTAAGCAGTGGAACGAGACTGCATGTTCGGAAGTTGAAAGAGACTGTATGTTAAGCAGTGGAACGAGACTGCATGTTCTGAAGTTGAAAGGGACTGTATGTTAAGCAGTGGAACTAGACTGTATTTTCTGAAGTTGTAAGAGACTGCATGTTAAGCAGTGGAACGAGACTGATTTCTGAAGTTGAAAGAGACTGCATGTTCGGAAGTGGAAAGAGACTGTATGTTAAGCAGTGGAACGAGACTGCATGTTCTGAAGTTGAAAGAGACTGCATGTTAAGCAGTGGAACTAGACTGTATTTTCTGAAGTTGTAAGAGACTGCATGTTAAGCAGTGGAACGAGACTGTATTTTCTGAAGTTGAAAGAGACTGCATGTTCGGAAGTGGAAAGAGACTGTATGTTAAGCAGTGGAACGAGACTGCATGTTCGGAAGTGGAAAGAGACTGTATGTTAAGCAGTGGAACGAGACTGCATGTTCTGAAGTTGAAAGAGACTGTATGTTAAGCAGTGGAACTAGACTGTATGTTCTGATGTTGAAAGAGACTGCATGTTCTGAAGTTGAAAGAGACTGCATGTTAAGCAGTGGAACTAGACTGTATTTTCTGAAGTTGTAAGAGACTGCATGTTAAGCAGTGGAACGAGACTGTATTTTCTGATGTTGAAAGAGACTGCATGTTCAGAAGTTGAAAGAGACTGCATGTTAAGCAGTGGAACTAGACTGTATTTTCTGAAGTTGAAAGAGACTGTATGTTCTGATGTTGAAAGAGACTGCATGTTAAGCAGTGGAACTAGACTGTATGTTCTGATGTTGAAAGAGACTGCATGTTCTGAAGTTGAAAGGGACTGTATGTTAAGCAGTGGAACGAGACTGCATGTTCTGAAGTTGAAAGGGACTGTATGTTAAGCAGTAGAACGAGACTGTATGTTCTGATGTTGAAAGAGACTGCATGTTCTGAAGTTGAAAGAGACAGTATGTTAAGCAGTTGAAAGAGACTGTATGTTAAGCAGTGGAACGAGACTGCATGTTCTGAAGTTGAAAGGGACTGTATGTTAAGCAGTGGAACTAGACTGTATGTTCTGAAGTTGTAAGAGACTGCATGTTAAGCAGTGGAACGAGACTGTATTTTCTGAAGTTGAAAGAGACTGCATGTTCGGAAGTTGAAAGAGACTGCATGTTAAGCAGTGGAACTAGACTGTATGTTCTGATGTTGAAAGAGACTGCATGTTCTGAAGTTGAAAGAGACTGCATGTTAAGCAGTGGAACTAGACTGTATGTTCTGAAGTTGTAAGAGACTGCATGTTAAGCAGTGGAACGAGACTGTATGTTCTGATGTTGAAAGAGACTGCATGTTCTGAAGTTGAAAGGGACTGTATGTTAAGCAGTGGAACGAGACTGTATGTTCTGATGTTGAAAGAGACTGCATGTTCTGAAGTTGAAAGGGACTGTATGTTAAGCAGTGGAACGAGACTGCATGTTCTGAAGTTGAAAGGGACTGTATGTTAAGCAGTAGAACGAGACTGTATGTTCTGATGTTGAAAGAGACTGCATGTTCTGAAGTTGAAAGGGACTGTATGTTAAGCAGTGGAACGAGACTGTATGTTCGGAAGTTGAAAGAGACAGTATGTTAAGCAGTTGAAAGAGACTGTATGTTAAGCAGTGGAACGAGACTGCATGTTCGGAAGTTGAAAGAGACTGTATTTTAAGCAGTGGAACGAGACTGCATGTTCTGAAGTTGAAAGGGACTGTATGTTAAGCAGTGGAACGGGACTGTATGTTCGGAAGTTGAAAGAGACTGCATGTTCTGAAGTTGAAAGGGACTGTATGTTAAGCAGTGGAACGAGACTGTATGTTCGGAAGTTGAAAGAGACTGTATGTTAAGCAGTTGAAAGAGACTGTATGTTAAGCAGTGGAACGAGACTGCATGTTCGGAAGTTGAAAGAGACAGTATGTTAAGCAGTTGAAAGAGCCTGCATGTTAAGCAGTGGAACGAGACTGCATGTTCGGAAGTTGAAAGAGACTGTATTTTAAGCAGTGGAACGAGACTGCATGTTCTGAAGTTGAAAGGGACTGTATGTTAAGCAGTGGAACGAGACTGCATGTTCGGAAGTTGAAAGAGACTGTATTTTAAGCAGTGGAACTAGACTGTATGTTCGGAAGTTGAAAGAGACTGTATTTTAAGCAGTGGAACGAGACTGCATGTTCTGAAGTTGAAAGGGACTGTATTTTAAGCAGTGGAACGAGACTGCATGTTCGGAAGTTGAAAGAGACTGTATTTTAAGCAGTGGAACGAGACTGCATGTTCTGAAGTTGAAAGGGACTGTATGTTAAGCAGTGGAACGGGACTGCATGTTCTGAAGTTGAAAGGGACTGTATGTTAAGCAGTGGAACTAGACTGTATGTTCTGATGTTGAAAGAGACTGCATGTTAAGCAGTGGAACGAGACTGTATTTTCTGAAGTTGAAAGAGACTGCATGTTCGGAAGTTGAAAGAGACTGTATTTTAAGCAGTGGAACGAGACTGCATGTTCTGAAGTTGAAAGGGACTGTATGTTAAGCAGTGGAACGGGACTGTATGTTCGGAAGTTGAAAGGGACTGTATGTTAAGCAGTTGAAAGAGACTGCATGTTAAGCAGTGGAACGAGACTGCATGTTCGGAAGTTGAAAGAGACTGTATTTTAAGCAGTGGAACGAGACTGCATGTTCTGAAGTTGAAAGGGAATGTATGTTAAGCAGTGGAACGAGACTGCATGTTCGGAAGTTGAAAGAGACTGTATTTTAAGCAGTGGAACGAGACTGCAAGTTCTGAAGTTGAAAGGGACTGTATGTTAAGCAGTGGAACGGGACTGCATGTTCTGAAGTTGAAAGGGACTGTATGTTAAGCAGTGGAACTAGACTGTATGTTCTGAAGTTGAAAGAGACTGCATGTTAAAGCAGTGGAACGAGACTGTATTTTCTGAAGTTGAAAGAGACTGCATGTTCGGAAGTTGAAAGAGCTGTATGTTAAGCAGTGGAACGGGACTGCATGTTCTGAAGTTGAAAGGGACTGTATGTTAAGCAGTGGAACTAGACTGTATGTTCTGAAGTTGAAAGAGACTGCATGTTAAGCAGTGGAACGAGACTGTATTTTCTGAAGTTGAAAGAGACTGCATGTTCGGAAGTTGAAAGAGACTGTATTTTAAGCAGTGGAACGAGACTGCATGTTCTGAAGTTGAAAGGGACTGTATGTTAAGCAGTGGAACGGGTCTGTATGTTCGGAAGTTGAAAGAGACAGTATGTTAAGCAGTTGAAAGAGCCTGCATGTTAAGCAGTGGAACGAGACTGCATGTTCGGAAGTTGAAAGAGACTGTATTTTAAGCAGTGGAACGAGACTGCATGTTCTGAAGTTGAAAGGGACTGTATGTTAAGCAGTGGAACGAGACTGCATGTTCTGAAGTTGAAAGGGACTGTATGTTAAGCAGTGGAACGAGACTGCATGTTCTGAAGTTGAAAGGGACTGTATGTTAAGCAGTGGAACTAGACTGTATGTTCTGATGTTGAAAGAGACTGCATGTTCTGAAGTTGAAAGAGACTGCATGTTAAGCAGTGGAACTAGACTGTATTTTCTGAAGTTGTAAGAGACTGCATGTTAAGCAGTGGAACGAGACTGTATTTTCTGAAGTTGAAAGAGACTGCATGTTCGGAAGTTGAAAGAGACTGTATGTTAAGCAGTGGAACGGGACTGTATGTTCGGAAGTTGAAAGAGACAGTATGTTAAGCAGTTGAAAGAGACTGTATGTTAAGCAGTGGAACGAGACTGCATGTTCAAGAAAGTTGAAAGGGACTGTATGTTAAGCAGTGGAACGAGACTGCATGTTCAGAAGTTGAAAGAGACTGTATGTTAAGCAGTGGAACGAGACTGTATGTTCGGAAGTTGAAAAGGACTGTATGCCTAAAGCAGTGGAACGAGACTGCATGTTCAGAAGTTGAAAGAGACTGCATGCTTAAGCAGTGGAAAGAGACTGCATGTTAAGCGTGGAACGAGACTGTATGTTCGGAAGTTGAAAGAGACTGTATGTTAAGCAGTGGAACGAGACTGTATGTTCGGAAGTTGAAAGAGACTGCATGTTCGGAAGTTGAAAGAGACTGTATTTTAAAGTTGGAAAGAGACTGCATGTTTGGAAGTTGAAAGGGACTGTATGTTAAGCAGTGGAACGAGACTGTATGTTCTGATGTTGAAAGGAGACTGCATGTTCTGAAGTTGAAAGGGACTGTATGTTAAGCAGTGGAACGAGACTGTATGTTCGGAAGTTGAAAGAGACTGCATGCTAAGCAGTGGAAAGACACTGCATGTTCGGCGTTGAAAGAGACTGTATGTTAGGAAGTTGAAAGAGACTGCATGTTAAGCAGTGGAACGAGACTGTATGTTCGGAAGTTGAAAGAGACTGCATGCTAAGCAGTGAACGAGACTGTACTTTTTGAAGTTGAAAGAGACTGCATGTTTGGAAGTTGAAAGGGACTGTATGTTAAGCAGTGGAACGAGACTGTATGTTCTGATGTTGAAAGAGACTGCATGTTCTGAAGTTGAAAGGGACTGTATGTTAAGCAGTGGAACGAGACTGTATGTTCGGAAGTTGAAAGAGACTGCATGCTAAGCAGTGGAAAGACACTGCATGTTCGGCGTTGAAAGAGACTGTATGTTAGGAAGTTGAAAGAGACTGCATGTTAAGCAGTGGAACGAGACTGTATGTTCGGAAGTTGAAAGAGACTGCATGCTAAGCAGTGAACGAGACTGTACTTTTTGAAGTTGAAAGAGACTGCATGTTTGGAAGTTGAAAGGGACTGTATGTTAAGCAGTGGAACGAGACTGTATGTTCTGATGTTGAAAGAGACTGCATGTTCTGAAGTTGAAAGGGACTGTATGTTAAGCAGTGGAACGAGACTGTATGTTCGGAAGTTGAAAGAGACTGCATGCTAAGCAGTGGAACGAGACTGTACTTTCTGAAGTTGAAAGAGACTGCATGTTCGGAAGTTGAAAGAGACTGTATGTTAAGCAGTGGAACGAGACTGCATGTTCGAAAGTTGAAAGCGACAGTATATTCAGAAGATGAAAGACAAAGACAAAATAACATACAAAGCAGTGGAACGAGACTGCATGTTCAGAAGTTGAAAGACACTGCATGTTCGGAGTTGAAAGAGACTGTATGTTAGGAAGTTGAAAGAGACTGCATGTTAAGCAGTGGAACGAGACTGTATGTTCGGAAGTTGAAAGAGACTGCATGTTCAGAAGTTGAAAGACACTGCATGTTCGGAGTTGAAAGAGACTGTATGTTAGGAAGTTGAAAGAGACTGCATGTTAAGCAGTGGAACGAGACTGTATGTTCGGAAGTTGAAAGAGACTGCATGCTAAGCAGTGGAACGAGACTGTACTTTCTGAAGTTGAAAGAGACTGCATGTTCGGAAGTTGAAAGAGACTGTATGTTAAGCAGTGGAACGAGACTGCATGTTCTGAAGTTGAAAGGGACTGTATGTTAAGCAGTGGAACGAGACTGTATGTTCTGATGTTGAAAGAGACTGCATGTTAAGCAGTGGAACTAGACTGTATTTTCTGAAGTTGTAAGAGACTGCATGTTAAGCAGTGGAACGAGACTGCATGTTCTGAAGTTGAAAGGGACTGTATGTTAAGCAGTGGAACGAGACTGTATGTTCAGAAGTTGAAAGAGACTGTATGTTAAGCAGTGGAACGAGACTGTATGTTCAGAAGTTGAAAGAGACTGCATGTTCTGAAGTTGAAAGGGACTGTATGTTAAGCAGTGGAACGAGACTGTATGTTCTGCAGTTGAAAGGGACTGCATGTTCGGAAGTTGAAAGAGACTGTATGTTAAGCAGTGGAACGAGACTGCATGTTCGAAAGTTGAAAGCGACAGTATATTCAGAAGATGAAAGACAAAGACAAAATAACATACAAAGCAGTGGAACGAGACTGCATGTTCAGAAGTTGAAAGACACTGCATGTTCGGAGTTGAAAGAGACTGTATGTTAGGAAGTTGAAAGAGACTGTATGTTCAGAAGTTGAAAGACACTGCATGTTCGGAGTTGAAAGAGACTGTATGTTAGGAAGTTGAAAGAGACTGCATGTTAAGCAGTGGAACGAGACTGTATGTTCGGAAGTTGAAAGAGACTGCATGCTAAGCAGTGGAACGAGACTGCATGTTCTGAAGTTGAAAGGGACTGTATGTTAAGCAGTGGAACGAGACTGTATGTTCTGAAGTTGAAAGAGACTGCATGTTAAGCAGTGGAACGAGACTGCATGTTAAGAAGTTGAAAGGGACTGTATGTTAAGCAGTGGAACGAGACTGTGTTTTCTGAAGTTGAAAGAGACTGCATGTTAAGCAGTGGAACGAGACTGTGTTTTCTGAAGTTGAAAGAGACTGCATGTTCTGAAGTTGAAAGGGACTGTAAGTTAAGCAGTGGAACGAGACTGTATGTTCTGAAGTTGAAAGAGACTGCATGTTAAGCAGTGGAACGAGACTGTGTTTTCTGAAGTTGAAAGAGACTGCATGTTAAGCAGTGGAACGAGACTGTGTTTTCTGAAGTTGAAAGAGACTGCATGTTAAGCAGTGGAACGAGACTGTGTTTTCTGAAGTTGAAAGAGACTGCATGTTCTGAAGTTGAAAGGGACTGTAAGTTAAGCAGTGGAACGAGACTGTATGTTCGGAAGTTGAAAGGGACTGTATGTTAAGCAGTGGAACTAGACTGTATGTTCTGAAGTTGAAAGGGACTGTATGTTAAGCAGTGGAACTAGACTGTATGTTCTGATGTTGAAAGAGACTGCATGTTCTGAAGTTGAAAGAGACTGCATGTTAAGCAGTGGAACTAGACTGTATTTTCTGAAGTTGTAAGAGACTGCATGTTAAGCAGTGGAACGAGACTGTATTTTCTGAAGTTGAAAGAGACTGCATGTTCGGAAGTGGAAAGAGACTGTATGTTAAGCAGTGGAACGAGACTGCATGTTCTGAAGTTGAAAGGGACTGTATGTTAAGCAGTGGAACTAGACTGTATGTTCTGATGTTGAAAGAGACTGCATGTTCTGAAGTTGAAAGAGACTGCATGTTAAGCAGTGGAACTAGACTGTATTTTCTGAAGTTGTAAGAGACTGCATGTTAAGCAGTGGAACGAGACTGTATTTTCTGAAGTTGAAAGAGACTGCATGTTCGGAAGTGGAAAGAGACTGTATGTTAAGCAGTGGAACGAGACTGTATGTTAAGCAGTTGAAAGAGACTGTATGTTAAGCAGTGGAACGAGACTGCATGTTCTGAAGTTGAAAGGGACTGTATGTTAAGCAGTGGAACTAGACTGTATGTTCTGATGTTGAAAGAGACTGCATGTTCTGAAGTTGAAAGAGACTGCATGTTAAGCAGTGGAACTAGACTGTATTTTCTGAAGTTGTAAGAGACTGCATGTTAAGCAGTGGAACGAGACTGTATTTTCTGAAGTTGAAAGAGACTGCATGTTCGGAAGTGGAAAGAGACTGTATGTTAAGCAGTGGAACGAGACTGCATGTTCTGAAGTTGAAAGGGACTGTATGTTAAGCAGTGGAACGAGACTGTATGTTCGGAAGTTGAAAGAGACAGTATGTTAAGCAGTTGAAAGAGACTGTATGTTAAGCAGTGGAACGAGACTGCATGTTCTGAAGTTGAAAGGGACTGTATGTTAAGCAGTGGAACTAGACTGTATGTTCTGATGTTGAAAGAGACTGCATGTTCTGAAGTTGAAAGAGACTGCATGTTAAGCAGTGGAACTAGACTGTATTTTCTGAAGTTGTAAGAGACTGCATGTTAAGCAGTGGAACGAGACTGTATGTTCTGATGTTTAAAGAGACTGCATGATAAGCAGTGGAACGAGACTGTATGTTCGGAAGTTGAAAGAGACAGTATGTTAAGCAGTTGAAAGAGACTGTATGTTAAGCAGTGGAACGAGACTGCATGTTCTGAAGTTGAAAGGGACTGTATGTTAAGCAGTGGAACTAGACTGTATGTTCTGATGTTGAAAGAGACTGCATGTTCTGAAGTTGAAAGAGACTGCATGTTAAGCAGTGGAACTAGACTGTATTTTCTGAAGTTGTAAGAGACTGCATGTTAAGCAGTGGAACGAGACTGTATTTTCTGAAGTTGAAAGAGACTGCATGTTCGGAAGTGGAAAGAGACTGTATATTAAGCAGTGGAAAGAGACTGTATGTTAAGCAGTGGAACGAGACTGCATGTTCTGAAGTTGAAAGGGACTGTAAGTTAAGCAGTGGAACGAGACTGTATGTTCGGAAGTTGAAAGAGACAGTATGTTAAGCAGTTGAAAGAGACTGTATGTTAAGCAGTGGAACGAGACTGCATGTTCTGAAGTTGAAAGGGACTGTATGTTAAGCAGTGGAACTAGACTGTATGTTCTGATGTTGAAAGAGGCTGCATGTTCTGAAGTTGAAAGAGACTGCATGTTAAGCAGTGGAACGAGACTGCATGTTAAGTAGTGGAACGAGACTGTGTTTTCTGAAGTTGAAAGAGACTGCATGTTCGGAAGTGGAAAGAGACTGTATGTTAAGCAGTGGAACGAGACTGTATGTTCTGATGTTTAAAGAGACTGCATGATAAGCAGTGGAACGAGACTGTATGTTCGGAAGTTGAAAGAGACAGTATGTTAAGCAGTTGAGAGAGACTGTATGTTAAGCAGTGGAACGAGACTGCATGTTCTGAAGTTGAAAGGGACTGTATGTTAAGCAGTGGAACTAGACTGTATGTTCTGATGTTGAAAGAGACTGCATGTTCTGAAGTTGAAAGAGACTGCATGTTAAGCAGTGGAACTAGACTGTATTTTCTGAAGTTGTAAGAGACTGCATGTTAAGCAGTGGAACGAGACTGTATTTTCTGAAGTTGAAAGAGACTGCATGTTCGGAAGTGGAAAGAGACTGTATGTTAAGCAGTGGAACGAGACTGCATGTTCGGAAGTGGAAAGAGACTGTATGTTAAGCAGTGGAACGAGACTGCATGTTCTGAAGTTGAAAGGGACTGTATGTTAAGCAGTGGAACGAGACTGCATGTTCTGAAGTTGAAAGGGACTGTATGTTAAGCAGTGGAACTAGACTGTATGTTCTGATGTTGAAAGAGACTGTATGTTCGGAAGTTGAAAGAGACTGCATGTTAAGCAGTGGACCGAGACTGTATTTTCTGAAGTTGAAAGCGACAGTATGTTAAGCAGTTGAAAGAGACTGTATGTTAAGCAGTGGAACGAGACTGCATGTTCAGTAGTTGAAAGAGACTGTATGTTAAGCAGTGGAACGAGACTGCATGTTCAGTAGTTGAAAGAGACTGTATGTTAAGCAGTGGAACGAGACTGCATGTTCGGAGTTGAAAGAGACTGTATGTTAAGCAGTGGAACGAGACTGCATGTTCAGTAGTTGAAAGAGACTGTATGTTAAGCAGTGGAGACTGCATGTTCGGAAGTTGAAAGAGACTGCATGTTAAGCAGTGGAACGAGACTGTATGTTCGGAAGTTGAAAGAGACTGCATGTTAAGCAGTGGAACGAGACTGTATGTTCGGAAGTTGAAAGCGACAGTATGTTAAGCAGCTGAAAGAGACTGTATGTTAAGCAGTGGAACGAGACTGCATGTTCAGTAGTTGAAAGAGACTGTATGTTAAGCAGTGGAGACTGTATGTTCGGAAGTTGAAAGCGACAGTATGTTATGCAGTGGAACGAGACTGCCTGTTCAGTAGTTGAAAGAGACTGTATGTTAAGCAGTGGAACGAGACTGCCTGTTCAGTAGTTGAAAGAGACTGTATGTTAAGCAGTGGAACGAGACTGCATGTTCAGTGGGTGAAAGAGACTGCATGTTAAGCAGTGGAACGAGACTGTATTTTCTGAAGTTGAAAGCGACAGTATGTTAAGCAGTTGAAAGAGACTGTATGATAAGCAGTGGAACGAGACTGCCTGTTCAGTAGTTGAAAGAGACTGTATGTTAAGCAGTGGAACGAGACTGCATGTTCAGTAGTTGAAAGAGACTATGTTAAGCAGTGGAACGAGACTGCATGTTCAGTAGTTGAAAGAGACTGTATGTTAAGCAGTGGAACGAGACTGTATGTTCGGAAGTTGAAAGAGACTGCATGTTAAGCAGTGGAACGAGACTTTTTTTTTCTGAATTTGAAAGCGACAGTATGTTAAGCAGTTGAAAGAGACTGTATGTTAAGCAGTGGAACGAGACTGCATGTTCAGTAGTTGAAAGAGACTGTATGTTAAGCAGTGGAACGAGACTGCATGTTCAGTAGTTGAAAGAGACTGTATGTTAAGCAGTGGAACGAGACTGTATGTTCGGAAGTTGAAAGAGACTGCATGTTAAGCAGTGGAACGAGACTGTATGTTCGGAAGTTGAAAGCGACAGTATGTTATGCAGTGGAACGAGACTGCATGTTCAGTAGTTGAAAGAGACTGTATGTTAAGCAGTGGAACGAGACTGCATGTTCAGTAGTTGAAAGAGACTGTATGTTAAGCAGTGGAACGAGACTGCATGTTCGGAGTTGAAAGAGACTGTATGTTAAGCAGTGGAACGAGACTGCATGTTCGGAGTTGAAAGAGACTGTATGTTAAGCAGTGGAACGAGACTGCATGTTCGGAAGTTGAAAGCGACAGTATGTTATGCAGTGGAACGAGACTGCATGTTCGGAAGTTGAAAGGGACTGCATGTTCAGAAGTTGAAAGGGACTGTATGTTAAGCAGTGGAACGCGACTGCATTTTAAGCACTGAAACGAGACTGTATGTTAAGCAGTGGAACGAGACTGTATGTTCGGAAGTTGAAAGAGACTGCATGTTAAGCAGTGGAACGAGACTGTATGTTCGGAAGTTGAAAGCGACAGTATGTTATGCAGTGGAACGAGACTGCATGTTCGGAAGTTGAAAGGGACTGCATGTTCAGAAGTTGAAAGGGACTGTATGTTAAGCAGTGGAACGCGACTGCATGTTAAGCACTGAAACGAGACTGTATGTTAAGCAATGGAACGAGACTGCATGTTCGGAAGTTGAAAGAGACTGCATGTTAAGCAGTGGAACGAGACTGTATTTTCTGAAGTTGAAAGCGACAGTATGTTAAGCAGTTGAAAGAGACTGTATGATAAGCAGTGGAACGAGACTGCCTGTTCAGTAGTTGAAAGAGACTGTATGTTAAGCAGTGGACAGAGACTGTATGTTCGGAAGTTGAAAGAGACTGCATGTTAAGCAGTGGAACGAGACTGTATGTTCGGAAGTTGAAAGCGACAGTATGTTATGCAGTGGAACGAGACTGCATGTTCGGAAGTTGAAAGGGACTGCATGTTCAGAAGTTGAAAGGGACTGTATGTTAAGCAGTGGAACGCGACTGCATGTTAAGCACTGAAACGAGACTGTATGTTAAGCAATGGAACGAGACAGCATGTTCGGAAGTTGAAAGAGACTGCATGTTAAGCAGTGGAACGAGACTGCATGTTAAGCAGTGGAACGAGACTGTATGTTCGGAAGTTGAAAGAGACTGCATGTTCAGTAGTTGAAAGAGACTGTATGTTAAGCAGTGGAACGAGACTGCATGTTCAGTAGTTGAAAGAGACTGTATGTTAAGCAGTGGAACGAGACTGTATGTTCGGAAGTTGAAAGAGACTGCATGTTAAGCAGTGGAACGAGACTGTATGTTCAGAAGTTGAAAGAGACTGTATGTTAAGCAGTGGAACGAGACTGTATGTTCGGAAGTTGAAAGAGACTGCATGCTAAGCAGTGGAACGAGACTGCATGTTCAGTAGTTGAAAGAGACTATGTTAAGCAGTGGAACGAGACTGCATGTTCAGTAGTTGAAAGAGACTGTATGTTAAGCAGTGGAACGAGACTGCATGTTCAGTAGTTGAAAGAGACTGTATGTTAAGCAGTGGAACGAGACTGTATGTTCAGTAGTTGAAAGAGACTGCATGTTAAGCAGTGGACAACTATTTTAGTGAACGAGACTGCATGTTCAGTAGTTGAAAGAGACTGTATGTTAAGCAGTGGAACGAGACTGCATGTTCAGTAGTTGAAAGAGACTGTATGTTAAGCAGTGGAACGAGACTGCATGTTCAGTAGTTGAAAGAGACTATGTTAAGCAGTGGAACGAGACTGCATGTTCAGAGTTGAAAGAGACTGTATGTTAAGCAGTGGAACGAGACTGCATGTTCAGTAGTTGAAAGAGACTGATGTTAAGCAGTGGAACGAGACTGCATGTTCAGTAGTTGAAAGAGACTGCATGTTAAGCAGTGGAACGAGACTGCATGTTCAGTAGTTGAAAGAGACTGTATGTTAAGCAGTGGAACGAGACTGCATGTTAAGCAGTGGAACGAGACTGCATGTTCAGTAGTTGAAAGAGACTGTATGTTAAGCAGTGGAACGAGACTGCATGTTCAGTAGTTGAAAGAGACTATGTTAAGCAGTGGAACGAGACTGCATGTTCAGTAGTTGAAAGAGACTGTATGTTAAGCAGTGGAACGAGACTGCATGTTCAGTAGTTGAAAGAGACTGTATGTTAAGCAGTGGAACGAGACTGCATGTTCAGTAGTTGAAAGAGACTATGTTAAGCAGTGGAACGAGACTGCATGTTCAGTAGTTGAAAGAGACTGTATGTTAAGCAGTGGAACGAGACTGCATGTTCAGTAGTTGAAAGAGACTATGTTAAGCAGTGGAACGAGACTGCATGTTCAGTAGTTGAAAGAGACTGTATGTTAAGCAGTGGAACGACTCATAAGTGAACAGACTGCATGTTCAGTAGTTGAAAGAGACTGTATGTTAAGCAGTGGAACGAGACTGCATGTTCAGTAGTTGAAAGAGACTATGTTAAGCAGTGGAACGAGACTGCATGTTCAGTAGTTGAAAGAGACTGTATGTTAAGCAGTGGAACGAGACTGCATGTTCAGTAGTTGAAAGAGACTATGTTAAGCAGTGGAACGAGACTGCATGTTCAGTAGTTGAAAGAGACTGTATGTTAAGCAGTGGAACGAGACTGCATGTTCAGTAGTTGAAAGAGACTGTATGTTAAGCAGTGGAACGAGACTGCATGTTCAGTAGTTGAAAGAGACTGATGTTAAGCAGTGGAACGAGACTGCATGTTCAGTAGTTGAAAGAGACTGTATGTTAAGCAGTGGAACGAGACTGCATGTTCATAGTTGAAAGAACTGTTAAGTGGAACGAGACTGAATGTTCAGTAGTTGAAAGAGACTGTATGTTAAGCAGTGGAACGAGACTGCATGTTCAGTAGTTGAAAGAGACTATGTTAAGCAGTGGAACGAGACTGCATATTCAGTAGTTGAAAGAGACTGTATGTTAAGCAGTGGAACGAGACTGCATGTTCAGTAGTTGAAAGAGACTATGTTAAGCAGTGGAACGAGACTGCATGTTCAGTAGTTGAAAGAGACTGTATGTTAAGCAGTGGAACGAGACTGCATGTTCAGTAGTTGAAAGAGACTGTATGTTAAGCAGTGGAACGAGACTGCATGTTCGGAGTTGAAAGAGACTGTATGTTAAGCAGTGGAACGAGACTGCATGTTCAGTAGTTGAAAGAGACTATGTTAAGCAGTGGAACGAGACTGCATGTTCAGTAGTTGAAAGAGACTGTATGTTAAGCAGTGGAACGAGACTGCATGTTCGGAGTTGAAAGAGACTGTATGTTAAGCAGTGGAACGAGACTGCATGTTCGGAGTTGAAAGAGACTGTATGTTAAGCAGTGGAACGAGACTGCATGTTCAGTAGTTGAAAGAGACTATGTTAAGCAGTGGAACGAGACTGCATGTTCAGTAGTTGAAAGAGACTGTATGTTAAGCAGTGGAACGAGACTGCATGTTCAGTAGTTGAAAGAGACTGTATGTTAAGCAGTGGAGACTGCATGTTCGGAAGTTGAAAGAGACTGCATGTTAAGCAGTGGAACGAGACTGCATGTTCGGAAGTTGAAAGAGACTGTATGTTAAGCAGTGGAACGAGACTGCATGTTCGGAGTTGAAAGAGACTGTATGTTAAGCAGTGGAACGAGACTGCATGTTCGGAACTTGAAGGACACTGCATGTTCTGAAGTTGAAAGACACTGCATGTTCGGAGTTGGCGAATGGCGTCAACCGTCAACGACTACAGACGTATTTTTTTTATCGCTCCGCGGTGAAAATCAATTAAATCAATTAATCGCGATTAATCATAAATTAAATTCGCGAAAAAGCGCTCGGGGTAGGCATGGGTACTAGTGATCGTGCTGCCCATGAATACCATCCAATCGAGTAATAAAGACTAATAGAAATAATAGAAAAGAACAAATGTCAACGTTTAAGAGCACCAGCTCTGTAAAGACCACAAGCACTGTAACCAAAGCCAAAATGAGCCAAGCCCGGCAACAACAACAAGACGAGCGTCGGCTCTCGCAAGCAAAAAGCAACGCGTACTTCTCTATACGCTCGCCAAAGGCAGCAGTACCAACAAAAACTGCATCACTGCAAGTGAACGAGGAGAGAGCACGCTCTCTCCCCTGCATTGGAAAGTGGGTCATGGAGTGCTCAGTGCCCATCCCCCGACTCGTACTGCCTAACCAGCGATTTGCTAATATCGACAACAACTAGTACAATGCCCTCGCTCAAAACTGTGTCTTCGACCACAACAACGACAACAACCACAACAACAACCACTGCAATTGCTCAGCGCCCGATACTGTCGACCCACTGCGACAAGCCCCAACTCTCCCAACCAATAAGTTCAAAAAATGCTAACGGAGCGTTAATTCAGACTGGGCTCGATCGCTATGTGCAAATCAAAAGAAAATTGAGCCCACAAAATGTGAAGAACAACAATGCAGCTAAAATAACTAAAATAACCGAGAGCACTGTGCCACATAAGGCACTAGCAAACAATAGATTTGCGATACTAAGTGTCCCAAATGAAGATGAGATCACCCAAACACCCAAGGCCAAAAAATTAAGACCGCCACCTATTTATGTTCGACAGGCAAATTGTGCTGAACTGGTCAAAAAAATAACTGATACAATTGGCGCAAACACATTCTATGTCACGTACATAAAAAGGGGTAATATAAATGAAATAAAAATACAAGTCAATGACGAACAAAACTATCGATCAGTTGCGAAATACCTCGAAAATGAAAAAATGAATTACTACACCTACCAACTTAAAAGTAGCAAAGGATTACAAGTGGTTATCAAAGGAATCGAACCAACAGTCCCAATCAATGAGATAATAGATGGACTTAACGATAAGGGCTTCGAGGTCAAAATGGCAATGAACATAATAAATAGAAATAAAATTCCCCAGCCAATGTTCAAAGTAGAACTGACACCTGAAAGTATGCATATAAGTAAAAATGAAGTTCACCCAATATACAAGCTTCAATACCTACTGCACCGTAGGATCACCGTTGAGGAACCACACAAACGAAATGGACCGGTCCAATGCACAAATTGCCAGGAATATGGACACACGAAAACCTATTGCACTCTACGGGCAGTCTGCGTTGCCTGTGGTGATGTTCATCTCACTGAGGCCTGCCCCGTAAATAAGGAGGACCCATCTGCCAAAAAATGTAGCAACTGTGGGGGAAACCATACTGCCAACTATAGAGGTTGTCCTGTCTATAAAGAATTGAAAAATCGCCTAAACCAACAAATAACTGCAGCTCGAAACCCGGTCGTCCGACAAAACTTAACATATATACCATCAACTACGACTCCAGGAGTTTCTTTTGCTCAGGCGTTAAGTTACAACAACGGGTCGGACGCCTCAGTCTCTAAGCCGACACTTCAACCAACCACAGCTGGAATAATGCAGAATCAGGCACCAAATCAGATCCCAGAAATCTCTGCCCAACATACCCCTGCTAATCCATCCCAATTGCCTAGTGGAATTGAGTCAATGCTGGTAACTATAACAAATACAATGGTAGCAATACAACAAACGATGCAGGAGCTTATGCGCAACCAAAATCTCCTCCTGGAGCTCCTAATCAAACAGAAATCTGTTTAAATGTCCTGTCTAAATATATGTTTCTGGAATGCAAATGGCATTTCTCAGCACAAATGCGAGCTCTTACAGTTCCTCGCTCAACACGACATTGACGCCATGCTCATATCAGAGACTCACCTTACAAATAAAAACTATTTTCACCTCGATGGCTATAACTTCTATGCGACAAATCATCCCGATGGTAAGGCACATGGAGGTACTGGCGTTCTGATCAAGAATCGCATTAGGCATTATCCATTGCCTTCATTTGCTACACCTTATCTACAGGCAACAGCAATTCATATTGAAATTCAGAGCGGCTACCTAAACCTAGCCGCAGTATACTGCCCACCACGTTTCTGCATTTCCGAAACAGAATTTGTAACATTCTTCGACCTACTAGGTGACCGATTTATAGCAGCTGGTGACTACAATGCCAAGCACACCCATTGGGGATCTAGACTTACCAACCCGAAAGGAAGACAAGAACAACAACAGTCGAAGCATTGGTTTCCTCAATGTCACTGGCGGCAAAACACTCAACACCAATATTAGCATCTAATAAACTTTCCAAAAGCAGTCGTATTTCTAGGCACATTGAAGTGCTGCTACGCGATAAAAGAAGGCTTCGCCGAGAGTGGCAAGCACACAGATCACCTGCATCGAAAGAGCGGCTAAAAATAGCCAACCAACTACTACGCAGAGCCCTAGAAGATGAAAAAAACCGAGCTCAAATATCCTATATGGAGCAACTCTCCCCAACTAGCAAACGATTCCCACTGTGGAAAGCAAAATCAGGCGTATGCCCACCAATCGAGAGTGAATCACCTTTGCGTACACAAACAGGAGAGTGGGCTCGCAGCAACAAAGAGAAGGCAAATACATTTGCCGTCCATCTAGAAAACGTCTTCAAACCGCACCCAGCAACGAATAGCTTTGTGCTCCCACCAACCAACAATCCCGAAGCTACTCCGCCTATCATATTCCAATCAGGAGAAGTCACAAGGGTCATTAAAGACCAAATCTCAAAGCAAAAGAAAGCTCCGGGCCATAGAATTGCCGAGCTGTGCAGTGTATTTCCTTACTATGATATTCAACAGCATGATGAAATGGGGCTATTATCCTCAAGAATGGAGGAAATCAGTCATCACAATGATTCATAAAGCAGGAAAAAGACAAGTCCAAGCCATCATCATATAGACCTATCAGCCTACTGCCTTGCCTATCAAAGATATTTGAAAAGCTGCTCCTGAATCGTATCAAACAACACCTACACATCAACGGTGCCATCCCGACTCACCAATTTGGATTTCGCGAAAAACACGGAACCATTGAACAAGTAAACCGTATAACCTCTGAGATACGAAATGCATTTGAAAGACGGGAGTATTGCTCCGCTGTTTTTCTGGATGTCGCACAGGCGTTCGACCGCGTTTGGTTAGATGGCTTAATCCACAAAATCAAAATATTACTTCCACAGAACATCCATGGAATAATGGAGTCATACCTACAGCAAAGAAGTTTCGCAGTACGATGCAAAGATTTCCTCTCTGAATATCATCCAATTGAAGCTGGTGTACCGCAAGGCAGCGTGCTTGGACCGACACTGTATATCATATTCACAGCAGATCTACCGACAAACAGCCTAACAACAACTTCGACATTTGCTGATGATACTGCCATATTAAGTCGCTCCAAGTGCCCAAGAAGGGCCACGGATCACTTATCATCTCATCTCGTGGCCTTAGAAAAATGGCTAGCAGACTGGCGGATACATGTAAATGAGCAAAAGTGCAAGCATGTCACCTTCACGTTAAACAGACAAACTTGCCCTCCATTATGTCTGAACAATATCAACATTCCACAAAGCACCGAAGTAACATACCTTGGTGTTCATCTGGATAGAAGGCTTACTTGGCGTAAGCACATCGAAGCGAAGAGAAATCTACTTAAATTTAAAGCTAGTAATCTACATTGGCTAATAAACACCCGTTCACCACTAAAACTGGAGTACAAAGTACTTTTGTACAATGCAGTTCTCAAACCCATCTGGACATACGGCTCCGAGCTATGGGGAAATGCTTGCGTTAGTAATTTAGAAATAATCCAAAGAGCTCAATCGAAGATACTAAGAACTATCACTGGGGCACCATGGTACATACGGAATGAAAATATCCATAAAGACTTAAATGTAGGATCAGTTAAAGATGAAATTGCCAAAGTGAAAGCAAAGTACCAGGCCAAGCTTCAAGCCCATCCTAATAGACTTGCGCAGTCTTTAACTTGGCACACTAGCCATACACGACTCCGGCGAAGAGACCTTCCCACCCAGCAATAATACTTAGCTAGGGACGTACTCTAAGTAATTAAGTGTAAATAATTAAATAAATATATTAGGCTAAGATTTGTATACTTGTCGTAAGTCTCTAATAGGGAAGATTCGATAAATAAAATCCCGTAATAATAAAAAAAAAAAAAAAAAAATGTTCGGAGTTGAAAGAGACTGTATGTTCGGAAGTTGAAAGAGACTGCATGTTAAGCAGTAAAACGAGACTGTATGTTCAGAAGTTGAAGGACACTGCATGTTCTGAAGTTGAAAGACACTACATGTTCGGAGTTGAAAGAGACTGTATTTTCGGAAGTTGAAAGAGACTGCATTTAAGCAGTGGAACGAGACTGTATGTTCTGATGTTGAAAGCGACAGTATGTTAAGCAGTTAGCAGTTGAAAGAGACTGCATGTTCGGAAGTTGAAAGGGACTGCATGTTAAGCAGTAAAACGAGACTGTATGTTCAGAAGTTGAAGGACACTGCATGTTCTGAAGTTGAAGGACACTGCATGTTCGGAGTTGAAAGAGACTGTATGTTAAGCAGTGGAACGAGACTGTATGTTCGGAAGTTGAAAGAGACTGCATGTTAAGCAGTGGAACGAGACTGCATGTTCTGAAGTTGAAGGACACTGCATGTTCTGAAGTTGAAAGACACTACATGTTCGGAGTTGAAAGAGACTGTATTTTCGGAAGTTGAAAGAGACTGCATTTAAGCAGTGGAACGAGACTGTATGTTCTGATGTTGAAAGCGACAGTATGTTAAGCAGTTGAAAGAGACTGCATGTTCGGAAGTTGAAAGGGACTGCATGTTAAGCAGTAAAACGAGACTGTATGTTCAGAAGTTGAAGGACACTGCATGTTCTGAAGTTGAAGGACACTGCATGTTCGGAGTTGAAAGAGACTGTATGTTAAGCAGTGGAACGAGACTGTATGTTCGGAAGTTGAAAGAGACTGTATGTTAAGCAGTGGAACGAGACTGTATGTTCGGAAGTTGAAAGAGACTGCATGTTAAGCAGTGGAACGAGACTGCATGTTCGGAAGTTGAAAGGGACTGTATGTTAAGCAGTGGAACGAGACTGCATGTTCGGAAGTTGAAAGGGACTGCATGTTAAGCAGTAAAACGAGACTGTATGTTCAGAAGTTGAAGGACACTGCATGTTCTGAAGTTGAAGGACACTGCATGTTCGGAGTTGAAAGAGACTGTATGTTAAGCAGTGGAACGAGACTGTATGTTCGGAAGTTGAAAGAGACTGTATGTTAAGCAGTGGAACGAGACTGTATGTTCGGAAGTTGAAAGAGACTGCATGTTAAGCAGTGGAACGAGACTGCATGTTCGGAAGTTGAAAGGGACTGCATGTTAAGCAGTAAAACGAGACTGTATGTTCAGAAGTTGAAGGACACTGCATGTTCAGAAGTTGAAGGACACTGTATGTTCGGAGTTGAAAGAGACTGTATGTTAAGCAGTGGAACGAGACTGTATGTTCGGAAGTTGAAAGAGACTGTATGTTAAGCAGTGGAACGAGACTGTATGTTCGGAAGTTGAAAGAGACTGCATGTTAAGCAGTGGAACGAGACTGTATGTTCGGAAGTTGAAAGGACACTGCATGTTCTGCAGTTGAAGGACACTGCATGTTCGAGTTGAAAGACTGTAGGAACGAACTGTATGTTCGGAAGTTGAAAGAACTGCATGTTAAGCAGTGGAAGAGACTGCATGTTCGGAAGTTGAAAGAGCTGTATGTTAAGCAGTGGAACGAGACTGTATGTTCGGAAGTTGAAAGAGACTGCATGTTAAGCAGTAGAACGAGACTGCATGTTCAGAAGTTGAAGGACACTGCATGTTCTGAAGTTGAAGGATACTGCATGTTCGGAGTTGAAAGAGACTGTATGTTAAGCAGTGGAACGAGACTGTATGTTCGGAAGTTGAAAGAGACTGCATGTTAAGCAGTGGAACGAGACTGTATGTTCAGAAGTTGAAGGACACTGCATGTTCTGAAGTTGAAGGACACTGCATGTTCGGAGTTGAAAGAGACTGTATGTTAAGCAGTGGAACGAGACTGTATGTTCGGAAGTGAAAGAACTGCATAAGCATAAGTTGAAAGAGACTGCATGTTAAGCAGTGGAACGAGACTGTATGTTCAGAAGTTGAAAGAGACTGCATGTTAAGCAGTGGAACGAGACTGCATGTTCAGAAGTTGAAGGACACTGCATGTTCTGAAGTTGAAGGATACTGCATGTTCGGAGTTGAAAGAGACTGTATGTTAAGCAGTGGAACGAGACTGTATGTTCGGAAGTTGAAAGAGACTGTATGTTAAGCAGTGGAACGAGACTGTATGTTCAGAAGTTGAAAGAGACTGCATGTTAAGCAGTGGAACGAGACTGCATGTTCAGAAGTTGAAGGACACTGCATGTTCTGAAGTTGAAGGACACTGCATGTTCGGAAGTTGAAAGAGACTGTATGTTAAGCAGTGGAACGAGACTGTATGTTCGGAAGTTGAAAGAGACTGCATGTTAAGCAGTGGAACGAGACTGCATGTTCAGAAGTTGAAGGACACTGCATGTTCTGAAGTTGAAGGACACTGCATGTTCGGAAGTTGAAAGAGACTGTATGTTAAGCAGTGGAACGAGACTGTATGTTCGGAAGTTGAAAGAGACTGCATGTTAAGCAGTGGAACGAGACTGCATGTTCAGAAGTTGAAGGACACTTCATGTTCTGAAGTTGAAGGACACTGCATGTTCGGAGTTGAAAGAGACTGTATGTTAAGCAGTGGAACGAGACTGTATGTTCGGAAGTTGAAAGAGACTGTATGTTAAGCAGTGGAACGAGACTGTATGTTCGGAAGTTGAAAGAGACTGCATGTTAAGCAGTGGAACGAGACTGCATGTTCAGAAGTTGAAGGACACTGCATGTTCGGAAGTTGAAAGACACTGTAACATGTGAAGTTGAAAGAGACTGTATGTTAAGCAGTGGAACGAGACTGTATGTTCAGAAGTTGAAGACACTGCATGTTCGAAGTTGAAGACACTGCATGTTCGGAGTTGAAAGAGACTGTATGTTAAGCAGTGGAACGAGACTGTATGTTCGGAAGTTGAAAGAGACTGTATGTTAAGCAGTGGAACGAGACTGTATGTTAAGCAGTGGAACGAGACTGTATGTTCGGAAGTTGAAAGAGACTGCATGTTAAGCAGTGGAACGAGACTGCATGTTCAGAAGTTGAAAGAACTGCATGTTAACAAGTGGAACGAGACTGCATGTTCGGAAGTTGAAAGAGACTGTATGTTCGGAAGTTGAAAGAGACTGTATGTTAAGCAGTGGAACGAGACTGTATGTTCGGAAGTTGAAAGAGACTGCATGTTAAGCAGTGGAACGAGACTGCATGTTCAGAAGTTGAAGGACACTGCATGTTCTGAAGTTGAAGGACACTGCATGTTCGGAGTTGAAAGAGACTGTATGTTAAGCAGTGGAACGAGACTGTATGTTCGGAAGTTGAAAGAGACTGCATGTTAAGCAGTGGAACGAGACTGCATGTTCAGAAGTTGAAGGACACTGCATGTTCTGAAGTTGAAGGACACTGCATGTTCGAGTTGAAAAGAGACTGTATGTTCGGAAGTTGAAAGAGACTGTATGTTAAGCAGTGGAACGAGACTGTATGTTCAGGAAAGGACTGCATGTTAACAGTGGAACGAGACTGTTAGTTAAAGGGAACACTGCATGTTCGAAGTTGAAAGAACTGCATGTTCAGATTGAAAGAGACTGTATGTTAAGCAGTGGAACGAGACTGCATGTTCGGAAGTTGAAAGAGACTATGTTAAGCAGTGGAACGAGACTGTATGTTCGAAGTTGAAACAGTATGTTGGAAGTGAAGAGACTGTATGTTCAGAGTTGAAAGGACTGCATGTTAAGCAGTGGAACGAGACTGCATGTTCAGAAGTTGAAGGACACTGCATGTTCTGAAGTTGAAAGAGACTGCATGTTCGAAGTTGAAAGGACTGCATGTTAAGCAGTGGAACGAGGGCTATGTTAGCAGTGAACGACGTATGTCGAAGTGAAAAGTATTTAGTTGAAAGAGACTGTATGTTAAGCAGTGGAACGAGACTGTATGTTCGGAAGTTGAAAGAGACTGCATGTTAAGCAGTGGAACGAGACTGCATGTTCGTAAGAAGTTGAAGAACTGCATGTTCTGGAAGTGTTGAAGGAACACTGCATGTTCGGAAGTTGAAAGAGACTGTATGTTAAGCAGTGGAACGAGACTGTATGTTCGGAAGTTGAAAGAGACTGCATGTTAAGCAGTGGAACGAGACTGCATGTTCAGAAGTTGAAGGACACTGCATGTTCTGAAGTTGAAGGACACTGCATGTTCGGAAGTTGAAAGAGACTGTATGTTAAGCAGTGGAACGAGACTGTATGTTCGGAAGTTGAAAGAGACTGCATGTTAAGCAGTGGAACGAGACTGCATGTTCAGAAGTTGAAGGACACTGCATGTTCTGAAGTTGAAGGACACTGCATGTTCGGAGTTGAAAGAGACTGTATGTTAAGCAGTGGAACGAGACTGTATGTTCGGAAGTTGAAAAGAAAGACTGCATGTTAAGCAGTGGAACGAGACTGCATGTTCAGAAGTTGAAAGACTATGTTAAGGGGACGACTGCATGTTCATGAAGAACGATGTTGGAAGTTGAAAGACACTGCATGTTCGGAAGTTGAAAGAGACTGTATGTTAAGCAGTGGAACGAGACTGTATGTTCGGAAGTTGAAAGAGACTGCATGTTAAGCAGTGGAACGAGACTGCATGTTCAGAAGTTGAAGGACACTGCATGTTCTGAAGTTGAAGGACACTGCATGTTCGGAGTTGAAAGAGACTGTATGTTCGGAAGTTGAAAGAGACTGTATGTTAAGCAGTGGAACGAGACTGTATGTTCGGAAGTTGAAAGAGACTGCATGTTAAGCAGTGGAACGAGACTGCATGTTCAGAAGTTGAAAGAGACTGTATGTTAAGCAGTGGAACGAGACTGCATGTTCGGAAGTTGAAAGGGACTGCATGTTAAGCAGTAAAACGAGACTGTATGTTAAGCAGTAAAACGAGACTGTATGTTCGGAAGTTGAAACTATGTTAGGTATGTTAGAGTGGACGAGCTGTTTAAGAGTATTAGCAGGAGGAACGAGACTGTATGTTCGGAAGTTGAAAGCGACAGTATGTTAAGCAGTTGAAAGAGACTGTATGTTAAGCAGTGGAACGAGACTGCATGTTCAGAAGTTGAAAGAGTTATGAAGTTGAAAGAGACTGCATGTTAAGCAGTGGAACGAGACTGCATGTTCGGAAGTTCAAAGAGACTGCATGTTAAGCAGTGGAACGAGACTGTATGTTAAGCAGTGGAACGAGACTGTATGTTCGGAAGTTGAAAGAGACAGTTAAGTTAGAGACTATGTTAAAGGAACGAGACTGCATGTTGGAAGTTGAAAGTGTATGTTAAGCAGTGAAAGCTGAAGTTGAAAGAGACTGCATGTTAAGCAGTGGAACGAGACTGCATGTTAAGCAGTGGAACGAGAGACTGTATGTTCTGATGTTAAGCAGTGGAACGAGACTGCATGTTAGAAGTGAAGACTGCATGTTAAGCGAGACTGCATGTTCGGAAGTGAAAGACTGCATGTTAGCAGTAAGAGACTGTATGTTAAGTGAGGTGTTAAGCAGTGGAACGAGACTGCATGTTAGTTGAAGAACTTTGTTAAAGCAGTGGAACGAGACTGCATGTTCAGAAGTTGAAAGAGACTGCATGTTAAGAAGTTGAAAGAGACTGCATGTTAAGCAGTGGAACGAGACTGCATGTTCGGAAGTTGAAAGAACTCATGTTAAGCAGTGAAGAGACTGTATGTTGAGTTGAAAGAGACTGCATGTTAAGCAGTGGAACGAGACTGTATTTTCTGAAGTTGAAAGAGACTGCATGTTAAGCAGTGGAACGAGACTGTATGTTCGGAAGTTTAAAGAGACAGTATGTTAAGCAGTTGAAAGAGACTGCATGTTAAGCAGTGGAACGAGACTGCATGTTCGGAAGTTGAAAGAGACTGTATGTTAAGCAGTGGAACGAGGCTGTATGTTAAGCAGTGGAACGAGACTGTATGTTCAAAACGACAGTATGTTAAGCAGTTGAAAGAGACTGTATGTTAAGCAGTGGAACGAGACTGCATGTTCGGAAGTTGAAAGAGACTGTATGTTAAGCAGTGGAACGAGGCTGTATGTTAAGCAGTGGAACGAGACTGTATGTTCGGAAGTTGAAAGCGACAGTATGTTAAGCAGTTGAAAGAGCCTGCATGTTAAGCAGTGGAACGAGACTGTATGTTCGGAAGTTGAAAGAGACTGTATGTTAAGCAGTTGAAAGAGCCTGCATGTTAAGCAGTGGAACGAGACTGCATGTTCGGAAGTTGAAAGCGACAGTATGTTAAGCAGTGGAACGAGGCTGTATGTTAAGCAGTGGAACGAGACTGTATGTTCGGAAGTTGAAAGCGACAGTATGTTAAGCAGTTGAAAGAGACTGTATGTTAAGCAGTGGAACGAGACTGTATGTTAGGAAGTTGAAAGAGACTGCATGTTAAGCAGTGGAACGAGGCTGTATGTTAAGCAGTGGAACGAGACTGTATGTTCGGAAGTTGAAAACGACAGTATGTTAAGCAGTTGAAAGAGACTGTATGTTAAGCAGTGGAACGAGACTGCATGTTCGGAAGTTGAAAGAGACTGTATGTTAAGCAGTTGAAAGAGCCTGCATGTTAAGCAGTGGAACGAGACTGCATGTTCGGAAGTTGAAAGCGACAGTATGTTAAGCAGTGGAACGAGGCTGTATGTTAAGCAGTGGAACGAGACTGTATGTTCGGAAGTTGAAAACGACAGTATGTTAAGCAGTTGAAAGAGACTGTATGTTAAGCAGTGGAACGAGACTGTATGTTCGGAAGTTGAAAGAGACAGTATGTTAAGCAGTGGAACGAGCTGTATGTTAAGAGTGGAAGAGACTGTAGTTCGAGTAAAGAGACTGTATGTTAAGCAGTGGAAAGAGACTGCATGTTAAGCAGTGGAACGAGACTGCATGTTCGGAAGTATGAAAGTGGAAATGCATGTTAAGCAGTGGAACGAGACTGTATGTTAAGCAGTGAAGACTGTATGTTCAGCAGTAAAGAGACTGTATGTTAAGCAGTGGAACGAACTGTATGTTCAAGTGAAAGCGACAGTATGTTAAGCAGTTGAAAGAGCCTGTATGTTAAGCAGTGGAACGAGACTGCATGTTCGGAAGTTGAAAGGACTGTATGTTAAGCAGTTGAAAGAGCCTGCATGTTAAGCAGTGGAACGAGACTGTATGTTCGGAAGTTGAAAGAGACTGTATGTTAAGCAGTGGAACGAGGCTGTATGTTAAGCAGTGGAACGAGACTGTATGTTCGGAAGTTGAAAGCGACAGTATGTTAAGCAGTTGAAAGAGACTGTATGTTAAGCAGTGGAACGAGACTGTATGTTCGGAAGTTGAAAGAGACTGCATGTTAAGCAGTGGAACGAGGCTGTATGTTAACAGTGGAACGAGACTGTATGTTCGGAAGTTGAAACGACAGTATGTTAAGCAGTTGAAAGAGACTGTATGTTAAGCAGTGGAACGAGACTGCATGTTCGGAAGTTGAAAGAGACTGTATGTTAAATTAAGCAGTGGCTGTATGTTAAGCAGTGGAACTTGGAACGAGACTGTATGTTCGGAAGTTGAAAACGACAGTATGTTAAGCAGTTGAAAGAGACTGTATGTTAAGCAGTGGAACGAGACTGTATGTTCGGAAATTGAAAGAGACTGTATGTTAAGCAGTGGAAAGAGACTGCATGTTAAGCAGTGGAACGAAATTGCATGTTCGGAAGTTGAAAGAGACGCATGTTAAGATGTATTTAAGCGTTGAAAGAGACTGTATGTTAAGCAGTGAAACGAGACTGCATGTTCGGAAGTTGAAGGACACTGCATGTTCTGAAGTTGAAAGACACTGCATGTTCGGAGTTGAAAGAGACTATATGTTCGGAACTTGAAAGAGAGTGCATGTTAAGCAGTGGAACGAGACGTATGTTAAGCAGTTGAAAGCATGTTAAGCAGTGGAACGAGACTGCATGTTCGGAAGTTGAAAGCGACAGTATGTTAAGCAGTTGAAAGAGACTGTATGTTAAGCAGTGGAACGAGACTGCATGTTCAGAAGTTGAAGGACACTGCATGTTCCGAAGTTGAAAGACACTGCATGTTCGGAGTTGAAAGAGGCTTTATGTTCGGAACTTGAAAGAGACTGCATGTTAAGCAGTGGAACGAGACTGCATGTTCGGAAGTTGAAAGCGACAGTATGTTAAGCAGTGGAACGAGGCTGTATGTTAAGCAGTGGAACGAGACTGTATGTTCGGAAGTTGAAAGAGACTGCATGTTAAGCAGTGAAACGAGACTGCATGTTCTGAAGTTGAAGGACACTGCATGTTCTGAAGTTGAAAGACACTGCATGTTCGGAGTTGAAAGAGACTATATGTTCGGAACTTGAAAGAGAGTGCATGTTAAGCAGTGGAACGAGACAGTATGTTAAGCAGTTGAAAAAGCCTGCATGTTAAGCAGTGGAACGAGACTGCATGTTCGGAAGTTGAAAGCGACAGTATGTTAAGCAGTTGAAAGAGACTGTATGTTAAGCAGTGGAACGAGACTGCATGTTTAGAAGTTGAAAGAGACTGCATGTTCTGAAGTTGAAAGAGCTGCATGTTAAGCAGTGGAACGAGACTGTATGTGCGGAAGTTGAAAGCGACAGTATGTTAAGCAGTTGAAAGAGACTGCATGTTAAGCAGTGGAACGAGACTGTATGTGCGGAAGTTGAAAGCGACAGTATGTTAAGCAGTGGAACGAGGCTGTATGTTAAGCAGTGGAACGAGGCTGTATGTTAAGCAGTGGAACGAGGCTGTATGTTCGGAAGTTGAAAGCGACAGTATGTTAAGCAGTAAGCGTATGTTAAGTGAACGAGCTGTATGTTAAGCAGTGGAACGAGACTGTATGTTCGGAAGTTAAAGCGACAGTATGTTAAGCAGTTGAAAGAGACTGCATGTTAAGCAGTGGAACGAGACTCATGTTCGGAAGTTGAAAGGACAGTATGTTAAGCAGTGGAACGAGGCTGTATGTTAAGCAGTGGAACGAGACTGTATGTTCGGAAGTTGAAAACGACAGTATGTTAAGCAGTTGAAAGAGACTGTATGTTAAGCAGTGGAACGAGACTGTATGTTCGGAAGTTGAAAGAGACTGTATGTTAAGCAGTGGAACGAGGCTGTATGTTAAGCAGTGGAACGAGACTGTATGTTCGGAAGTTGAAAGCGACAGTATGTTAAGCAGTTGAAAGAGACTGTATGTTAAGCAGTGGAACGAGACTGCATGTTCAGAAGTTGAAAGAGTTATGAAGTTGAAAGAGACTGCATGTTAAGCAGTGGAACAAGACTGTATGTTCTGATGTTGAAAGAGACTGCATGTTCGGAAGTTGAAAGAGACTGCATGTTCGGAAGTTGAAAGAGACTGCATGTTAAGCAGTGGAACGAGACTGTATGTTCTGAAGTTGAAATGGACTGCATGTTCTGAAGTTGAAAGGGACTGTATGTTAAGCAGTGGAACGAGACTACATGTTCTGAAGTTGAAAGAGACTGCATGTTAAGCAGTGGAACAAGACTGTATGTTCTGAAGTTGAAATGGACTGCATGTTCTGAAGTTGAAAGGGACTGTATGTTAAGCAGTGGAACGAGACTGTATGTTCTGATGTTGAAAGAGACTGCATGTTCGGAAGTTGAAAGAGACTGCATGTTCGGAAGTTGAAAGAGACTGCATGTTAAGCAGTGGAACGAGACTGTATGTTCTGAAGTTGAAATGGACTGCATGTTCTGAAGTTGAAAGGGACTGTATGTTAAGCAGTGGAACGAGACTGCATGTTCTGAAGTTGAAAGAGACTGCATGTTAAGCAGTGGAACAAGACTGTATGTTCTGAAGTTGAAATGGACTGCATGTTCTGAAGTTGAAAGGGACTGTATGTTAAGCAGTGGAACGAGACTGTATGTAACCATTGGAAGCGTTGTAAGTAAAGAGACTGCATGTTAAGCAGTGGAACGAGACTGTATGTTCAGAAGTTGAAAGACTGCATGTTCCGAAGTTGAAAGAACGTCAGTGGAAGAGACTGTATGTTCGAAGTTGAAAGGACTGTATGTTAAGCAGTGGAACGAGACTGCATGTTCTGAAGTTGAAAGGGACTGTATGTTAAGCAGTGGAACGAGGCTGTATGTTAAGCAGTGGAACGAGACTGCATGTTCGGAAGTTGAAAGCGACAGTATGTTAAGCAGTTGAAAGAGACTGTATGTTAAGCAGTGGAACGAGACTGCATGTTCGGAAGTTGAAAGAGACTGTATGTTAAGCAGTGGAACGAGGCTGTATGTTAAGCAGTGGAACGAGACTGTATGTTCGGAAGTTGAAAGCGACAGTATGTTAAGCAGTTGAAAGAGACTGTATGTTAAGCAGTGGAACGAGACTGCATGTTCGGAAGTAAAGGTATGTTAAGCAGTGGAACGAGACTGTATGTTAAGCAGTGGAACGAGACTGTATGTTCGGAAGTTGAAAGGACAGTATGTTAAGCAGTTGAAAGAGACTGTATGTTAAGCAGTGGAACGAGACTGTATGTTCGGAAGTTGAAAGAGACAGTAGTTAAGTGGAACGAGACTGCATGTTCGAGTGAAAGACTGTATGTTAAGCGTTGAAAGAGACTGTATGTTAAGCAGTGGAACGAGACTGCATGTTCGGAAGTTGAAAGAGACTGTATGTTAAGCAGTGGAACGAACTGCATGTTCGGAAGTTGAAAGAGACTGCATGTTAAGCAGTTGAAGAGACTGTATGTTAAGCAGTGGAACGAGACTGTATGTTCGAAGTTGAAAGACAGTATGTTAACAGTAACGAGACTGTATGTTAAGCAGTGGAACGAGACTGCATGTTCGGAAGTTGAAAGGACTGTATGTTAAGCAGTGAAGAGACTGTATGTTAAGCAGTGGAACGAGACTGCATGTTCGGAAGTTGAAAGGACTGTATGTTAAGCAGTGAAAGGACTGTATGTTAAGCAGTGGAACGAGACTGTATGTTCGGAAGTTGAAAGAGTCAGTTGAAGGACTGTATGTTAAGCAGTGGAACGAGACTGCATGTTCGGAAGTTGAAAGGACTGTATGTTAAGCAGTTGAAGGACTGCATTAAAGAGACTGCATGTTCGGAAGTTGAAAGAGACTGTATGTTAGCAGTGAACGAGACTGCATGTTCGAAGTTGAAAGAGACTGTATGTTAGCGTGGAACGAGACTGTATGTTCGGAAGTTGAAAGAGACTGCATGTTAAGCAGTGGAACGAGACTGTATGTTAGTGAAGAGACTGCATGTTCGGAAGTTGAAAGAGACTGTATGTTAAGCAGTGGAACGAGACTGTATGTTCTGAAGTTGAAAGACTGCATGTTGAGTGAAGAGACTGTATGTTAAGCAGTGGAACGAGACTGCATGTTCTGATGTTGAAAGAGACAGTATGTTAAGCAGCTGAAAGAGACTGTATGTTAAGCAGTGGAACAAGACTGTATGTTCGGAAGTTGAAAGAGACAGTATGTTAAGCAGTGGAACGAGACTGTATGTTCGGAATTTGAAAGAGACTGCATGTTAAGCAGTGAAACGAGACTGTATGTTCTGAAGTTGAAAGAGACTGCATGTTAGAGTTGAAAGAGACTATGTTAAGCAGTGGAACGAGACTGTATGTTCGGAAGTTGAAAGAGACTGTATGTTAAGCAGTGGAACGAGACTGTATGTTAAGCAGTGGAACGAGACTGTATGTTCGGAAGTTGAAAGAGACTGTATGTTAAGCAGTGGAACGAGACTGCATGTTCGGAAGTTGAAAGAGACTGCATGTTAAGCAGTTGAAAGAGACTGTATGTTAAGCAGTGGAAAGAGACTGCATGTTCTGAAGTTGAAAGACTGTATGTTAAGCAGTGGAACGAGACTGCATGTTCGATGAAGAGACTGCATGTTAGCAGTTGAAAGAGACTGTATGTTAAGCAGTGGAACGAGACTGTATGTTCTGAAGTTGAAAGAGACTGTATGTTAAGCAGTGGAACGAGACTGCATGTTCGGAAGTTGAAAGAGACTGCATGTTAAGCAGTTGAAAGAGACTGTATGTTAAGCAGTGGAACGAGACTGTATGTTCGAAGTTGAAAGACATGTAAGAGACTGTATGTTGAGTGAAGGACGAAGGCTGCATGTTAGCAGTGAACGAGACTGTATGTTAGCAGTTGAAGAGACTGCATGTTAAGCAGTTGAAAAGACTGCATGTTAAGCAGTGAAAGAGACTGTATGTTGCAGTGAACGGACTGCATGTTAAGCAGTGGAACGTTGAAAGAGACTGCATGTTGGATAAAGAAGAGACTGTATGTTAAGCAGTGGAACGAGACTGCATGTTCGGAAGTTGAAAGAGACTGTATGTTAAGCAGTGGAACGAGACTGCATGTTAAGAAGTTGAAAGAGACTGTATGTTAAGCAGTGGAACGAGACTGTATGTTCGGAAGTTGAAAGAGACTGTATGTTAAGCAGTTGAAAGAGACTGTATGTTAAGCAGTGGAACGAGACTGCATGTTCGGAAGTTGAAAGAGACTGTATGTTAAGCAGTGGAACGAGCGAAGCAGGAACGAGACTGCATGTTCGGAAGTTGAAAGGACTGTATGTTAAGCAGTGGAACGAGACTTATGTTAAGCAGTGAACGCATGTTCGGAAGTTGAAAGAAATGTTAAGCAGTTGAAAGAGACTGTATGTTAAGCAGTGGAACGAGACTGCATGTTCGGAAGTTGAAAGAGACTGTATGTTAAGCAGTGGAACGAGACTGCATGTTAGCAGTTGAAAGAGACTGTATGTTAAGCAGTGGAACGAGACTGTATGTTCTGAAGTTGAAAGGACGTATGTTCAGTTGAAAGAGACTGTATGTTAAGCAGTGGAACGAGACTGCATGTTCGGAAGTTGAAAGAGCTGTATGTTAAGCAGTGGAAGAGACTGTATGTGTGTGAGCTGATGTTAAGCAGTGGAACGAGACTGTATGTTCGAAGTTGAAAGGACTGCATGTTAAGCAGTTGAAAGAGACTGTATGTTAAGCAGTGGAACGAGACTGCATGTTCGGAAGTTGAAAGAGACTGTATGTTAAGCAGTGGAACGAGACTGCATGTTCGGAAGTTGAAAGAGACTGTATGTTAAGCAGTGGAACGAGACTGTATGTTCTGAAGTTGAAAGAGACTGTATGTTAAGCAGTTGAAAGAGACTGTATGTTAAGCAGTGGAACGAGACTGTATGTTCTGAAGTTGAAAGAGACTGTATGTTAAGCAGTGGCATGTTAAGCAGTGGAACGAGACTGTATGTTCTGAAGTTGAAAGAGACTGTATGTTAAGCAGTGGAACGAGACTGCATGTTCGGAAGTTGAAAGAGACTGCATGTTAAGCAGTGGAACGAGACTGCATGTTCGGAAGTTGAAAGAGACTGTATGTTAAGCAGTGGAACGAGACTGCATGTTCGGAAGTTGAAAGAGACTGTATGTTAAGCAGTGGAACGAGACTGTATGTTCTGAAGTTGAAAGAGACTGTATGTTAAGCAGTTGAAAGAGACTGTATGTTAAGCAGTGGAACGAGACTGTATGTTCTGAAGTTGAAAGAGACTGCATGTTAATCAGTGGAACGAGGCTGTATGTTAAGCAGTGGAACGAGACTGTATGTTCTGAAGTTGAAAGAGACTGTATGTTATGCAGTGGAACGAGACTGCATGTTCGGAAGTTGAAAGAGACTGTATGTTAAGCAGTGAAAAGACAGTTAAGCAGTGGAACGAGACTGTATGTTCTGAAGTTGAAAGAGACTGTATGTTAAGCAGTGGAACGAGACTGCATGTTCGGAATTAAAAAACGTATGTTAAGCAGTGGAACGAGACTGCATGTTCGGAAGTTGAAAGAGACTGTATGTTAAGCAGTGGAACGAGACTGTATGTTAAGCAGTGGAACGAAACTGTATGTTAAGCAGGGGAACGAGACTGCATGTTCGGAAGTTGAAAGAGACTGTATGTTAAGCAGTGGAACGAGACTGTATGTTCGGAAGTTGAAAGAGACTGTATGTTAAGCAGTGGAACGAGACTGTATGTTCGGAAGTTGAAAGACATATATTAGAAGTGACGTATGTTAAGCAGTGGAACGAGGCTGTATGTTAAGCAGTGGAACGAGACTGCATGTTCAGGAAGTTGAAAGAGACTGTATGTTAAGCAGTGGAACGAGACTGCATGTTCGGGAAGTTGAAAGAGACTGTATGTTAAGCAGTGGAACGAGACTGCATGTTAGCAGTTGAAGAGACTGCATGTTAAGCAGTTGAAAGAGACTGTATGTTAAGCAGTGGAACGAGACTGTATGTTCAAGTTGAAAGAGACTGTATGTTAAGCAGTGGAACGAGACTGTATGTTCTGAAGTTGAAGACATGTTAAGCAGTTGAAAGAGACTGTATGTTAAGCAGTGGAACGAGACTGCATGTTCTGAAGTTGAAAGAGACTGTATGTTAAGCAGTGGAACGAGACTGTATGTTCTGAAGTTGAAAGAGACTGTATGTTATGCAGTGGAACGAGACTGCATGTTCTGAAGTTGAAAGCGACAGTATATTCAGAAGATGAAAGCGACAGTATGTTAAGCAGTGGAACGAGGCTGTATGTTAAGCAGTGGAACGAGGCTGTATGTTAAGCAGTGGAACGAGACTGCATGTTCGGAAGTTGAAAGAGACTGTATGTTAAGCAGTGGAACGAGACTGCATGTTCGGAAGTTGAAAGAGACTGTATGTTAAGCAGTGGAACGAGACTGTATGTTCTGAAGTTGAAAGCGACAGTATATTCAGAAGATGAAAGCGACAGTATGTTAAGCAGTGGAACGAGGCTGTATGTTAAGCAGTGGAACGAGGCTGTATGTTAAGCAGTGGAACGAGACTGCATGTTCTGAAGTTGAAAGAGACTGCATGTTAAGCAGTTGAAAGAGACTGTATGTTAAGCAGTGGAACGAGACTGTATGTTCTGAAGTTGAAAGAGACTGTATGTTAAGCAGTGGAACGAGACTGTATGTTCTGAAGTTGAAAGAGACTGCATGTTAAGCAGTTGAAAGAGACTGTATGTTAAGCAGTGGAACGAGACTGTATGTTCTGAAGTTGAAAGAGACTGTATGTTAAGCAGTGGAACGAGACTGCATGTTCTGAAGTTGAAAGAGACTGCATGTTAAGCAGTTGAAAGAGACTGTATGTTAAGCAGTGGAACGAGACTGTATGTTCTGAAGTTGAAAGCGACAGTATATTCAGAAGATGAAAGCGACAGTATGTTAAGCAGTGGAACGAGGCTGTATGTTAAGCAGTGGAACGAGGCTGTATGTTAAGCAGTGGAACGAGACTGCATGTTCGGAAGTTGAAAGAGACTGTATGTTAAGCAGTGGAACGAGACTGCATGTTCGGAAGTTGAAAGAGACTGTATGTTAAGCAGTGGAACGAGACTGCATGTTCGGAAGTTGAAAGCGACAGTATATTCAGAAGATGAAAGCGACAGTATGTTAAGCAGTGGAACGAGGCTGTATGTTAAGCAGTGGAACGAGACTGCATGTTCGGAAGTTGAAAGAGACTGTATGTTAAGCAGTGGAACGAGACTGCATGTTCGGAAGTTGAAAGAGACTGCATGTTAAGCAGTAAAAAAAAGTTAAGCAGTGAAGAGACTGTATGTTCTGAAGTTGAGACAGTATATTCAGAAGTGAAAGGACATATGTTAAGCAGTGGAACGAGACTATGTAAAAGACTGTATGTTAAGCAGTGGAAGAGCTGTATGTTAAGCAGTGGAACGAGACTGCATGTTCGGAAGTTGAAAGAGACTGTATGTTAAGCAGTGGAACGAGACTGCATGTTCGGAAGTTGAAAGAGACTGTATGTTAAGCAGTGGAACGAGACTGTATGTTCTGAAGTTGAAAGCGACAGTATATTCAGAAGATGAAAGCGACAGTATGTTAAGCAGTGGAACGAGGCTGTATGTTAACAACTATGTTAGTTGAAGAGGCTGTATGTTAAGCAGTGGAACGAGACTGCATGTTCGGAAGTTGAAAGAGACTGTATGTTAAGCAGTGGAACGAGACTGTATGTTCTGAAGTTGAAAGAGACTGTATGTTATGCAGTGGAACGAGACTGCATGTTCTGAAGTTGAAAGAGACTGCATGTTAAGCAGTTGAAAGAGACTGTATGTTAAGCAGTGGAACGAGACTGTATGTTCTGAAGTTGAAAGAGACTGTATGTTATGCAGTGGAACGAGACTGCATGTTCTGAAGTTGAAAGAGACTGCATGTTAAGCAGTTGAAAGAGACTGTATGTTAAGCAGTGGAACGAGACTGTATGTTCTGAAGTTGAAAGCGACAGTATATTCAGAAGATGAAAGCGACAGTATGTTAAGCAGTGGAACGAGGCTGTATGTTAAGCAGTGGAACGAGGCTGTATGTTAAGCAGTTGAAAGAGACTGTATGTTAAGCAGTGGAACGAGACTGCATGTTCGGAAGTTGAAAGAGACTGTATGTTAAGCAGTGGAACGAGACTGCATGTTCGGAAGTTGAAAGCGACAGTATATTCAGAAGATGAAAGCGACAGTATGTTAAGCAGTGGAACGAGGCTGTATGTTAAGCAGTGGAACGAGGCTGTATGTTAAGCAGTGGAACGAGACTGCATGTTCGGAAGTTGAAAGAGACTGTATGTTAAGCAGTGGAACGAGACTGCATGTTCGGAAGTTGAAAGAGACTGTATGTTAAGCAGTGGAACGAGACTGTATGTTCTGAAGTTGAAAGAGACTGCATGTTAAGCAGTTGAAAGAGACTGTATGTTAAGCAGTGGAACGAGACTGTATGTTCTGAAGTTGAAAGAGACTGTATGTTATGCAGTGGAACGAGACTGCATGTTCTGAAGTTGAAAGAGACTGCATGTTAAGCAGTTGAAAGAGACTGTATGTTAAGCAGTGGAACGAGACTGTATGTTCGGAACTTGAAAGAGAGTGCATGTTAAGCAGTGGAACGAGACAGTATGTTAAGCAGTTGAAAAAGCCTGCATGTTAAGCAGTGGAACGAGACTGCATGTTCGGAAGTTGAAAGCGACAGTATGTTAAGCAGTTGAAAGAGACTGTATGTTAAGCAGTGGAACGAGACTGTGTGTTCTGAAGTTGAAAGAGACTGCATGTTCTGAAGTTGAAAGAGCTGCATGTTAAGCAGTGGAACGAGACTGCATGTTCAGAAGTTGAAGGACACTGCATGTTCGGAGTTGAAAGAGGATATATGTTCGGAACTTGAAAGAGACTGCATGTTAAGCAGTGGAACGAGACTGCATGTTCGGAAGTTGAAAGCGACAGTATGTTAAGCAGTGGAACGAGGCTGTATGTTAAGCAGTGGAACGAGGCTGTATGTTAAGCAGTGGAACGAGACTGCATGTTCGGAAGTTGAAAGAGACTGTATGTTAAGCAGTGGAACGAGACTGTATGTTCGGAATTTGAAAGAGACTGCATGTTAAGCAGTGGAACGAGACTGCATGTTCTGAAGTTGAAAGAGACTGCATGTTAAGCAGTTGAAAGAGACTGTATGTTAAGCAGTGGAACGAGACTGTATGTTCTGAAGTTGAAAGAGACTGCATGTTAAGCAGTGGAACGAGGCTGTATGTTAAGCAGTGGAACGAGACTGCATGTTCGGAAGTTGAAAGAGACTGTATGTTAAGCAGTGGAACGAGACTGTATGTTCGGAATTTGAAAGAGACTGCATGTTAAGCAGTGGAACGAGACTGCATGTTCGGAAGTTGAAAGCGACAGTATATTCAGAAGATGAAAGAGACTGTATGTTAAGCAGTGGAACGAGACTGCATGTTCGGAAGTTGAAAGCGACAGTATGTTAAGCAGTGGAACGAGGCTGTATGTTAAGCAGTGGAACGAGACTGTATGTTCGGAAGTTGAAAGCGACAGTATGTTAAGCAGTTGAAAGAGACTGCATGTTAAGCAGTGGAACGAGACTGCATGTTCGGAAGTTGAAAGCGACAGTATGTTAAGCAGTGGAACGAGGCTGTATGTTAAGCAGTGGAACGAGGCTGTATGTTAAGCAGTGGAACGAGACTGTATGTTCGGAAGTTGAAAGCGACAGTATGTTAAGCAGTTGAAAGAGACTGTATGTTAAGCAGTGGAACGAGGCTGTATGTTAAGCAGTGGAACGAGACTGTATGTTCGGAAGTTGAAAGCGACAGTATGTTAAGCAGTTGAAAGAGACTGCATGTTAAGCAGTGGAACGAGACTGCATGTTCGGAAGTTGAAAGCGACAGTATGTTAAGCAGTGGAACGAGGCTGTATGTTAAGCAGTGGAACGAGACTGTATGTTCGGAAGTTGAAAACGACAGTATGTTAAGCAGTTGAAAGAGACTGCATGTTAAGCAGTGGAACGAGACTGCATGTTCGGAAGTTGAAAGAGACTGTATGTTAAGCAGTGGAACGAGGCTGTATGTTAAGCAGTGGAACGAGACTGTATGTTCGGAAGTTGAAAGCGACAGTATGTTAAGCAGTTGAAAGAGACTGTATGTTAAGCAGTGGAACGAGACTGCATGTTCAGAAGTTGAAAGAGTTATGAAGTTGAAAGAGACTGCATATTAAGCAGTGGAACAAGACTGTATGTTCTGAAGTTGAAATGGACTGCATGTTTTGAAGTTGAAAGGGACTGTATGTTAAGCAGTGGAACGAGACTGTATGTTCTGATGTTGAAAGAGACTGCATGTTCGGAAGTTGAAAGAGACTGCATGTTCGGAAGTTGAAAGAGACTGCATGTTAAGCAGTGGAACGAGACTGTATGTTCTGATGTTGAAAGAGACTGCATGTTCGGAAGTTGAAAGAGACTGCATGTTAAGCAGTGGAACGAGACTGCATGTTCGGAAGTTGAAAGCGACTGCATGTTAAGCAGTGGAACAAGACTGTATGTTCTGAAGTTGAAATGGACTGCATGTTCTGAAGTTGAAAGGGACTGTATGCTAAGCAGTGGAACGAGACTGCATGTTCTGAAGTTGAAAGAGACTGCATGTTAAGCAGTGGAACAAGACTGTATGTTCTGAAGTTGAAATGGACTGCATGTTCTGAAGTTGAAAGGGACTGTATGTTAAGCAGTGGAACGAGACTGCATGTTCTGAAGTTGAAAGAGACTGCATGTTAAGCAGTGGAACAAGACTGTATGTTCTGAAGTTGAAATGGACTGCATGTTCTGAAGTTGAAAGGGACTGTATGTTAAGCAGTGGAACGAGACTGTATGTTCTGAAGTTGAAAGAGACTGTATGTTATGCAGTGGAACGAGACTGCATGTTAGGAAGTTGAAAGAGACTGCATGTTAAGCAGTGGAACGAGGCTGTATGTTAAGCAGTGGAACGAGACTGCATGTTCAGAAGTTGAAAGCGACAGTATGTTAAGCAGTGGAACGAGACTGTATGTTCGGAAGTTGAAAACGACAGTATGTTAAGCAGTTGAAAGAGACTGTATGTTAAGCAGTGGAACGAGACTGTATGTTCGGAAGTTGAAAGAGACTGTATGTTAAGCAGTGGAACGAGGCTGTATGTTAAGCAGTTGAAAGTGACTGTATGTTAAGCAGTGGAACGAGACTGCATGTTCAGAAGTTGAAAGAGTTATGAAGTTGAAAGAGACTGCATGTTAAGCAGTGGAACAAGACTGTATGTTCTGAAGTTGAAATGGACTGCATGTTTTGAAGTTAAAAGGGACTGTATGTTAAGCAGTGGAACGAGACTGTATGTTCTGATGTTGAAAGAGACTGCATGTTCGGAAGTTGAAAGAGACTGCATGTTAAGCAGTGGAACGAGACTACATGTTCGGAAGTTGAAAGCGACAGTATGTTAAGCAGTTGAAAGAGACTGTATGTTAACATGTTAAGCAGTGGAACGAGACTACATGTTCGGAAGTTGAAAGCGACAGTATGTTAAGCAGTGGAACGAGGCTGTATGTTAAGCAGTGGAACGAGACTGTATGTTCGGAAGTTGAAAACGACAGTATGTTAAGCAGTTGAAAGAGACTGTATGTTAAGCAGTGGAACGAGACTGTATGTTCTGATGTTGAAAGAGACTGCATGTTCGGAAGTTGAAAGAGACTGCATGTTAAGCAGTGGAACGAGACTGTATGTTCTGATGTTGAAAGAGACTGCATGTTCGGAAGTTGAAAGAGACTGCATGTTAAGCAGTGGAACGAGACTACATGTTCGGAAGTTGAAAGCGACAGTATGTTAAGCAGTTGAAAGAGACTGTATGTTAAGCAGTTGAAAGAGCCTGCATGTTAAGCAGTGGAACGAGACTACATGTTCGGAAGTTGAAAGCGACAGTATGTTAAGCAGTGGAACGAGGCTGTATGTTAAGCAGTGGAACGAGACTGTATGTTCGGAAGTTGAAAACGACAGTATGTTAAGCAGTTGAAAGAGACTGTATGTTAAGCAGTGGAACGAGACTGTATGTTCTGATGTTGAAAGAGACTGCATGTTCGGAAGTTGAAAGAGACTGCATGTTCGGAAGTTGAAAGAGACTGCATGTTAAGCAGTGGAACGAGACTGTATGTTCTGATGTTGAAAGAGACTGCATGTTAACTGGAAAGACTGTTATAAGCATAAAAGACTGTATGTTGAGTGGAACGAGACTGCATGTTCGGAGTAAAATGAGTTGAAAGAGACTGCATGTTAAGCAGTGGAACGAGACTACATGTTCGGAAGTTGAAAGCGACAGTATGTTAAGCAGTTGAAAGAGACTGTATGTTAAGAAAGGCCATGTTGAAGTAAAGCCTGCATGTTAAGCAGTGGAACGAGACTACATGTTCGGAAGTTGAAAGCGACAGTATGTTAAGCAGTGGAACGAGGCTGTATGTTAAGCAGTGGAACGAGACTGCATGTTCAGAAGTTGAAAGAGTTATGAAGTTGAAAGAGACTGCATGTTAAGCAGTGGAACAAGACTGTATGTTCTGAAGTTGAAATGGACTGCATGTTTTGAAGTTGAAAGGGACTGTATGTTAAGCAGTGGAACATCAGAACTGTATGTTCTGATGTTGTTGAAAGAGACTGCATGTTCGGAAGTTGAAAGAGACTGCATGTTCGGTACATGTTGAAGTTGAAAGAGACTGCATGTTAAGCAGTGGAACGAGACTGTATGTTAAACTGCATGTTCGAAGAGAGACTGTATGTTCTGATGTTGAAAGAGACTGCATGTTCGGAAGTTGAAAGAGACTGCATGTTCGGAAGTTGAAAGAGACTGCATGTTAAGCAGTGGAACGAGACTGCATGTTCGGAAGTTGAAAGCGACAGTATATTCAGAAGATGAAAGAGACTGTATGTTAAGCAGTGGAACGAGACTGCATGTTCGGAATTTGAAAGGGACTGTATGTTAAGCAGTGGAACGAGACTGCATGTTCTGAAGTTGAAAGAGACTGCATGTTAAGCAGTGGAACAAGACTGTATGTTCTGAAGTTGAAATGGACTGCATGTTCTGAAGTTGAAAGGGACTGTATGTTAAGCAGTGGAACGAGACTGCATGTTCTGAAGTTGAAAGAGACTGCATGTTAAGCAGTGGAACAAGACTGTATGTTCTGAAGTTGAAATGGACTGCATGTTCTGAAGTTGAAAGGGACTGTATGTTAAGCAGTGGAACGAGACTGTATGTTCTGAAGTTGAAAGGGACTGCATGTTAAGCAGTGGAACGAGACTGCATGTTCTGATGTTGAAAGAGACAGTATGTTAAGCAGCTGAAAGAGACTGTATGTTAAGCAGCTGGAACAAGGTTGGGTGAAAGGGTATGTTAGCGGGAACGAGACATTTGAGTGAGAGATAGTTCGGAAGTGAAAGCGACAGTATGTTCAATTAGAGGCGTATGTTAAGCAGGGAACGAGACGGGGGAAGGGTACAGTGGAACGCATGTAAGCAGGGAACACGATGTTGAAAGAGACTGTATGTTAAGCAGTGGAACAAGACTGTATGTTCGGAAGTTGAAAGAGACAGTATGTTAAGCAGTGGAACGAGACTGTATGTTAAGCAGTGGAACGAGACTGTATGTTCGGAAGTTGAAAGCGACAGTATGTTCTGAAGTTTAGAGGGACTGTATGTTAAGCAGTGGAACGAGACTGTATGTTCAGAAATTGAAAGAAACAGTATGTTAAGAGATTAGAGATTAAGAGAGATTAGCATGGAACTGCTTGGGCCATCAATGCAAGAGCCGACGCGTCAGGTGCAGAGCGCCCGTTAACAGGGAGAGCGCAGCAGCACTGCCGAACGCTGGGGACATACATAAGTTACAGCTACATTTAATATTATGGTATACGCTTAAGTAGCCGCTGGCCCGAACAGACGCCTTTATGTGTTGTTTGCTTAGTGACTCTAGACAGCCGCAAAGTCTCAGTCTCAGCCTATCCGTTGCCGCAGATAGACGGTATATTAAGTTGCCTTCCAATAGCTTCATATGGAGCCAGAGTCTCGAAATAAAACCGCTTTCATTATTCCGGATAAACCTTTATATCATTCGGGCTCACCAATTCTTCGCTAGCCATGACAAGATTTATGGATAAAGTGATTCCTGTGGATCTTCGCTATAAAGTATTCGTTTATCTTGACGGTCAGTCAATATATAAATATGTCAGCTAAAGATTTATGTAGAATTTAAAACAATTTATGTTTTAAATTTTTTTTGCTAAAATGTAGATTCTGTAAATTTCGAGCATTGCACAGGGAAGAGTGTCTGCGAGCGAGAAAGAGAATGAGTAGCGTGGCCCTGTGCTGGAGGAGGTGGGGGAAGCAACTGAAAATTAATTTTCAGCTTATCGCTAAATGGGGACGTCACTGCAGCAAATCGCTACCAAAGAATTTCTAATAAAATGCCGCGTGGACGTTTGTTATCCGACGAGGAAAAGGGAAGCTGGCTTTAATATTAGTGAAATATCGAGGAATATCGATGAATATGGTGTGTAGCATAGCTCTGGAAGAAAACCCAAGTTTTCTGACCGCGATAAACGTCGCATAATACTTAAAGCTAGCTTTTCGTTTGCTTCATGCTCCACACTTGCCGCATGTTGTAGTAAGCCTGTGTCACGGATGACTGTTTTGCGGACGCTGCAATCATCGCAGTGCATTGTCAGAGGAGTCTTAAAAAAGGCTCCGTTCTTAAAGCCGCGCCACAAGACAGCACGACTCCAATTTGTGGAAAAAAACTTGGAGAGAAACTGGGCCAGCTTTGTTCAATATTTCTCATTTAGACAATTTTTTCTGAGGAAAAAAATTTTATCTTGACGGCCTAGATGGGTTTCGTCACTATTGGAGAGATTTGCGTAAGGATCCACTTATGTTTTCCAAACGCAATTTTGGAGGCGGATCCGAAATGGTTTGGGGAGCCTTGTGCTTCACAAGCTCCAGTGGAACAGTGGAGAATACAAAAAAGTATTGGAGGATCGTCTTCTGACATGTTTGGAAAAAAATATTGAAGGAAATCTTGTTTTTATGCAACATAATGCATCTATTCACAAGAGCAGAGAGACCCAACGCTTCATAAATGATCACCATATAAATGTTGTAGAATGGCCAGCGTGCTCCCCTGACTTAAACCCAACCGGACGTTGAGTCTTATCGATCAGATGCTTCAATGCAAGACTGTTGAGGCCTCACTGGAGAGGAGACGTCAACGTCTACTAGGTTTGTCAGCAGAGGTACACCGCAGAGGGGAGTCCTCTCGCCCCTCCTATGGAACGGAGCAGTTAATGAACGTATTCTCTCTGCGCACTGAGCTTACTTTACTACGGATATGGTGTGGTATATCTGCGTTCAAGAGCCCCTTTAAACGGCTTTCGCTTGCGTCTATACAATGCCAGTGTGCTCCTGTGGCGCATTACTTAGGTTAGGTTAGGTTTATAGGGCTGCTTGACTGAAGTCGAGGTCACTCGGAGGCAAGTCTGCCCATTGTGATGCCCACACTCGTCACGGGATATTGTCCGGTGCCTAGGGAGGTTTCGCGAACCATCCCGAGGCCTCTATAAAGAGCACCAGTTTCTCTAGAGGCATGTTTGCCAGGCTGTCCAGATCTTCGTAGAAGGCGCCACCGAGTATTCGGTCGATCCAGTTCTGGCACACTCGTCCGCACTCTCGTTGCCCGCTATGTCGGTGTGACCCGGAACCCACGTGAGTGTGATTGAGTGCGCGCTGATCTGGTTTAGTGCGTCCACCGTATCACGTACGAGTCTGCTTGTGGTCTTGCAGGATACTAGTGCTTTGATGGCAGCTTGACTGTCAACGCAGATTGCTATGTTCCTCGGAAGTATCTCCAAGGTGTATACCAACTTTGCCGCTTGCCCTACTGCATATATCTCCGCCTGGAATACACTGCACCAGTCTGGTAGTCTTAGGGATATGTTGGTTGCTAGTTCTTCGGAGAAGATTCCAGCTCCTGTCCCTTCGGCCGTCTTTGACCCGTCGGTGAAAATGGAGAGCTCGTTCTGCCCCAGGACAGTGTTACTCTTCCATTTCTCCCTATCCGGTATGTGTCCTTTAAAGTTTCTTTTCCATGAGAACTCTGGAACACAGTAGTCACTCCACCTGGCCGTTCCACTATCTTCCATACGGAGTATAGTGGCGTGGCCATAAGGCGATGGCTTGAAGAACTGCGCGGCTAATAGCCTAGCGGCACTTGTCTCAGCCTTGCACTTAAGATGAAGGTCTATCGGTTCCAGGCCTAACATGGTGTCCAGAGCTGCCTGTGGGGTGGATTTGAGAGATCCGGTGACCCCAAGGCATGCTGTCCGTTGGACTCTACGGAGGTTCTCCAGGTGGGATTTGGTGTTAACCGCTTCCCACCATACCATGCCTCCGTATGTCAGGATGGGTCTTATTACCGCTGTATACATCCAATGGATGATGTGCGGCTGTAAGCCCCATGTTCGTCCAAAAGTCTTCCTACAGGTGTAGAAAGCTGCCATTGCCTTTTTCTTCCTTTCCTCCGTGTTTCTCTTCCAGGAGAGTTTGGAGTCAAGGATGACACCAAGATACTTGGCTTCGCTCGATAGCTCGAGTGTCGTTCCACCGATTGCTGGTAGTTTGAAGCTCGGTATCTTATATCTTCGTGAGAACAGCACCAGTTTTGTTTTTTGAGGATTGACCCCCAAACCGTTCTGGCGTGCCCAGCTGGCGGTAGTGCCCAGTGCAGATTCTAGAAGGTCACTGATTGTGGGCAGAAATTTACCCGTTACCAGTATTACTAGATCGTCTGCATAGGCCGTAACCTTATATCCGCTCCTCCCCAGCTGAAGAAGGAGATCGTTGAGGACCAGGTTCCACAGGAGAGGGGATATAACTCCCCCTTGCGGAGTACCTCGTGTGACCGTCTTTCTTGACGAGGAGGAGCCTAGATTGGCGCTTATCGTTCTGCTCCTGAGAACGCTGTCTAGCCATCCGGTTACCGTCGGGTGTGTACCAATCTTGGCCAGTGCGGCCGTTATTGACTCGATCCTGATGTTGTTGAAGGCCCCTTCTATATCTAGAAAGGCCGCCAAGGCATATTCCTTATAGCTTAGATTCTTTTCGATATGCCCAACAACTTCGTGTAGTGCGGTCTCAACTGATCTACCTTTGAGGTAGTCTCACTGAACACTTGTTTGTCTAGCTTGGTTCTTATATATAGATCCATTAGTCGCTCCATCGTTTTAAGCAAAAATGACGACAGACTGATGGGTCTGTAGTCCTTTGGGGAGATGTGGTTTATCTTCCCGGCCTTGGGGATGAAGACCACTCTCACCTCCCTCCACCCATGGGGGACGTACCCAGTTAGGAGGCATCCTGCGAATATTTTCTTCAGCCATGGTAGTAAGTGCAGGCAAGTTGCTTGCAGCATGGCTGGTCGGATATCATCCGGTCCCGGTGACTTGTAGGGACTGAATGATTTAATGGCCCAGATAATCTTGTCTGGTGCCATTATATTTCGTATGAGATCCTCGATTTCCTCTCCTGGATGATCCTCAGTGTCGTTGGTGGCGTTGGATTCGTCACCGGTGACATCTGAGCAACCCGGGAAGTGAGTACTCATGAGGAGCTCCAGGGATTCTTGGCTGCTCTCTGCGAAGGTACCGTCCTGGCTGCGGAGCAGGCCTGGTGTGGTGGGTGCCTTCGACAGTACGCGTCGAAGCCTTGAGGCCTCAGTGGTACCATCTATGGCATCGCAGAAGGCTGCCCATGATTCCCTTTTCGCCCTCCTACAGGCGTTTTTGTAGGTATTGAAGCTGCGGCGATACTAGTCCCAACTTTCCTGTGTGTTTGTCACTTTTGCTTTATTGAAGAGTTTCCTCGATTCCTTTCTGACTTCGCTCAACTCCCGTGTCCACCACGGGTTGTGATTGGACTTTGGGGGTCGGCTGATCGGGCAGGATTTGAGAAACGCCATCTGTAGAGCATTAGTGACGGTCTGCGTAGCTTTCTCTAGTGCTTCCGTTTGAATTATGTCCCCTTCCGGTGGGTTAGGCAGCACCTTCTGTACGGTTGCGGAGAAGCCTTGGGCCTCTCCTTGTTCCATTTGATGCTGTACACTATCCTGTAGTGGTCCGAAAAGGAACACTCACTGGACACGTGCCAGTCAGCGATGGTAAGGGAGTCGCTATTCGAGGCCAGTGTTATATCTATAACCTCTGCACGGCGCAGGACTTGCTCTGGGAAATTTTCACAGACGCTATGCGAGTGCATGAAAAGCATTCTCATAAAACTGTGCCAGTGGTGGCCGGGGGGCTTTTCCCACCAAATAAGATGGGTGAAGTGGACGTAGTCAAGATACACGTGCAGACTAATTAGAAGCTAGATCAGTGACAGCAGGGACTGCGATGGTGGGCCGAAAGTACTACCGGAATTGGGGTTGGTGTACGAAAATCATTCTACGACCCTATGCAGTTATTAAAGATATAAAAAAAAGACAAAATTATAAGAAATTAAATATGAATTCAAAAATTTTCGAAGAAGTTTCAAAAAAATCTTTTTGTCTCGAAAATTGTGTGTCTTGCACAAGTACGCAAACATTTGAAGTCACACATACATGCGCATTCTATTTTTAGATCTTTACGCTCTCAAATTTTCGCCAGAGAGATGGCGCGAATTTTGTCGCCTTCTGAAAAATTGCTTGCATATGGCAATTGAAATGTATGAGCGCTAACCATCATATTATATTGTTTTTGGTACGGCCATATCTAATAGGAATGTGATACACGTACACATACATACATATTACTATTATTATTCCCCTCCCCTCCCTTCACAGTCGGCTGCCACAGAGGAGAACAGAAGGCAAAATGAAACCTAAACCTAATACGACAATTATGAATTCCCCTTTACCCTTGAATTAGCCGGCGAAAATCCTCCAGCTGAACCCTCCCAGAGGGTGCCGGCTGGGCAATGGGCACTGCATTATCCCGGATCGGGTAATGCACTGTCGCTTGCTCTGTCCGGGGTAATGCAGTGTCTAGCCAAGGCCAGGTCCAGATCCTCCCGACCAAAAATTGGGGGAACTGAACCATGGCCATGGCTGGAGGTGCCTGGCGGGTAGGCATAAAACGCTAGGGGGTGGTTCCCCCGATAAACATTAACCACGTATGGACCTTCGGGCCTACCATGGAGCGGACAGAAGGTCAAGCACGGGGTGGGATGTCAACCCAAACGTCGGTGGAAAGCGTGACTGCTACCACCGGCGGGCACGGGGAGGAGCAATCCTCTCTGCGTGTCGCCAGCGGTCACACCTCGGATATGGCGGGAGCAGGCCATGTCAGTTGCAATGCTACTGCCACAAAACGGACTCACTCCAAGCTGAGCCGCACAGGTGCCTTAGTCGAGACAGACTCGGACCTGGAGAGCGTGCTCTTGGTCAGCAAGACGGAGGAAGAAAGCCTTCTCCGCTCGCCTGAACCGGAACCTGGCTCCCTGCGTAGGGAAGGGCCGAAGCGTTCTAGGGAGGGGATGAAGGCTAAGGCGGCGCTTAAAATCCGAAGCCGACTCCAAGGCAGAGAAGACATCTCCCAAGAGGAGAAGTCCAAGCTAGCCTGGGCCGAGCAGAAGGTAGAGGAGGGCCGCCTACACTTTGCACAGATGCCGCAAATGAAAGCGACGAAGGGGGAATTTGCCAACAAGGTGGAGGAGATTCTCGCCACCAAAAGGCAACGCTCGACCGAGAGCGCCAGTAAGGACACTCCGGCGAGCAAGCGGCAACGCGGGCCCAAGGGGGTGGGACCTCCACCCAAAACGGCAAAGAAACCCAAACACAAGGCGAAGGTCAATGAGGTGACCAAACGACACCTGATCGTGGCACTCATTGACCGGAGCGATGAGAATGGCAAGATGACGGAGGCTGGGTCAAAATACTGAAATGTATGGACGACCCCACACTCAAGTGGCTGACGCAAACGGTCTGCCAAATGGAGGCGTTGTGGGAGGGGGCCAGACTTGAGGTTGTGGACAGGGAGCTAATCCCGTCCATACCAAAGGCGAAGGTACTCTTCCCCATCGCAATCTAAGGAGACCGTGCGCTGAGGCTGCTACAGCGGCAGAACCCAGACGTGCCAACGGCGAACTGGAGAATCCTGCACATTGGGAGCCCACTACCCAACGGGGCCCAGAGTGCGATCCTCCAGATCAGCAAGGATGCAGATGACCTTCTGTACCCCAGATTCGGGAAGATGGCGTGGGGCATGGGTAGCGTATACCTCCGCCTCAAAAAGCGCCACCCCGAAGACAAAGACACGCACACCCTGCAGGCAGGCGAGGTGGAGAAGGACCTCGGTCTGGAGTCCATCGTGGAGGCCGCTCAGGGCATTACGCTGGATGACTCCGAAGAGGAGGAGGACGGTGACCTGACAATAATAGTCAACCCGTCGAGTGTAGTTGAGCCAGCCTCTCATGTCATTGAGGGTGCTGCAGCTCAACCTACATAAAAGCAAGCTCGCGTCGACGGAGCTCCTCATCGCCATGGAGCAAGGGCCCGTCGACATAGCTGTGGTCCAGGAGCCATGGATTGCCTCTGGCAACGCCGTGGCCGGACTAAAGTCCTCTAACTACAACCTTTTCCACTCACCATCGGTAAGCAGGACTAGAACCACCGTACTCGTACGAAAGGGCATCCATGCTTACCTTTTGTCTCATTACAGCACTGATGACCTGACTGCTGTGATGCTGGAAAGCGAGGAAAAGCACCTTGTGGTAGCTTCCTGCTATATGGCACACGACAGGCCAGCTCCACCGGAAGAGCTAAGGAGTCTGGTGGCGGATTCCAGCCCGAAAGACCAGCAACTTCTGGTTGGTACGGACGCCAATGCCCACCATAGCGTGTGGGGAAGCCCCGACATCAACGACAGAGGTGAGTCACTTCTAGACTTCATACTATCAACTAACCTAGATGTAGCAAACGTAGGGGAGGAACACACCTTCGTAGGTCCCACCTCTTCTAACGTACTAGATCTAACACTCGTAACGGGAAAGAGTACCGTGGTGTCTGGCTGGAGAGTCCTTGAAAGACCATCCTTCTCAGACCACAAGTACATTCAATTCAAGTGCGAATTTAAATACTCTCAGAAGATAACTGTTTATAGAAACCCCGGAACACAAACTGGGAAAAGTTTAAAAAAACAGTTACTTCGAAGCTCGCGACACGCCCGGGCACAGTGAAATCCCCGGAAGACATAGAAACGTCCCTAGAGACCCTGTCCAAGGAACTACTGGATGCGTACCACGCATCATGCCCACCATCCAGAACGAAAAAGAGGCCCAAACCACTCTGGTGGAACCGGGACTTATCGCTTCAAAGAAACAACCTCAAAGAATTCTTCAAAATCGCCAAACAAGCGAACGAGGAGATAATCAATGAGGAATACAAAACCCTACTCAGGGAGTACAAGAAGGAAATACGCAGGGCACAAAGAAACTCGTGGAGGAACTTCTGCTCCAATATCGAGAAAGTCCCAGAAACGGCTAGACTTCGGAAGCTGCTATCAAAGCAACCTACCATACAGAGTCAGCTGAAGCGAGAAGATGGACAGTGGACTGAGGGCAGTGAAGAATCCCCAACAGCACTAATGGAAGCTCACTTCCCAGGATGCACCGAGGTTGCTGACGTTACAACGCATCAGGACCTAGCAACTGAGGAAGAGCATCCCCCAACAGGTCTCATATCGTCTAAGAAAATCCACTGGGCTATAGACTCCTTTGCGGGTACAAAAGCACCTGGACTAGACGGTATATTCCCAGCCATGCTACAGGTGACCAAAGACGTGATCACCCCATGGCTCTCTGCAATATACTCAGATTGCCTGAGCACAGTCACAGGATTCGAGAGGAGAGCCCCAAAAATAACAGCCTATGCAGATGACATAAGCATAATTATTATGGGAGTATGTCCATGACCTCATCCTCTTTACCAAGAGATACAAGGTACCGGCATGGATCCCCCCGAAAATTGAAAAACCAGGCTGACCCCGAAAGCACAAGTCAAATACCTCGGCATAGTACTGGATGGCAAGCTGGCAGCCAATGTAGTGGAAAGGGTGAAGAAGGCCACCATTGCGCTATACGCATCCAAGAAGATGCTTAGCAGCACATGGGGCCTATCACCTGCTCTAATGCACTGGATCTACATCTCGGTGCTGCGACCGACTCTGCTGCACGGAGTCTTAGTGTGGTGACAAGCGACAGAAAAGAAGACGTACAATAAGCTTATGGAAAGGACCCAGCGGCAGGCACTGCTCTGCATTACGGGGGCACTGAGGTCAACCCCAACTAAAGCTCTCGAAACCATAATCGGAATCGACCCCCTGGACATCCACGCTCAACTGACTGCAGGAAAGGCGGCACAACGCTTAATAGCATCAGGCAATATGTCTCTACAAGGATTCGGGCACAGTTCAATTGGCCGAGACATGACCAGTATATCTGACTACATGATCCCCCAAACTGGCCTGGATGTAAAAACAACCGCATACATGGGACCCGATGACTGGAAAAGGGGTCGGGACCAGACTCAACACCTCAACATCTATACCGATGGCTCCAAGATGGAAGGAGGAGTAGGAGCAGGCATATACTGTACAGACCCTGAGATAAGGCTGTCCTATAAGCTACCGGACCAATGCAGCATATTCCAGGCGGAAGTCTTCGCCATACGGAAAGCGGCAGAGGCTGCTCAGTCTACGGATCGTCCACACGACGTGATCAACCTGTTCGTGGACAGTCAGGCGGCGATAAGATCCATGCAGTCGTCGGCGGTCAGTTCCAGAAATGTCTTGGCAAGCAGGGAGGCACTAGATATCCTAAGCACGACAAAGTCAGTGCGGATCTACTGGGTTCCCAGCCACCAAGGCATCGATGGCAACGAGATGGCGGACGGTCTGGCTAAGGACGGCGTCGGGCTGGCAAACGACATAACTGAGAACGTGCCTGTCTCCCTTAGAACGCTCCAAAGCGATTTAGAGAAACGGGCCGACACACAGGCAAGAAGCAGGTGGAGCAGTACCACCACCTGCAGAACCTCAAAAACCATGTGCAAGGAGCGCAATAGGAAACTCAGCCACTACATACTGCACCTCCCACGGAAGGACTGCAGAATGTTGGTGGGTATACTCACAGGTCACTGTCTGGCAGCGGCACATGCTGTCAAACTAGGCATCACCAACAGTGGCTACTGCAGGAAATGCGAGGAATCTGGGGCAACTGAAACCCTGGAACATCTCATCTGCAACTGCCCTGCTCTCTCAAGGGCTAGGAGAATATACCTGGGCGCCCCGGTACTGGCATCACTGGAAGATGCCTCGAAGAGGACGCCAGGGGAACTGATAGCCTTTGCTAAAAACACTTCGATCCTCAAGGACTTAAAAAGCTCGTAAATACACTCGAAAGGTTCATACACCCCCATCCGGACAACTAAGGGCCATATTGGCCTATGCGTGGCCCCGTGAGGGCCGTCCGGGTTAACCTAACCTAACCTACCCTTGAATTGGCTAGTATTGAAAAATTGTAGAAATTCAGGCTATTTGGCTACTTTGAGCCACCCACCCCTCCAGATCTGTATTTCTTGTATCGTGTTTGTCTTGCCATTTTGCCTCAAAAGAATTATCCATCGCTGCCGAGATTTACTGACAAATCGGTTCAGCTGATAGTGCTGAATTCAAGAGGGCTTGTGCAGCCATTCTTTTCATTCCAGAACCTGTTAAGAAGGTACTGGAAAGTGTTGGAATTTTGAAAATTGGCGCTTTAAATTGCATTCCAACGATTGCTGCTCCAGTGAAAAATATGCAAGGACGCACTGTGCCAACGCCAGAGACTGTCTATTACAGTAATTTACGTAAGACAGTTGTCGCCCTAAGCGAAAGTCGAACCCCAGTCGAATATTGGACGCGATTTTACTCGAATTCATCCCTCCCTGGCGCCAAAAGGAGTAAAGAAAATTTTCTGCTCCTCAACCCTAATGATTTTATGATTGACGATTATTCGTACGACGACCTGGGAAGATACTCTCTGATGAAAACGCCTTGGCTGAGTAACTTGCTATCTATCTATCTACCAAACCCGAGGGCCGATCAGGAGCTCTGATTTTTAACGATATGGAGTCGTTACGTGTCCCAGACCTTGGTGACAATGAGACAATTGCCGATTACCTCCGTCGATGTATCCCAGAAGGGAACATCAGATCAGCCAACTCTATCCATGATTTGGACGCACCTTCTAGACTTGAAGGACAGATTTCTCTGTTGGGTGAAAGACCTGCGGACCGAAACAGTGCTCTGATTTTTAACGATATGGAGTCGTTACGTGTCCCAGACCTTGGTGACAATGAGACAATTGCCGATTACCTCCGTCGATGTATCCCAGAAGGGAACATCAGATCAGCCAACTCTATCCATGATTTGGACGCACCTTCTAGACTTGAAGGACAGATTTCTCTGTTGGGTGAAAGACCTGCGGACCGAAACAGTGCTGATCCACTCTTCATTTAGCGTCATGAAGCATCTTGTCCTTATGAATACATGACCGGATTTCAATCGGCGATGCAGATGATCATGAGCATTTAATCAGCACGACATAACTCCAGCTTTTACTACAAATCGTTTATCGCAGTGTGAAGCATACAACGTTTTCGGTCGCAGGCATCTTCGGGATCAACCACTACTCGGGGATCTCATTTAATCTCCATAAATCTCTATAGATCCATTTGATGGCCTTCTTGCGTACCTTGTTTTCCGGATCCGATCTAAATAAAATCGTCCGGGATCGATTTAATATAGTATATTTATTCTTAACATGCGAAGTTCTTAGGCAATGAAAATTGTATGACGGAAAATGATTATAACGATAGAACGATATGTAGATAGATAAGAGGTTTAGATCGTTTAAGACCGCATCATATTAAAGACGCTGGGGTCGGTTCATGTCATTTGGCGTCGTTTAAGGGATCGTTCATTAAAATCTATGGAGAGACTTTGGAGCTAAAATTCGTTAACCAAACCTAAAAAATGAAAAAATTTAACAAAAAATACCTTTTGGAAGGTTGCGGGCCCAACTGCCAATTGGGAACAAAGCAAACGGTCAGATTAATGCACCTATACACAAAAAAATAGAGGACACAGGATATAATTTTTTTTCGACTAAGTTTTTAAAATCAAAATTTCGTAAAAAATACCGCACAAAAATCATTATTTTTGCATTTCAATGCTTTATATTTCCCAGACGGTGAGCTGAAATCACAAAGTGTTTGGGCTTAACTTCTAGCTTCTTTACAACCAGACGTAAGATACTAGAGCTAAACGAATAAAGCAAAGCAAACCATATATTTTTCATATATTAATTAATTTATTCTTAGAAAATAGGTAATAACAACAGAAACAGATGGGAAGCTTTCATAGAGAGAAAAAAAGAAAACCAAAACAACTCGCATGTACTCAGTTTTGAACTTTTCTCAAACTACTGATAATTTAGTTCATTACAATTACCAGTTTTCGGTATAATGATCGCCATGCTTCTATTTGTGCTACCATGGGTCTGCACTTAGCCGAACAGGAGTTTTTGACATAAATGCAATGGCAATAATGTGTAGAAATGGTTTGTTGGTTCAGTTTTGGCATTTTGAAGCGATGCCACCTGGCAGAACTACAAATGACTACAAATGTTTTCACAATTTGCTATGGGCTATATTTTTTAATGCTTAATTTAAAAAAAACAGAATGCTTTCAATATAATTAATATTAAATATCTTACTCCGAATTCGGCTTAAAAAAGGTGGCATTACTGTATTAACTTCGAAAGTCCGAATCGCCCTAAGTGGCCACCTCGGTCTGCAGCGGATTGAGTGCGGAATCGTTAAGTGAAAATTTAGCCAGCGGATTGAATAGTGATTTATTAAAATGCTTATTTTATTAACTTAACATGTATAATGTTAAATTATTTGGATACGGGTTAATCACCAATTGGGTTATTACCTTTAGGGGAAAGTAAGATTCCAATCGTTTTAGGTGTGTTTTATGGGTGGTTTTAATCAAATCGCTGAATAAATTGTGAGCGATTTTGATTCCACTGAAAAATCGGTGCGTAGCACGGCGGAATGGAAATGAGGTCCATTGAGGAATTCCAGCGGGAGTGATTTCTGTGGCACCCCTGAATACCTCAATTAATAAAATATTTTTTACAGAAGAGCCATCCAATGAGCAGGTGATAAACGTATTGAAAGGTAAGTTTCCAAATTAACACTGATAAAACGAGAAGGAACGTGTGAGTCGCTTCTGGGGACGCGACTCTACTTATTTATACCCGTACTCAGTGTATACATTTGTGAGCATATAAATTTTTAGAATTTAAGAATAAAAAAAATTTTCATTTTTTTGCTACATCTGTTATCTACATCTACATATACAATGTATATTTTACATCTAACATGTAGATTATAGATGTACCATTCATATTCTACATCTCCTCAGCTAGGGGTTGCTCGCGCACTGAACGCGGCAGAGTGTGCGAGCGAGAAAGAGATAGAGCAGTGGATCTCATTCGGGAGGAGGCGGGGGAACCAACAGAAAATTAATTTCTTCATTCTGGCTATAAATATGTTCCGATCCGATTCAGATTCGGCAGTCTGGTAGATATGGGCATTCTCTACAATACTGCGTTTTTAGTTTTATCGTATTTTTAAAATTGTGCCTGCCACAGATTTTCGTCCTTTGTGGGGGCGGAAGGGGGCGGGGCGAAATTTTTTACACTTGTAGCAGTGTGATATCACATGAGTCTGGAAACCAAATTTGGTTGCCCTAGCTCTTATAGTCTCTGAGATCCAGCGCTCATGAAGACGGACAGACGGACGGACAGACGGACATGGCTATATCGACTCTGCTATTGATGCTGATCAAGAATATATATACTTCATGGGGTCGGAAACGTTTCCTTCTCTGCGTTGCACACATCCACTTTTACCACAAATCTAATATACCCCTTAACTCTTTTTTGAGTACGGGTATAAAAATGGAATACTAAATAAACCATAGCTCGCAAAAAATTGTCAACACTTTCAGGGTGTCTGAAAAAACGCCTCATTTACGGACATTTACGAATGGAGCCAGAAATCGTGTCTTTTCTGTCTTTCCAGATCTGTCTGCTTATTTCGCCCCATGAACCAATAGGAAAATTTGTAAAGGCGAATACCAATCGATGTAGAACAACAGCGCGGATTAGAAGCGCCGGAACTTCCGGCGATTGATATTGAATTTTGTGAAAATTCCTTTAAAAAAGAGCAAAACGAGGCCTATTGAATTTTGTGAAAATTCCTTTAAAAAGGAGCAAAACGAGGCCTACTATAGAAAAAAATATTATTATGATATTATATCCGATCAAAGGAAAAGACAGGAAGGCTTTTACAACCTAAAGAAGAAATTTATGGCCTTAAAAAGAGTTCAATCTCGCAAGAATAGGCGTTTCAGGTTCAGAGCAACTAGATCAAAACAAAATACTATTCCCGTAATAGCCACTATGTCTCATGTTTCTGAGAGAGAACTTTTCTTCGAGATGTTTTAAATTTAAAACTGCCATCGAAACGCACGTTAGCGCAATGGGCTATTTTAAAAAACATGAGGCCTGGATTTAATCTGGATTTACTCAGTAACCTAAATACAATAGTTGAAGGAATGAGTACCAAGGGAAGAGAATCAGTGCTTTTATTTGATGAAATAAAGATCAGACGAGGTCTTCATTATAATATTGCACTCCATGAAATCCAAGGCTACGAAAATGATGACCAAAATACAAAAAGCCTTTTGCGGCAGCAAGTCTGTGTACTCACGATTAGAGGCTTATTCGAAAACTGGATATACGTGTTAAGCTATACTGTTTCTGCCACCGGTATAAACCACGAAGCCCTTATTCGAAAAGTGTCGGCTAATATTGAGCTGGCACAATCCTAAGGGATTAATGTAAGAGCAGCTATTTGCGACCAGGGGTCTAATAATAGAGCTGTTTGTAGAAAACTGGGAGTTGACATTAAAAGCCCCAGATGTAATTTTCAAAATAAAGAGATATTTGCGATTTACGATGTTCCACATTTGATTAAATCGATGAGGAACATCGTCCGTAAAAGAAATCTTGATATCCCTGATGGCGTTGTTTCATGGAAAGTAGTCGAGGAATTATATGAAATCGACTCCAAGAATTCAACGCGACTCTGGCCCAAATTATCACCATGTTTATCCAAATAATTCTGTTAAAATTAAGGTAAAATATGCGACACAAGTATTTAGCCATAGCGTAGCCGATGTTCTACGAACTATGATTAGTTCTGGAGGGTTCTCACAGTGAAAAGAAAGTGCAGAAGCGACTGTCACAACCATCGAAGAATGAACAGACTATTTGACTGTCTTAATAGTCATGTTCTCTATGATAAAACTGAGACACTGCTGGAAATGCGCAATTTTTTTATTAATTCAAATATCTACAGGAACTGTATTGTATAAAGGGTATAATTTCAACAGTTAACTTTATACTTGCATTGGCTTAAAATGTATAGCTTTACTGCAACATCGAAATTAAATCAAGACATGTTAGAAAATCTCTTTTATTTAATCAGATCTCTCGGAGTCACTAATAATAATCCAACCATGTAAGAGTATAATATATATTTAGTAGCCGCATTTAATGACAATGCATTACGTTACTATTCGGGATATTTATTGCATAAGGTACTGAAAAAGTACGACTGCAAAAAATGCTCTGATATTTCAAAACTGTCCGATGAGTCCGGAACTTCTTCTGAGTGTTTAATACTCAACAAAATTGTTGGCTATGTCAATAGTAGTTTAAAACTTCAAGCTCCTTCAGACAATGTTTTTACATTAGTTCAAATTCATTTTGATATTTTCATCGGTATTTCGAGACTAAGTCGCACAAATTCAATTTGAAAAAAACAGTCAAAAAATGTATAATTTTAACGTCAAAAATAGATAAATATACAGAGTGGTTTCAATTTTTCGATCCGTGCTTTGCACCCCGAAACCATCTGCTCAATCAGTTTGTTTTGAGTAGGAAAAATTGTAAATGGAAGTCATATGAGAGAAAGCTCAAAATAATGCGGCAGTAGGATTTTTTATATATGTATTCTAATAGGACAAGATTGTATGGGATAGGACAGGATAGGGTAGGCAGGTGTGTGGCAGGCGTTTATTCCTTGTGGCGGGTCTCCAGAGTGGTTTGTATAGGAGAGTACAGGATAGGATAGGATTGGTTTACATAGGAGAGGTGGAATAGAATTTTTTACATAGGAGAGGTTTTCATGGGAGAGGATTCGGAGTGGTTTGCAGAGGAGAGAGTTGGATAGGCGTCGCAGGCACTTTCCATTATTTAGACTAGCAAAGTTGATTCATTCTTTAGCCGGATTCGACAGATCGACCATAACAGTGCGAGCCTGTTTCGCTGTTTCTCTGGGGGGGAGATTTTTTTTTTTTTGTTGGTTTTTTGGGGGTTTTTGGGGGTGTTTGGGGGGTTTTTGGGTTTTCTCTCTCCCTCTATCTCTGCGGGGGCTTCTTCTGGGGTTGGGCCCTCCGATTTGAGTCTGACCTTTATCAGAACCTTCTCGGATATAGCCTTGACCTCGGCTATCTCGCCCACCTTTACAAGGCTGGACTGCCTTGGGAAGTTTAGCAGTTTATTTCAGATATTCTTGATAGGGTAGGGTAGGGGAGGGGGGGGGGGGGGGGGGGGGGGGGAGGGAGGAGGGGGGGGGATTGTTGTTTTTTTTTTTTTTTTTTTTTTTTTTTTTTTAGAGATTGTTTTTTTTTGGGGGGTTTTTAAGTTTTTAAAAAGGGAAGGGGGTGTTTTGTTGTTTTTATAAAATAAAAAAAAAAATTTAAATTTCAACCGTCACCACGTTCCCACCCCATTGTCGGCCTGCTATCGATATTTGTAAGCAATAGATATATCATTTCAATTATTATCTATATTTCATAACTATCGCGTATGTCGATTGTCGCCCATCTCAATAGAATAAGCAGTATAAAAAGAATCGGCGGCACGACAATACAAATTAATAAATGGTTCTTGTTATTATCCAGTACAAACATTCTATTTTGGTATTGTCGTCACTTTTTTGCCACATGGAGTGGCAACATCTTTATTAATTTCGTGAATTTTGTCGTCGAAGAGCAATTTGGCAGTTGTGAAATGTTCGAATAAACACACAAGAGGCGTGCATTTTCGGAGTAGTGGTGAAATCGACATACACAGGCACACACTAGAGGCGTGCATATTCCGAGAAGCCGTGAATTTCACAAATACAAGCACACACAAGAGGCGTGCAAAATTTTGGAGAAGTTGTGAAATTCACACATACACGGACAGATGGAACTGCGCAGCAAGAAAAAGTTAGAATTCGACTCAAGCAACATGGGTGGTACATCTACACCGATTCCAGACCGCATGTCAATCCATGGTTCGAACTCGGAAGACAATATGGAATCCGACGAGGGTGCTACAATGGTAGAACCAAAAGAAAAGGAGTCAAAGAACGACATCTTTCGGGATTTAATGGAAATGCTGAAAAGCATAAAAGAAGATCAAGCTAGCATGAAACAACAAATAAATGGCCGAATTGATGGTCAGGAGAACCAAGTCACGTTGTTGGAAGAGCGACTGATGAACATGTGCAAAACGGAAATTAGATCTGCGATTGGAGGCAGACAAAATCCTGGCGCTATTGGAAGCGCACATAGCCACGGTGCCATTGGAGGCACACATGATCTCGGCGCTGCTGGAGGCGCACATAGCCACGGTGCCATTGGAGGCACACTTGATCTCGGCGCTTCTGGAGGCGCACATAGCCACGGTGCCATTGGAGGCACGCTTGATCTCGGCGCTGCTGGAGGCGCACATAGCCACGGTGCCCTTGGAGGCACACATAGCCATGGTGCCCTTGGAGGCACACATGTCCCTGGTGCTCATAGGGGGGCACATAATCCTGGCGCTGCTGGAGGTGCAAATAGCCTTGGTGCCATTGGAGGCACATATATCCCCGGTGCTCATAGAGGGGCACATAATCCTGGCGCTGCTGGAGGTGCAAATAGCCTTGGTGCCATTGGAGGCACATATATCCCCGGTGCTCATGGAGGAGCACACGACTACGGTGCCATTGGAGGCACGCTTGATCTCGGCGCTGCTGGAGGCGCACATAGCCACGGTGCCATTGGAGGCACGCTTGATCTCGGCGCTGCTGGAGGCGCACATAGCCACGGTGCCATTGGAGGCACGCTTGATCTCGGCGCTGCTGGAGGCGCACATAGCCACGGTGCCATTGGAGGCACACTTGATCTCGGCGCTGCTGGAGGCGCACATAGCCACGGTGCCATTGGAGGCACACTTGATCTCGGCGCTGCTGGAGGCGCACATAGCCATGGTGCCCTTGGAGGCACACATAGCCATGGTGCCCTTGGAGACACACATGTCTCTGGTGCTCATAGAGGGGCACATAATCCTGGCGCTGCTGGAGGTGCAAATAGCCTTGGTGCCATTGGAGGCACATATATCCCCGGTGCTCATGGAGGAGCACACGACTACGGTGCCATTGGAGGCACACATAATCCTGGCGCTGCTGGAGGCGCACATGGCTTCAGCATTTCTGAAGAAGCATATGGAAGTCAACCCTATCGAAACATTGGTGTCAACAGAAATATCGGTATGTACAGGTTTGACAATGTTGGTGGAGACAATTTGCGTGGTGACATTAATAGTCGTTTGTATGAACAACAGCTCTCCCATAATATAAACTCACGAAAATTGATAGATTTACCAGAATTTGATGGCAACCCTGAGTCATGGCCCGTATTTTCAACAATGTATTGGGAATCGTCAAATGCATATAGGTATACAAATTTGGAGAACCTGTTGAGGTTGCAAAAGAGCCTGAAGGGAGCAGCGAAAGAAGAAGTTAAGGGTCTATTAATTAATCCTGTAAATGTTAGGTTTATTATGGAAAGATTGCAGTTCACTTATGGAAGGCCAGAATTGTTAATTAACAGTCAGATGAGCATGGTCAATCAAATAGCACCGGTAACAGAGAATAATTTAGAAAAGCTAGTTGTATTTGCTACCAAGGTAGATAACTTAGTAATATTTTTGAAATCTGCAAATGCCGCTCAACATTTACAGAATCCGTCTTTGATAGAAAACTTGGTAGGGAAGATGCCACTTAGCAAACGTATTCAATGGATTGAATACTCATCACAAATACAGCCCTATCCCAATTTGGACAACTTTAGCAACTGGCTGAGCAACATAGCCAGAAGTATCGCAAGAGCAACAATTGCAGACCCAATTCACGTCAAACAGGCGAAAGGTCCATACAACTCTATCTTACATTCTTCCGAGAAAGAACCAAAACAGAACATAGAGAAATGTCTGTTATGTAAGGGTGAACATTATTTATATAAATGTGAACAATATTTAAAAGCTGAAGGCAAAGAAAAATGGAAAATCGTCAAGGAACTTCGATTGTGTTTTGGTTGTCTGCGGAAAGGACACGCTCTGACAGTTTGCAAGTACAAACGCGAATGCAATAAAAATGGATGCAAGAAGCAGCACCATGTATCTTTACACCAGGAAGACGCTAAAAGGGAAGAGAAATTTGAGCCGGAGGAGGCTACAATAAATACGATTAAGCCAAACACTTCCCAGTTGTTGTTTAAAGTTTTGGCTGTGGAAGTTATGGGACCAAACAACAAGATAGTTCAAGCGTACGCATTTTTAGACGAAGGATCATCTGCCTCACTGATAAACGAGAAGTTAGCCGATATGTTGGGCGTACAGGAGCCAAAGAGAAAGCTGACTTTGAACTGGATAGAAAATCATGCTAAGGAGTTTTTATCAATGAAATGCAACCTTCGCATTAGAGCACCTGGAGCTGATAAAAAATGGCTGCGAATAACTGGAAACACAGTACCTCAATTAGATCTACCATTACAGTCAGTAGATGTTGAGAAACTTGTCAAAAAATACTCACGGATAAAGAATTTACCATTAAACGGATATACAGATGCTAATCCTATGATTTTGATTGGAATAAATAATTGTCATTTGGTAGCCAGCATCAAGAGTGTTTATTTAGATACAAATCTAATTGCAGCTAAAACGCCGTTGGGATGGCTTGTGTATGGCTCGAATGGAGGCCAAAGCATTGGGTCAACGCGATTGTCAGTAGTCTTACATGCATATCCAAAAGAAGACAATTCTGAACAAGAAATCCACAAGATGATAGCAGATTACTTCACCACGGAGAACTTTGGAGTAAAAATACCTGTAAAACCATTGGAATCAGCGGATATATCTAGAGCAAGGGATATATTAAAGAACACAACTAGAAAACTAGAAGGATGTTACGAGACTGGACTCCTTTGGAAGCAGGACGTGGTTAAATTCCCGGATAGCTACAACATGGCTCTCCAGAGGTTGCACGGAGTAGAGAACAAAATGCACGGATTGGGAAAAATGGACGAATATGACAAAGCCATTATGGATTTCGTTCAAAAAGGATACGCCGTCAAAATGTCAGATCAAGAAGCCACTCTGATTAAACCAAGGACCTGGTATTTACCGCACTTTGGCGTTGTTAACATAAACAAGCCCAAGAAAATGAGATTGGTTTTCGATGCAGCCGCAACGATCAATGGTGTTTCCCTAAATACCATGCTTTTAAAAGGACCTGATGAAAACCCACCATTGGCTATGATTCTTTTCAAATTTCGCCAAGGGAAATTTGCAGTATGCGCCGATATAAAAGAAATGTTTTTACAAGTGCAAGTACGAAAAGAGGACCAGGACTCATTAAGATTCCTTTGGGGACATGGCAATCGTAATGCACAAGTGAATACGTACAAGATGACCGTCCTTATATTTGGTGCAGCATGCTCTCCTTGTTGTGCCCAATATATTAAGAATATCAACGCACAAAACGCTGAAAGCCACAGGGAAGAAGTAATCGATGCCATCCAGACGAAACATTATGTAGATGACTTCGTTGCTAGTTTTGAATCAGAAGAGAAAGCCTTTCAAATCAGTCAGGAAGTCAAGAGAGTACATAAGACGGGGAAATTTGAACTCAGGGGCTTCGTATCTAATTCCAAACGCATTCAGGAATTGCTTAATGACACAAAGGAGAACGACTTGCTGGCACAAACCGTCCAAATGAGTAACGAATCAACAGACAAGATTTTAGGCATGTATTGGGATAGTAATTCCGACAAGTTTGTATTCGACCTCAAGCTAAACCGTGTAGATAAAGAAATTGTTAAAGGGACGAAATGCCCTACTAAGCGCCAACTACTAAGTCTAGTCATGTCTGTGTTTGATCCATTCGGAATGTTAGCGGACTTAATGATACACGGAAAGATATTGATCCAAGAAGTTTGGAGGGCTGGAATACATTGGAATGATCTACTGCCGGAAAATTTATTTTCAAAATTCAAAGATTGGGTACTTCAACTAGAACAAGTAAAACATTTTCAATCGGATAGATGCTATGCGCCAGAATTTTTGTCAACAAAGGCTAACATAGAGTTGCATATTTTCGTTGATGCGAGCGAACAAGCCTTCGCAGCCGTAGCGTATTGGCGCATAAATTGTGGTGAAGATACGAAATTGGTCTTTATTGCAGGAAAGACCAGATGCGCACCGTTGAAAATGTTATCAATTCCTAGACTGGAGTTACAAGCAGCAGTGTTGGGTACACGTTTGAAAAATACCATTTTAGAAAGTCACAACGTGATTGTGGGTAAAACGACACTATGGTCAGACTCGCGAACTGTCATTTCTTGGATTAGATCAGATCAACGACAATTTAAGCCGTTCGTTGCCCATCGGGTAAGCGAAATACTGGAATCAACATCGGAAAATGACTGGCAATGGGTGCCAACACATTTGAACACAGCAGACAAAGCCACAAAGTCTAGCCAAGGCCTAAAGTACACTGTGGAAAGCGAATGGGTAAGTGGTCCCAAGTTTTTGCTTGCTGAAAGGGATACCTGGCCCACAGTGGAGTACAGCTCTTCCACAGATGACGGTACTGAGAGGCGCAAAGTTACAATGACTGTGACAACTAGCCAGTTTATAGATATCAGTAGATTCTCAAACTATTTACGGCTGAAACGTATGATGGGATGGTGTCTGAGATTTGTGACTAATTGTCGGAAGGAGATTCAACAAAGAGAAACAGGAGAATTATCCGCATTTGAATTAGTCCTGGCTGAATCTAAATTGTGTAAAATGGTACAAAACCAAGTGTACACAGATGAGGTAGCAGAATTACAAAACTCTGAATCAGTTTCTAAGAGTAGTTCCATTTATGCGCTGTCTCCAAAACTAAATCCGTGTGGAGTTTTAGTTGTGGCGGGAAGATTGGATTATGCCATCACTATTCCAGAAACACAACGTCAACCAATAATATTGCCGCCAAGACATAGCTTCACGGAACTTATTGTAAAATGGTACCACGAAACCTATCACCATCAAAACGACGAAACCATCATAAACGAGATAAGGTGCAAATTCTGGATCACAAATCTACGTAAAGCGGTGGTTCGAGCAAAAGTTTCCTGCCAATATTGCAAAAATAATAGTGCCAAGCCAATTGTTCCTTTAATGGGCCAACTACCCAAGGAGAGAGTGACACCATATCAACGGCCATTCTCCTATGTGGGACTAGACTACTTTGGACCGGTTATGGTAACCATCGGAAGGCGACAAGAAAAAAGATGGGTTGCACTCTTTACGTGTCTGACAATCCGAGCCATGCACCTGGAATTAGCTGCTGATTTGTCCGCAGACGCCTGTATTTTATGTATTAGGACCTTCGTGAATAGAAGAAGAGTTCCCGTAACCATACGATCCGATATGGGAACAAACTTCGTAGGAGCAGATAACGAATTGAAACAAGTAAAGGATTTATTTGACTGGGATTACATAAAATCAGAGATGTCGAATAAAGGAATCGACTGGCAGTTCAATTGCCCTTCGAATCCTAGTTCAGGAGGTTGCTGGGAACGCTTGGTGAGATCAACAAAACGAGTTCTAAGCGTCACACTTAAGGAGAAAGCACCACAAGTTGAAACGTTAAGAAGTTTACTTATTGAGGCCGAAAATATAATCAATAGTCGACCTCTCACTCACCTACATAGATACAACATAGATGACCCGGAACCTCTAACATCCAATAATTTCTTGCTTGGAACGACGAATTCTACTCAAACCCCAGGAGACGTTAACAAATTTTGTCATCGTAAACAATACCGCATCGCCCAGCAATTAAAGGATCACTTTTGGAGTCGATGGATTAAAGAATACTTGCCGACTCTGACATTCAAGGACCAAGCCGATCACCATTGGAGATGTGGTCATCATTTGCGAGGACAACCAAACTAGAGGAAGCTGGAAAAGAGGTATCATAGTCAACACGATTCCAGCTAAAGATGGCCATATTAGATTAGCAGAAGTTGAAACAAATACTAGCATTCTTAAGCGTCCAGTATCAAAATTAGCAGTTCTGGATGTCTTAGGTAAAACTCCGGGTTAGTTTTACGGTGGGCGGGATGTTGCTGGTTCATTATGATATAAAATCAAAAATTTAAATTTCAACCGTCACCACGTTCCCACCCCATTGTCGGCCTGCTATCGATATTTGTAAGCAATAGATATATCATTTCAATTATTATCTATATTTCATAACTATCGCGTGGTATGTCGATTGTCGCCCATCTCAATAGAATAAGCAGTATAAAAAGAATCGGCGGCACGACAATACAAATTAATAAATGGTTCTTGTTATTATCCAGTACAAACATTCTATTTTGGTATTGTCGTCACTTTTTTGCCACATGGAGTGGCAACAGGGTGTATTAGATTTGTGGTAGAAGTGGATGTGTGTAACCAAAGACTATACAAAACCAAGATGCTGCATGAGCGACCAAAAAGCTGTTCTATGGCGAGCCTTACCGGTGCGCCCCATGGACAAAGGGATCGCGCGGGGTTTCAATTCTCTTTTCGGCTATGCCGAGAGCTCTGCTGCCCGACAGCTTCGTCTGTTTGTAAGAAACGAGCCGAGCGAGCTTGATAAATTATAAAGTGAAAGGGGTTCAATAAATTTCATTATCAACTTTGAGTGGTCATATCTCCTAAACTAAAATTATCTTGAAAATTATTTTGATACCCAGCTCAGGAATATATACTTTACAATTCTTCCTGAAGTAAATGGTGCAACATGTCCGCAAAACCAAAAAGAGAGATGAAAATTATTCTTTTTTGTTTTGGAACAATATATGCCGCCACCAACACAATCACTTCATAATCAGAGTGCATTTTTTTTCATTTTTTAATTTTTTCAGAATTTTACAGTTTGCTCTGTTTACAAAGCACAGCTGATTCATCAACCCTGTTTTAGCTATGCTCCACACCCTCACGGAATAACTAGCAAATTCCTTGCAGCTCTGGAAAATTTTCTATTAGATGTGTACATTTATTTTGTTCAAAGCGTTCATAAAATATTTTTTAATTTTGCCACATCTTTTTTGGCTGAGTTCCCACTGTAAATACACACAATAACAACTTTACAACCAAACCCGACCTATTCAGGGCCGGATCAACCCTCAACCGGGCCCTGGGCAACCATCAATCTGGGGCCCTTTTTCACGACATCTCCCTTCTTTTTTCATTTGAATTAAAAACTTATAAGTTTAACGTTTGTTTGATTAGTTTGTATCTCAGTGGGTTTTATTTTTTTTATTCTTAATTTGGAGTTTTATATTATCAACAAATTTTTCTGTTAGCCCTAGGGGGGGCCCTAGGCAACTGCTATGCGGCCCTGGACCTATTCCCGTCGTCAGACTTTATATTTTGTTACTGTATTTTGTAGCTCGACTCAACGCACGTCGAGGCATTGACGAAGCCGAAAGCAGTGGCAAAGGCTAGCCAAAAAGGAGACCCCGTGCGGCCGTACATGGAAGCGTCAAACGAAAATAGAACGAGCATATTTGCTCTTCATGCAGAATCTTGGTATTGTATAGTCTTTGCCTTGACTGAGGCACATTTGAAGGGGTTTTGAAGCTTAGGCAGAAACTTAATTATCAGGTGGTCAAGAGCCTCCAGAGTTGTTCTGGCGCATTGAGCAGACGCTAAGTTGGGCCAAAACAAAATAATACAAATACATACAAAACGAGAAGGAACGCGTGAGTCGCTTCTAGGGACGCGACTCTACTTATACCCGTACTCAGTATACAAATTTTTGAGCATATGATTTTTAGAATTAAAAAAAATTTTACATTTTACATTTTTTGCTACATCTGTTATCTACATCTAAAATGTATATTTTACATCTATTATGTTGATTACACTGGTCAACACGATTTTTCCTCAAGGAACAAAACCAACTTTTTATTAAAGATTCGGGGCTTAGAAATGGTTTGATGATATTTTATATTATTATATTATTATATATTACTTATACCATTTATATTCTACATCTCCTCCGCAAGGGGTTACTCGCGCACTGATCGCGGCAGAGTGTGCGAGCGAGAAAGAGATAGAGTAGCGTTTCTCTTGCGGGAGGAGGCGGGGGAACCAACAGATAATTAATTAATTCATTCTAGCTATAACTATGATCCGATCTAATTCGGCAATCTGGTAGATATGAGCATTCTCTACGATATTGCGTTTTTAGTTTTATCTTATCTTTAAAATTGTGCCTGCCACAGATTTTAGTCCTTTGCGGGTGCGGAAGGGGGCGGGGCGAAATTTTTAAATACGCTTGTAGCAGTGTGATATCACATGGGTCTGGAAACCAAATTTGGTTGCCGGACAGACGGACAGACATGGCTATATCGACTCGGCTATTGATGCTGATCAAGAATATACATATATACTTTATGGGGTCGGAAACGTTTCCTTCTCTGCGTTACACACATCCACTTTTAGCAAAAATCTAATATACCCCTTACCTCTTTTTAAATACCTATTTAAATAGATACAAAATATAATTTCAGATTATTGGAAAACATATTTTTGATTGTGTGTTTTTTTTTTGGCATCATGCTACTTTATGGAAGCAAGCCTGCTCAAGACAGAGCACTAACAAATTTTAAAGTACGCGTTGCCGGTTAACTTGCACTTTCCGAGCCTAGGCTGTTCAAGTCTGTTTCGGAAGAAACCACTCTTCCTCGTCAGCGATCTTTACTTTTTCAAAAAAAGAAAAAGATGGTAAATCGGACAGCCTACATTACTGCAGGTTCTATCATAACTTATTATTAAGTTTTTAAATGAAAGAGTTACGCTTGGCAATTTTTAATTATTTTCTAATCATAGAAGCCATCGTTTATTATGCCTTTTCTTTTTATACCCGTACTCAAAAAAGAGTTAAGGGGTATATTAGATTTGTGGTAAAAGTGGATGTGTGCAACGCAGAGAAGGAAACGTTTCCGACCCCATAAAGTATATATATTCTTGATCAGCATCAATAGCCGAGTCGATTAAGCCATGTCCGTCTGTCCGTCCGTCTGTTCGTCTTCATGAGCGCCTGGATCTCAGAGACTATAAGAGCTAGGGAAACCAAATTTGGTTTCCAGACTCATGTGATATCACACTGCTACAAGTGTATTTCAAAATTTCGCCCCGCCCCCTTCCGCCCCCACAAAGGACGAAAATCTGTGGCAGACACATTTTTAAAGATACGATAAAACTAAAAACGCAGTATCGTAGACAATGCCCATATCTACCAGATTGCCGAATCTAAATCAGATCGGATCATAATTATAGCCACAATGAAGAAATTAATTTTCAGTTGCTTCCCCCGCCCCCTACCGCAAGAGAAACGATACTCTATCTCCTTCTCGCTCGCACACTCTGCTGCGTTCAGTGCGCGAGCAACCCCTATCGGAGGTGATGTAGAATATGAATGGAACATCTATAATCTACATGTTAGATGTAAAATATACATTTTAGATGTAGATGTAGATAACAGATGTAGCAAAAAAATGTAAAATGTAAAATTTTTTTTTTTTCTTTAATTATAAAAAATTTTGTTCAAAAATGTATATACTGACTGAGTACGGGTATAAGTAGAGTCGCGTCCCCAGAAGCGACTCACACGTTCCTTCTCGTTCAACAATACATTTTACAATATTTTTTGAGCATGGAGTTTTACTCAAGAACTCTGAATATATTCCAATGTGTTCCATTGAATCTTCAAAAAGAGCTTCAGTTGGATTTATAATTTGTCCAATTTTGTCACTTTTCTTTGGTAGATAGTGCATTCAATTTTTAGCTTGCACAGAACAATTCCTAGGGTGTTTCTCACAGCAGCTCGCTCAGAAATTTTAACAATTGATCGCCGTAATGTTTCTGTTTGAAAGAAAAGTAAGCCATACTGTTTAAGTGAAACACCTGAATGGTTTTCACCATTCTTGATTGAATTTCCCTTTTCAGGGTTTTTAGAAAGCTGCATAAGCAATTGGGCTACTGTTCGTCTTTTGTATTGCCACCCAATAATGCGTTTCAAATTATCAAAATATTCCTCTAGGGAATCGCTAACAATATCCTTTATATTAGAAAGATTTTCAGAAACATGATTGATTCTTTTGCAAGTTTCAATCAGAACTGTCAGGCATGTTGCTTGAGATTGTGATCCGGTAATATTTTCTGGGCCGAATTCGCACTTTCCCAAATAATTACTCAACTCCTCTAAGCGAGGTTTAAAGGTTTTATCATCTTGGGAATAATAATGGTTCAATAAATCGAAACCATCATTCATTCTTTTTAGAAACATCGATGTAGGAAAGACTTCATCATTGTCGTCAAAAGCATTGAAATCAGCAAACATTTTAATGCCCGTACTGACCGCATTGGCAAATACATTAACGGCCAATGAAATATTCATGTTATCATATCCTTTCGGATTGATATGTTTTTCCGTAAGCTTCGGTGCCAAACAAAATACATTTGATGAATCGACTTCATAAAACTTTTCAATGATTTTCCATGACTCTTTACCGTCTGGTGTTATCAGGTCATGTGACAAGAACTTATTTCTAACACTCTTGAACAAATGTATGTAATCACATACGAATTGAGGTCTTGGCGCATTTAGTAAATGTTCTAAGTTTATTTTATTTATAGCATTTAGAGCATAGACCGTTGACTGATCGCAAACCACAGCTTGGACATTTAAGCCGACTGATTTGCAACAGTTAACTGCCTTTATAATGGCTTCGGGGTAATGATGATTTACATTTTTGTTAACAAAAACTGCAGTAACAAAATGACTATAATCATTAACCAGCCCTCGTACCATGAATGCTAACATTCCGGTTGCTTGGGAGAAGTAGTGTTCCTTATCGGAAATACCGTCTCCCAGATCTATATAGGATGGATGTTCGCACTGAAAGCCTGGCTCGAATGGGAGCGGCAGCGAAACATCTGCATGAACTCTGTTCGGGACCGTTGGCTTAAGTTCAGAAATTTCTTTCTCGAGATCATTTAATTTTTATTTTTGTTATTTTCATGATTTAGAACTGTTGCTTTGTGCAATTGTTCACAAAAATATTTAATTTCTTTTTCTTGCGATAAATATTTCTCATTTAGAGCTTCGTATTTCTTTTGTAGAGATACAAAGTCAGATTCTACCGGAAAAGATATTTCCCTGATCATATCTATATTATCTCTGGCTTGATCTTGGCTATTGTGTGTTATGTTGTCTATTAATTGATCCTCATTTTCAACATTGTCTATTGATAGTATTGGATCTTTTGCTTTTGTTTGCCGTTTGGTGAGCGAAATCTCATACTAAGGCCTATATCCTAAATTATACAAATTGAAGAAAAATATAATTAGTAAAATTGTAGTGCAGTTTAAAATAATTTAAATTATTATTAAAATTAATAGAAATATACAAAAATTAATAATTAAATTAAAGAAAATATTAATTTTATTAAGTTATTATTGTTTATGCAACGTGCGAAATCAAAAGAAAACAAACTACAAAGAATACTTATGCGGCCAACAATAACAAAAAGAACTGAAAACACTGTGCCCCATAAGGCACTGGCAAACAATAGATTCACAATTTTTAGTGTCCCATATGAAGATGATGATATCGTCCAAACACTCAATACCAAGAAGTACAAGCCGCCTAATATCGCCACGAAATAAGGTAGAGTTTATCTCTCCGGGCAAGCCTACATATTGGCCCACAGATCCAAACAAGCAACCCACTTGATTGATTTTGCTATTACACGAAGAGTGTTGCAAGCGCAGATTGATGTATATCATTTATCACTCGCTTATTCTACTTCACCTTTACGACCAACCACAGCTTTCGGAATGCCCACACTTTCTAACATCTAGCAAAACAGATTGGCTCAAATAGGAAGTAAATAACATCCCATGTCGATAGCTGCCCATTTGTTTATTGTAAAGATGGCATTGATAGGTCTGTCGAAGCGTAAGTAGTACGCGATAAAAGAAGGCTTCGGCGAGAGTGGTAAACCCACAGATCAGCTGCCTCGATAGAGCTACTAAAGTTTAGTAACTAAACATAGCCAACCATCTACTACCATCTACTGAACAACATCAACATTCCACAAAGCAACGAATTAACATATCTAGGTGTTCATCTGGATAGAAGGCTTACTTGGCGTAAACACATTGAAGCGAAGAGAAATCTACTTAAATCTAAAGCTAGTAATCAACATTGGCTAATAAACACCCGTTAACCACTAAAACTGGTAATAATCAAGAAATCTCAATTGAAGATATTAAGAACTATCACTGGGACACCATGGTACATGCGCCATGAATATCCATAAAAACTTAAATGTAGGGTCAGTTAAAGATGCAATTTCCAAGGTGAAAGCAAAGGATAAGGTTAAGCTTCAAGCTATGCATACTATTATAGACTTGGCACACCAGCCATACACGACTCTGGCGAAGAGACCTCCCCACCTAGCAATAATAGTTAGCGCCGTACCCTAAACAATTAGGTTTAATTAAAAAAATGTATCCGATTCAGATTTGCATACTTGTCGTCAGTCTCTAAAAGTTCTAGAAGTTCCGAAGACTTTCTTTTAGACAGAATTCTGAATTAAAATGTCTTGCGCATACTCTGGAGAGTAACGTAGCTTGTTTAATTTGTTAATTAGTAAGCCATTTTTTATTGACCTCTGGGAGTCTGGGGCACAGGAAAGATGCCTTGTCGCCACCGCAGCTTGCTGCACTGCAGGGGTGGAATATGCTGGAATGGAAAAATAGTTAGTAAAGCTTATATTAAGTTGTATTAAAAGAACTGAGCAACAACTCTGCACTCGAATTGACTATATGCATATAAGTAATATTTAAATGCATTCACGGGTATTATAAACTGTTCTTTATTTAAGTAATATTTAAATGCATTCATGGGTATTATAAACTGTTCTTTATTTAACGTTGCACGGCGAGCCGTTGCACGTCTTCGCCACTCGGCTAACTATTATATACTAAACTTCCCAGTTACGGGACCCTTGGTTGCCGGCCACGGCACTCGTCGCTGTCCAGCAAAAGTGCTGAAAAGAGCAGGAACATTTTTGACTATGTGTTTCTGGCACATGAATTTACTGGGAGTGAAGCCAAAAAACTCGAGTTGATTGAAAAACAAAATAGATTTAAAATGGGAATGAAGTTAGAAAATAAACGCTTTATTTCATTTATATTAAAAAAATATACAAATCAAAACTAAACGAGAAGGAACGTGTGAGTCGCTTCTGGGGACGCGACTCTACTTATACCCGTACTCAGTCAGTATTTACATTTTGAAGCATGATTTTTTAGAATTTTAGAATAAAAAAAAAATTTCACATTTTAAATTTTTTTGCTACATCTGTTATCTACATATACATCTGCAATGTATATTTTACATCTAACATGTAGATTATAGATGTACCATTTAGATTCTACATCTCCTCCGCTAGGGGCTGCTCGCGCACTGAACGCGGTAGAGTGTGCGAGCGAGAAAGAGATAGAGCAGTGGATCTCATTCGGGAGGAGGCGGGGGAACCAACAGAAAATTAATTTCTTCATTCTGGCTATAATTATGATGCGATCTGATTCAGATTCGGCAGTCTGGTAGATAGGGTCATTCTCTACGATACTGCGTTCTTAGTTTTATCGTATCTTTAAAAATGTGCCTGCCACAGGATTTCATCCTTTGTAGGGGAGGAAAGGGGCGGGGCGAAATTTTGAAATACACTTGTAGCAGTGTGATATCACATGATTCTAGAAACCAAATTTGGTTGCCCTAGCTTTTATAGTCTCTGAGATCCAGGCGTCAAACAAGACGGACAGACGGACAGACAGACAGACAGACAGACAGACATCGACTCGGCTATTGATGCTGATCAAGAATATATATACTTTATGGGGTCGGAAAATTTTCCTTCTCTTCTCTTTTCCATCCACTTTTACCACAAATCTAATATACCCCTTAACTCTTTTTTGAGTACGGGTATCTGAGATCAAATATGATAGATATATATAAAAATGTAAATTATATATGTACATTTAGGTATTAAATTTTTTAAGAAAGGAATTTAAGAAAAGTAAGCTGTCAACCGAAGCTGGACCTAGCCTATTACGTTTTTCTGTTATAATGTTTCCCGCCAAAGAAAACGAGCGCTCACCGCTGCACTGCTAGCTGGTATTGAGTGAATTTCAAAAGCAAGTTTTGACAAATAGGGGTATTTCTTTTGATTGTTTTGCCACCACTTCATCAAATTATAATTTGCGTTCATATCAACTTTTTCCTTGCAATATCTCTCTATTTCCTCTTCAGGCATTTCTATGATTTTTGAAACAGGTCGATTTATTAAATTTTGTTACGAACCTGTTTTGGTGGTGGGGCAAGGCCGGCTAGCCAGTCATCTCAGGGAGAGGTTTTTCCCAGACCCCTAGGTCGCACAACAAACCAGCTGTTCGGGCATCTCGAACAAATATGCTAACAAAACGACGATTCAAAACAAACCAAGGACTTTACTCTACACCTCACGGACACTCATCTCTCCGACACAGAACAACTACAAAATCTCCTCTTTTCTCCAAGTGCAGCGACCGATCTCCATTTCGCCGCTGTGGTCCCCTTTCCCCCCCATACTAAACACACTAGCACTTCATCTCAAACGTTATAATATCACTTCATACACTTAACACATATTTTAACATAAATCCCTAACTAAATTCTGATGGCGCGTCCGCCTACTCCCGCCTCTTTAACTTAACTTATGGGTGGAAAAACAATTGGTTACATGAAAGAAGAATTAATTAATATTAAATTTAATACATATATATGTGGGGTTTATAATTGAATTTATTAATTATCTGGTGTCGGCGCTGTTGTTCTTCTCGCTCTTCCGATCCTCATTTCTTTTCACCGTCTGACACTGCCGATGTTTAATTTCCAACTCTCCTTCCTTCTCAGCGTAGCTGCCCTATGCCGTCTCCTCGCTGCTGATCACCTCTCTTCCTTGCCCTTCAAGTTCAAGTTCAAGGGCATGGCATGGCATTCTTCATGGTGTGGTGTGGTGAGCTGGCCGTGGATCCCGCAATATCATTTGAGCCTCTCTTAAATTATCCTCTCTCACCGGCACCGTTGCTCGCCTTGCCCCTTCAATTATCGCCCTGCCAACCTCCAAAAAATATACTGCCAAATCCGGTTTTTTGCCTATCGATCTCCTTCGAATGCAACACCTCGCGAAAATGCAGGCGTACCTGGACGGAAGAATTTTTCGCAAACACTCGAAGGAAATTGAAATCTACCGGCATTACCCTAAGATCTTGCAGCGCCCAACGTAGGCTCACACCCACTCGGTTTGTACATAAGTGTCCTATTCTTCTTCCCTTCTGTTAAGGCTTCCCACTGAAATTTCAGGTCTTTGGCGTGAAAAATCCCCACCGGCTTCCCCGATAGATCCTCCAACTCATAGGCATTGTTGCCTACTGGGCGTACGACTAGGAACTTTAGGAATTTTCGTGCGAACTTGGCGTTGTCGCTCTTGCCAAAGTCGCCGAGTGTGAAGTTACGACGGAAGACTTCTTGACCAGGTCTGGCGTGAAATACTCGGGCCCGTTGGCTGCTTCGCTCGTATGCTTGGTGTAAATTTTTCTTTGTTGTTCGCGGATGATCTGACGCTTATCCGTCGGATCCAGCGCGTGCACCTCATGCTCCGTCAACGATTGCAATTTCCTCGCCAGCTTGTAGCAGCTGCCATTCAGGAACATTTGCTGTCCGAACACTGCGAAGAACGGCGTTACGCCTGTGGCTTCGTGCACTGAGTCCCGGATCGACACTTCAATCTCCGGTAAATACATATACATGTCCCAGTCTCGGTGATCCTTTTCCAAGTACGTCCTTATTGCAGCCAATATCCTCCGGTTCACCCTCTCGGCTGCATTACTTTGCGGCGAGTATACGGCTGTACGCATGTGTCGTATTCCGAAGGTGCCCATCATGTCCTGGAACACCTTTGAGACGAACTGCTTTCCGTTGTCGGAGTGGATCACCTCTGGCACTCCGAACTTGTAGAATACCTCCTGCACAAGGAATTCTACCACATTTGCCGCGGTGGCCTCTCTCATCGCTTTCAGAAAGGTGAACTTTGAGAAATGGTCCACGACGACGAAAATCCAGGCCTGTCCCCTTTTCGACCTGGGATACTTCCCCAGGAAATCTATGTAGATCTTCTGGAATGGCCTCTCCGAAACCACTTCCTGACCGATTTCTACTTGGCTGCGATAATTCGGTGCTTTGGACTCCTTACAGGTGTCGCAGTTTCGGACATATTCCCGCACTTGTGTCGTCATCGCTGGCCAGTAATAGTGCCTTTTCAACCGATGCAGGGTCTAGTTTTGTGGTCTTCATGGGCCTTGGCGACGAGAGTTGCTGTCACCGACGCGGGAATCCATAACTTCGAAATGGAACCTTCCACTTGGTCGTCCATTTGCTCAAAGGCCGTTCGCTTGAATATAAGGTTTCCCTCTACTCGAAGATCTGGTAATAATTCTTTGTTTTTGCAGATTTCTTCTCGCATCTCCTTATAGTCGTCCGCTTCGAATTCCGTGGTCTCGAATCCGAGGATCTCCGTGGGATCTAGAGCAACCTCTTCAATGCAGCGTGATAGTGTATCCGCCGCGATGTTGTCGACTCCTTTTCTGTGTTGGATCTCAAAGTCGAACCTCTGAAGCCGCAAGGACCATCTCGCCAAACGCCTGTTCAAGTCCTTTAGCGACATTAGCCATTTCAAGCTTGCGTGATCAGTGATCACGGTAAACGCCATTAATTCCACATACGGCCTGAATTTCTCGATCGCTAACACCGCAGCTAGGCACTCCTTCTCCGTTACGGAATAGTTCAGCTGGTGCTTGTTCAGCTTGGACGAGAAGAATGCCACTGGACGCTCCGCTTTATCGCCATCCAGCTGAAACAGTACAGCTCCCACTCCATAATTCGAGGCGTCGCATTGGATGAAAAAGGGACGTCTGAAATCAGCATGAACCAGTACCGGGGCCGTGGTTAGTGCCTTCTTAAGGGATTCTATCGCCGTCTCTGCCTCCTTTGACAATGAAAACTTCCCACGCGAATGCTTCTTCAGTGCATCTGTTAGTGGTACTGCGATGGAGGCGAAATCCTTGATGAAGCGCCTATACCATCCTGCGGTTCCTAGGAAACTTCGTAGCTCCTTCACGGAATTTGGAATGGGAATTCTCTGGATTTCCAAAATCCTCTCCGGATCCATATGCAGCGTGCCGCCTCCAATGATAAACCCCAGGTATTTCAATGACCTGAAGCAGAATTTCGTCTTTTTTAAACCTATTGTTAGATTGGCTCTTTTCAGGCATTGTGCTACCAATCTCAAATAACGGAGATGCGTTTGGAAATCCGGGGCTATAACTAGGAGGTCATCCAGATACACGAATACATTGGATCTGAGCCGAGTCGGGATCACCTTGTCCATGACCCGACACAACCGCTGGGCAGCGTTGCACAGACCGAACAGCATCATCACAAACTGATGCAGCGGACGCCCCGCCACGGTAAATGCAGTGCACTTCCGGCTTTCTTGATCCAGCTTGATTTGCCAGAACGCGAATTTGAGGTCGAAACTTGAGATGTAATACGTCTGGTCAATCCTGGACAGTATGCCTTCAATGCTCGGAAGAGGGTAAGCATCTTTAACGGTAAGCTGATTTAGCTTTCGGGCGTCCAAACAGAATCGGTTTTGTTTGGTTTCCGCACCACCGTCGTCCGATTGCTCCATGGACTATCGCTAACCTCTATAACTCCTAATTCAAGCATTTTTTCCACCTCGGCTCAGACTACTTCCTGCATCGCTGGAGATTGAGGATAGCGCCGATCCTTAAAGGGTTCAGCGCCCTCCACCAACTGGATCCGATGCTCCTCCACCGTCGTTATTCCCAATCCGGCTTCTTCGTACGTCAGGAACTCCTTCTTCACCTCCTCCAGTTCTTCAGCTTCTTTCTCTTCCAGGTCCCACGCGTCCACATGTACGTTCTCCTGGTGGTCTTCGGCATATTGGCTGATCTGTGACATCTGGACTTCGGATATCTTGGCATCGCTGGGCGAACTTGGATAAGCTCCGAGGACTGTGAGGACTCCGAGGAGCCAACGCGAACGACCTCCAAAAATCGACACCCAAGTACATGACTTGCTCCAGGTATGGACAGATGTAAAAGAGAATGTCCTTGCTGATTCCTTTGTACTCCACAGGGATTCTCGCCTTGCCGATTATGGTCCGGTCCTCTCCTGCGGCGGTTTTGACGATCGAGACATACTTGTCCATCTCCACCCCGAGGTCGTCTAGGAGCTCCCGACTGCCCTTTCCGAGGACACTTACGGATGCCCCAGTATCCAGGAGTCCGGAAATCTTCCGTCCTAGGATTTGCACCTTGGCAAAAACCCTTGGGTCACGTCCTGCTCCACGCCTGACTGCTTCAGCCACCTCCTTGCGAGTCTGTCTCCTTTACCGGAAGCGTGCCCGGGCCTTCTGGAGTCTACGGCTGACACCTCGCATTCCACTCAGCTGATGTCCGTCAAAGATCCGATTTCGGACTTGTGTATATCTCCTCATCCTCTCTTCGGCCGGTAAGAATTTTAAACTATATTTTTCTACACTACTTGGGTTAATCTGCTTAATTTTTACGAACTTCAACAGCGCATCCTTCACTTTCTCGCGGGCCTCCGTCCCGAGCTCTGATTTCCCGCCTTTATCATGCCCGTTCTTGCGTTTCCCGAGCAGTTGGGACACTTCGGCGTGTACGTTTCGGGCTTTCCGCAGAGGTAGCAGAATACTCTGCGTTCCTTTGCCATACACTCTCGGAACCCGTGGCCAACTTCTCCGCAATTCCAGCAACCCAGCCTCGGCTTCGCTGTCAGGTGGGTTTCCTCAACCATCACCTCTTCCTCTCCTTCCAACAGATCCGAATCTGGCTCTATCTCCTCGACTCGCTTCCCGGATTGTTGGAACTTCGGCGTCGGGCGAAAAGCTGACTTTCGCTCACGTCTGCGGAAATGGTATTCCACCTCTACACACTCTTCCCTCAGCTGCTCCAGGTTCTGGACTCGGATCGCGTACACATACCGAGCGATCTCCTCCTCGAGTCCCTTCTTGACGACTCTGACCATCTCGGAATCCGCTATTGGTGTGATAAGCCTTGCGACCAGCCTCCGCATAGCTCGGAAGTAGTCTTCCACCGATTCTCCAGGTTCTTGGCGTCGCTCATGCAACGCACGCAGCCGCTCGTACTGCCCACCTACTGCACGGAATCGGGTCACCAACTCGTCCTTTAAGTCCTCCCAGACTTCTGGAGGCCTCTCTCGGACAAACTGCCAGTACCACTCGGCAGCCCGTCCTCTCACCAGATGGTGAAAATTATCTAGGACTTCGTCCCACGAGCGTCGACTCTGCCTCTGGAGAAATTCGACCCGAAAGACAAAATCCTCCACCGTCAGTTTAGCTGGGTCTGGGTCGCCGTCGAAATGGATGTCCCACTTGTCGACGCGCCCCCATCTCGGCTCTCTCCACTCGTCTCGCCTATCGTAGGGCGTCGTGAATCGCCGAGCTCCGCCGTCTCCTGCTGGTTCTCGTTCCAGTACCATCGGTCTCGTTTCCAGACCGCCATCTTCCACCATGCGGGACCAACTTTGGCTCCGTCTCTCCGGCTTCCTTGGAGGCGCTTGTGGAATATGCTCCTGTTGTTCCACGGAACCTTTGGGTCTGGTGCCGGTACTCTGTCTTTGCCATTCTGGAGCCGCCGGACCGCCGTCTCTGCCATTTGGACCATTCTCCCAGCCCAGATCATGGATCAATTCTCCCTTCTGGCGCAGGGGCGTCATTGCCTCCGTTATGGCACCCATCAGCTCCATAAATCCACGACGGATCTCCTCTTGCAGCGTCCTGCTGATGGTATCCGTCATAGCACCTCTCTGCGTCTCCTGCGCTTGTGCTATGGCGACGTTTATGCCCGAAATAATTTCCGACGGCAATTCTTTTGGGGTCTTCGGCAGGTTCCAGCTGTCGTTCTCGCCTCCTTCCGCGCCCTGACTATCTCCTCCTCGCATCTGTTCAGGCAGGTTTCCTGGCGGAGGAGTCCTGCTAGTCATTTTCCCTTTTGACCGTAAGTTGTAGCTGCTCATAAACTTTTTCTAACTACCTAACTTTCCTTTCTTTCACAGACAACTACCTAACTCCAACAAAACTCAACACGGAAAATAAAAAAAAAACTGCAAGATCAACCACAAGAGGGGAAAGTAACCACAACTGCTACTGGAGCCATCTGCACTTGATTCCCTACGTCTTTGCTTGTCCAACGTCTACCTTCTTAGTCGCGAGCGCTGTTGACTTCTCATCTTCTACCGAAGATTAAGAGTCAAGGGCGCTCACTCTTCTACTTAGCTGCTTCTGTCCCACTACTCTACTGAAGGATATCCTCGGGATCTTGTAGCTGCTCCAAGTGCATCGCGTGGCCGATTAAATGTCCCCACGGGCCACCTACAGCAAAAATCTCTACGAGATACTACCTTCCCGGCCTCCTCCAGCGGTAAGTAGGGGAAGCAGCACAAAAAAAACTACTCGACCTTAACTAACTTTGGGTATTTTCTCTTTCCAGGCTCTCTTTCGTCCACCAGGCAACGGGTCGGTTGCTAACTGCTTGAGGATTCTCCTCAGTCAGTGCCAACCTCACCCCCTTGAGAGCTCCGGCTTCCCTCTGTCAGATAAGTTTAAACACAAACTACAAAAACACAATTTACTTTGTGGATTCCTACATTTTCAGATCCCTCAGTGCCGTGCATCTGCGAGCCAACCTTCACAGCTCCTCACAGGCCACCGGAACACAGACGGACCCTTACTGCAGACTACCACTGGAGATCGTTCCTCTCGGCTGGACATTTCTAACCTCCTCGACTTTTGTGATTCGCAGCCGTACTCTCCCACTTTCGTGTTCGAGAACGGACTGCGACTCACAAATTTGTCTTAGTTTGGGCGCCATAATTGGGGCAAGGCCGGCTAGCCAGTCATCTCAGGGATAGGTTTTTCCCAGACCCCCAGGTCGCACAACAAACCAGATGTTCGGGCATCTCGAACAAATATGCTAACAAAACGACGATTCAAAACAAACCAAGGACTTTACTCTACACCTCACGGACACTCATCTCTCCGACACAGAACAACTACAAAATCTCCTCTTTTCTCCAAGTGCAGCGACCGATCTCCATTTCGCCGCTGTGGTCCCCTTTCCCCCCCATACTAAACACACTAGCACTTCATCTCAAACGTTATAATATCACTTCATACACTTAACACATATTTTAACATAAATCCCTAACTAAATTCTGATGGCGCGTCCGCCTACTCCCGCCTCTTTAACTTAACTTATGGGTGGAAAAACAATTGGTTACATGAAAGAAGAATTAATTAATATTAAATTTAATACATATATATGTGGGGTTTATAATTGAATTTATTAATTATCTGGTGTCGGCGCTGTTGTTCTTCTCGCTCTTCCGATCCTCATTTCTTTTCACCGTCTGACACTGCCGATGTTTAATTTCCAACTCTCCTTCCTTCTCAGCGTAGCTGCCCTATGCCGTCTCCTCGCTGCTGATCACCTCTCTTCCTTGCCCTTCAAGTTCAAGTTCATGGCATTCTTCATGGTGTGGTGTGGTGAGCTGGCCGTGGATCCCGCAATATCATTTGAGCCTCTCTTAAATTATCCTCTCTCACCGGCACCGTTGCTCGCCTTGCCCCTTCAATTATCGCCCTGCCAACCTCCAAAAAATATACTGCCAAATCCGGTATTTTGCCTATCGATCTCCTTCGAATGCAACAATTTTCAAAAAAGAAAGCATTGTGAGGATCCTATTTCAGGCTGGGATATGCATCAGTCTGTCCAGGGTCCGCTACAAGAAAATTTGTAGATTGCAGGTGACTTTCGGGTTTGGAGTGGCCTGATCGTAAGAGAGGTAGGCGACTGGGGGAGTGTTGTAGCCGACGAAAAATATTTCAGAAGCGTGGTTGGTGTTCTGTTGACGTTGTTATATTTTCTTTATTACTTATTTGTTTACAAAACGGGCTCACTCCAAGCTGAGCCGCACAGGTGCCTTAGTCGAGACAGACTCGGACCTGGAGAGCGTGCTCTCGGTCAGCAAGACGGAGGAAGAAAGCCTTCTCCGCTCGCCTGAACCAGGTTCCAGCTCCCCGCGTAGGGAAGGGCCGAAGCGTTCTAGGGAGGGGATGAAGGCTAAGGCTCAATATAAGGCGGCACTTAAAATCCGAAGCCGACTCCAAGGCAGAGAAGACATCTCCCAAGAGGAGAAGTCCAAGCTAGCCTGGGCCGAGCAGAAGGTAGAGGAGGGCCGCCTACACTTTGCACAGATGCCGCAAATGAAAGCGACGAAGGGGGAATTTGCCAACAAGGTGGAGGAGATTCTCGCCACCAAAGGCAACGCTCGACCGAGAGCGCCAGTAAGGACACTCCGGCGAGCAAGCGGCAACGCGGGCCCAAGGGGGTGGGACCTCCACCCAAAACGGCAAAGAAACCCAAACACAAGGCGAAGGTCAATGAGGTGACCAAACGACACCTGATCGTGGCACTCATTGACCGGAGCGATGAGAATGGCAAGATGACGGAGGCGCGGTGGAAGATGGTGCACGCGCAGCTCGTAGAGTCGCTATTCGGAAGAATGGAGGAGGACCCAACAGCCCCCATGCCCACGTTCGATGGTGCTGGGTGGCTTAACGGGGTCAAAATACTGAAATGTATGGACGACCCCACACTCAAGTGGCTGACGCAAACGGTCTGCCAAATGGAGGCGTTGTGGGAGGGGGCCAGACTGGAGGTTGTGGACAGGGAGCTAATCCCGTCCATACCAAAGGCGAAGGTACTCTTCCCCATCGCAATCCAAGGAGACCGTGCGCTGAGGCTGCTACAGCGGCAGAACCCAGACGTGCCAACGGCGAGCTGGAGAATCCTGCACATTGGGAGCCCACTACCCAACGGGGCCCAGAGTGCGATCCTCCAGATCAGCAAGGAGGCAGAGGACCTTCTGTACCCCAGATTCGGGAAGATGGCGTGGGGCATGGGTAGCGTATACCTCCGCCTCAAAAAGCGCCACCCCGAAGACAAAGACACGCACACCCTGCAGGCAGGCGAGGTGGAGAAGGACCTCGGTCTGGAGTCCATCGTGGAGGCCGCTCAGGGCATTACGCTGGATGACTCCGAAGAGGAGGAGGACGGTGACCTGACAATAATAGTCAACCCGTCGAGTGTAGTTGAGCCAGCCTCTCATGTCATTGAGGGTGCTGCAGCTCAACCTACATAAAAGCAAGCTCGCGTCGACGGAGCTCCTCATCGCCATGGAGCAAGGGCCCGTCGACATAGCTTTGGTCCAGGAGCCATGGATTGCCTCTGGCAACGCCGTGGCCGGACTAAAGTCCTCTAACTACAACCTTTTCCACTCACCATCGGTAAGCAGGACTAGAACCGCCGTACTCGTACGAAAGGGCATCCATGCTTACCTTTTGTCTCATTACAGCACTGATGACCTGACTGCTGTGATGCTGGAAAGCGAGGAAAAGCACCTTGTGGTAGCTTCCTGCTATATGGCACACGACAGGCCAGCTCCACCGGAAGAGCTAAGGAGTCTGGTGGCGGATTCCAGCCCGAAAGACCAGCAACTTCTGGTTGGTACGGACGCCAATGCCCACCATAGCGTGTGGGGAAGCCCCGACATCAACGACAGAGGTGAGTCACTTCTAGACTTCATACTATCAACTAACCTAGATGTAGCAAACGTAGGGGAGGAACACACCTTCGTAGGTCCCACCTCTTCTAACGTACTAGATCTAACACTCGTAACGGGAAAGAGTACCGTGGTGTCTGGCTGGAGAGTCCTTGAAAGACCATCCTTCTCAGACCACAAGTACATTCAATTCAAGTGCGAATTTAAATACTCTCAGAAGATAACTGTTTATAGAAACCCCCGGAACACAAACTGGGAAAAGTTTAAAAAAACAGTTACTTCGAAGCTCGCGACACGCCCGGGCACAGTGAAATCCCCCGGAAGACATAGAAACGTCCCTAGAGACCCTGTCCAAGGAACTACTGGATGCGTACCACGCATCATGCCCACCATCCAGAACGAAAAAGAGGCCCAAACCACTCTGGTGGAACCGGGACTTATCGCTTCAAAGAAACAACCTCAAAGAATTCTTCAAAATCGCCAAACAAGCGAACGAGGAGATAATCAACGAGGAATACAAAACCCTACTCAGGGAGTACAAGAAGGAAATACGCAGGGCACAAAGAAACTCGTGGAGGAACTTCTGCTCCAATATCGAGAAAGTCCCAGAAACGGCTAGACTTCGGAAGCTGCTATCAAAGCAACCTACCATACAGAGTCAGCTGAAGCGAGAAGATGGACAGTGGACTGAGGGCAGTGAAGAAGCCCTAACAGCACTAATGGAAGCTCACTTCCCAGGATGCACCGAGGTTGCTGACGCTACAACGCATCAGGACCTAGCAACTGAGGAAGAGCATCCCCCAACAGGTCTTATATCGTCTAAGAAAATCCACTGGGCTATAGACTCCTTTGTGGGTACAAAAGCACCTGGACTAGACGGTATATTCCCAGCCATGCTACAGGTGACCAAAGACGTGATCACCCCATGGCTCTCTGCAATATACTCAGCTTGCCTGAGCACAGGCTATATCCCTATCCAATGGAGGACCTCGAGGATTGTCTTCCTTCCAAAGGCAGGAAAGTGCAGCCATATGAGCCCCAAGGATTATAGACCGATAAGCCTCACCTCCTTTCTACTTAAAACACTAGAAAAGCTGCTGGATCTACACATCAGGAACGATGTAGGGAGACTGATGTCAACCAACCAGCATGCCTACACCAAAGGGAAATCGGTAGAGACGGCACTGCACTCGCTAGTAGCCACCATCGAGAGAGCCCTCCATAATAAAAAAGTATGCTCTAGGAGTGTTCGTAGACATATCCGGAGCATTCAACAACGTCACTACGAACGCTATTATGGACCGCCTAGAAGCGACCAATACACATCCCGCAATCAACCTCTGGATAAAGAACCTTCTAAGTTGCAGACGGGTGCAATCAGAGTGGGGCACCGCTTCCATGGTGAGGGGGGCGCATAGAGGCACACCACAAGGTGGGGTCCTGTCGCCCCTCCTGTGGAACCTGGTGGTCGACGACTTAATAAAGAGATTCGAGAGGAGAGCCCCAAAAATAACAGCCTATGCAGATGACATAAGCATAATTATTACGGGAGTATGTCCATCGACCCTCAGCTCCATAATGGAATCAACACTCAGGGAGATATGTGAGTGGGCAGCAAAAGTAGGACTCAGTATCAACGCGGACAAGACGGACCTCATCCTCTTTACCAAGAGATACAAGGTACCGGCATGGATCCCCCCGAATATTGATAAAACCAGGCTGACCCCGAAAGCACAAGTCAAATACCTCGGCATAGTACTGGATAGCAAGCTGGCATGGAGGCCCAATGTAGTGGAAAGGGTGAAGAAGGCCACCATTGCGCTATACGCATCCAAGAAGAAGCTCAGCAGCACATGGGGCCTATCACCTGCTCTAATGCACCGGATCTACATCTCGGTGGTGCGACCGACTCTGCTGTACGGAGTCTTAGTGTGGTGACAAGCGACAGAAAAGAAGACGTACAATAAGCTTATGGAAAGGACCCAGCGGCAGGCACTGCTCTGCATTACGGGGGCGCTGAGGTCAACCCCAACTAAAGCTCTCGAAACCATAATCGGAATCGACCCCCTGGACATCCACGCTCAACTGACTGCAGGAAAGGCGGCACAACGCTTAATAGCATCAGGCAATATGTCTCTACAAGGATTCGGGCACAGTTCAATTGGCCGAGACATGACCAGTATATCTGACTACATGATCCCCAAAACTGGCCTGGATGTAAAAACAACCGCATACATGGGACCCGATGACTGGAAAAGGGGTCGGGACCAGACTCAACACCTCAACATCTATACCGATGGCTCCAAGATGGAAGGAGGAGTAGGAGCAGGCATATACTGTACAGACCCTGAGATAAGGCTGTCCTATAAGCTACCGGACCAATGCAGCATATTCCAGGCGGAAGTCTTCGCCATACGGAAAGCGGCAGAGGCTGCTCAGTCTACGGATCGTCCACACGACGTGATCAACCTGTTCGTGGACAGCCAGGCGGCGATAAGATCCATGCAGTCGTCGGCGGTCAGTTCCAGAAATGTCTTGGCAAGCAGGGAGGCACTAGATATCCTAAGCACGACAAAGTCAGTGCGGATCTACTGGGTTCCCAGCCACCAAGGCATCGATGGCAACGAGATGGCGGACGGTCTGGCTAAGGACGGCGTCGGGCTGGCAAACGACCGAACTGAGAACGTGCCTGTCTCCCTCAGAACGCTCCAAAGCGATTTAGAGAAACAGGCCGACACACAGGCAAGAAGCAGGTGGAGCAGTACCACCACCTGCAAAACCTCAAAAACCATGTGCAAGGAGCGCAATAGGAAACTCAGCCACTACATACTGCACCTCCCACGGAAGGACTGCAGAATGTTGGTGGGTATACTCACAGGTCACTGTCTGGCCGCGGCACATGCTGTCAAACTAGGCATCACCAACAGCGGCTACTGCAGGAAATGTGAGGAATCCGGGGCAACTGAAACCCTGGAACATCTCATCTGCAACTGCCCTGCTCTCTCAAGGGCTAGGAGAATATACCTGGGCGCCCCGGTACTGGCATCACTGGAAGATGCCTCGAAGAGGACGCCAGGGGAACTGCTAGCCTTTGCTAAAAACACTTCGATCCTCAAGGACTTAAAAAGCTCGTAAATACACTCGAAAGGTTCATACACCCCCATCCGGACAACTAAGGGCCATATTGGCCTATGCGTGGCCCCGTGAGGGCCGTCCGGGTTAACCTAACCTAACCTATTTGTTTACGATGACTTAACTCGCGGATCTAGTTGCTTGGCCTTGAAGCCGGTGGACTGGGTGCCGTGTATTGGGGCTGGTGGACTGCCTACTTCTTCGGCCGATCTTGGCCCTTTTATGCATCTGGTGATCGCACCTGACCCGGAATTAATTATTGCTAACTTATGATTATTTTTCTGACAATAACTGTGGGGCTAGCAAGTGGGTCGAAGCTTGGTGCTTCGTTGACAGTTTGCTAGTGGGTTAGTAGTGTTCAGAGAAAAAGAAGGTTTCGCTAATTTGGCATCACGGAAGGTGATAGCTGAGTTTGGGCCAGTAGGTCGGTAATTTTATGCAGGCTTCTTATCTAGGTCGTCGATTGCGAAATGTCCCAAGAGGTGGGGTGGTTTTAAATTGTTGTGTGGACAAAAATGTGTAGAGTGGTTTATCGAGAGTTCTTAATTAATTGTGTACGTTGCTTAAAGTGCTGACACACCGCTATTTGGGGCAAACCGTGGCTAGAGCCATGGTGCGTCAGCTCTGTGTAGATCAGTTTGTTTATTGTCTTCCGCCAGAGTGGATGCGCTGACTCTCCGCCGTTTGTGGCGAGCCATGGGTAGACCCATGGTTCGTTACAGCATCATTTTCTTTATCAGATGATACTTGGCCGCTTAATTCAAAATTACTTTGACCGAAAAAGTCACTACTCGAATCAAAAGAAACCGCAGCAAATGAAGGTGAACTTGAAGATTCCCTTTCTTTAGTATTTGCTAAATTAACATTATCTAGAATATGAGAAATGCAAAAGTTTTTAATTTGCTCCATTTCATTTGGCTGCATATTTAAAGCTGGTGTATAAAAAAAAAAATGCAGCTTTATGCCACAAACTTAAGTTAGCTATCTATATATCCTCAATGTTTTGAATAATAGTTTCCTTTAAAATTGATATTGCAGGTATATCTTCAGTGTTTGGCATACAAAGGCTTTTAATTTTTAGAAAAGATGGCAAAACAAAGCACAGCGATGGCGAATTTCTTAATTTCTTAAATTTGAATAAAAGAGTTTATTAATATTGGGGTGGTAAGCGTCTTGCAAAATTAACTTGCACTTATAAAGTGAAGGGTATATTTCGACAGCGCTTTAAAAACCGTATGCATGTGCACACGTTCAGTCATCGCGACGACTCGGCTCGGCTGTCGCGAAGGCTCTAGAGCGCTCTCTCTCTCTAAAAAATTTCAAGAGAGCCTGGAGCCAGCTCTAGAGCCAGCATTAAAACTTCGTGTTCAAAAATTTCGTATGGCGTTATTTATCTTATACTTATATTGTCTTTGGTTAAGGCGTGTGTTCAGTTCTAGTGCCTTAATCAGATTAGTTCCCCGGTCAGTAATAAATTTAATTTTCTCCATATTATGCACTCCAAAGTTTGGAGTCCAAACTCATTAAAAAGACTTTTGAGCTTTTCAGAAATGTTTTTACCGGTGGACCTTGTAAAATCCATTGATTTCATTCCCAAAACCATGTCAGCAAATTTTGCTTCTTTTTGGTAGTGGAATGTAACTCCTTAGAAGTTGCGCTTCACGTCCACATGTCGATTGTAGCTGATGCTCCACCGCTGCTAACAATGCCACTTATTTCTTCTTTAAGCTCCTGTTTTTTTTCATTTGCGTACTTTTTGACTTTTCGCGAAATTGTTGTTGGATCGGGCAGCAAATCTTCCACATCGACGTGTTCACCATAAGTTGACCCAATCTTGATAAAAAACTGCACCATTTTAATGAAGCCTGGACCCTGGACAGCCGAAAATGGGCGGCAGTCTTCAGCGACCCGCGATGTGCATTTCTCAACTGCCTCACTTTTGTCCAACGCTGAGACGGTTTTTAAATTACATGACTGCTTGAGGTTCTTACAGCAGATGTGTCTGTTTAAATTCGATGTCTGACTTGCTGAGTATTTTAACACACTTTCGCACGTGCGGCAGGGTCTTTACCCTTTCGCTTCGAACCGGTGCAAACCAATCACTTCATGCTGCTGAACCAAATTTTTTGACTCACAAAATATCTGAGTAAATGTTCGGATTTTCCCGAAAACTCTTACTCGTTGCTCTCTGGTGCGTTCCTTGTATTAATACATACTGTGCTTGTTTGTGGGCTCTACAATTTTTTGCCGCTTGAACTGAATTTAGGTTTTTCGTTTTGTTTTGAAGGGCTGATGTAGCGATCAGAGCTGACCTGCCACAACATAAATGAGGAATGGGCAGAGTGGGTGGGGGTGGGAAATAAATACAATAAATAAAAATAAAAAAAGTTATTTCTTTCGATTTACATATTTTAAATTGCACGTTTACATATACACATCTCTACCGCTGCGGCAGACGTCAGAATATGAAGACGACGTCGCGATTGACGCGTCGGTCAAACCAAAGACGACAATATAAGTATAAGATAAATAACGCCATACGAAAATTTGATACACGATTTTTGAATGCTGGCTCTAGAGCTGGCTCCAGGCTCTCTTGAAATTTTGAAGAGAGAGAGAGCGCTCTACAGTCAGCCGCTCTCTTGTATGCATACAGCATTCGAAGGCACACGAAGTTGGTTCTATGCCGATGCGACAGCCGATGCGACAGCCGAGTCGTCGCGACGACTGTATATGTGCACATGCATACGTTTTTTACAACGCTGTCGAAATATACCCTTCACTTTATAAATGCAAGTTAATTTTGCAAGACGCTTACCACCCAAATATTAATAAACTCTTTTATTAAAATTTAAGAAATTAAGAAATTCGAAATTGTTTTGCCATCTATTCTAAAAATTAAAAGCCTTTGTATGCCAAACACTGAAGATATATGTACCTGCAATATCAATTTTAAAGGAAACTATTATTCAAAACATTGAGGATATATAGATAGCTAACTTAAGTTTGTGGCATAAAGCTGCATTTTTTTTTATACACCAGCTTTAAATATGCAGCCAAATGAAATGGAGCAAATTAAAAACTTTTGCATTTCTCATATTCTAGATAATGTTAATTTAGCAAATACTAAAGAAAGGGAATCTTCAAGTTCACCTTCATTTGCTGCGGTTTCTTTTGATTCGAGTAGTGACTTTTTCGGTCAAAGTAATTTTGAATTAAGCGGCCAAGTATGAAAATGATGCTGTAACGAACCATGGGAAAGGGGACCACAGCGGCGAAATGGAGATCGATCGCTGCACTTGGAGAAAAGAGGAGATTTTGTAGTTGTTCTGTGTCGGAGAGATGAGTGTCCGTGAGGTGTAGAGTAAAGTCCTTGGTTTGTTTTGAATCGTCGTTTTGTTAGCATATTTGTTCGAGATGCCCGAACATCTGGTTTGTTGTGCGACCTGGGGGTCTGGGAAAAACCTATCCCTGAGATGACTGGCTAGCCGGCCTTGCCCCAATTATGGCGCCCAAACTAAGACAAATTTGTGAGTCGCAGTCCGTTCTCGAACACGAAAGTGGGAGAGTACGGCTGCGAATCACAAAAGTCGAGGAGGTTAGAAATTTCCAGCCGAGAGGAACGATCTCCAGTGGTAGTCTGCAGTAAGGGTCCGTCTGTGTTCCGGTGGCCTGTGAGGAGCTGTGAAGGTTGGCTCGCAGATGCACGGCACTGAGGGATCTGAAAATGTAGGAATCCACAAAGTAAATTGTGTTTTTTGTAGTTTGTGTTTAAACTTATCTGACAGAGGGAAGCCGGAGCTCTCAAGGGGGTGAGGTTGGCACTGACTGAGGAGAATCCTCAAGCAGTTAGCAACCGACCCGTTGCCTGGTGGACGAAAGAGAGCCTGGAAAGAGAAAATACCCAAAGTTAGTTAAGGTCGAGTAGTTTTTTTTTGTGCTGCTTCCCCTACTTACCGCTGGAGGAGGCCGGGAAGGTAGTATCTCGTAGAGATTTTTGCTGTAGGTGGCCCGTGGGGACATTTAATCGGCCACGCGATGCACTTGGAGCAGCTACAAGATCCCGAGGATATCCTTCAGTAGAGTAGTGGGACAGAAGCAGCTAAGTAGAAGAGTGAGCGCCCTTGACTCTTAATCTTCGGTAGAAGATGAGAAGTCAACAGCGCTCGCGACTAAGAAGGTAGACGTTGGACAAGCAAAGACGTAGGGAATCAAGTGCAGATGGCTCCAGTAGCAGTTGTGGTTACTTTCCCCCTCTTGTGGTTGATCTTGCAGTTTTTTTTATTTTCCGTGTTGAGTTTTGTTGGAGTTAGGTAGTTGTCTGTGAAAGAAAGGAAAGTTAGGTAGTTAGAAAAAGTTTATGAGCAGCTACAACTTACGGTCAAAAGGGAAAATGACTAGCAGGACTCCCCCGCCAGGAAACCTGCCTGAACAGATGCGAGGAGGAGATAGTCAGGGCGCGGAAGGAGGCGAGAACGACAGCTGGAACCTGCCGAAGACCCCAAAAGAATTGCCGTCGGAAATTATTTCGGGCATAAACGTCGCCATAGCACAAGCGCAGGAGACGCAGAGAGGTGCTATGACGGATACCATCAGCAGGACGCTGCAAGAGGAGATCCGTCGTGGATTTATGGAGCTGATGGGTGCCATAACGGAGGCAATGACGCCCCTGCGCCAGAAGGGAGAATTGATCCATGATCTGGGCTGGGAGAATGGTCCAAATGGCAGAGACGGCGGTCCGGCGGCTCCAGAATGGCAAAGACAGAGTACCGGCACCAGACCCAAAGGTTCCGTGGAACAACAGGAGCATATTCCACAAGCGCCTCCAAGGAAGCCGGAGAGACGGAGCCAAAGTTGGTCCCGCATGGTGGAAGATGGCGGTCTGGAAACGAGACCGATGGTACTGGAACGAGAACCAGCAGGAGACGGCGGAGCTCGGCGATTCACGACGCCCTACGATAGGCGAGACGAGTGGAGAGAGCCGAGATGGGGGCGCGTCGACAAGTGGGACATCCATTTCGACGGCGACCCAGACCCAGCTAAACTGACGGTGGAGGATTTTGTCTTTCGGGTCGAAGCAGTCAGGCGTGGAGCAGGACGTGACCCAAGGGTTTTTGCCAAGGTGCAAATCCTAGGACGGAAGATTTCCGGACTCCTGGATACTGGGGCATCCGTAAGTGTCCTCGGAAAGGGCAGTCGGGAGCTCCTAGACGACCTCGGGGTGGAGATGGACAAGTATGTCTCGATCGTCAAAACCGCCGCAGGAGAGGACCGGACCATAATCGGCAAGGCGAGAATCCCTGTGGAGTACAAAGGAATCAGCAAGGACATTCTCTTTTACATCTGTCCATACCTGGAGCAAGTCATGTACTTGGGTGTCGATTTTTGGAGGTCGTTCGCGTTGGCTCCCACAGTCCTCGGAGCTTATCCAAGTTCGCCCAGCGATGCCAAGATATCCGAAGTCCAGATGTCACAGATCAGCCAATATGCCGAAAACCACCAGGAGAACGTACATGTGGACGCGTGGGACCTGGAAGAGAAAGAAGCTGAAGAACTGGAGGAGGTGAAGAAGGAGTTCCTGACGTACGAAGAAGCCGGATTGGGAATAACGACGGTGGAGGAGCATCGGATCCAGTTGGTGGAGGGCGCTGAACCCTTTAAGGATCGGCGCTATCCTCAATCTCCAGCGATGCAGGAAGTAGTCTGAGCCGAGGTGGAAAAAATGCTTGAATTAGGAGTTATAGAGGTTAGCGATAGTCCATGGAGCAATCGGACGACGGTGGTGCGGAAACCAAACAAAAACCGATTCTGTTTGGACGCCCGAAAGCTAAATCAGCTTACCGTTAAAGATGCTTACCCTCTTCCGAGCATTGAAGGCATACTGTCCAGGATTGACCAGACGTATTACATCTCAAGTTTCGACCTCAAATTCGCGTTCTGGCAAATCAAGCTGGATCAAGAAAGCCGGAAGTGCACTGCATTTACCGTGGCGGGGCGTCCGCTGTATCAGTTTGTGATGATGCCTTTCGGTCTGTGCAACGCTGCCCAGCGGTTGTGTCGGGTCATGGACAAGGTGATCCCGACTCGGCTCAGATCCAATGTATTCGTGTATCTGGATGACCTCCTAGTTATAGCCCCGGATTTCCAAACGCATCTCCGTTATTTGAGATTGGTAGCACAATGCCTGAAAAGAGCCAATCTAACAATAGGTTTAAAAAAGACGAAATTCTGCTTCAGGTCATTGAAATACCTGGGGTTTATCATTGGAGGCGGCACGCTGCATATGGATCCGGAGAGGATTTTGGAAATCCAGAGAATTCCCATTCCAAATTCCGTGAAGGAGCTACGAAGTTTCCTAGGAACCGCAGGATGGTATAGGCGCTTCATCAAGGATTTCGCCTCCATCGCAGTACCACTAACAGATGCACTGAAGAAGCATCCGCGTGGGAAGTTTTCATTGTCAAAGGAGGCAGAGACGGCGATAGAATCCCTTAAGAAGGCACTAACCACGGCCCCGGTACTGGTTCATGCTGATTTCAGACGTCCCTTTTTCATCCAATGCGACGCCTCGAATTATGGAGTGGGAGCTGTACTGTTTCAGCTGGATGGCGATAAAGCGGAGCGTCCAGTGGCATTCTTCTCGTCCAAGCTGAACAAGCACCAGCTGAACTATTCCGTAACGGAGAAGGAGTGCCTAGCTGCGGTGTTAGCGATCGAGAAATTCAGGCCGTATGTGGAATTAATGGCGTTTACCGTGATCACTGATCACGCAAGCTTGAAATGGCTAATGTCGCTAAAGGACTTGAACAGGCGTTTGGCGAGATGGTCCTTGCGGCTTCAGAGGTTCGACTTTGAGATCCAACACAGAAAAGGAGTCGACAACATCGCGGCGGATACACTATCACGCTGCATTGAAGAGGTTGCTCTAGATCCCACGGAGATCCTCGGATTCGAGACCACGGAATTCGAAGCGGACGAGTATAAGGAGATGCGAGAAGAAATCTGCAAAAACAAAGAATTATTACCAGATCTTCGAGTAGAGGGAAACCTTATATTCAAGCGAACGGCCTTTTAGCAAATGGACGACCAAGTGGAAGGTTCCATTTGGAAGTTATGGATTCCCGCGTCGGTGACAGCATCGGTGACACGGTGGCATGAAGAAGACCCTGCATCGGTTGAAAAGGCACTATTACTGGCCAGCGATGACGACACAAGTGCGGGAATATGTCCGAAACTGCGACACCTGTAAGGAGTCCAAAGCACCGAATTATCGCAGCCAAGTAGAAATCGGTCAGGAAGTGGTTTCGGAGAGGCCATTCCAGAAGATCTACATAGATTTCCTGGGGAAGTATCCCAGGTCGAAAAGGGGACAGGCCTGGATTTTCGTCGTCGTGGACCATTTCTCAAAGTTCACCTTTCTGAAAGCGATGAGAGAGGCCACCGCGGCAAATGTGGTAGAATTCCTTGTGCAGGAGGTATTCTACAAGTTCGGAGTGCCAGAGGTGATCCACTCCGACAACGGAAAGCAGTTCGTCTCAAAGGTGTTCCAGGACATGATGGGCACCTTCGGAATACGACACATGCGTACAGCCGTATACTCGCCGCAAAGTAATGCAGCCGAGAGGGTGAACCGGAGGATATTGGCTGCAATAAGGACGTACTTGGAAAAGGATCACCGAGACTGGGACATGTATATGTATTTACCGGAGATTGAAGTGTCGATCCGGGACTCAGTGCACGAAGCCACAGGCGTAACGCCGTTCTTCGCAGTGTTCGGACAGCAAATGTTCCTGAATGGCAGCTGCTACAAGCTGGCGAGGAAATTGCAATCGTTGACGGAGCATGAGGTGCACGCGCTGGATCCGACGGATAAGCGTCAGATCATCCGCGAACAACAAAGAAAAATTTACACCAAGCATACGAGCGAAGCAGCCAACGGGCCCGAGTATTTCACGCCAGACCTGGTCAAGAAGTCTTCCGTCGTAACTTCACACTCGGCGACTTTGGCAAGAGCGACAACGCCAAGTTCGCACGAAAATTCCTAAAGTTCCTAGTCGTACGCCCAGTAGGCAACAATGCCTATGAGTTGGAGGATCTATCGGGGAAGCCGGTGGGGATTTTTCACGCCAAAGACCTGAAATTTCAGTGGGAAGCCTTAACAGAAGGGAAGAAGAATAGGACACTCATGTACAAACCGAGTGGGTGTGAGCCTACGTTGGGCGCTGCAAGATCTTAGGGTAATGCCGGTAGATTTCAATTTCCTTCGAGTGTTTGCGAAAAATTCTTCCGTCCAGGTACGCCTGCACTTTCGCGAGGTGTTGGCAGTATATTTTTTGGAGGTTGGCAGGGCGATAATTGAAGGGGCAAGGCGAGCAACGGTGCCGGTGAGAGAGGATAATTTAAGAGAGGCTCAAATGATATTGCGGGATCCACGGCCAGCTCACCACACCACACCATGAAGAATGCCATGCCATGCCCTTGAACTTGAACTTGAAGGGCAAGGAAGAGAGGTGATCAGCAGCGAGGAGACGGCATAGGGCAGCTACGCTGAGAAGGAAGGAGAGTTGGAAATTAAACATCGGCAGTGTCAGACGGTGAAAAGAAATGAGGATCGGAAGAGCGAGAAGAACAACAGCGCCGACACCAGATAATTAATAAATTCAATTATAAACCCCACATATATATGTATTAAATTTAATATTAATTAATTCTTCTTTCATGTAACCAATTGTTTTTCCACCCATAAGTTAAGTTAAAGAGGCGGGAGTAGGCGGACGCGCCATCAGAATTTAGTTAGGGATTTATGTTAAAATATGTGTTAAGTGTATGAAGTGATATTATAACGTTTTCCGTCCCCACAAAGGACGACATCCTGTGGCAGGCACATTTTTAAAGATACGATAAAACTAAGAACGCAGTATCGTAGAGAATGACCCTATATACCAGACTGCCGAATCTGAATCAGATCGGATCATAATTATAGCCAGAATGACGAAATTTATTTTCAGTTGGCTCCCCCGCCCCCTCCCGCAAGAGAAACGCTACTCTATCTCCTTCTCGCTCGCACACTCTACAGCGTTCAGTGCGCGAGCAGCCTCTAGCGGAGGAGATGTAGAATCTAAATGGTACATCTATAATCTACATGTTCGATGTAAAATATACATTGCAGATGTATATGTAGATAACAGATGTAGCAAAAAAAATTTAAAATGTGAAATTTTTTTTTTATTCTAAAATTCTAAAAAATCATGCTTCAAAATGTAAATACTGACTGAGTACGGGTATAAGTAGAGTCGCGTCCCCAGAAGCGACTCACACGTTCCTTCTCGTTTAGTTTTGATTTGTATATTTTTTTAATATAAATGAAATAAAGCGTTTATTTTCTAACTTCATTCCCATTTTAAATCTATTTTGTTTTTCAATCAACTCGAGTTTTTTGGCTTCACTCCCAGTAAATTCATGTGCCAGAAACACATAGTCAAAAATGTTCTTGCTCTTTTCGGGACTTCGTCCACTTCGGTAACACTCATGCATGCGTCCCAAACCCGAAGGTTTGGGTTCAGGCCTTTGAACGAAAACACATCGAACAGGTGAACGGAAAATACCCGAAAATTCATTGTGTGTTCGAACCTGCTCGAACCCGAAAACTTGACTTCTGCTGAGCGTTTGAGTTGAAACAATTTTTTGATGGGGTATCGAACAGGCTCGACCATACTCATTGCCGTTCTCTAGAACACACAAATTTACGTAACCTGGAAACGAAACTCAAAACCAACTCAAAACCGTTTCGGAAAATAAGAATTGATAAAGATTTTGTCGTGTCTGTGTACACATACATTTGCAATTCTCGGCTTGCTTTCCCATCTCGTCATGAATCGAACATGTCGAAAAAATGCCGAACGTCTCAGGTCCAGCAGCCGAAGAGACGTTCGGTGTATGAACTGGCACATCCATGATGCAATTATATAAGGTCCCTGCAGTACCAGAAGTGAGCGTTGACAAATGTCAACTACGCGTCATTCAGGATTTTTTTCTCTGCCGCTGGGGGAGACGTCAGAATTTGAAGACGACGTCGCGATCGACGCGTCGGTCAAACCGAACTCTTTTTTTCTTTGTTTCTTTCTGTTACGACGATTGCCGTAACAGAATTCGGTTTTGCCGTCGGCGTCGACAACGTTGTTAGAATTTTGCGGTGAAAAGTGAGACGCAGGTTTTGTTTATTTTGTGCAAAATTATTATCAGGTGCAGTGTTTCATTTAATTAAAAATAGTCTATTGTGCGTTGTAAAAAATGAAGAAATGATATTGCGAAATTTTATGCGTTTTGGACGAAATTTTTCATTTCCAACAACAAAAACAGAAAAAAATTTTAGAAATCGAATAGCAATATTTTAGTTAACCCATCTTATTTTAAAGGCGATTCAGTTGAAGTGCCTGGAATGAGCGCGACGGCATTAAGAACATGAGCAAATCAACAAAACTAAAAAGGTCCTGGGGAAAAAGAACACACAGCACAAAAATGTGAATATACATTTTTATAAGAAAACAATAAACAACATAAATTTAATATTTGAAAACAAAATTTACTCCCCAAAATAGCCAAGTTTTTAGTTAAATATATCGCTTATTAGGGCCTTACTTTTTAAGGGGAAATTCATCGCTTCTTAAGGCCTTACTACTAACCATAAAGTATATAGATGTGCCAGTTCATACAACGAACGTGTCGCAGCTGAGCTTTCTGTCCCAGCTCCCAGGGCCTTCGGCTCTATGAGGCAGAGGCATTCGGATCGGGACTCAGGCCATTTGGGTCGGGAGCTGGGCCGTCCGGCATGTATGACTCATGGCGGGAAGCGAAAGCAAGCTGAGCATTGCAAATGTATGTGTGTAAACAGACACGACAAAATATTTATCAATTCGTATTGAATAAATAAATAAATATGTTAAAAACTATTATTTCGCTTAAATTCCGCCAGGAAAAGTTTCTTTCGGTGTTTCCAAATTATGTCGTTTGGGAGCGCCTTCATGCTTCGATTTGGGCTCATATGCATAGTTTTGAGCGATTATTAAATAAGGCTGTATCCAGCAGGACAAATTCCGACTTTCTTCATTCAAATTCTCTTCATAATTGACTAAAGTAAAGTTTAGATAATTTGAAATTATACATGTTGTTTGGCTATTAACGTTTTTAAAAGCCGTTGAAACTCGTTTAATTGTTAAGAAAAGTCTAGCGTTTCAATGGGTAATGCACAATTTATTATATATTGGTAATGTAAGGTAGGCGATAAAGTGACCGATATAATAAAGCGATGGATACGTTATGAAGATCAATACCAGACTGAGAAAGGGCAGGCGGGCCGAATTGCCCGTGCCCTAATGCAAGCGAGAGAGAGCAAATAAACGATAGAAGCTCGGGCTGCTGCTGAGCCGAGTACAAGCGATAGATAGAGAGAAAGAATGCAAGAGAGCAGCATAGATGATGAGAACGATGGCGAAAGAAACTTGGAAGCGAGATGCATATATAGACCACAATTCGTGTGTCACCAATTGACCGAATATATGCGTATGTATATATGCGACGACAGAAAGATCGAGAGATTGCAAAGGCATGCAAGTGCAGGACCAGATCATGGCCTTTGCGAAGGCATGTTAGGGCAGACGGACCAAATTACCCGTGCCCTACGCGATGCTACGAATAGATATCGATAGAACGAAAGAGCGATATAGCGAGATAGTAAAGTAAAGGAGAAAGGCAAGAGTCGAAGAGACGAAAGAACGGTTGCAAAGGCGAATAGATTGAGTAATTATAAGCGGTTACAATGTTTATATGCAGTGGGCAATTCAAATAGCAAACAAAGGTGAAATTACGTTAGTTGCGCCACTGGCTTTTATTTAAGGTATTTGTTGGGGATTTTCCGGCTGGGAAACCAGACACATGTATTTACTTTATTATCAATTGCATATAATTATTAGAACATATTTTCCGAATTATTTGATAATGTCGGTCATCAGGAAATTGAGCGTATATGCATATAGTCGATTCGAGTGCAGAGTTGTTGCTCAGTTCTTTTAATACAACTTAATATAAGCTTTACTAACTATTTTTCCATTCCAGCATATTCCACCCCTGCAGTGCAGCAAGCTGCGGTGGCGACAAGGCATCTTTCCTGTGCCCCAGACTCCCAGAGGTCAATAAAAAATGGCTTACTAATTAACAAATTAAACAAGCTACGTTACTCTCCAGAGTATGCGCAAGACATTTTAATTCAGAATTCTGTCTAAAAGAAAGTCTTCGGAACTTCTAGAACTTTTAGAGACTGACGACAAGTATGCAAATCTGAATCGTATACATTTTTTTAATTAAACCTAATTGTTTAGGGTACGGCGCTAACTATTATTGCTAGGTGGGGAGGTCTCTTCGCCAGAGTCGTGTATGGCTGGTGTGCCAAGTCTATAATAGTATGCATAGCTTGAAGCTTAACCTTATCCTTTGCTTTCACCTTGGAAATTGCATCTTTAACTGACCCTACATTTAAGTTTTTATGGATATTCATGGCGCATGTACCATGGTGTCCCAGTGATAGTTCTTAATATCTTCAATTGAGATTTCTTGATTATTACCAGTTTTAGTGGTTAACGGGTGTTTATTAGCCAATGTTGATTACTAGCTTTAGATTTAAGTAGATTTCTCTTCGCTTCAATGTGTTTACGCCAAGTAAGCCTTCTATCCAGATGAACACCTAGATATGTTAATTCGTTGCTTTGTGGAATGTTGATGTTGTTCAGTAGATGGTAGTAGATGGTTGGCTATGTTTAGTTACTAAACTTTAGTAGCTCTATCGAGGCAGCTGATCTGTGGGTTTACCACTCTCGCCGAAGCCTTCTTTTATCGCGTACTACTTACGCTTCGACAGACCTATCAATGCCATCTTTACAATAAACAAATGGGCAGCTATCGACATGGGATGTTATTTACTTCCTATTTGAGCCAATCTGTTTTGCTAGATGTTAGAAAGTGTGGGCATTCCGAAAGCTGTGGTTGGTCGTAAAGGTGAAGTAGAATAAGCGAGTGATAAATGATATACATCAATCTGCGCTTGCAACACTCTTCGTGTAATAGCAAAATCAATCAAGTGGGTTGCTTGTTTGGATCTGTGGGCCAATATGTAGGCTTGCCCGGAGAGATAAACTCTACCTTATTTCGTGGCGATATTAGGCGGCTTGTACTTCTTGGTATTGAGTGTTTGGACGATATCATCATCTTCATATGGGACACTAAAAATTGTGAATCTATTGTTTGCCAGTGCCTTATGGGGCACAGTGTTTTCAGTTCTTTTTGTTATTGTTGGCCGCATAAGTATTCTTTGTAGTTTGTTTTCTTTTGATTTCGCACGTTGCATAAACAATAATAACTTAATAAAATTAATATTTTCTTTAATTTAATTATTAATTTTTGTATATTTCTATTAATTTTAATAATAATTTAAATTATTTTAAACTGCACTACAATTTTACTAATTATATTTTTCTTCAATTTGTATAATTTAGGATATAGGCCTTAGTATGAGATTTCGCTCACCAAACGGCAAACAAAAGCAAAAGATCCAATACTATCAATAGACAATGTTGAAAATGAGGATCAATTAATAGACAACATAACACACAATAGCCAAGATCAAGCCAGAGATAATATAGATATGATCAGGGAAATATCTTTTCCGGTAGAATCTGACTTTGTATCTCTACAAAAGAAATACGAAGCTCTAAATGAGAAATATTTATCGCAAGAAAAAGAAATTAAATATTTTTGTGAACAATTGCACAAAGCAACAGTTCTAAATCATGAAAATAACAAAAATAAAAATTAAATGATCTCGAGAAAGAAATTTCTGAACTTAAGCCAACGGTCCCGAACAGAGTTCATGCAGATGTTTCGCTGCCGCTCCCATTCGAGCCAGGCTTTCAGTGCGAACACATCGACAAGTAATTGTGCGCTACTTTTTGATGAAATGTTCATCCATCCTATATAGATCTGGGAGACGGTATTTCCGATAAGGAACACTACTTCTCCCAAGCAACCGGAATGTTAGCATTCATGGTACGAGGGCTGGTTAATGATTATAGTCATTTTGTTACTGCAGTTTTTGTTAACAAAAATGTAAATCATCATTACCCCGAAGCCATTATAAAGGCAGTTAACTGTTGCAAATCAGTCGGCTTAAATGTCCAAGCTGTGGTTTGCGATCAGTCAACGGTCTATGCTCTAAATGCTATAAATAAAATAAACTTAGAACATTTACTAAATGCGCCAAGACCTCAATTCGTATGTGATTACATACATTTGTTCAAGAGTGTTAGAAATAAGTTCTTGTCACATGACCTGAGAACACCAGACGGTAAAGAGTCATGGAAAATCATTGAAAAGTTTTATGAAGTCGATTCATCAAATTTATTTCGTTTGGCACCGAAGCTTACGGAAAAACATATCAATCCGAAAGGATATGATAAAATGAATACTTCATTGGCCGTTAATGTATTTGCCAATGCGGTCAGTACGGGCATTAAAATGTTTGCTGATTTCAATGCTTTTGACAAGATGAAGTCTTTCCTACATCGATGTTTCTAAAAAGAATGAATAATGGTGTCGATTTATTGAACCATAATTATTCCCAAGATGATAAAACCTTTAAACCTCGCTTAAAAGAGGAGTTCTGTAATTATTTGGGAAAGTGCGAATTCGGCCCAGAAAATATTACCGGATCACAATCTCAAGCAACATGCCTGACAGTTCTGATTGAAACTTGCAAAAGAATCAATCATGTTTCTGAAAATCTTTCTAATATAAAGGATATTGTTAGCGATTCCCTAGAGGAATATTTTGATAATTTGAAACGCATTATTGGGTGGCAATACAAAAGACGAACAGTAGCCCAATTGCTTATGCAGCTTTCTAAAAACCCTGAAAAGGGAAATTCAATCAAGAATGGTGAAAACCATTCAGGTGTTTCACTTAAACAGTATGGCTTACTTTTCTTTCAAACAGAAACATTACGGCGATCAATTGTTAAAATTTCTGAGCGAGCTGCTGTGAGAAACACCCTAGGAATTGTTCTGTGCAAGCTAAAAATTGAATGCACTATCTACCAAAGAAAAGTGACAAAATTGGACAAATTATAAATCCAACTGAAGCTCTTTTTGAAGATTCAATAGAACACATTGGAATATTTTCAGAGTGCTTGAGTAAAAAAATATTGTAAAATGAAAAATGCATTAGGACTGATGCAAATTGGTTTAAGGCTTCCGATCCATGCTCTTCCCATAGACACAAAATCTTAGAGCACTTGATAAAAGTGTTTGTTTCTAATAACTTTATGTGGCTGTGACAAATTGGATAACGCTAAAGACTTAAAATCAGACATAAAGCGGGATATCGCTGAAAGAAAAAATAAAGAACAATGTATGAAGGAAGGGCAAATATATTCTGAAAAGAATTGTCTGTATGCCAAAAAAGCGATGGCTTCTGTGATTAGAAAATAATTACAAATTGCCAAGCGTAACCCTTTCATTTAAAAACTTAATCATAAGTTATGATAGCCCCTGCAGTAATGTAGGCTATCCGATTTACCATCTTTTTCTTTATTGAAAAAGTAAAGATCGCTGACGAGGAAGAGTGGTTTCTTCCGAAAGAGACTTGAACAGCCTACGCTCGGAAAGTGCAAGTTAACCGGCAACGCGTACTTTAAAATTTGTTAGTGATCTGTCTTGAGCAGGCTTGCCCTCATAAAGTAGCATGATGCCAAAAAAAAAACACACAATCAAAAATATGTTTTCCAATAATCTGAAATTATATTTTGTATCTATTTAAATAGACAAAACACTTGAAATTAATGTTTTAAATTTATGATATTTAAATGGTATGGCCGGATGGTTTTTTTATCGTTATCGTCACGGTCTTCTTTCTTCATTCAAGAGTTTAATTTCGCTCTTCTGAATTTTCAGAATGGTCGCCAAACTCCATTTAGCGCATAAAAAATACTGATACCCGTACTCAAAAAAGAGGTAAGGGGTATATTAGATTTTTGCTAAAAGTGGATGTGTGTAACGCAGAGAAGGAAACGTTTCCGACCCCATAAAGTATATATGTATATTCTTGATCAGCATCAATAGCCGAGTCGATATAGCCATGTCTGTCCGTCTGTCCGGCAACCAAATTTGGTTTCCAGACCCATGTGATATCACACTGCTACAAGCGTATTTAAAAATTTCGCCCCGCCCCCTTCCGCACCCGCAAAGGACTAAAATCTGTGGCAGGCACAATTTTAAAGATAAGATAAAACTAAAAACGCAATATCGTAGAGAATGCTCATATCTACCAGATTGCCGAATTAGATCGGATCATAGTTATAGCTAGAATGAATTCATTAATTATCTGTTGGTTCCCCCGCCTCCTCCCGCAAGAGAAACGCTACTCTATCTCTTTCTCGCTCGCACACTCTGCCGCGATCAGTGCGCGAGCAACCCCTTGCGGAGGAGATGTAGAATATAAATGGTATAAGTAATATATAATAATATATAATAATAATAATAATAATATAAAATATCATCAAACCATTTCTAAGCCACAAATCTTTAATAAAAAGTTGGTTTTGTTCCTTGAGGAAAAATCGTGTTGACCAGTGTAATCAACATAATAGATGTAAAATATACATTTTAGATGTAGATAACAGATGTAGCAAAAAATGTAAAATGTAAAATTTTTTTTTAATTCTAAAAATCATATGCTCAAAAATTTGTATACTGAGTACGGGTATAAGTAGAGTCGCGTCCCTAGAAGCGACTCACGCGTTCCTTCTCGTTTTGTATGTATTTGTATTATTTTGTTTTGGCCCAACTTAGCGTCTGCTCAATGCGCCAGAACAACTGGAGGCTCTTGACCACCTGATAATTAAGTTTCTGCCTAAGCTTCAAACCCCCTTCAAATGTGCCTCAGTCAAGGCAAAGACTATACAATACCAAGATTCTGCATGAAGAGCAAATATGCTCGTTCTATTTTCGTTTGACGCTTCCATGTACGGCCGCACGGGGTCTCCTTTTTGGCTAGCCTTTGCCACTGCTTTCGGCTTCGTCAATGCCTCGACGTGCGTTGAGTCGAGCTACAAAATACAGTAACAAAATATAAAGTCTGACGACGGGAATAGGTCCAGGGCCGCATAGCAGTTGCCTAGGGCCCCCCTAGGGCTAACAGAAAAATTTGTTGATAATATAAAACTCCAAATTAAGAATAAAAAAAATAAAACCCACTGAGATACAAACTAATCAAACAAACGTTAAACTTATAAGTTTTTAATTCAAATGAAAAAAGAAGGGAGATGTCGTGAAAAAGGGCCCCAGATTGATGGTTGCCCAGGGCCCGGTTGAGGGTTGATCCGGCCCTGAATAGGTCGGGTTTGGTTGTAAAGTTGTTATTGTGTGTATTTACAGTGGGAACTCAGCCAAAAAAGATGTGGCAAAATTAAAAAATATTTTATGAACGCTTTGAACAAAATAAATGTACACATCTAATAGAAAATTTTCCAGAGCTGCAAGGAATTTGCTAGTTATTCCGTGAGGGTGTGGAGCATAGCTAAAACAGGGTTGATGAATCAGCTGTGCTTTGTAAACAGAGCAAACTGTAAAATTCTGAAAAAATTAAAAAATGAAAAAAAATGCACTCTGATTATGAAGTGATTGTGTTGGTGGCTGCATATATTGTTCCAAAACAAAAAAGAATAATTTTCATCTCTCTTTTTGGTTTTGCGGACATGTTGCACCATTTACTTAAGGAAGAATTGTAAAGTATATATTCCTGAGCTGGGTATCAAAATAATTTTCAAGATAATTTTAGTTTAGGAGATATGACCACTCAAAGTTGATAATGAAATTTATTGAACCCCTTTCACTTTATAATTTATCAAGCTCGCTCGGCTCGTTTCTTACGAACAGACGAAGCCGTCGGGCAGCAGAGCTCTCGGCATAGCCGAAAAGAGAATTGAAACCCCGCGCGATCCCTTTGTCCATGGGGCGCACCGGTAAGGCTCGCCATAGAACAGCTTTTTGGTCGCTCATGCAGCATCTTGGTTTTGTATAGTCTTTGGTTACACACATCCACTTCTACCACAAATCTAATACACCCCTTAACTCTTTAAAAACCTGAACATCACCCAATACATAAGCAATCACTACAGAGAAAACATAGAACTAATACAAAAACTAACACAACTATCCCATCATATCCTATCCTGCGCCTGCCGCACGCCTGCCTATCCTGTACTATCCTATCAAGAATATCTGAAATAAACTGCTAAACTTCCCAAGGCAGTCCAGCCTTGTAAAGGTGGGCGAGATAGCCGAGGTCAAGGCTATATCCGAGAAGGTTCTGATAAAGGTCAGACTCAAATCGGAATGGCCAATGCCAGAAGAAGTCTTCGAAGGCATCCTCGCACAGATTGACCGATCGAATCAGTCCCAGAACTGCGCAAAGCATACCTGGAAACACTGACAGCAAACACAATCTCCTCCCCAGAGAAACAGCGAACACGCTGCTTCAGGAGGCCAGGCTCGCACTGTATGGTCGATCTGTCGAATCCCATGAAAACCTCTCCTATGTACAAAAATCCTATTCCACCTCTCCTATGTAAACCAATCCTATCCTATCCTGTACTGTCCTATACAAACCACTCTGGAGACCCACCACAAGGAATAAACGCCTGCCACACACCTGCCTACCCTATCCTGTCCTATCCTAGACAATCTTGTCCTATTAGAATATATAAAAAATCCTACTGCCGCATTATTTGAGTTTTCTCTCATATGACACGGATCGGAAAATTTAAACCACTCTGCATATTTATCTATTTTTGACGTTTATTTCATATTTCATATATCATATAGCGCAGGATTTTATTAGTGACTCCGTGATATCTGATTTAATAAAAGATTTTCTCATGGGTCTTGATTTAATTTCGATGTTGCAGTAAAGAAAATTTCAGAGATTTCACTCCAAACATTTTGGGCCAATACAAGTTTAGAGTTAATTGTTGAAATCATACCCTTTTTACAATACAGTTCCTGTGGATATTTGAATTATTAAACAAATTTCGCATTTCCAACAGTGTCTCACTGACATTTTTTTCTTTGAAGTGCACTCCTGAATGGGCGGTTTTTATCATGGAGAACATTTGTCCAGGGTGAGACGTGTGGTTGATAATGCTTTCGGCCACCTTTAGGCTCGTTTCAGGAGGATTGGGAAGGGACTGGACAAAAACTTCAGAAACTCTTCGGAAATAATTGCCTGCTGCTGTATTCTCCACCATTTTTGCATAATGCAGAACTGTCCAGTTTCTGAAAACAGCAGAGACCAACAGGGAGCAGGAGCAACCTTTAAATGAACAATTGGTTGGAATTCCAATAAAGGGGCGGAATCTATACCGCACGCTTTAGGAATAAAACTAAAAGAAAAAGTTCAATTATGTATTTTTTTTTGTTTTTAAAGAGCTCCAAAACTCTGGTATGAAATTAGGCAGCTTCATCTGCCATATTTTTCATCACTTTAAGTTTTTCTTCTATTTTCTCGATTTGGTCGACACGACGACGCTTTGGCATGCTTCCAGATGGCACCTCCGTTGAGTAGTCACTCATCGAGGCGCTGTTTGTGACCGATGTATCCGAAGTTTCGGGGTCGAATACCACATCGTTGTTGCTGCATCTGTTATCTACATTTACATCTACCAAAGACAATAAAAGTATAAGATAAATAACGCGATACGAAAATTTGGTACACGATTTTTGAATGCTGGCTCTAGAGCTGGCTCCATGCTCTCTTGAAATTTTGAAGAGAGAGAGAGCGCTCTAGAGTCAGCCGCTCTCTTGTATGCATACAGCATTCGAAGGCACACGAAGTTGGTTCTATGCCGATGCGACAGCCGAGCCGAGTCGTCGCGACGACTGTATGTGTGCACATGCATACGTTTTTTACAGCGCTGTCGAAATATACCCTTCATTTTATAGGTGTAAGTTAATTTAGCAAGACGCTTACCACCCCAATATTAATAAACTCTTTTATTGTATATGATATGATTGCAATGATAATTTCTTTTAACATGGTATATTCGATAATAATTAGCGGATATACTTATATAAAAGTACATAATATATTTAATACATGACTTCACATTGGAATAATTGTCACTAGGGTATTCAGCGCGCGACGTATTCAACGCCGGTAAATAATTTTGTTTCTCAACTCATTAAAAGGTTTTCATCTCGAAAATCGTCTGTTTCGCACAAGTACGCACACATACGCACTTGCCGGTTCTGTGTGTACTCACACATGCAAGCGGATTCTATTTTTAGATTCGTATGCTGTCAAATTTGTGTGAGCGAGATGGCGCGAATTTCGTCGCTGGCTGAAAAATTGCCTTGCATATGGCAATTGAAATGTATGAGCGTTCCGCATCTTATACTTATATTGTCTTTGTACGAATGGTCCCAGCACCCCTGCCGAAGGTCTGGGGGTGCTGGGACAGAAAACTCAGCTGCGCCCCTTTCGTTCTATGAACTGGCACATCTATATACTGTATGGTTAGTGGTGGTAGGTTATGACTTTTTAGAATTTTAAAATTAACAAAAAAAAATTTTACTTTTTACATGTTTTTGCTACATCTGTTATCTACATCTACATATAATATGTTATATACTTATATATATTATACATCTAACATGTAGATTATACATGTACCATTTGGATTCTACATCTCCGATAGTGGCAGCTCGCGTACATAACGAGGCAGAGTGTGCGAGCGAAAAAAGAGAATGAGTAGTGTGGTTTTTGTTGGAGGGGGCGGGGGAAGCAACTGAAAAGAAACTGATTTGGTAATCTTGTAGATATGGGCATTCTCTACGATACTGCGTTTTTAGTTTTATCGTATCTGGGAATATCCGCGGGTCGCGAACGTACGTTCGCACGCTTTTAATGCACAAAAAAGATAGAAAGCAAAAACTTTCCAAGACTTTTTTTGCGTTTCAATAGCATTCTGTTAGCTCTATGCTTAGTGCAAATGATGGGGTTCATCGCGTTTTAGTTTTTATAATAATTGAAAAAAACTTGCGGTAGCGAACGTACGAAAAATAGAAGTCGACTTTGACTTAATCTAGAAAAATGCAATTATCTGCGAATTGGAACGGAATATTCTAAAACGATAAATTGACTTTAAAAGAGGATTAATGTAGCTTTCTATAAATTATATTTACATAAAATTACCTCCATTGGTTTTAAAAAAATTAAATTAAGTAAAATCGAGCGTACGGGTCGCGAACGTACGATTTTTCCATGTTTTTTATATTTCTTTCACCTTACGTTTTCCCTTGAATCAGTTCATATTTCCCTTAAAACCAACTTATGACTCCATTTTATGTATGCAATAACATTTATGGTAAGAAGAGAAAAATTGTATGTAAAATGAAAAAAATAAATGATAACAAGAAATTTCTTTAAAACAAGAAAAAGGAAGCTGTATTCAATATAAAGTAATGAAATATGTATTTATGGTATTTCGGTTCATAATGAATAGGCCGTTCGAGCTGTGCTTAATTTAACATTTTCATCAGAATAAATTGAATGTATCGTTCTGATACCGGGAAAATTAGGTATATCTTCCCATGTCTTAATTATAGTTGGAGACATCTTGTTTACTGTATCGGCTCTAATATATAAAATTTTGATTCCAGTAATGGGCACAGTTGTAAAAGGCTAATGCATCCTTCAAAACAAGGTTCTTTGTTTTAGTCAATGACCAAAATTTTCTTTTAATATTCGCTCCAACGCTATCGACTGCACCTTTCCTTTATAGGAAAAGTGCGCGCTTTTAACTTCATTTTGGCAGAGCAGCCTATAGTTTTCTGCGAAATCAATTTTTAAGACAAGTTCCCCGGGCTTGATATTTCTTCTTATTGCTTCAAAATAATTTTTTGGTCTCGCTTTACAAAAAGAAGTGTGTTTTAAAAAGTGGCAGCTGAACATCTAACTCATAAATTAAGTCAGAAAGCGGAGCAACAGAATAAGTTACAGTTATTCTATCGTCCACTTTCCTCCAGTGTTGCCATTTCACGATTTCATCCAATTTTTTAAGATATTGGACTGGAACAATAGATGTTACATTTTTTTCTCAATTTTCACAATTGTTGGTCATACAACTTTCATTCTGAATCCTGCAACAAGCTAATTTCAAAAAACTTTCGAAGGTTTTGGGATGAGACTCGATAACTGTTGCACAACCATTTAATAAAAAACTGAAGTTGGCGTGATAGATACACACACACATGTTATGCGGCATTTTGCTCGAGAGTTGGACATGTTTAGGTCGATTTTCAACAAACATTGTCTTGCTTACGCATTCTCCAACTGACTCGTTTTTGTAAGCTTCGTATGCTTCCGACACGTTTAGCAACAATTTGTCCATCAACAACGAGGGTGTTCTTTTTGGCTGCAGACTGAAAGCTAACATCATCACGCAAGTAAATGTCTTTGACCGATTTCAGCCTTTTCTCCCAATCCAAGTTAACTTTTGTAGAAATTTGACTTTTGCATTTTCTTGATTGATATACTTATTAAACAGTGCTTAAATAATCTCAATTTTTTTCTTTAAATCTCTTGTTCTTTTCTTCTTTTCTCTATAATCTCTCAGCCTTTCACGTTCTTTTTCTTGTTTTTTTTTTAGAACAATTTTCTTGTTTGCCAATGCTGAGCGGCATTTTTTCATTCTCTTAGCTGCTTTTTCGCGCAATTCATTTAACTTTTGTGGATCGCTTTTAATTTTATTCTGTTTTTCACTTGTTTTAGCCATCTACGAATATTTATATGCGTGTTAAGCAATTAAAAGTAAAAGTAAAAATAAAAAAATACTTACGGTCGCGAACGTACGCTACTTCGAAAATCAAAATAAAAAGTTTGGTTAATAGTAACCCCAAAGTTTTTATACCCGTACTCAAAAAAGAGTTAAGGGGTATATTAGATTTGTGGTAAAAGTGGATGTGTGTAACGCAGATAGAAACATTTTCCGACCCCATAAAGTATATATATTCTTGATCAGCATCAATAGCCGAGTCGATATAGCCATGTCTGTCTGTCCGTCCGTCCGTCTGTCTGTCTTGTTGGGCGCCTGGATCTCAGAGACCATAAGAGTTAGGGCAACCAAACTCCAGACTCATGTGATATCACACTGCTACAAGTGTATTTCAAAATTTCGCCCCGCCCCCTTCCGCCCCCACAAAGGACGAAAATCTGTGACAGGCACAATTTTGAAGATAAGATAAAACTAAAAACGCAGTATCGTAGAGAATGCCCATATCTACCAGATCGCCGAATCTGAATCAGATCGGATCATAATTATAGCCAGAATGACGAAATTAATTTTCAGTTGCTTCCCCCGCCCCCTCCTGCCGTGGACCATGCTAATCATTCTCTTTCTCGCTCGCACACTCTGCCGCGTTCAGACGACATGTCTGACTCGGCTATTGATGCTGATCAAGAATATATATACTTTATGGGGTCGGAAACGTTTCCTTCTCTGCGTTGCACACATCCATTTTTGCCACAAATACAATATACCCCTTAACTCTTTTTTAAGTGCGGGTATAACAATATAGGCCACACTGAAAAATCCGCTTAAAATAAAAAAGTATGAGAGAAAATCACTACAAATAACTAGATATTGAAAGTTTATTTTTTTAGAGCCTACTGGCTTAAAGAAAAAGAAGGATACGACTTTTTAACATCAATCAGAGTCTGAGTGCTTGCATGAGAAGTAGCTGGCACGTATATTAGCGCACTTTAAATGCACCCGACGACTAAATTCATTGCATTCGATGGAGTTTGCGGCGGCCAACTTCTTTGGCAGGAGGTGCAGATAGATGATGCAAAAATCATCATCATCTTCTGAAAAAGCCTTGCTTCGCTCAGTTGCTGGTTTGCCTTTTTCTGGGCAGAAACAGATGCCTGGCTATTTCTGTATAATTTTTGAGCTCCTTTGTATTGGGTAAACAAGTGTCCGATTATGCGATGGAGCCACTGTATTTGTGTGTTTTTATAACGTCGTACTTGAATATGTTCTAGACTTGTGATTATGTAAACATTGCAACAAATGGCTGCAATGTGTATTGTGAATTGGCACAGTGTGTACTCTTTATGTGTGCATACTACAATGGCTGCATTTATTAGCTTTTTAGAATGGCAAATATGATTCTAACCAGATGTAAGATACTTAAGTCATGTGAAAAAGTAGCGCTACCTCTGCAATTCAAAAGAGCAGGGCTTATCCAAAGCTACCAAAAAGAAGCGGAACGAGAAGGAACGTGTGAGTCGCTTCTGGGGACGCGACTCTACTTATACCCGTACTCAGTCAGTATATACATTTTTGAGCAAAATTTTTTATAATTAAAGAAAAAAAAAAAAATTTTACATTTTACATTTTTTTGCTACATCTGTTATCTACATCTACATCTACAATGTATATTTTACATCTAACATGTAGATTATAGATGTACCATTCATATTCTACATCACCTCCGCTAGGGGTTGCTCGCGCACTGAACGCAGCAGAGTGTGCGAGCGAGAAGGAGATAGAGTAACGTTTCTCTTGCAGGAGGAGGCGGGGGAACCAACAGAAAATTAATTTCGTCATTCTGGCTATAATTATGATCCGATCTGATTCAGATTCGGCAATCTGGTAGATATGGGCATTCTCTATGATACTGCGTTTTTAGTTTTATCGTATCTTTAAAAATGTGTCTGCCACAGATTTTCGTCCTTTGTGGGGGCGGAAGGGGGCGGGGCGAAATTTTGAAATACACTTGTAGCAGTGTGATATCACATGAGTCTGGAAACCAAATTTGGTTTCCCTAGCTCTTATAGTCTCTGAGATCCAGGCGCTCATGAAGACGGACAGACGGACAGACGGACGGACAGACGGACATGGCTTAATCGACTCGGCTATTGATGCTGATCAAGAATATATATACTTTATGGGGTCGGAAACGTTTCCTTCTCTGCGTTGCACACATCCACTTTTACCACAAATCTAATATACCCCTTAACTCTTTTTTGAGTACGGGTATAAAAATGGTTTAAAATTAATGTTTTAAACAACTTTGATGAGACGTTGCCACTTGCAGAATAAAAACCACTGCCACTGAACCGAACTTTAATGAGTTATAAAGAATCGAAAATAAGAGCCGCTTTATAGCTTGTTTACACTAGGGCTTCATTATTCCACAAGAATATAAAAACGTCAAAATGAACTTGAGCGGAAAACTTGGGAACTAAACAAACAAACGTGCGGCGCTTTAAAGCTTCACAGCTTTGGCTTTGAAAAGTTGAAGTTTAAATGAGCTTTAAGTATCTTCTGCAGGGAAATAGCTTTTCCAGCCAATCCTGGGACTGAAAAGGATGGACCAACATAAATGCATAAGCAACAAGAACGGTAGACTTACTCGTATAATTCACACTCGGCCAAGCTGGCTTCTGGCATCTAAGGGGCCTTTGAAGGTGTCTAGATGGTGGATAGAAGACAAGACCATCCCAGGGGCGTACTCTTCACTGAGATGTCTCAGTGGATGTCTTTTTTTTAGTCGCGAATAACTTAAAATGAAAACAATATTTGTCAGCATGTTTCATTCAATCATGAATGTTCCGTTCCATTCTAACTGGGTAAGTATGTCATGGAGAGAACAGAACAGAACATCGCTCAGATTCAAAATTGTTTAGTGGGGATCAGGGAAATATTTCCGCAATCCAAAATGGAAGATTCCAATGAAAGGGAAACCCTTCAGGCAGCGCCAGCGGCACCGTCATCCCATTTGAATACTGATGCTGAAGAAGCTGACAATGCCAGCTGGTGCGATATCGAGAGCGATCCCGGGGTCTTCACACAGCTGATACGTGACTTTGGCTGCGTGGGAGCGCAAATGGAGGAGATCTGGAGCCTGGACACAAGCATTTTCAAGAACTTGGAGCCGATACACGGCCTCATCTTCCTCTTTAAGTGGGTGCTGGACGAGCAGCCCGACGGCCGTGTGGAGAGCAACTTTGACGACGGCATCTACTTTTCCCAGCAGGTGGTGGAGAATTCCTGCGCCACCCAGGCCATCCTTAGTCTGCTGCTCAACCTGAAGCACCCGGACATCGAGCTGGGAGAGACGCTAACGCGCTTCAAGCATTTCACCAGAAACTTGGATCCGCTCAGGCGCGGCTACTGCCTCGGAAACGATGAGAGCATCCGCACAGCCCACAACTCGTTCGCCCGTCCCACTTTCGTTGCGAACGAATCACAGGAGGACGGAAGCGATCCCGCCATCTACCACTTTGTCAGCTACATACCCATAGGTGAGAGGCTTTACGAGCTGGATGGCCTGCGTATGGGGCCCACGGAGTTGGCCGTGATCGCCCCGGGCCAGAACTGGCTGGATATTGTTAGGCCGATCATTGAGGCCCGCATGCACCGCTACAGCACCGACGAGATCCACTTCAATCTGATGGCCCTAGTCTCGGACCGGCAGCGCTTCTACGAGCGCCGAATCGAGAAGCTCCAACGGGACTCCCTACAGATGCCCGGACCGCAGCGACAGTCGGAGATGAATGATCTGCTCGACAGACTGCGCATTGAGAAGGCGAAGAACCGTCAGTACCGCATGGAGAACACACGCCGTCGTCACAATTACGTGCCCTTCATCGTGGAGCTGCTCAAGCAGATGGGAGAGAACGGACAGCTAGCGCCAATCTTGGAGCAGGCCAAGCAAAATACCCACGAGTCCAACGAGCTTCACGAGAATGCCAAGAATGCCAAGAATGCCGAGAATGATGAGTTTTATTTGCATCAAATATTGGAATGATGTACGAGTACACTCGTACCAAATAGACTGAAATTCCCATTGAACGAGTGCACTGCGTTTTCTTTGTTCGATTTTAAACGTGTATGGTATAGGCAGTCAATTAATTTGAAATAAGTAGCTTTTTATGTATGTACATATATGTATGTAAGCTCGATTACAATGGTCGCTGCTCAGCTTTGCCACTAATGGATGTACGGTGAGGTTTGTAGCTGTTCCGCCGAAAATTAGGCAGTGCCTGTCGAACGCTGCTGACACAATTCTCTTTGTTAGTTGACGGAGGGTGACAAGAAAGAGAAGAGAATGAACTGAACCTGATTGGACAGGTCAACTGGAGCAGTCTCGTTCTTTTCCCCGTTGTATTCACCTATTCTTTGTTATCTCTATCACTCTCTGCTTCTCTCTGCCTCCGCTGCGGAGGCCGAGCCCTCCAGGCACCGGCAATCCGCAAGTACCGGTGATCAGAAGAGAGAAGAGCAAGACATGACGTGCAAAGCAGAAATAGAGAAGTAACATTAAAGTAAAGAGAGCCAGAAAAGAGCATGTCATCTCTGTCGCAGTCACACAGCCAAAAAATATGCACATAAGCATTTATGTCTAGTTCTCTTACCTCCGCATACCGTCCCCTCTCTTTCTGATGCCAATGGCTCATGCCCATTTGGGTTTCTGTTTTATTTTCTACCTTTAATATCTTTACCTTTAATATATTTTTCTCTATTTATTTAAGACCGAATATTTGTATTTATTTATAGTTCATTTATATTTAGTAACCTGTGGAAAACATTACGGGAATATTTAATTGTTAGTCTTTTAGTATTTAATAAATTGTTATAATGTGTGAGTAGAAAGATATGGTTTGATCTCCAGCAGAATGCCCCTGTAGGCCCCTCAAGCATAAAGGGGTCTTGTAAAGGTGTAAGTTTACATGGCACAAACAAGACCAAAATTGGGTGGAGGAAGAGTTCCTCAAAGACATTAGAGGAATGTTGTCCGTTTTCCCCAAGTACAATTATTGTCTTCTGTTTTGGGTGTTCTGCTTTGTGCACGCGTTAGAATTTTAAGGTAATTATAGAGTAGGCTTTGTAGCTTTGGAAAGAAAACACCACATTCGTAGGCGACGAGCCAGCAGCCGGAATATCAATTAGCGTGCCGTCCAAAAGCAATGATTTACATCTTGCCTATACAGTGGGCTAACCGATATATGGATTGCAAGTGCTTGTGGCTGGAGAGAGAATTTTGAATTAATTGAATACTCGTAGTTTGCGTCTGCGATCGCTGAGGCTTAGTTCTCTGCTCTCTTTGGTGCTCTCTTTAATTGGACGGCCGCCTCTGGCCTCTATCACTACAGACTCTGGTGCTCTCTGTGGCTTTGCAGCGATTAATTCATATGCCTTTAGCTGATTGCTGTTAATTGAGTAACAATATTTGACACGAAACTCAAGTTCCAATCATTCATCCATTGTTTCTTCGCCCCTCCATAGATAATTTTGTTTAAACTCCGGCAAACACTGTCAAAACTGGTCATGGCTTTCACTACAATTCCACATTTAAACAAGCCCCATGGCCCAGCCCAGCCCCACCCCACTCATACACAAACACTCACATGAGTCCATGCCCTTCATGGGGCCTGCCTCCAAATGCAAGCAGAGCTTCAAATCTCCAAGTGCAAACAAAGTGACGACGACGATGTGTCACTGTTGACTCTTGTCCAGAGATGGACTCGTGAGGGGATATGCTGAAATTCATTCACGCAAGTCAGCGTCACTCATGCTTACTCAAGTAAGGATCTGGATTCAGTGCCAACTCGCGACGAAATTACGCGTAATTCCGTATCCCTAAATGGGCCCGGAACAAAGATATCCTGGACTGAATACCACCGCTCGAAATTTTGGAGATGTGAGCATGTGCATTTGGTTTAACGAAGGGGAGTAGCGTGAGTGCTGCTGGGCATCCACAAATCAGGCTCTTACTGCCGTTACGCTCGTGTCACTAAGCCAACTCTAGCCAGGACTCGAACGAGGGGGCTACACTGCACCATGGGAAATTTTACTTCTTTTTCTGGCCAAATTAAAGTCAACTGTTTTCTATCGATAATTATATTATAAGCTAATGTTGTCGGAACAAGAATTTTTCGTATACACTTTTTTTTTGCTCCAAAGTGCTAAATTGATGAATTCAAGTTCATTTTTTTACAATGGCTTCGACTTAGACGTGTGGCACGCAGCGAGTACGAAAAAAGCAAGAGAGGACGCCACTCGCTCCTTCTGAGGCGGTCAACAGTGAAACATTTGCTACCAAATATCCATTAAATGGAACAAATCCCGTCGAAAGCTTCAGCGATTTGAAAGTAAGCATGCAAATCGGCTTGACTCTTTTAGTATCGTGCAAAATTCACAAATATAGGAACCCCTTGGGCAGCCGGCATAGCCATAATACATACATATAAATGTAAAAGTGAAAGTGGAAGAACGCAAAGATAAGAAGCCGCAGATCTAGCGGTATCTAAGGCAAAAAACGTAGACATTATTGATTCGCGCAGCGAGCGAAGCTGCGCGGGCAACTTGACCAAATCAATTCGCAAGACTGTGAGCCAGCCAGGGCAGTGCCGAAAAACATTTCTGCTAACGAGGCACTAGCTCGTATTTTGCACCAAGGCGTGGCAAAGCAGCAATATTGTGTGTTTAGGGAGCAAACAACAAAAATATACATTTGTATGTGCAATGTTTACAATTTCTGAGATGAGAGCAGAGTTACCACCTCCACGAGTGCACTGGAAGAGCACGGCACTGACTTGTTATTGTGGAATAACAGGACCTGTAATAATCATTTTTGAATAAAATATAATTTTGTCGTCGTGATCCCAAAATGTTTGTTTTTACACGCCCATTTTTTTAAAATACCTTCATCTTGCTATTATAAACTTACAATTGTTTCCTTTTGAAGTTAATAAATATTGCCACAAAAAGTGGTCTGATTTCCCACAGTGCAGTGTATAGGTAAGTGTAAAGGAAGGTGGGATAAAGAGAGAGGGAGAGACGTAGCAATTAACCGCAAGAAGCGTCCAATATGGTGAACGGGGTGAACACGTGACTTGAAGCATTAAGCAATTTGCTGCTGAATTGTTGGCTCTGTTCATTGTGCCTAAGCAATTGAATTAGCCGGCTGCACCCCAAAAGCAATGCGCAAACAACAGCAACATAAACAGAAACAGCAACAGCAGGGATCCCTCCGCCGATACTCTCGGAGGAATCAAAGCGGCAGCAAAGTGCAACACAGGCAACAGAAACTCAAATGTAATTGCTCGTGGCCGCACTTCCTGACACATGCAAGTGCCAACTAGTTTACAGTTTCAATTACAGGGCTGCTCTGCCAGCCTGTGCCAGCACTCCTTCCCCCTGGTGTACGGAACCGGTACCGGTACAGGAAGATAAAATAAGTTAATAACAAATTACATACTAGACTATTGTAGACTATTGGAGCTCTTTTTAACTCAAGGAACCTCCTCCGAGTTCGGACTGATACGAGTATCCACTGATAATACATACACCCATGAATGGCTACGGGAAGAGTCAGTCAGCAAGTCAGTCAGTCAGTGGATTGATGATTGAAATTCGCATTAATTAAATTACCTTACAAGCCATTTCGCCATCCCTTCGCCAGTGCAACAATGGAAATGAGCTGAAAGTCTCAATAATAACTATTTGAACAGTAATAAGGCCGGACTGCCAGTGGCAGCAGTAGGCGGAGCAGGCAGGGAGTGGGTGGGAAGGGGCCTTGTTGGGTAGATGCAACGTGACCTGTCAACTCGGTGACATATTGAGTCATCAATTGAGGGATAGCAGCTTTGCCAACAGTCGAAATGGTAATGACAATTGCCAGCTCAGAGCCACCCAAGACATGGGGCCACAGCGAACCACCAGTCGACCTTACCGCACAGTCAATGGCCATTCTGCCCTTGGCCGAGGGGTGGAGTTGTGAGTCGCCCGACGAATGGCCACTCTGGTAGAAAAAGCGCCATTTTTATGTTAATGAACATAATTTCTCTCTGTTTGCTTTCACTTGTGTTAAGTGTCGCAAATAAATTCATTAAAGTGGCATTATTCAATGTTAATGAACGCTCCCCAAAACAATGACACCTCTACACCCACCCCACACCACCCCACCCCATCCCATCCATTTGAACCATCTTCAACATCTTCCGGCTGGTTGGGCCCGAAATGAACTTTAAAGGAATGAATACAAATAATGGGCATTAAGGCAGCCCGAATTATGCTTGAATTAACAAATGAATTACGGCTTCATTCATCTTCATTCATCCCAGCGATTATCGTTATCGTTCTCGCTCTCGTTATCGGCCAGCAGAGTTGCATGTTTTATGGTTGGTAATTGTTTATTATTATCCAAAAATGATATACTGAATCCATTGAGATGTTATTGCTCTGTCATTTCTGTGGTTACACAACGAATTTGTATGTACATTGTGCATGGCATAGATATCATTGTATCATCGATGAAGTTTTAATTGCACCACTGCGGCGACAATTAATTTTTCAACTTTTTTCCGTTGCAGTAATTCCCTTCGTGCAGAATTCCGCACCGAGGTACCGAGGTCATCAGTTGGTGAGCCGCGGAAAAAGTCAACGTTTTGTTAAGATAATACAGCTTAATATGTATCTCTGAGAGCTCTTAGAGCGAGGCACTTTGATGCAACTGGGGCGGTCGAGCCTTACCCGCGTGGCGCGTCTTGCTCACAAGCTACCGTCAAGCGCAGCACGCATGCGTGTCGCCACTGAACTATCGTCTGTTCAATGCACTGTGTGAAGGCACAGCTAAATGTAAAATGCAAAGTGATTGTTCGTAGCCGTCTCTAGGCACGTCTACTGGCTTTTAGTGCAACAAATGAGGCACTACTTCAGACAAAACTATGTTTTCCACCAAACACAGGCCACCAAGCGTTTCGCGTAGTTTTTGTACTTTACATATTTCCGAGTGCACAATTTGTAAGGCCATTTTCAAAGGGAACTACATATGTCTGCAATCTCCAGCGGCATTTGGTTGAGCAGCATACAAAAGTACGTACGAGGCAAAAGAAACGAGAAGGAACGTGTGAGTCGCTTCTGGGGACGCGACTCTACTTATACCCGTACTCAGTCAAAAATTTTAGAAAAAAAAAAATTTTACATTTTACATTTTTTTGGTACATTTGCTATCTACATCTACATCTACAATGTATATTCTACATCTCCTCCGCTAGGGGTTGCTCGCGCACTGAACGCGGCAGAGTGTGCGAGCGAGAAAGAGAATGAGTAGCGAGGTTGTTGGCAAGAGGGGGCGGGGGAACCAACTGAAAATCAATTTCTTCATTCTGGCTATAATTATGATCCGATCTGATTCAGATTCGGCAATCTGGTAGATATGGGCATTCGCTACAATACTGCGTTTTTAGTTTTATCGTATCTTCAAAATTGTGCCTGCCACAGATTTTCGTTCTTTGCGGGGGTGGAAGGGGGCGGGGCGAAATTTTGAAATACACTTGTAGCAGTGTGATATCACATGAGTCTGGAAACCAAATTTGGTTGCCCTAGCTCTTATAGTCTCTGAGATCCAGGCGCTCATGAAGACGGACAGACGGACGGACAGACGGACATGGCTTAATCGACTCGGCTATTGATGCTGATCAAGAATATATATACTTTATGGGGTCGGAAACGTTTCCTTCTCTGCGTTGCACACATCCACTTTTACCACAAATCTAATATACCCCTTAACTCTTTTTTGAGTACGGGTATAAAAATGTGCTGATCTTGTATCACCAAAATAGGCCGCTTTCTGTATTAAATTCAGACAGCTTTAAAATTCGTACAACACAGATTTTCAATGGCCTGCAAATGCAAGTAGTGACGTCAAAGTTCAAAGCGCTAAGCTTAAATTGCAGAGTATCCAATGGTATATGGGTGGATGTGTGTAACGCAGAGAAAGATCTTGATTAGCATCAATATCCGAGTCGATATAACCATGTCTGTCTGTCCGTCCGTCCGTCTGTCCGTCTTGTTGAGCGCCTAGATCTCAGAGACTATAGAAGCTAGGGCAACCAAATTTGGTTTCCAGGCTCATATGATATCACACTGCTACAAGTGTATTTCAAAATTTCGCCCCGCCCCCTTCCGCCACCCCAAAGAACGAAAATCTGTGGCAGTCACAATTTTAAAGATACGATAAAACTAAAAACTCAGTATCGTATAGAATGGCCATAGCTACCAAATTGCCGAATCTGAATCAGATCGAATCACAATTAAAGCCAGAATAAAGAATTTAATTTTCAGTTGCTTCCCCACCTACTCCAGCAAGAGACCACGCTATTCATTCTCTTTCTCGCTTGCATAGCTAACAGATGTACAGGTATACAAATAGAGTCGCGTTCACAGAATCGACTCAGACGTTCCTTCTCCCTACAAGCTGCGGTTGGAGCTGAAACTTGCAGTCGGCGCAACAAAATATTTCCACAGTCCAATATTACACCGGTGCATCGAAGCAGAGAGAAAGCCTTGATGTAGATTCATGTGGTCGCTTGCAGCATTTATTTAGATCCTAGAATACAAGGAGTACTGCCGCAAACTAACTCGTTTGTTCGATATGGTTTAACTTAAGCAACTTATGCTAAGAATATATAATGTGAGCCAATACGTAAGTAAATATCTACAGACTATCGTATGTTCGTAAAGTGTTTAAATTTGTTATTTCATATTATTTATTTGGATTGACCACGTGCCAACTCACAAGTATTAAAATCTTCTCAGGCAGGGAATACAGAAAATGTACATAAACACTTGCTCTCTCCCAAACGAATATCTGAATTATATTGAGTTAGTTTCAGATGACGAAGAAGAGTATGAAATAATTGAAAAGAAATTGCAAATAGATTGGTATTGATATTTATAGTCTATTCTAATTCTAATATTCTATTCCACTCTGTGGAAGAAAGTTCCAATATCCTAATTTATATCAACTGGCCAAAGTTGTGCATTCTGCTGCTGCAACGCAAGTCAGTGTCGAGCGAGCGTTTTCTGTCCTCAGATTTATACTACCAGATCTGAGGTGCAACCTGTCTTCGGAGTCATTGCAGTTACTTAATGGTAAATTGAATACATTATAGATAAACTTATTCATTTTTTGTGTCAACATGCTGATAATAATTATTATTGTTTGAGTTGCAAAGTTGAACTCAAAACTAATCGTTATGTTGTGAGTGAGCGAATAAAAATTATATTTAATCATTATATTTAATGGTTTTTTTTTGTAATAAATTTGATAATGCTTACATTCCCCGGTAAAACAAGAAGCAGGGGGAAAAGGGGGAGTAATCGGGGCTATGCTCACATTACGAACAATGTCACACTGGTATCGCTAGTAAGCAGAGCTACGAGTATGTATGGTAGGTACACGTGCACATATCTTTTGTCAGCAACCGGCACTACTCATCTGACGTCTCCATGCACAGTACTATGTACTCGTTCTGCTTAAACGTCTTACATATTCGTCCATCTGATGATGGGTTTACCCAATTATGAAACATTAAAAATACGCGCATATAAATCGCTTCATTTTTATGCACAATTACGGGGGAAGCTGTAACCTTGGCAAAGCAGCAACCAACCCGTGTAATGCCAACTCCAACTCCAAAATTCTGATACTTGTTGTTGTCTTGTGACTTCACATTGGAGGCCTTTTCTGCTGCACTGAACAAAAAGTCCTAGAATTATATGACGAGCAAAAAGATATTCTCTCGTAAAGTTAACAATAAATGTATACTTGTATGTACATATGTACATGAGGCTGAGACATGAGACAACATTTTGTTTTGAAATTTAAATTTTGGTATCTTGGGTTAGATAATATTACGAAGGTTTTTATTTTTATTTAATAAATATTTTTTGGAGGCATCACATTGTGCATTTTGCTGCTTTATTTAGATTAAAATGAAGAAGATTTAATTTAAGGGTTGATGGAAATCAGCAGAACAGTTTCCATCGCGGCGACAAAGTGTTCTCTCCGCGAAAGTTTGGATCGAGCAGCTTCAAGCTTACTATTGTAATTAATATTTAATAATAGTAAGTTGCAGTAAAATTCTTTCAGAGTTTCAATAGGCTCCGATCGGAAAATACACATATTGCACAAACTCTTTTCTTTCAGTGTGTCGCTGGCGCTTCTAAGGCTGGGAGCGGGAGCGGTAGCGAGTATCTTTCTCCATTGTCTCTCTGGTTATGCTGCTGTCACTGTCACTGTCACAGTCTCTCTGTCTCCCTCCCTCTCTCTGTTTCAGCCTCTTTTTCTCTGTGTTGTGTGCTGTTCACGCTACTCAATTAAGTTAATTCCCGTTTGCATAAACTGGGTGGTGGGTGGTAAATAGGAGGTGGGTAATGTTTTGCCACCATCCGCGGCAGAGCTCAGCTCAGCTCACTCCCAGTGCCAGTGCCAGTGCCATCCCCACTCCCTGGCCAACTTCTGATGCGCGTTTTCCGGGCCTCGAGTCATGTATTTTTTATTTATTTTGATTTAAAGCGATTTTCAGCACGTCTGCCCCAACTACTCAACCGTGTGCACCTTTCCCTGAAAAGTGTCACCCGCCCAAAAACAAAAAAAACAAAAAAGGGAATGACAACAACGCTTAAAAATTGCCGAAAAGGGAGATGCAAAAGAATAATCAGTTGAGTACGGTCCCGGCTGTGGTCACCCCAAACTTTCACCGGAAGTTGGCCAATAAAAAAAGTAATATATACGAGTATGTACACGAAATGCCTCTGGTCTAGAAAGTGCGTTGCCTCGTTCGTTCGCTTTGTCTAATGCGATTATGGGAGGCCGAGGCCGGGCCGGCCGTCACTTCGCGTCATCGTTCTAGTTAAGATCCAGGGATGTGCGCGTGACTGTGGGCTTCGTTCGTGCCCATTCAGCGAGCGCCACAAATAGAAGTGATGTTCATTCTCAGTAAAAGAAGCTCAAGAAACTTCCACAGATATATCAACACGTATACATAGCATATAAACATATATAAACGCATATTATTGGTAGAGGATTGCTTAGAGAGATCGCGGCTGTATCGGCATGCATAGTCCATAGTTTTTCTTCGTTACTCGAACTTTGTTACGTAATTATGGGTGCCATCTTCGATAATCTGGTGACAAAAGAGAAAGAAGCACAGCTTCGGTGAACTTTAGGCCATCTCTAATAAGCGGTTAGACGGCGGCCGGGCAGGTTTCAGCTGTCCGTTGCAAAAGTTACTGCTCTGCCCCTTTTCGCCGGCTGGCACTGGCAACTGGGCAACCGCCACCCACCACAGCCAGCTCCTCGTCGGTCCATCTCATGTGATTTCCATGCTGCTCTACAAACCGAAAACCGAAACAGAATGGAAAGAAAAAGGAAGACACCAGCGAAAGATAAAATGAGTAAAGTCCACGTCGACTTTTGTAGCTGATTATCTGGTCCGCGCTGACAGCGGCGGACTTAGTGCCAGTGGCAGTGCCAGCGGTCAGGGAAAGGGGGGGGGATGGGGGGGGGCAGGAGGATGTGGCAAGTGGGCGCAGGGCTCATGGCAAAGGAAGACGGTCTCAGACGGTAGCAACAGACAGACAGACAGAGAGACAGGCCCTGAAGAAGGCAAAAGGAGGCCCAGAGGCAGGGCTGAGACGTTAATATTATTATACGCTTTGTAAACAAATTATGAATTATGTTGGATAAATAGAAAAACTTAATAATAACTTGATTGTGGCATTTGGCTGTCTACGCTCCTCCTCTTCCCTGCTCTTGTGCGCCTCGCCCACCGTTCGTTTATGGAGACAATGGACGGTAGGGGGAGAAACACTGAACGAAAGTGGGCTGTGATACCCAGTTTGGTTATTTATAAAATTGGAAAATATCTTATCTCACCTGTGTATTTAAAAAGAATTAAAAAGTAAGAGTATTAAATACGAGTAGTAAAATGAATTGGAAAAATCAAAAATATATATGTGCATTATTTGAAACAAAAACAATTAGATTGTCTGTCGCAAATCGCAAATCGCCTGTCGCCCATTGAGTGCGAGTATTCAAGGACACACAATACACACAACACCAATTTGGACACACACTCAGCGGCAGATATTGGGTCCTGACGTCGGAATCCACTCCCATGCACATCCCAATCTCAATGACGGCGCCCGTCATTGTGTAGCCAAAGGCTTTCTTCAGGCATTGAAGTGCAAGTGTGACGGCGTCCTCCATGTTTGAGTCAGCTTTGCATTGATTGGCCAGGAACATGTTGCATTCATAGGCATTGATGCCCTGCAGGGGTACGCAAGCGCCCGTGGCGTTCAACTGATAGAGATAGTAGTCCTCCTGGTACCAGCCGCAGATCAGCAGAGACGCACCAAAGGAGCGCCTCCGGGATGGATATACTCCAACATGAAGCTGGCAACACCCTTCACCAGCTGAGGGACTTCAATCAGCTCCTTGTGATTGTAGCGATAGTAATTCGACGTTTTTTTTTCCCCTCTTCACGAGGAGGTGATAGTCGGGACCCAGTCCGGAAAACGCGGCGCCAATGCTTGTCAATCACCCCCACAAAGTGCGGAGTGTGTTCCCCATGAGATGCCATTCCTAGTTTGTTTCCTGTGGCAATGACGATGCCATTAAAAGCCTTGCCGCCAACTGAGGAACTGGCGCACTCTGGAGCGCACTCCAGATGAGCCACAGCTTCCAAAGGGATGGTTGCATGGGTCAAGCCAAATTTTTGAATTTCAGGTAAGAGTTTGATATGTATTTATATATTTATTATATATTATATATTTATAAATTACAATTGTGCAATGCACCCCACAAAGCCAACTTATTAACTAAGCTTTTTTTTTATTTTTAAATGCAAGGCATAAACTTCCGAATTGATTATATTATTGTTCTGGAATATATTCAGTACATAAGATGATATCAATCTGAAACAAGAATATGTTTTTATTTATTCGCCAACGGATAAACCTTATCGGGCAAGAACAAATCAGAAAGCAACCGTCTGACGGCTCCTTTCCCAAGGAAATCGTCGAATCGCATCTATCCAAAAATAAGTCGTATGGAAATACCTGAGCCGCAATGGTCCTTCGATCCTCGAGAGAGGAGAGATGCACGAGGCGACATCTGCACTCATAGGACGGCAACGGCAGGGAAAATTGCAACGGATGGAGTGCAAACTTCAAAAGCTTCCTTTGCAATCTCTCGATACGCGCGCTTTGAGCGACCCCAGTGGGGTCCTCTCCAAACCACTGAAGCATACTCAAGGGGCGAGCGCACCAGAAGTGAATAAAGACTTAGCCGCGTATATGGGTCCCTAAACTGGGATGATTTAGCATGGGCTTTTGGCAAAATGAAGTTCAAGTGCTCGATAAAAATAAATCCAGAATCGAACAAGATCCCTAGGTCGAGTGTCTCCGTCTGCTTCAAGAGCGGAAGGCCATCCTGTCGAATATGAGGCCTGAACATTGAACACTGTAACGATTAACGAAGAGAATCTTCGGGCAATGAAGCGGGTGGTCGACAACGTTGGAAGGAGTATGCGCTTGCTCCTACGGCTCGTCTCTGGTCGGCTATGGGTATGGGTTCTTGTGGAGGAACCTTCCAATTGTGTGCTTCGTTCCTGCAGCTTACTATTCTATTAACTTCGCGTACTGCGTTTACGGTATAGGGAGGACGGAGGAAAGGCAGGGGAAGGAATGGTAGGGAGTCAGTACACGGGCTATTATATAAAAGAGAAAAATAGGATAGAAAAAGAAGGGAGTGGGTTCTACCTACGCTTCGAACAACTCTGCTGGCACTGAGTTGTGCCACGCCCACCCTACCATGATCCTGATGAGCCGAGGTAACTAATATCAGGATCCCCGGAGTGTCCGGTGTCGGCTATCCTTCTTCGCTCCACGGCAGCATGGTTCCCCAACTGACGTACCTTTTAGCACATAGTTAAATTAACCAACAATTTATTAACAGCTAACTCCATTATCATTCAGGCAAACCAAAGCGTAAGCTAACAGGGAATAAGAACAACACGACTGGGGGCTAGCATAGGGTATCGGTCGAGAGGTATATATATACTTAAGATATTTATATAAATATAAAGATATAGGTATAACTAGTTGTGATTACAAACACTTCGATATAGTGCGATATAAATTAATTATTTTTCCCTAAATAGAAAACATAAAATTATAGGGCATTATACGGTCGTAAGTCGAACGACTTCAGCCAACAGCATCGGGCATCAGATATTAGTGCATGCAAGCAGTCAAATCAGCTGTGGTTAATTTAAAAGTTTGAGGTCAACGACCCACGAACAGCGCTAGCAAAAGGGAAGCTTTTGGCAGCGATCGCGGAGTTGGCATACGCAGATAAATGTAATAGGGAAAGCTCACTTACAGTGTGTTGGTTTGCTTGTTTGCTCCCGCGCCGAAAGATCTTTCGTAGCTGGGGTGTCTCTGTGTTAGTGAGATTATGACGCTTTTATCTGAAAAACCAAAAAAAACCAATATGCGCACCTGGTGCTGCATGGCAGTAACTCACTATTAGGAAACTGTCGCGTGAACGCTTTAAAGCTCGAACTTTTAAAGCCGCTTTCAAAATAATTATAATTATGTTTGTTTTTCTTTTCGTTTGTTTTGGGTTTGACCTTACATTATAAAGGCTTTGTCCACTTGTCTTACCCAAAAGAACCAACAAAAATTACTGCGCGGGTCCAAGGAATGCAGGCCGCGATATAAACTAAATCTGCCTCAGTTGGTGTCGACGAACTATATGTCTGTGTGCGCCTCTCGTTGGAGCTGCTTTCACAAGTTAGCCTACCCTAGCAACTAGCACACAAACCTACATAACGTAAAACACAAATTATTACTGACTAAACCGGTAACTTATTTAATTCAAGGCCGAATCGTCCGGCAGGTCATTGCAGGCGGCTGTGCAACAGAGGCTTTAGCATAGGCCGGTATCACTAAGGGTCGCCGTGAGGTTAGGTTCGCACGTGGTCTAAGGGTGCCTCCTTACATGAAAATTTTCGAGGCTTAGGACTTAACCTGATCACAACGGACTATTCGGAACGCCTATTCTCTTGACCAGGTTCAAAAACACATAACGGCTAACACGCCAATTCGCCGAGCTACGTTAGAGCAGACGGCTGTCTTCGACACGCACAGCAAAAGTTCACGGCTCGCACATCTGTGGATCAGCTGGTTGTTGGTGCGGGCTTAAAGCTTTGGTTCCACCTGTTTTCCTTTTGCTGCGATATGGCCGGTTTAAAGAGCGTTTATTTAAACTCTCAACTGGGTGCCGATTCTGAATTTAGAGAAATCGAAAACAAGCATAAGGAAAGGAACCAACAAGAAAATTCAACCGTGAGGCCATGTCAATATTTACCACTTGGAATAGGCACCGCATAGGAAAAAAAAAGTTTGAATGGATTTCCTCTCTTTCTCCAGGGGCTGCGAAACACGAGTGTACCCACAGGCACCTATATGGGTGTGTGGACAGGTGCGCGGACCAGCACTATGGCGATTTTTCAACTGACGCACCAGGGAAAAGAGCCAATTAGTCTAACAATCAAATTCCGTCGCCTATGACAACTACTCACTTCACGAATATTTAATTTTATTTTTGTCAGCTACTTGGTGATGATCTACAACTTGACTCTTGGGCCGCCACGAGGAGAAAGAAATACTAGGCTAGGCTACCGACTGTGCAAAATTCGGGTTCTCCGGATCTTCCTTTGACCCGATCCTTCGCCATTCACCCTGAACGGTTGATTACAGTGCACTGTAGTGTGGGGACTTTCTTTGCGTTTTAGCCCCTTTCGTAGCATCGCCCATAGATGGCGCTACCTCTACATGACATGTAACTTATGATACCTACTTATAATACCGGTACCTGGCTAATAGCCCGAAACCGATATTGCCTACTTTCAGGCACTATCAAAACGACTTCCTACAAGCGCTCACAACAACACACACTTGCTAAATGACACAAAATAACATTTTTTAATGTTGGGAGGGAGAGAAATTCGTGTACACCAACGAACAACTGCATCCAGGTCTCGCTGAAGGCGGATACTGTCGCTTAAAGCTTTGATAGGACGGAAGATTTTCAGATCATCAGCATAAAGCAAATGCTCAGAAGCTTCAATGTCGAGCATATGTCGTTGAAGAAAATAGCAAACAGCAACGGCCCAAGAGCACTTCGCAGTGGAAGGCCGACTGCTTTCCGTTTACCAATGCAACATTCTCTCGCGGCTCAAGGTATGACATGAACCCACTAAGCAGGCTCCAATGAATCCCCAACCGATGCAGCTTGGCTACTAGGGCACAGTGGGAGACCTTGTCAAAAGCCTTAGCAAAGTCAGTGTACACCACATCGAAGTGAGAGTGCCCTTCAGAGGCATGTGTGCAAAAATTACTGAAGGCTACCCAACTGCGTTTGGCTCGAAATTCGATCTAAAAAAGGAGCAAAAAATTTGCTGTGCCACTATCAGTATTTGAGCTCAAGTTACCAAGGTTCATGCCAGAACGACCTGGGATTAACCTTCAGTCCCCTTTCAACGTCAGCAATATACTGATTAAATAAAAATTGATTTTTAAAATCAAACTCCCACTTATGCTGCGCATACCTTGCCAGTCAACAGAGTCACGGGTCTTCTTAAATCGTTTAAAAAGCTTGTTACGCAGATTCGTATACCTCACAAGACCCTTCGTATACCACGGAGCCTGTACGAAGCACGAACTCTTGAAATGAAAGCATTGAAAGACGAGTCAGCACTAGGATGCGAGAGAACAGAAGCCCAGTTTACGTTTAGCATGCAATCCCGTATAGCATTCAAACTTACATATATACATCAGTAACGAGAAGGAACGTGTGAGTCGCTTCTGGGGACGCGACTCTACTTATACCCGTACTCAGTCATCATATACATTTTTGAGAATGATTTTTAAAAATTTTTTTTGCTACATCTGTTATCTACATCTACAATGTAAATTTTACATCTAACATGTAGATTATAGATGTACCATTCATATTCTTCATCTCCTCCGCTAGGGGTTGCTCGCGCACTGAACGCGGCAGAGTGTGCGAGCGAGAAGGAGATAGAGTAGCGTTTCTCTTGCGGGAGGGGGCGGGGGAAGCAACTGAAAATTAATTTCTTCATTCTGGCTATAATTATGATCCGATCTGATTCAGATTCGGCAATCTGGTAGATATGGGCATTCGCTACAATACTGCGTTTTTAGTTTTATCGTATCTTTAAAATTGTGCCTGCCACAGATTTTCGTTCTTTGTGGGGGCGGAAGGGGGTGGGGCGAAATTTTGAAATACACTTGTAGCAGTGTGATATCACATGAGTCTGGAAACCAAATTTGGTTGGCCTAGCTTTTATAGTCTCTGAGATCCAGGCGCTCAACAAGACGGACAGACGGACAGACGGACGGACAGACAGACATGGCTCTATCGACTCGGCTATTGATGCTGATCAAGAATATATATACTTTATGGGGTCGGAAAATTTTCCATCTCTATGTTACACACATCCACTTTTACCACAAATCTAATATACCCCTTAACTCTTTTTTGAGTACGGGTATAAAAAGATATTCAAAACCGGGTTCAGACCAGGGCGAGTATCTATAGAATTTAGCCGAGAATACCAACGGCACGTGATGCATGTCACATTCTGCAATCGGCAGCTCGCAACGTGCAACATGGCAATCAGTATCCGCACCAACAAAAACTAAATCTGGAATCTTATTCAACCTATTAAAACATTATTTATTTGGGTCAAGCCCCTACTAAAACAGTCATCAAAAAAGAATTTCGCTCTGCAAATGCACGTTGCTCGGCACCTTAGCCGCCGCCTGCTGATCGGCGGACCATACCAACGAGCCCAGATTGAAATCGCCATCAACACAGAGATGCTGACGGACTCGTAGATTACCATATATGCTGGCAATATTCAGCGTGTGCGGCTTGTAGACTTCGTAGCTGCTATTCGGGGGAATATACGATACAAACGATACATACAATACGCTGATACATAGCGTCTCCGGCTGACCGGCCACGGACACGCCAATCTGATGCAAGATAGAGTCACCATTAAGGAGACAAATCGGATCACAGCGTAGGGTGCGTCGAACGGCCACAATGACAGCGTCTGGTGAGCGGCCACGGGAGGAGGATCCACAGCAGGACCACTCTGAGCAGCAGGGGCAATATCCATACTAGAAACCCGCCGAACCGAACAAAGCCATCCGAATCCAAAGGGAGCGCAGTAGCTGATTCCGGTTCAATGACCGCCGTCGAGGTGGCGGCCACTGGTCGCGGAGACATCCAATTAGTCGCTGGCATGGGCTTATTAGCCAACCTAGAAGGCTTCGCCCGCTTAGGATTGAGGCAAAGGCCTTCAAGCTTCGGAACCTTATCATTAAATTCACCGATTTTCGAATGCGAGTCATTAGCAACCGCACAGTAAGCACACTGCCATAACAGGTTAGGCAGATTTGTCAACAGTTTTACAGCATCCGAGTGCAGATCAATGAACGGCGAATGAAACGCACGGCATTACATAGGAGAACCCCGAACAGCATCAAAGCAACGAAGCAACGAATTGCATTCCGAGCAGTGATAAAGCGACATGGCGAAAACACGTCCGAACGCAGCGAGAGCTGGATACGGGATGCATTGTGTATAACCATAACCAAACATTGTTTCATGCAAACATGCAAAATACTTCATTTGCTACCCAAAATATGGTCAGAACATGGGCCACAATCTATACGAATATTGAACTTTTTTGTGCTCACTCTCCACTGTCGAAGTGGATTGATCGTTGACACTCTGTAACACCGTGTTCTCTTTCAACCCATGCTACCATTTCTCGGTAAATTTCTTTCAGTGTCTGCATTGCCCAGAAGACGTCCAAAGCACTGAACCACTAATTCAAGGTGGTCCAACTTGGCAGACAGAGGGACCTCGTCTTTGGATCCGGATCTATATGCATTGGCAGCACGTTAATTATGGCCCAAAAATGGCCAAATTGTGCTTGTTAAATACAAAATACTTACTGAGACTGAGATAAAGCGCTACGAGAGGGTACGGACGGGAACCCTTGGGATGATTCTGCAACAAATGACACAGCGAAAAGCAGAAGGAATGAGTGAGTCATACGCAAGAGCATCGGCAGGAGCAGGGGCTTTTGGCTGCTAGAGAAAAAGTAGAAACAAATTGAAAAGTTTTCCACGATATAAATTTGCATTAATTTTCGGACGCTCTTTGGCTGCCTTGGCTTGGCCTAGCCTTAACTGAACCTCGTCTGGGGCTGGCTCTCCACCAGAAAGAAGGCAAGTATGTATGTACCGCATCTACATACATATCTCCCTACATACATACGTACATATACCTACCATATAAAAAAGGAAAACTGTGGAGTGAATGTACTCCGTACTCGACCAGATATATATCCTAGCACTAGAAGATGAATGGCGAAAAATCATGGGAGTGTTGCGAGTAAGAGACATTCAAATGAATCGCATGATCTGACAATATGCACTTCACTTCTGGCATATTCAATACAACTGTAAATGTTAATGCAATTGTTCAATTGGTTGGCCATAGGTAACCCTTGAGATGTACAGAGCTACCCTTGCTACCCTGCAAAAAACAGCGAGACTAAAAATTGCTTAAATCGAAAAAGTTTTCCTCCTTTTTTGGTGGCGCTTTTTCGCTCCTGCTGTTGTTGTTTATTCGTATACCCTACCTATGCGAGAGGAAATCCGATGGCTGAGATTTGTATTCTTGCCAAAGGCTTTGGTTTGAATTTGGTTAGAAAAGCTAAACGCTCGCTGAAGGTTCTTTTAAATTTGTTCGCTCGTATTAATTGTTTGCACCAATTACAAAAATATAGGAAATGGAGCTGCGGTAGAGCTGGATCAACCTTGCCTCGAAGATTATTAATTATTTAATTTATTATTATTGATTATTTAAATGTAAGATTCCGAAACACTAGATACGTACAGTTGTGTTCAATGAAATAGTAGTGCCACACATCACGACTTTCAAACCCCTTTTTAATACTCTTCCAGTCATCCAAATTGAACAAGTGAAACCTTTTTGGAAAGCTAAGAGTGTTATCATTAAACCCCTGAAAAAATCCCATTTCATTTGAATTTCATCTTCTTGTTTTTCATGACTTTAGAAAAATACCCATGAAATCTGCTGTTCAATGAAATAGTAGTGTTTTTTTAGAAAATTGAAAAAATCAACTAAACTCAAAAAAAACACAAATATTTCATGTTCTTCATGTTTCTTGAGCTTTAATATTTAGTTTTTAATCAATTCGGTTTTCATTGCGAACTTGTAACGGCCGAACATGGGTCATTAATCTCTTGCCAACGCCTCAATAGGATTTAAGCCAATAATCCTTGAACCATTTGCTAAAACTTTGCTCTGGTTGACAGATTTTCAGTTGCAATAACGTATTTGGTATTCCAGCATAAGATTTTGATGATATTAATATCTAGTTGGACATTTGGCCATGGCATAATGTCGATCTTTACCGATAAAAATCAATTCCTAGCGAGCTTTTCTGGGTGTTTCAAGTCATTATCCGGTTAAAAGATCCTTTTAACATGAATTTTTCAACTGTAATCTAAAGTATACCTACATACACACTTTCGCTCAAAATCATACTATACTCAAAAACCAGGCTAGAAAGTACTAGCTCATATGAGCGGGCCCCAATAAGGCTCAGCGTAGCATGCCCACTGCTAATTTTTTCATGATTTTAAGTGGTAATCGGATTTCTTTGAATGCCAAACATATTCTTTTGGATCTATCTTACCATATAATACAACTTTACTATCATCAGTCAAAAGTATTTTTGTCACTGTGACACAGGCCATTCCATATGAGTTTTTCGAAACTGAAGTCGTGCACCCATGTACTCTAAGACCCAAAAACGGAACTTTCTGGGACTTCTTGCATTGAAATAATATGTAATCAACCGTCTACAAACTGTCAAATCAATGGCAGAGCGAAATTATATTGTTTTCATAATTTTTGAGAGTTTTGAAGTCATGGTCTTGCCTTCGACCATCGCCGACCATCCTCTAAAATATAAGTTTTTCGCATCCTCCCGGGCCGAGAAATGATTTCTTCAACGCTCCAAAATCAAAAGAACCGCTATATCCAAAACTTGTTTGTATTCCATTATTCGATATCTAAATTGAGCTTGCAGATGGTGTCTTTTTTAAATTAATTTGCTGTGTTTTTTCATTTTTAGAAATTAGTTTAACCCAGCACTACTATTTCATTGAACAGCAGGTATCATGGGTAGTCGTCTAAAGTCATGAAAAAAAAGAAGATGGAATGCAAATGTAACAGGGTTTCTTCGAGTTTCAAATGCCTACATTCCAGGCTTTCGGTAAAGGTATCACTTGTTCAATTTGAAAGACTAGAAGTATCTCAAAAAGGGTTTTGAAAGTAGTGAGGTGTGGCACTACTATTTCATTGAACACAACTGTATATAATTTGTGAATAACACTAGTCAACACGATTTTCCTCAAGGAACAAAACCAACTTTTTATTAAAGATTTGGGGCTTAGAAATGGTTTGATGATATTTTTTTCTTATGGCAGAACTTTTTTGAAGAATTTTTGAAAACTGGTATTTTTTTGAAGCTTTTCAGAGGTAGCGCTTGTTTTTCACATAACTCTAGTATATTTCATCTGGTTGTTAAGAACTTTAATATTTTGAAAGATAATTAAAACAGCTAGAAGATAAGCCCAAACACTTGTGATTTCAGCTTACCGTCTGGGAAATATAAAGCTTGAAATGCAAAATGATGATTTTTGTGCGGTATTATTACGAATTTTGACTTTAAAAACTCAGGAAAAGTCGAAAAAATTAATCCGTGATTTCTATTTTTGTGTAGAGGTGCATTAATTGGCGTCGTTTAGGTATCGCTTATTAAAATCTATGGAGAACTTTGGAGCTAAAATTCGTTAACCAAACCTAAAAAATGGAAAAAATGGACAAAAATACATTTTGAAGGTTGCGGGCCCAACTGCCCATCGGGAATTGCGATCGCGATCAGGTACCAAATGTACAACCCTTTTTCGTTTGCTTTGTTCCCAATTGGCAGTTGGGCCCGCAGCCTTCAAAAATGTATTTTTGTCCATTTTTCCATTTTTAGGTTTGGTTAACGAATTTTAGCTCCAAAGCCTCTCCATAGATTTTAATAAGCGATACCTAAACGACGCCAAATTAATGCACCTCATAAAAAAACACAGGATATAATTTTTTCGACTTTCCTGAGTTTTAAAGTCAAAATTTCTAAATAATACCGCACAAAAATCATCATTTTGCATTTCAATGCTTTATATTTCCCAGACGGTAAGCTAAATCACAAAGTGTTTGGGCTTATCTTCTAGCTGTTTTAATTATCTTTCAAAATATTAAAGTTCTTAACAACCAGATGAAATATACTAGAGTTATGTGAAAAAACAAGCCACCCCTGAAAAAGCTTCAAAAAAATACCAGACTTCAAAAATTCTTCAAAAAAGTTCTGCCATAAAAAAAAAACCATAATTCTTTAAAAATTTTAAATCCCCATATCTATCAGAAAAGTCGGTTTGGATCCTTGAGGAAAAAAAAAGTTCGATTTTGTCGAGTAGTGTAATTAGCCGTACGAATTGGGAGAGGTATCCGCCGATCTACGCTATGAGTCCCCATAATCCGCACCTCCTAGTAAGGGTATCCCAGCTTCGTGAGGGCCTGCCTCCAATCGGAGTATCTTATTGTTGTCCACTCGCGAGGACAGAGACAGAGACAGCGCAGTGGCGTAGCTTCCAGTTCCAGTTTCAGTTCCAGGACTCCTCTCCATGAGGAAGAGGACCGAGGTTAAAGGGAACAAACAGCAGTTAGGTGTTTGGCGGCGTCGTGACGGGGGAGGTAGAAGTAACAACACCTACAAAACACAAAGGCGATAACGAAGCTGAAACTCTGAAGCTGACCGTTGAATGAGGAATCCCCGTTCCTTGCAAAACCCACAGCCACCACCCCAACCCAAAGGAGCAAACAAAAAATTACTCAAAAAATGTACAAAAAACAGGGGCAGCTGTTGTTATCCACCAGCCCATGCCCCATAGCCCCCTCTTAGGAAACTGTTTTTGTTGCTGCTGTTTTGTTACCTTTTTGAATATTTATGAAAAATTGAAACGTTTTAGCGCGCTCGGCCTGGCACCTTTGCTGGATTTTTGGGTATTCTTTAGCCGCCTTCCTCGTTACCATCCTTCTCCACACGGCCCCCTCCCTCCACGTTGCCTGCCTCGTTTGAAATGCTTGTTCCTTTTCTCGCTTGTTAACTAATTGTATTTTTTTTTGTAGATTTTCGTAGTGGGTATTTTTGTGTGGCCCACGCACAAAAATGATTTAAGTGCGCTTTCATTAATTACGTTTGAGATGGGTGGAAATTGAGGGAAAAACTGGGGTTAGATCCGCTCGCTGGAGCATCCCCCAATGTATGCGAGGCTGTTGAAACTTTAATATACCGAATTTCAGGATAATTAACACGCTAAGCGAATGAATGATGCATGAAGGAGACGGCACAGACCCTTTCTCGGTCTCGACTCGGCTAATAATTTCCAGCGCTTTAATTTAAACAAAGACTGAGTCAGTCACAGCCAAGCCCCATCCATCATCATCATTATCATCATAATCTCATAAAATATCCCAACAGGTGGGGCAAAACGGTTGAGAGGCCCGAATAGGACAAATATACATATATTAAATAATAAGTAACTCTGGTTGGTAGAACTGAGTCCTCACTCTTGCAGTGATGAACCCCTGAAAGCTTAATTCCAAATTGAAATTTGGAAATTCGAGAAAGGAATGCTAGTGCTCGTACCCGTTGGAAGCTATGGCTATGGAAAACATTCGGAGCGACGATGGGACTCTACAGCCTCTCCTATAGCTCCTAAAATAGTGACTCATCGGATAATTAGTTCATTCGAATCAAGCATCAACCATTCGCAGCTTCAATTAAATTAAACGTTATTGTTTCTTCTTGTTTGTTGTTTTAAGGACAAGGCACAGTCCTGCCTCAGTGCAGGTGTTCTGTACAGATGTACAGATTCTTACAACCAATCAATATCGTCTTCGAAGTCGTAGTCTTCTGCATCTCCGGCGCTGAGTAGCAAACGGAATGTGGTATTTATGCGCCTGAGCAAGCGACGAAAGTCGGGACTCAGGGGATTGTACGTAAGTCAGCCAAATCCAAGCGGTCGCTCTCTATTGGCTGTTTCATGTTGAAGCCTGCAAGGGAGGACGGAGGATCCGCAAAGAGAATTGCACTCCTCTGCAATAACTTGCTCGAAATTAAGTTGCCCTGAGCATAGAAATTTGTCAATTGAGGTAACTTGAAGACCTCACTGGGCCTGCTATATTAAGAGTCTCCAAGGCTTGCAAATTGACCAGCTCTGTGAGTAGTTTCGATTTTGTGTCAATTTGTGCCAATTGTGGATATCGAAGCTACTGACGCCATAAATGAGGTGACCGTTTACGGTAAACGGTATTATATACTTTTTGGTATTTTTGAAGTCGGACTATTAGTGGTTTGGCGAACATTAAAAGTATTTTAAGATTGAGCTTAGAACTAATTGCGAGTTGGAAAATATCGATTTCAGTGGGTCTGCCGATTCGCTTTATTTTTCCATACATTTCCGGATTTTTGAGAAAGTTTGCTATGGTGTTTCTATGGCGATTTAGTCTGGCGGCAATATAAGAAGTGTTCTTGCCAGATTCGGCCAGCCCTTTCATCAGACCGCGATCTTCCGCCGACAAATGTGTTCCACGTGGCATTCTGCCGTAAAATCAAAATTATAACAAACATTTATGTCTCCAAACGTATAAAAGTAAAGCGATTTCCAAACTTTTACCAGTTAAATAACTTTTTTGGATCACACTTCTTAGCTTACCCGCATGCGATAAGCTTGCACATATACTTATTGCCTTTGAAAACCACGAGTTGTTACACATATTATTTAAAACGGTACAAAGAATGAAGCGCAAAGAGGAACATTGGAGTGGGAGATCTTTATAATAGATAAGAGTAAAAACTTGCATACCTACAAAAAATATACCGTTACGTTTATAGAAAATATAAGCAAATTAAAAAGTGAAAATATACTTCTTTCCCTGAGGTATGTATGTATGTGTCTGGGAGTTGTTCCATCTGAACTAAAGGCTGAACTGAAACAATACTCCTTGTCTTGAAGCACTGTTTGGAAATCGAACCACTTACTTTTAGGTTTTGACTCTAGAGAAGGTTATGACTGTAAATGATGCTCTACTTACGTATACTTAACGAGACATACATACATACATACATATACAGAGAAAATGCGATTACTGAAATGGTTTGTCGATTGATAAGAAAACAGACAAAACAATTTTTGAAAATTAAAATATTTAATGGTCTCGTTAGATTAGTTCTTAAATATAAAATAAAAATATATTATATATGTATGTATATAAATATATATATATGTAGTATATAAAATAGGAATATACATATCAAAAACGAGAAGGAACATGTGAGTCGCTTCCGGGGACGCGACTCTACTTTTATACCCGTACTCAGTCAGTATATAAATTTTGTGAGAATTTTAAAATATTTTACATTTTACATACATTTTGCTACATCTGTAATCTACATCTACATATACAATGTCGATTACACATCTGAAATGTAGATTCTACATCTACAATGTACATTCTACCATTAACCATACATTCCACACCCGAGCGTCTCAGGTCCATGAGCCGAAGACCTGGGGACCTGGGACAGAACATTCAGCTGCGCCACAATCGTTGGTTGAACTGGCACATCTATATGCTGTATGGTTAGTGATTCTAAATCTTATCCGCGAAGGATGCGGAAGGAGGTGGGGAAGAAACTGAAAATGAATGTCTTAATTCTGGCTATAATTATGATCCGATCTGATTCAAATTCGGCAATCTGGTAGATATCGTCATTTTCTGTGATACTGAGTTTTAACTTTTCTGTTATTTTCAAAGTTGTCGAAAGGGGGCGGGGCGAAATTTTGAAATACACTTGTGGCAGTGTGCTATCACATTAGTCTGGAAACAAAATTTGGTTGCTCTAGCTCTTATTGTTTCTGTGATCTAGTCGCTCAACAAGACGGACGGACGGACGGACAGAGAGACGGACAGACAGGCAGACAGACATTGAGTTGGTTATTGATGCTAGTCAATCAATATATATGTATACTTTGTGGGGTCGAAAACGTTTCCTTCTCTGCGTGGCACACATCCACTTTTACCACAAACCTAATGTACCCCTTAACTCTTTTTGAGTACGGCTATAAATATATCTATTCATTTTACCAAGCTTTAACTGACTAAATATGTCTATAAATTATTACTACATGTGTACATACATACATATGTAAGAAGAAACGTAATATAAATTTATAATTGCTTAATGGGGTCGGAAGCGCTTAGTGCTGCATGCTTAAATATGCCGAGTCCTCTGTTGGTGTCTGAAATGAGACGCGAAATACCCACGCCCCTCAAAACATCTTGTGAGCTTTCCTCTTATAACTAATTTCAATCAAATAGTTCTTCAAATTTGAGCTGCCTCTCTATTTCGGTATAAGCATCAGTGTCAATGTCTTGGGATGTCTGGGCCCTTCTGGGCTTTTCCTTGTCTCCCAGCTAACCTGTCAAGTGTCACGTGTGGCAAGGACTTTTCATTAACCGAGTATACATATGTGTATAGCTCCAGGAAGGACAAAGTTAAAATTCGGATGGGAAACTTGTTGTTGATAGGCGGAACGAGAAAGCGGACGGGGAGGATAGAAAGTGTCAAGTTATTTGCTTTTCCTCTTAACAAACTAATTGATCTCAACGGGGCCGATTAGGAAGGCGAACTAATTGATAGGTTTAGGCCCTAAGCTTTAGGGCTGAAACTTTGTTGTAAACATTTGCAGATATTCCCACACTCGCGACATATGTACATACTTGCATACTCATGTATATATGTACATACATTTTTACAAGTTTAGTTCTGCTCAAAATAATATACAAGCAGAGAGTACTGAAAGAACAATGATGAACAGAAAACGTCAAATAAATGTTCTAGAACGCAAAGGAAAAAGAACGCTGTTTTTTTTATTTTAACGCTGAATTATGGTATTGGTAGATGTTCATCTGGTTGATTCTGAATATTTTTGGTTAAATAATGCCGATGGAATCTGGAGACTGACTTGAGAAGTCTACGTCTATATTGGCGTTCGCCAGGATCACCAGAGATCAGTGATGTAGGTGTCTCATTGTTTTATCGCTTGACAGCTGACGGCCCTGTCGTTGAGCTGAATCCATGATTCTGCTCAACTTTTCTTTATTTCGTTTCATATTATTTTATTTTATTTCCCCTCTTTCCTTTGCATCGCTTTGACTTGCAGCTTCTGCTTCTGCTGCTGTGTGCCTTCTGGCCTGGCACTGGTTTAAGCCAAATTCTGCATGAAAAGACAACAACAGACGCCATGAATACCAACAGCAACAGCAAAGAACCAGCTCCAGCACCATTGTCAAACAACTCGAGCCGAAAAGCTCAAAGAGCAACATTGGAGAAGAGGCAGGAAAGGAGAAAAAGGCCAATAAGTCTGATCAAATCTGGCAAGCTTGAATGGATAATCACGATAGTCTGAAAGGGCTGCCTCAGACGATATTTAAGTTATATGAACTTGAATAATGCAGAATGTTGGATTTTTTCAGCCTGTGCTATAATTAAAGCAAAAACAATAAACAAGCAAGTAAATAAGCAACTTAATTGTGCATAGATTATAAACTACTTTATCAATTACCTACATAAATAAGTATCATTTTAGGCTAAAATATATTTTCTGCAATAAGATCACACGAGCAACATAGCCGAAGGCCTCGCAGCTAGCGCTATAACTGCTAGTTAGCTAAGTTTTGTAAGCTTCCCTATCTACTATAATAATAATAAAAATAAAAATGTGCAGTAACTAGTTCAACTATCGGCTGGCGTCATATCGTTCTCATGCATTGCAGTGTTGGAAAATGTTCTGTCACCGAACAAAGCGTGGACAAAACTTCAATTTAATGATTCAGAGCTGTAACAAATTAAGAATAAAACATAAATTCATCCAGCGGTAATATTAATAGGTTCAGCAATTTCAATTTAATTTCACTGACTATCGACTGTATCGATAATAAGATCGACTAATACGCTGACAAGTGTTGTAGTGCTGGAACAAGCTAATTTGTCATTTTAGTCAAGCGTCCGAGTGATAGAACAAAAGAAAAACCGGAGAAAATTATGGATTTGGCCATGAAAACAAAGCAAAACCTTTTGAACCATTTGGCGGAGCAGCGCTCGCTGTGGCGCAAAGCCCCGCTCTACGGATTTGTCGCAAAGCCAAAGGGGGACAAAGACGGTAAAGAAAATTATTTAATTTGGGATTGCACCGTGCCTGGCGAAGAGCATACGCCATGGAGCAATGCTCGATACGGCCTTGAACTGACTTTCGACACCACTAATATTCTGCCTTCGGTGCGCTTTATCGACGACATTTTTCACCCGAACATCAATCGTTCTTGCTACATGACGTTGAAGTGCAAGAACATTGTGGGGAATCCTCACAGCATAAAGGATGTTCTTAGGAGCATACAGCGCCTGCTTAGCCAGCCCGACATGTCAGATAACACCAACTGGGAAGCCAGACTAATGTTTTTATACAAGAAAAATTTGTACGATACCCAGGCGCGTCTGCTGGCTCTTCAAGTAGCAAGCAAGAATTAAATTAATTAAACTAAAAATTAGACTGTAACTAAAACTGCTGCTGGACCTACACACATGCACATACACGTTGTTGAAAGAACCAGAATAATTATACACATATATGTACTCATACAAGGTAAGGTAATGTGAGTCCCACGCAATGATTGAGATTAAATCAACATTTCGTCTCTTTAAACTAGAATTCCAATGCTGTTGTTGCTGCTCATGTTGGTGGGGTCTCCGTTTCTGCCTCTGCCTGGACTTGGCTATATGGCCCCTGCATCGGAACAATATTTGGGAAAACTAAACATAAGCAAGAGGGAAAAGCAGGGAAACATCGAAATCATTAATCGCCCATGTACTCGTAGCTACACAAATAAACGCTCGAGTAATATTTCAGGCATTTTCCAGACCCTAGAACGGCACACTTTGGGAAAGTATTTAGAACCTAAGCATTCCAATTAAAAAGTCAGCAGAATCGTGCACAGCGTAAGAAAGGATTTCATAAGGAAACAAAATTGTACGAACAAGTTTCAGATGGTCTTCCCTTCTTCCGTTCTCGTATGGAGAATCTTCAATGGATTGATTGATTGAACCTCTCCCAAGAGCTGTTTGAGTGTCTAAAGTGACTAAATGGCCTTTGCGGAATTATCTATTCTTAGGCCACAATCACTCAAGTCGGGAAGTGGGCCGGAGAACGTCTGGGGAGTGTGCAGACAAATGACTTAATTGCTTTTTCAAAGTCAGTTAATTAGTGTTGGCCAGGAGCAGCAGCAGCAGACCAAATGAAAATGGTCAACGGACGATGACAGAATAGTCGGCTAAGATGGGGAAAATGAGTTACCAGTAGGAAGCGGAACGTGTGTGGGTGGGAGTCAAAAAGTGGAGCATAAATTACAAGAAATCGAAGTGGCCTGCAGTGGCCCATCGCTCTGACCCCGAGTTCAACATTTAGTGATGCTGTTAACACTGTTAAGCCGTCTCCCCACTCAGCCTTATGTGTCTTTTGTCCCTTGTCCAAGGAGAGTCCATAAAACAGAGCCATGCCAGAGCGGACAGTGGGTCACAAGTACCTGTACCCTCTACCCTGAACCCTGTACCCTGCCCATGCCATGGGGCTATTGACATCAAATTTAATTGTGCTGAAAAACTTCCAATTACTTGCAAATCACAAGTTATGACTTTATTTCATTAAAATCGACGATAGCGTTTGTGCCGATGCATGCAAATTGTTCAATTAAATAATAATAAATATAAGTACATAAATACAGACATACATTATGAATGTGTAATATGCATATTATATTGTTTCAGAATTTAATTTATCACTCATTTGTTGAATAGTTTTCACTGTAATATTCCCCATGGAATTTATCCACTGCGGCCCATTGTGCTCTCTTGGAGCTCTCGTTGTATTTGAATCAGAGGCAGAAAAACGTGAAATACAAGTTTATGCATAAATTAATACAACTTACCGATGGCAGTGGGAGTTATCGGAGTAGTTTGCTGTGGGGTTTTCCTTGCACATATACCCTTGAAGGCAGTGCCAACACTTCTGTACATTAAATGTCCGATGGATCTGCAAGGGTATCTATCGCTGCGGCCTCCGAAGCTAGTATCTGTCTGCTCCATTTTTCGTTGGCTCTTTTCCCTTCGATTGTTTTCCGCATTAACGCTCTGCCCTTGCCCCTCAGCATAATGGAGTTGGCGAACGAGATTCGATGGGTTCGGGGAGCAGAGGTTTTTATGCTGGCATCGCATGTTTTATGATACAATTAAATGGCCCGCTATGCGAGCCTTCAGCTACAGATACAGCTTCCGCTTCAGCTTCAGCGCGGAGCTCAAATTAATTGCCTGCCGTCTTCAAATTACTCATACGACCCGTGGCCATGGCTGCTCTCCCTCCCTTATGCATTTACTCAAGACGAGCTCCAACTACTGCTAGTCTGTGTCATTTACATTAACCGTTTCAGCTTCAGCTACAGTTGCTGCAGCAGCTACAGCTCCAGTTCTGAATACCGCTCTCTTGGTGGCTCTCTCTTTTTTTGTCACTGGGCGGGGGTGGGATACCTGGCGAGAACTGTTGCCGGAAGCGAGCGTTCGTAAATTACTTGAATAATACAAAATAACAATATTTACTCATTGTTCTCACTCGCCCCGCTCTTCACCCTGCCCACTCCCGCTGCCGTGCGCCCAGTAGATGCCTTTTTTTTGGGGATATTCTGCAAAATACTTTCTGCTGGAGTGTTGATAATCTCCGAGGCATTAAATGGAATTTATGTTATCCCAAACAAAAGGTAACTTACATACCATTTTTACCGGGGAATAAAAGTAATAGACGGGACGGGATACTGCAGTGTAAACTCTGAAAGGAATTTTGCACAAATGAGCCAATACAAAAAATTAAGCCATGCCTCAAGTAAGCATCGCGAAATTGCAGCTAAAGTTAAACGAAAAATAACCCGAAGAATACCGGAAGTAATGTGAAAATGAACAGAAGCTTAAGCCAGATTGAGGCTTAGCAAAATATATCTACCCATCCATGTTAGGCAGCTTAAATTAAGCTCATTCAAATATCCAGAGGTGAACAATCGAAGCTTAGCTCGAGCTTAACCAAAGGTTCCCCTCAGGGGAAAGGATAAAAGGATTTAAACCGATTCATCCTGTATGGATGAATTAAAAGAAGCAACGTAAAAAACCATTTATGCACAACCGAAGATAAATGCTTGCGTCCTTTTGCAGCCAATAAAATGAATGCAATTTGCATCTGAAAATAAATAAAATTAAAGTAATATACATTTTAGAGTAAATTTAAGATCAGTATCGAAATGTATCTTTGATTTAATTCCACTCGGATATTGTGCAGCTGCTTATGGATCTGACGAGGAGTGTATTTATATCTTACAGGCATCAGCAGCACTCTCCATTTTCCGATATAAATGTATATAAAATAAATATATATGTACGTATGTATGTACTTTGCTGATAAATGATGGTGTTCATTATGTGCGGCGCGTCTCTTGCGATTTAATTAAAGCCCAACTGGAGCGCAGCAGCCAATGGGCGGTGGGGAATGGGGTTTGAGGGGGTTGTGGATTGGTGCTGTCTCTTGATTGCTTCGCATGTTGGCTAGCGATTTTTCAGCAGCTTTCAGTAGACAAGAAACATTGTGAGTCGGAGTCGGAGATGGAGATGTAGAAATGGAAATGGAGAGGCATCATCCCCATCCAAATCCCCATCCACATCGCCATGATCATCATCATCGATGGATTGTCGGTGCCATTAAATGGCCTGATGATGCCGACCGATTGCTTACCCTCAGCCACGCCCCCGTATGGCCAGTCTGTCTGTCTGTCTGTCTGCCTGTCTGGATGGGTGGATGGATGTATGTCTGTCTGGATGTCTGTCCCATTCTCTTGGTTCCTGCTGTTGCACACGTTCCAGTTTGTTGCTGCCATCGTGCACGTAATTTCCGTTTCCGTTTCAGCGAACGGCAGCCGGTGACACGCGACAGCTGTTTGCACATACTTAACGCACACGCACAAGCGTGGGGAGACACACACACACAGAACTCACTCACACACACCGGTAGGCTTACATGTGTATGTCGTCTTGCCTGTATTTGTGTTACTATGCCATTGACTGCGAATCGGAGCGTGAAGGCCATTACAAGTCTGATTATATTAACCCGAAGATTCAATATTTAAAATTGCGCGCACACACAACTCATTCCCGCATCACCCGCACCACCCACACCACCCGCATCAGCCCGCTTTCAGCAACATTCATCGTCGCTTCCGGTCCATGCTAACTGTTTTTGCGGCAACAGAGAGACCGATACATACAAATATTATATGGGGAAATGTTTGGAGTGCCTCTCCTCTGCACCTCTCCTCTTCATTCCGAGTCGACCTGGGCGGGGAGGGGGAGTGTGGGCTAGGTTCCTGGGGCTATGTGATGAGTTCAAGCGGAAAGCGCAATTTTAAATTATTGTTCAAGCAAAGCGAAGTCAATAACAATTGCTGAACAATTCGATTGACTTTTAGCTACATTCTTTTCATTTTCTGCATTCAGCCAGTGATACCACGATGGCACATGAAGGGCGGAGAACGCGTATACTGGGGCATGGAGGGAAAATAAATAATTTTAGTAGAAGGAAGATGCGTACTTAAGTAATGAACTCATACCTCCAGAAACCTCCAAAATCAGGCGATTGGAATTACAATCTACTGCAGGCCACTTGCAGATCAGAAGCAACCTTTGCAACAGTGCAACGGATTTCGCCTGCGAAGTATTCAATTGTCTGGTAGTCTTCCAAGACCCATTTATTCCCTGAAGAAAAATGTCCACTTCCAAAACTGTAGCTAAAAATGATGAGTTAGAAATTATTTGTGCAATTGTCAGTGCTGCCCAGAGATGGGCCTTGGTGACGTAGTAAAAGCCGTTTACGTAGGAGATTGGTAAGTGCCCATTAATTAACCTATTGAACCCCTATTTAACCTATCGACCCTGCAGCTCCTGATGTATCACATTGCAGCCAAAGTTTCCTTGTCCGTCAATGTCTCCCAGCAGCACAGGAAGAGCCGCGGTCGGCGTGTGCCTCTGGCCTCTGGCCCACGTATGTAGGTGATCGGAAACGGTAACTCGGCGAGGTGTTGCTCATCTGGAGTGTGTGCGGCATCTGGGAATAGTTGCTCAGTGCCTTGTTCAGGATTATCTTGTCACCTTCGCAGCAATTTGGTTGAGTCTCGCGCACCTTGTTGAGCAGCTCGTCCACAGTACCGGGATTCCCTCCCTCGTTCCAGGGCACTATGGGGAAAATTCCCATTTTTCGGATATTTAGTCATTTTCTAAAAGTATTAATATTGGTTGTTTATTTTTGGTAACATATTAGGAAAACTTCAAACTGTAAAGTCCAATACCAAAAATGTTATATACTGCACTGTTAAGTCTAACAGCTGTTAAAGTAAGCTGTTGCTGTAGAAAAGCTTTAAGATTAGAATACTTTGCAGCCTATTTTAAAATTGCCACTATTCAAACGCGAAACTTTCTTTTTGTGAAATTTAAAAAGGATAGCAATCACACGGGTTTTAACTATGTAATGGTTGTACTTATACTTTGCAGTTGTGCGTGTTCTATTAATATTTGGTAAAAGTAGGAAACGTTCCCAAAGCACATTTCTTGGAAATATATTTCAAGTTCGTGGAGACATATAAAACGTCCAGAAGGGTCGATAAGTGTAGGTCCAATTGTATGTCGTAGAGCTATTCATTTTGTTTTAAAGTCAGTTTGTCTCAATGCACACTTTTTCGCACTATCTGCGAAAATCTATTTTTTGCGAGTTCGAGCGACTTCGAGTTTTCAAACGCGTAGCTGTTTGCTGGATGGGGGAAGGAAAAAGGCAAAATCAACCAGGAAAATTCAATTCTTGATTCAATTCAATTCTTGATTCTTAAGAGGAGCTTGAATAAAAACATTCATGTTTTAAAACATGTGTTACATTTAAAGAGTAAAACTTAAATTTTGTTTGCCAAAATTTGTATGCAAAAAGGAAAAAATGCATGCAGAACAAAAAATATTTTGAAAAAAGCATTAAAATTGGTCAATGAGCACAACAAAATTATACAAAAGCGACTCAAATAGGAACAATAATCGACAAATTGGTCATCCAAAGTTGGCTCACTTGTTAAAGGGGTAGGAGCTAAAAAAACAAGAGGCAGCTCCATCAATGTCTCTTTGTTGATTCAAGGCCTTGCACTTTCAGTAAAACTTTATTTTTATGTATAAAGGAGTATTATAGTCAATAAATATTAATAATGATATTCCGATTTTTAATATTCCATATTCATTTCACAATACTCGACTATTTTTGCGCTTTCCAGCACTTATTAGCGCAACTATCAGCGCAACTTTCACCACTAATAGCCGCCACTGAAGATCAGCAATCGAAATATTCAAAAGAGGGTTTAAAAAGCAAGAAAATAAATTAATAATTCCATCAAGCTTAGTGCTGTCTTTTTAGTATTCTTTTAAAAAAAGAGAATAATCGACGATCGAGATCACCTACGTTCGCCACAAACAATCGATGGTTAAAAAAAATATCGTGATATCGATATTAACATCTACAAATAAACTTTTTCCGGGAAATAGATATTTCCCATTCTCGTCAAAACATAACAAGCCCTGCGCAATAATAAAACGCAGGGGATGGATAGTTTGGAAAGAGTAAATAAATAAAGGAAATACAATTTGGAAGCGAGCAACTAGACGAGTGCAGAGATCAGCAGTTCCATCGCGGGTATTGGAGTTCTAATTTAATTCATTTACAAAATGTGAGTGGTGTGGTGCCAAGAGTGCCTGAAACTAATAAAATTAAACGAGAAAGAGGTCTGCGAATGGGTCTCTGGATGCGTCTGAATATTCCATGTTTACTTTATGCCATGCTTGCCACGCGATCTCACGCCTTAATATTTTGCTCTTTTCGGTCTGTTTTCAGGGCAGTTTGCAGGGCGGAAGATACGCCGATAGAGAGAGTCGAGCTGCTGTCCTCCGAAGGAGAAATCATTATTGTGGATAGGAAAATCGCCATGCGTCTGGTGGCAGAAGACGGCCTGGAAAAGAATGAGAATCTGTTTTTTAAGAATATTAGATCCTTGATTTTGCGCAAGATTATTTTGTGGTCATACTACCACAAGTACGATCCCCAACCCAAGTTCGATGAGGACAGCAAATCTTGGTACCAGACATTCTTCGATGTGGATCGGGAGACTCTCGAGGAGCTGGTGGAGGCAGCCGACTGCCTGCACCTACCGAGTCTGTCCAATATATCCGGGGCCCTCCTACAAATTAATAATTGAAAACAGCTGCGAATTAAGGCATAGCTGCTGACGAGCTATGCATATGTATGCACATGTTAACAACTGTAGAACTTAAGCAATAAATGGCCCTGAAGCTAATCATAAGTTTGTTTACAAATATTTATGGGAGTGCACAGCCCTTCAGACATGAACCAAATTACATGCACAGCGATCCCTGAATACTCCCATACCCTGTGCTATCGTGTGCTGTGTGCACTAGTCCCTGTAGCCCCGCCAGCTGCACCTTCGGCAAGTGCGGTCCCGCCTGCGGTACGTAGAGGAGAGCCTCACAATTACGGTCGGGGATTATGATTCGCCCACGCTGATCGGATTCTACTCCTTGGATGTCTGGCTTAAAACGCTTTACATTTGCAATTGCCTCTGCTAAAGCCAAGCACGATACATTTAAATGGCTTGCCATTTGCTCTATTGGTAAACATTGGGACAGACGAAATGGAGTAGCGTGTGGCAATGTGGATTTACAGATCCAGGGGCTTCGCCAGCTGCTTTAAGAGTTTGATCTTGAAGGCGAGGAAGCTGTACGGAACATCACATCACACGGCGTGGCGAATCCGCTCTTCAAATATTTCCATCAACCCAAACAAACGCTCGAACTGTTCATTGGGGCTTGTAATTAATGTGCCAGTAGTAAATACGTTTTTAAAAATAACAATTTGTGGGTACTGCCAGATAATAATCTGTAGAGCGTCTGCTTAAAATAACTCTAGACTTTGCGCCGCGTAAGGTGACTCAACTCAGAGGAACTCCCTCCGTTTCGTACATCACTGGGCCAGGGGCGCTGCAATCGCTCAACGAGATTGCGTATACGACTTGGGGACGCAATCCCAAGGAGCTCTAATCGGGAGGGGCGATGGGCGATGGGCGGTGACATCGTTAATGATTTATTGAACAACATTAACTACTCATTGACTGCGAAGTGGGAAATTACATAGCGAAAAGGGCGCTTGCCCCTTCCCACTGACTACGCTTCCTATTCGTCTTGAAGAATCGCGCTGATCAGATGCTGCAAGGAATCCGCCTCCTCCTCCGCCTCTTCATCAACCAAAGATTCAGCGACTTTCTCATCCCCATCCTTCTCCAGCTGCGGGCCGGCCAGCCTGGACCGTTTGGTGCGTTTGCCAGCATCGGGACGGCTCTTGCGTGTCTTCCCCTTCGCCTGAGTCTTCGCCTGAGTCTTCGCCTCTGCTTCGGTGTGCACTCGCGCCTGATGCTTGGAAAGATTCTGGGCACTGCTGAAGCTGCGCCCGCAGTCGGTGACCTGGCACTCGAAGCGCCTGCCGCAGTGCACCGCCAGGCGGTGCTGGCGCAAGCTACGCGCATACGAATAGGAGCGAGAGCAGCCCGCCTCGGTGCATGCAAACGGCCCCGCACTGCGCTTGTGCTGGGCCTCCATGTGCAGCCTGAGATCGCTGGGCTCGTCGTAGCTGTTCTCGCAGCGCGGGCACTTCCGGCTCCGGTTGCGCTTGCGGCCATGCATCGTCTCGCGGCAATGCTTCGTGTAGAGCGACCGCTTGACGAACTGGAGGTCACAGCCGGGGCACGAGTACAGCCGGCAGCGGCTCTGATGGCTCTCCCGATGCCACTGCAGGTAGAAGCCGCGGCTGCACTTGCTGCAGCGATAGGGACTCTCATTGGCGTGCTGCTGGATCCCGTGTGCCTCGCGCACATGCCGCTGCATGCTGCTGCCGGAGCTGAACGTCTTGCTGCACTGCATCACTGAGCACTGGGCGTTCTTCTGCGCCGCCTGCCCGGCTCTCTCGTGGCTGCCGCTGCGCAGACGCCGCGTCACAACTAGGTCGGCACGCTCCTTCTGCAATGTCAATAGTTATGCTCACTAATTTGTGGTGGAATTCCCATTAGTTAATCGCAGTTACTTTGCCCGTGTGGCCGCCTTTTTCAGTGCCCGTGCCTGTGTCTGGGTCTGTGCCACCAGTGTTGCGCCGCTCCATCTTCGGCTTGAACTCTTCCAGCGCATCATCCGAGTCACCGTCCCCGCCAATGTTCATCTCTGGGGCTGTTTTGTTTCTCCTGCCAAATGCCAAGCTGCAATTAATATTCAATTATTTTGCTCGGAAAAATCCAGCGATGGCACAAACTTATCTCCGACTCTATCGATTGTTGAGACACCCGGCAGACTGCGCTTCGAGGCGATGCATCGAATGTGACCATATTTCCGCACTTTGCAACACTGCTGTGCGGCTCGCGAAATTTCCTCATTTATATCTGGCATTAAAAGGCGCGCCCAGCCATATTCTGCTCATAAATTGAACGCTGATCATATGAGAACATCCTTGTAGTCCATGCCGAAGTTGACTCACAACACCTGAGCCAAAGAGCTTGCCCGGGAGTGGGATTTGTGAGTCTCGCCGTTGCAGTGCCCCTCCATACACGCGCCTGCTCTGTCGAGAGCTTCTTCAGTACAGCACAGGTAACGCTTGCCAACGGCGAAAATATATCTCTTCTGGCCAGTTCGCTGCGCGAGTCACTGCAGCACTTCAGGCAGTGGACTTGCTGAACAGGTGCAGATACGTGATGCATCACCATCGTCGCCTTGCCACTACATGTGCGCCTCTATGCTGCACACTTGGAAATGATCTTATCTGTGGAGCTGGACTCTTCCTACGGCTGTTCATTACAGATTCTTCTCGTTGGACTGGACTGACCCACACATATGTATGTCTGGCGAGCGTGGACTGTGTATCGTCGTTGTGGAGTTCGTCTTCGCTTTGAAACTTCATAGAATGTGCTCCGCAGCTATTAACGATCTATTTTTGCAGGACTCTTGGCCAATACGAATCCTAAAGTGCCACAAGAGGGTACTTTAAATGGACCCAAATTGGGCCACACGTTCCCGGACACTCCAATTTAATTTGCAGAATGGATTTCGCACCCGGGGGACACAACGATCCCTGGCAGCAGCCTCGAAACTCTAACTGTGTGGGTCGAATTTCTTACAAAGAAGAAGCTTTTTCCCCACTTGAATCTCATCATATTAATGCCATGCAACTTATTTTCAATGCTTTCAGATTGTCTATGATGTCTATTAAATTGGACAGAAAATGCTCTAAATATTCTACATGTGTCCCACAGAGCCACCTCGAATCTTACCGTAATTACACCTTCGTGACACCAGGACAGAGCGTTTCTGGCAGCCTCTTATACAACTCGAATTCGGGTCCACAACGGGATTGTGGCATGGCAAGACCGTTCAGTCGGTGCTCAGTCGAGTCCAAGCCGTATCGAATTGGAACCGCGTCTTCCTTTGCTGTCAACGAATGGAAGGGAAGCTGGGATCGCATCCCAGAATGTACTTCAACCGTAGTCAATCCTCTACTCTGCTCTGCCTCAAATTTGTTCTGTTCATTTGCCTGGCATGGGAGTTAATGATTTCAGAAGTGAAAGTGATAATTTCGTGCGTTCTTTGGAAATCATTTAATTGTTGTCTCTGCTGGGTGAGTGTGTGTGTGTGTGTGTCAGAAGCACCCAAGACACAAACAAAACAATTGCCATTTAATCGCAGTGAAAAGGAACTTTTCTGGTCTCTCCACTGATGGAATTTAATTACACAACTGTGGGCGAGCAGTCGCTGCTGCAGCTTGGAGATGGTGCGGCGGGCTAAGCAATGGGGATGAGCCGGAAGGGGACTCCCACAATCAGCTCGACAAGCTCTGGCTGGATGCCTGCCTGGGATGTTTGACTGGCGGCTTAACACGCCAAAAATTGTAAGCCAAAGGCATGACAGAGAGAGACGGAGGCAGCGACTGCGACGGCGACTGCGACCGAGCTGATGTAATTACACTTACACATGTGCATGTGTGTGTGTGTGGGTGGCTGCGTGTAAGAGAGAGTGAGAAACAGTGCGAGAGATTACCGTTGTTGTTATTGTAAATGTTATTTTTATTTGCACGTCAACCGCAAAAACTCATCCAGCCCGAAATTGGAGTAAAAACAAGGCTTAAACATCTTAAGGCAGCTCATTGTTGGGGCTTGCAAAATGATGACAACGCTTGAGGTTTTTGCAGCGGCTGGGGATTGGAGATGGACTCGGGCAGGGGTTCCTTGCCTTGGCCACGGCTACACGCGAACTCCAAGTCACGAAAGCGAAAGTACAGGAGCACGAAAGGCGCCCAGGAAAGGCACAGGAAAAGCAAGGCAAGAAATTCTACGAGAATACTCTACATATATATTTTCAGAGCCTTTGCAGAGCCTTTGCAGAGCGAGTAATGGAGCAGTCCCCCAGCCAACAAGTAAATATGTGACTACTGGCTAAGACTTAAATCGGAGCACCATACTCGTACTCGCATCATTCGGCTGTAATGAGGTGGAACAGGTTCGATCCTAGGGCACACTCTTCGCGGGTTTCGTCAGCTCTTACTGGACTGTTAAGAGCCTGTAAATGACACGATTCGAAGTGAGTTTTGTGCCTAGTTTTTGCATGCTCTAATTCATTGCAGAATCTTTCAGGAGCACGCACCAACAGCAAAGCTCTTATGCCACATCTCCAGTTGTCTGCTTGGGCTTGTTCTTTGCCCCCATTCTCTCTCCCTCGCTCCCTCTCTCCCACTCCCTCTCTCGCTCTCTGTCGGTTTGTGTACCACCAGCCTTTCCATTTCCATTTCCATTTCCCTTTCTTTCCATTCCATTCTTCTTTTGCATTTCGGTTGTAATTGTTTGTTTGTTTATTTAGCCTGCCACCTGCCTGCCAGCAGATTAGCAGCAGGATTTGATGAGCACATGCTGTGCGCCAAGGGGAAGGAGAATGAGAGATCCAGCTCCGGCTCCGGCTCCAGCGGAAGACAGCACCAAGACACACCGGAGGGACGGCGGGGGAGAGAGACTGCTAGAAATATTGCGCCAGCTAAAATAATTCACTGCAATTATATGCGAATGCTGGAACCTTCCTGTCCGTTTCGAGTGTTTGCTTAACTGTTTAACTACCCGCAGAAACCGAGGGACGATATGCAAAGAGCAGGCCCGCGTGCATGCGACGTGCTCCATACCCTGGCAAAGCGCTGCAAGTAGGAGAATATCTGATCTAAAAACAGCAAGCCATACCATTTTGACTACAATATCCATAGCTGTTCTTTACAACGCCTCTCTACAAAGTTGCTGACTTGGCAATTGTCTTTGTACCCAACAGTTTCAGACATCTTCCTTCTTATGAGAGTAGGCTCCGGCGCCGCGATATCCGCTCTCTCGAAAGCCGCAGGATTGCCATGGAACTCTTTTTCTCCACAAACTTCTCGCTGGCGAGGTTGATTTGACTGCCCTCAGTAGCCTCATTAGCATCTCTGTCCCTTCCCGCCCGACTAGGCATTACTTTCCGCTGCATCTTCAACTCTGTCTTTCGCATTACTTTGCCGTAACTACAATTGCTTCTTCCATCCGTCTTCCTTCGACTCTAGTTCTATCAAGGTAAAATCCATGTTAGCAAATAATTTAAGTGAATTGAATCTTGACCATCTATTTCCTGACTACAACTTGCTGTGAGCTGGACCACAGCGGCTGATTCAGCCAATAAATTAGTCCTATTGGGTCAGGACAATGGCCATAGTCTGGTGATTCATGTTTTTGTCATACTTGGCTTTATTTTCGTTGGGTTAACTGCTCATAGTTGAAGCTTAGAAAATAAATACAAATGCAATACAAATACATTTACGTGTTTTTCTACCTATGGAATAAATATTGAGTCTCTGAGTCTCTGAGTGTCGCTGTCTGCAATAAGTCGGCTATTCTTCCTATGCTGCTGCACTGCTTTTGAATTGGAGTTCTTTTGAATTCGGCCATTGTCCCTGCTACCCTGTAATAACAGTGGGTGGCAGGGGTGCGGGTGGGTGTAGGTATAACCGTTTAAGCTTGGCGCATTCATAAACCTTTTTCCTGCTCGACGTTTCCTTTTTCTTTTTCGGCAATTTGGTGTAATTGAAAAGCGCTGAGCGGCTTGGAATTCTGCAATGCCGAAACAGGGAAATAGGGGCGTGAGAGCGAGATTGATGGTAGCCAGGTAGCACTGGGAAGGGTGTAGTGGGGAGTGGGCAGTGGGGGCGAGCCAAAGCGGCAAAATAAAATCAGGGCGCAGGGCGCAAGGCGCAGGGCGCAAAGCGCAAGGGCGAGCATTGGCAAAGTTTACTTATCCTGGCAATGCCGCCATATCCGCTTGGTAATCGAAATTTCCAAAATGGGGATATAGGAGGGATATGTGTGTGCACACCCACAGACCCAGAGACCCACAGCCACCCAGACACCCACATGCACGCATACTAATACCGCCTGGAAGGGTGTGGAGTTAGGCAGGTGTTCGCTGTGTCCCCCGATTCCCGGCTGAAATATTAATTTGCATCTGGAGGAAATTGTTTTGGTTTCAATTTTTCTCGCATCTTTCTTCTGCTTCGATTTTGGGGCCAGGGTAGGATTTGGGACCTTCGAAAGGATTGCAAAATTCTCTTGAAAAGTGAAAATCATGGCCGATGTTCCCGTGAAGACAAACCAGAGAGAGAGAGAGAGAGAGAAAGGGTGGGGCTGGGTTGCGGATTCCTTAGGCCTTTCTTAATGCGAACCACTTGTGTGGTTGGAATTTCTGGTTTTGACTGGAACGTGCCACATCACCACCCAAACAAACCACACCAGATCCATAACCAGCCACAGCCCGAGCCCAAACCCCAACCCCAATCGCAACCACTGCGCCAGTGGCAGTGCCTCTCCGATTGCCTCCATAATTGGCCAATTGTCGGGTGTCATTAACAGGCTCGTCATTATTGGCAATGTCCCTGGGCAGACGGACTGCGGTCCGGGAGTCCAGTCCCGTTCAGTCCCCAAACTGCTGAATATTTCATCCGCCAGCCACTGGCAGCGTTCAGCATCAAATATAACACACACAAAAGGTGTTTAAAAATTAAATTAAAGTTAAAAGCTCACAAAAATAATGAAATGAACAAAGTACTCAGAAAAGGGACAGGCTGTGTGTGTGTGGGTGTGACTGTCGCTGTGGGAGACTGAGCAGTGTTCAAGGTGGAATAAGGATGGACATGGGAATGGTGGCTGCAACAAATAACAATTACAGTGGCAATTGGCAAACGGCAACTGGAAACTGGCAACTGGCAACTGACAGCGCGACAACACCAACAATAATAAAATCGCGGTGACAATTCAATTAAAATATTTCTACATAAATTTTCAACGCCCTCCCAAAAGCCGCTTGAGTAGCCGCAAAAGCATGAAAAAGCCTGGAAAAGCCTGGGTGTGGGTGTGGGTGTCGGTGTGGAAGGAAAACACCACGAGGAGGGAGCCTGTGTGGGTGGAGGTTATAGAGGAAGTAGATCCACACTCACAAACAATCAAACCGCAGCGGTCATCGGTGTGCGTGCGTGCGAGTGGGTGAGGAAGCCAATGCATTGGCTCATTGCAATGATTGAATGACAATTGCATTTGTTCGGTTGATGTGGCGGAAAGTTGCGGGACAATACAATGGAATGGAAGTAAGGAAAACGGCAGGCAGCAAACATCCTTAATTCTCAATAAATATATTTAAATATACCTATATTAAATAATCTGTATGTGCATATGTAGCTAAATACAAAAATACGCACAGTGTACACACATATATGTATGTTTTCATACCGTTCAGTCATTAAATGCCATTGCATCCATCAGAAACTTAATCACTTAAATACACAAATACATGTGTACATATGTATATATGAGTGAATACTCGATCGATGCGGTCGATGTAGGCCAGGGCCTCGAAGGGGTATCGAAGATCGGCTCGTGTTTCTTCCTACGCAGTCGGAGGGAGAGAAAAATTACATCAGACGGATAAATATTGGCATGTAAAATCAATGGGTCCTCGACGCATTACGATTTATTATTTACTTATTTTTTAAATCTTTATATATAAAAGAAAGTCGTGTCTGTTACAACACTTATAACTCGAGAACGGCTGGACCGATTACCATGGTTTTTGATTTGTTGGATTTGTTTCCGTCCCGAATAGCAGAATACATCTTAAAAACAATGAAAACTCGATATGCGTAATGAATAGATGCATTTCAATAGATGCTGATTTGTTTATTATTCATATCGAGTTTTCATTGATTTTCTTTCTCCATGTCAAACATTTTTTGTCCAATCCTGTCAAATAGTCAAATTCCCGAAAATAATACCTAAGATTTATTCTACAGTATTCTACATAAAATCATCGGAAAGGAACGGAATTTAGGGAATGGCGTATATTTGCATTCCCTATTCACGAACGTCAGAGAGTATATTTCACAGCGTCGATTGCTGCTCAACGGGCCGAAACACCTCCAGTGACAACACTGACCAGTTTCTTTGATCTCTTGATCGAAGATATGTGTTACCTCATGTGCGGCAGTTTGTTAGTTAGGTTAGGAATGCCAGCGCTAGATCGCGGAATGAATGACGCATTTAATAGAGAATTGGAACGTGAACGTGAATATGATCCACATGAACTAATCCAATCAGTTCAAACGAATGTACCTCTGTTGAATCCTAAGCAGAGGGAAGTCTATGATACACTGATTAATGCAATTGATGATGGAAATGGCGGCTTATTTTTTTTGGATGCCCCCGGTGGAACTGTGAAGACATTCCTCATGTCATTGATTTTGGCCACTGTACGTGCGAGATCCGGAATTGCGGTAGCAATTGCTTCTTCTGGAATAGCGGCCACATTGTTAGACGGATGCCGTATGGCTCACTCAGCGTTAAAATTGCCATTAAACCTTCAAACTACTGCACAACCGACATGTAACATTTCGAAACACTCCGCAATGGCCAAAGTTTTAGTAGCATCAAAAATCATCATATGGGACGAATGCACAATGGCGCACAAACGCGCATTGGAAGCACTAGACCGAACATTAAAAGATCTGCGAAATGACTCGAGATGTTTTGGTGGTGCAATGATTTTATTATCTGGCGATTTCCGACAAACACTACCAGTCATTCCAAGATCTACTGCTGCCGACGAAATAAACGCTTGCCTCAAAGCATCAAATCTGTGGCGATATGTAAAGAAACTTCAACTGTCTGTAAATATGAGAGTTGCATTGTTGAACGATCTATCTGCTGATGATTTCTCGAAGCAATTGCTGACTTTTGGTAATGGCCGTGTTCCTGTTGACAAATCGAGCGGTTTGATTTCATTTCCTCCTATATAAATATATTATTTTGTATCATTGTTTTACGTTCATCAAAGTTCAGCTAAAAAGTAACACGACATTCATTGACTGTTAGGCGGTACGAAGTTTGCCGGGTCAGCTGGTAATACATAAAAATCAAATAGCGATTAAGTATCTGAATGCCGGAACAGTTTTGCCACCAACTTTGACTGGCTCGAACTTCGACAGCATTCCATTGAACCGATATAAATATGATATGTACATCGCTACACATGTACATATGTACATGTGTAAATTGTATTTTGAATGACTTGAGCTGTATTGGAGTGAAGGAGTTGTCCCATTGCTGATCAGTTAAGCCTTAAACCGATTACTTTGCCCACTACGTGCACTCTTTCCCATCAGTTTATGAGCTTCTTTATGATGAGGCAGACCCACATGCCGGTTAATATTTTGTGTGTCTCTGAGTGTGTGAATATTGTCAAGTGTTTCGCTGTGGCGACCTTAAGCTCGTTGACGAATTTTCCAGTAGCAAAAATGTAAGGGACACATCCATCTCCATTTCCATCTGTACGAGTGCGAGTGCATCCGCCTCCTGCTCCGCCAGTTAGCACATGTATAGTATGTGTGTATTTTGTATTGTGGATGACGTATACTGGTAGCGTAGTATATGTATAGAAATAGAAATAGAAATGATAGCAATAAAATCTAACAAACTAACAAAAAAACACACACACAAATTTTCACCCACAAATTGTCCACACTTTCCTGTTCCTGGGTTCCGTTCCTTTCCGTCCTGTTATATTCCCTTCTGTTTGGGAATGTTCTGTTCGTCCTGTGTGCTCCCACTGGCATCCTGTGTATCCATCGTACTACCACCTCGCCTCGTTGACATTGTCATCTGCCATGGACCCGGGCTCGGGTCCGGACAACGACATTAGCAACAACACCATTTTGCGGTTCCTGACAATTCGTCAGACATTGTTGACACTGTCTCTGAGCAGTTGGGTTTCGTTTCTGTCAGTGGCTGCTTTCTCCTGTCCATTGCGGTTGCTTGCGATTGTCCGCTACACTTTTCTTTCCCTGATACTTCCAATTTTGGTTTATTCATACCCAGTGCACGAATAGTACGAGGGTGTACCGTATATGTACTCTGTGTGCATACTTTGTAAAGGATCAATAAACAGAAATAGCCACAAGCCATCTTACACAGTTAATGAAATACATATGTTAGCATTAGCATTATCCTAAGCTAAAAATGGTCTATTGTCTGGATCTATGCACTATTATCTATGTACCAGGGTATCCTGAAGTTCGATGGCGTCAGACTGCCCTCCAATTTGTTGGCTTCTCATGTTGTTGGTGTAACATCTGCAGCAACAAGCAGGAGAAGCAGCAGCAGCAGCAGCAGCAGGGGAACTCCTAACCACAGGTGAGATTTGCACAGTTTATTTAATTCATTCCATTTGATATTTTTGCTGGATATTTGGAAATTTTGCTGGCATTTGGAAATTCGATTTATTGCCAGTCAGCTCAGCTCAGCTCGGCTTACGCTTTCCGCTCGGCAAGCATCCCAAAAATTTAACTATGAAATCTATTTGGTGAGATTTGGTTTGATTTCTCATTTGCCTATTTATTCACCGTTTTTCGGATTTGTTTGCATTCGAGGGACGGCTGCTACCCATGGCAAAAAGGTTAGGCCGAAAGGCTATTCCATTCCATTTCATTTCATTTTAATATTCAAATTGAAAAAATATTTGATTCGAATTTGTATGAGTGGCCATTAGATTTGGCTTAACTTATTTTGTTTAAATAGTAATTCCTAAAATTCCAATATCAATTATTAAAATTATTATTTAGACTTATCATCTCATTTATAAATCGAATAAGTATCTATCATATATTTAAACTTGTTATTATATTAAGCTATAAGCCGAATTGGCAGAGTATCAGAGAACTTCTGGCTCCGCTCTTTTATTGCATATTGTCTGTCTGTTTGTGTTCAGTAAGCCCCATTCAGTGCACCATGGGAAATGTGACCACTTTTTGTGGCAATAATTAAAAACTTCCAAGCGAAACAATATTTTTTGGTTTAGTTTTATGATAGCAAATTATAATAGCGAAATGAACTCCTCATGGAGTTCATTTTTTAGCTCCATCATCCACGAGAATTCGACTTTATCTTCAGCCAGCTCATTGAAACTAATCTGCTCCGCTGGATCTCTGCCTGTACGATGGAACCCTCTTGATAAAAGACCGAACACCTCAGTTGGAAGCGGCTAATTTCTGCATTTGTATGCTGCTTCAAAGTTAACAGATGAGGAATTAGTATGAAGTATGGAACACATCCGTGAAATTTTCTACTCGGCCAATATCACTACTCGACAAAATCGAACTTTTTTTGGTATTTTTTGTAATACTTTTTTCAGAGGTAGCTCTTTTATTTTGCACATTACTAAAGTATCTTACATTTGGTTCTAATAAACTTTAATATTCTGAAAAGCTGATAAATGCATCTATGAAGCAGACCTCAGCACTTTGTAGCTTCAACTTACCGTCTGGGAAATATTATATTTTCAAATGCAAAATTCATCGGTTTTGCTTAGATTCTTTTGTCAAAATTTTGACTTTAAAAACTCAAGAAAAGGCGACAAAAAATTGTATCCTTTGTTCTTATATATTTTGGTGTAGATGCATCAATTAGGCGGCGTTCAAAGTATTGTTTATAAAAATGCTGTTTAAAAGATGGGTTTTGGCCAGAAAAAGTGGTCAAATGACATAGTACAGTGTAATCTCTTTAGTGGCAGAGGGAAAGAGAAACTAACATGTGTTGCATTTGTTAATAAATTTTAAATGTGCATAATAATATTTTGATGCTGTTTGCTGCCATACTTATTATTCTAAGCTTACTTTTTTGTTACGCTAAAACGCTGCTTTCCGCTTTGTTGGGATTGTTTGTATTTTTATTTTTATTTGGTTGCAGTGCTCGCTTGCTTTTGCTTTTTGTTTTGATTTTGGCCCCACGCGCAGGTATCAACTCTGGTTGTAAGCCTTTTGTAAGTTGCTTTATGTACATGCCCTACCAGAGAGAGTTGCCTCATTTGGAGCAAGTGTTTGCAACGCACTGAATGCAGCACCTATTTACACACCTATGTGTGTACATATGTCTGTACAGCATACTTTTATGGGCAGTCCAGTCTGTATGGTTTTTATGGGATCTATTCCTGGAGAGACGATCTACAAGGGTATCAAAGGCTTCGACCCCCCGTCAATTTGTTTTCTTTCTTATTTTGCTGGTGTTCGCGCTTTCCTTCATTTGGTGCCACTTTTCCCGCTCTACCCCCCACCATCCCCGCCCAAACAACATTCAAATGGCGCAGGACACATGCAAAAGTCCTTTTTCTGACATGTTTTATGCCACCTGCTGCTCTTGCTGCTCTGGTGCTACTCTTACCTCCATTGTTGCTGTTGCTGTTGTGGTTGCTGTTGCATGTTCCCATCCATGGCTGCCGTTGGCTGTTGAATTTTGTGTCTGTTGCTATTGCTGGTTTTGGTTTCTGGCTTAAATTGTTGTGCTTGTCTTTTATTCACGGCTTTCGTGTTATGAATTTTTCAATTCCATACAAATTTGTATTTTACTTTTCGCGCTTACCTCTCCAGTTTCTCTCGCTATCTCAACGGCAGGATTCCCCCTAGCAGGACACCCCCAAAAATGTTGTTGCTGCTGTTTTCCGTTTTTGTTTTTTTTTTGCTGCTGCTGTGGCCGCTGCAACTGCTTCGTGGCCAGGCTCCAGTGTGGCGCTTTGGTGCTAATGTTTGTGTTAAAACAAACAGCTTTTAAAAATATCCGCTCCATGATACACAGCACATTGCCATAGCTTTTGGGGACTTATTTAATTCTTTTGTTTCATGGCTAATTTATCTTCCCAAATCTCACTCTCATCTGCTGGCGGAAGCTCGATGCAAAAATCAAAATCCTCGCTAAAGTAAAAGCGTGAGAAAATATCCGAGTCCTCCCTCTATCAATTAAATCCAAAGTCAAAATAAAAACCCATACATTTTCCGCCCCAATGAAATTCAGCCATTTTAATAATTGCAGTAATCCCATCATGAGGTTCGTCTACAGCTTCTATAGCATATTTATAGATCATGGCTCGGTCAGTCATACTGGCATCACTTTGCTGGCCTAGTCCGCATCCACAGCAGTCCACATCTGGTGCAGGTTTATAGTGACATCAATTCATCAATTGAATGTAAATTACCAATCGGTTAAATTCAAGTATGGTTGGAGATTTTGATTATTCGAATATTCAATATTATTTCTCTTCATAATTTATTTAATTATCTATTTTTTACAGATATCAAAAAACTGCGAAAAGCAAGTTAAATCAGTGCGGCCTGGACTTCTTGAACGAACATCTAATCAAAAAATCGTTCACCATATTTGCATCTTGTATTTCCGGCTCCGACACATACTTGCCTTTATGGGTGAACTCAGAAGTGCAACTCAGAAGGTGTAGAAGAGGTCTATTGCTGATCTGAGTACTGCACGAGGAGAACCTCTTTAAAGAACACTGTAGATATATTTAAGTGTCGAAATATGTTTGCTGTATCGAATGAACGATGGATCTGCAAGGGTTTAAGGTAGCTTCTATGAGGGAGCTTCTGCTCGCTTCCAAAAATAACAGTGCTTTCTATTTGTCTTTTACCAGTCACCAGTCGTGCCGTAATATTTTCAGGTGTGTAATTGTTCCGGAGTTCATTTGGAGCCTGCCTGCACAAATAGTGGGAGAGGGTGGGGCACTGAAAAATTAACAATTCAGAGTTTTCCCAGGGAGCTGAGAGTGAGTGTCGGCTCTGGACGGACTAGGTAGGAGGCTGGCGTTCGATGTGACAGTAGTTGGCATTGTTGTTTTAATAGGCCGCCGGTCATGTTCAGCAAACATAATAGAGTTTTTGCGTCAGTTGCAACGTTTTACCCCACTTCAGTCTCCATCTCCACCTCCTCCTCCCATGCCATGGCCCCTTTCCCAGGGACTTCTAACTCACTCTCTCTCTCTCTGTATCTGCCCGTTGTGTGTAAACCTCACCATAGAATTTCCATCGACAGGTGCCTGCCCATTGCTTTCATTGCATAAGCTGGAAATGCTTCAGTTAAGCAGTTCCAAATTCCCCGTGTGTGAGTGTGTCCAGGTGTGTCTCTATAGGTGTGTGTGTGTGTGTGTGTGTGAGTGGGATAGATGGCATTATGAGAGTCGAGTGTCCTTTTTTGATTTTGCGGTTACTCTAGTTTGTGTTTTTTTTGTGGGAAACTTTTGGGAGAAATTAGAATATGGTCAAGGGGGAATGGGGTTTACCAATTACACTAGTCAACACGATTTTCCTCAAGGAACAAAACTAACTTTTATTAAAGATTTGGGGCTTAGAAATGGTTTGATGATATTTTTTTTTTCTATGGCAGAACTTTTTTTGAAGAATTTTGAAAACTGGTATTTTTTGTAAGCTTTTTCAGAGGTAGCGCTTGTTTTTTCACATAACTCTAGTATCTTTCATCTGGTTGTTAAGAACTTTAATATTTTAAAAGATAATTAAAACAGCTAGAAATAAGCCCAAACACTTTGTGATTTCAGCTTACATCTGGGAAATATAAAGCATTGAAATGCAAAAATTATGATTTTTGTGCGGTATTATTTAGAAATTTTGACTTTAAAAACTCAGGAAAAGTCGAAAAAAATTATATCCTGTGTTTTCTATTTTTTGTGTAGAGGTGCATTAATTTGGCGTCGTTTAAGGTAACGCTCATTAAAATCTATGGAGAGACTTTGGAGCTAAAATTCGTTAACCAAACCTAAAAAATGGAAAAAATGGACAAAAAATACATTTTGAAGGCTGCGGGCCCAACTGCCAATTGGGAACAAAGCAAACGAAAAAGGGTTGTACATTTGGTACCTGATCGCGATCGCAATTCCCGATGGGCAGTTGGGCCCGCAGCCTTCAAAAATGTATTTTTTGTCCATTTTTTCCATTTTTAGGTTTGGTTAACGAATTTTAGCTCCAAAGTCTCTCCATAGATTTTAATGAGCGTTACCTTAAACGACGCCAAATTAATGCACCTCTACACAAAAAATAGAAAACACAGGATATAATTTTTTCGACTTTCCTGAGTTTTTAAAGTCAAAATTTCGTAAATAATACCGCACAAAAATCATAATTTTTGCATTTCAATGCTTTATATTTCCCAGACAGTAAGCTGAAATCAAAAGTGTTTGGGCTATCTTCTAGCTGTTTTAATTATCTTTTAAAATATTAAAGTTCTTAACAACCAGATGAAAGATACTAGAGTTATGTGAAAAAAACAAGCGCTACCTCTGAAAAGCTTACAAAAAATACCAGTTTTCAAAAATTCTTCAAAAAAGTTCTGCCATAGAAAAAAACCATAATTCTTTAAAAAATTTTAAATCCCCATATCTATCAGAAAAAGTCGGTTTGGATCCTTGAGGAAAAAAAAGTTCGATTTTGTCGAGTAGTGTTATCAGGAATAGAATTTTAATTATACATACATTTTGCAATTTTATCGCTCTATAAAAGACGGAAGTTTTCTTCTTTAACCCCACCCCCCGGCCAACAAAACAAAAAATTTCCATGGGAAAAGTTTCATCGAGAAATCGGAGAACGTTTTTGTTTGTTTGCTTAACTTTGGGATCCGGACTGAGGCTGGTAATTCTATTAGCTTGGGGACTTACTTAAATTCTTAGAGCAAGTTCAGTGGAGATAAGCACTGGCGACCAATTAATTCGGACTGGGCGGACAGGAGGACGGAGGCCATAGATATGGCCAAACATATCTACACAGACGCGGACATAGTTAGGGACAAGGGCTTGGACGCAATTATCGGCAGAGGCAGAAACGAAACGAGTGTTTACGGACATGTGAAAGGCGCGGACTGAACAGTCTGAGATAGATGTGTTCACATGGAACTTACATTGTGATTTCTACACTCCTGTATTATTAGGGCCTTCCCTTTGTGGGTATTAATCTCTTGAGAATTCTGATTAGTAATTGCAGTGCTGAATTGACACTTGACAGCAATGATTGCGAATAAATTAGTAGGGTAGTTGGGAGAACGAAAGTTGGAGGCCAACTTGAAACTTTTCTTGGGCTATCTATCGTAGTCTTCCTTGTCATTACAATTATGGCCCGAACATTGCTACTAATCACACTCAGAGGCATTATACACATTAGATTCGAAAGGCAAATAATAAAGCAGAAGCACACACACAAACACAGAGTGGTGGAGGAGGAGGAGGACCAGCGAGTTCGCTGGAGAAGAACCAAATCATTTCTTATTGAAGCAAGCAACAGCTGCCTCAGTCCTATACTATATTTTTGTTGTTGCTGTTGTTGTTGTGGGTTTAGCGTTTTCTTCTTCTTGGCCTTACTCATTTGGCTGTAACTATGGCAACCTTTGACCGCATTCGTTGCCTTTTCTGCCACTGCCGCTGCTGATGCTGATGCTGTTGTTGCTGCCCTGTGGCCTATGGAAGCGGCGAAATAGAACAGAAAATTGAACCAAAAGAATGTCTCCTGTCGCCCCAGCTCTTTCTCTATCCCCTAGTCTGGCTGACCCTCCCCCCACACCCTCCTGCATGCCCGTGTCTTCCATTCAGTGGCCATACAATGCGGCTTTTGGTCTGGTCTCAGTTGTCCCGAGTCCCGATGCAAAAACGCAGTCCTAAAGTTTCTTTTATGTGGGTTTTGCTCGCCGAGGGAAAAACACATTTCTCATGTGCGATTGTTGCTTGCAGAATGAGGGAGTCCCAGAATGTACTTGTTAGACAAGCATAATTAGGTGGCACAAGGGTTCGATGGGAATGTTCTCAGCGTAACAAGTACATACGTATTCAAGTCCATTGCATGATCACAGCCAGTTGGAATCTTCCAATTTACTGATAATGCGGCATATTTTAAATATAATATATTGCTATAAAATGCCTCAAATGCCAGGGCTAAGACTTCTTTGAATATTTAATATTTATGAGCCAGGAGAACGTGGAGAAACCGCCCTTGATAGCTTAATTATGAAACTTAAAAATAGCTTTGCATTGTGCACAATATTTTCGTATCCGAAAAGTACACACAAAGTGGTTGAAATATCTTCCTTTCTGGTCTAAAATTCTGTAAAATTATTTTAATTCTTAAGAGTTTTCTGTAAATAAAAGGTAAACAAAGGAGAACCAACCTCACCAAGCGAAGGGAAAGCACCAACAGGAAAATGCATTCCAAACATATTTCAAAATGTTTTCTTCAGACTGTGATCCCAGAATGTCATTTGACATTTCCCCTTCCATCCCCGCCAGAAAAAAACTGTTGTAAGAAAAAGAAGTATGAAAAACACGGATTTTGTTGTCGTTGTCAGTGGGGCTACAACTTCCTCGGGCCAAGAAGACGGCGGAAGTGACTACGGAAACGAGTGAAAAAAATCGAAAACTCACTCAACGCTCGTTCTCTCACGAATGGTTTCTCTGGGCTGGGTATATTTTTATATGGTTGTAGCCTCCTCGTCGCGAAATTCGAAAGAAAATTACTCATTTGGATGCTCAAAGGATGCATTAACCAAAGGGCAGGATGAGACCTAACGAATCTCAAATATAAGCAAGAATATTTCATAACATTTTGAACACATTTAAGTATAAAGAATTTGTTTCCATTTGACTCTGGCTATGACTCTGCAGATGGCTTTCCATTTTTGCGTCTGGACGAGCTGTTTGATCTCTATTTCCTGGCCGTAACAAATGAGAATATCATAGTCACTCAGGCGTTCACTGAATGTCAGTCGAGGGCTCGAATATGCATGTGGACATTGCCACTCTAGTGGCATCATCTGGCCTGGGCCGTGGCATTGAAGTCTGCCTCTGCCGGACACTAGCATGGGGACATGTTGATTAGAACGTTAATACTTACTCTTCGAGTGGAAACAGAAAATAGCTCCAAGTACTCACCACACTTTGCGGCGATGGTTGAGCGACGGTTCATGCTGCAGCCTTCTGTGGGCTCGTTCAAAGATCCCAATATTAGGAAACAATTTACGAATCTGAAGTCAAAACCACTCGGGAGCGCTCTCTAAGAATGCCTCACCCTACATTAATACACTCTGTTTCTCGTTGGAGGAGGCTCGCTCGGGCTAAGGGGAATTTTCGTGTGAGTTAAAAATAGTCAGTAGCAGACCAAACAATCGGTCGGCTGGCTCTCGTCTCGGTTCGGCTTTTACACTCACTCAGCATTGAGTGGGAGTAGATTCCGAAGCAGCCACTGTGGAGGCGTTGGTCGGGCGGGCAGGCCGGGACAAGGGTAGAGGCTGTGACTGTGGCTGTGGAAGCAACATCAGCAGCAGCAGCAGCAACAGCAGCAGTAGCAACAGTCGAGTAACAGACTCGATGCAGCGCGGTGGCACATTCCACATACCGTTACGCTTAAGCTTTCAGTCTACGTCGAGCTGGCCACGTGCACGGACACGACGAGTCGAGCGGTTCGCGTGCCCCAATAACGCTCCAATCCCAAGCACAGAAACATAACAAAAACTTCGCGTTCGGTTCGGTTGCAAAATCAAAATAAAACTCTAGTGCCGATCGCCACTCAAGATACTACTTTGGATGCTCCCAATATTTGCTCTTCCCTTTTGGTTAAAATACTCGCAGTTTCCTTTTTGTTGTAATTTTTTGTCTGTGGAAATTCGAAAGTGTGAAAAGTGTGCCAATGTGCCGGCTGGGGAGAAATGCGCGCCAAAAATTGAGAAATTTACTTCGCGAAATGTAACAACAACACTTCAAAGGAATCTGAAGAACAGAAAAGTAAACAAATATATATATTTATTCCTAATCATCATATCTAAATATTAATTAATTTGTTTTTGGTAAAACGTTAATTCTTCCGATAAATGCCAATACAGAAATAAATGAAAAATGTATCCAAACTAGTTTCCTAATAAAGATAAAATATATTCCGTTTCCAGTTTAAAAAAAATAAAATTTAAACAAAAATACTGTGTGTGTAAATTTCGTTCGTTTTTTCTAGCACCGAAAACAAATATTATTTCGAAATATTAATTAGTTTACACAGAAATATCAATTACCAAAGCACAACAGAATGGAAAAACATCTAAAAAGAAAACAAATATGCAATAAATTCATCTAAATATGGAATAATAATATTAATCGCCAGAGTAAGCAACAATAATACCTAGTTTAAAAGTGGGGGAAAAAAACGCAGGACTTTTGGGAGCACAATAAAATCTGCATTTAATGAGCTTAAGCCTCGGCCCCAAAATGTAGTTTTAATGAGTTAAAGTTGAGTTTGAATTTGGATTAAAATTTGCCGAAAGAAAACTTCTTTCAGCTAAGCCTTAGGGAAATGGAAAATACACGGATAGAAGAGCAGCGGGTCCATTGTGGATTTCTGTATTTCTCTGATTAGTATTAAATGTCTTGTCTTCTTTATAATCACAGATGTTTCTGTTCAAATTTGTCCATATTTTATAGAAAGATGTTCAGTTTTTTAAAATGTCTAAAACTATTTTTGAACACTCGATGGGGGTTGTTTTTGTATACACTTCTTTTGGTGAATATTTGTTTTCTACTTATTTATACAGTCAGTATCGGGTCTAGGCTCCAGATGGTTGACTGGACAAATATGCACAGACGTACATATAAATTAAACATTTAGTTTTTATGAAAACCCATGGAATATTCACATGCAAATATGTTAATCATTTCCAACTTCTAAAAGATTGCCACTTATCTAATTTTATTTATATTTAAAATCTCGTTCTGGTTTATTTTTTATTATTATTCTAAGCTGTCATTAATGTTGAGATTTGTTAAACCAATTTGCTTATTTGCTGTTGCCCATCATCCTTAGACAACAGATACATTTTACTGCCTTGTATTTCTGTTGTATTTTTGTGTCAATTATTAAAATACTTTATATTGCAAATAAATGTTTGTTTAGCCAATTTGCACTGTATTTTCTGTGTATCCCATATAGACTAGTATGGGGCCACTTACCGAATTGGCAGACATATTTTTAGACGCAGCCTAAATAGTAAAAAACAAGAACAGAATGAACGAAAAGAAACACATAAAATAGACGACATAGCGAAGCAGCAGAGGATAGAAGAGCCAAAGCAAAGCAAAGCAAAGCAAAAAAGAAAAGAATTGAGAAAAAATTCATTAATAAAAGGCAGCAACAAGAACAAGAGAAAAAATTAAACGGCTGCCATCAAGTTTTTCTTTTTCCCCCACCCCAAGCCGCTTGTCCGACACAGCTGTGATCGAAAAATATTACAAAAAAGACAAAAATCGGAAAAATGAAAATGAAAATTATTACACATGCGTAATGGGCACGCGGTGTTGTTGCGTTTATAGAAAAATATTTGCTTCTCAGCAAACAACAAATAGCGGCAACTTTGACGAAGGTTTTTCCTTCGATTTGTCTTTGGATACCCCTCCCCAGAACGAATTTAGCGGTTGAGGGTATAGTGGTTTTTACGATTGCGACAAACTGAAATTTGTTCTCTCTTCAAATATGGTTTTTTTACAGTCTGATACCCCAGAGCCCTGAAAAACTCTATACCAAATCGGACCACACCTCTCTAAGGTATAACAATATTTGTTGAAGAACATTTTTGATTTACTAGTAGCCTCGGCAGGCTACTAGGATTCAGAATGTTCTGAGGCGAATGAGTAATTTTTTGCTTTATATAACGGCATACAATATTGTCAGTCGATTCAAGATATTTTTTTTATTCGAACAATGCCCCTTAGCTTGACAGGAATCTTTCAAAACTGCATCTTAATAAATATTAAAATATTACCTATTCTATTATAAATGGTGACGATTGATTGGTTGATTGCTAAATGATAGTTTTTATATTAACTGACATATATAGTGACAAGCCTATCAGGAATATATTTGAAAATAGATTTGAAGTTTCTGTCACGCATTCCAATATTTATTGATGGCCTTTTTCCGTGCACTTTATTTGTTCTTTAATCCTGCTTCAAAACATTTTTACTCTAGTCTAGTGTCCTCTTATCTGTCTTATAATCTTATCTGCTCAAAGAGCATTCCCCTAGTCGGCAATTCCCACTTATTTAAGTTTTTTTTAGCTTTCTTTATTTTGTCGCCGCCTCAGTGAATTCTCTCGACTTCCACTCTCTCTCCACCCTCTCTCTCTCTCTCTCTCCCATGCCGCGCGTACGATTATATCCCTCTCTTCCGTTGGATGCCAAAGTTTTGCATTATGTTCATCTGGTTCGACTTGTCTGCGGCGGGGCTCTCCGCCCAATCCGTTGGGCCCCACATATGTGGCTCAAGGCTGTCGAATATACGCACTTTTTGCGCCATAGCCGAATTCTTATTCATCTTTTTTTCATTTTCTACTCTTTTTCTCATTATAATTTTCCTTTTCTTGTGCATGTTGCCCTCATAAAAAGTGTGCAAGGCAAACAAAATGTTTGCGGTAAAGTTTTATCTTCTATTTTTATTTGCGTTGTTCTTTTTCTTTTACAATATTTTGAAAGGGACAACGGAACTCCTTTGAATTGAATTTTGATGCGGATCAAGAACATACATAGTATGTACATATATGTATATTTTTGTATTATTCCTTCCAGGGGATACACATATCTGCTATCTCTGCAATGGTATAAAAATGTGTAAAATGCGCTATTATTCTGCATTTTTCCATACAACTTTTATTTTGCATAAAACAGATTCATCATACATTCTCGCACATTCATACAATCGCATATACCACCATTTTTATGCATTCTTTCCCTTTATTATTTAAGCCCGTTTATTTTTATCTCTCTGAATTGGTGGGGATTAATTTTATTTCAATTTTTGGTTCCATTTATTTCAATAAAATTAAGCCAAAAGTTTTTTTGTGCCGTTAAACCTAAACTTCCTTTAACGATTTTCCTTTCTGGATTTTCTCTTTATTTTCTGCTTTTGGTTAGCTTAACTGCCTTCCCCCATCCAGCTCCACACCCTCTCCCTGACGGACTGACCCTCTGACTCTATTGTAGAAAAGCAACAGGTTCTCTCATTTGTGGGGATTTCTTGCTATTTGTTTGCCGTTTTTGTTCTTTATTCACCCTCGTTTAATATTTTCATTTTTTTTTGGTTTTTTTCTGCCCAAAAGCCTTTTGCATTGTGCTAAATTTTCCAGCAATTTCCCAGGGAATGTAAAACTAATTGCAGCTGTAGATGGAAGGGATTACCACTGGGAAAGGGGAAACAGAGGAGGTGGTACGCAGTTAACAATATCAACGCAATCGCATATAACTAATCAGAACAGAAAAAGAGCGAGCAGAAAAGTTGGCTAAAAAGAAGGGAGGGAAAGGGGCTCCCAAAAGAGAAAAACGATTTCAATAAATGTCATAAATTCACCCGACAACTTTACAAATAGCAAACTGAAAGTGCCCGGGAGAATGGGAGAGGAAAAAGAGGAAATGGTTTCTTTCCATTCCTTATTTTTCTCATACCCATTTTCCATCCAAACCAGACCAGACCCTCCCCTTCCCCTGCCATCGTCTCCTGATTATCGTCTGTGCTTTGCTGTCGGCTTGTAATCGCTTTCATTACGAGCAGCAACACCACCAACAAAAAAAAGCTGACCAAAAATAATAAAAAAATTAAAGAAAAATAAGTAAAATGCAAAATGGGATGAAAATGGAAAACCAACATTGCCATTTCAACAAAGAAAAAGAAAGAGACCGCTTACCGAATGAAAAAAAAACTAAAGCTTTCACTTTTTCTGGCTTTTTGGCTGCCTTAAGTTGTGTTATTTATTTTTATTTGTTTTATTTATAATGATGCATTTAAATGGTTGCCTTATAAAGTCTATAGCCGTAGAATATATCCTTAATATAACTTTTATGCGCATATATCTTTAACACTTTGCTGCGGTTTAAGTTCACGTTTTTTGTTCCTTTTTCTTTCCTGTTCTGTGCTGTTCTCTTTTTTTTTTGCGGTAACTGCAGAAATTTGGGCCACAACAAAGCCAAAGATGTAAAGTGGAAATACTCATGTACATTTGGATGTATGTACGAGTATATGTATGTATAAACATATGCACATACATACGAGTATAAATATAATATATATATGCATATTGTAGTACATCTGCACATTGTTATAGGAGCAGGCTGCTATATGACCTGATTGCGGTTATGCGTTCAAGACTTGGGTAAATGTTTCGGGAAATGAATGAAAAGGGAAACAAGACAAGATAAAAATTAAGACAAATTACTTTTTGATATCCCCCATTAAATCGTTCAACGTGAGCTTTAAAGAAGAACAAAGAATATAATAATGTTGGCAGTATTCATAGGAAAAGATATCCACTAAGAAACTTAAACATACATATAACACAATCACACAATAAACAAAATATCTAAAGCCTTCAGGAAGGCGATTTAAAAACTGAACAAATCAACCAAAGAATTGTATCTTTGAATGGTAATCAGACCAAAACATAACACAAAATGAGAGGGAACGCGTGAGTCGCTTCTGTGGACGCGACTCTAATTTTATACCCGTACCCGTAAATGTTAGACATTATTTAGGTATAGTTTTATTGATATTAAATCGCGGTGCACAGGTAATGGTACAAATAATTCGGGCACAATTCTTCTTACTACCCTGCTGATCTTCTTTTCTGCTGTGTTCTTCCTTTGCCTTCCTCAGCTGTTCATCTACTGTTACTGCTGCTGCTGCAGGAGGAGGTGGGGGAAGCAACTGAAAATTTTCCCTAATCTGTAAAATAACCATGTAGACTATATCCATGAGAATAATAAGAATCGGTGGGCTATATAAAATATCTGCCATAGCAATAACATGCTAACAATGCATGAAAATATTTCTTCTTTTAAATAAAAAAATAATTATATATAATTCAAAGTTTATTAATAAAAACAAAAAGATTATACATATTTGAAAAATTAAAATAATACATACATTATTCAGACTTCATATCATTTTCGCTTTCTTCACTTTGGTTGTCGCTTTTATTTATTTCAGAAGCTTTTAAAAGTGACAAAGCGTTTTTTTGAAATGTGCGAAATTTTGTTTCGGCAACTTCCGTTTTCAAGACATTATTGGACAAGAGCTTATTAAAAACATATTCAAAATATATTGGTTGCTTTTTTTCTATCCATTTTTATCTATTCTTTTTGAAATCCTTGTTCCGAGCTAATTCCACAGCTGACCAACTGTGAGACTCAAAAATAAAAACAACTCTGTTTTGTGATTTACCGCGCGACTTTGAATTCAAATAACTCTCTTGGTGCACAACGGGTCGCAAACCCCGTTTAGGCGCTTAGGTAGATATTTTACACATTTAATAAAGAAAAAATGGTTTGAGGCAACTTTTGCCTATCTAGAGATAAAAAAGTCTAATTTCACAGGTACTTTTTATTTTAATTTTTTACCCTATATTTACTAAAAAATTTATATTCAAAAATATTAACGAACATTGTTAAGGATTCAAATTTATTGTTTCCATTTTCAAAAATTCATTTTAGTTATTTTTTCACGTGAAATTCGTCATCAAAAGTGACAAAAAATATAAATTTGTGTAATCACGTATTTCGAAAAACTAAAAATCAATGTATTAGGCTTAGGGCCATAATTTTTTAAACTTCCTAATGCAGAATTTTTTCTTCTTTCATCACATATTTTTGATTCCGCAACTCCAAAATTTTTGTGTTTGAATCAATCGTCACTTTGGGGTCGCTCACCCCTGTGGGAGACGGTCAGACGGACAGACAGACATGGCTATATCGACGCGACTTTTGAAGCTGATCACGAATATATATACTTTATGGGGTCGGAAACAAATATACAATACACCCCTCAACTCTTTCAGTACGGGTTTAACAATAGAATAGAATAGCGATACGAATAATTGTATGACTAGAGGCTTTACAATTATTTTACATTTTGGTTGCCATTTTCTGGTGATCAATTAAAGTAATTACCGAACAGAGAGCTCCCAAGGCAAACAGGAATAAAATTCGATATAGTGACGGGCAAATGGTAAATACTCGTAGGAATGTGTGGCATGCCCCCTCTGGGCATACAAACGGAGTTTATGTGGTATCTCGATGCATCGCATCGCTGCAAATGTGCTAACATTATGCTCCCATGATTTTAGTTCATTTTAAAATTAAAATTGTCTTTTTATGTATTTTTATATTCGTGTATATAGTGTGCCATTATTTGCCTGCTTTGTGCGACGAAAATTGCAATATGAAACTGCAGATTGCATTGTCATCAGAAAAATGTTGAAATTGTCTCGTTGTATTCCTTTTCTGTTTTTTTTTTTTTGCTTTATTTATTTAGCTGTTGTTTGCCACTTTTTCCTGCTCCAATGTTAGGTTCTAATTGGCCGATTGGCAACGCATAAATGCTGTGTCTGTTCGTGTTCCTTGGCTGTTGGTGGAATTAGATAAATTAGACGAGACCAAAATACAATCTATAAACACGAAATCCATTACTAAAGGTGGACTGATTGACACCGAGGCTGCTGCTCGGCTGCTCGGCTACTCTGCTGCTCCGATAGTCCGCTGCTCTGATGACGTTGACGTCAGCTTCAGCTTCAGCGTCAACCTTCGCAGAAAACTGAAAGAATTTGGTTCAAGTGCCAAATGAAATATTGACTAGGCAACGGGGCAGAGTCTCGGCGATAGCCACACCGAGTGGCTGAGACTTTGGGGCATATGGCGGCGCGTGTGTGACCATCGCCATCCACCAGCCCCTCCTCCTTCTCCTCCACCACTGCTTGCGCCACCTCCCCCATGGAGGGGCCCTCTTATTCACCCAGTCAACCCAATCACTCACGCACACCCTCACACCGATGGAGACGACTATCATGTTGTTGTTCTAAAATAATAATAAACATGGCAAATATTTACTCCTTATAGACCACAGGGTATCCGGGGGCATATGCGAAGTGGGCAATACTATGCTGTTGATTTGGCAGAGATCAAAATGACTAGTTAATGGACTTCACTTTACAATTTCGCTTTATATATAAACCAAGACATAATGTTCTGAGCCTTGTAGTCTTCTGACTTGCCATAGATACATTAAATTCCAAGCTTTATTTTATATGTTTTTTATTGCTTGTTATTTTCTTTAATTTTTGTATTGCATTATTCTGGGGTGTGTACCATGTCCATCTGTGGGGGGACTCGCTCTGAGTGTGTTCCATATTTTGTTTCTCTGTAGGGTTAATAGGGACAGGGTAGCCATTTGGCCGGTTCCTTGGAAATCCCTGCCCGAGACGCGTGCTTGCGTCGCTCGTCAACTCTTGTGGTTGTTGCTGCTGCTGCTATCGCTATAGCTTTCGTTGTAGTTGTAGTTTTAGTTTTAGTTGTAGCTGCTGGCGACAACTACATAAACAGCTGTCATGGCCCTGCGAGCAATGCAGTCGCTGCTCTGCCGCTCTGCTCTGCTCTGCTCCGGCTGGTCTAGTGGTCTCTCTTCTCTAGGAGTATTTCTGCTCTCCTGCCCTCTCCCTCTGCCACCATACGTACTCTATGGCTTGGCAATGGCTGGCCTCGCCTCGTGGCGTCTGCCTCTTTCTAATAATAAATTGCCGAAGAATTTGTGTTTGCCGTGGGGCTGACTGCTGCAGCAGCAAACATGTCTGCCAGCTCTTCTTCATCGCAGTCTTCTGGTCTGTTCATACCTGGTACTCCCACAGACGATGGGGTGTGCTGTCTCTTTATCCGAGCATAAGTAGCGGACAGAGTGAGCAGAATGCGGAATACACTAGTTCTATTTTCCTATTTTATGGTAGCTACATTTCTAAGGCACTACAGAATGAGAAGTATTGGGTATCCTGGGTTCGTAGCGATGCAACTTGTTCTACTGCCCTCCGTGCTGGTATTTTATTTGATTTTTATTTTCATTTATTACATGTCTCTGCTCAGCTCTGCTCTTCTCTGCTCCCCATCCTGATACGATCTTAAAGGTGCAATACGAGTACAAGAAGCATTTTCCACTTTCACTTTTCTTGGCTTTTCTTAGGGTTGTGGCCTGCTGTCCCTGTTGCCCTCCCTTTATGCACTGCACTGCTTATGCGGCCTTTCATCCGCGCTTTTGTCTCCATCCCCGTCTGTCTCTGGCGATAATAAGCTTTAACATGATGTGAATTTCCCAACACGCTGACAATTCTATTCGACTATAAACCTGCATGGATACACGACGTGCACACGCACACACATGTGAGGGGAAGTGTGCCAGTGGCGCTGTCAAGGTTAGGCACAGTGTCTGTCAGTACGCTGTAGTGTATGCACACACTTGTCGCATCTGTTCTGTGGGCCAACTGTTTGTTGCTTGGAACATCTTTAAATTAGGAAATGATTTTTCATTCGATTTCCTTCGATGGGTTCCCCGGAAGGCCACACACTTTCAGTTACTATAATTCTAGTGCTGGGATTCTTCATTACGAAACCAACAATCACTTGATAATTCCAGAATATCAAATAGTTGTACTTCGGAGAATTTCTTTTATGTCCGCTGGAGTTCCATGAGTTCGTAGAGCAGCCAGTCAACAGCCCCTTCCTTGCCCGCTGCCAGGTTCTGCAGCTCCAACGGTGCACGGCATAGGCCGAGCTTTCTCAGCACTCTGAAATTGAACACTCTCCAATTTTTGAGGCGCAATGCTACGCTGCTGGCTGTGGGGTAGCAGTCCACGTCCACATGTTTGTGGCGCCTCTTGAATATCTTAGCCACTGGCAGGACATCGCTGTAGACGTCTCGTCGGGTGCGGTCGTTAAGTGTGGTGTCTTGATCCTGCAGCCAATTGTTGAGCTTGGATCGCTCGTTCTCGCTCAGTCTTCGAATGTGGGACATGATTAGTCCGAGTTGTGTTTTATCTTACCTAAACTAAAAACTGCCAAATAATTTTATTGAATTTTTTGTTTGATTTTGATTCTATAAAGATTTGTACGGGTACGAGTATGAGTATGTTGTAGTATTAATTTATCTGAGCATGCTGCAAAAGAATACTAGATGTGCTAGATGTCATTTGGACCACAAATTCTTCTTTTCTAGAGAATATTCTTACTTTAGCGGATTTGATGGGACTTGCGTTTAATTGAATTTCGAAAATATGTGAACCAAATACCAGAAAACAAGCAGGAAATAAAATTTCAAATACTCATTCCGCAAATTGTGCACATTTTTGTTGCTGTTGCCACAACAACGAAGGGGAAATGGGATAAATGAACTGAGCGCCGCCAACTTTTTGCGTTGAACGTTTTTCAATTGCTCCGAAAACTATTTTACTTGCGCCCAACTTTCACTTGCAAATGGAAGCAAACTTTCGACGGCAACTGTATGTGTGGCGGGTGTCGGTCTGTCTGCGCCATTTTCCAGTGCGAGATATTAATTAATAATTGAAATAGCTGGGCTCGTTATAAAGTGCGGCACTTTGGGCCTGAACACCCCCCTTGGCACAGCACAGCCTCGCTCTGCCCAACTCCGTTTCCAGCCCCGCTCTCAACTACCCCCATGGGCATGTGTATGTGCGTATGTGCGTGCACTTTCAAGTTTAATTTAAAGTTTAGTTGTAATTTTGTGCATTTTTCGTTGCGAGCGCAATTAAAAATTCAACGCGCAATATGCAGAATGAGCCCAAAACACCAGCAATGAAAACGGGGGAAGGCGCTCAGTGAAAAATAAAGGAAGGCTAACTTCAGTGCCCCAAGGATCTCAGACCCAAAAGCCCTCTATATCCCCTCTATGGACGATGATGGAACGGCCGCGTGGGCTGCATCTCAGGGCAGGCTTTCCAAACTTCAAATTTTTCCTGGCCTCGCTGAGAAGTATTCGGTGGGGAGGTCTGGTCTTCTTCGCTCTTCAGTTACGAAATTATCTATTGATCTTATCTGCAAATAATTTATGATAAATCTATTTTACTTTTTGCAGAACTATCCGTTGACTTAATCCGAAATCAAGCTGGAAATCAAAGCAATTCAATAGAAAGAGACAAAATAAATGAAACATTCGAACACCAACATGGCGTATGATTAACATACGCATTTTTTGTTCGCCGGGATTTCTGTGGTAAGTGTTAATTATGCTTATTAATGAATGCCACAAACTATCCACAAAACTCAGCAAAAACTGGCAACCAAGCAGCAAAAACTTGAATATCGACCGCAGCCGGATATTGGTTTCGATGCCTCATTGTAAATGCGATTTTTAACGCCCCATAAATTAAATAGCAACAAACAAATTGCCCTTGTTGGCTTAACACACACATACTATTTTTGTTTTCTAATGGCTTAAAAATTCCGATAAATTCGCATAAAAAAACGAAACAGAGCGAAGCAAAATAAAAGGAGAATTCGATTCAAAAACTGTTTTTAACTACTTTTAATATGGTTATTGAGTGCTCAACTAAATGTCTATACCTATTAAATATTTTTGCCACTACGAAACGCTGTGGGATTCAGCACCTGCAGAAATGCAATATCTTGGTGCCAAGTGTAATTTTATAATTAATTATTAGTGAGTTGGATTTTTAGCTTCAAGGGCGTGGAAGGGCATCCAGTAAGGTATGGAATCATCGTTAGATATTTTGTTGATGCTAATCAATATAGGTACATATGTACAGTGTACATAGGAAGGTGTATTGGAACTTGGAAAATATCATCTAGTCGTTTCTCTCTGTTTTATTCCTAATAATATCATGAACTGCATAAATTTAAATGCATTAATCACAAACACGAGCAGACAGCACGAAATATCACTGCCACATGAGTATTTTTTCTAGAAATCACGCGACCCAAGATTTAATTCGATTAACTTAATATTTAACCAAAGTGGATCTTTGGCCTCTGGGAGTGCCACTCCCGAAACATCAAGTTGCTGTAATACTCGTAATCAAGATTCAACGAATAAGCCTTTACTGACTTATCGAATCTGTTTGCTTTGATTTGTTGTTTGATTGTTTGATCGCTGGTCTCCGGCTACACGGCTGGTATTTCGGTATTTGGTAGACTCGTATTCGCCCAAATGGCCAAAAACAATTCACTCGCCACTTTGTGCCCCGTGGGAAAATGGATATGTGAATATACTCGCATGAATGTATGGAAAAGGCTCGTCGGGTCCTTGCCAAAAGCTGAACGGAACGGAACCAAACCACCATTTTGCATTTAAAGTTGTATGCATTTTATTGCGTTGGTCCGTTTTGTTGGTAATGGGATGGGGTATCCTTAGCCGCGGTCCTTCCGTGTTGTTTCAATTTCTCTCTTTATTTGTACCCTCGTTACTCGTGGAGTGCTAGGGTACACTGGATTAGAGTGCTTGCGTGGGAGGCAGCACAGGCAGAACAAAGTGCTTTCGAACTATGAGACTATGTACTATGAATCGCTCTTATTCGAGCCCATAGTAGCTGAGGATAGTAGATTGATCCAAGTTGGTAGTCAACTTTTTAATGAGTTCAAAAATTGGGTTCTGGTGAAGGATCTATACGAGGGCCGTTTAAGTTCTGTGCCTCATGTGCTACCTTTTTGTACTACATATATGCACGTCTGACAGGAGTAGCGGGTATCCCATAGTCGGAAAACTTGACTTGACGCTCTTGCTGATATTTTTTTTTTGGGTTTTTTCCGTGGTCTCCGAATGCCCAAGTGAAATATGATAAAAGTCTGAAGCGACGCAGAGCAGGGCGATGCGCTGCTTCACTCTGCCCCGTTCTGTGGCGCTTTGCGTTTTGATTTGTGTTGGTGACCGAAAAAAGGCAAGAGAAATGTAAAAAAATAAAATAAAAATTCATGCAAAATGCCGCAAACAAGCGAGGCGAAGAGCAACGACAGCAATGGAAAAGGCAACACGCTAAAAATCGACAGAAAAGTGAAGAAAGAAAAAGATACGAATACGAACATAATAAAGCACAATCGGATATGCGATAATGCCTGGTGCAGCCACCCAATGCCCCTTAAGTAGCCGCCACAGCAGCAGCAGTAGACTGAAAGTGGGATCTCAGTGCAGCAAGGAAAAAGAAGTGACATGTGAATGGGAATGTCAGAGATTGGTTGATGGAAATAGTTTAGTTAAATCTCATTTAGAGACAGAGATGCCCTCTCGATTATTGTACTTTACATTCAAGTTATAGTTGATATTTGTATTTATTTATCAGCAAGCCCAAATAATATGCGTCGTACGTAAAGATAATTTCAAGAATTCATGAAATATAGTTCCACTTGTTTTTGATATCAAGCGTATGCCAAACTTAAACAAAAATGCCAAGCATGCATCAAACGCAGTTCAAAGGTACATTAATCCAAACAAAAAGCACACTTGAAACGAGCATCACCGCATGAATAACTACTTGGCACCACTTCACTTCCCCTGGTTGATTTAGTAACTTTCAGAGTTTTCAGATTGGCCCGCCCAGTCCCCGACCCCACAGCGGAATATCATGGATGCTTATCGACAAATAAATTCTTTGCCTTGTCAAATACAAATACTGCCTGCCTGCTCCTGCCGTGCTCTGGTTCCTGAACAGGAGGGGTTCGCTCTACGGCGGGTCATAATAAATAGCCTGACATAGTAATGCCACAGACACTAACTCACAACTGTCGCACTGTTGTTGAGTTCGAGTCCTCGACCGAAAAGTTGACGCCTATAAAAGGGATATGGATGTGCACCAAAGCTGTGTCCCTCTCTGACTCTGGGGCCCCCACTGGTGGCACCCTCGTCGAGAGTGTTGACAAATTTATGAGCTTGTTTTGCTTTTGCGCAATTTTTGTTTGGCTGATTGAAAGTTTTCCTTATTTTACTGTCGGCCAAATTGATGACCATTCGAGGGAGAGTGAGAGTGGCACCCACCAGTGCTCGGCTAGACAGCTTAATCGATTTTCTTCAGCGTACACACACATAAAGACGAATATGTATGTATGTACTATCAATAGGTTGATTGATTGGCGTAACTAAATCAAAGCGCAGCACATTTTTCTTATTGATTTGGAAGAGTTTTGCTGCGGTTGGAGCTGCTGATGTCTCTCTATAAAGGCTCCATCCCGAAGGCAGAACAAGAGTCATTATTATCCGATCTAGGGGGCGGCTATTAACTGAGAGCGCATAGCATCAAATATGGCAAGTGCTGCATTTTTCGTTTCGAGGCTTCGTTTTGGAAGCTTAATCCATGTCATGAATTCATGAAGGTCTGTGTTGGCATACGATTTTCCGTTGTGTTAGCTGAGACATTGCAGAAGGGTTCCAATCGTCCAACGGCGTATGCTGTGCTGCTCTACATGATTGAATATTTAGGTCCGATCAACAGATAAGCAGCACTGCATAGGACAAACGGTAACAGCTACAAGTGCTTAGGAAATTTCTGAAGTGCAGGATCCCCAGACGCATTGGCATTTTATCGTGCAGCGTAACCAAGAAGGCGATCTTGAAATACTTTCTGGCAGAGGAGCAAATAAGTCCGATAATGAAATTCGAGAGTACACCTACTTACTTAGAGACTTGTGACGTATTTATTGACGAACTACTGATGCACGGTGGCTGTTTGCCTGCGTGACTGGGCGTGTGCTATTCCGTTTAATCGTTGGGTTGTCCGGATTTTCTTAAAGCGGATTTTCTTAGCAAGGGCTATGAAACAACGAGATCAACACTAATCGTTTTATGACTATGAAAATTTGTTTATTGCTTTGATAATATATGTAGATACATACAATAGTACTTTACTTTTCATTGATTGACTAAATCGAATATTTTGCAGGTCTATTGAAATATTCTGGTTTGACTTGTACGAATTTGGAGTATACTATATGCAGATAGTTGGGGCGCGACAGAACAGTTGATGCTGGGTCATTTTCATTTCCATTTCAATTCAATGTGGATCTACGTTTCTAATTGCGCATAGCCAGGCAATTGGTAACCTCGCTGCTTTGACGACAAGTTTTCAGCTGACGGTCGAACCACTGTCCGAGAGGACAGTTCTGTCGCCTAGATCTCTGCCTGTCGCACACGTAGTAGTGGCGACAATGGCGGATGTCGGCCAGATAGGTACCGTCGCCCTTGCCACGACAGTCGTGACGGGAGAACAACATCTGGACAAGAGCAACGTTCTCGGTATTGTCGTTGTTGCCGTTGTAGCCGGTGGAGCCGGGATTGCCGTTATTGGGTGGACGGGGTTTTCCATTTGAGGCTGGTGTTGGACACGGAGTGGTGATTGTTTCCGTACAGGGGGGTCGTGTTGCTGTACAGGGTGGTCGTGTTGTTGTACAGGGTGGTCGTGTTGTTGTACAGGGTGGTCGTGTTGTTGTACAGGGTGGTCGTGTTGTTGTACAGGGTGGTCTTGTTGTTGTACAGGGTGGTCGTGTTGTTGTACAGGGTGGTCGTGTTGTTGTACAGGGTGGTCGTGTTGTTGTACAGGGTGGTCGTGTTGTTGTGCAGGGTGGTCTTGTTGTTGTACAGGGTGGTCGTGTTGTTGTACAGGGTGGTCGTGTTGTTGTACAGGGTGGTCGTGTTGTTGTACAGGGTGGGCGTGTCGTTGTGGTAGGGGTTGTCGTTGTTGTAGTAGATGTTGTCGTTGTAGTAGGGGTTGTCGTTGTCGTTGTAGTAGTGGTTGTCGTTGTAGTAGTGGTTGTCGTTGTCGTTGTAGTAGGGGTTGTCGTTGTCGTTGTAGTAGTGGTTGTCGTTGTAGTAGTGGTTGTCGTTGTCGTTGTAGTAGGGGTTGTCGTTGTCGTTGTAGTAGTTGTTGTCGTTGTAGTAGTAGTTGTCGTTGTCGTTGTAGTAGAGGTTGTCGTTGTAGTGGTGGTTGTCGTTGTCGTTGTAGTAGATGATGTCGTTGTCGTTGTCGTAGGTGTTGTCGTTGTCGTTGTAGTAGTGGTTGTCGTTGTCGTTGTAGTAGGGGTTGTCGTTGTACAGGGGGTTCGTGTTGTTGTAGTAGTGGTTGTCGTTGTCGTTGTAGTAGGGGTTGTCGTTGTCGTTGTCGTAGGTGTTGTCGTTGTCGTTGTAGTAGTGGTTGTCGTTGTCGTTGTAGTAGGGGTTGTCGTTGTCGTTGTAGTAGGGGTTGTCGTTGTACAGGGGGTTTGTGTTGTTGTAGTAGTGGTTGTCGTTGTTGTTGTAGTAGTGGTTGTCGTTGTCGTTGTAGTAGGGGTTGTCGTTGTCGTTGTAGTAGTGGTTGTCGTTGTCGTTGTAGTAGGGGTTGTCGTTGTAGTAGGGGTTGTCGTTGTACAGGGGGTTCGTGTTGTTGTAGTAGGGATTGTCGTTGTCGTTGTAGTAGATGTTGTCGTTGTCGTTGTCGTAGGTGTTGTCGTTGTCGTTGTAGTAGGGGTTGTCGTTGTCGTTGTAGTAGTGGTTGTCGTTGTTGTTGTAGTAGTGGTTGTCGTTGTCGTTGTAGTAGGGGTTGTCGTTGTACAGGGGGTTCGTGTTGTTGTAGTAGTGGTTGTCGTTGTCGTTGTAGTAGGGGTTGTCGTTGTCGTTGTAGTAGTGGTTGTCGTTGTTGTTGTAGTAGTGGTTGTCGTTGTCGTTGTAGTAGGGGTTGTCGTTGTCGTTGTAGTAGTGGTTGTCGTTGTCGTTGTAGTAGGGGTTGTCGTTGTACAGGGGGTTCGTGTTGTTGTAGTAGGGATTGTCGTTGTCGTTGTAGTAGATGTTGTCGTTGTCGTTGTCGTAGGTGTTGTCGTTGTTGTTGTAGTAGTGGTTGTCGTTGTCGTTGTAGTAGGGGTTGTCGTTGTCGTTGTAGTAGTGGTTGTCGTTGTCGTTGTAGTAGGGGTTGTCGTTGTAGTAGGGGTTGTCGTTGTACAGGGGTTCGTGTTGTTGTAGTAGGGATTGTCGTTGTCGTTGTAGTAGATGTTGTCGTTGTCGTTGTCGTAGGTGTTGTCGTTGTCGTTGTAGTAGGGGCTGTCGTTGTCGTTGTAGTAGTGGTTGTCGTTGTTGTTGTAGTAGTGGTTGTCGTTGTCGTTGTAGTAGGGGTTGTCGTTGTCGTTGTAGTAGTGGTTGTTGTTGTCGTTGTAGTTGGGGTTGTCGTTGTCGTAGGTGTTGTCGTTGTCGTTGTAGTAGTGGTTGTCGTTGTCGTTGTAGTAGGGGTTGTCGTTGTACAGGGGGTTCGTGTTGTTGTAGTAGTGGTTGTCGTTGTCGTTGTAGTAGGGGTTGTCGTTGTCGTAGGTGTTGTCGTTGTCGTTGTAGTAGGGGTTGTCGTTGTCGTTGTTTTACAGGATGGGTCGGTGGTGGTGGTCGTTTCCCGTTCACAGGGTGGCTTTTGGGTGGATGTTGTCGTCGTCCGATCACAGGGTGGCCTCGTCGTGGTCTCACATGGCTCGGTCCTCGGCTCGTCCTTTGGAGGATGAGCACCCACCGACTCCGCGCTGACACACAACGCAATCAAACATCCAATCAGCAGCAAGTTGACTGCATGAAAGAGGAGAACCGTCAGAGTCGATTATCGGAGGCTGCTTCCGGGAGCTACTCACAAACTCTCATTTTAGAACTGTTTCCGTGTTAGTGGTTCCTCTACTGAAGTTTTTACTTCTCCGCTGAGAGATATAAGGTGAACTGCATTGGCAACGCCATCTGGTGGGGCTTAAATACAAGTTTCCTCAGGCTGTGATCTTATCGCTGACAGGAGCCACTTGAACGGTGTCAAGTGGTACATGGTGAATGGGCCACGATCTGCCGGGTGCAATCAACAAATTAAGCGAAATACTCGAAGTTCATATGGGTTAGGGTTCGTGAGACCTAGACTTGAACAAACAGCAGCGAAAGATAAAGAATATTCCAAGTGAATTGTTTTCCGCACTCCGTAGATAATGGTTGCTGATTGCTGTGTCATTCCTAGTGTGGAACATCTTGTCCGCACTACGAATAAATTTGGAAATGGGCTGGGGACCGATTTTCTCCCTTTGGAACCCCATCTTTGCTGCTGCGTTCGAGTTTTGTCGGCCCGGCTCTGATGGTATTGACATTTGGCTTGGGTCATTTGGCATGCCATGCCGTACGCAGACTGTAAAATAGTTGAAATTGGCTGTTAACTGATTTCGAGGTCGGCCCAATATCCCACTGCTGAACCCATCCCGGCCAATGGAAGTGCCAACAAGAGATTTCGGTTTATGGCCTCGCCCGGAAGTGTTAGGCCAATGGCCAAGTGGCCAAAACTGGACAGACTGGAGTGGACAAGTGTTGGCCATTTGGCAGCCGATAAAAATGGCAAAGAGCCTAAGGGGGCGTGTGTGTGTGTGTGTATGTGTATGTTTTGTGCATGAGAATGTATGTGTAATAATTGTCCAGCCTTCCGCACTCCCTCCTCCATAGCGCCTCCTTTGCACCCCATCTACAATCAATGGGTAGGAAAAGCAGGAAAAACAAAAAGGAAGCCAGCCGCCAGAACAGCCCTGTGTATCCGTGGGATTGTCCCGGACAGGGAGTCCTTGCTGGACAGTTGGCAAAACTTTTGTAATTAAATATGGTCGTTGCAGTTAAGATTTATGAGCGAATTTTATACCTGTTACCCAGTATAACCAGCCCAGACCAGGTGGGTAGCAAAGACTGTGTGAGTATTTCCTTATTATAAAATATTCGTATTTATATTGAAACGATCGTATTAAATAATACTGGTAATTATTTTGCAGCTTGTGTTATTTGGAGCATACAATTTGTGTTTAGTATTTATTCTGGTACTTCACTTCACTGCATACATATGTATAGTACATACAGGGTACTGCCATCACCAAGAGTGTCATGCACAAAGGCAAATAAAGTTGCAACGACAAAAATCTGGACAGCCTTCAAGCCCTCAGGCCCATTGAGCCCTCGTCCGCTGATCGTAAATAATTATTTATTTAAAGCGTAAACCATACTCAAGCGGCGCAAATGAACAGAATCAATCGTTGTCACGTTTCAAAATTTATGCACACATCTATTTTTACATAGACATCTTTTGGGCATCATGCGGGAGGCGAATATCCCTCCCGCGTTCCCGCCTGGAGTTTGGTTGTGCACTGGCACGGGTAATGCTGCGGCAATTTGTATCTTTGGTCTTAGTTGGCTAGCAGATCCTGTAAGTGAGATCTTCTATGTATATGTATATGTATATCGGATTAGCATACTTTGAGCAGCTGGAATGGTTTCAAATGATTTTCGTTGTTTTTATTGCGTATGAGTGATATGCCTTATATAGTACTACGTACGTATGTAGCTCACCTCTGTTCCGTGGTGTTAAACTCGATTGATACTCATACATTCGGTTTTGCCCAATTCGATGCGGTTCAATGCGTTCTGCTTCATTCACTTAGCCCCCACAGACACACCAGCATTGAAACCTCCCACTCGCATTCACGACTCTGCCATTTGCCATTTGAAATTACTCATACGCCGCATGTGATGTGAATATTAAAAAGGAGGGAAAAGTTTATGATAAAGGCACCTCTCCGCGTCATGTTCGTATATAGTAGGTATGTATGTATGTATTTATATATATAAGTAGATATACTTTGTTGGTGAAACAATCTCAGATTATGAATGAACTTTAGACAGTTGGGTTAGATGAAGGGATTTGCACAGAATAGTTGAGGAAACTAGCTCAGATTATGAATGAATCACTTTCGCCACAAGAAGTTGAGCAAGCCTCAACGAAGCCTCAACTGGAGTAAAGTTTGCAGCCAAATGGTGTTGAATACTTTAAGGAGTTTGCCTATAAACACTGTCTCAAGATCATTTGTGGTTGTGTGGGAGTTAAAGCTTCTGTTGCCCTGAGAGTATGCTTTATCTTTAGCCACTGTCTGGCACTTAACCGGCTTGAGAGTCTTTTTGTAAATTGTGGCCCAAAATTGAATCAACAATTCTTGAAAACCCATTTCGAGCCACTCAGGCTAGAGCAGGAGAGCAGCAAATACTTTACCTCAATTATGGTAACTCCTTCAGCCTCCTTTGGTGCGGGGCTTACCTTTTGTCAGCCCAGGTTTTTCGGGACTCTTTCACTTATCTTCCGGCCATCGAAATGAATTAGTCCAACAACATAAATTAAGCACTTAAATGTTGTAAGCTTTTTCCCTTCAGGCAAACTTTTTTGGGGGCTCCATTTCCTGGCTCCATAAATGATGACCCCTGGAGTCGGCTTGGGGCGAGAAAAGACAAACACGGCTCAATGGGAAAGCCCTTTCCCGCTCTCCCCTACGCTTTTCTCCTTTCACTCAGCACACATGCACACAGATGAAGAATGGGAAATTAAATTAAACACACTCACACACTTTTCAGCCATGTGCTTGTGCTGCTCTGTGTGTGTGTGTGCGTGTGTATTTGTGTAAGCAAGGATTGGATTTAAGGATTGTTTGTCCAAGGACATTGTATCAACAATTTTCACTAGCAGTGTGTGGCAGCGTGTCTGTGCTACGAGGCATTGTAAAACTCATTAGTGAAGTGACCGGAAATCTTATGAAATCTTCCAAAAAAAAAAGTGAATAAAACAAAAAAAGAAGACTGCAAAACCTAAAAGAAAAAACACTACAAGCTAAAAAGCTTGGCACATCCTGGCAGCAGGATGGCTGGCGGGGAGGGGGTTCAGCCTGTGACAGGCTGGAGCAGTCATGCATGTACTTCAATTTTTCAGCAGAAATGAGTGCACATTTGACAAAACACACACACAGCAACACAGCAACATAGCCACACAGACACTGTGTCGCTCTCGCACCTTCGGTGTCGGGCCAGTGGAGCCCTAGGAGCCGCAGGAGCCTCAGGAGCCCCGAAGCCCCTTAGCCTGTAGCTGGCCAAATCCCTGCAGGACATATGTCCCTGCCTCTCTCGTACATGTTTTTTTTTAACTTCTGCCGCCGGTGCCCGAGCCGGAGCCCCATCGCTTCAGGCACACGAATATATGAAAACTTTGCACAAATATATTTGTCGGTGTGCGTGACTGCGTATCTGTTGTGTGTGAATGTGTGTGTGTTGTGTGTGGTGTGCGCGTGTGCATATCTGTGTGCTTTCATCTATGGGTGTGTACTGTCTATGGTTGCCTAATTCAAGCTCATATTTTATAGCACAGCAACAAAATCACTGCATCGGACGCAGCTACACAATTTTTGTGCCACGCCAACAAAATAAACCGACAAGCCAAAAAAAAATAGAAGCCGGGTAAAAAAACCGAAAAAGAAATCTGTAAACAAGACAGACCTGGACAGGGAACAAACTGTGGCAGAACTACGTGAGACCCAGCCATAATAGGGATGAGAGAACAGAACAGCTCAAGACTTACTCAAACGAAGAAGTTTTTAGGGTTAGGGGAATCCACATAATGAATACATAGTCTCGCCAGATGGTGAAATAAACTGAAGGGAACTCTTACCATTTTTGCAAAGGTTTCTTTTTATTTTGGTGCCCATAAAGTCGATTAGGGGAATGTAATGTCGCAAAGCCAAGATATAAATAATAATTAACAAAACAAATCAAAATTAATATTTAACTAAATGTAATTAATTATTACACCGGTCAACACGGTTTTTCCTCAAGGAACAAAACCAACTTTTTATTAAAGATATGGGGCTTAGAAATGGTTTGATGATATTTTTTTTTTTCTATGGCAATTGGGAACAAAGCAAACGAAAAATGGTTGTACATTTGGTACCTGATCGCGATCGCAATTCCCGATGGGCAGTTTGGGCCCGCAACCTTCAAAAATGTATTTTTTGTCCATTTTTTCCATTTTGTAGGTTTGGTTAACGAATTTTAGCTCCAAAGTCTCTCCATAGATTTTAATGAGCGATACCTTAAACGACGCCAAATTAATGCACATCTACACAATAAAAATAGAGAACACAGGATATAATTTTTTTTCGACTTTTCCTGAGTTTTTAAAGAATAGGAAAAAATGTTTCACACCGCTTAAAACTTTGTTACCCATAAATCAACTCCGCCACAAAAACTGGGTTCAGTCTAAAATTGATTTTCCGCTGTGTAAATTTGTAGCAATTAATTTTATAGGTCATAACTAACTTACACATAAAAAATAACTTACAAATTCGAATTTTCTGGTACCGAGTACACTTGGAAACTGGTAATTTTTTTCAAAATTTAATATGGCACACTAAAAGCCAGAAAAATACCTAAATGCGATCGTGCTGATGTGGCCGTCTCAAGTATTTACAAATATTTTCTTCACTATTGGTACTCACATTCATTAATTTTTTCGAGGAGTTCCTCCGAACTTTCCCTCGAAATTGCAATAAATGCAGAACTGTAGAAAAACATAAAGAAATTATTATGTTTATTGTATATAATATTGTACATAAATTCGAGCACACTTTTGTATGGCAAAAGTTTGAAGAACTTTTCCCTCTCCTCCGCCTTTCATCGGAAGGGCCACTCCCCGCACATCCAACCTTGCAAATTGTTGAATAATTGCAGTTGTTCCTTTGCTTTGGCTCTGGTTGTTGCCTGTGTTGCTGTTGTCGTGTGGCAGCTTTACCATTTTCCACGTCGGCATCGCGTTGTTTTCGCATGCAAATTTCCAAAGTTTTTTCGCTTTTATTTTTTGTTTGCTTTTGATTTATGTATACTATTACGCACTTTACTCGTGGCGTTAAAGGGTGTACCCTATTCGTATGGATGTACTCCTTACCTTAAAGGGTGTACCCTATTCGTATGGATGTACTCCTTTGCATGTGTCGGGCAGAGGGTAGCGGTTCGGCGTGCCGTTTCGGGATGTAAGTCAGGCTGTACTGCCAGTCCAAAATCAGCAGATAGGCGCACATGGGCGTGTGGTCAGTCGGCCTTACTCCTAAGTACTATACGGAGATTACTTGCTGAATGCATATGTATGTACATAAGCTATGTACACGTTGGAGAAACATGGAAAACGATCTAGGAAGCAGTATATGAAGCCAACCCACCAGCCCACACCCCCACAGACAGGGGTAAGTGTGTATATTCAATGCAGGCTTCTGTTTCTCTCCATGGACTGTCGAAGCAAAGAAAGCGAAGACTTAAAAACGATTGCGTTCATACATACATTTACTATTCTTTATTGGTAGATTTTTGTTTGTGTCGTTACTGGGGAAACAAATAACGTATTTGTTCAACAAATGCACCTTGGCGGCACGTCGGGCATTCGGGCTTCTGGCTCAGATATTCACGAATGCAGGCATCGCCAAAGAGGTGACCGCAGAGCAACGAAACCAAGCGATGCGGTCCAGAGGGTTCCCAGGCCAAGAAACAGATGCAACAATCTCTGTCAAGGGCAGTGTTTTGATTCGCAGTTTGCCGCCTTAGCAGCTGCACAGTCTGTAGCGCAGTCTCAGGAGCCTTGCCCTGCTCATCCAGGATCTTGCGGATCTTCTCAAGCTTGGATACCTCAGCTTGAATCCGAAGCACCATCTCGCTGTGCTCAACGCAAAGACTGTTATTCGAGTTACGCAGTAGACTCAGCTTATATTTAAGCGCATCGTTTATCTGCCGCTCCTTCTTCAATTCCTCTATCAATTCTGGGCGATTCATTCTGTGGATGCTTCGCAACCACAATGGTTGTGCGGCGGATCGGTTGCCATGAGGAAGCTCCGGTTGAGTGTACACCAGCGGAGGGGGATTGTGCCCTGGCATCGGCGGCGGATTGTGCCCTGACATCGGCGGGTCTTGTTTCCCACTATTTGCATTTGGCCCATCCCGGATCATTATGGATCACAGAGCTTACAGATTTATTTACTTTTACTTGTCAACTTGTGATTAGGGATGGCTCGATATGCTCGAATATATATTTGCATCCCATATCGATATGTGATATTTGTCATATATCGTTATGTTAACGATATATCTGTTGGATATTTTTATATGAAAAGAAACTTCTGCTGCAACAAGATTCTACACCATGGTATTTGGGATATTTCTGCGTATTTATTGTTTCCGTGACTTCAAAGATAATGAGTATATATTATATCGATATCGGAATAGACGCAGTGACGCAGAATAGGCGCTTAATCGGACGAAAGGGACTTGATGCTCATATTTATTTATTATATTTTTGTTGCAGAGTTTGTTGATACAGTGGCGCTGATAGGCACAGAAGTGGCAGAACTTCTGTAAAGCGCAAAATAGTTAAACAGCTTATATGTGCATTTTTATTTTTATATTAGAATGCTAGGAGCACCTAAACGAAGTTGCTTAAAATAATAGTAAACTTGGACAAGATATTCAAAATGGAGTTTGTCTGCGAGGCCGGTCTGTGGGTGTGTAATTTGCACGGCACTGAAAACTGCTCCAATAATTTCTCACTTTTACTTTGTAACTACCAATTTGGAATAGGAAATATTCCTTTCAAGGAATAAATGGTTCCCAATAAATGGTTCTTAAATCAAATAAAAATGGCCTACGCTGTAGTCAGCTGGTCCTAGGGGAGGGTTTATTTAAGTGGGACCGACCACTATCGGCGGACAGCATTTCGGTATACCAGGTGCGGTATCTACGTGATTGTAGTGTTGGATAATGTAAGCAGAGACAAAGCACGTTGGACAAAAATAAACAGAAGTTGCACCAGAAATACTTGCAGAGATGTCTGCTGCTGTTACAAATCTTTTGAAGGCAGAAAAGGAAGAGTGGGAACGGAATCCGATCCCGGGATTTGTCGCCAAACCGTCAGAGAACGAGGATGGAACCAAAAACTGGATGGTATGGAAATGCACGATATCGGGAATGAGATATACGCCGTGGGAGCTCGGCAGCTACCACATTTTGCTGTATTATAACAATCTGTATCCCGGCTCGCTGCCGCTTGTGCGCTTCCAGTCGGACATATTCCACCCAAATATCGGCTCCACGCGCTACCTACAGATTCCCAGCCTAGTGCTCGACCCGAAATTCCTGTTCCCGAAGTTGGATGTCGGCATGATACTGCTGGCTATCCAGCATATTCTGCAGTATCCTGACCTGGCTCTGCCCGCGCGTGCAAACGGCGCGGCCTTTGACTTGTTCCTGACCAACCGGCGCTGCTATAATGTTCGCATCGCACGCCAGGCCCACAGGCTGCGCTGACTCCTGCAAGCACCAGCCAAACAACAGCCAAAACACCTTTGTTCAACAAAACAACAGATTATTCCACAGACAAATATTAAATTTACACATGTGTAAAATCAAAAAACAACGAGAAACTTCTTTTATTTTTACGCTTTGCGTTGCTTGCATACATACTTACCGTAGGTGTGAGCGATATAAATACACATGCATATTCATGTATGTATGTATATGATTCTGAGACGATCTGGTAGCAGCGTCGCCGCTGAATTTTCATGCTTTAAGTCGTGTTTGGTGTCTGTCTTTCAGACTAACATAGATGCTGCAGTCATTTGAAAAACAATTGCTTTGCCAGGCATTTTTTGTAGCTGTATCGAATGGATGGATAGAAAATATCCAACTAAATACTCGTGATCATAGCACATACAAAGTGCATACGTTTGCATATGGGAAGTCCCCTATACGAGCTCCGTGATTTTATTTACATACATATGTATGTACATATTTTCATTTTATTTGATTTCGTTGCTTTGGCTGGGCCCCGCCACGCCTCGATTTTTATTTATTTGGGCTCTGCACGTTTTGTTTGAAATTTGTTTGAGTTTTTACTTAATTCTTGAAATGGCCGCTCGTCTGCCGCACAATTGGAGTTGCAACAAACAGCGGCAGCTGTAGAGGAAACAAAGTTTTGCCCAAGCGCTTGAATGAAGTGTGTGAAGTGGCTGAAAATGGTGAAATGGCAGGGCAGGGTTCGATTGGCGCGGGGCGGTGCGGGGCACTGGAAGTGGAAGTGCAGTCCAAGTTGAACAATTAAACTTTTGGGCCAAAGGCAGCAGCCGACGGGGCAGCCGCAGACAGGATTGCAGTGGACTGAACTGAACGGGATATGGCTGGCGGTGCCCAGACCTACATACATACATACACACCTACACACGCACATGCATATGTATGTATGCGTGCACATGCACATACACATGGACAGCGCAAGTTTTAGTTGAGTGGAAAAACCCAAAGCAAATTTTGACTCCATTGAATTTTTATCTGTTGCCTTCTTTATCCAAACTTTCTTCCTGGTCTTCCTCTCTCTCCCCTCCCACGCCCACCCACCGCCCACCACACACTCTCCTTCTGTACAACATTTTCTTTTTATTTTTTTATTTTGCCCAAATTGAATTGTTAAGCGTGTGGGCGTGTACGTGGGCGTATTTGAGTATCTGTTTTTCTTATATTTCGTATTTTTTTTGCTCTGCGCTTTACAGATAATATTATTCGAAAAAAGTTTTGGTGCGTGACTAAGCGCTGAAAATGTTGTCCTGAGCACTCTTCTCTCTCTATCTCTGTATATCTCCATCGCTCAATCTCTCTCTCCCCCTGTCATTTTTCTGGACTAGTTTGAAGAGCTGTTGAAGTCTGCAGTGCAGAGGAATTGTATGGATATTGTACTTTACATGATTTTTTCAAGATGTACATGCATATGTCCTCCAAGAGGATGCTTTTCTGTCCTTCATCGGTCCGTTAAATGGTCTCTTTATGTGCTAATTGATTTGAATGCAGTTCTAATTGTAGAATGCGTTTCGGTGTGGCCGCCCAAAGACCTTTAACCTGCTTGAAGTGAGAAATCCCTTGAGCTTTGGTTGCATCACTTAAAGAATCCGAAAATCCCCGAGTTATTCATCAGGCTCATTTAATTAAAGTTGCCTCCTGGGGATCTGGGGCAAAGTTAATGAAAACTACACACACACACACACACACCCTCCCACACGCACACACATAACGTGGGACCTGGACAACCAGTTTCATGGCCTCGCAAAGGGTACTTCGATATGAAGGAAGCTCTTGCGACACTTTCCTGCATATACATACGTACATATTTATGTATGAATGTAAATCAGTGGGCGTGCCGCACACATGCACATGTCTTGCAGTTTCCTATGCCAATGGATAGGGCAGTGCCGAGCCCTGATGTACATTAAGCTACAATAAATCGGTATGGATATGCAAAAGTGTAATACAGTGCACTGGATCGAGGGCAGGGTATCTGGTTCTTTGGCTTGGCTTTGGCCATTCTCCGTTTCTTAGTTAGTTGCTGAAATCGAGACAACAACTTCATGTGATGGGTGTGCAAACAAATTGAGGAATGCAACAACTACACAGCAACAACAAGAGCAACAGCAACGGCAACGGCAACAGCAACAATTGGAAGAACTAAAAGAACAACAAGGACAAGGACATTAAAATGTATGGCCCAAGGCCCAGGGCCAGAGCGGTCCAAGTATAAGCTAAATAGATGGTCCTACCAACCTACCAACCCAGGCAGACAGACAGACAGAGAGAGAGAGAGAGAGAGAGAACAGGAAGACAGGACGACAGGAAGAGAGGTGGTGGAGAGACGATGCTGATGAAGAAGGTGAGATGGAGATGGAGCCGGAGGAGCGAACGATGAACAGGGTGAGGGTTAGCTGCTGATGAGCAGACAATGGGCCAAAAGTGCTGAATATGCCTTACAGGTCATCAGGTTATCCCCTTACAGCACACACCAAACAGTCCTCTGCTCTCTGCTCTGCTCATTTCAGTTCAACCCACTTAGGAGGAGTGACAGAGTGGCGTGGAGTGGCCGAGGGGAGGGAGTGCCAAAGCAGACGGAGAAGAGAAGCAGTGAACATTGATGTATATCCCTCAATCGGGGCTAATTGAATGGAAAGGTCTGCTGCGCTATCCGACTTCCCCCCCTCTCTCTCTCTGTGCCCCTATTCCCCAGTCCATATCCGAATCCTTTTTCTGCCCTATGTAGCCCTCTATTTTGCTCTCGTTTTCGGCCCACTCTTTCTGTTCCGTTTGCCTTCTGCACCCGCGTTTCATCCGCAAAAAGCAATTTAGTTAGCACCTGGAAAATTTGATTAGCTTCCATCCCATGGACGCTGTCCTGTCTGTGTGCTTGGGATAATAATTCGTAAATGCTGGATTGTAGCCCGTTCGCCATATGCATTTATGCATTTATAATTGTCCAGGCAAACGGTTTATCAACCGCCAAATTCCCACAGCCCCGCGCCCACTCCCCCACCCAGCCACACACCATACATACTGTACATACCTACATGCATACGTATGTACATACGTTGGTATTTATTTGAAAATTCATTGGATTTCAGGCGGCGTGTCTGCACAGGGGCATTATAATTTGTGTGTGGATTTTCATTTTTAATGCCCAACGAGCGACCATGGAAATTGTTTTCGGCCAGCTGGCCGATCAATGTGTTTGTGTGAAATGTGAACGTGTGAGGGGGCTGGATGCAAGAGTACAATGCCGTCCAACCGAACGGTTCCCCTGGTTCGTCAAAGCCACCATGGCTCTTCGATCCATAAGCAGTGTGAAAACTAATCGTAATTAATTATGAGCCAAAGCCGAATCCGCTTAGATACTGCAGGGTTCGTTTCAAGTACTTTTCTGCAATGCAATGACACTGTAAGTGTGGCACGTGGCAAGTGTTTACTTTGCGTGTGTCACACCTTCCAGCACGGATTCCAGCGCCGCACATTCGTGGCACATGTCTCGCAGCCAAGCAATTAAAAGATTGCACACGTAACAATACAAGCCGAACCTAATCACGTGGAAGACATATCCGTGGCTGACATTCAGCAACTGCTGGAGGAGCTGAAGCAGCGCCTGGATAAGGGAAAGAGGTCTGCAATCGATCGTGGAGGAAGGAGAGGCAAGTGCTGCCCTGTCCGTAAATTAGTCAACTTTAACATGCAAAAGTGAAATCTGGTATACAGACAGACATATGTATATGTATGGAACAAGTAAGAACACTTCCGATTGTCATTTGGTGCGGGCATTTACATATTTATTTTTGTTTGTTTTGGTTCGAGCAGAATCATATGTATGCATCACCTCCAAGGCAGGCAGGTAGGCGGCGGCGGCGGCCTTTACCTGCTGCACACGCAACCGCATGGCAGCGATCAGTGCAAGCAACCGCAGCAGCAATAATTTGTGGGCTGTGCCTCGTTTGTTTGCGGTTAAGTTAATCATCTAAATATGCATGTGACTCGCTGCCACTTAATGGCATGGCCAACGCCGCGGGTTCCCAAATATTGTTCATCCACACCAGCGTGTGCCAAAGGGACTCACTAATTGCCCAATGGCTCAATGGTCCGCTGCTACATACCGACCAGCACAGCGCTGGAGGAAAGTCTCAATACAACACAGCGACAGCGCACAAGAAGACTTCCTTAACCAGGCTGAATTGGCTCAGGCAGATCTCTCAGAATTGTGTGACGAGCAGCTGGCTCTGTCTAAATGTAAATAGATGTATGTAAAATCTGGGCAGAGTCCCCGTCAATGCCTTTAGCTGTAACACGGAGCTATGCGAATGCCTGGAGCACTGATTCTTGTAAGCCAATGAAATTATTATAATTAAACTATGACATACATACGTTAATTTAATTTAAATATATGTATGTACTGGATTTATTTACCAGATTTGTGAATTTGAATCGGAAACAAACGAAGAAGGGCTTCAAGGGCTGTATGTCAAGACTAAGGGCTAAGACAAGCGGAACAATTTGATTTCATGAAGAATTATACAACTAATCCAATCCTCCATCGAGCTTTAATTAACAAGTTCGCCTCCGCGGCTTAATCAGCAAATGAGAAGTCCAATTTGGGTGCTGCAGAATAAAGAACTGAAATGAAGAAAATGTCTGTCCTGCGATTAAATTTGATTGTCATATTTGAATGGGTTTTTCACTCTTTCACGAATCTCTGTCCCTCTGTGCTCCTCCAAATCCGATTATGCGAACAAAACGCGTTCCATCCGCGAATTACATTCGAGGGACATAAAATGCAACATTATTCTTGTGGCCGTTGACGTTCGAGAGAGATGGAGAGAGAGAGAGAGAGAGAGGCAGAGTGTCTCCTCCCTCGCTGCTGGTCACTGACATTTCGTGTAAAGCCACATAATATTACCCCACTGTCACAGGACAGAGCAGACCAGCGACAACCCTTCACATATATGTCCAGCAGGCGGGCCAGGCGGCCAGAGGACATATCCGACAGCAACAAAATACGCTGGTATTTGTCGTATGAAGTGGTGGGTTCTGCTGGCATGGGTGAAGCTATAAAATACGCGAGCTTTTATTTATAACGACATCAGAAATTAATCTTGCATTATGTGTGCGCGTGTGGAGCTCGCTCCTTTCAGCTTATCCTTTTCATGAAGTTTGTCGTACAGTCGCTGACACATACTTATACACCTGTTCATCCTCACATTCACACAGGCGACCAAAGTGTCACTTCTTAAATGGTAATTTACAAATAAAACGAGCATTCATAGAACGTGCAACTTGCTGTAGTTAAATCTTTTCCAAAACATTACTGATTGCTCCACAAGGCAAGCTCACGATGAGCTTGTGGCTCTGCTCTCGTACCCATTCCTGTGCAGCTCTTAGACGAAGGTGGGCGCTCCATGGTGACGTCCAGGCCAGCATTAGGACGGTGCCGGACAGTCGCAATTGCCTGCACTGACGACCTGAATGCCTCCTATTCTGAGTGGTTCTTTCCGCCCGCAGTTTCTGTGTTCAGCAAGCAGCACCCTTGCTGTTTTGGACAATTTTTGTTCAGCTATTCTCCGTTTTCTCCGTTGTTCGGCAATGCTACCTTTAAATAAGGAATCTTCTTAATCGAATTTTTGTGAATCTTTACTTAAATCGAGTAGACGATATTTGATATTTGAGTCATTCTATGATCTTTCTGCCATCTCGGTTTTCCACAATTCGCTTTGCAAACTCTTGTCTGGTGCGTGTGTGTTGGCTGGCATCATTATACCATTCCTCGTTTGTTAGACATGTGAGGAGGCACTGTCGCTTCATCTCCATCTTCCAGGTAGATGCCCCCGCCCCAGCACGTTCCTCGCTTCAGTTTTTGGTGCTGCTTGGCGTGTCGTGCGGCTCCGTGTCCGGGGTTGTTCATGAAAAATTACAACTCTTAGCATCAGGCATAACGTGCGATAAATTCAAGAGGCTGGGCCCACCTGTACATCTGCAGGTACGAGCAGTATCTGTCTTCAGGCTGATTTTTGAAACTCCTGTGCGTGTAGGATAATTCATTGCTTATTATCTTTTTGGGGGCTGCAATTTTTGGGACTTACCTTTCTTATTACTTCTGATTCTGTGCTCCCTCAGAGGTGTGTGTGTGCGCGTGTTCCTCCCTTCACTTTTGTGTGTGGCAGGGGTTGGCTGGAGATCTGGAGGGTAGAGCACAGGCAGATACCAAAATGCTTTATTAATTTAGTGTGTGCCAGGGCAGGACTATCAAGATGGGTGCCCACACACCCACACACCCACACAGGCCACGGGCGAGGAGCCGGACTCTGGTGGGAGTGGGGCGAGGGTGAAAGCGTGTTGGCCAGACAATCGAGCCTAATGATTTATGAACTAGGCGCTGAGCATAGCCGCAAGGATATAGCCTGGCCATAGCCATGGCTATGGGCATGGACATGGACATGGGCATGGGCATGGGCATGGGCCTGGGCTCTCTGCCAGTTTTCCTTCGCCTTGGTCTGCGCTCTGCCTTTGGTGTGGTCGTGGTCTCTGTGGCGGCGTCTTCCCTGGACGCCCTGGATGATATATGATGCCGTAGTTTACCGAATGCTTAAATGAATTTTTCACACTGCAACCATTCCATGCTGTTGACTCGGAACAAAAGTCACCCAAGTGCGCGCTGGCCTGCATGAAGATGCCGTACAAAAAACGGCCCGAAAAACCGATGAGAATGCCATGAGCAAAACGGTGACAATTATGGGTAATTTTCTCCATGTTCAAATCATCTTCGAAGGGCCCGGCCCGGCCCGGCGGACCAGAATATTAATTACAACCCACACACAGCTGAAAAGTTTCAAGACTGAAGCGATATTTCTGTATAGAGATGACACAAAGCTTGTTTATTCATCGGGGTTTATCCAGATGTCTGGAATGTGATGGGAATATCCCTGTGACAGGCTCCAGGTACCTTCCATTGCCTGCTGACTCGTAATCAATATTAAGTACACGTAACTCTAATTAAAATAAAACTAGCAACTGCAGTACAACTATCGATAGACTTGCAGTGCTGTAAAGAATGATCTTGCGGTAGTGTTGGAAACTGCTCCACTTTGTCAACAAATTAAACTTAAGCAATTAAGTCGGGACAAAATGTCTGAATTCGCTGTAACTCGTTTGATCGAAGAGCGTGCGCAATGGCGACGAGCCCCAATGTACGGGTTTGCTGCCCGTCCCGCGAAATTGCGCAATGGAAGCCTGAACTATATGGTCTGGGACTGCATTGTGCCGGGCGAGGAAGGGACGGCCTGGAAGCACGCCCGCTACAACGTGCGGCTCATTTTTGACATCCACTACCCGGCATCCCTGCCGCAGGTGTTCTTCGAGCATCCCATCATACACCCGAATGTGGATGAGTCAGGCTGCATGACTCTGCCGCACTTCGACCCGAACAGTGCCAGCTCGTCGATCAGCATCAAGAAGATTCTTCGGACCGTGCAGAGCCAGATGGACAGGCCGAACATGAGTGATCTCTCGAGTGAGGAGGCCCAGTATTGGTTATCCGTCAACGAGGAAGTGTACTACCACAATGTGCAAGCGCAGTCACTCCGGATTGCCGAGAACGATCGCTCGCTGCCAAACTACAAGCCGCACCGGAAGAAAACCAAGAAAATAAAGTCAGAATCAAAACCAAAACCAAAATCAAAGCATGTACAGAAAAGGCGATGAAAATATCAAAACTTAATAGACATAAGATTGGTGAATAAAAAATACGAGCACACAAACTGATAAATGCTACTTTTTCTTGGTTATTTGGTTTTATTCGTTCGACCAAGAAAGGGAAGCAGAACTGCTGCAAGGGTCGTGCAGGTGATCGAGTGGCTGTCGGCGTTGCTGCTGAATGGCCCAAGAAAATAAGTTCTGGGCCACGAATGAGAAATCGTTGCTGTGGTGGGGCGGCTGAGCGTATTACCAACGACTCGCAGTCGGATAGCTGCCGTTGGGACAAGTTTGAACGTTCACTTGGACGAGACTCGCATTGAAAATGCTTGCCGGTCAACTGGAAAAAGGGTTGTGGGTTGTCTGGGTCTAGGTCTGGTTCTGGGTCTGGGCTTGGGCTTGGTCTGGGTGCCACTTTTTGTCAAATCAAGTGGCCACTTATTTCTGGGCGTCGTCATTAGCTTTCAACTTTTGCAAATTGAATTTGGGAACATTCAACATGTCAGCCAGCAAAACGAATGGATGCAGATGCCTGTCTGGCCCTACCCTCGCCTCACTATTTCTCTACACCCAAAATGGCAGTCCCCCATGCTGTTGTTCTGTTGCGAAGAGACAGAGACCCCACCCGTCACGGTCGCAGCTTCTTTGCCGGGGAGGGAGCAGCTAGCTCCCCCACTTGGGAGTTGCTTCATGTTTTTAAGTTCACTTTAAGTAGCTCAAAGTTAGTTTTTATGCTCGGCACACGCAGAACTTGGCTATCAGTTGATAAATAGCTGCAAAAGGCTTTAAAGTCGCCATCATCCTCCCGGCTGGTGTCGCTTTCGAGCTGGTTTTAATGAAGCTTTCGGCGTGCCAAGACGCCCGAATTAGCTGGGGCCCCAAGACTGCCACTGCCACTGCGACTCAGCTAAGTGCTAAGCTGCTGAAATGTCTTCACGAGTATGTTTGTACATAAACTTGTATGTATATCCATACATAATATGTACGTATATGTATGTATGTACCCCGGCCTGCACCCCGAGCATATAAATAAGTTAGCCCGTCCACAGAGGTTCTTTACGCCAAGCATAATAACGCGCTGAAAATGTATGCATACAGAGATATATGCATAGATATAACTGTACGGAAAAGCTTCCATGTCGTTGGGTCTCACAGCTGCCTGGAATATTTTCTTGGGTCTTGTCAGATAATATTGGCTTTCCTTTCGTTCGATATTAGCACCATCATTGGTACTCTCATGGACTTATTGCTGGTATAGTACTGCTACATTACATTTTACACACACAAAGCTTGGAAGAACACATTCCAGATCGCCCAAGATCACACAAAACTTCCTACAAATTGAACGAAGACTTGGAATGTATTTTGGATATTATCTAATTGCATTGGCATCAGCTGTGCGTTGTTTCTCCATCATTTATTGTGTACGTGTGTGTTCAGTTTCTCTCTAATTTTTGGCCAACCAGTTCGAAGCGTATTAGACAGCAGCCGATGCCCTGAATAAGGATCACAATTGTTGGTTAATTGGCAATCAATGTGGCTTGTTGTGGCTGAAATTACTTACGAAATCCTTCTTGTTTTTCCACCAATTTACATAGGTGCCTCAGCGAGTGTAAAATAAGTATGTGTGCATATATTCTGCCTAGATATTAAGGGGAAAGCAGAGGCGGAGTTCTGAAATTAGGAGCAACTTAATTGGGGATTGTTCAATATTTAACTGGAATTAATACTTGAATCATTCTTGTCATCCAAGATCATTCGTTCTCCTGCGTGGGTGTATTCTTGTACTCCATGGGGAGCGGCTCTTATTGAGACTCCTGTTCCTCGAAAATCTTGAGAGCCTGCAGACGCGCATGGAAGTAATACGAATGGGGTTGTGATATGAACATATCACGGGCTTCCAAATTGCTGTCACCATCCACGTCCGGATGGCTGAGTATGCGCTGTATGGCCGTAAGAGTATTCTTGATGTCGTGAGGCTCTCCCACCACGTCCTTCCGCTCATAATTCATGTAGCCCCACGAATCGACGTTCGGGTGAAACAGCGGCACGTGAAAATTCACCATGGGCAGAAATTCCTGGCTGATAAATGTCAGTGTGAGCTGGTATCGAGCATGTCTCCATGGCGTATTGTCTTCGCCCGGAATGGTGCACTCCCAGATGAAGTAATTTGGGCTTCCACACTGCATTTTCTTCGAGCGGGCCACAAAGCCGTAGAGCGGGTTTTGGCGCCACAACGAGCGCTGCTTCATCAAATGCTCAATAAATATGAAAATTGGTATCTGATTTGTATTTTTTGCCATTTTTTCTTGAAGCCTGCCCTTCTCGGCTAACCACCAGTAACTAATTTCCCAAACGACAACTTGACAGTTTGGTTTGGTTAATGCTTAGTTTACCCGAACTTTACTGCAGCGATTCGTAGTATACCGGCTGCATGAAACTGTGGTATAGTATGTGCATTAGTTAGTTAATTGTAAATATAAATAGATTCTATCCGCACTGGAACGATGTGACGTCAGCCGATGGTTGAACTAGTGCAGAACTTGACTGCAGCTTTTATTAGTATATTTATTATTTATTCGGGCTTATTATAACACAGACCGTCACAAGCGCTAATATAGACTTAACTAAAATGAGTATGGCTCGGACCAGAGTCTGCAAGACTTATAATTTGTATAATAAAAATTATGAAACAGAAATTAATTTTTGATTTTTATTATAAAAATCAGGTAGAACTGAGCTTGTTTTGACAGTCCACCGAATAATACATGCAGCTAAATTGTAGTTACATGCACATGTAGTAAACAAGCAAAGCTCAGTGTATTATTTACACGTACTCCTTACATGTGTATATTTCCATTTAATTTCCACGCAACACCTGAACACCACATGTCATGTACAGGGTACGGGGTAGAGGGTACAGCGCTATGTTTTATGCACTTTCGTTGGACAAGGGACAGAAGACACATAAGGCTGAGTGGGGAGACGGCTTAACAGTGTTAACAGCATCACTAAATGTTGAACTCGGGGTCAGAGCGATGAGCCACTGCAGGCCACTTCGATTTCTTGTAATTTATGCTCCACTTTTTGACTCCCACCCACACACGTTCCGCTTCCTACTGGTAACTCATTTTCCCCATCTTAGCCGACTATTCTGTCATCGTCCGTTGACCATTTTCATTTGGTCTGCTGCTGCTGCTCCTGGCCAACACTAATTAACTGACTTTGAAAAAGCAATTAAGTCATTTGTCTGCACACTCCCCAGACGTTCTCCGGCCCACTTCCCGACTTGAGTGATTGTGGCCTAAGAATAGATAATTCCGCAAAGGCCATTTAGTCACTTTAGACACTCAAACAGCTCTTGGGAGAGGTTCAATCAATCAATCCATTGAAGATTCTCCATACGAGAACGGAAGAAGGGAAGACCATCTGAAACTTGTTCGTACAATTTTGTTTCCTTATGAAATCCTTTCTTACGCTGTGCACGATTCTGCTGACTTTTTAATTGGAATGCTTAGGTTCTAAATACTTTCCCAAAGTGTGCCGTTCTAGGGTCTGGAAAATGCCTGAAATATTACTCGAGCGTTTATTTGTGTAGCTACGAGTACATGGGCGATTGATGATTTCGATGTTTCCCTGCTTTTCCCTCTTGCTTATGTTTGGTTTTCCCAATTATTGTTCCGATGCAGGGGCCATATAGCCAAGTCCAGGCAGAGGCAGAAACGGAGACCCCACCAACATGAGCAGCAACAACAGCATTGGAATTCTAGTTTAAAGAGACGAAATGTTGATTTAATCTCAATCATTGCGTGGGACTCACATTACCTTACCTTGTATGAGTACATATATGTGTATAATTATTCTGGTTCTTTCAACAACGTGTATGTGCATGTGTGTAGGTCCAGCAGCAGTTTTAGTTACAGTCTAATTTTTAGTTTAATTAATTTAATTCTTGCTTGCTACTTGAAGAGCCAGCAGACGCGCCTGGGTATCGTACAAATTTTTCTTGTATAAAAACATTAGTCTGGCTTCCCAGTTGGTGTTATCTGACATGTCGGGCTGGCTAAGCAGGCGCTGTATGCTCCTAAGAACATCCTTTATGCTGTGAGGATTCCCCACAATGTTCTTGCACTTCAACGTCATGTAGCAAGAACGATTGATGTTCGGGTGAAAAATGTCGTCGATAAAGCGCACCGAAGGCAGAATATTAGTGGTGTCGAAAGTCAGTTCAAGGCCGTATCGAGCATTGCTCCATGGCGTATGCTCTTCGCCAGGCACGGTGCAATCCCAAATTAAATAATTTTCTTTACCGTCTTTGTCCCCCTTTGGCTTTGCGACAAATCCGTAGAGCGGGGCTTTGCGCCACAGCGAGCGCTGCTCCGCCAAATGGTTCAAAAGGTTTTGCTTTGTTTTCATGGCCAAATCCATAATTTTCTCCGGTTTTTCTTTTGTTCTATCACTCGGACGCTTGACTAAAATGACAAATTAGCTTGTTCCAGCACAACACTTGTCAGCGTATTAGTCGATCTTATTATCGATACAGTCGATAGTCAGTGAAATTAAATTGAAATTGCTGCACCTATTAATATTACCGCTGGATGAATTTATGTTTTATTCTTAATTTGTTACAGCTCTGAATCATTTAATTGAAGTTTTGTCCACGCTTTGTTCGGTGACAGAACATTTTCCAACACTGCAATGCACGAGAACGATATGACGCCAGCCGATAGTTGAACTAGTTACTGCACATTTTTATTTTTATTATTATTATAGTAGATAGGGAAGCTTACAAAACTTAGCTAACTAGCAGTTATAGCGCTAGCTGCGAGGCCTTCGGCTATGTTGCTCGTGTGATCTTATTGCAGAAAATATATTTTAGCCTAAAATGATATACTTATTTATGTAGGTAGTTGATAAAGTAGTTTATAATCTATGCACAATTAAGTTGCTTATTTACTTGCTTGTTTATTGTTTTTGCTTTAATTATAGCACAGGCTGATAAAATCCAACATTCTGCATTATTCAAGTTCATATAACTTAAATATCGTCTGAGGCAGCCCTTTCAGACTATCGTGATTATCCATTCAAGCTTGCCAGATTTGATCAGACTTATTGGCCTTTTTCTCCTTTCCTGCCTCTTCTCCAATGTTGCTCTTTGAGCTTTTCGGCTCGAGTTGTTTGACAATGGTGCTGGAGCTGGTTCTTTGCTGTTGCTGTTGGTATTCATGGCGTCTGTTGTTGTCTTTTCATGCAGAATTTGGCTTAAACCAGTGCCAGGCCAGAAGGCACACAGCAGCAGAAGCAGAAGCTGCAAGTCAAAGCGATGCAAAGGAAAGAGGGGAAATAAAATAAAATAATATGAAACGAAATAAAGCAAAGTTGAGCAGAATCATGGATTCAGCTGAAAGGCAGGGCCAAGGCAGCAGCCAAGGCAACAGACAAGCCAGAACAACAAAAACAATGACAATATATTCCCAGGAAACATACATACATAAATGAACGCACAGGGAAGCCAAAAGAGCTGACAGATTTATTACACTGTCAAACAGAAGTTTGATATATGAACTTGAATCATTTAATCATATTGCATTTGTCATTCGCAAATTGATTGAGGCCCTCGAACATTGTCTCCGATCTCTAGGGAATTCGTTGAATGAATGGGGAATCTCCCCTTACGGGCAGATACTCGTCGTATCTCGATGATTGACAAACGAAATACTCGTATCGAGATAAGAAAGTCCGCCCATAGATACTCGCAATTCTGGCAAAAATGCCAGAAATATCTCTGTTTGAACTAATGAAATCAAATCAATCTCAATCTCTTGGTTTGAGTTGCGCGCCCACACACACACACACACACCACACACACAGGAGGAGGATTTGGGGGCCTATCTATCGACTATCTCCCTGACAGCATCCACATTTTGTGTGTCAGTGTGTGGCTTTAGAAGAATCTGTGTAGGAAGCCAAAACTTGACCCAGCTGCTATAAATACAAATTGGATAAAATTGCAGTGCGTGCCGAAAAATAAGAAGTCCAAGTCAGCCACAGGAACGGGCGCGGGCACGGGAGGAGGAGCTGTAGCTGTAGCTGGAGCAGGAGCAGAAGCAGGAGCAGCACTCCCTCCCCAAAAAGAGGGATCAGATTAAGACACTGGAATGCGGAACGTGGCCAATATGCTGCTGCTTCTTTGGCCATTGAGGGTTTTTTCCACCATCATTATCAACGAGCTGGAATTTTTCGCAAGCTGGGAAACAACCCACAACAGTTGGTTGTCCTGGGCAATTATGACAGATGGAAAGATACAAGGAGTAGGCGGAGGGTGGTGGGTGGTGGTCGTGGGAGGGGGCTCTGCTGGCTAATTAAAGTGCGTAAATGTGCTCCCCACACTACCGCTCCCCACACGTATCCAGCAGTATCCAGCAGTATCCGGAGATCTGTCTGCCCCACTTCAGTTGTTTGGGGGAAATTTTGGAAATTTTACAAATTAATTTCATGTTTGAAGCAAATTCGTAAACAAGTCTTAATGTGCACTAAAGCGTGTATTTCCAAGGGCGCTGTGCCGCAACACTATGGGGAGGGGCCTCCAGCCTCACATTGGGTGGTTGCATGGCATTGCCTAACCACCCATCTAATAATGTTGGGCGCCCGCCAGACATGAATTTAGCATTTATCTAGCGCCACTTGAACAACGTGCTCGTCCTCGTGCTCAGCGTCGGCGTTGGCGTTGGCGCTGGCGTTGGTGCCTACTTCGATGCTGACAATGAAGATGAAGATGGCGGCGGCACAAATTTTAAGGGATGAGGAGGAGGAGTAGTGGATTGTCAGGGTGTGGGGTGCGGGGTGCGTGGTGGTGCCTGGTGGCTCGGTGGTTTGGGTTGAGCTAATTTCAACGCCTCTTAGGCGCACAGTGGTTGCACACACGCGGCCTGGCCCTGTCTGTCTGTCTGAAGTGTGGCAAAGTCAAGGAGCGCCGCGAGAAGAAGTCCCTGCAGTGGGATAGCAAGCAGCGCCGCAAAAGGAAACTTCAACATTGTTACGGCTATATTCCGCCAGGGCTCCATGTAAGCCTCTCCGAATAGACCGCAGAGAATGGCGCTGCGAGGCGCACCAACAGAACGTTTTGTTTCATTTAATTGAAAGTGAGCTTGAGCCCTCTGATCAAAGTTTATCTAAAATTTAATTTCAACAGTTTCCACCCCCGTCCCCTCATGCATGTATGTGTCTCTGATTTTTTGCAACTGCTCGCACCAGTGTGCACTTACTTTTGGCTCCATGGGCATGTCAACAGATTCTCCACTCGAGTGGCGGAGACTTCTTTCATGGCTTTCATGGCCAGTAATTGTTGTTGCGGCTGTTTGCTGCTGTTTGTTGCTTTTGTAGATGTAGATGTGACGGGGCAGGTTTTTGCCATTTTGCCATAGCCATGTTCGAATTTGTTTCAATTCCAGGCCCAGTCATCAGCTCCATCTCCAACTCCAGCGCCAGCGATAGCTCCAGCCAGCGACACGTACGAGGCATGAAGTCATGCCTGTGCCAGTGCCAGTGCCAGTGCTAGGGGCTAGGGGCTAGGGCCATGGAGATGCCGGTGGCGGTGGTCGTGGTGGTGGAGCAGTCATGGGAGCTGCTTTTGGTGGCCAGTCAAGAGTGAAACAGCGCTGTTAATATAAAGTAGGTAATTGAGATGGAAACTGAATGAGGAGAGGACGTGAACGTGAACGTGAACGAGGACTCTCCTAAGCTTTTGCCTCCTGCCGTCTGCCGCCTGCCTCTGACCCTGCTCCTCCTCGAACTTGATCAAATTAATCAAGTACAGTGGACTCCACGCTCTGCTCCCTTCTGCGTGTGTGTGTGTGTGTGTGTGTTGTTTCTCTTTTATTTTTCTTCGTGCTGATTCAGCATTCTGGCTATAAAATCATGCGTGGGTCTGCAGACAATGAATGCACATAAAAATAATAATTGGAATTGGAAATGAAAACAATTTTCATGGCTCCCGGTCTTCATGGACTCGCATCGTTCACATGATGTGGCACAAAAACTTCCAACACGAGAAGCCATACTTATATTTCAGTGTGTGTGTTCTGTGTGTGTGTGTCGTGTGTGTGGAGGCATCATAATTGCAATTCCAATTCCAATTGTGTGCAGGTGCTGGCCCCTGAACTTTTTCACTTCTCCTCTTTCTATTGTGCACAAACTCCCAGCCGCCATTCCCGTTTGACCTTATCGACTTCCGTTACCCCCCGGGCACAATTATCGCCACCAAGACATGGTGACACGGGACTCTCCAGCCAAATCGAGTGTGGCACAATTTCAATGCTCTGCAAAAGCCAGTCGAGCCCGTAATGCGCTTATCAGTGTCACCCACACCCACACACCCACACACACACACTCACACTAGCACAAAACAGCACTCCTGTTGCCATTTGCATATGCATGAGCATTCCACGGCGCACCCATGGGGCGTATGCGTAATGTTCGTATATCAGTCTGCCTGGGGCACGGCGCACCCATGCGGCGTATGGGTAATGTTTGTGTAACAGTCTTCCTTCCCACTTAGCAAGTGCTTATTTCCAGCTAGAACAAGTGGCTGAAAGTGGAAACAGGAAGCCCCCACTTTGAGAGGGGTGGGGGGCAAAACGATTAACAAAATGATTTTCGACCAACTATCGGATGAATTCGGGTGTGGCAGGGAAAGCTGTGAGGCCGGTGGGCAGAGGCCTGGCTGGTTAGGCCGGCAAGGGCTATATGGCCAACCCTACAGACAGATCTCTTTCCAGCCACTTGTACATTTGTATAGCCCAAAAGTCCCAATGACCCATAAAGATCACAGGATCCAAGTAGCATGCAGAGACAGTTTCCCCCAAGACAAGTCCAACCCGAGTCAGGCCAGGGAATCGGGCCGGGCTGGGCTGGGGCAACAGAATACAAAAGCGTAAGCAATAAAATGAATTTTTATGCCGCATTTTCGCAATGCAAGAGGCGAGAGTGCCACCTAAAAAAATATGTGTGTGCCACCTTTGGACGGACCGACACACTCGATCTCGGCCCCAGGCTGCGGAAACGGCCTCGTTGCATTTCTGCAAACCAAAACTGAAACACCGAAACCGAAAACTGAAAACCCAAAACCCAACAGAACCGAAGGGAGGCGAGGCGAGGCAAACCGAACACACATTTACACATGTAAGTGCATAAAAAATGTTTATGAATTTCAGTTTATGGCGCGTAAAACACGCCAATAAATGTACTAAGGCATTAAAAACGCCTTTCTCCTCGCTCCTCGATACTGGCGCACTCTGGGGTCGTCGGTGTCGGTGTCGGTCCCACCCGTTGGACTTTGCCGCACTAATAAACAATCAGAAATGGGCATAAAGTATAGGGGGAATCGGGCAGAAATGGCAAACGGCAAACAACAACGGGAATTCCCCAATATTTTATTTTATTTTTTTCCTTTTTGCCCCCTGCTTTTTTTCGCATTCGTTTCTTCCTGGCTCCTTTTTTCCAGAAGGTGTTAGTCGGCCCGTTGGCGCAATTCTTGTGGGCGCATGAATATTTATTCAAACAATATATATACATATGTACGTTTGCAAGTTGTGTGTACTTTAGGGTTGCCCTTATTTTGGAAAGTTCTGAATTTTAAAGGTTTCTTTTGTTACAGAGCTGCAGATTTGAGGTCAAAGTTGAAAATATACGATTGCTCCGATCGGATTTATTTTTGTATGTTTTAGAATATAAGAATATAATCCTTATCCGAAAATTTCAGCCAAATTTATGCATATTTAAGCCCACAAAAAATAGTTAATACACGACTTTTGTACACCCAGCAAGAAAAGCCCCTCCCCGATATTTCACGCACTTACGACTTCTCTAGTTGGTGCTTTTTGCAAATGTTATCCTATTCGCCTATTTTATTTCCTTATGTCGTGCAGTCAATTTTCAACAAAAGTCCATAATAAGAATTTTTTTTTTAACTTTTCGCTTAGATTTTAATTTTTATGCTATTGATTTTTGTCCAAGAGTGGTTGTATTAAAATTGAACAATTTTCACTTACATATTGTTATTAATATGGAAATATTTAAATTTCATATATTTTATATTTAAGTTTCATATTTAAATTTAATATGTTTCATATTTGGAGTTAATGTCATTTTTAAATTTAATATCTTTCATATTTAAATTTAATATGTTACATATTTAATTTAAATATATTGTAGCCTTAAATTGAATATGTTTCATATTTATATTGAGTATATTTCATTTTTAAACTAATTGATTATTATTTTGACTACGCCGGCTATATTTCAAGTCCTCATGGTGTGAATTGGTTAGAGTTTTCAACTAGAAATTATCGCACTAAAATAAAAGAAATAAAAATTAAATAACAAGTTTTTCCTTTATTTTAAAACAAAAATTTTGAAAATAAGTCAATTTAAACATGAAACATGTAATATGACCGTAATAAAAAAGCACTTTTAATACATTTATACATACTTGAATCAAAGTGAATTATATTCAATTCTACTATGTTTGTATTTAAAAAGCGCATATTAAATCAAATATAAGTGTAGGTATTTATACAATGCCTTTTTTCTATTAGTAACCCTTTTGCGGTAATACGCGCATCCCCTAATGAAAGAATTCAATTAAAATAGAAAAACGATTTTTTACAATCAAAACTAAAGTTTTTCCAATAATTTAATTTTATATATTTTCATATAAACTAATAACAAAACCAACATAATGCCAGCATTTTTTAAATCTAATAATAATTTAATATTTTGTGCCAAAGGGGTAAGGAAGGAGCGTGATATTATAAAAATATTAGCCAATTGAGCTGCAATTTTCGGAGAAGGATTGTATTCTTGTATGCTAAAACGTCAAAACATAGATCCGATGGGTGTGATATAAGGTGTAGCTGACATACGAACCATGGTCAAAACATGGTATTTTTGTTTAATTTGACCTCAAGTCTGCACCTCTAAACGTATTCTGATCGGGCTGAAAGTTTCGATTTTATTGCTTTATAACAGGAACATTTTTAGACTCTGAGACCTTTGGGTACGACACATTTTTTTCGCCCATTCAAATAAGCACAACCCTAATACACATACGTACATAAATATGTATATGTATATGTGCATGTGTGTATTTCCTGTGTACTTTTGTTTGTCTCTCTGCTGCTTGTTTGGTTGTGTCTTCGGTCCCTTGGTGCCTCCTTGTATTGTTACTCTTTTTGTTGCCTGCGTTCTGCCAAATGCGCTCTAATGCACTTTACGACACTTTATGGCAGCTGTCTGAAGGGGGCAGCGACCCAGAGGGGGAGAAGGAGCCTGGCAAATGTAAATTATGGCAAATTGATGGCAGCACACATATGTGACTCGTCTCCGTCTCCCTGCTGCAGCATAGGTGATGAAACGTGACTGATTATGGAATCCCATTGATGGATATGAACGTAAAAGGCTTCAAAACGATACGGCTATGCCCAGAATTCCCCTTGGCTTTTGTGTAATTGCGAAATAAGCAGTTATATGTCTCTATGGCCCTATAGTCATTCCTCGATTGTACTGAGGGCTGAAATATTTACCAAACAAGTCCCTGGCCCTGCCTACCTTGAGCAGCTGAACGGCTGCCTTGTCCCCAATTTCCGGCCCACAAATGACACCAAACATTCGCCCAAATTGCACTTTTTTCTCACTCTTTTGTTGCCTGCCGGGAACTCTAATGAAAGCCCTGGACAATGTCCTGTGTCCTGTTTTTTTCTGTGTGCTCTTGATGCGGGTGCTGAGCCTTGCCAGGACTCGGTGGGTTCTTCTAGCATTCAAATGGGTTTCTGCGCCCTTTTTGTGTTCTGTTTTTTTTTTAGGTTTTGCCCTACTATGCAAATCGAGTGGGCGCGAGCTCTGTTATCACCAGGACTTTCTCTTGTGCTCATCCCCTTCTTAGCAGTCCTTCCCTTCCTCAATCTCTGCGTCTGGTCCGGGATTTCCCTTTCTCTTTGGTTGCTCTGTTTTCTCTTTTTTTGAGTACTTAACGCCACGAGGAATCGCCCGAGACAACTGAAGCGCAAAAAATGCGAAAAACATGCAGAGCATAAAAGCGGGGAGGGGGTGCTTGGGTGGATGGAGACGGAGACGCATGGCGGGAGAATGGGAGAATGGGTGAATGGGAGGCGGCGCGTGTAATCAAAGTGTTTGGCTATCAAAGATTCAGCGGCTTCTCCTTCTCGCGCAGAGGGCAAAAGTTATGCATAAATTTCGGACACCATCACAGCTCGACCCCCCAGATCCCTTCCAGAGGAAGGCTGCTGCCCCACCCCCAAAATCAATAACGGAAGCAAATTAGGTTCGTCTTCAAAATAGAATTCCAACAGTCGCAGCAGCCCAAGAAAACGCCACCAAAAACAAATGAGATTACAAGCCAACATATAATACATACACATACTTACATACATAGTGATGTACATGCAGACATAGGGATGTACTGCGGTGGGGTGGGGTGTTGAGTTCCAACGATCCTAAGTGACATTGTTTGGTGGCTGCCGCAGGAGTCGCGAGCGGCCACAGGCTACGAGACACGAACAGACACGAGTGCCTAATATTAGCCGCACATAAAATTTTATTATCACGAGCGTAACAATTCAATTGGGGTCATGCTTTATGACGCCTCCGGGGGAACCGAGGCAGGGCAGCCAGTCGACTTCGACCAGAGGCCGCTGTCCATCGTCCATCCCCTGCCGCAGTCTACAAAACTGTAGCCCCAAGCGCCAAAACGGATAACAAATTTGGGTCACTCAGGTGCAGCCGTGCTCCTAGCACGTACGTATGTGAACATGCAATTAGAGACGCAAATTGCACTGGCTGGATGGATATGGCTGCAGATAAACAGTCGCGACTGCATTCTGCGAGTGTATTCGTTCTTTCCATATTATGCATATCTTATCTTCTTATTTTTATTTGTGTTTATCGAAAGTTTATGTTGGTTACAACACGAGTATTTTTCTTGTACTTAGTTTTGAATTCTAGTCTTAATGTTAATTTCGGCTTAGGGGTGTATCCTTTTCCTTTATTTTCCTAGATAGTTAGCATATGTATTTATTACAGTGCAGGTTCCTGCATAAGTTTCTGGAATCTGCTGGGACCGACAGTAATGCTGAGTCCTGAGATGATCGGATGGGCGCAGCAAGAGATTTGAGCATAAACAGGGAATTCAAATTCGTATTTTGGAATGCAAATTTGCAAAGAATTGCGTGGCCGTGTGGGACGGACAGATGGGACCTGTTATCCAAGCGCGTGGTGTTGGCCAATCACATTGTTCGACTTGGAATAGTGCGGCCTCTCCTAGGCGAGCCCGCAGCTCCTGTACCAGCCACAGGGTCCGCCCAGTGGATCAAACGGCAGGAAGGCAACAGCTTGAACCGAATCGCACTGAGCAAAGCCGCATGGCAGAGTCATAGAGTACCTAAAACGTTGGCATACAGTTGCCGGCAAATCGGGGCAGCCACCAAAAACCAGAAGAGATCGGTGGCCATCGCGAATGTGGTGCCTGTCAGGGCAGTTTTCAGCCTGATGGCATCGTCGATATCGAGGGTTTTTACAAGGAGTTTGCAATGGGCGACCAGCACCGACCATTAATTCATGGGAACATTATCGGCCAGCAGATTCTTCTTCAGTTTTTCAGCCAGCAAGCCCTTCGATTTCTGTCCCATTTCCTCATTGTTTATCTCCGTGCGTTCCGGTTGCTCTTGGCTTTCGATCTATGCCAGCAGCCACTTGGAGCTTCGCTTTTGCTGTCTGTATTTGTATCTGGTCGAAGTTGACTCTCTGGGAGGCATGCACCAGGTGGCTGCTCAAAGGCTTGGCCCCGAAAATGGATCTGAAATTCATTGACTCGAACGCAGACGATGGTTTTACCATAGGGAGATTATTGGTAGCCTGCTTCACAAAAAGTGTACGTTTATATATCTGGAGGATGTACACACATATTTATGTATATTTATGTATGTGTGTACTTACATATTGTCACCGCAGTGATGTTGAGGCCTTGGAAATGAGGCAGTTTAGATAGTTGCTGCACGATTAAATTGCATACTTATCATTCAGATATGTATGCATGTACATATGTAAGTTAGCTATCGACATTTGATTTGAAGGGAAAAAACGTGGAATGGAATCTTCAGGGTAAGCTCGAAATTCTCTCACTGTTGCAAGTCTCACAATGTACATTGCACATATGTACATACCCACATACCTATGTGTGTACATACTATACTCGTCGGAGTTGCGATGCCACTTGATACGATTATGATTATTTTTGTCAATGGCATTTGGCATTCTTGCGCGAGAGTAGGGCAAAACTCAATTTGGGGCGAAACTCATTTGTCGCCGTGACGGAGGAAGCGAAGCTGCTGCTGCTGTTCCAATTGGATCAATTGTCTCACTCTCGCTCCAATTGGACTGCCGTGCCGTGGCTGTTGTGTTGCTTCGCTCCTCCTTGTGCGCTTCCACTTTGCCCATTGTGTGCTCACTCTCTTGTTCTTGTGTACTTTACAGTTACGTGTGGAGGAGGGCGACTCTCTGGCTGGGCGAAGGAGAGGGAGGCGGCAATAAGACTGAAGCTGGAAAATCCTCACACAAAATGCGTCGAAGAAGAAGTAGCGGCAGCAGTCTTATTATCAGCAAACAACAACAGCAGCAACTACTGGAGAGGAAGGAGCAGCCGCAGCAGACCCTGGCAGCGCAGCGACCGAGGCAGCAGCAGCCGAAGGCAGCGAAAGAGGAACGACAGCAGCAACAAAATCAAAGGTTAATCCCGGTCCCACGATGCCCGCTGCTGCTGCCGCTAATGCTGCTAATTGTTGGCCAAGCAGTTTACGGTAAGTGCTATGGGTAGTAGAGAGGGGAGGGTGTAGGCAAGGTATATTTATAAAGGGTGAGCTGATTACAGTTACTGAAAAAGCCAGGGCTAAGGAAAAACTATAACTCTATTTTTAACATCATTTTATGGAAGATCCAAGTTAGTTGTAGTATTTATCCAGCATTATATGGTACGCATTATTTCTTTATATTAGCCTGCATCGGCAGAGAGAGACAGAGTGCCACACACTGCAAGTATACGCCTTGGATACAGCTCGAGTGAGTGCGTAGCTGGAAGAGAGGGCTAGCATCCCTAGACATGGCTGGCAGTTACATCCAAGGGGCACGGTACGGCACACAGGGCGGTGGTGATACATAAAACATGGCCGGAATGGCCACTGCCCCTCTGTGACCTCATTAGAGGTTCATTTGTTTGCTTATTTATGCAGACACACAGATACACACTAAGCCGAGAAGGAGCTTGTGAGTCGCTTCTGTGGACGCGACTCTACTCTCATACCCGTACTCAGTCAGTATCCAGATTTGTGAGCTTATACATCGAACACGTAGTATCTACATCTTCTCCGCTAGCGCATTGCCCAGGGCAGAGTGTGTGCGAGCGAGAAAGAGAATGAGTAGCGTCAGCAGCGTCGGAGGTAGGTAGGGGAAGCAACTGAAAATTAATTTCTTCATTCTGGCTATATTTATGATCCGATCTGATTCCAATTCGGCAACCTGGTAGATATGATGTAGTCTCTGAGATCTAGGCGCTCATCAAGACGGACAGACAGACACACATCCACTTTTACCACAAACCTAATATACCCCTTACTCTTTTTGAGTACGGGTATAATAAGCGCTGAGAATACACAAGTGTATGCGTGTATGCGTATATTGGATCATCCAATCCATAGCATATGGCATTTGTGGCCCTTTGTGTTGCACTACCAATTTCTGCCAGCAGTCGAATGAATTACATTTTCGTTTTTTATCCAAACAAATTCGAACTCCTCTGTACCAGAGCTCTGGTGTGTTCATTGCCCCAAATTGTATGCTACACAGAAGACACAGAAGAGACTCACACACATGCCTACATGTGTGCGTGAGCGTGGCTTGGGCTGCGTACGCAGTTTTGCCTGTAATTAATTGACTCGCACATTTTTCGCATCAGAAACAACACAAAAAGGAAAAAGGAAAAAGAAACGAACAAACGAACCAGTCTGGGAAAAACTTCCTCGCCCACACGTATGTATGTACATATGTATGCATTTGTGTTTAAGAGTGTATCTGCATGTGTATGTGTGCATGTGCTTGAGTGTGTGTGAGTGAGTGGCTTAGAGTACGTGTGTGCTGGCAAAACAGACGACAGTTGGCCGGGATGCACAGGCACTGCAGTCAAGGTCGTTGGAGCGAGATGCCATTCGGCCGGTGCCTTTTTTATGCTGTCGCGTTTGTGGCAGTCGGCCAAGTTGGTCAACATGCCTCATGCTGGCTGCTCACACAAACATACCTACATACTCTGTACTGTGGATGTGTGCACTCGGAAAAAGGAAAGCAGAACCAACAGATTCAGGCATCCCCAGGAGTGGCCTTCAGGGACTTCGGATGAGACATAATGCACATCCGTACACCTCATTATATCAGTCATCACTACATAAACTCTCATTAATTGCCACTCTCTGCTTGGCACTAGCATTTAATGCTCATTTCTCCGAGTGTACATGCACATACAAGCATACGAGTACATGTATGCAGTGTACATACAAACGTGTATGGTCTGCCTGGCTGTGTTCAATTGAAGTCGTGAGGCAACTTAATTTGTTGGCTGTTGGATTGCTCCACTTAAAGGCTACCGCCAGGCGATTCCATGCACAGCGCAAGTGCTCCTATTGTTATCGATAAGTCAATTGGATTTGATTGCCGTACTACTACATACATACTCTCTCATATGTACACATGTATGTAGGACTTCCGCTGTTGATATGTCAATTATTGTTGCTTACTTTGATTGTTTCTGACAGTCCTTTATTTGCTGGCAGCATTTATGATGTACACCTGGCTCCCCATCGAGCAGCATAAAATATTCGTCAAATGTGATTTGAATTCCTTGTCTAACAAGCTAAATAATTCATTCAGCCACCGAGTGTTGGAATCGCATTCCGATGAGGTGGCAAGCATTTTACAATTATGTCTCGCAACTGGAGTACTGGTGGTCCTTGCAGCACACCATCATTTGGCAATGGCAATGGCAAATGCATTTTACGAATTTGATTAATTAATTCACTTACCAGCAGTGAGTAAACACAATATGGTTGAGCCATCCCTCTGATCTTTGCAGAGCGAGATATCCTTGAAAGGAATCAATTTAATTGCAGAATATCGCAGGACAGTGCCAGCTTTTACAGAAATTGCCAGCCAATGCCAGTGCCAATACCAAACAGCTAACTGATGACTGACTTTCACATTGTCTATGTGTGTTCCTCCACCTGTTCTTTGTTGTGTGCCAAAGGACATTTTTGACTTTTAGTAATTTGAGATTCAATATGGCAAAGGTCACTGGTAACCCGAATTCGTCGGGGGCGCACACAAAGAAAAGACCGACCCCGGTCCATAGACAAAGGCAAAAGAGACAGAAAGGGTCTCAACTGTGAAACTCGTTGATGGAGGGACGACGGACGGGGACAGTGGGCAGTGGACAGGGACGTTGGCATGCCACGTGCAGGAACAGAGAAATCCAAGTAATGTTGCCTTAATTTTGGGGATAATAATTTAACTAATCTCCGCTTCTCTTACTCCTACTCCTCCGCTGTCTGCGCCTCTGATGCCACTGCCACTGCCACTGCCTCCGCTTCTGCTTAGCAGGCCGGATCAAAGGGGAGGCAGCTGTTTACGGTCTATCCGTAATTGTAAATTAATGCAAGCAGAAAATGTGACCCCACACAAGATGGAGGCCTACCGGAAGTTAGCTCTCACACACACACACACACATATCCATAAGCAAACTCAGCCGATGGCTACACAGATTGTTTCCTTCATGCCCAATGCGTCAGAGTTATCAAGGATTGTATTGGGTCAGAGGCAGTTCAAAAAGCTAGAAATATTTTCAGCTTTAGTTGGGATACGTAGACCATGAGTATTGCCTCAAGAATCCTTTAATGGCACCTCATTGACAGTGCTACGGGTTAGATAGGAAAGGGTATCAATAGTGCGTTTCCCTTCGCTGTTTGTTCTGTTTATTCTGCTTCGCTTCGCCAATAATTGAATAATTTTGACATGAAAAATGGCACAAAAGATTGGGCCCACAAGCCGAGGAGTCTGTGTGCCACACATGGCAATCAAGTGGAAATATTTAGCTTTGAAATTTCCCTGTCCCCTAAAGTGCAAATGCAGAGTACAGAAAATCGCTCACAGCTGTGAAAAAAGCGGCCGAGACAGAGGGCCAATTTAAACAAAATAAACAAGCAAATATTTAAATGAAAAGCCATTAAATGCATATAAAGTATTATTTGAGTTTGTGGCCAAATCGGATTTCATTGCATAATAACGGACTACCGATCTCCAAAAGCCATAATGTAGAGGCAGTTGTTGGGCTTTCGGTCAGCCCCCCCTCCCCAGTAGGTGTCTTCACTACTTGTGGGGGGACCACTGGGGACAGCGTTTATTTATTTGAAATTAGAAACTGCCAACTGCTCCCAAAAGTGGCCATTAATTAAGGGCTACGGACGTCTCTGGGCCGCCTGCTGGGAGAGCAGCTTCTGGGGATTGTGTAATGACTGCAAAATGCTTACAAATAGCCATTTACGAATTTTGAGATGCCAGCCATAGCCATCCAGCCATGCTCCGTCTGGGCAGAAGGACAGAGAGCAGACAGAGGACAGCCCCGAGAGGACAAATGCGAGTGGATTGTCAGAGCTGGATTTGTAAATGATGGTCTCACCTTTTCCCCCGGAATGCGTTTGAGCCGCCCACACAAATGACAATCAATTTGGCGAAATTGTTTCGCACAGCAGAAGGTGGACGTCGGCATCGTACTCTGCTAAACCAGATCTAAATATATTAGTCCACTCAATAAGGAGAATTTAGGTTTCAATCATTGGAACAACTATCAGCCATCAGTCATCGGTCACCATGAGGTGAGGTGAGGTTCCTGCTGAAGATTTTCATAGTTGGGAGATCGGGGGATATTTGTGGGGGAGTTTGTCAAGCAGTCTATTGTCTGGAAAGCGTACTCTACAATTCAAGCATTTACTCGACTGCAGTTGATGTTTGAATAATTAATCCTTTATCTAAATTAAAGGCTACAACTAATCCTCCACCTCTGCCTGATTCGCAATGATTCCATCCGTATTTTTATTATATTGTAATATTCAAATGCATTTTGTTTATCTCATTCGAATGCCAATTAAAGCTTCTTTTTGTGCACATGTTTTATAGATGTTATAGATATTTTTAACAAGGCTTAAGTCTTCAATTTCCTATAATCATTTACAAATTCTGATCCGCTTTATATTTCTGTTATTATTCGCACCAAGCATGTGGAACCATTATTTCATTCAACATTGTGCGAATATTTGTGGATTTAGGGATACTCATGTCGAGTATCTACACATGTGTACGTATGCACATATGTGTATGTATGTATGCATATTTATTTGTATTCAATAGGGTCCCTCTTCCTGGGGCCACTTCCTCACTGGCAAATATTTGTTTGCACTTTTCGTTGGATTTCTTTTCATAATGAAATTTAAGCAGATCTGGCAAATGTTTGCTTAAAGCACTTTTCATGCTTCTGTCACGGCCCGTCGCATTTGGCCATTTGCTCCAAATGTTAGCTGACCCAATTGTGGACGCCATGCCCGTTGGGCTCGAGGGGGTTATGGGTGGTGGGGATGGGGAGGGTGCGGGAGGTATTCCCATCATATTCAAGCCCTTCTCGGTCGCTCACTCTCTCTCTGGGCGGAAACTTGGAGAAGTTGCGGGCAAGGAATTGGCTTTGGCTTTGGCTTTATTCAACATTAGCTAATTTGTGTGCGCTTCTTGTTCCCTTTATTTGTTTTTGGGTTTCGTTTCGTTGCGTTTCATTCATTTTTCCTTTTTTTTTGGGGTTTTTCTCCTAATTTCTGCATCTTGCACTTTGCTTTTTCCTTGCCCTGCCCCTGCCCATGTCCCGGCTTCCTACATTTTCCGTCACCACTTTTTTTTGTATTTTTACACTTCGCTCTTGTTTTTGGTCATTCGACTTAAGTGCCATACTGGATTGTCCTTGTTGCTCTGCCATGGCTGCGGGTTTTCCCTCGGCAGATCCAGCTGCTCCTTCTGCTGCTGCTGCTGCTTCTGCTGCCTGTCTTGACACTGATTTCAATTATAAATTTGTTGTTTTGTGTGTGTTTGCTGCTCTCGCTCTTTTTCTTATGTTCTTTTTTGTCCCTGCCCATGCCGAGCGTTCTTTTTACTTTTTACTTTCCTGGAACCTGTGAGCATTTTTCCTATACTGCGATTGCTTTCTCAATTGGTGGCGCTGCTGCGAGCGCTGTCTGGCAATCACTTTTAATCTAAGTTGGGGAACAAAGCCTGTCCCCTCCGATCCCCTCTATTCCTGTCCCACTGACGACTCCTCCTGCCCACGAAGGATCCATCTGATACTGCCATAACCTCTGTTGTCTACCCTATTGTCCTCTTGCTTGCTGCGATGTAAGCTCTGCTCTGTTTTGTTCTCCTCCTTGTCGTTTTTATTGGTTTTTTACTTTCCCGCTTACGTATATCGAACGAGTATTTACATATACATATTATGAATATTAGAGCACGACCCATCTACGTACACACAAACTAAAATCAAAATATTCTCTCCAGAATCGCTCTGTTAAACTGGAGCTTGAGCTTAAGCTTGGAGGCAATTAAACACTTGCCATAATGCCTGTAAAAATGTGTGCATTGGCTTAAAGATTCTGTCTGATGAATGCCCACCCAATAATAATCGGCGGAGTATTCTCTCAGCTTCATCCTGCCATCTGCATCTTAGACCAATTATGGGGTCTTGTTTTGTTGTCTTGCTTCGATTTTTGTATCCTCATTGGCCGTGCAGCTGCACGCCAGTCCTCTTTCTAGCCTCTATCCTCCTCTGTGCTGGTAATCCAAGCGTCTATTATTGGGGAGATTGAGATTGAGACATGGTGGATGGAGCAAGGGCTTCCCCTTCCTGCACTTTGCAGGCTGTGTTCCAAACCAGTTTCTGGACTTAATTAGGCTGATACTGAGGGGGGTGGGGGGCTTCTATTGAAACCGGCAGCACCGACTAAATCTAAATATTTTAGTTCTATTTGAATATTACTTTAATATTTTCTTACTATTCTGTTACACTCACATTTGCCGTGCATTGTTCGCCTGCGCTTTTCATTTGCATTCTCAATTTCCCGGTGGCAGTTCTCCGGATTCCTGCTCTCCTCCTCGCCTCACTCCACTGTCTTCTGTCCCGCACCCGTTCACGTACCACCCACGGATCTGAGTGAAAATGCAGTCAACCCTAATCAAATTTTCGCTGCAAATTGACAGTTTGCCTGCAGATTTTCATTTCGCGTTTTCATTCCGCCCACTAAGCACGCACTACTGCCAAGCGGGTGGGGGCCTGCCACCCAGTGGCAGCGGTTGCATGTAGAGGTAGCATGCCTCGGTTAAAGAGTTCCGTTTGTGCTCGGGCTGGCCTTCTCTTTCTCTCTCTCCCTGACTGTCTCTCTCCGGCTAGATGGGGGAGCTTTTTGCACTGCGTTCTTTTTGGTTCCGTTTCTGGTTCGACGTGCGCTCTTTCTTCCTGCCCCACTTCCCTGCCACTTGTCTCCCCCTGGGCACGCAAATGGAGAGGCTGCTGGGCTGCGGACAGGGCACAGGGAACAGGGGACAGGTGGACGGGGATGGCTAAGAGGCATATCTGCCAGAGCCGTACGCTGATTTAATTTTAAATCTCTTTCTGCCCGTTCTCTTTGCGCTTTCACTCAAAATTAAAATGACGTCAAGGCTTGAGGTTGTCCCGTCTCTGCAGCTTGCAACGATCCGCCAGTTGCAGTTGCAGGCTAATAGATCATCTCGAGGGCGGAGTGAGGGTGGCAGGGATTGTACGGATGGAGGTATCCAGTATCCAGTTGCTGCCCCAGCGGTTTCCTCGCTCTCAATTTGCCTGTCACAATTCAATTGTCAGGCATTTCATTTCAATTTAACCATTTTGAATTTTCTTATTCCCGCAGCAGCGGAAGCCACTTGCCACTTTGCTGTTGTTGCAGCTGTCACAACCCACCCCCCCCAGTACCCTCCCCAGTACCAGACCTACATGCATATCGGCTGGTTGTACCCCCGACAGCGGCAAATTAATCTATGGCATGTCAGTTCGTCAGTCAGTCAATCATTTGGTTTGGCTTGACATACTTATTGTCCTCGACTTCCGGCTTCTCCATTGGCCCCGAACACTTCCCCCCCAAAAATGCCAAAAGTGGAGCGAGCGCAAATATTTTGTTTGTTTCGACATGGAAAGCGTCTTGTGGGGGAAAATGCAATGCAACACACCAGCCACCCATTCAACCAACCACCACCACACCCAATTCACAACTGCACAAATTCAATTTGCAATTCAAGTAAAAGTCGATGGCAAACAATGCAAGACAAATGTAGGTTAAATTGCACTCACAAAAATGGACCCAAATTGCCCAGAACGATCAAATTCGCAAAATGTTCAAACGACTTTGATATGGTCTATATTCATGTGTATTTAGATATGTATGGCATAGATATATCTGTTGCTGCATGCAAATATTTTAGATGCCGCAAAATGAATTCTTTATGCAAAATGTTTTTCAATGCATTTTCCCTAGAGCTGCGATCTGCATGGAGTAAACAAAAACAGCGTGCGGGGGCGAGTATATTTAAATGCTTTTATACATTTTATTTTGTTTTTGGTAAGTTCCACAGCAAAGTTGCTGTTGATTTAAAAGCTGCAACTTTGCAGCTCTGGAAGAAGAATATGTTTTGAAGAGAAATTTGAGCGGGTGGTTGATCAATTTGAACCATAATAAAGAACGTGGTTGAGTTGTGGACATGCGGCTTAAAGAAAACACTCTGGAAAATAATTAATAACATGCCGGCACGTCCGGTAAGCTCATGTCACCAAATTTCCATCTGGACGAGCAACAAAACTTTTTGACATTGCGCTAAAACCATTTTCGGACAAATTAAATTCTTCATTTCATTCCAAATTTGTCGGTTGTTCATTTTTGCCGGAGAGCTTGTACCTTTCTAGAATTAAAAAAAAGTGCAGCAAGCCGAAAATGTTGTTAATAGAGCGAAATGACGGTGGAGGGGCGCGTGGCACTGTGGTGGCCGTGTTTCGGGGCAGAAGAAGTTTAATGAATGGGAAAGAGGTAAAAGGCAAATGCATAATTGATGATTACGTTTTCCTATTTCGGTGTCGGTGTCGGTTTCACTCCCACCTGTCTCTGCCCCGTTCCCATTGCACTGCATAAACTATCAATTAGATGCTGTTTCCAGTTTTATTAACTCCCCGCAGGAGGTGATCCAATGGAGAGCAGCGGGAAGTCCGGGATGACACATAAATTGTTGATGTGTCATCCCGGACTTCCACTGCACGAGACATGCATCTTTTGTTGCCGGTGCTGCCATGTTTTATTGCTAATTGCAACTTCAGGTTGCATTGTGGCTTCTGCTTCGACAGAATCCCATCTATTTGGGAGAACACCGTCACCGTGCCCCAGGGGGGAATGTGTCGCACACTTGCCTGCCCCTACCCCCTTCCCACTACACCCTCTCGCTTTCTCTCTCCCTGTGTCTTTCCTTCCGTGTTTGTCTTTATCTTTTGGCTGTGTGTTTGTTTGCGGCACGAAAATAATAAAACTGATTTTATTTATGTGCTGCGCCAGGCCCAAAATTGAAATTCTGCAACACGAGCAGCACAGAGCAGCACGGAGAAGGATAATAAAAGGGTGGGGGGAGGTGCATGGTGCATGTGTGGCCAAAAGTATTTGCCAAATTCACATCGCGCGTCTCTCTGTCTGTCTGTCTGTCTGCCCGTCTGTAAGCTCTTCTTTAGTTATTGTTGTACGAGTGGAGAGGAGTGCCAACCCCGCACGTAACGCCGCCGTTCCACCTATATTTATCCCCATGCTCGTATTTATCCCCAGTCCCATTAGGTTCCAGGACCATTCCGATATGCTGTTGATGTTTTCTGCTTACCGCTCACAATTAATGGCCTGCAAAAAGTTTCTATAAATTATTGTGGCAGGGCCATGTGTGTTTGGCGGTTGCACATATTTGGGACTGGCCGCAGATAGATACAATGTGGAAGTTGCATTCATTCGATACATCAATCACATTTGTTGGGATTCATTCTCAATGGCCATTCACATTCACAAATTGCAATAATCATCCCTCAGTCTCTGCCGCTGCCTCTGTCTCCCTCCCTGTTGGAGCTCCATTGACAGCTGCATTTTCCAATGTTAATTGCGAGCTATGCCAAAACCAGAAGTAGTAACATTCTCCACATTCCTCTCGAAGCCAAAGCGCTGGCTCTGGCTTGTGGCTGCTGGGGGGCTGCTGGGGATCTGCTGGGGTGCTGCTAAATGCTAAAATGTGGCATGCAAAATTTCCCACAGAACCCCGAAACAAGCACCGCCTGCACGTACACCCCCTCCGCCACCCACCTGCTCCTATCCCGACTGCTCCACATCCTTCTGCCCGCTGTGCTGCTCGACAACCACTTGGGTGATTCCCATGCGTTGCCATGGATCCTGTCGTCGTAATCCCCCCTTAAAGCGAATGGAAACTCTTTCACAATGAATCTCAAAATCGCTGGCTCCGCCAAAGGCAAAAACAAGTGCTTTAAATATTCATTATTAATTTTATACGCTGTATTAATTAACGCTGCCAGCGATAATTACCCACCCAGGCTCTCTTCGTTCCTGATTTCGATTCCTGGCTACCGTTTGTTGTCCAGACTTAACGCTGCTCAAAGCCCACAGTCTGATAATACATCACAAGTTACCATGGAAAAATATGTTCACTGTGCATTCATCAAAGCCACAGAGCCTTTTGAGTCTTTATTATATGAAAATACGTTTGTGAAGTTCCCATCCCCTCCCATCGAGTAGTATTATTATTTTTCCAATTTATCCTGAAACAAAACAAACAGACATAAATTCATGTGCGTAGAATACAATGAATAAAAGACAAATGGTAATTCCGTTATGTACACGCAACAAAAGAGAATAAATTTCAATTGTTTTATAGAACAAAATCGAACACCAAAAATCAGTTAACTTTAAATTTTTGGCAATGAACGAGTACTTGTGAGGATATAATCTCAACATTTCGTGCTCGGGAGCAGTCTGACTCTTGAGGATTAGGTACCCTACGTATGTACCGAATGCATGTTTGTATGTATTGAAGATGCATACGTAGCTCCATAGGTAGCCCCTGGCACCGGTGCAAAACAGAATTTGGGGCCCTAACTAAAGTCAGATGCTTTTTAATTTAAAGGCGTTTTGTGTGAGTGTTTGGGATAATAATATTGGTATTGGAAAACGATGTAAATTGAATTCTTTATGTGAAAATGTATGTACGTATTTAACAAACATTATTGTATTGCATATTTAAAATCTTTTCCTTGCCTTTAATTTGGTCAGATGCAACTGGAACGGTGTGAAAAACTCGTGGTAATATTGCAGCAACTACTCCGTTGGGTTGCATTCTAGCACTCCATAATTGCTCATTATTTCCTTGCAAAATTGGATAATAGTCCATGACTTTTTTAATTCCCAAAGAAGAATCCCATAAATATTTATAGATCGTAGTTAAAAGTTGGAGCCAATTATGTCTGCATATTTATGTGGAAGTGCGTCACACTTTTCCAACAAAGTTTCTTGGTGAACATCGACCAAAAATGATGGTGTTAGGAACTGAAATATTTTATTTACCTCCCTCATACCAGTAAAACTATTATTGTGTCCAGTACCTTGTTACAAAATTTTAAATATTTGTTCCCTGTATTTTTTTTACTTTTCCCTTCCTTCTTCTTGATTCTTTTAAATGGGGATCTATACCGTATTTAATTTCAGACAGAGAGGTTTTCCATTAAATGATTCGAAGTCATTTCTATAAATTTGCATCGCTCCATTTGTCTCTTCATAGGCTCGACTTGCCCCGTCAGAATTGATAGGGCATGTTTGTTGAGTTTTAGATGCATAAATATCATTGAATACACGGCAAATGAACTGGCAAGGGAACACAAGCTCGAAATTTAACATTTTTGTTGTAATAGATTACGCTTGACTATTGCTGATAAAACAGAAGAACTTGATCAGCGATCGGTGATGTTTTTTGTTTTTTTTTGTGGTGTAAAAAATTGACTCATGTTAGAAAGACAAGGAATTAGCATGGAACGGAGCTACATCTATGAATGGCAGATACGGCTAGAATATGGGATGTGCTCTGACGAGAAAACAAAATTTATTTGTTTTTTAAAACTTAGCAGTCAAATCGTTTTGAGAAGCAAATCAGAATTCAACAGAATGTTAGTCTAAATTTGTATACACCAACCCATTTATTTCTTGAACTTTTTTGATACGAGACAAAATTCAATTCCACTGAACAACGTACATGGTTTTTCGATGTGAGCCTTGGGCTTGGGGTACCCGTCGTGGTGCCAGTCAGTGAGCCACTATGCCGGAGCTGGATAGGAGACGGCTTGCACGATTGCAGCGTGGAAATATTTGGCACAGATTGTGGGTCACCTGCTGCAGCAGGTCAATGCCCTGAACGATCAACGTGCGATCAACGATCAACGGTGCCTGGTTCAACGTTATTCCATTTGGTGATCTATGAGGGTGAGCCATTCGGAAAGAATCTCAATCCTCAGCATCGCGCACCTTTCCACCTTCAGCTTTAAGTTTTCAGTTTGTCTTCAGCAGCAGATGCCAATTGCCAATTCCCCAATGGTGACCCGCTTGATGCGTTGCGTTTGAATGCCATACGCAAGTTCGGCGTTCTGTTTGGGTTATTCGATTGGGTTGATCTTGCACTTGCGTGCGTTTGTGGATGGGGATGGGGATGGGGATGAGGATGTGGCCGCAATCTTAATCATCGCCGCTGACTGCGGCCTGGAGTCCTTGCGCTGCAATGGAAGCAATCAAAAGGGGTAAGAGGAAAACTGCAGCGTGGGGCAACTGACATTCACCGACTGCTTTCCCTCAGTGGCACACATTTCAATGGGCAGATAAATGGTTTTCTGTGGCGGCCCCACGTGCAAGCAACGCAGCTTCGGATACTTACAAATATGGCCACGGGACTTGAAATGCTCTGCAACGGTCATCCTCCCTTTATCCGCCACGAATGTTTGTTTGCTGGCCGGTAGCTTGGTCAGCGCATTGACCTTGCATACCCTCGTGAAACATTCAAATGATACTGGCGGCACATAGGGTATGGAAATGCCTCTAATGGTTGGATGTATCTCGGAACGCTTGCTCGCGAGATTTGTTTGGGTGCTGGTTTTCTGGCCCAGCTGATACCGCTCCAAGTACTCGATTATTGGCATCGAAAGTAGGAAGCACTTGTGGGTGCTGTCCACATCTACAAATGGTCGATCGCCCAGCAAAAACGCCTCAAAACAGAGCCAACAACATCTCCTCGCCTTTCCCAGGCCCTGGGACTTGCTCGGCTCGGATTTCTGAAAGAAACAGCGACCCGAACGTATCGCCTTGTTGTGGCTTGGCGCGGCCAGCACAACCTCCAGACACTGCAGCGCACACACGGGCTTCTCGTAGATCCTGTCCCTCATATAGGTACGAAGGGAGCTTAGGTCGATCTCCGGATCCGCTGTCATCATGATCTCCTCCAAGTACTTAACTCACGGCCGTAGCTATCGAATACACTGACCTGCTCGCCCCGGGATCGGCAGTTGAGCTCATTCACAGAGTAGCACGAGGCACGTCCATCGAAGGCCGCCTCAGAATTGCCCAAATATTTAACGCGATGTTGCTCAAAGGCTACCCGGTATAACTTCCTGGGTAGTTCCGGAATGATTTTCACATCGTAATGGTATGCAACCGCCGGCATCCTATCCACATTCACTTGCTGACTGCAATAGTTGACTGCCCAGAGTACCGCGCTTAATGGGCTTGACACCTGGGTGGGGCGGGGCTACTGTCACCGGACGAAGGAAATGACCGCGAGATCAGGAAATAGTTTCTTCTTGTAATTTTTCACTTCTGGCATTTCCTCCGACGTTTGCTTATTTACAAAATGTAACAAAGATTTATAATAGATATCGCAAAATATATTTTATTCGAATTGAATCAAGCTTCGGGGGCAGCTGGCAACAGCAGAACAATATTAACAGAAGCTTTAACAGCAGTAACCAGCAGAGCGAGGTTAACAGTTGATCAACAGCAGAGTGACTGCTAAGCAGATAACAGCACAAAAATATTAACAGAACCAATAACAGCAGCAACTGACGAAGGAGAACAACAGCAGAGAAAAAGAGGAACAGCAGACAGTCACAAACGGAGAATCGCAGCAGTCAGCCTTTCGGGCCTTCTCAATTTATTATTCCTCAATTCAATTAACAAATGTGTACATGTAGGGTATTTATCTCGTACCATGTGTAGATATATTTTCGTAGATATATTTTTTCATATTGATTGCAATGCAGTGCAAAAATATTGTAATCTTAAAGCAAGTTATTTTCTAAAGCAGCAGCTGACTTTAACAGCTGTTAGACTTAACATTGCTATGTTTTATAACATTTTTGGTATTGGACTTACAGTTTGAAGTTTTGTTAATATGTTACCAAAAAAAAACAACCAATTTGAATACTTTGAGAAAATGACTAAATACCCGAAAAATGGGAATTTTCCCCATAGTGCACTGGGGTACTGGGTCTCTTTGCATTCGACTCCCTTCAAATGGTCAATGGACATGCTGCAAAGTTACTTTAATTTAAAAAATGGATTTTTGAATCGAAACAAAAGCTGTGGCAGTTACAAAACAATTTTGTTGCACCGTCCAATGTGCGAGCGAGGACAGAAGTGTAGGCTAAGCAAAATAATTAGCGCATTGGTGCGTTCTTCCCGATAGCGCGATCAGTCTGGCACTAGGTGGTAGCCAGAGCATTCCACTCGAAGCGCCGATTCTTCGAGTGCGTCACCGGCAGGCACTCGGGATCCACCAGCTTCCAGACGCCATTCACCTGCTCCACGCTGGCCAGACTGCAGTAGGGGATCTTGTGCATCATCTGCCGCAACTCGTCGCTGCTCCGTGGAGCCCCGCCAGTCAACTGGCGCGAGCAAGTGTCCAGTGTCGTTGCATGGGCCACCACGAGGATATTGCCGGCTGAAAGAAAATTCAAACTGAATTCGATTCGAAGGAGACATCAAGAGACATCTATGTGGGGCATGGTACACACTTGTGCGCTTCAGAAGCTGCAGCAGAAGGTCGTGATTGCGGGTGTAAAACTGTTCGGTGGACTCCTTGAGGCTGGCAGTCAGCACGTCCGAGGTCTGAACGGGCTCATACTCCAAGTCGATGTTGTAGTTGGCCTCAATCAGTTCAGTTTTGGTCAGCCAGTCGGGAACACCGCTGGGGTACCAGCCCATCCACTCAAACAGGCCCGGCTCCAGCTTGATCTTGTGCTGGCCGCACTGCTGGAGGCCCGCCAGGGCACTGGTGCAGCTCTGAATGCAGCGGTACGAAGGCGAGCAGAAGACATGTTCGACCTGAACGTGAGCCTCCAGCAGAGCCTGGCCGATGAGGTTTGCCTGGAAGACACCCACCTTGGTCAGCGGCGAGTCGTTCTGCCAGCCCCCGGGGCTGTTCTTGCGACGTGGCAGGGTGTTGGGCATATTGAGGTCCTTCCTCATATAATTGCCAAGCCCATCGAAGCAGTAGGGGATCCAAGTGCCGAATGTAAAGTCCACGCGCTCCCCATGTCGCATGATGTACACTTTGCGGTTCTTCATCTGCGAGGCTTCCAGCGATGCCGCCGCCTTCACCAGGATCGCGTCCACCACCTGCTCGGACATCGATGTGGAGCACGAAGACATGTTGATCGTACTCTCGAGTCTGGGTGTGCTTGCCTAGAGTTCTGGCTGTTCCCGACAGGGTTTCGCTGTCTGTTGCACGTATTTCTCTAGAGTCTAGACTCTGATTGGAGCCCTCAATAATGTCGGAATGTGTGTAGTACCTACGGAAAGTACAAAATACGAGTGAAACATAAGTACGTACAGCTTTCACTGGGAACTATAGATCAGAGGGGAATTCGGAATGTTGGCTCTCATTACATACTCTGCTCTGACATTCCTCGCTGGACACCCGCCTGACCTGCCAGCCACACAAGGATGGACAGAAGCCCCTTGGAAGCAAGGCTAAAAAATTCTACTGGCTTCTTTAGCCTAACAACAAGCTCAGCCTGGCCAACAAGATCCGCATATATAAGGTGATCCTGGCACCTGTATGGAGGTATGGCATCCAGGCCTATGGTATCGCAGCATAAACGATCATGGACAGGGCCAGGGTGTTCCAGAACAAGACCCTCCGAAAGATCTGTGGTGCTGAGTGGTATGTCCGTAATAGAGACATCGCACAGTGGGCGCTCCCATACGACAAAAATAAAAAAACCGAAATCGAAATTTGACAATTTTAATCACTTTGATAAACTTATAGATAAATTGGCTTTTTGAATCCAAAGTTTTTTTCAGTGTGACCATTCGCTGTATGCAAAAAATACCCCTTAAAGTTAAGCCACGTGGTCGGCAGTTCATTGCGTTTTGATTTTTGAGAAAGTAAACCCCATCTTTTAACTTGAAAAACGTATTTAAAATAAACGCCAATAACTTTGAAATAATAGTAATGAAGTATATCGTTCATACCGGTATAAAGCTTAATTAAAACCAACCAACTATTTGTAGATTGTTTTGTGTCGTCAAAAAATCAAAAATAACCAAATTGTCTTTTCTGAGTGTTTTTCGATTTCCAGTTATAAATTCTCTTAAGCTTTTAGTTGTGTTCCCCACCGATTCCCAGATTCATATTTTTTTTGATCATAGATGCATATCTTAAGATCAAAATAAAACCAGAACTATCTGCCTTTAGCTGCCTTTTCGGTGCAATATGTCGATTGGAGTGCAACTGGTATATATGTGTGTTATTTGTTTTTTTTTGTAGTAATTGCTCTTTTATGTGTTTGTTATTGTTTATTTGTGTTTTAAATGTCAAATTTATATGTTTAATTTATAATTTACACTATTTCTCCCTTCGTTTTAACTGGTATAGGAATTGTTTTTCAATGTAACATCCTGCACAGTTTTTTTTTTTGATGCGTGGTGCTCTCAAAAATGCAGTAATTCGGAAAAAGTTTAATTAGTTGTATATTTAATACAGCTGGAATTGGAAACTAGAGGATATGTTCCAGATCAAGGAAAATTATTAGCTTGTGCCAATGCTGTTTGTAAAAAAATATGCAAGCTGTGGAAAAACTGCAACCGTACGAAGAAGGTAGTTCTGCAGAGGCATTCGGTTTGGCTTGAGACAGTAAAAAGCTTCAGCGTATTGAAAAATTCTGAAAATTTGATTGAAGCTAAAAATCGCTGTCGTCCGAAGTCAGAATTCATCGAATCGTCTAAAAGAACGAGGCAACGGATAATAGGCAAAATATCTGAGGTCGATGAGTCGCGGGTCACAACAAATACTGACCTTATCAACAGATTGCTTCTTAGTTCGGACCCTCTCATAAGTGGATTAAGAAAATTACCATGTAAAAAGAAAACTTTACTAACAGAGTCTGTTTTTGATTTATTTGAACAATAAATTACCTTTAACTATTTTTTCTCCTGTAGTATTTTAAGGAATAATAAATTCGTTTTTTTATTAAATATGTATAAAAATGGCTTGTGAAGGACGTATGGGCTTATAACCACTCCCAAAATTTTCCAAATAGTATTCTGGTAATTCAATAATGTGGTGTGAAAATTATAGACCCGTATGTAAAGTATAACTATTTTTGTCGCCTTCTTCCATACAACTGCGCCCACTGTGCATCGCCAACGACCTTGGAGTTCCCTCAGTCGGTGACATATTTAACGAGCAAGCCACAAGATACTTGACCAAACTAAGGGGCCACCTTCCTCGGTAGAAGATTGGTAAGGACCCCAACTAGGCGAAGGTTAAACCGCATCCTGTTAAACAATCTCCGTTGTCGTCCGTTGGTCCCGCATTTAACCTAAAATAGAAATTGTCCCTGACCCTGCTAATCAACAGTAACAGTACGTTAAGTAATCGTACTTTATTGTCTGTGATAATTGCTTAGAATAATATAATTCTTCACATAATAAACATAAAAAAAAAAAAATAAATAAAATCTGGCTATGCTGCGCTCATCCGCAATGTCGAGATCTTCGGCAGATGTCAGCAAGGAGGCCTCACTCTTTGACAGAAAATATGATCGATAAACGCGACGCACTTACGCATCCAAAATTATTAATTATCTTGCATGAGCCCCTTCTCTGCATAAACAACAAACAAAATAGAATATCAATTGTCCATCAAAACCTGTACTCAATGCTGTAATGTGCGTCGGCACTTACAGGTACAGGTACATACAGTGCTGTACAGTGGACCAAAAGATAGAAAATGGGAACGATTTTTCTTGGAAACTTGGGGGCAGAGAAAAAAGAGACCAATCCACAGATCTGAAATTCAAATATCAAATGGAAGCAGTGCTCCATCTTGACTTGCCATCGACTCCAACTTCTTTTGAAAACTTCTTCTGAATTTGACACTGTTCTAATTTACTCTGCGAGAGGGTACTACTCGTATTTGCCAGTCGGGGCTTCGCAGAAATTTGCTGATTGCTCGCAATGGAAACGAGTGTCCCGCCTGGGGCCGCAAGTATTCAATGTGAAATCAATGTTTGTCTGTTTGCCCACTCAATTATGGATTGGCATATTTACCCAATTTCAAAGTCGATGTCCTGCGGGATAGGAGATTAATAAATGTTTGCAATGATTTGGGAGTCGAGTTTTCCAAGAAGCCTTGCTGGCAGCCCTCAGCCCCCAGACCTCTCCATAAAAATTTAATTTATTCAATAGACTTTTGTAATTGTCTAAGTTGCAGTGGGGCGGCTTCTGCGTGCAACAAGCGGCAGTCGGCTCCCAGCAATTAGTAAATCATGAGGAAATTATGTGCTTTGTGAATGCAGCCCCCAAAAGGAGCCCAGCCCCAGTTGCCAGTTGCCAGACGAAAATTTTAATGCAAACTGTAAATTATTATATACTTAGTTACATTTTGCTACGAATGCAACCTTCCTCTGCTGCTGTTCCACCCGCCCCACCCGCAGCACCCGTCCCAGTGCTGTTTCGGCCTTCTCTCAAAGGGCCTTCTCTGGCTGTTTTAGCCATTTCTGTGCTCGCTGCCAGACAATACAAAACTATAAATATGCACGGTTACAGACAAAGTCACAATCACAGTCCCAGTCCCAGTCACAGTCACAGTTGCAATTATGCCCGAAGGCGCACAGTGCACTGCTGTGGTGGGAAACCAAAGAAAATTCAAACACCAATTATTGCTCCAGCATTCAAATATTATACAAATGCTAAAGCCTATGGCAATCGAATTGCTTTTGTTATTTCCCCATGGAATTAATTAGAATACACCGAATTTAATCTCAGCTTGCCGCTCGGTTTGATTTGCAAGCCCTTGTATTTCCAGCTTAGATCATCAGACCAGGCCCCAAAAACAGCCGCAAATAAAAGCATAACTAAAAACAAAATTCCCCAATTTTATATGTCAATTAATTGAAGTAAAAGTGATTTATTTTCGACATATTAATGCCATTTTGAACTAACGTTTTATTGCTTTTAAGTTCAAATATATATATACATTTTATATTAAGTGTGTTTAATTAATTTTCGGTCATTGGCAACCACTGTGCCGGACTCATTCACAAGTCTTTCGCTGGAATGATAAATTTTTTATTTTACCAGCTTCTTCGCCTCATCGCGCTCCTCTCCAGCTCTGCATCCTTCGGTGGGGGGTGTCGGTGTCGCTGGCAGAGCAAGTAAATGCAAAATTTATTGCTGCAAAACTACAAAACACACAGAGTCTGGGCGCAGGAGGTGGCAGTAGTGGAATCGGGGTAGATGGGGGCGTGGAAAATGTGTTAAGTCCATTGAGTGTATTAAAGCAAATAACTGCGTCGACGAATAAAATACATGCGAGGAGACGACAGCGAGGAATGTGCTCAAGGCCCCCTAGGCACAGCAGGGGAGGGACGGGACAGATGGAACAGCTGTGTGTGGATAGAGGGCGTGGCGAAAGATGCTTTATACACACACACACTCTGACAGATGCACCGACTCAGACACACTTGCTATACAAATGCAAATATGAATATAAATGAACAACGCGATGGAGTCGAAGGCCCAGCCCGAGCTTCAATGACTTGGATACCAAGCATGGAATATGGAGAGAGAAAAAACAACAAGATGGAGGGAGAGAAGCAGAAGCAGAAGGCTTGCGGGAGAACTTCTGGTTGAAATTTTAACTTGTGGTTCACAAACGGCACCACTGAAATCGACACAAGACAGTGGGAGGGCGAAGCGAAGCGAAGAGCAGAGCAGCAACCCCAACAAATGTGTATCAAAATGCAGCCCTGAGGCCTGAGCTGAGGGTTGGCAACTCTAACAAAGAATTTTGCTGCCCTTTAAGATCAAATATGCCAGTATTTTCCATGCACAAAACAAGTGAACACAATCCCCAAACAAATTAAGCAAACAACAGTTTATCAAAAGGCAAACCTTGAACGTAGCTCAGGGCACTCCAGCTCTGAATTTCAAAGCCTCTCAGACCAATTATAATTGTGGGCTTTAGTGTGTATTTAGCGTGTGACAATTGTGTGTGCAGACCGGAAATGCAAACCGGAAATTTCCACAATTAAATGATGATCAAAATGGAACTCTAAGACTCAAGTGGCACAGTTGCAACTGCAACGGCAACTGCAATTGTATGTGGGAATTCCCTTTGCCGGCTAAGCCCAATTATGGCAATATTTCAATGCAATGCATTGCACAAAATGCCATTAAACAAAACCCCAAAAATTTACAACGACAATTTGTGCAGCAAAAACCATAAATTATTGCAATTTTAATTAGAAAGATTGAGTGCGTACATTTTGGGGCAAAGTTTTCACGGTTCATTAGATACCAAATGCATTTTGAAATATTCTTATTTATATTAATTTTAATGTTCATTCGCATTTAATTGATGTGGCAAATAGTTGAACGAACGCTGCACAGACGACAACGACTATAGTTGCAGGCACAAAATATGGCAAGAGAAACAGAAACAGAAGCAGCAGCAACCAGCAGCTGAAACAGGATGGGGAAGGGGAACGGGAACGGGAACAGAGGCAGAAACACAACCAGAACCAGAACGGAAATAAGCAGCTTTTGACTAACGGCAAAATGGATGCCACAGAGATGTGTGTGTGAGTGTGTTTAAAGAAAAAAAAAAACCAGAAACCAGAAAAGGGGTGAAAAAGAGAGGCAGAGATAGAGATGGAAGCAGAGGCAGAAGCAGAAGTGGAGTAACATCTGGCACTGCCCTCTGCGATTACAAAAACATCAACACTTAATATGTTTATTAAATTTGTTGCTACATCATTAGGCACTAGCAGCCATGTAATGTGAGGCAAACACTTCACATGTGCCCATGGGGGTATGTTGTGTGCATGGCTGTGTGTGCCTCTGTGCCTGTGTGCCTGTGTGTACAGAGAGTGTGACTGTGTTAGTGTTGTCAACGACTACTGTCGTCTGTTTCTGCAATACCCTACGACCCACAAACTCGACTCGCATGTGACTCCACGATCACTGGAAATAGTACACCCGCGTCTTGGGCACAACTGTACCGACTGAATGCCAAGTGAATGATTAAACGATTGGCTTGATGATTGCCTGAATGACTAATGAAAAATAAACCCAAAAACAAAAACACTTTGCATTGATTAACATGGTAATAAAAGCACTCGGGTGAGGGCAAAGTAATTAAATATATCTATAATTGATGCATATATGTATGTGCTACACATATTTGATTACAGTGAGAAGATAATGCTGCAACCATGTTTACAGAAAGAATTCCAAGACTGCACACACCTTTGAGCACACAATAATTGGCTTCAGCGTATATATGTATAACAATTAATTACATTCCAAATGAATGTCAAACTGCTGCGGCGAGCTCAAAGCAGCCTCTCACTCGCCTCGCCTCGCCTCTCTCTCTCTGCCACTCGCCCAACTCTGTTGTGGTGTGTTGCGCCACAGAAGCCCCACAGCAATTAGTTGGCACTTGAGATTGTTTTACCCACATTCGATTCAATTTAGCAAATCAAACTCGAATCCTGCTGCCAGAGAGCATCCCTGCTTCGTTGGCTTTCCTAATTTCGTGTTGGTTTTGCTTGGTTGTAGCTGTAGTTGTAGCTGTCGTTGCCTTTAGCTTACAGTCGTGCCAATGCCCTGTGCACACACACACAGTCGTACTCTCTCAGCCGTATGTGTTTCTGTGTGTGCGGCTGCTTATGTGTGTGTGTGTGTGGGCTGTGCTTTGGGCTACTTTGCATGGGCTTAACGATTGTTTTTTAGATGCATTTACAGTTACAGTCACAGTTACAGCTGCAGTTGCAGTTACAGAGAGAGAGTGGGAAGAGAGTCGTTAGAGAGTGGTAGGATGGATGGGCACTCAGAGGAAGTGAGAGGCCAAGTTGAAGCTTAAATAAAAATTTGCATTGCCTACTTTTTGGCGTTGCGTCGCGTTGCGTGGCGTGCCATGCCATGCCGGTGTGGTGTTCCGTTATGCGAAAGTTAACAAAGTATGCGTACCCAACCAAACACGCATACATACATACATACATGCATACATACATGCTGATGTATGTATGTACATCCTGTACCTTTATTCACGATGTATATGGGGCTGCCTTTTTGTTGTTGTTGCTGTTGCTGTTGTTGTACTTTACTTTACCTCTTTTTAGTTTCACTTTTGCTGTAACTCTGGCAAAAGTTATGCGCATTATTAAAAAGGGAAACGCGCTCACCGCATAAATTGTAATGCTCATGATTATTATTATCATAATAAAATGTAATGCTACCCCCAATCCACCATAAAAATGTCTGAATTTACAATATATATAAGTATACATGTGTACATATATGTATTCTCACTTTTACTACCGAAACTGCATATACTCGTAGCCGTACCCGTACTCAGGTGAACTCCATTTCGTTTTTCCATTTCGTTTCAGCAGCTGCGGGCACTGGGGCAGTGACAAATCGCCCGGATTGGGTGGCCACCCAATCACTGAGCTACCGCCAAGACAATGCCATCAGTGGTAGCCCATCCACAGCGGCCAATGCATTTGCCATCGGGCACAGCGGTCATTCTAGCCGGCAGGAGGATGAGGTGCTTGCGGAGGAGCCGCATGCGCTGACCATTTCTCGACCACCGCGTGCAGGTCGCAGCGAGCGGCAGGCGGAGGAGGATCAGGTGGACCGCTGCCGGCTCTTTGTCGAGGGCGATGCCACCAAGAACGAGCTCTACAGTCCCGAGTATCCCAATCTGTATCCGAAGAACATCAACTGCACGCGCGTGATAACAGGTGAGTGGAGAGGGTGAAATCGGTATTGAGTGGATGCTGATGACTGCGAATGAACGAATGAATTTTACTCGCATTATTAGTAATCAAACGAGTACCAAATTATGGAAAACAATTATCAAATTATTATCAATCGACTACACCTGGATTAGCCAGCTGCCGAATTACCCAAAGACTGACTTCCAATCCAAAGGAAGTCGATCCGAAACAAATGCAGAACAGATCCCCGATAATAACCGAACAGTACAACCGAGTAACCAAATAATTCATGGCAATCAATACGCATAGCCTGGCTACTCGAATATTCATTCAGCCAGTGCATATTTATTCATACGAACTTCGAATTACGACACTCCATCCATCCGAATCATACGGAGCATGCGAATCGGTGTGCAGACCAGAGAGATTAGGGATTTAGCTGCGATTTACATGGAAATCATTTGAGTGTCTTGCTCGAGCCAAGTAATTGCAGGTTGTATAATGCAGGACGGAGTATTCATGCCTCATCCATCCATTCATTGATGCAGCAGCAGCGGAAGCAGAGGGCCACCCATTCGGTGGATTATCTACGGCTAAGCAATTAACAAGCAGCCCCGCACACTGTGGCTGTATCCGTAGCTGTATCTTTTGCTGGATCTGACGCTGTATCTGTATCTGATGCCTTATGCCTTATGCCACAGATACAAAGACAAATAGGAGCTTTGATGGCAGCCAATTCGCAGGCAACTTCCTGTGGCGTACGAGCATGTGGAGTAGAGTGGAGTGGAGTGGAGGAGTGCAGGCCTCGTAAAAGTTTATATGGCAAGCACTTGGCGACGAGGACGAGGACGAGCAGAGCCGAGCTACTGCAAATAATTGCAAAGTCTTTTGGCCAAGTCTGTTGGCTGTTGACATTACCAGATGCCAGTCTGTCAGTCAGTCAGCCAGTCAGTCACTCAGTGAGTCATTCAGAGAGCAGCTGGGTATGGGGTTTGGGGAATGGGGAGCCCATTGGAGCGGCAGCATTAGACGGCGCTGATGCGTAAGATGCTCCACACAGATTCCAGTGGCAGGGACCGTTTTGTGTGTCCCATTTAAAAGCGTTGGCGTGTTCGTTCACCCTCTCCCCGCTCCCATTTCCACTCTCCCATCTGCCATCTCCCCTTGGCCCTTCCAGCACAATTCAATCCCTCGATGGGGGATTGCCAATGGGGGATTGTGCCCAGCAGTCATCATATTTGAGCTGCATTCGCTTCACTGCCTCTTCCTCAGCTCCATCGCCATCTCCGTCGCCAGCCTCAGCTCGAATCGAATCGAATCGAGTCAACTCCAATGCTTATCTAAAGTCGGTTAGAGGCCAAATCATTTGTCAGTTAAGACAAAATAATGTCACTGCAAAAGTCAAGAGCTGACAGATAAAACCTGAAAGCGAATGATTGACTTTCCATAAGCACGCATCAGCGGGCCTCAGTGTCCCGAGTCTATCTACAAATATGTCAGCACACATACATACATGCATACATACATATGTGTGTATGTACATCACCCTAAGTATGTGTGTGTTCAGCATTAGCTGGTGGGGGGTTTTAATGTGGGGGTTGTGTTCAGGGAGTGGAGCAGACAGGGGCGGAGACACAGCCGGAGACAGCTGCTTATTTGCATATCAATGTGTGGGTGTGTGGATGTGTGGGTTGTGGGTGTGGGCAAGACCATGTTAATGGGAGGAAACCTTAGCAGACCAACAAAAGCAACCCAATGAGAGAGATGCATCCACCCATGCCTGAGGCAGAGGCAAAGGAAAAGGCACAGGCACAGGCAAAGGATTCCCAAGCTAAGCCGTGTCCAGGGTGTCGCTTCCATTTCCAAAATTAGTTAATGGAATTGAAAATATCTTCTGGCAGATCAAACTGAATCAAATATATCCATGTCTGTTCCAAGTAAAAAGAAGAGATGCCGAAGCGTTTTTCTAAATTTGGTAATGGATCGTCTGGCATTGCCACTGGGACATTTGTGTCTTTGCTGCCTCGTTGCAAGCCCGTAAGGACCAGTCCCACTGGACAAAGCCTCAGATGCAAGCCAGTCCCACAGCCCCCTGGTATCTCCTGGTATCAATCAGTGTACGTAGGTATATGAGTGAGTGCCAAAGGAAGTACACAAAGCAGTGAATGCTCCTCTCTGGTGTCCGAAATTGGTTGATTCATTTCCCCAGCAGATCTGTCACGTTAACAACGGCATAAAGTTCCAGCTGAACCCTGAACCCCCTACCTGAATGTAAGCCAAAGGACTTTTGGCCCAGCCAGCCGGCCTGTGTGGCATCAAACATTTGTGCAAATGCTTCGTAGTTCTCTCTGCGCCAATAGCTTTCGAAATCCTTTGCCATGCAGTCAAAGTGCCTCAGAAAGGCAATCTACTTGCGGAGCCCATGCCAAGGGGAGTAGCCTGTCAAATATCAAAAATTCGCAAATCAATTGTCATGCATTTCCCCCCGCCCCCAGAAAGTACGACAACAAGCAGTACTTGCCACCCACCACCACCCCATCCGATTGCCTGTAATCATGAATGCATTTTCCAATCCCAATCCATGGCCTGCCTTTTCTTTTCCTTTCCCTTCCTTTTTGTTCTTTTCTTTCTCCTCTTTTCGGGGCTAACCATCAATTGGTCTGCTCTGCCTTGTAATTAGGTTTCATTTCGTCGGGCGAAACTGCAAATGCAATTCAAAAATTATGCTCTCTACCAACCACCTGCCCCGCCCGCTGTGCTTTGTAATTTGATAATACTAATGCAGCCAGCCCACAGCCCACAGCGCTCAGCCCCACCCCCAGTGGGGGACTATCCTTAAGTTGGTTCCTTCCTTTTTTCAAGGCCAATCAATGCGAAATTCTATTCCCATTCAAACCTCACTCACTTTGGCATTTGTTTGGCTCAGCCTCAGCCCTTGGCTCTCGCTCTCTCTCTCTCTCGGTCTCTCTCTGTGATTCCAACTTTCATTACTTGTCCATCTCCATTATGTAATGTGTGTGTGAGTGTATGCTTGTGTGGGTGCTAACGCCTTGGCAATTGCTTCTGTGTACGGACTGGGGACTGTGTGCGTGTGTGTTGTTATGCCACATTGGCCACAAAGGTTCCATTTCACAGCCAACACGAAGGAGCAGAGCGGATCGGCACAGGAGAAAATGTATTTTCAAATGCCAGCTCCAGAGGCAGAGGCAGAAGCAGAGGCCGAGCCATTGCCATTGCCACTGCCATTGATTCATGCCAAGGATTCGCTAGCTGAATATGTGTGTGAGTCGGCAATGCATGTGAGTGTGAATGAATGAATGAATGAATGAAGGAACGAATCTGGATGTATTTGTGGGTGTGGCATCTTGATGCCCTCTGCTTTTCATGCAGCCCACTAAATGAGTCCCCAGATGCTTTCATTTCGGCCATAGATACGACCGGATACGAGACCATGATTGGGTCTAGTCTTTTTCAGCTTGCCTTGCCCTTCCACTCCGAAAGAACGAGAAGAAAAAGCCCTTTAGATGGATGTATCCATCGCAGGCCTATTATAGTTTCGATTTACTTGTAAATGGGGAAATTGTGTGCAATTTTTTACCAATTTTCGTTGTCTAGTCGAGAGTCTGAGAGTAGTCAAGAAACCAGCAGGGGGGTTGGGGCTTTCAGCAATGCTTTGAGCAAAGTTTATATACTTGTTTTAGTTGTAGGAATTTTTATTATTTTATTAAGAAAAGGGAAGTCGGCTCCGTGGTGTGAAAGCAATCATAAAGTAATAACCAAGAGGGAAGAGCGCCCTAGGTGGAACAAGAACAGCAACCACACTTCTTAATTAAGTGAATGAATGAATGAGTCGAGTCCTGTGTCCTCTGTCCTGTGTCCCGTGTCCTGTCCGCTGTGTGTCTCTCGGGAGTCTCCCGCCAGGCTCGAAGTGCATTCCATCTTTGGTCCCGTCTGCTCTCTTTCGCAACCTCCTACCGGTTCCAACTCCAACTGCCAGTCCAAGTCCAAGCCACGCCCCCACATCCCTAGCTCATCCGTAGCCCATCCCTTCATCAGCAGAAACAGAACTTGAGCTGGCGCTGAGCTGTTGTTAATCAGTCGCTCAGCTCTGAGGCATTTAACTTTGAGTAAGCTCGGGGCTGGGGCTGGGGTCTTGGTCGGGCATGGAATGACTTGAAGTGGTGATGGGATCATGGAATTTATATTTGTCGACTAACGTGTTGCCTTTTGGGCCATCTTCTTTCTCTTCCCCGCTCTGCACTGCGCTCTGCTCGATGCTGGATGCTGGATGCTTGATGCCTGCATCTAATTACAGCGCCGAAGGGACAAATCATACGCCTGGACTTTCGCAACTCGTTTAATATCGAGGCCAAGGAGGAGTGCAAATTTGATTTTCTCGAAGTAAGTAACAGGCAACGGCCACTGGTTGATGTGGCTGTTGATGTGGACGGTAACTGCTGCAAGTATCTGGCTGGCAACAGGCGCACAAACAGAGAGACGGGCTGCCACGAAAGGGTCAGCGCCAGTGCATAAAAAACAAGCGCAAACTTTGTTGCACACACACACACACACAAAGGCAAAAAATGAAGCTAGATACAAAACAAAACAAAAAACAGCAAAGAAACAAAATAAAGCAGGAGCGGAGCGGAGAATGAAACGAAAAACTTGCTTAGTTGCAGGGCTTTGGCATGGCGTGGCAAAGTTTTCGATTTGTTTCTTTTACGACTTTTCCTTGTTACTGCCCGTTTTTGCCTCGCCTCTATTTTTTGTTGAGCAGATCCTGGCCTGGCCTGGACTGGCCTTTTTATGCCGGGCCCCGTAACCTTAAAATTGGAACTTTTAATTGAATGTTGTCTTTGCTGGCAAGTCGTAAGCCTGATTTGAATGCATTCTGCCAAACATAACCGAAAAGCAGCCAGAGTCTCAGTTTCAGGCCAAGTCCAAGTCCAAGCCCATGCTCGCAGCTCCTGCCAATTGCCAAAGCGGCTTAGGCCCTGACAAACTGTTTGCCATGTGCCAGCTGTCTGGCTGGCTGGCTTATTGCGTAAAGACGCAGACACAGACCTGAAGATCTAAAGCCAATGAGCCAAATTCTTGCAGATACGCGACGGCCAGTACGGCTTCTCCACGCTGATTGGCAAGTATTGTGGCACCGATTTTCCACCGGAAATCACCTCCAAGGAGCGCTATCTGTGGCTGCACTTTCACTCGGACGAGACCATCGAGTACACCGGCTTCAGTGCCGTGTACGAGTACCTCGATCGGAACCGCGAGGCGCCCAGCACCGACCTCAACTGCACCATCGAGAAGGATGGCTACGAGGGCTTCATCAACTCCACGGATGTGCCGGCGGATATACGGGAGCAGGTCATCCGCAACAAGATAGCCCTCGACTGCATTTGGCGCATCCAGGTCAAGGAGAACTGGAAGGTGAGTGGCGGATGACTCAATGTCAATTCGAAGCTTTTAACTTGGAACTTCCATTTCCATATCCTCCCCTCTGCCTCTTCCTCTCTTCCTGCACAGATTTTCCTCAAATTCTTGGACTTTAAGCTGAGCAAACCGAACGATTGCGAGACAAACTTTCTGGACATATTTCCCGAGCAGACAGTGATGCCGTTGCGGTGAGTCTTTTGCCAGCCTTTGACTTTGCACGGGAATTCTCGTACCTTGTACCTCATTCCTCGCAACTCGTGCCCGGCTACCTTGAAGGTTAATCACATTTCTGCTGCGTTTTACAACACTGACAAATGGCTTTTCGAGTACCGCGGGAGAGCTGCAGAGAGCGCGGGAGAGCTGTGCAGTCGGCCGGGTACACGTATACGCAATGCCACAAACCAATTTCCGCATTGCCAAAAAGAGGAGAGATCAAAGCCCAGGCAAATTTTCAATTTATTACCGGCCAAAAGTAAATTGTTCGACAGCGGAAGTGGCGGGCGCCTTTGACTCGTTCATCCCTGCCCGAGCCCGAGTCCGTGTCCCGTGTCCGTGCCCTATGTCCTGCCGTGCCCTGCCCTCCCTGCCCACTAGCTGGCAAACTGGAGGACTGACTCTCTCCTGGCTGACTGGCTGCCTGGCTGCCTGGCTGACTGGCTGTCTGGCTGTCTTGCTGTCTGGCTGCTCCTCCATCTTCGACACGCATTGACATCCGCTTTTAACGCGCCAATACATTTCCACTTGTTGCTGCTACAGATGCTCGGGACAACACTCAAATTGATTGACTGGCGTTTTCAGCTCTCGGAAAATGGAAAATGGTGGCACTGGGAGGAAGGCAGGTCGAAGCAGAAGCAGCAGCAGCAGCAGAAGCAGAAGCTTGTCTGTCTTGGCAGTCAGCCATGGCCATTGATTTGATGCCTTTGTTGCTGCTGTTGCTGCTCCTGTCGCTCGTCCGTTCAGCTTTCATTTAAATTCATTTTTCGTAACAATTTATCGCACACGACGGGTGGCAGCCACCCACACACGAACACACGAACACAGGAACCAATATTTCGTAGCATACTTTCTGGGGCAGCCACAGAAAATGTCAGCAAAGCGTGAAATGCGCCAAAGGCAGCAGCACGAACAGGAGCCAGAAGACAGGAGCCACGGCGACGACGATGACTATGGCAACCCCGACGGCCACCAAATGAACGAACGAATGAACATAAATACCATATTCAGTGAACGCCATCATTTAAGCTATATTATAAATTATTTATTTATCGATTACGCGTCTGCTATCGATGGCAAAATATCCATATATTTGCCAGAATTAAAATATGGCCTAGAACTGGAACTTGGCCAGGGAATTAAGAGTAAGCCCTACCAAATCTGCTCACGTTTACTTTTCACAGAGATTAAAGAGATTAGACAGACAGAGATCTACAGTAATCAAATCCAGTAAAGAGCAGACAATTTAAGCGGGTACTTGCCATGGACTCGCAAGGACTCTCAAAAACTAACAGTGTCTTGGAAGCAAGTGTACATCGATTTTAATTAATATTAAGTCTGGTTCCCAGTTACAACAAATTAAATTGTGCTGAAAATTGTGAGTGTAGCTTTCATGGGCACTCCAGACAGGGAGTGCTCAGCCTTAAAGTGGCAACACTCGTCGGAAAGTTTGAAAGTTCAGCCATCAGATCAGCATCTCCATTTCCTCTTGGAGCCAATCGATTTGTTTGACTGCACCATAGAGACCACTTCTATGCATATTTTCCCTTGGGGTTCCGTATGTAATAAGTTATTCTAACTTTCTTGCTAAACGCTAGGAGAGCCGTGTGGAAAGTACCGCGCTCCCAGCGCTCTCAGAGAGTCGTTACAGCGAGCGGTAACAGCAAGCGGTAACAGTATGTGGCAACAGCGATCGGTAACAGCGAGCGGTAACAGCATGTTAACATGTTGGCTGCTGTTCGCTCCGAATTTAGAGATCTAACCGCATCCAAAAACCAAAAGCAGATGAAACGTTGCGCCAATACGCTAATACATAAATCCGTATCTATGTCTACAGCATACATACATAGTACATATATATTTGGCAGTTGACTTTTTGACTTTTTAGCGTACAAACCAAGCGAAAGAATAAATAAATAATTCAAATGGTACATGGACTCTAGCCTAACATTTTCCAGAGAACGAGCCTCAGCCAGTTCTCACTTAACATCAATATTAACTTCTTCCATTTGTTTGTTTTGCCCTTTACAGAGTGAAAAACTTTTGCGGTTCGGCTGGCGAGAGTATTACGGCGGAATCAAACATTTTGCACTTGCGTTTCTATGCAGATCAAATCGCGATTAATTCGACATTCGGCATTCTATACACCGCGTTTCGGGACCGTGGAGCTGGTAAGTCCTTGCCATCCTCTGGCCTGCTTTGATGATGGCAAATCCCTTGAATTGGCAACAAATGCTCAGGCTAAAAGTACAAAGGCATGACCGAAATCCTTGGGGCAATCCGGTGCTAAGCTCCCCCCAAATCCCGAGTTGGCACTGGAGGCGGCCTCCCCTCCCCTGCCACGTTTCCCCTTTTTTTGGCTGCCCATTTGGCAGTCCCCTGAACGAGTACGAGGCTGAAACAGAGGCGAAAGTGGAAGTCTCTTGTCTAACCAACTATCTGGCTCTGTCATCCACCATATCCCCCTTCCCCTTCCCCGTCCCCCTTTCACACTCCCATCTACGCATCTACCCATCTATCTATCTATCTATCTATCTATCTATCTTTCTGACTGTCTGTGTGTCTGAGTGTCTGTTTGTTTGGCGCACAGGGTTCTGCGTGATTGCCGCCAGTTGCCAAAGGCAAAGGCTAAGCACTCTTTTGTCATTCAACGATTGTCCTTTGCCCTGGGGCCAGCATTGTTTACTTTTAGGCAGAGGCCAGACGACGAATCCTTCGTATCCTCGAGCTCCATCTAACATCTACTCCTCCAGATCCATCTGTGTCCTGAGTACGAGTAGAACCACAGCCAGCATCGCCAATAATTGTTGTTGTCTGAGCGATTTATGTTCGACATTACGTGCATTTGCCCTGTGGTTTCCATCGTCGCTTTCCCGCTTTTGCCGCCTTTGCCACCTTTTCCGCCAGTCCCATCTCGTGCCCACTGCACTGTGGACTGGCAGCATGGAGAATTCCATCAATTCGAGACCTCAAATTGATAGAAAATTAAACACAAATCGAATTGAGTTGGGGCTGGAGCTGGAGTTAAATTGGCAGTCGAACATAAAAAGTGAAAAGAAAGTGAATCGACGAAACGGCAGATCGAAACTGACATTAATCCAATTAAATCGGAGAGTAAATTCATGTTGGGCCAAAGAGGCATGCCATTGGTATTTTCACTCAAATGATTTAATCGGTGGTAAATTAATGCGCGGAATGAAACTTTATAAAAAATAATTCAAATGTCTAATTTTAGCTATTTTCAAATTGAAATAAATAAATGCATTCAAAGTGGATTGAATATTAAATAGAAGCACTCATCTTATATACACTACTGTCAGGTCTTAAACTAAAAACATAAAGACAAAATCCACTTAACTTTTAGATTACAAACCTACAGCAGAATATACAAAAATTTAACAAAAGCATTTTCCGCTTCAAATATATAATTTCTGATCAATTTTATCTGAGAAACATAAACAAGGGGTGGTCAAAATAATAAGTACAGCAACTCTACAAAGCCAACAACTTAAAGCGTGTCTCAATTTTTCAATTTCTTTTTATTATTTATAATCCTATGTTATATATCCCGAAGACTTGTCCCTCCTTGTTGAAGATTTATGGCAATCATCTTTTTCTTTTCTTCTTCAGCACAATGCTATTTTCGGTCCATATAAAGAATTTTGTTTAAATATAGGAGTCAATAAAAAATGAATTAAAATGCTTTGCAATACTGTAACCTTTCGAAATAAAAACAGCTGGCAGCCATGATTTCATAAACAAAAGATATATTTAATAAAAAACTATCACGATACCTCAGTACTTATTATTTTGACCAGTAGTGTATGTAGTGTAGTGTATGTACATCCAATCAGAACTTAATTTTATTTTGAGAAGAGAACTTGAAAATTGTGTTGAAACCTCGCTTAAATTAATGTCGGATTAAAATTAAATTAAAGCGACATTAAGCAGATGGTGGATGGAGTGCAAATAAAGCCAATTCAATTATTAATTGCCATGACAGAAGAAAGTGTGGATTTCATGTTCAATCAATGTCAACCCTTTCGGTATGGAATTACTTTGAATTGGCCATTGAAAAGAGGTTGAGTGTCAATATCAATTTCATGAGGCCTTTTACACCCACCTGCGACTCGGTTCGCTTCGCTTCGGGGTGTGTAAAACCATTTCAATTGAAATCAATTGTCCATTCCACTGTGCTTGCACGATTGGTGCTTTGATTGCCATTTTGGCACTGTTTTCTTCCACACACAAACACACAAAACACAAACACACACACATACACTCTCTCTCACTTTAACTGCCATTTTGTGCCAAATTTTTTACAACTTTCTCTAACTCTACAACTGTCTCTCATTCTCATTCTCTTTCTCTCCCCCTCCCTCTCTCTCTCTGTCCCTCTCTTTCTCTAACTATGTTGCACTCTTTTGGGTGCTCCGCTCCGACAGCCTGCACCGAGGACGAATACGATTGCGAGGACGCGACCTGCATATCAAAGGATTTGGAATGTAATGGCCTAGACAATTGTAAATTTCGATGGGATGAGGAGAGCTGTACGGTAAGTGCCACGCCTACTCGCACACACACACACACACACACACACGAAGTGAGGTGGTGGGAGGGGGGGATTGGGAGGATATTTTGAATGTGGGGCAAAGCGTTGTACGTGCATCTAATTATAGGCAAACTCGTTGGCCCCGACTTCTGGGCCGATCCCTTCTCTCATTATAAGTATGCTCAACACGCCGATGATGGCAACACCCAAAAACACTCACGTACAAACACATGCAGACACGCACACACACACTAGCACAAGTGAACGAGCAAGCGCTCACACACATACACTCACGGGCATGCATGCACAAACACAAAGTTGGTCAAATAAGTTTTGTTTGCCAAAGTTTGAGGTTTGTATTACAGGACGGCTTTAGCTGGGACGGGACTCACTCCTCTGTTCGTTAGCTGTAAATAACAGTTATTTGCAGGGAGCCACTGCCACATAGCCATAGCCATTGCCACAGCCACAGCCACATCCACAGCAAAAGTTGAGCATCAACGCATTAGATCATCAGATTTGATAAAGTCAGACTCGACCCACCGACCGACCGACACCGTTCACCGACATCACAGGGAATGATTCATGCAGCTAAATCTTAGACCCCCCCTCCCACCCCCACATGGCCCTGCTCCTTGCCGCCACAGCAGAGAAATGAACTCGTAAATCCATCTTACAGAAAAATCTACTCGCAAAAGTGGGCAACGACTAGTATCACGTAGCACGCTGCTACAAATAGCAAGAAAAATCTTACTGGCAGATCGATAACCATGCAATCAGGGCTAATCTGCAAAAGGGTTTTAGCTGTGTAAATAATTTAAGCTAAATTCCATCGATAGTACCTGCTACAGATATTTCTATTTACATAATTAAAATAGTTATAATATAAATGTCTCGCTATCGGGGAATTACTTCTACATTTTTCCATTGCAACTGCCCAAGAATTTTCATTTGTTACACTGTGGCCCTCACCGCTGCGCCATAAAGTACATACACCATTGTGGGGTCCACAGCAATAGCCCGAAAATCAAAGAGCAAATCTGAATATGGAATTCATCCAATTAGTTGATTTAATTTCAGAAATTTCCTGCAAAATTCCATTTAATTTTGGTCAAATGTTTCCGCTTAATTTCTGCCAAATATATATGCAGAGTAATTTGTATTATTTTTTATTTTGTTGTTGGAGAATGCCCGTTGGAAAAAGCCCGAAACGAAACCAAATTTGAAACTCACACCAAAATGATATTTGTCCGTTGAAATGATTTCATAATTATGGCAAATATTATATGTAATTTCGATGGGCATCATTCGTAATGGGGTGGGGGTCTGCTTATTTTCGTTAACTATGCACAGAGATGGGAGATGGGTTCTTGGGTTTTTATTTCAGTTTATGATTTCTAATTTGGTCAAACGATGCCAACTGAATGCGTGCACACATTCGGGCATATTTCGAGGCAATGCCCAATGAAGCGCATGCACATGCTATGTTTATTTAATTGGCCCAGATTAAAATTGGCCGAGAATTTATGCTGAGTGTACATGGCTCATATATGTCTGTAATTTATGATGACGGCATCTAAGACGGCTAATGATTATCCCATGAATATCCCATCCCAGCCCGAGCACAAGAATAAATACACACACACTCTCGTACATCCGTATGTGCATATATGCATGCGTGTGCGTATTCGTGGAGAAAGTGATAGACACACAATGCGGTGCGATAACGACTCCAATTAAATACACTCACTCCCCAGAGGGTTGCATGGAATAACACCTAGGATTACACGGGTCTTCGTTGCTTTGGCTTTTAACATTTTCCTATCGATTCCTGAGTGCAAATGAATACAGTCTGAGCTCCTAGTTGGTTGCGAACTGGCTTTGGCTCAGACCTTATTTTATTTCTCCTCACTGCGAGAGCATTTAGACTTCTCTATGGGCTTGGACAGGGCCACAGCCATTACCGACCGGCTTGGCTGGGCTTGTCTTGGCTTGGTAATTTGATAATGTAATTAAAATGGCAATTAAAGCGTAGCTCTCTCTCTCTCTCTCTGTTCAATTTGCAGGGCGAAACGGCTGGTCAATCGGAGCATGTGGTCATCATTGTGATTGTGTTTGGCCTGATACTTGGCGGCATGGTCATTACGTTCATCGTCAATTGCATACGCAAGATAATACGTGATCAGAAGATAATACGCGTAAGTACTGCCAAACTTTACTTGAACGATACTTTAGAATTTACTCGCGCGTGCCCGTGCCCGTGCTCGTGCCGCTACCCAGAAACATCCCCCCAAACCCCAAACCCCAAGCCAGAAAACCCCAAACCCCAAGCCCCAGCCTGCTGCTCGCTATCACTCTCTCTCTCTTTCTCTCGCCGTCTCGCTCGCTGTGTGCTTGTCCAATGCCACCCGAAACCACCCAACCACAACCCCCCTCCCCCTAGAATAGCCCTTTAAATGTTGCCCCATTGAGTGAAGTGCATTGCCACAAAATGAACATTTATTTTCGACTCCTTTCTATATTTTCATTTCTTTTTTAGTATTAGAAACGTAAACGTATTTATTGCCAAAAATGTTCAAATGCATTTCGAATGCACGCACACCAAGCCCCAAAATCACACACATACACACCCACACATATACATTAACACTCGTGCAAATTTATAGAGAATTGAGACTCGGAAGTGCGTAAAAGAACGCAGGTCTAAGTGCACCGCAAAAGCAAAAAACTGAACAAAACAAATCTGCCCGTGACAAGAAACATTTTTGTGTTTTTATGGCTATATTAGTTAGCAACAACAACAGCAACAACAACAACAACGTCAACAAATTACAACAATTTGAACAAAACTGTTCACCTCAAATGAATAATGCCCCTCCGGTGGAGTGCGTGCCCCACAGCAGCAGCAGCAGCAGCAGCGGCAGTTAAATAATTTACTTGAACAATGCGCTTTCGATGCGGCTTCCAGTTGATTTAACATGCTCCATTTATATGCATATGTATGTAATATGTATGTAGATGTGTATTATATCTGACAAACTCATTTTGCGTATGTAAACATAATTTTACATGCGTTGACTGTATGACAACTGAATCAGGAGTCGGTATCGCAGTGCGCTTGACAGCCAGAGAACAAAGCTGCAACGCAAATCAACAATTGACAATTGCTATAACTGACAATTAGTTGATGAGTTCCATTTAGATGTCGCTGAGTTTGGATATGGGCAAGCCACACCGGAGGCTGCGATAATATGTGAGAGGCATGAATCGAGGCGCAGCTCAACTCTTGGGAGGTTGCAAGTGGGCTGCAAGTGCATTAGGAGGTGCCAGTGCTACGGATATTCGTTTGATTTAATGAACGAGAAATTCACTTGATATTTGACATAAATAGATGAACTCCTCCGTATCCGATTCCGATTCCTTGTTGTCAGAGCTCCAATGGAGTTTATCTGGCACGAGAGGGTGGACGGGATAGCAATTTTTGGCTGCTTAAGTGTTTCAAAGTCATGCCTAGATAAAGTGCCCATTTTCAGGGCTCTATAATAATTGTACGAATTTATTTATGTGCCTTGAGATTATTGCTTCGAGATGTAAACTTGTCGAAAAGTAAATACCAAAAGACTTCTCCAGCTTACTGTGAGCTGCATTCAAGGTGTCCATGCAGCACTCGAGTGCTCTTTTCACCATGGATTAGGCTTAAAGTGGGCAGCGTCTCCAGTCGCCTTCCCTGCCATTGAGAAGGCTGCGTCCGAAGTGCTGCTTAGACTGCAAGTGTCAAGTGCAGCCATGAGGCTTTGCCGTAATCATTAGCTCCTCCCGGAGGTCACTCAATAACCACTTTGGGTGGGATCACTGCTCTGCTTGACTGCTCCTGCTAATGATTCATATTGGTATGGAATTGTTATTGTAATTGCAATTACGCTTCCCCCCTGTGGCCTCCAGCCACCAGCCCCCGCTAATTGGAGCCACTTGCATGTTACAATCTCAATTAGCGCAGCTCCAAAATGCACGGCGAACTTTAAGAGGCAACGATGTTTGAGCCATCAAGGCACAAGTGCCTTAAGTGAGCTTCAAAATCATAGTTGCAGCTGGAGCAGAGGATTATCACAGTCTTGGGAATAGAATGGGGGTATGGTTGGGTGGGGGCACGGGCTGGGGCTGGGGCATGGCCTCAGCCAACGCCAACGCCAAGTGACGACATTAGTAAAACAATAATATGCAGCGTGATAGGAATCCTGTCGCCTTGTCTGATACAACGATATATGCAGAGGGAAGCACACATTTCTCACGCACTGTCTGGGGGTTTTGTGCTGCTGCCAAGAATGTGCTCTGCTCCGCTCCCTCTCCGCCATTCCCCCCCGTCCAACGAAAATACGGACAGACATCGAACCACGAGGAAGGAAGTAGCAGATCTCGGCAATTCTAATGGCGTCTGACACTTTGAAATGTAAAATAGACTTTGCCGCTGACTCTGTGACTCTTTGCCCGCGGTGGTTGGACCCAAACCCAAGCAGTTCCGCCCACGTACAGAGGGGGGGGCAGAAGGAGCGGGAGGAGCGGGAGGATACACCCAAACTCAAGTTGACTAATCAATACAAATGAAATTTGTCAGTTGAATGCGCAAAAGATGTCTGGGGAGATGTCTTAGGGTCCCAGAATGGGGAAGTTCATTCCCATTCTCCCCATCTCCCTCAGCTTTCATTTGTCTAGAGAGCGTGACAAGCTCTCATCTGTATGGCAGAGGGGAGTACGGGTAGCTGTACCGAGGCTAAGAAACTATCGCCCGAGAGATTGCCTTTCCAAGCAGAAGACTCACAGAGGCTAAACGCGGGAAGAATCCAAATCTGGGGAGATTTATTGCACGACTTGTGGGCATAGCGTGAGAATAGTCTATTGCTCACCAATGGGAAATTCAGTGTAGCTTTAGTAACTATCGGTCGTAGCACAGTATCGCCCGCGAGTCGCGTGACACGCTCTCATATCTACGCGACCCGCGGCCATCGCATCCAACAGCAAACAGCAAACGGAAACACACAAAGTAGAGTAGAGTCGAGTCGAGTCGAGTCGAGAGTCTGTTTAATCAAGCAGCAGACCGCGTCTATAAATATATGGCCATGCCTCGGTTCGACCCGCCTCTGGCCACATCCGCTTACACACAGATCCAAAATACAAATACCAACGCACGGGCAGGCCACAGAGACAGACACACACACACACACACACACAGATACTTAATTAACTCGCGTGGCAGGGAGCAAAGGGGAGAAGTCGCCATGCCATACCCCACCCCATATGGGGTATCCCATACTCGGACTCGGACTCCCACCATTTTTGCTTGGTTCTGTGTTTCGTTTTTTGGCTGTGCCGCTCAACTCATTCCCGCTCTCCTTCTGGTGCTCGCTTCTCGTTCTTGCAACAATGATATTCAATTTGGCCACCGAACAGCCGAACAACCGAACAACCGAACAACCGAACAACCGAAGAACCCCTGGTACCAATGCTCCAGGCCCAGGCGTAGCGGGGCATGGCATGTCTCATTCCACCCAAAAAAGACAAAATTCTGAGGCAAAGTCAATGTCAAAATTGATGCTTCAATATGACCCCCAGGGGAGTCAGAGTGAGAGTCAGAGCCTCACGACTGCCAGGAAATACCATGAGAAATGAAATGAAAATGAAATGAATGTTGCCAGGGCAACCAGAGACTTGACAACAGCAACTGGGCGAGAGCTTCCTCGATATTGATATCGACAGCAGATGAAACTTTATGCCAAGCAAAACCCCCAAAAAAAACACACGCCAGAAAGAGCCAAGCAGGACGAACAGGACGAGCAGGACCTACAGCTGTAAGCATCATGGAAACCATACTGGTGGCCAAAAGCCAAAGGCCCCAGCCAAAGCCCGAGCCCAAGCCCAGGCTTTGTAATTCCGGGCTTCCATATTTATAATTCCATTTGTTAAGCATAGCGAAAACAACAACAACAGAAACAAAAACAACAACCCACTGGCATCAATACTCGCTTCCGTACTCGTACTCGTACTGGTACTCTGGCTTCAGCTATGAATAACCAAGAAGATGCTCAACTTTGCTGACAAGCCGCAAACAAACAAAAACTTCGAACAGGTTGTTCGGCTTTTAGAAGGGGTCGAGGGGTCGTGTCAAATACCACACAACAACAACAATCGATTGTGTGCTCCTCCACTGCCACTGCCACCTCCACTTCCACTTCAGGGGTTGGCCATCGTTAATTGTGTGTGTATGAATAAATAAATTTCACGAGTGCAGAAAACAACAAAAAATAGCATCAACAATCATACTTAATTTAATAGCGCGAGGTGTTGGATTATTCAATTAATTCGTCCGCCACTACCTCTCCACAGTCATTAGCACACACAGAGGCGAGTTCGAGTACCTCAACTCGGCCAGCAGTGCCCGCAGCAGCATTTTTTACGATGCTGCATCGCAGAGTGGTATTTTGATTGCAGTCAGGTGGTTACACACAACACATACATGCATATATATATATAGTGCAGGATGCCATCCCGATCTTAGCTAAGTCCATGAGCGATGAAGTAATACGAGCAGCAGCATTCATATCCAGCTTAAAGTCGAATATGAATTGTGCTTCTGTAGTCGCTCCGTTCGTAAGGGGCCTGCAGCTGCACACTAGAGTGTTGGATCTCATCGTTGCATTCATAAAGTTCGTGTGTGCGTCCCAGATATACCCCAAGAGCATCTGCCTTTCGGCTCCCCTAGAACCGATTTTCATGCATTTTTTGTTGGCCTGCATTAGTGTGCATGTGTCGTCGTTGATCAACATTTCTGGTTTTGGTTTTGGTGTGGTTTTGCTTCTGATTCTGGCTCTGATTTGGTTCACAGCTCGGGGTGTTATCGGTTCGCTGTTCGCTGTTCAGTGATTTATGTAATTTAATAATGAACCTCACCCTACCCTCCCATTAATTTTCGCCACGGCTAAGGGGCGTATACGCAATGCTCTGTCGGGCCATGAAACCCAAAGGCGACGCGACACGACGCGACGCGACGCCACGCCACGCGGGCAGGGATTGACGGCGGTTGCGGGCTGCAGGTTACTTGGTTGCCGTGTCGGTGATGGTGCCAGGCAGACAAAGCAGTCAAAGCATGTTCCAGCTAAATTGTAAAACAGCCGCGTCCGCTGACGCCGCACAATGGCCCGAAGCCCGAACAATCGAGAGACGCGGCAACAATGGGGCTCCTGGCCACGGGTCCACGGCATAATGTGAACTCAATTTGCCGGGCATGCATATCTTACTTTGCGGCCCGTGAGCACCGTGAATAGCTGCAATAACTTGAACTGCATAATTGGATAAGATACTCCTCGTTCTCGTACTCGCACTCGTACTCACACTCGTATTTGCGGCTTGCAAGCTGACTTCTGAATACTTTCCGGACAGTTTGTGGCTTGGCTAGTGAGTGAAGACAAAAGGTGGAGGATATGTATATTAAGCAGCTGGAAAATAAAACCACACATTTTGGGCATTTTCAAGCTTTTATTATTTTATTATTTTAAGTGATTCCCCGTTTAATCCCCATTACGGGTATTTGCCTTTTTTTGTTGCCTCAATCCAGCTCTGATTTTCAAAACTCCTCGGTGCGTTGGTGACGCAGTTTTTTGTTTGCTTTTTGACACAGCCAGCCCTACTGTTTACACACCTGAGCTACGGCTACGGCTACGGCTACGGCTGCGGCTGCGGCTAAAGCTACGGCAGCTGCACGAGCCTCAATCTGATTATCGCCTCGAGTGCTAGATGATGCTTGATGGAGGTGAGTGCAGGTGGCGGCGGTGCGCTGATGGGGGATGATGATGATGTTGATAGGGATGGAAGTGGAAATGGGAATGGGAATGGGAGGGAGGCAGATGGGCACTCTCAGGTAGCTGCCTGTGCAGCTTTTAGCCCCCGCCCACCCCACTTAAGCGCCTGCGACCCCTCAAACGGCTTTGGGACGTTCGAAAATTATGCCATCAATAAACGGCAAAAGCGAAGGACCAGGGACAGCAGTGGTGGGGTGGCAGGCAGAGGGAGGCAGAATTAGAATGGGTTAAGTTGCGTATTTTATTGCCGGGCTCTGGCATTCGTGAAACTGCAGCGCAGCACATAAATTTGCACAAAGCGCACATCACATCAAATCAAATCGATTCGTTTCGAATCGAATCAATTCAACGTCAGCAGATTTGATAAAATCATTCAGCGATCGGAGCTGAAGCCGTGCGGTGCGGGGCAAGCACTTTAATATTGCCAGCTCTGCCCAGCAAATGGCGTCCGGCAAGTATGTACAAAAAATGCCACAAGAAAATAACAAGAAAAAAAATAAGAACGAAAACCAAACGAAATGGAGTGGATGGAGACGGAGACGGTGAGGGGGTAAAGAGTGATAGTAGCATTCGCACATATAATAAAACTTATTTCCATATTCCACTTGAATACTTTACGTTTGTATACCCGGGCCCAACACCCCACCCCACCCCACCCCACTGTCTTGTCTTTTGGCAATGGCCCCTGTTCCTGGGGGTGGGGCTGGGGGCGGGCTGCTTCTTGGACCCTCCCTCGGAGTTTCCCCGCTCGCAGAATTTTGCTGTTGCCACTTAGATTTTAGCATGTAGATAAGCAGAAAAGTATTTCCGCTCACTCGTGCACGCTCTCGAAATCAGCGACAGAGAGAGGATGCAATTTCTTTCCCCTTTTCTTTGCTCGCCCATTCAGTTTTTAGTTGCGGAACAGCCGTCTGACCCGACGAGGGTTGACCGAAGGGCTGCGGTGACTGCGTGTGACCCATTCTGGCCCCAACAGCAAGCGGATGGTGTTGAGCGATCTGCAGATCTCTGGCTAATAGTTATGTTCATTCAATCCGCAATGGCGTCCTGGCACATGGAGCTATCACTCCTTGGCACTCGCTTTCCATCTGCATCTTCATCTTATCCTCAATCCAATTCAATTTTCGTTCCTGTCCTTCGGTGCATTTCTTTCTCTCCTTTTGTTTGCTATTATTACCTATTCTGGCTCTTGTATTTTGTGTTGATAAATGTGCAAAGCTGCAATTTGCCAGCTAGTCCCCCAATGGGGTTTTCAGTGCACAACTCGGGGAAAATCTCATCACTTGAATTCATCCTCAAGCGCACCTCGCACCCGCACTCCGCACCCGTAGGGTAGGCAGAAGGAAGCTTGAGCTGCATTTGGGCGCTGGCTGCCATGTCTCGGCCGCATCCTTGGCGAGGCGCTTGCCATAACTGCATGCAATTTGGTAACAACCGCAATGCATATTTGCCCTTACCCTCATAGATACACACACCCCAACACACCCAGACACACCCAGACACACCCGTACACATGCACATACAACATTGCCTTGAGTGGCATTTTAGTGTTGCCATTTAAGCAATGGCAACGACTTGCTGGGGCTCCCTTGCACCCATCCAACCTTCTGCACACAGCACTCCACTCTGCTCCACTCCGCTGATCCACTTTGCTCCTCCTTCTTCTTCATCTTCATCTTCTTCCCGGGTTGCGGTCCCATTTCTGCTGATGCTGATGCTGATGCCAGAACCAGTAGCAGTAGCAGTAGCAGCACCAGCAATGGAATGGAATGGCATGGCATGGCATGGCGAAAGGCAAACGAAGCGAATCATTGTAGTGATATCCCTGATATCCTCCCAGCGCCAGCGCTGCCACTGCCGCTGCCACCTAACTTAGCGCTCTCGCCCCCAAGATAAACTGCTTTAGAATGACAGCCCGGGCATGCATATCCATAGTTTTTATTGCAACTACGGATGGAGTCTCCCCCTCTCAGACCCAGCCAGCTAGTTGGCCCTGTCAGGTCTTCAGTTGTTCTTCGCAATGGCAAAACTCTTTCATTGCCTGCGGATCAGATCAGTTCCATCCTCTGGAATTGTCTCTTACTTGTGCTTGAAATCAAATTAGACTTATCGAAGGGTCTTGATGGAGTCTTCCTATCGCAATAATAATTACTGCAGAAAGTGTCCCCCTATGATCGCTTTCTTTGACTTTTTTCGCGCTGTCTTCGGGTAATTTAATTATTTTCCTTAAGCTTCCTTCTTGCAGGCCTGTTCCTTTGCTTGGCTGGGCTAATTCCAGAAGCAGCCACCCGCAGTCCCAATTTTGCCAACGCCACAGGTCCGACGGGACCGACCCATCCCGACTGTCTCCTGCAAGGGGTAACAGGCAGGCCCTGACTCCGCAGGGCATCTCATCCATGGCGTGTTTTATTATTTCAAGCTCAGCTGAGAATGCATTTTAGCTAAATTTGATGGCACTTCTCATTGTTTTCCCGACTGCAGACCCCGCCTAAGTGCAACTGTCGCTGTCGCTGCTGTCGCTGCTGCTGCTGTTGTTTTTGTTGTTGTTGCATGTTTCATATTTCATAAAAATTAAGTAATACGCGAGCTGCAAGCAGCCGAAGGAGTGCCACCAGTGCCAGTGGCAGTGGCAGCCAGAAGGAGCCACGAGGCGAGGCCACTCACCAAGTCCGCCGCCAAGTGTCGGCTAGTTGAAGAGGCCCCCCAAGAGCCTGGCCTGGCAGTCGTAATGGAAAAACTGCCATTTCCGCCAGGCGCGCAGCTCATGCGTGTCGTCGCGTGGCGAGGCGGGACAGGGCGGGGCACAAGATGTGATGGGATGGGCATGGGCATGGGATAGGATGCTCGGACCTGGCTTGGCTTATCTGCCCCTGTCCTCCGCTTCCCCCTGCCCTCCACAGCTGGAGGCTATGTCTAAGTCAGAGCCTGCAAGCGCAGACAGAACGAGCGAGAGGACCATGGGAGGAGCAGGCCAAGTCCAGGAGCAGAACCAGAACCAGAGCCAGAGCCATGTCATGCATTGGGGAAATGCAATATTTTATTTGAAACTGAAGCGAATTCTCACTCTCCCACACACACCCGGTCGGGCACTCACACAGACACACATGCACGTGGGGAGGATGATTCCCGGAGCAGAGTGACGAGTGGCGTACACTTCGAGAATAAATCGAACACTCCAAGAGGGATGGGCGGTGGTGGGGGCGGGGTTAAACACTTGCGGAAAAGTGGAAAACGCTTTCTGCACTGCCGGGGCCCTCTGAAGGGGCCCAATCATAATCGCCGCCTTGTCCGCTGCTGAGCGATGTTTGTGTGCACTTCCCGCCCCTCCCGATCTGGAGCCGGCTGTTGTGTGCCTACGTGTGGGATCTTCCTATAGCCCTGATAGCCCTATCAGTTGTTTTGGTGCCTCGGAATCAGCTTCTGTAAATGTTGTTTAAACTATTAGAAATGTTTGCCTTCGTTCAGCCATTAGTTAATTGCTTGATCCGTTCATGCACTCCCTGCATGCACTCCCTGCATGCATCAATCAATCCATGCACTCATCTCTTCATTCATTCCTTCATTCGCTCAACCAGCTGTGCACTCGCCCGTTCCCGGGTCTCCCCTTGATCTCCCTGTGCATTCTGTCACCCTGTCATGCTTGCATCTGTCCACTTACTCGATGCATTCGTTTACCTATCCGTCAGGCGCTTCCTGCACTCGTCATTCGTCTCTCCTCTGGCAATATATCCATTTCCCTTTGCCATTCATCTCTGACCGCTCTTCAATCTTTCGTTGCTCTTTATGTTTGTATCTTATCATTTACGCATCATTTGTGCATTATTTATGGGCACACATTTTGCGCATTTAATTCACTTATTTTCCCCTGCTCTCCGTTCGCTGCTCTTCAAGCAGAAGTGTGGCTTGCCCAAATTGGAGTACGGAGCTGCGGTGGGGCTTAGTTTTCTTCAAGTGCAGACCCTGCCGTGGGCCGTGGGCTGTGAGGCAGGGCTGGGGTTAGGGCCATTGGATTTAAGCAGCAAGTAATAACCAACTTATGTTGCTAACCGTATTTCTTTCGCTCCCATCAATTTCTATAAGCCCGCCTGCAGGAGCAAGTCCCCACCACTCCACCACTTCACCCCTCCACCCCTCACCCAGTCATCGTTCATCCCGGCTGCGTTCGCTCTGCTCCTTCGGCTGGACACTCGCTTCTCGCTGCTGCATTGGCGAAATGAAATGAAATGAAATAAATCAAGCTGAAATGCAATTCGCAAAAGAAACACTCAGAGCCTGCCCTGCCCTGCCCGGCCCTGCTCTGCTCTGGTCGAGCCATAAAATAATACCAAGGCACAGAGCAAAGCAGAGCAGAGAACAGCGCAGCAGCGCACAGAGCAGGGCTCCCGCCCGCTCTCCAGGGGGAGTCCGAGTGCCGTCTCCAGACAGGATCCTGGGCCAAAGCGAAAAGCTTCGGGCTTAATGCGAAATGAAATGCTTTCACTTGAGCTTAACACGTGGGTGGCTGTGGCTGTGGCCGAGGCTGAGGCGGTGGCCGTGGCCGTGCAGGTCCTGCGATGCGGCACAACTCTCAGGCAGGCAGTCAGTCAATCAATCCATTGATCAGCCGGCCAGTCAATCAGTCCCATCCCCACATACCACACACACATTCGCCCAAACAGCAAACCGCAAATTTTGAGAGACATCGAACAGTGCAGAGTTTTCCATTCTAATTGATTTTTCCCCCATTTGCGGTTGATGTGGCGCCAGTGCCTGTCCCCCACCGCTGAGGAGTTTTCAATTAAACTGGAAAATTATAATTAGGAAGCCAAGCCAACCACAACAAACTAAATGTGTGTGGGGCAGGCATACAAATGAGCAGCAGACACATGCCACAAAACAAAAAATATACAAAAAATAATAAATAAAAATATAAATTTGAATTGGAATTTGAGATTTTTGAACCAGAGCTGTAATGAATTTTAATACGAAGACGTTTCGGCCATGCTTTACGAGCAGCCATCAAAATTGGTGAAAATTTATTTCGATTTCCGCTCGCCCGGCCATTTCCATAGCCGCGATTGACAATAATAATAAAATACGATTGGGCCGTTAAAAGCAATCGAACGGAGAATATTTCTCAAATGGTTGCCAATCAAACAGTGAAAGGCGAGGAGAGGCGAGGAAAGGCATCAAATGCAGATTTCGGCGAGGGATGGGCGCGGAATGTTTCGTGGGAAGTTGAGTGAAGAGTGAATTTCGAGGCCCAGAGATAAAGAGATTTACGCGTAGACAAAGAGAGCGGCCGGAGACGTGGGTGAAACTTGGCTTCTTGGCGATTGGCTTCTGATTAGAGGCAACTTGTTCGAAGTTAATTTAACAAATTGCCCCCGAGGCCCTTTGGCAGTCGGTGGCTGGCACCACCGGAAAGGTGAACTCAACTGCTCGACGAGCACAGCCCCCAAAAATTCCAATTAAACAAATGCCCAACTTTTCCCACCACCCCTCTCGCTCGCTCGCTCTTTGTCTGTCCGTCCCTGCGCCTCTTCAGGCCTTGCACCCCCCCACAAAAAGGCAAAGTCAGCCAAGCGCAAAGCCAAAAACTTTTACACACATCTATTATAAGCATATATGCAGATGTGTGCGTATATCTGCGTGTACGGATATGGATATGGATATGATGGCAAACAAATTTTTGGGAAAATATTTCATCAACGAATTTATTAAATAAAGAGAAATGCGAGTGTCTGTGCATTTCCATTACACTTTGCAGCCGAACAAAAAAGAGCAGCAGCCTGTTGAGGCATGACGATTGATATGGAAATACGAGTGCATGTCCAGGCCGCACAAAAAATTATGTCAATCAACAAACCAAAATTTGTTTGGCCAATTAAAGTGTGCCCAAGACAAACAGACAAACAGCAATCAACTCAATTAATTCCAGCAATAATTGGCCCCAAGCGTCGAGCATTAAGGCAAGACCAGCAAATACGAATGCGAATACGAAAAAATGCCATCCAAAAGAAAACATCTGAAAGGGAAACCACACACACACACTGGAGAGGGGAGTGGGGATGGAGGAAGCGGCAGCAAAAATCTGTTTTGCGGTTGTTTTTTGCTTGTGTGCTTCATGTGCCACACATTGCCACACATAAGGCTATCGAAATCATCGGATGGACGGGGCAGAACAAAGGCTGTACGAGCACATCTCCATGACGCTTCGTCTAGGGATGGCAAGAGCACTCACTAGTAGGTCGTTAGATGTATAAACATATTCGCTACAAATCGAAGAAAGTACCAAGGTAGCTGAATAAATATAGTCCGAAGTCCGTATTTAAATTCAAATCAAAGTCCCCAGCATTCTTGTGGGAATTTATCTGGGATATTCCATCCGATATTTCGTTGGGCATCTCTGAGCCAGTTCGTAGATGCCAGCACACGAGGCAGTCGAATGGAGTGGAATGTAGGCCAGAGAAAACGGCCTCTAAGCAGGCCCAACTAAAGCCATTTGGATGGCGGCATGTGAGGGGCGAAGTGGGAGGCAGAGGCAGTGGCTGTGGCAGTGGCAACTCTCTTGATGGCCGTCATCAGCATGCCCACAAGGCTCGACTTGTCACGTCGCTGTCTCGGCCTCGTTCTCCAACTCTTTCTCCTACCCTGCCGCCTGCCGCCTGCCCTGCCTCCTCTTCTGTTTGCTCTGCCGCTTGGGTAAGAGATTTTCCTCGTCTCGCCTTCCGGTCTTTATTTGTATGTGTCCATGTGTGTCCATGTGTGTGCGCAATGGCAGAGAGTTTCAGTTTCAGTTACCATCTGCAATCTGCAACAATGATATCTATTAATTATGGGCAAAACTCCTACAAATTGAGTTTTATTTCATTTGAATTGGAGTTCCATTTGCATATCACTCATACGACAAGTGTTGCAGTGGCAAAAACAAATTGCAAGTGGCAAATATGCTGCACACATACACACACACATACATATGTATGTACTACTACTAGTAGTTGACAGCACTGAGCCACTGGGAGGAATGAATGGACAGACCAGACCCGACCCGACCCTCCCACTCGCTCCCACCTACTGGCACTTCTGATTGAATCCTTTCACCGGCTTAGCCCTGAGGCTTTGTGTCCACTCGCATCTCACCCGTGCGGGCTCTGCTCGGTTCGGTTCGGTTCGGTTCGACTTGCCCCAAGACTCACATCGAGATGGAGATGCAGATGCGAATGGGAATGGGAATGGGAATGGGGACGTACGTAGATGGGGGAAGAGATGATTAAATTATCGTTGACTTTTGTTGGGGCTGCAACAGCAGCTGCAACAGCTGCAGGGCACTCCAACCGAAGACACAATCGGAGGATGGGCCATCCAATCGCCCCGTCTCCGGTCCCCGGTTCCCCGGATCCACGAGTCGAGGGGCAACCGATTCCAATGCCAAATCAGATTAGCTTCGAGGGTGCCTCGTGTGGCCATATGCTCGGCACTATGCGGCAATATTCTTTTACGATTCGATTATGATGATTATTGCTCGGAGTTGGCTTTATTCTACGGATTAGTCCCGCAAATGCAGCCTCTCGGAGTGGCTTAAAGCTCTCATTGCAGCAGAAAGGGAGCTTAAATTTAATTCCGATATTTGGTTGGTGTTTTTTTCCTAGAATTTAGAGCTGCAAATTGTTGTTAAACTGAGAAATATTTCAGCTCTGCTTGGGGATATTTTCCTGAGTAAAATTACAGTGCTAAGGGTTTTCATTTGATTCAAAAACAGAATTCGAAATTGTTGCGGCTGAATCTTTTCTTCGTATTTTGGTTGTTGTTGTGCTTTGCAGTAGTTGCCAGAGTTGCCACCATCATTATGCATGCAGAATGCACTTTCGCCTATCCTCTAGCTCTCTCTCTCTCTCTCACACACACACACATACAGCTTAGACTTCTGCACATGTATGTAGAATCGTCTCGCTCTAGAGCTGCGCTAGAATTCTCTTCTCCCCTTCACTCTTGGTTAAATCGGTGATAGATATTCTCTCTCTCTCTCTCTCTCTCTCTCTCTCTCTCTCTCTATATCTTCCTCTCTCTCTCTCTCTCTCTCTCTCTCTGTCTATCTATCTATCTATCTCCCTTTCTCTCTCTCTCTCTCTCTCTTCTGTCTGTCTTCTCTTTTTTGTGCTTCATCCACAGGATGTGCCAGCCCTAAGCAATCGCATCTATCACATTGACTCCTTCATCCTGGATGCTCCCAAGAGCGCCATATTCGTGGGATTGCAGAACGATTTCATGTGCAATTACGCCTACAATCTGGCAGAGCAGCTAACAGCCCACAGCGATGCCAGTCAGTCAGTGAATGAGCCCAGGATGGGAGGAGAAGCCGCAGTGGGCAGCCCGCACTCAGGCTTTGACTCCAATAGCGACTCGAACACACCCAAGTTGGAGGAACGCGCGCAGACCTGCGACGTGTACGACTGCGACTACGATAGCGACTATCAGTGCCACGGCAGAGGAGGGGCTGGCGATGAGCTGGAGGAGGAGCGGGAGCAGGAGCAGGAGGATCAGGAGGAGGATCCGGAGTACGACGATGGCATCGGCTTCAGCTGCGACAGCGACAGCCTCACCATGCCCGACGACGATGAGTTCGTGCTCGTCACGGGACCCTGCCACGCGAGCAACTCGAGTCCATCCGGCAGCAGCTCGATGCAGTGCAGCAGCGGCACGAGTGGCACGGCCACCGTCAGCTCGTCCACATCGATGGAGCTGGACATCATGTTGCCGGCCCTGACGCCGCCACCCCCGCCAGTGCTAGCCAAGCCCAAGTCGAGCACAAATCCCCTCAAGTTCCTTCACAAAATCATCTAAAACAAAAACAAACAGAAAGCAGTGAAAATTATGCGCTCTGCTCCTTGTCCACCTGCCACCTGCACCTGCAACCGGCCACCTGCCACCTGCTGAATTCTGAACAATGCTCGTGTCTGCTTTTGTGTCCGGGAACTGCATCTGAATCTGCATCATTAAAATCGGGCTACAAAAGAAACCCCTGCCCATGCCCCAGCCCCAGCCCCTGCCCCAGCCACAGCCCCAGCCCTGAAATCCAACCACATTCGTCTGTCTGTCCCGCGTTGTTTCGGCCCTCCTGGATTCGTGCTGAGCTCACCGCAAATCAAAATTCAGAACAAAATCCAACCACATTCCTCATCTGATATTCTTTTGGGCTGGCTGGGGGGACGGAGCTGCGTTCGGGCATGGGCATTTATTGCTCATTAATTTAAGCTTCTAATTATGACTACAAAACGGCCCAGCCATAGTTGGGCATGCTCAAGGCCGCTGTGCGAAAAACAGTTCAAATACGCCCAGCAATTATTTAACTCCATTTGCCTAATTCAAGCAGAATGGTGAAATAAATACTCAGACAAAAGTAAAAAATGCACCACACTGATGGATATGCGATGCCAAACGAGTCGCTGGAACAATAGAACACCAGAACCACAATTGTGCTGCATGCAGGAACATTTGTACGCGCATTCGGTGCAGATTTCGTAATTTAATTTGGCTGCAAGCCGAGGGGAATGGGAAGCCAATGCAAATATGTTTCATATGCCGAGTTCCATTGAAATTGAATTCGCCATTGTTATCAATTTGGAACTCGTAAGCTGCATTTAAATGCATAATTCAGGCATAGCTGATTGAATTATAAATCGTAGAAGTCAAAACATTTTTATATAATTTCAATCTGCATCGTGTAAATCCAGTCAGAGTGCGCCGGCTGTGCCGATGAGCCGTGCTCTCGAGCGGACTGAAATCGGAGGGACTAAGAGATTGCATTATTTACAGGTCCACACACTCTGTTCACCTGCATCAACATCAGCCACATACATCAGACAATCGAATACTCGAATCGAGTCGAATCGAATCGAAGGCTTTAAAGTGAATAGTTAACCGTTTAGCCGAACAATTTGCTGCCAAAGCCAAGTCGCACAAACAGCTGTAAACATAAGCGAGAGAAATATGAATATCTCGTACAATACAATGCCGTATATACTCGTTTATAAATGTAGCCACTGTATACATAAATGTATCAATAGATTTGTAGATTGAAGTTGAAACCAATTACATTTGGGGCCCTAGCCCTGTCCCTGGCCCTGGTCAAAATCATGCTGGAAACCAGAGACAGAGAAAGAGAGTGAATAAAGAGCTAACAATATTTATTCGGTTCGATTTCCTTCGCGATTTCCATTGAAAAAGTTCTCCATTTTTCCCCATTATTATTTTCCTCTGGGGCGCTGCTGTCAAATGTTGCCCTGCCCGGGTATTGAATGGCCCAATGAATGAATGAATGAATGAATGAATGAATGAATGAATGACTGAATGGCTGAAGGAAATGTTCTACAATAAACAGAGAAAAGCGAGAGCAGCGGGGCAGTAGAAAGTAATTGGCAAAAAAAGAAGAGAAGACAAGAGATGAGAAGGGAAGATCTGGGCAGAGGCAGGGGGGCGAGCAAAGGAAAGGTGCAGCAAATGTTTGCCTTGTATTTCATTATGAATGCAATTTGAGTTGGTTTAAGGTGGCTTTACGCAGTGGGTGGTGCAGCCACAGGGCGAGGCCGGTATCCCCTGGGGAGGGGGGAGGCTTGGGATGGCTTGGGATCAGCGTTGTTCTGCCCCAATGGAGCTCGTCCTTCATTATGATGTATTTACGTATTAACGCTTCCCTTTATGCAGGCTATCGAGTGCTGCTGCTGGGCCAGCCCTTGCTCCAGCCCCTCCCTCTACCCCCTTCCCGTGCCCTACCCTCCTGGCCAGATTTTTGCTCGCTGGCCTCCGCGCCCTACGGCTCGCTCCCTCGCACACAATCGACATATTAATGACTGCAAAGGAGAGTAAGCGAAATACTGGGCACGCCGCAGCGCGGAAAGAGAGGGAACTGGCGGCATCAGGTGGCAACTGGCTTAATTGCTCTGCAAGCCCCCGCAGCAGTACCGTCACTCCAACACATCCAGCACCCAGCACCCACCCCCCACCGCCTGCCGTCTTCTTAATCCACTGTAGGCAGGGGTGGTGCCAGGTGCTAGGTGTCGGCTGCCGGCTGCTGGCTGCCGGTGGCTGGTTGCCGACTGCCGACTGCCGGTTCCAGAGGGCTTTAAGGGAAATTATGGGTACGCGCACTGCAGATACACTCATTTCTCGAATCGGAGCTTTGTCCAGGCAGCTTAAGCCAGAGTCCTTGTCCTGGCCACATCCCCGTTCCCGTCCTTGTCCCCGTTCCAGTTCCCGTTCCCATAACGGCCTCATCCCTTTGCCAAATTAATTGAAAATATTTATTGTTATGCTTATTATATTGGTTACCATTTCTCGCTCCCTCTCTCTCTCTCTTTCCCTCTCTCTGCATTGGATCTTGGGCCCGGCAGGAACACATCCGTGAGTCAAAGGAGAGCAAACTGGACGAGATGGGCCGCAATTCCAAGGCTCGCTCGCGCGAGAACATATCAAGGTAAGTCATCAGCTGATTCCGATGCCGATTCCGATTCCGAGTTCGATTCCGATTCATTAAAGCTCAAAGCGAGCGACAGAGCCCCCTCCCCCACAGCCACACTGCGTATACGCAATGTGCGCTAATGAGGCAGACGACAGCCGGAAATCACTTGACGAGGAAGGGCAGGGGGCCCATTGATTGTTTGATAATAACCCAGATGAGAACGGACTGCAGCTGTGACTGACTGACGCCAGGGAGAGGCCGATCCATTACCCTCAACTACAGCAGGCAGGGGCGGCGACATATCTGGGGGTTCCACGGGGTTCCATTGTGCAAATCCTTTGGCTGTGCCCCCCACTTCAGCACTGCCGCAAACACTGCACGTGTTTTCAGGGAGAACGAAATGCATTTGTGACTCTCTGCCAGTCCGACTTTCCCCATGGGGGGCAGGCATAGGCAGCCAACAAATGCACAAAGACCACCCACTTCAAGGCTCATAATGTGCCCCCCCCAACTAAATTTGTACGCACCCCTTTGTGCAGCAGACAGCAGACAGGGAGAACAGCAAAATAGCAGAACAGCAAAATTCTTCAATAAAATGCATAATTTTTGGAATTTGGTCTCTTTGCTCTTTCCTCTTCCCGCACAGGCAAAAGCATTCGCAGACCTCGCTGCAGATACTGGACGACGTCTCGAACCGCTACTACCGAGAGGCAGTGCCCATATCGACACAGTCGAGCAAAGCCGATTTCAAGGAGAAGGAGCACAGCATTCTGCGACGCCACCCAGACATGACCCAAACGAGTCTATGCGGCATCGGCATTGGCGACGATGGAGAGTCGAGCTCGACCACAACGGCCACGCACACGCACGAGATGATGACAAAGGCGGCCATGTCGGCTGCACCAGTTAATGCCTGCGATATGGGCTGTCAGACGAGGTGAGTGGTCCTGGGACACGAGGAGAGGAACGGGAACAGGAATAGGGACAGGGACAGGGACACGACTGTACTCACATTCATTGAATGGGGGAGTCAGAGTCGTAGTCAGAGTCAGAGTCTGGCGCATTCCTGGCCATCATCAGCATATGTGTAGTCAAATAGATGCCAGCAAATTGCAAAGTCAACGCTGGCCAAACACTAAAAACAATGACAATGTCGAGCTGGCTCTCTGGTTGTGGTGACTCCCTGGCTCCGACTCTGGCTGTGGCTCTGGCTTTGGTCGCCCGACTCTGTGGGGATTGCCACTGGGATTAAAGGAGTGGGAACCAGTCCGTGGAGAGCACAGGAGAGCGCCGATGCCGAACCGATGCCGACGCCGACGCCGACGCCTGTCGCTTGTACAACACAAATCGATGCAAATATTTGTATTTGCATGCGTCTTTATTGGATATGGAGACAGGTTCCCGTTGCCCCTGCCCCTGCCGCTGAACGGGCAAGGGACGGGCGTCACGCTATGCGTAGACAATTGAAGCTGTAGCTGGGGGCAGAACAGCGCAGTGGGGGGAGGGCTTTGGGCTGGGATACTGACGCAGTCACATGTAAGCGGAGTGGATGACAATCGGGGAACAGAGCGACACAATGCCGACGTGCCCCGCGATGTAGATGATGCATGGGGCACTGGCACTGGCACAGGGCCTGCCACTGGGCAGAGATACGAAAAAGCGGGGAGTGAAATGTTGCGCCCTCTGCAGGAATCGCAGTTTGGCAACTGTCACAGATCGTTCTGGGTTTTATTTGCGAAATGAATCTATTCGATTTGATGGAATGGAAATGGAAATGGACGCCTCAAACGTACAGCCGTACAGCCCCGCGCAAAAGGGCGAATGAAGTGCTTAGCCGTGTGTAATTGGTTGCCAGCTAGTATGGGTTACAACTTCAGGCAGGCTCCGGTTTCACTTTCTTTTGCGTTCTACGCTTTCAACCTACACGCTTCATTTTCGCCTTTATGCGCTCCGGCATCCGCAAATGTTCGACCTGATCGACGTGACATATTGTCGCATGTCCTGCTTAGAGCACAACTTAGTGCTGTTGAACGCACACTTCAGTGTATTGCTCCTGCAATATCCTCCTCAGGCAGCAGCCGCAGCCTCCGGACAGTGTTGCTGCCCTGACCAATTTTTCAGTCGGGCTACAAAAAAGTATTTAAAAAAAACCCAGCCAAATGGCACTGGCACTGGCAATGGAATGGCGTCAAATATATGTCAATGCATCAACAAGTCATCTACTTTTTCAATTATCACTTAAACTTCGTTCGGCGAGGAAAAAACGGTCACACTTTGCGTTTTGCGAATGCGGGAGCAGCGAAACATTCTCTTTTCCGGAGTAAATATCCCGGAAACTGCCCGACTATATATTTATTCATTCTTTATTATTTATATTTATTCGACAATCAAAGTCAGATACTCGTTACAAAGTATTCATCTATTTTTTGGGGCTATTACCTTGGAGCTTTGATACGAGCTATTAATTCGTGACTAAGTGTTGGAGCAGCTTTTGAACAAATCGAAGCAGCTATTATTCTGTTGTGCCATCCGTCAGCTTTTGAAGGGCAGACAAGACAGACACGTAATTGATCTATGAGTGGGCATTATTCATGATTTGGCGTCACAGTTTGGGGTCACAGGTTGCAGCTCTAGCGCGTGGCCCGTGGCTGCCATATCTGAGTGGGGGACGTGCAGTTTTTAGGCCATACAAACACACGCGTATGACGGATTCACTTCCTTTGACTGACACACGTCCATAGCCCTTTACCTTGCCCCTGCCCCATCGCGTGCCCGAGCATTCCGCAGTTCTGCGCTTTGTATCGTTTCATTTCGTGGCAGGCAAATATTAAACTGTTTCTCTCTCTCTCTCTCCCCATCTCCCTTGTCCGTTTTCCACAGGGAATCTCTGTTCGTCAACAGTCCCGGCCTCGGGGCCGGAGCGGGTGCTGGAGTTGGCTTTGGTGGAGGAGGCGGAGGCGGAGGCTTCGGCATTGCCACTCTAATGAGACAAAAGTCAAGCTCGTCTTCGCTGGGAGGTGGCAGCGTGGCGGGCGTGGGGATGCCACCACCCCCACCCCGCTTTTTCTCCACCTTTGGCTATGAGCCGGCGCCACACGGCCAGGGATCACCCTCGCTGCCGCAGTCCACACCGCCGCCGCCGGTGGTGGGCACACTGACACGTCGCAGCATGCAACATCAGCAACAGCAGCAGCAGCAGTTGCAGATGCAGCAGCAAATTCATCCCGAGTCGATGGAGCTGGAGGAGCGACATAGCGGCCGCTCGCATTATGGCGGGCTCATGCTGACCCCTACAGCCAAGCCGCCACAGGAGATCTGTCACCACCATCACCAGCACCAGCAGCACCAGCAGCAGCAACAACAACATCATACACAACTGCAGCAGCAGCAGCAGCAACAGCAGCAGCAGCAGCAACATCAACAGCAACAGCGCATGCATCATGCACATCCTGCCCATCAGCATCCACCAAGCATTGCAGCGCGAATCCCAGCTATGGGCCTGCAGAAGGGACATGGCCAGGGCCAGGGACAGACAACGATCCTGCCCGGCAAGCAGCCGCAGCCGCAGCAGCAGCAAAAGAACGAGGAGTCCAAAGTATTCATCGACATACGGAATTCAGCGCCAGACGTGATTATCATGACGTCCCATTGACATTTAAGGATTGCCCGCCAATCAACAAGAACAACAGCAGCAACAGCAGCAACTGCAGCAACTACGACCAACAGAAACATCAGGAGGTACCACGGGGAGTGGAAGAGGCGGAGCAGCAGCAGCAGCAACTGGACATTGGCCAACATATTAACCGCAGCGGCGCTGATGACACAACACGGACACGGAGGCGGCAACTCGCAATCAGCTCGGGGGCAGGTCCTGTGCCTCTGCCTGTGCCAGTGCCAGTGCCTCCTCCTCCTCTGCACACACACATCCTGTTTGCGTTCTGTGGCACTTTATTTTTCCCATCTTTGTTTGCATCCCCGCTGTCTTTAAAGTCAGGTGAATGGGTTCTTTAAGTCGGCTCTGTGGAGATGCGCAGAGCCGCTTCAAAATTTGAATTCAATTTGGAACTGGTGTGGTTATAAACCGGAGCCAGGTGAAATTTCGTACTGTTAAGAAAGGTAATTTAATGGTTTTGTATGCTCATAAGAATTGTTTCAAAGTCGGGGCAAGAATTAATCGCGAATAAGTTAAAGGGGTGTATCTAGGCTATTGGCTTTTGGTTATTGCTTGCTAGTCGCTTCGGTGGTGCTTCTTAATCTGATATTAATCTAAGAGCTTCATTTCAGTTCGGTAAATATAAGTTCTATGAGCAGCCATAAGCTGGCTGCGAACTGGCGGAGAGTCGGTGCTGGAACTCGAGCAACGTTTATGAATCTGTTGTCTAAGTTCCTTTGAATCGGCTTGGGCGGGCGTGGGCTCCCGGGGTTTCCGAATGGTATCCGAATCAATTGCGGAACTAGCGCAAAACTCAGTTACGAATTGAGCAGTCCTTTGAGATCTGCACAGGCTTGGGGCACAACTGAACTAGGAGTAGGAGAAGGACATGAACAGGAACAGGGACAGGGAGGACAGCGTAGGCGAGCGCGGTGATTGGTAGACAGCTACGACAAATGGAAGATGTGTTAGTCGTTGGCCAGGGCCAGGGCCAGCCCCTTTGCAATTGAATTGCCGGCTAGAGCTGTTCCCGGCTGTTTTCCGGCGGACCGCAATCGAAGGCAACATGGCTGGACATGGTCCTGCGGAGAACAATGGGGATGCAGCACACCAGCACAGAGCCACAAATTCATATGGAGGAGTTGTATAAGGTGGATGGATGGTGGGCTGAGCGGACACTAAACAGACAGAAACGTTGACAACGTGGCGTATGAGCAACATGTCCCGGAACATTGTTATCGGACTCCATCGGACTGCCAGCTCCGCAACGTTTTGCGACATGTTCGTGGACTGGTCTGCGGCTCCCCCCGCCGCTGGCAGCGCTGCCAGAGACAGAGCAGAAACTTCTTCATTTACATGCATTACGAACGTGGTCCATTTCCACTTGCACTTCCACGGGAATGTCGCGACCAGAGAGTCCATCCATCACAGGCACGTGCTCTCTCCTAGTCGGTGTCCCCGTGTCTCCGTGTCTCCGTCTCTGTGGCCCTGCCTGTGTCTCGTTCTGACTATGGTTCTTCCATCGGTGCTGGTCCTGTGGCCTGTGTCCCCGGACTCAGACTCAGACTCGGACTCGGACTGTGACTGCAACTCCTGACATGAGCAGCGAAGCAATTTGCGTGAAAATAGTTTTTTAAGTGATTTTGAAGCGTCCCTTGTCCCCTCCCCCTTCCCCTTCCCCATCTCATTCCCATTCTCTTTCCCACTCTTTTTCTCTCTGCCTCTCTCGCTTTTAGTTTTCCCCATGTCCTTTGCCACGCTAAATGATTTTATGAAATTAATTTGTGTCCTTTGCTGCGACGGGTACATCAAAAGCCAACCACATTTGTGGTTGCCGTTTGGGGACTGGCACTGGGCACTGGGACTGGTGCCACCTTTAAGGCAATCTGTTACCTCATCTGGTATCCAAATCCTTTTCAATTAGATAAATTAGCTGGCCACAGATTTGCCCACTTGATGATGTGACCCGTGCAACTTTTTCGCCACTCCCCGTGCCCCTTCGTTGCCGGCTGTGTCAATTCCGGAGGACATGTCAGGGTAGGGGCGGGTGGGGCTCTCGAATCTGTCAGTCCACAATTAGCATGGTCACCGTAATGTGGTTGGCTTTAGTGGAGGGTGGGTGGAGGGGGATTGGGCCAGGGTCTAAGTGCGGTATGAGCCCCGTGGGTTGAGTGCTTTCGATGGTGTAAATATTGTCACAGCTGTGCGAATGGTCGGGTGCATAGGGCCGAAATAAAAAAAATAAAAAGGTGACGGTGAGTGGGGGGGGTGGGGAGTTGGGCAAAAAGTAAAGATGACAGTGACAATGAGTGGGCGGAGGCGGGATTTGTGAGGTGGGAAAACCATTTGATTGATTGAATTTAAGGAGAAGCGACAGACAGCTACGTGCCCTGTCAAGGAGCAGTGCGGAGCAGCGACAGGATGGTTGATGTGGATGATGACGATGCCAATGCCAATGCCAGTGCCAGTGGTGCAGCGTTGCAATTTCCTTTCTCTTTGCGAAAGCTCGAATCATTAGAGTGATTAAAGCATACCCAGGGCAGGGCAGCAAAGCGACGTTGCGAGAGCAAGAACTCGTCCTGGACCGAACCCTTATCAACCTGAGCAGGGAACCAGCTTAAAGGCCACTGAAAATTCTCAGAAAACTTTTGCCAAAGAAATGAATCTACCCAAATGTGTCTGTATCTTTGCTGTCTTTTCTGTTGTGCCAACTCCTACCATCGGATTCGATTCGTTAGCCATAGACAGGGCCAAAGACGGGGCCCTTCCTGTTGCTCCGACTGTACACACAACTGAGGAGCAGAGCAGTTCACTCGTTCGGTCAAATCTTTTTTTTGTTGGGCTTTTTATATAAATTATATTAATTAGTTATTGTAATTGTTAAATGATTTTTGTAGGTGTGTTGTTATAAGCCCCGAACCCCGAACCCTGAGAACCATAGAACCCTTTTTCTAGCTACAATTTTTAGGGATGAAAGGAATCTAGCGATTTTACTAACGAAATGATGAAACTAAGTTAAGCAACAAAAATTAACCCAAAAAAAGAAACGAAAAAAAATAGAAAATGGATAAGTGGAAAACTATTTGTACTATAAGTCAGCATTGCGTAGATTAAGTAAATGTATGATAACTTTTTTTTTATATATCTAAATAAATAACTATATACACATACACATACATACATACATGCATACATGCATAAATAAATACTAAAAGTATCAAAGGGAAAACTACAGAGAACAAAGGCGGAGGAATAAGGCAGAAGTTTTACGGCTTTTGGTTCTTGTTTTGTTTTGTTTTTTTTTTGTTTTGTTTAACTGACTGCAGCATTGTAATTGTAAATTGTCGAGTGACAAAAAAAGTAATACACATAAGAACATTAAAATAAATACTAAATAAAAACAAAAAGAGAAGCAGCGTGGAATATGGAAAATCGTAGATTAAAAATGGATATGGCAGCGAAATTTGTGTGTGGGTGAGACTGGCGACTACAAGTACGAGTATCTATGTGTCTGTGTGTCTGTGTGGGTGTGTAAGTGTGTGTAAAATAAATTGAAATGCGATCGAATAAAATTTCATTTGTGGAAATGTGAACAATGGCGTTTGTTTGGGATTATCTCCTGGGAGCGGGTGGCTGCCAGAGTTCGGGCAACCGCCTGAAAGTATGCCTCGGGCAGAGGCCAGCGGCCGAGCCTGAAGGTGGGCAACAGCGGCTATTCCCATTCGAGAGCAAGCTCAGAGAAGCGGAAGCATTGCGCTCGTTGCGATTGACCCAATTAGGTGGGAAACAGACAAACGGACAAGCACACACGGAACTTGGATGACACACGGACAGACAGAAGGACAGACAGACCCGAAGGCGTCACAATCACAGCTCGCATCGAATTCACATAATTCTCCATTTGGCGCTGGCGCTGGAGCTGGTGCTGTGGTCTGACAGATATCTCTGGTTCTCTGGCCGCTCTGCGACGCCGCGAGAGTCACTCTGCTGCAAAATGCAAATTTGTAGCGAGCATCGCATCGCTTTGGCTTTGCTTTGTTGGCCATAAATTTATGCACTCGGCTGATACGGCAGATGCGCTGATTTGTGGGCCAGTCCGTGTGAATGGGCCCCCGCCGATCCGTTCATATATAAACGTAAACCGGCCATCAATGTGGGACAGCAGTCAACAGCCACCCAACATGGCATCAGGTCAGTATCCGTCGCGGATCCGTTCGCTGCCCCCAGTGCTGCTGCTGCTGCTCCTCTCCCTGGGCGCAGCCCTGAGCCAGGGCCCGGTCCGGGTGCCGCCTTTGCAGCTTCAAACGCCCAACTTTGGCGGCGAGAGCTTCGAGCGATTCGAGGACGCCACCACAAACACCAGCGACAACGCCAACGAGAGCAGTGAAATGAAGGAGCAGCTAAGGCAGCTGCTGGGGCAAAATCTGGCCACTGCCTTTGCCCCCTTGGCCACGACGCCCTTCTCGCAGCTCAGCCTGCGCAGGCCGGGCATTGTGGCACCCACCTCGGGGGCCCAAGCCAGGGCTCAGTTTACGGCCGACGACGACTCGGATTCCGGCGAGCAGGGGGAGTCCCAGGAGGAGGATGAGAGCTCCTCCAGTGAAGAGCAGGAGCCGGATGCGGGGCCAGCACCTCCGCTGCAGCCGCAGCCGCAACCCCAGCCAGAGGCAGAGGCAGAGGCAGAGGAGGAGCAGGAGGATTATAATCCGTGGCGTGATAATTTCTACGACCTCAACGAAGATGGCAGCTACGTCTTTGGGTGAGTGCAGCAGAGACGGAGATGGGTATGGAGTGCTCTTCAGACTGGCAGTCTATCCATGAATCCCCACAATGCGAAACACGAAACGGAAACAATTGTTCTCCCGACCTGATTAATTGGATGCTCGCATGGCAACCATCCATAACCATCCATTACCATTCCTGCAGACCCCTACAGTCTTGCGATGCCTCAGAATTTGTTTAGGTGTTAATCAATTAACTGTGGATGGTGTATTGATAATCGCTTTCCGCCACAGCTACTCCCTGCCGCATGGCGTTCGGCGCTGGGAGCGCGGCTTCTACTCGGAGGAGCTGCACAGCCGTGTGGTGGAGGGCTTCTACGTGCAGCCGCGCCTCTTCGGCCAGGACACGCGCTACGAGCTGCGCTGCTACCGCTCTGACATCAATGGCTATCAGCCACTGGCAGGTGAGTGAAGTTAGCCGCGGAAACGGTTTAATGGTGCCACTAATGGCTGCAACCCATTTCAGTGGCGTATCTGAGGCGTGCGCCCAGCGTGCGTCGCAACGAGCAGCCCCACGTTGATTGCCTCGGTAGCCATCGGTAGCCACACAAGTTGATCGTGCTGGAGGAACATTTTAGTCTCAGATATAATTCAATTTTTTTGTGCACGTTTGTAAATAAAAGAGATTTTAACTAAAGGGGCAATGATCTGCGTCTGGCGTGGGGGCATACAAGTTTCTACGCAGAGTCCCCCCATATCATTCCATATAGAGTAAATCTCCTCCCTAGGTACAGTCATCACTTCCTTGTTGACGCTGTTTGCCGCTGCTGCTGCTTCTTCCTGTCTTCCTGTCTCCATGTGTTCTTGTTTCAGTTTTTTCCAGCTTTTGCTTCTGGTTTCTGGTGCTGCTTCCTCTGGCTCTACTCTGCACTCTGCCCTCTCCCCCGTCGTGTTCTGAGCTCCGCTTCAAGTTTAATTCAAATGGCATTTGGAAATACTTGTTATTTGATTTCATTGTCTTTTATTTTGCTCGCCCTCTCCCTCCATCTATCTACCTATATCTCACAACTTCTACTCTTTCTCGCTCTCTCGCTTTTGGGCCAGCAAACAAGCTTTGTGGCAATGTGTGAGCGTGAGCTCTCTCCCTGGTTCGTTTGTTTGTTTGTTTGTGTGGTTTTTGCGGCGTCCCTGACGTGGTTCGTGGTATTCCCACAGTTTTCAATTTTTGGCGATTTGTTGCGGCACTTAACGGTTGTTTGTTAGCTGTCATTGTTGTTGCTGATGAAGCGCCTTTTGCTTCTACCTCTCCGCTCTTCGCTCTTCGCACTTTTCCTGTGCTTCAGTATTTTTGCTATGCATACCCAGTACTCCCTCTACTGGACCAGGGCATGTGCCCCGTTTCAAACCACTTTGTATTCAATTGCAGCTAAAATATATTCTATTTATTTTATTTATAAATTAAAAAACAATTTCCCTTTTTCCACAGCGAAATTCTGCTAAGAATTCCCATTTTCTTCAGATTTATTGGGTATCCTTTGGTCGAATTTTTCATGCTTGTTTTTCGGTTTTTGTTTTTGTTGATTTCGCGAATCTCCCAAGACGGACGAGAAATTTCGGGTAAATTGTTCGGACTAAGCCAGCAAAAGGGGTTGGGCTGGCCGCAATCCACATCCGTTCGGTCCCAAGTCCACGTCCCATGCCGTTTGCCCCCAAAACTTTCTTGGCTCTTGCTTAAATACGAATTTGCCTAAGTCAACAAAGCGCAGAGCGGAGCAGAAGAGCACAAAACAAGGTTAGAGAATCAGAGAATCCCAGAGACAAAGAAAGCGAGAGAGAGAGATTGATGGAGAGAGGGAAAAGTTCTCATTTGGCGCGGCGCGTCTTCTTCGCATTTGAAAAGTAAAGAGATACAAAAATTTCATTGTAGTACTTCATGTTGTGTTCTCCTCCATTTGCATATCTTGCGCGTGGCTTTATAGCCCAAAACTTGGGATATACGTACAAACGTACGTATGTATGCAAGTGTATACATATGTAAATAGTCGCAGCCAGTGACAGCACAGCGTGGGAGGGGAGAGAGCACAGAAACAGGTTCATTTAGCTCACGTTTTAAACTGTTAGCGATTGATCGCTGTTGCTGGCTGCTCGCGTGTGACTCAGTACTGAGTACCGTGTGTGACACAGCAGATTACACTAGTCTGCAAGCTTTGGTACTGAAATTGATCAAGATTCAAGAAGATTAAAGCCCGTGAAAATGGTTAAAGCTAATATTTATTTTCCTGGATTGCCTGGATTTCGCATTTTGTAATTTCATTGCGCAAATATGCAATGGAAAAAGTCTACACTCAGAGAAGGAAACCCTGAGAATACCGAAAAATCTTGAGTGTTGCGAATGCGGGAGCGCCTAACTTCAATCACACATTTTTTGTGAAAGTGAAAACCGGAGCCAGCCTGATTAATATGAAAATATTTGATATATGCATATATTTGATGTACATATGCACATACTTCATATTTCGAATCAATACATTTAAAATTTAAATTTTAATTAAATATTCTATATTTAGATTAATGATGCACAGCCTGAAGGCCTTGCTGGCCTGGCCAATAGCCATTAATTGTACTGTGTGTCAGTGGCTACCATTCCGCAAATAAAAAATAGGTAAATAAATACCATTTCCTACCATATGTAACTAATATATTTTATTTACTTAAAGTGCTTTCAATTTAAATTGGGGCATATTGGAAATACTTTATGGTACATGTATCACTTAACCAAACTAAATTCTAATTAGTGCCACTGGCAAGTCATTTAGGTGCACTTCTGTTTAGTTTATTTGTGAGTGAACTTCCCCAAGTTACGCAATACGCGAACTCTACTGCACTGCACTGTATGCTGACAATGCTCAGGGCTGTCTCTCCCACTCTGATTGGATCTGGCACACACGCCTTCAACTCGACCTGAATGAGTTAACAATGTGGTGTTCAAATAATCTTCTTTCTCTGAATTCAATTTACACGCGCATGCCTATATGTATATGTATAAGCAGTGTTAATCTTGAACGAATAAATAAATAAATAATTAATCAATTGACAATAATTTTACTAAAAAGTCTTTCTGTCAGAAAGTGTGCTTTTTCCTCTGAGTGTAGGTGAGAACATGTCGAATTTTGAACATTGTTGTGGATTGATATCTACGCATGCATCAGATCCGCCGTTTACCGATTTAAAGTACAATTAGCCATGACCATCGATTGCTTGCCTTGCGCGTGGCATTTGGCCCTGCCCCATTTAAAGCTTTCTTTGTGCCACATTCATACTGAGATTTTAACTATTTCCAAGCCCCCCGCCATTCCCATTCCCACATAGTTCTCTCTGTAGACTGAGTAATGTGCAAATTTTCCGCAGAGACAGCAGAAAGTGCTGTTTGGCCAGTTGAAAATCATGAAGTAATCAACTTAAAGTGAAACTTTCCAACAAACTTTGGGCGCTGCAGAGCCACAGAACGGACAAAGATGCGCAGATACGCAGAGATACACAGAGATACATGGGCGCAGATACAAACTTGCCTATAATTGAGCAATTTACACCACAACAAGATGGATGGGGAGTGGGGTGGATGGATGGAGGGAGTGCAGGGAGTGCATGGGTCCGTCTGAATGGTCTGAATGGCGGGAAGCTAGCAGCAAAGTTTGCCTTGAGCCATCAAACAGTGCTGAAATGTGATAAAAATGCTGAGATTATGTAACCGAAATACTTTTAAATCGAAATCGAGCAATATAAATTCATGGCTTAGACACTTGAAAATGCCAGCGATGGGTGGGGCCCCATGGGCCAGGGCCATGGGCTCACGAATGGGGACTGTGGTCTGTTCTCGGTTCTCGGTTCGGTTCGGTTCGGTTCGGTTGTTTGGCTATTGGGCAAATGGGAAATGAAATATTGTGAACACACGCAGGCAGAGAGGGAGAGACAGAGACCCATGGACACATATAGAGAGAGAAAGAGAGAGCGAAAGAGAGACACACAGTTGTTGCCAGAGCTGAGTTTGCGGTTTTTTGGTTTCGGATCTAAACAATATTTTATACTTATGTGGGTAAAAATATTTATTAGTTTGTTGTTCTGTTCTGTTCTGTTGCGCTCCGCATCCCCCCTTTCGCGTTCGCCCGAAATGCAGTCGTCGCCGCCCATTGGAACTCCTTTTTACGAGTGATGAGGCCTGCTCTGGCAGTTACATGAGAAGTATCTTAAATCGAATGCCATGCCAGCGAATGCCATTAAAAGGCAAGCGAATGCGTTGCGGCGACCCGATAAGGTCTCAGATCAGGATCTGAACGGATCTGGGCACCGTTAGCGGCACCTCAACCAGAGGGGCGAGCCTGGGGCTGGGCCTGGGGGAAGGAGGAGCAGATGGCTGATGTCAGATGGCAGATGAAGCAGATGCAAATTATTTCCGAATACATTTTTGAACATTTATTAATTACGCATTCAAGTTGACGGACTGGAGAATTTAATCTGCCTAAGTGACTATCCGCCCGGAGCTGCGGACCCGCGACTGTAGCGGCTTAACCCTGAGGCGGCCCGCGCGGCAGCATTCAGCCAACGACACCGCGAGGGCGATCGGAAAGTGAATTATGAATTACGGAATTATGAATTACGGAATTACATTTCGAACATGCACATGCATCAATTTATTGTTGCTTTATTTTATTTTATTGGTTTTCGCATTTATTTTATTGGTCAGTGCTCAAGAGATCATTAGTAAGCAGTCAATCATCCATCAATCACAGCTAAAAGCCATCAATCAGGCCACAATTAGCAGGGATATTTGCCCATAGCTAAACTGGGACTTTCATGGGCTAATTCCAAGCGATAAATTGCCTTAAATATTATTTAAAAGGTGTTTAAATCCTTAAATGTACCCAACATATTTAATTTTGAATACCCATCCTTTTTATTTGGCAGCTGCAGCCCATCGATAATCCTTAAGTCAGTATCAATATCAAATTAGATTTGAGCAAAATAAATGAGTAAATAATGTAGGGGGAGCAGTCATCAATCAATGCGCCAATCAGCGTGTGGAATGGCGAATAATAAGTCAAATTGGAATGGAATGGAATGGAATGGAATGGAGTCAACACTCGTACTGGGGGGATACGAGTATTTGGGCCACTGATATTGTGTGCTCGGTGCCCAAATCAGATGTTTCCATTCAGCCGAGCAGTAGACAAAAGAAGGAAAGTTCCTTTCTTCTCCTAGTGGGAACAATCAGCTGCTGTCAAATCAGAATCAAAAGCACTGGCAAAGAAAAGCATAAATATATTCGGCCGCATATGAATGGCGGATGAAGCAGTCCAGTCCTCCCTGGCCATGTCTGACGTGTGTCTGGCATTTATCGCCGACCCACTCGAGGGTTAAACAATTAGGGGAATGTCGACGAGGAGGGGAGAGTAAGGTGACCGCCTACGCTGCTCCTCCTGCTGCTGCTGCTGCAATCACCGAATCGATGACCAACACAAACCCACAGCAGAAAAGAACCAAAGCCAAAGCCAAAACCAAACCAGAGGGACTGAAGAAGGCAATGAAGATGGGCCATGTCGATAGCAATGTGAACGATGTCGGTGACGGTGACGCGGTGATGCCGCTGGTCAATGAACCATGTCGATGGCATGGCTGACTCGACGCGACGCGACTTGGATGGGCGACCCTGCATCTGGCTCTGACACACTTTGCGCCTGCCAGGCGGCGCAACAAACAAGCAGTTCAGTCCGACAAACAAACGGAGTAAACAGGCCGAAAAGAACCAGCGCGGAGAGGGGGCCGTGGGAGTCGCCGGGTGGCACAGGGAGCAGGGCCCAAGGATTCGACAGCCCCAAATGCCGTCAAAATCACAAAGGCATCGTGACGCCTCACAAACAGAAACAGAAGACTTCTTCTTCGCGTTGGCACGAGGGTGTGATGGGAGGGAGCGATGGAGCGATGGCGTTTTTTCGGGTGTTGGAACAGCTGGAGCAGGAGCAGGAGGAGGTGCAGGAGGAGGAGGCGTGCCCAGGCATTGCCAAATCATTGCCTTTGCCTTTGACGTGTGAGGGAACGAGAAGTTTATTACGTGTATTCTTTGGCTCCATCCATAGCGGATAGGGGTGGGGACGGGGGGAAGACCCTTCCTCTGCACATTTCTCATCTTTAGTGCCAAAAGGCTTCACTCGAGTGGTCGCTGGGCTTGGGCTTGGGTTTGGGTTTGGTTCTGGGGGCATATATAAGGCCCGGGCGCACTCCACTGCCACACAATCAATTACAGCATTTTGCAGTCTGCACGACAAGATGTTCTCGGCGCAAAGGATCTGTCCACTCGAGCAGGGCCTGAAGCTCTGCTGCCTGATGGGGCTGCTGGTGGTGGCGCTCGGTCTGCTCAGTCCCGCCGAGGCGCGCTATACGCGGCGACCCAGGCGCACAACGACGCCTCGGCCCACACCGCAGGCGCCGGACCGACTGCACCACTGGCCACCTCTGGTGGCTCCGCCTCAGACACCTGCAGTTCCGCCGCCCCAAGCACCCCCTCAGGCGGCCACAACGGAGGCACTGCCTCGACTGGTGGACAGCTTCGACCAGCGCTCGGTGGATGGCCAGTACGAGTTCAGGTAGGAGCCCCCAGCCGAGGAGGCAGTCCATGGTCGGGTGTTCAAGCGTCTGCTACTCCGCTCCCACAGGTACCAGCTGGACAATGGAAACACCCGCTACGAACGTGCCTACTGGCTGCCCGTGGGCAAGGACCTGGTGCTGGCCCGGAAGGGCTACTACTCGTTCCCGCTGCCGGACCGGCAGTTCTCCACCGTCTTCTACAGGGCCGATCACCAGGGCTATCACGTGGATTTGAGTGAGTTCTTGTTCTGGGGCGCTGCCCTTGTGTGTGACGATGCGTTAAATTTTATGCCCCCGAAAACGCAGACACATTATCCGGGAAGCAGCCGTTGTTGCCACGCAACCTTGAAGTGCCGCAGGCGGGGGCACCGGAGGCTGCCGCAGCTAAGCTAAATTCAATAAGCATGCCGGAGCGTAACGAGCAGCAGCAGCAGCAGGAGGAGCAGGAGCAGGACCAGGAGCTGGTGCTGCCTGCAACTGGAGTCAGAGTTGACTCTGGCAAGGACGAGGTGCAGAGTCCAACCGAGCGGGCTCCAAATGTATGTTCCTGCCCCCTACCCCCTCCACATTCCTTACCCATTTCCATTTGGCTCTTTCGCCGCAGGCACTAAACCAAGTCGAAACCGAAACCGAGCCATCAACTGTGGCCAACGACATTTTGGCAACTGAAGCAGCAGTCGACAGCCAGGAAGCTGATGATGATGATGATGATGATGATCAGGAGCTTGAGGTTGCTGGAGGCGACTCGCACTGAAGGCCTCCCTCTCTCCCCGCTACCCTACCCTACCCTACCCCCAGGAGCCGCAGAAGCAGCAGGAGGATGCTGTGACATACGGAGGAACAGCCACAGACACACTCGGGGCTCCACTTTGCTGCAAAATCAAATTGAAAACAATTGTTGCTGTCCCCCCGAGAGACCGGAGAGTCGGACACAGTTGAGTGGGCCTGGCCCCAAGTATGTCTCCCCTGGAGCGGCACAAGTCATCCCCAGTGCGTGGCGGGTGCATGAACAGCCCACATCTGCATCTCCATTGGCACACGAATCAGCATCGGCATCAGCATCTCCAGACACATCTGCATACACACATACACATATTTATTATAGCTCTCTTTTTTTTTTTTTGCAAACTCCAAATAAAATAAACATACAAAAGATATCGAAGGCGAATCGTTTGACCTACACACAAAATGTGCTAAGTGGGGGTCTTCTCTGCCTCTAATAGCAGCGAGTCCCCTCCTATAACTCCACCGAGTGTGAGCAGAAAGTAGCCTCGGCACACGTACTCGAAGGGCTGCCCCCAGTCACATACTTGGGCGTGTAGTTTGAACAGCGATGGGCATTAGAACTCCACGAATCTATTGGTGCTCGATGCCCCCAACGTTGGCCAGTAATCAAATCAAGTACTGGGCCACACTTGGCTCCCTCTTCGGGTCAGCTGTGGCCCCCATAGTTACAGCATGCTCGGAGACACCCACGCCCACAGCTCTATGCAAGCAATTCCAAATAGTTTCGAGGTGTCACAGACATCTTTGGGTCGCCTTGGGGGGAGGCTCACCGGGGCCTGCACCCGCTTTGATGGCCAAGAGATGAGACATTATGAGGAGAGACTGAAAGAGCCCAGATTTGTGCCGCAACTGGCTTTTGTGCTGGGCTTTGCTGCGGCTGCGGCTGCTGCTGCTGCAGGTTGCCTGGTTGCTGTGTTGCTTCGTTGCTGGTTTCTATTTAAATGGTTTCTGTGTAGAAGCGACCGAGTGTGAGCCGGCGGGGCAGGGGAACAGGCGATGCCAGAGATTTGTTGGTGGCAAATCGTTGGGCATTCATAAAACTGGAGCCTCCGTGCACCTTCTTCTGCTTTCTGGTTGCATGTAAGACATGGCTGCTTACCTTCACACACACCCACACTCACACACAGAGCCACGTGCACATCCTTGCACACACATATGCTCGTAAAATGCAGGACCCAGAGAGGCTGCCAGCCAAGCCAGCTCCAAACTCTGGAGAAGCAGACCAGAGTCTGGGGCAGGGCAGGGCAGGGCAGGCACGATAACTGCAGCTATTCATTTCGCTACTAATCCAATGCGGGCCAGGGACTCCTTTTCGCTGCCATCTCCCCTATCCCCCTCCTGGCTCCCTGCCCGTTTTGTGTGTGTGTGTGTGTGTGTGTGTATTTACGAGTCAGCCATGCCCATGTAATGAATGGCAAGACCAGGAGCGGCGCTCCTGCCACCCACTGAGTGTGAATGAATTGAGTGTGCAAATGGCTGAATGAATGGACGACGAATGTGAATGTGAAAGTGAATGCGAATGTGAATGCGGGCAGGAGTCACAGTCAGCCCGAAAGATGCTTTGTTGGTGGTTCTAATTGCGGCCCTCGGCAGCTTTGGCCAGCGGTTGGCCAGTCTTGGGGCATCGCATCCACCCCTCACCCCAGGCCTGTCTGATCCATTTCCCATGTTCACTGCGTGTCTCCCCCTCTCCCACTTGGCACTCGCCGTGGATCTGCGTGCCTGCCCATCGTCTGTCACGCTGTCATCTCCAAGTCCCGCCCTAACCTTGGCTGCAATTTTTACTTTTCTTTTGGCTCCGCTCTCGCACTCCCTCAGCTTTTTTTCTCTGCTCTTATTTTTGGTGTATTTTATGCTCCGTGCCTGCATCAAAGTTGTTTGCCCCCACGCCCGCCCCCACATGAAGCACACACAAAAGCCCCGGTGGGTCGCAGAGGGGGGCCGCAGCTACAGAATGGCTACAGAAAATCCCCTGCCAATGCCAGTGGCAATGGCTGCGATTGGAATTGCGAATGAAGATTGAATAGACTTTGCGCCGGATTCACTTTTCATTTTATTTCGCAGAAACTTTCGCCAGGGAGGGAGGCAGAGGAGTGTCCACTCGATCGCCGCATTAGCATTTGGGGAATGGCGCCGCCAGACAGCGACAGCTCCCAGGGATGCCCCAAAAGTTACCCACTCAAACACATCCGCCCAGCCGCCCACCAACCCATTCAAAAATTCTAAAATGATGGATTAGATTGATGAATGAACGAGCCGAATGCCCGGAATATGTTTCACATTTCAATCCCCACTCGTGTGTGTATGGTGCCCCTGGATGCCCGCCCCCTGCCGCACCCACGGCCGCCTGTCACTCGAGTCTCGAGTCTCGAATTTGATTTGAACACTTGTGGCGGCTATTTATACGAGAGCGGGTCCTCGATGACCCTCGTCCACTTGATTACTTATGTAAATATTTATGAGGCGGGGCCACACTCGACTCGCCCGACCCTCGGCCCCATCATTTGGCTATTTGTGCAAATTAATTTATCTTCATCGAGCACCCAAAAGGTAGCAGCAGCAGCAGCAAACAACATGCATCCAGCAGATACTCGTATCCAGCAGATACACTCGACAATAAAGCCCCCAGAGAGAGAGAGAGAGAGAGGGAGACTGGCTTTGGGGTCCGCTCTTCATAAATAAATAAGGAAATAAATAAGCAAATTGAGTAATAGCCATTATTGACGTGTCCGATGAAAAATTCAAAGCGCCGACACACAAATTGAATGCCGGGCAGGCTGCCTTTTAAGCCACGAATGGAATGGATCTCTCTCTCTCTCCCTCACTTACTATGAAGAGCGTCGGACGTGCGATTAGTCCCTCCCCCCCGAAGAAAAAAAACGAATTCAAAACGAATCCGCAACGGATCCAAATCCAAGTCCAAGTCAAACAAAAACCAAGCCAAACGTTGACCCAATGCAGGCAGGAGAGCGCCGTGTGCCGAGTGCCGAGTGAATGACTTGAGTCTGGGACTGCTGCGAGTGCTGCGTGTGTGAGTGACTGCGGCATTTTGCAGATTTATATCGGGTTATCAAACCGCACAGCAGAGCACAGCACAATAAAATACACAATAAAATGCCAAGCAACACAACGAAATGCTCGTACCCCCGAAAATAGCCCACAGAGCAAAGCAGAACTAAAAAGCGGCTAAGACATGTGTGCTTGGGTTTTTAGTAAACTGGGCACATACCATTACCATTCGCCCCTCTAGACGGGTCAATGGGGGCCATTGCCACCGCGTGCGGTGTGTGCTCTTCAGGCTGGGGCAAATACTCTCTACACTGAATCAAATTCGAGTACATTTGTGCATAACAACAGCAGAACGTTGCTCTTCTGCAATCTAATCGCTTTGTTTCTAGTTCACATTTTCTGCACACATTTTGGTACTTTTAAGATTAATGAAAATATTTGCATGGTTTTTTTTCATGATTTAAATTATGTTTTAGATTTATCAATTAATAATGGCAAGTAACTAGGATTTATTTTAGTACCATATATTCTGCGCTTTGCGTTATGAGCATCTGCTAGTTTTTTTTATAATAAATATATTCAATATTTTGCTTGCAGTTTCTCCCAGTGTATACAGTGTTTAACCCCCTCTCTCTCTGGCATATGGCATGTACACCCACACACCCACACACCTGCACCCACCACAGCTCCCACGATGACTCGGAGTAGGAGAGAGCGAGGGGCCGAGAAAGCCTCAACAGGAGAGGAAGGGGGGCGACCATTTATTTATGATGATGCACATGCACAGCTAGGCAAAGGCGTAATAAACATTTCCTATTTCAGTTTATCAAAAACAAGACTCCATCTAATCTTGAGATTAATAATGCGGCTCGGCGTAAATTTCAATTGTAACCACACACACACACACACCCAGACAGACAGACACACAGACAGGCAGATGGAACTGTAAGCGAGTGTACGTGTGGGTTGGGGACTGTGTGCAAAAATGTAGATTTAATGGAGACCTCAGCTGCAATTCGGACTTGGTCAGCAATGCCGGGCGCATGGGGGGGCCAACAGGCAGTGGAATGGCGGCATTCATGCCTTGGCGTCTGCCGCCCCTTTTACGGTTAGAATTTTATTGACTTGGATTAGTTCTGTGTGTGAATGTAGCTCTGTTTTTGGGGCTTCGCTGCGCTCCAGTCTGGCAGCTCGCACATGCTGCACTCCTGCACCATTCGCCCATGCTCTCTGCCCCAAGTATCTGCCCTGCCTTACTTTCGGGTAATTGGCTTAGCCGCCTAATAAATTTGTGCAAGTGGACAGACACATTTGTGTCTCCCTGCCGCTGGAATGCATCTGAAACGCTTTCCAGACATACAAAAGGTACGTATACTAATATCAGGGTTCTCATACCTTCTGTTTGTGTTGCAACAAATTGTTTTGGCGCTTTAAATTACTTTAAGCCACGGCCAATCGTGTGAGCTGTTACCCATAAGGGACACCCTAGTGCGCGCATATCAGCATGCAAATACATCCAAATACATATAGGTATGTTTGTAGTGGGAAGTTTACCCCTATTCGAGCTCCCCCCTGGGTGTTTTGCTCGGGCACTCAGCATTCGCATTTTATAATTTATGCAAGACACCAAACAAACTCTGCTTAAGTCTTACAAATTGTTTTGAGATGCTCGGCATATCATATAAAAAATAAAAAATAAAAAAAAGACAGCAGCAACGGCAACGGCTACAGCAAATCTGTATCTGTATCTGAGTTTTGAAGAGCACCGCAAAAAGACTTCGGGAGAGGGGAGGAGAGAGACGTGATTTGATGGGAATTATTCCATTGCCGAGACAGTCGGAATCAGAGCCCCGAGTCGAGCGCCGGCAACAGGCAGGCAGACAGTCAAAGCCACAAAAAACAAAACAAAAAACAAAAAACCAAAAACAAAACAGAACAACAACAACAACAGCAACAACAAAAACTGTGCAAAGTGCTTCTTCAGACCAAAGGTAGCACTCTCAGTGGGGCACGGTGGCAGGGCGGGGCAGTGCCTACCCAGGGGGGTCTGCAGCAAGTTGTATCTCGGGATGTCATGTCACGTAGGCAGCCGGCAGCAGGCAGCAGACAGACAGCGGGCAGGCATCGCTACATGGACCATTCATACAAATTTTGTTTATAAGCCACTTTTGTACATTATTTGTGTGTAACTTGGCTCTCACCCCCGCACCCCCACAGCCCCGCTAACCCCTCCCTGGCCGCTCTTGGTCTTGGTCTTCTGCCTGTTCTGTTCCGTGTGTTTATCTCCAGATGTATCTGTATCTTTATCTGTGTGCGTGCGATTTCTTCTGCTTCTTCTTCTGCACTGCCATGCGATTTTTTTCGGGGCAATTCATTCCCGCTGTCACTGCCGCTGCCGCTGCCACAGCCGTGTTTGCTGTTGAGCGAGGGGGGGATCGGGGATTCACTTGCGCGCAATCGACAGCAACGTCCGTCCACACTGTGGTCGAAAGCGCCAGGAAACGCTTCCAAAGTATTCCAGCACTATGAATTTGGATTGAAATTGTCCGTACTTAATGTACAAATTACGAGCAGGCAATAATTGATTTTATTCCCCAACTTTATCCCAAATATCTATCATTTAATGTACAAGTACAGGGCAAAGGCATACCAGTATATCAGTATAAACATATTCGATTCACTACCAACCAATCAATAAAGTAATTCATTTATTTATTTACACTAGGCCATAAGCCCCACCTCAGTAGTACGTCTTAGCTATATTTTAGACATTTATTGGGATCCGATAGATATTCGGTGATATTTTCAGCAGCATCCAGTTCGTGGCAACTTAAACAAATTTATCAATTAAGTTTTGCATCTGGAAATGGAACTCTTGAGTGCCGATTGGTTTCGTGTACGGATTTGCAACCTTGAATGAAACACTTTCAATGAACAGAAAATATATTTAATCCCTATAATTGCAATGTGAAATTTAATATTTTAAATGTTGAATTTTAATTGTTTAATTTAATTGTTTTATTTTATTTTACCGCATCTATGCTAAGTAGAAGCACTCTCCCCTGTCTCTCTCTCTTTCTCTCTCTCTCTCTCTCTCTGTTTATATTTTCTCTCCTATTTGTAATATTTATTTTATTTTTAACGTTTCTCCTGAGTCTCGTCCCAGTGTGTGTGCTGAAAGCTGAAGCACGTCGTCAACTGAATGTTGAGAGCACAACGCAACACAACGATGACACCTACAAAGTAAGGCAGAGGCGGCTCGGCCTGGCTCGGTTCGGCTCGACTACGGCTACGGCTACGGCTGGCTACTCCTGCTGCAGTTTGTGCCGTGCTGCTGCTGCTGCGGTTGTTGTTGCTGGGGGAGTTTCGACTCAGCAAAGAGCAACATCGGCAGCAGAGCAGGAGGAGGATGCAGCAGCAATCTGCCCAAAAATAACCAACGCGCAGCGGCAACCTGAGGGTAATGACAAACAGCGCCTGTTGTCCCAGCCATTTAGCAACCAGGGACAAGCTGCCCCGCCAGACATGGCCGGCACCAGCACCAGCAGAACCAGAGAGCTTCCTGTCACGACTGCCCAGCGGCCACATTTTCCTTGTTGGCTGTTGATTCCCCTTCGGACATTGTCTTTGTCATCGACATACAAAACAAATGACCTTGCTGATGAGCGTCGTCGCTGCTCCCACATACCACAGGCCACACATGCCCCTCCTTCAGGTGGTTGTCGGGTTGTCGGGTAGATGGGTAGGTGGGTAGGTGGGGCGCAACAAGTTTGGCAAACATTTTTGCACTTTTTTGCGCACATATTTTAATTTGGGCATTGGGGCTGGCTGGCTGGCTGGCTGGCTGGCTGGCTGGTCTTTTGTTTGCCTGGAATGAACGCTTTGTCACTTCCAGAGATAAAATATACGTTTAAAAATAAATCAGTTTATGCCAGGATGTTGCCACTTTGCCAGGTTTAGCGCGAACTCAGCCTGACTGACTGACTGACTGACTGAGTGGCTGACTGACTCACTGACTCACTGATTCACTCACTGAATAAGTGACTCGCCCGACTGCGACTGCAATTGTCACTGTGCTGTCACTGTGCGGTCTGGCCATAAATCTACACACCACAGAGAACAGAGCACACAGCACCAGCAGCAGCCGCTTTGGCAACGCAGTGCAGGCAAGAACTGAAAATTAATAAATAAATTTCGTAAAAATGAATAATTTTTTGTGCAAACATGTTTAATGCATTGGCTTGACCTTTGTAGGTGTGGGCAAATTAATTAAATGGCGATAACTCCGTGTCGACATATTGACAGCTGCCCCGAGAGCAGCAGCCGCACAGCAGGGCAGGGGCGGGGGCAGCTGCTCGCAAATTTCGGACGGGCTCTGGGGCCCCGGCTCAATTGCACATCATTAACTTTGGCCGACTGACCAAGTAGTGCCCCTGCCCCCCGCCGCAGCCGCTGCCAATCCTTGCTGGTATCATCAATTGGCCCGCAGGGCAGCCATCAGGAAGGAGGCAGAAGGCAGAAGGCAGCGGGAAGCAGGAGCCAGGTCTCAGGGCCCAGGCCTGTTCGCTAAATCGCTGCACATTAAATGCAATTAAGAAATGATTGAAATCATAAATTAGCCCTAATTGGCCACAGGACGCCTCTGCGGCCATCGCCTCGCTCCCGTTTCTCGTCCTCGTGCAATGTCTGCCTCATTGCCTCGCTGCCTGTTTGATCGCCACAATTCGTTCCATAGGCAGGCACCATAGGGAGGCTCTTGCTGCTCCAGCTGCGGGTCCTGCTCCAGCTCCATCTCCAGCTGCTGCATCTGCTCCATATAGCAGCCGCTCTCCGCTCTTCACTGAGCTGTGCGCTGACAGGCGGCACGTACTTGTTGGCCAAATTGTAGGGTGCACAAATTGCGGTATTTTTAGCCACTGTTGCCAGGCACAGTGGAGCTCAATGCGTTCATAATTCCAGTGCTGAAAAAATGGGAGTAACACTGAGAGTAGAATTTGCACTGATATCACACGAAAAAGGCTTCCAAAAGAGGAACAAAACTTGCGCAAAACCTGCGGGAAAATCACCAGAAAATGTCACAATAAATCGGACATCGAGGGCAATATAGAAAATATATATCTTCCCGTAGATTAAACCCAACCTCGCCACACTGCCCCGAAAAAACCCAAACAAGAAGTAATGGCCACTTTGTTCTCCCATTTGCTGTCTGAATTTTTGTGGCACTGAGCACTGACCATACCGAAAAACCCAATTGCCCAAAGAAAGCCCCAGCAATCGAGCGACCACCAATCGAATATCTGCGCCATATCAATTGCCAGCGGTGATGCCCTGGCCAAACGCTTGGGGCTTGGGGGGCATGGGCCCAGTGTGCGCCCAGTTCCTGGGAGAGCCGATGCGGCCAATTTGGCGACGGTGCGAACAGCCCCCAAAGCAAACACAGACACACACCAGGGCGATGGGGCAGAGAGAGACGGAGGGGGGCGCAACCAAATTGCCCAGTTAGCAACCTGTCCGGGCTGGCCGTGGTCCGCCCCGGCCCCTCCCCAGATAAGCATGTGGGTAAGTAGATGAAATTAAGATTTTTTTTATGATTAAGCGTTGAGAATTTTTTGACGGCAATGCCTCCTCCGACAGATGTACCGCGATCCCTGCCCCTCCCCCACCACTCACTGCTCGCCGTACTCGTCTCCCTCTGTGGACTGAAGCTGGAGCTGGCACTGGGACTGGAGCTCTCATGAGTTGTTGCCGAGGTTGTAGCGCTGGCGCTGACTTCGCTGCTGCTGTTGCTGCTGCTGCTGCCTCAACCGCTGCCTGTCGTTGACTATAAAAAGCCAAAGTTACGCAGTTTCCGAATTAAACTGTTAACAAAACAACACGCGACAGCACACGCACCCACATTTCCCCAACCAAACCCACACACACACACACACACGAAACCCATCCTTTCCCGCATCTGCTACCCTCTTTGCCCCCTCCAGCACACAGCTTCTGCAACGCTTTCACACGGGGAAATGGCCAACGCCAGCAATGCTGTAATCCTGCTCTCCTTCACCCTCCTGCTGCTGTGCCGCGGTCTGCGTGCCGCCGATGCACAGAAGCACTTGGAGCGGCAGCCGGATCACAGGGGCGTGCGACTGCTGGATCGGTTCGATAATCGCTATCCGGACGGCAGCTACGAGTATCGCTTCGAGCTGGATGATGGCACGGCGCGCTACGAGCGCGGATACTTTGCGATGGTGGACAAGGTCAAGACCCTGATGGTGGTCGGGTACTACTCCTACCGCATGCCAGATGGCCGATACATCACCGTCTTCTACAACGCCGATCAGTTCGGATACCGCCAGAATCAATGTGAGTACCAACATGCAATTGAGTGCGACAAGGGAGTGTTTACTGAAGTGTTCCGAGCGGCTTTCACCCACAAACCGAGAGGTATTCTACGATAGATACGCGCAGCAAGATGCTCGCGGTGAGCATCCATCCATAGATGGATCAATCCCAGTTTGTGGGGAGTTTCTAGCAAAGTGAATTTATTTGAATTGATTTAAAAATACTCAAAGTGGGAAGCTCATAAACGCATAGCAAAGCGGACTTTATTTGCCACTCAATATGAAATTCAATTAGAAGCCATGTAAAGGCAACATTTCTCGGCGAGTATCGATACCTCTGGATGTATTTATTTTAATTTGCAATCAATTTAATGAATTTAATCAATTAGTCCCGTCCTCGAGTCTCAACGTCTCCCTTTCTGCTCTTCTCCATCCCGCAGCGATCACACCTCAGGTGTATCCCAATCTGCCGCGCTCCATTGAGGTGCCAATGGCCAGCAGCGGGACGTCCTACGACCTACGCTCCCAGTCCCAGTCGCAGTCACAGTCCCGGGCAGAGTCCGCCTACAGCCTCAGCGCCTCATCGTCCCCATATCCCGCTCCCAGCACCCGTTCGCCGTCCGAGAGTGCCACCACGCCCAAGGGGGCTACCACGCCGAGTCGCAGGGGCGGACGCTTCTGAGACCGGGTCCAAGTAATTACAGGCTCCCCTCATTATTATTACTCCCTACCGCCTACCTCCTACCTCGACTTCATTTCGTTTCCCCTTTTTTTTTTGTGCCCTGACTACTGATATTATATTATTATGATTTTGATTTTTATTTTTTAATATTCATATTTTATTTTTTTTGTGCTCATTGAGAGCGAATTAAAAAATAATAAAAATTTATTAAGGCAAAGCTGCAAAAATTATGAATTTATTATTGGAGATGTTTTGCAGTGGTTTGTGCGACTCTTTCGGGTATTTTATGGTCCCAGGCAGTGGGCTACAGGGTCTCCCCAGTCACGCCTCTCCGCGCCGGTTCTCACTTCCCCCCCGGGATGAAAAGATTTCGCGAATTTTCGAAAGTCGCCGTCGCCCGACAATTTGGCAATAAATTTACCGCAAAGCGATTCGGGCAATAAAACATACAAGTGCAGGGCCCCTCCCCCTCCCCCCCCCCCACACCATTCAACAGCCCGCCAGCCCACTCTCTGCACGCCCCTTGGGGTATACACTCGCACATATATGTACATATCGAATATCTGGTCATATTTTTGCATTTTAACACAATTTTCGGAGGGATTTTCTGGCCAAAGGCAATTAAGGAACGAAAATGAAACCGAAACCAAAACTGTAGCCGGGAGGAACAGCGAAACGAGCAGGAATGGAATTGGGAATGGGGCTGGGACTGGGACTGTGTCTGGGAATGGAATCCCCATCCGAAAAGTGTGTGAAGGTTCGTCATAAATTTATAAAGTGCAGACTGTTGCCCGAAACGAGGATAAAACGGGTTCAATGATCCACCTCAGACTTTGACTTGCAGGAATATTTTCGCCTTTATCCTTCCCCGGCTATTAAGTCATAAACCATAAAAGCCCATAAAGAACCAGCCAGAGATCTGATTGCATTCGATGTGCTTGATCGCAGCGCCGTCCAAAGAGGAAAGGAATACGAAATTAAAATTGACTTTGTTTCATTTTACGCGAATTGTTGCCAAATCACAAATAGATCAGGAACTACCAGTTTGTTGGCACAATAATGCCAATCTATTGCAGGTCAAGCCAGTTACCAAATAACAGAGTCAAGACAAAGTTCGAGCTGCACTGACCCGGTGGATCGTGGATTGGATGCTGCAAGAGGGAGAAGGTGAACCCATTGAAGCAGCGACAAGCCTTAAGTTGAACAAGTTAGTAGACATACCACACGCCCTAGTACTTCCAGTCATTATCCGATCTAAAAGTGGATTCTCTGATGCGGTTCAGCCATCTCGAGTCGGTCTTGGGAACTATTGGGATGGCCGGCCGCACTTCCTTATTGCTAATCAGGCTGAACAGCAGCCAGTCGACTGCTCCTGGCCTGCCTTCGGCCAGCTGTTTCAGGTCCCCCGTCTTCAGTCGGAGGCCCCGTTTCCGCAGCTCGCGGAACGAGAACACCTGCCAGTTCTGCAGCCGACGAGTGAAGCTGCTGGCGGCAGTATAGCAGCGCAGCTCTATGGCAGGATGCCACTTCTTGAGGATCGCTGCCACGGGGCGCACATCGGAGTAGGAGTCGCGACGCGAACGCGGGTTCAGGGCGATGCCATCGCTCTCGAGCCACTTCTCAAGGCTGGCCCGCTCGTTGCAGTTCAGTTTGCGGATGCCCTGCACTGCCATCTCACGAGTTGTACTTATTACTTCAATTTAGCTTAAGTTCCGAGTCAAAACTAGTGTCTTTAATGGCTAAATTAATTTTGGTTGCTGTGGTTGAGTTGAATTTGGCTTTGTTCTGGGACTGTATCCCTTGGAAATTGTTATGATCGTGTATTTGTGTGTTCGTAAAAATGTGACAGCAAGTCCTCTGTATGATCTGTATGATTTACCAGTTGAATCAGTAGAATAACTAAGTAAACCACGAAAGGGGAAGGCAGAGAGAAACTGGAAGTTTATTCTGAAGAAGAGAAATTGAATTAAAGAGGAAATTGCAGAAGCGAGCACTTGGCCGCCATACAGGCAACACTTCTTCGTGGCAATGCTGGAGCCAAGGCAGGGATTGTTCAAGGGAGGCGTTAAACAGGAGCTGCTAGAGGCTGGAGGCGCGACATGGAGGGGGACCGGGACCGGTGGCACCGACTTGGTCTCTTGACTCGATGGCAGTTGAAAAGACGAGTCAGAAAAGATAAATACAAGCGAAATGTAAATGTAAATGAAAATGAAAAGGAGCAGAAACAGATCTTCGAGGACAAGTTCTTTTTGGCGTGGGATCTGCCCTTGGGTCTGGCTAATTTGTTGGCTGTATAAGCGCACTTAACATTAAAGAACTCGCACATATTACGTGCAGTGCGAGTATCTTTTATTGAATGGAGCATGGGAAATCCCACCTTCGGGCTTTAAGTTTGATGGTAAATGCACTTTGGAGTCGATTTAACATTCCGAGAGTGATTATACAAGATACACAATAAAATAAACTTTGACAAGTACTAAAAGCGACTTTTCAGCTCAGCACGAAGTTACAGCCTCAACCCAGCCCCCACCTCACATCGCTTGTGGCCCTCATTTTGCCACCCTCTTCACAATTTTTCATCCACGAAATCCGCTCACTTGGATCCAGGGACCCAAAGACAGACACATGTATCCGAGGTAGTTAAAATTATCAATGAAACTTTACAATCACAGTTAAAAAGGGAAAGAGAGAGAGAGATAGAAGGAAAAGGAAAAGCTGCTGCTGATGCGGAAGCAGAAGCGCAGGAAAATGGATTGGGATTTCTTTGGTGTGATGAAGGGGGAGGGAGGGCGTGGCGAGGGCGTGGGCGTGGCGAGGGAGGTACAACAGAGAGCAACAGGGTGGCAGAAAATAATAAAACCAAATACAGAGGAAAAAGTTAACTGAACTGCAACTTTGTTAACTTTGCCGCTTATTAAAGACCAACTCGTGGAATAAGAAAAGCCCCCGAAAGAGACTGCCAGAAACTGCCAGCTGGAGTTCGAGTTTGAGCAGTTGGAAAAATAATCGCACTCGAGTTTCTACTGGCTTAAAGACCCGCAGGAACTTAAAAAATATTCGCGTGTGTGTCAATGTCAGGCATTGACATTGCCTTTCCATGCATTACCTGGCCCTCTGTTTTCCATTAAATTCACATCACCCGCACAAACGAAAAATAAAAATAAATCTTAAAGCCCTTGCTGTATGTATATGCAAAGCGTTTTTTGTTGTTTGTCCTTGTGGCTGGCTGAAATATAATCAAAAGGCAATAAATATTGCAAATGTGACAAAGCAGGCAAAGTTTAACTAGGACAGGGACCTCAACGCCTCTCTCCCACACCACAGCGCGGCAACGGCAAATGGCTGGGAAATATTTGCCCTGCCGCGGCGGCAACAGCAGCAAACAGCCAAAACAGCGACAGAAAAAATGTAAACCAGAGCTAAAGGATGGCGAGCAAACAGAGCAGGAGAGGACATCCAAAAAGGCACAAGTAGGTCCGAGCTAACTTGGAGCTGACCAGGGCACTAGATACCCTTGGACGGCCAACAGAGTCCACAGCGAAATGCCAGTGGATCAGAGTTGCCTCGAGCACTTTGGAAAATAGTGAAGTAACTACACGAAGGGTAGAGGGGAATACACAGTCAACCTAAAGGTAATCCACACGTATAATATGTGGCTACGGACTACAGAAACCTGAGCTATCATCTATCTAACGCTTATTAAAAATATTTTCACTGCAGTTACACTACATATTTTGTATCTTACTTAAATAAATTGATCCCATTTTGTCATGGAGACATGAGATATATTTTTTGTATTTTTCCTTTATTTATCCTAAAGCTTTTTTCATTGCAAACGAATAAGGATGGGATTTAGTTCTCTGTGTGCATGAGATTTAATGCAATTAACTTCAATTATTTCTTACCCACACTTTATGAGACATTTTATTCGATTTGCCATGGAAGCAGTTAATTAAAATATAATCTAAAAATCAAATTTGGCTTTTCCACACGCCCAAGAAACAACTTGAAAACTAAATATAAACTAAGAAATTATGCTGCATTTAGGACTACCAAAAATGGTAGCGCATTTGTTTATCCTTCGCTGGTTTGCTGGAAAATAATTTCCCTTTTCGGAGCATTGATAAAGCGGAGGCATTCCGGTAGTTCTTGCTTGAATGCTTCGCATAGCAGCAGCGTAATCAAAGCCAACCAAAATCACGACCCTACTCTGCAGCAGTTGAAATGTCAGAATAGTTCAAGTTGCAACACTTAATGGACGAGCGGACAAGGGACTCAGTTCTTAGTGCTGAACTCTTTGGCTGACTCTGGCTTTTGTGGGGCAAGTTGCTGCTCATTATTCGAATACCTTTGGCAAGGGTATAAAGGGGGATAAGCTTTGTGGCTGAGCGGTTAGGGGCGTTGCGGTGCGATGTGGTGGTGGGAAGGGGTTGGAGGGGGGTGGGGCGAAAAAAATTAAATATAAAATGCAAAAATGGCTTTTAAGAAGCGAAAGTCGCGTTTAGCGGCGCGGCCGGAGCGCGGCTCGGCACCCAAGGGAGGCAGGCCACATGCCAGGTATGTGGGCAGGATGTGCTAAAAGGACATTGCTGTTGTTCGTCAGGGCAGGGGTAGCGGCAGGGGTAAGGAAGGGGCCGTGTGTGCAGTTCATCAGCGACCGTAGCAAAAGGCAGAGATCCAGCAAACAGAAAAGGGACACTCTGCCAGTTAACCATCAAAAAAGTAAAAATAAATAAAAGCAAGAAATACGAAGCGCAAAATGAGGAAAAAGTAAATGATCACGGGGCTGGCTTAGCCACGGCAAATGAAGCACGGCGAAAAGGTTCATTAAAAATAGAAATACGAGTAGGTAAATAACGAATGCAGCTCCAGAAATGTATTCAATGAGTGCGGAGCACCTGCTGAATGCTGTAAAATAAAGCAAGCGAAAATAAGTGGGAAGCGAAAACGTTCTGCGGAACATCCCCGCATGCCTGCACAGCCCCGAGCAAATTATGAACTGCCAGCAAATTGCATTCTTTTGGGGGCAGGCATTTCTTTAATCCATTTTTGTTGCTTGCCGGCTTGCACCTCTAATGAAATTGCCCAAGCCCAAGCCCTTGCCCAATTTGTCCCCAAGTTTGAGTCCTGTCTGTTTCTCTTTCAGTCTCTCTGTGTGTCTGACTAACTAACTAACTAACTGGCTTGCCGCACACCCGCACCCTGCCTGCCGCCTGCCTCACTCCTTTGTTTATGCAAGTGGAAATTCATTATTTTAGCGTGCATGCCGCAAATTATGCGATGAACTTTTTCACTGCCGCTGCTCCTCGGCTCACATCTGCAATTCGTGCGGCTGCAAGTGGAATACCCCTATTACCGCCATTGAGCGTGATTAAATTGTACGAGCATTTCGCACGAATTTCATGCACGGAATTAACATTCCAAATTGAATGAGCCTGGCCCGCCGCTTTGATGGTCTCTCTGGTCCTCTGGTCTCCCGCCGCTGATTGCGACTGGGGTACATTCGCTTTCCCTGATTGTTTGTCATCTCGTTGGGAGCTTGTGTCGCCACAAAGTATGGGGAGTACTTAGTCATTGGATGGCTCCATGAATGGCGGATTACCAATAATTTAGCGTGGATTTAAATAGTCTGCGCTCAATGGCCGGTTGTAACACAACGGATTACAGCTTAGAGCAGCTTTACCTTCCAGTCATTATCATCTCATCCTCGCAGTGGAAAATCTCTGCTAGTTCCATTTATGGACTGATTACAGGGCATGCCCATGCACCCGGCAATTCGAACAGACGGACCAGCTCCGATTTTAAATACGGGCCCACCAATTACTTTAAAGCTACTACCACGAAAAAAACAAAAAGGACAATGCGAAAAAATGGCAACAAAAAATGAAGGGAATTTCCAACCACATAACAACTGTGGGAATACATTTAAATTTTTAACGAAAATCCACTAAGAGCATTTCACACACAAAACCCCATGTACCAATCCCCGCCCCAGTCCCAGCTCCCACTCTCAGCTCCCATCCGCCATCCACCATTAACATCGACCTTAACCCGCCACACGGCAGTTCTAGGAAGGGATTTTCAGGTTAGGCAGCGGTAGAATAATATGTACACACATGTATGACTGTGTGGATGTATACGAGAGTAAAACTGCAAAAAAATATATAAAAATGTATAATAAAAATTGCCTTTTTCTTTTCGCTGTGCAACAAAATCCCGCAAACAGGCGTCGGGCACAAAACAGGACTCGCACACGGCTTTTGGCAGGTACATTAGGGTATGTTGCATTCGTAAGGGTCTATGCAACAGCATGGAGTATGAATCATTGACGAGCGATAATTATTTATTATTTGTGATATTCGACGCTCTCCTCTCATGCAGCAACTGTCTGAGAGTAATTACAGAAAGAAAGTCCTTCCTCGGTGCGGGACTGGTTTCCTTTGGCCCATTTGAGTGGCACTGCAGCGCCATACGAATTATGATTCGTATTCTGAGGGCTAAAGACTCACCATCGTCAGAGGGTATAACCCTGAGCAGGACACGGCAATGGAATTCAACTGAATCTTCATTCCAGAATATTTGAAACCCATGACAGCAGCCGAGTCAATGGAATTGAGTTTATTTTTATATCGCAATAATTCCGTGCTAGCTCAAAGCAAGGCTACTTCTGGCCTAGCAATTCCCATCCTCAGCTGGTTTTGCTTTTCGACCGCACAAATCTTCCCCAGATGATTCATACATACACAGGTATATATGTCTTTATGTATGAGTATAGGTAGCGGGTATCTCCATAGTCGTTATCCCCCGATTCGGGCATTGTTAATTGTTCATATTTTTTATTTTGTTTTCGCTCCCTGGTACAAAATGAACATGAAGCTATTTGTTAATTCAATGAATTTATTTTACTGGTGGAGAAAAGGCCCCAACGAACCGGTGCACGGCACCGAACATTGGCCAGGCCATGTTGCAGCACACACACACACACAAATGCAGGCAGAGGCATGCCGGCAGATACTCACGCACATTGATGAACACATTACAAGATATTTTGCATATTTTATGGTTTCGAGGAGAGACGAAGTAGCCACCACATGTGCGATATCTATACATATGTACATATGTATGAGAGGCAATGGAGTGCAGCAGGGACAGGGACAGGGACGGTGCCCGAGTGCCAGGAGTGTCAGGAGGGCAGCAGGGCAGCAGAACAGCAGGGGAAATGAAGTCAGCTCGTGTAAAAATCTGTTTTTATGATTAATTGCCGTTCCAGTGAAAAATGAACCACGACAAGGAGGAGCCGGAGGATGGAGACACACGCAGAGAGCCTGTCCGGGTCGGAACGGGCCCGGCCGAGCCGTTTCTGCATTTCAATTTGTATTTTCCCAGCAATTTCATTTGCACACCATTTTCATTGCTCCCCTCCACACTCCACACTGCACATTCCCCACTGACCCCTCCCTGCCCATCGTTCTCGTTGCCAGACTTTACATTTCTCGCATTCACACTTGGCATCCATCCGTCCGTCCGTCCGTCCGTTTGTGTGGCTCTTTCTGTCAGACAGCGTCTCTCTAGGTTTTCCTTCGTTTTTTTTTGGCCGGATTGAAAGTTTTATTTGCACGATTTAATGCTGATCCCCAGCATATATAATTATACGATAATTAATCCCTGCCTGAACGGGGGCGTAACTGAATATTGCGCCAGCCCCTCACCCCACCCCTCCCCTTTGGCTTTTTTAGTCTTGGATAACGTATTAAGTTTTCCCTTACATTTGCACCCTCCTTCTGGCTCGGATGCTATTGGCAACTCAGTAATCCTGGCAGACATATCTTTCAATGAGATTAAAATGCCGAAACAGACCAGAACATGCCCACCAAATGCTGACAAATCTCGTAATGCGCATGAAAATGCAAAGGAATTCCTTTTTATTCTTCCCAAAATTCGAGTGCATATTTTGTACATTTCTTTTCTCCCGGTGCACTCGTTTAGTGTGTGTTTCAGCTTTGTTGTTATTTCCGGCTGCTATTGGAAATTGGCACTTGTGCATTTTGCGCACATTCGCTTCATATTACTTTAGCCTGGCTCGCTCCTTGGCAGACGAACGCGGGAGCAAGGGCTCACTCTCGCTTTTCCCTGCACACAGCTTTCTACACCCTTACAGAGACCATTTACACTTCTATGTATCTGATTATGCATAGCCATGTCCAAGAGTTGCTCGTCTACAAACATCACTGAACACATCGGACTATGGAAAAAATAAAAAAATATATAAATTAATCTTTTAAAATTTCACTCACTATACGCATTATATGTACATATTTTTAGCTTATATAGAAACGATCTATATACAAGAGTTTATAACACAATAATAAAACAACTGTAACTGGCATTTCTGGCGTTCCCGGCACGCGCTCACTAATTTTATTCCTTAATAAAAACCAAAGGCACAAAGCGATGGCAAATGGCTGAGTGGTGTAGCTGCAGGAGGGACAGTGGAGTGCCAAGGCACTGCGCAGGGGAGGGAGCGGGAAAAGAACCCCAGTGGAGCACAGTGGGATAGTGGGTCCCAGGGCAGAGCTGGAGCTGGAGCTGGTGCTGGGACTGGGGCAGTTCTGCACGTAGCGCTTCATCTCTCTCGGCTGCGCGCATCCATTGGCTCCATTATTGGGAGGCCCACCTTTACGGGAGGCATGGGTCTCGCTATCAAACTAGCAAAGTTCATTAAAGTGATAATTACAAAGGCCGTTAAGCGAAGGACGGACGACCAAGACGACACGAAACGGATATACGAGCTGACAGCAGCAACGGCAACAGCAGCAGCAACAGCAGCAGCAACAGCAGCAATAAGAACCGGAAAAGGGTTGCCCTCGAGACTCTTAAATAATTGCACATAAATGGGGCAGGACATGGGATACTGCCACTACACTCTCCCTCCCCCTGCCCCGCTCATGCTGACTAAAATTCGTTGCTTAATTTGCAGCAAATGGTGCAGAACCGTTCCATCTGAAATATTTCGAAAATGGATACTTTCAATTCAGAAATTAGCTGCGCGTTCTTCTAGAACTTTGATAAGTTAAAGCGTTGACCTTGAGAATTTTGGGAATTCTGACTAAAACGAGTTGGTTTGATTGCAGTAAACGGAGCTACGATATTTGTTTAAGCTTACTCTGTCTGTGAAATGTGGATCTCTGCGGAAGAGAGGTCTGGGGATCATCCCGAGAGCGCCTTCCTCAAATAGAGTTCGCGCTGTAATTCACTACACAGACCCAAAATGCTTGAACAATTCACGCACTTAATGTTGCTTGAGTTCTTCCTCGCCACCAATTGAATATGCCACAGAAATTCGGTCAATAATCCATTGAAATCATCTTTTAAATACATATTCAGGGGCAATCATTGGAAGCGAGGGACATGTACATAAAATAGAGGCAAACAAGACTTTAAATAATCATAACCCGAGACCCAAAAAACTTTTCACAGCTGCCAACAGGCTGACGCCCAAGGAGCCCAAGGAGCAGGAAAACTTTGCGGCATAAACAACAAACAACGAGTGCTACGATTTTGGCTGGTAGGGAGTGGCTTGGGATGGTGGGCAGGGGAGGGGAGGGATGTGGCAAGAAGCGGGTTGAAAGCCATAAACTACAATTGAAAGAAACAACAAAGGCATCAGCAAAAAAGGCGGCAACAGCAGCAGGAGCAGCAGAAGCGGCTTTGGGCACAAAGCAAAAAGTATATAAATAAATAAATAAATACATATGCAAAGATGCGAAAAGGATTGGGCGACAGAACAGTGAGATACTCGCACTTTGATATGCATCTAAATGGCATCATCAGGAGCAGCATCATCGCCATCGCCAATTCTTGGGCGGAACGGGAATGGGGACGGGGACGCAGGGGCCCTGGAGGGGGGGCCAGCGCCAAATGTGACAGCAAAAGCAAAAAGAACAAGAACATATTCCAAAGATGGCAATCAGCATCGGTGCGATTGAGAAAGAAACAGCAAATAGAATAATACTCAAACGAACAGCAAAACAAAAACAACAATCCAAAGCGGAATCCAGGACATTCAAACGGGGCAGCGGTGGCAAGAAGCAAGTTGGAGTCCAGCAATCAAAGCAGTGGCATAACAAAGTTCGTATACCCTTGCAGGTCCACAGATTCGTTTTGAAGGTATATTCGTGGCCCCACACAGGTTCCCACTGCAGGAATACCCCCCATCCTGGTAGTCCGATTTTCATTCTTTGGGGAACCATAATGTACAGAGGTCATACGTTTTGAAAACTTAACTATTTACCTTTGTGACGACTAACATTTAAACAACTATTTCCAATCGGTAAATGGTAAATAATACAATGAAAAGTGATCGTACTAGAAAATGATCCATGAGCAATGTCCAAACCCCTTTAGCAGGGCGTTGGAAATCAAATAAAAATTCGAATACCTTCGGGAAGGGCATGCAATCGGTGGGGAAACAAAAGCAACACAATCAGACAGGACAGCCATAAGAGCCAACTGAAAAAACAGCAAATCATTTTGCGGGCATTACATTTTATTTCGCCATTCGTTTGCCGGAGCCAACAATGAGCAGTGGGTTCAAATGTTAAAATAAATCTAATCACAAAAGATCTACAGATAGAAAGGATACCAAAGTTGTATTTTATTTTATTTAATTTATTTAATAGCATACTCAAGTGCTTCAAGTGCTGTTCCCATAATCACATTAAATTACATTACAATTGGAAGAAAAAAAAAAGAAGAAAATAAATAAATAAACAAAGCCAAATAATTAATCCAACTAAAAATAATAAAAGTAAGTATTTCCATTAAAAACTAATACGACTACATATGTTTAGTATTAAGATACATATTAAGATTGAAATAATTTTTCCGACTAGTGCCTTGGATGTAAGTAAATCTTGTAGCACTAGTATAAAGATCAAACAAATAAATAGATGAATAGAATTAAATTTACTCAAAAATGCAAACAATGAATTTATTTTATTTTATTTAAACTATTTTTCCAATAATTGCCTTTTATTCGGTTCATCGAAGTGCTGTATTAATACTCCGTATCGTTCCATAACATTAAATAATTATTCATATTTTTTAGACACAATTTATTTAGGACGTATTAAAAGTAAAAAAAAGGAAAAAAAATTATTAAGTGCTACTCCTATATAGTTCCGACCACTGTGCATCGCGCATTTTCGAATCCTTCTTCTCATCCTCGTCCCTGCTCACATATTGGACGCTTTTGTGGCTTTGTAATGCAAATGTTTGGGCAACCCTGGCTGATGATAGTTTTGCTCAACTGAAGAGGGGATGAAAAAGGAATAGACAATGACAATGATGGTTGATTTTGGCAGCTGGAGCCGGAGCCCCCGACCAACTTACTCTTATAGACATTGTAGCCACGCTCATCGGCGATGAAATACTGCGTTTGTATCAGATTGCGTCGACCTGCGATGGGCACCGAATTGTAGCCCTCCTGCACATTGATCAGCCGTTCGCCCACCCGCTTCGTGTAGATTTTCTTATAGTTCGCCAGTCCATTGCTCAGCACTAATCTGTAGAATCGAAATAAATATTAATCAATCTCCAGCCCATCTGCATGGGAATGTGTGGCAGCTTACTTGTACTCCTCGGTTCCATTGGGATGTATGACGTGATAATTTTCAACAACATAAGTGGGTGTTGGTGTGGTTGTGCCAGTGGGATCTATGGGCCAGGGACGTGCCGTGGTTGCAGATATTGCTGGAGCTGCTGGTGCAGCTGGTGCTGCTGGAGCTGGAGCTGCTTCATCCAAGAAATAATCAAGATTTTCCTCTTCAAAGTCCATTTGCGGAAATACAACCAATTGATCCTCATACAATGGCCAGATTTGTTCAATAGGTGTTGTTGTTGTTGTGGGTTGTGTTCTGGTCGTAGTTGTTGTTGTTGCCGCTGTTGTTGTTGTAGTGCTTATTGGTGCTGGTGTTGTTGTTGTTGTTGTTGTTGTGGTGGTACTATCCTCCAGCGGATTGAAGTCATCACCATCCTCAATGTCACTGGGCCAAACAACCAATTGTAATTCATAGATGGGCTGACTATCGGAGGACTTCAAGTGGCGCTGCAGTTGGACCGGCTTATTATCCGTGCTACTTGCCTCCGGCACAGCAGCAGCAGCCACCACCTCATCGTGGCAGCCTAACGAGTCCATTGTCGCCGCATCGAGAGTCAATTTGCAGTCGATGCGTTGCCTGTCCATCTCAATTGTGGAACTCAACTGGTCCTGCCTCGGGCCCTTGTTCACCTCCTCGACTGGTGCTGCCTGGACAGAGCTCTTGGCCAGGATTAGTGTCGCCAGCATGATGGCCAGTGGCAGGACGAGCCATATTCTGTTTGATGTCATGACTGCGGGCACTTTTCTTTGCCGTCTCTTGCTGCCAAAAGGCTCAGACTTGTATTTATACGAATCGAAAAAGCTTCAGTCTGACTGCAGCTGCAACTGCAGCATCGACTGCATCATCGATTTAATCAACAGCACTTTAGACACCAGAAACATTTTATTCTCTCATTGTTATAATACCGTTATGCGGCCAGCGGAGAAATGGGGACAGCAAACGAGACAGAGAGAGAGAGAGAGAGCGGGGGACCAGCGGAATGAAAGAGGATCAAAATAAGCCTCGTCTCTGCTTAACCCTTCACTGGGTCACTGGGCCTGCATCCCACCCACTAAAAGTTATTCTCATCGAAACATTTCGTAACAATATCGATTGGTTCGATTGCAAGTTTAAGTTTTTATTTCATTTAATTTGTTGTATATATATATAAATATTATTAAAAATTTCTTGGTCAGGTTATTAAAATAAATAATTAAATTTTGAAACCCTGACTCATTTCTATTTTTGTTCATAAAAAAAAAGAAAGAGATCAAGCGAAACTTATCTTAACAGTCCGCCACTTGACTTAAAGATTCTTCAAGGAATTTGTTTTAGTTGACAATATTTTATATACATACATTTAAAATCTCTTTATGAAATATAGCTTGAATTTTGAATGGGACAATTATATCGCTGAATAAATTTTAAGAAATGAATAAAAATTAATTTGTAAATTTACTAACGAGACGCTTCTTAAATTTAAGCTTAGATAATAATAGCTAATCAACAAATATCAGATATATGGGAATTATTATTATATTCATTATTGATAAGTGCTGTGTATAATATTGTTTATATTTTCAGTTTGCGTACTACAACGTTTTTGTACGCTTGGCCTTTGCGTGGGTTAAAATGTATTTTACAATCCTGAAAGATGATGAAAATCACACAATAAAGATGTGAGAGGGGCTCAGGTGCAGGATTGTTATAAAGTTTATAATTGTTTCGTTGTATGTGGGTGTGTGTGTGCTTGTGTGGGTTTTTTCGTGCGTTTTGTTTTGTTTTTGTGTTGATGAAAGTTCATTGGCTTCTTTTATAGATGGGGATCTTATCAGACAAATACGATTTCCAGCATCAAATTGATTCTGACCGAGTACTTGTGGCAGAGAGAGAGGGAGAGAGAGAGAGATATAGAGAGAGAAATATTAACCAAAGACACTTACTGGCATTCCTTATGACCCTTCACCTTCTGTTGGCAGTCCCGTCAAAGGGATTCATTATTTGTCCTATTTCATTCTAGTTTTTTATTTATTGCTCTCCTATTTTTTCTTTTTCTTTTTTGGTCATTTGAAGTACGTCATTTATAATGAGATTTTCCAAGTTGAACAAAATACGAGTGCTTGGTGGATGGTGGAAGGTGGAGTGGTCGCGGCGATGGAGGGACAAGCCAAGCAGTGGTCGGTCGCAGCTGCAGCGCAATTCGCGGAGCAGCGACACTGATGCCAACGCTGGCATTGGCTCTGCTGTTGATGATGATGATGATGACGCAGCAGCGGCAGCGGGAACGGGGGGGCGATGAGGATCAAGCTTTTGATGCTCCGCACTTTTAAAGTGCAAAAGTTTTCTGTTACAGAAAGGAATCTTATGGAATTATATGGATACAAAAAAATCATAATATTCTCAAATATTAAAAGCATTTAACTTAACCTTTTTAAGCAGCTGTCGGGTCAAAGGAATTAAAGAGATTAATATTAATATATTGGATATAACCGGGGCATTTCCGCCTCAGAAACTAATTATGACTGTGCCAGCAATGTCCACAATTTGAAAGCTATCTGACTCCTATCTGTTGCAGTTAGATACAAATCACTATTTCCTTGAAAGTTTTAAAAATTATTGCAAGTCGGTGGGCAGGCTAATGCGAATAGGGTATCCTTTAGTCCGTGCATGCATCCTATTGTGATTTCTTCTGATTGCTCGTCTTCTTCTACTTTCTTCGTTTATCTGGCGCTTCTTCTTCTGCATCTTCTTGTGTTTTTTGGCGGCTGTCGTGTGTCATAAAAGGTACTTTATTTTGTGAGATATTTTTAAAGCTTGATTCTCTTAGGACCGGTTCAACGCCTCTTCCTGTTTGCTGCTCCGGCAACTGAATTTGAATCGCTCGAATGCCTCTGTGTCGGTATTTTCTGGTTTGATTTTTGATTTTTTGTTTGGGGCATTTTCAAGGGCAGCCTGCAATATCAATTTGTAACGAGATTTTTAATTCAATTTCTATTTAATTGAAGGAAAGCCAAAGCGAAACTAACACACAGACACAGCGTGGAGGGTGGGGGGAGTCTTTAATGTGCAATTTGTCAAAAACTTTTTTGATTTATGAGTCCACAACGGCAGCGGCAACAACAGAAACAGAAACAACAACAACAGCCATGGGACATCGAGAACAGCAAGCGGCTGTCAAACAAGTTGTCCCAGTCCATTTTCCCCGTGCCGCTACCCGCACCCCCAACCACCAACCCCGCATGGAACCAAAGAAAATTGAAAATCCCTCACAAAAATTTCCATGCAAACGAAACATTCCCCCCTTGATCCTCTCCCTGTTCCTGTTTCGTTATATTTTCTTCCTTCCTTCCTTTCTGTTTTTTTTTTTTTTGGGTACAAGTTTAATTTGATTTGATTTGTTGGTGAATGCCGCTGGACAAGGCCCCAAGGCAATTTGTCAAGGATATACTCGTACATATGTATGTATGCATGTATGTACAATCTGTATCCCAGATTATGACATAGTCGCCGTATACGGAGTAGCTTAATCCAATTCAAATTTGTCAATATTGAAGATAATTTTCAATCTAATTAAAGTTGTTCCCTTTTAATTTCCAAGACAGCCAATAGGGAAATATTTTCATAATAAACTCAATTAATTTATCTAAATTATATTCTGTTATTAGTGACTAATTAAGTTAAGCCTGAAGATGTATATGTATTTATTTTTATGTACCTATGAACGTATATTTTAAAAAGAATAGGAGAGAGTTTTTGTCAAAATTTATGCATTTATGCATCAATACATGACTAAAAATTAAACTAGAATAATAATAGTTTCTTGCGATTTTTTAGTAGTTAATAAAATAGAAGAAACTGTTTGAGGAATTTATTTGTGGATTAAATATTTGTTACTGGAAGTGGTTAATTTTGTTTATTTAATTTTTATATATGTATGCAAAATTAAAGCTTAAAATTACCAGTTTAAGAGTGTCTGCCATATGGTCGGCTCCATTTGCGCTTGGCATGTGGCTTTCACCGAAAATAATCTTCAAATTAAATTGGCTTTGCGGGAACAACATAATGCCACACCCTTTGCACTAATATCCTATTACCGAATTATTTCCAGAGTCTTATGTGATTGCACTAATGAAGGAAGCTCTGACAAAGTTTGCTGAAGGGGCAAAAGTCGAGATTGCAACAAAACAGCTCAAGTTCCATTGTCCCTACTGCTTGCTGCCTGCTGCATCATCGCAAAGCAAGTGCAACAAGGTGAGCTAACCTGCTGAAGCTGAAAATGAAACTGAAGGAGCTCCAATGTCAAGAGGAATTATTTTGAGCCAATGGCAAGTACTCAGAGGCGGGTTGGGGTTGGGGCTTGGGTTGGGTGCTTCTTTCCTTAGATCTAATTTTAGTACGCAGCTTGTGTCAGGGGTGCAAAGGGTAGGATCCAATGGCCTTCGGTAACAATGAAGCATTTGAGTAAATAATTCTGCATTAAATTATTTTGGGAAAATTGATACCGCCATCAGGGCCGAAGCTTTGTCCTTGTTGCCCTAACGATGTGTGTATTCATTTTCTTAGACAGTTCCAAGTGTCGTTTCATATTCATCAATTTGTGTATGCATCTCCCATGCTCATGCTCTTCCTTTAGCACCAAACCTCTGCCGAATACGCCCATATAATTTGCAAATTTGTTATAAATATATCCCAGAGAACAGCACTCGATATTAACATTTGACCCACTTCTTGCGTGGATTCAGGTTCTGAGCATTTAAAGAACTTATTAAGAACCATTAAAGTTCTGGCCAAAGCAGGTTCCATTCCATTAATCGCACCCCAGTAAATATATGAAAAAAATGCAGAACGAGTATCATAAAATCTTTTCAGATCTGTTACCAAAGAAATCATATATAAGAAGATGCCGATGCGAGGCTGAGATCAAAGCGAAAGCAACTGAGGAACGCAGCAAAGGAGATCGAAAAAGATTAAAAGAAAACTTAAACTCAAATCAGAGATATACAAATACTCAGAAGGGACATCATGGAAGGTGCAATGAGTTTGAGATTCCTTATCCTGATGGCTGTGGTATGTGTGGTCGTGGCACAGACTGCAACGACAAGGGAACCCATGAGAACCACCACAGGGAAGCCTAGGAATGACGCCAAGGAGAGCACAGACCGTCGGGATAAACGGCAATTGGTGAGTGAAATTGGAAAGTAAAACTCGAAGTGGGGGAAGGTGCTCCACAAGCTTTCCCACAATTCTGGGAAATCATCTGTACAGCCAGGAAGATGTCTAAAAAGCGAGAAAGCGCTTCCTTCCGATAAGATTTTTTGTTTGCACTTGAAGTGACTTTTTGGGACTGCCACATACGATTGCTCGTACCTGGATGTGTCGATGTTGCTGCTATAATTGCCCTAATACCATAAATAAATAGTGAATATTCTTGTGCCATCCGTAGTACATTCCCTGGTTTGCTTCTCCATTGCAGGGCAGCCATGTCGGTGCCGCCGCCAGCAGCAGCGGCAGCAACTTTCCCATCTTCTACGATGGCGTCAATGTGAATCCTCCCCTGCAGCCACTGCAGCCATTGCAGCCACTGCCACCACTGCAGCAGTTGCCACCACTGCAGCAGTTGCAGCCCCTGCAGCAGCTGCAGCCGATCACCGTGGTGCAACCAGGCAATGTCCAGGGCCAGCCGCAGGCGGGCTGGCTGCCCAATTTCGGACAGAACTTCGGGCAGAATCTGCCCATCATTGGCACCCTGGTGGGCGGGCTGCCTAACCTGATCAGCAGCCTGGGTCTGGGCAACCTCAACGGCGGCTTCGGCACACTGGGCGGCATCAATCTGGGCCAACTAGGCCTGGGCGGCCTCACCCCAGTGGTGGCGACCCCAGTACCCATCGCCGGTGTCCCATCCAATCAGCAGTGCCCCCTCACCCAGAAGCTCAGCTGCCGCTGCGAGCCGCTCCTCCAGCTGCCCGGCCAGAAGCCCAACTCTCAGCTCCGTGGACCCCAGACCCAATCGCAGTCCCAGTCGCAGTCGAAGCTGGTGCAGATCCTCAGGCAGAATGTGCGCGGCAACGATGATGGATCCCAGGAGCTGCGTGTCATCCTCAGCAGCGGGCATGTGGTCTATCAGCGAACGGCCAGGGACCTCGGCCAGAGTGGCTACTTTGCCATGAGGCTCCAGTCGGGGCGCTACTTCAACATTTACTACAGTGTCAACGACAAGGAGTACACGGTGAGGGCCGACGTCAAGGATGCGCCACCCAGCTCCGATTTCGATGAGGAGCTCAGTGGACAGATCTAAGACGGAGCCAGGGCAGGGATTGTCCATGAGTAGGATGAGTGAGGAGGAGGAGTTGGAGGAGCGTTTCCAATCCTTCCCTCCTTCTTCGAATCAACAGTTTCCCTCCCCACATCGCCCTGCCACAACACTCCCTCAAGAAGTAAATAAAATATATTTTTTTTTTTGCACAACTTAAACTATAAACTAGCCGAAAATAAAATACACAACAATGAAACACATTTGTGGAAATTGTACCGCTGGGGATTGAAGTTGCCAAAGACAAACATTGATGGGCCAGGAGCAGGGCATAAAGTTTTGTGGGTGTTGTTTTTCACTGCCGCAGTTGGAGGAGGAACCCCCTCGCCCCTGCTGCCAGTCGCTGGGGGAGCTAATCTGCCCTGAGTTGTCAGTCTGAAAAGGACGTTGGCAAAAGAACTCCTTAATATGTAATTACAGCATGGCGGAAGGCAGGAAGCTGGGACTCTGCTCGCTGGCTGCCACCAGTTGAACCTCCTGTGACAGACAGTGGCTCAAAGACCTCAATCTGTGAATGGCCAAATGGAAATCAAGCAGTAAAATGCAACCCCCCACCCAACACCCTACCGCTCCTCTCTCAGTTGAAAGCTTTGCCGAGCGGATGCCACTCGAGCGAGGAGGATAAGTTCTGCAATGAGCCGGGAACAGGATGACCGGGAAATGGAAACTGCAGGATACTGCTCGGAACAGCATGATGGGGCCAAAAGCCTCGGCAAAGCGATATAAAATTAAAACTTCGCCTTTGTACTGCGCTTTCGACGACTTCAGACAAAACTCTGCACAGCATCTGCAGCATTCGTGGCGTAGCCAAGGGAAACACTTGATAAGAGGCTGCGCCCAGCTACGCCTAAGGGTTAAATTCTAGCAGAACACTGCTCCGAGTTGGAGTTACGTATTTATTCTTTGCTAACATAATTTACGGGGGGCTACTGGTAATTTTTGCATTTCCAAAACAATAACGTCGAAGATGTTAGATGTTAGACCGAAGGTGCAAGCACTCACGCCGCCCAGGGATTGACAGCCTTGGAAATGCTCCACATTATGGGCGGCACTCCCTCCTGGGAGAACACATGGAACAGCAGCCACTCGATGGCGCCCTTTCTGCCCTCGGCCAGCTGCTTGAGATCCTCGTTGTGGAGTCGCAGGCCCAGTTTCTTGAGCACGCGATACGAGAAGACTTCCCAGATCTGGAGTCGCCGCGAAAAGCTGCTGACAGATGGGTAGAACTCGAGCTTGATGAACGGGCAGATCTTCTTCACGATCTCTGCCACGGGGCGCACGTCGGAGTAGATGTCCCGGCGCGTACGCCAGTTCAGGGTGATGCCCTCGCCCTCCAGCCATTGCCCCAGCTGAAGCTGCTCACTGCAGGTCAGTTCACGGATGCTGCCCATGGTGCTCACGAACAGTCGATTAACTGCAACTAATCCTTCATCTAAAACATCTCCGAACTGTTTTCAATGGAAGCGAAACGGCTCTTCTCTTGAGCAACTAATACAAAATTTTGGCCTTTATTTATTTTGCTTATTTCTGAAACGATGTGTGTCTGATGAACGTCAAAACTGTTGTGACTGTTCTGACTGTCGTGACTGCTTCAAATCCAGTCCAAAGGCGGGCTGTCATGGATTACTAGATGGAAGGTCTGTCAGCATTTCAGTGACTAGCCAGGAACGAAGCGACTCCAGGCCAGGCTGGCTCCGATTCGACAGTAGCGTGTACACTGTACAGTTACTCCTTTTGTTTATTTCAACCTTGCAAGTGCTACGAAGTTATACCTTATAACTATGCACTAGTCACAGCCTTTCAGTCAGATTAATTGGTAAATTAAACTAAATATATCCTTTGGCTAATTTTTAATATATTTATAATTGCTTAATTTGCTTAAATTTAAATTCCTCCTTAACAAAATAAATTTCTTAATTTCGTAATATTATTTTTAATTATATTTGTGTTTTAATGGAGGTTTCTTAGATGTTAACTGTACTTGGTAGTTAGTTCCATAGGCGAACAGTGTAAAGGAAAAAACGTCTTTCGGAGCTAGCTAGTCTGTACTTAAGATACGCCATATCTATTATTTGTTCTCCGTGACGCAGTAAGCCGCAGCATGTCTAATTAATATGTTGGCTCCTTATTGGTTTTAATTTGGTTTAACCATTAGGTTAAACCCATCCCCGAAAATGTGGCCTGCATGAGTGGTCATGTGATGCCTCCTTCTATATTAAACACACACGAGTATATTGCTTACAACTGCTAACACAGTTTGTTTCAGCAAGTTTCAAGCAACTGAGAGACGAATATTATTCGGGAAGATAATGTTGTGTCAGTTCTTAGCAAACCAGAGGTTCCACCTACGACCTTTATAAAGTGATCATTCCATGTACTATAAGCATTTAATTACAGACCAAGCCCAGATTATTTGCATTATGATTAATTTGAATTTCGGGTAAGTTATTAATTACTTTTTCAGATTTGGTTCGGTCTATCCCTAGTCCGTTATTAAGGGTCCAACTGCTTATGTTTGTTAGTTCCCTGTTGGCTATTATTGCACACTCACATATGATATTTACGGAACGGCATACAGCTTCTCACACAGCTTCTCCACACACTTCACTGGACATTGCACAGTGGTTTTTCCGTTCTTTTTTTGTTGGCATAAAGTCAATTTTCTTTTTATTAAGTAATTTAAGATGTTATTTATTTTAAAATTCTAAATTCTAAAATACTATACTTTACAATTGTAGCAATACTGTTCTGTTAGCGCGCTGTTAAAGTCAGCTTAAGATGGGAAAAATGTTACGGCTTTGATTGCTTGTTCTGGCGAAAATTTTGTGTTAACTGAAAAGGATTAGTATGGAAACGATTGTCTGAGTATGTAAAACTGTAGTTTACCAATATTTGCGTCGATGTTGGAAAGTCAAATATTCTAGTACAATATGTGGGGACATTTGGAGCAACAACAACCGCTCATAGGACGCAGTACAACAGCGCACATTGCAAAGTATCGCTCAAAGACATTTAAATGACGAGCATATTATGTTAATAAATGAAAAAGTGAAGTGCCGCAGTGGCAATCGAACACCTCGCTGCCAGTCGGCCAGGTCGGTTATATGGCAGCACTATGAAATAGAGCCCCAAATCACAGGTCATCTTGGGTACGCAAAATAGAGTTTATGGCGAAACAACCACAGTGCACAGTGGGAAGGTCTGTGAACAATCCTGGTGCAAGGAGCACGCCATTTGGGCAATCGTTGGACTCAGTCGATATTCAAGTGTTGTAGCTGTGTATGTTCGCTATTCCCCGCCCCCCAATTATCCCCTAATCACTGCGCTCTCTGTGGGCAACTTTTATTGCCACACTCTCTCTTAAGCTCTCCGCTCTGCTAACCGCTTCCTCAACTAATTCACCCAACTGTGGCATGTAAAAGCTGTTGTTTGTTGTTGCTGCAGCAGGGCACAACCGCATTGCTCTATGCACACGAAAGTTTTTTCACAAATCATAAACGGTCCCAGGACACAGGACACAGAACCGGACCGGACCGGAATGGAGTAAACCGGACGGGACAGGATGGTACCCTGCACCGCTCTGCAAATCGTCAAACCCAAAACTTTCAAAACTCCCTTTTAAACTTCCGCATTCTTCTGCAGTCCCCTCTGCCACTCTGCCACTGTGCCACACTCTGCCCCTCTGCCCCTGGCAGCCCACTTCCGCCTCATTGGTTATGCCAATTGGGGGAAAATTCCCAGGCAGCTACAATTGAAATTGCCGGACTCGTTGTCGGGTCCTGCCTGGAGTTTGCCATTTGATGGAACTTTAAGCTGCACAGCAGAGCAGAGCAGAGCTGAGCTCCGCGCTCCTCCCCTTTTCCGACAGCACCCAACAGCCAGCGGTAATTACATATTACCAGATGACTGCCATTAAATGCCCCCCAATGCCACTGCCACTGCCACCGCCACTGCCACACTGTGGAGAGCTTAAAGCTGGCACAGAAGTATCTTTAAGTGGTGCCGAGTTGCACCACGCATCATTAAATCGACTGAATGCTCCACATTTGGTTCGGTGTGCCGACTGCACGGACCGCGGGGATCCTGCATCCATTAGCAGATATGACCAGACACAGACCCGCCGCAACCGCAGACCAACGTGAGTGACCAGCGAGGCTCGTGACTAGACAGACACGGCCACCCCCTCCTGGCAGCACCAACACCAACGCTGGATGGCCTATGGCAACGTGACTCCTCCGAAAAGCTGCCGCATTGTGTGGCCAAAAGGCGAAACCGCAACCTGGAACGCGGACAGGCCGGAGTCCGTGAATCAGAAGCACAGAACCGCCTAAACCGGGAGCTGCAATGCATTGCAATGGAGCCCCAGAGCCTACTGGCAACGGATGCGAATCGAGAGCGGAAAGCGTGGCAGGTAGCTGCCGGGGGTGGGCCAATCGGAGTGTTGCAGGGTGCGAGGTACCATGGAAATGATTAAAATGTATTAGCCAGAATTAAGTCGGTTACGCAGGGCGAGCGAGACACAGGCACAGGAAACGATGTGCAGGAAAGTGCAGAAAGAGGGCCAGACACAGAGATACATATGTAGCTGCAGAGAGGGCGATGCGGGGGACAGGGACCGAGTTGGTGCATTGGTTTTGGCCCACTTCAGCAGCACAAGCCACTCGACACAGGTGAATGCAAGGGAATGGCAGACGCAAAGCATACGTAACATTTTGCTTATGGTTATGCACGGATATGCCTTGTGGTTAGTTCAGACTGAGTGTCTGGCTGAGTGACTACTTTCGGGAGCATTCCCATAATGAGAGTAGAATTCGACTGCGCTAGAGGCGCAGCTGAAAATCGCTCGCCCAAAGGTGCGTTGTTACCCATTATTGAACGGAGAAAATCCCCACATCTAGTATTCCACGACAGCCTGCTGTCGGCTGGCCGGCAACGCTCACAAATTCCAGAAGGCTCTCAACTGCCATAGAACACACAACGTTTTGATACCCGAAAACCAAAAATTAAATAGTCCGACATTAAAAATTTCGAATACACAAAATTTGCCTGTACTCTGCACTCTATAAGTGAACGCCATGGGCAGCATCCGTCCGTTGTCTGGAGAGGAGCGCATTCTCATTAGCAGATGGCTCGAGAGCGAGGGGATAACCCTGAACTTGCGTTCGCGTCGCGACACCTACTGCGACGTGCGTCCCGTGGCGGAGCTCCTCAAGAGGATCTATCCCGACATAGAGCTCGAGTGCTACCAGCCTGTCAGCAGCTTTTCGCGGCGACTCCAGAACTGGGAAATCTTCTCGTATCGCGTGCTCAAGAAACTGGGTCTGCGACTCCACAACGAGGACCTCAAGCAGCTGGCCGAGGGTAAGCCGGGGGCCGTCGACTGGTTGCTGTTCAATGCGTTTTCCATGGGCGAAGTGCTGCCCAGAATGCGAAGCTGTTCCAAGGCTCGCTCCTTGAGCCCAGCTGGGTCCAGGGGCCACTATACGAACAAACGGCGACACATCTAGATGAGCGCAAGTGGATGGGATGTGGCAATGGATGCTAGCCGAAAGCATCGACAGTGGAGTATGTGTAGGTTCGTTCAAATTCAGGGAAATCCCAGCTGAACGTTTTCCATTTGTGCTCTCCCTTTAGAGTTTTATTCAGAGTATTCAATGGAGCGCAGGGTGCCGAAGAAGTGGCCATCCGGATTGCACACCCTACAACGAGTCCTTGGCAGTGGGCAAGTTCCAGACCGCGCCGGGCTGCATCTACATCCCAAGTGTTACAGACAGATTATGAAAGTAGGAAAACAAACTCAAACTTAAGAATAAATTTACTCGTCAACACAATCCTGGCCTAGCCGCCCATGGCTGCTCACCTGCTCACCTGCTCATGGCTAGGGGACTAGTAAAAACGCAGATATAGATTCAGAATTTAATATCTGTTATCGCCAGCCAAGGGATATTTATTATTCGCAACAAAATAAGCTCATTTCCAATCTACAACGAAGTGCAGAGAGTCCTCAAGCACTCGACCTGCACCTGGAACTGACTATTGGCAGCTTATTGGTGGGAGAAAGGTGGCACTTGAATACTTACTAAGCGACCTATAGCTTCCAATCCTTATCCAATGTCCAGCTGGACTCAGGAGTGGGAAAGGCGACCATGCGGTTCAGGCTAATCCCCGCCAAGGAGTTGGGCTTGGGCGTGATTCGAACGATAGGCCGCACTTCATTCTGGCGAATGAGGCTGAACAGCAGCCAGTCGACTGCTCCTGGCCTGCCTTCGGCCAGCTGTTTCAGATCCCCCGTCTTCAGACGGAGGCCCAGTTTCCTCAGCTCGCGGAACGAGAACACCTGCCAGTTCTGCAGCCGACGAGTGAAGCTGCTGGCGGCAGTATAGCAGCGCAGCTCTATGGCAGGATGCCACTTCTTGAGGATCTCTGCCACGGGGCGCACATCGGAGTAGGTGTCGCGACGCGAACGGGCGGTCAGAGTGATGTCCTCGTTCTGCAGCCACTTCTCAAGGCTGGCACGCTCGTTGTAGGTCAGTTTGCGGATGCTCTGCATTGCACTTACTTGATCCTTAGATCGCACTCCAATTTTGATAACTAATTTTTCGGTATTGTGGGTGTACGAACCAATAATCTACTGCACGATTCTAAAAAACAACAGGGACAAAAATATTGACCGCAATTTTGTGCCTTTTTTCCAGCTGCGTAAACTCTGGAAGTCGAAAGGTTTGTGAATAAACGATTTTTGTTTTCCGAGCAAGTGACAGTCAATTGGGAAATACTAGATGCTGTTCCTTCCATTTTCAATACGATTTATTGTCACTAGGAACCTGAAAAAAATACCTCAAAGTTCGACCGTTAAGAGAACTTTTGAATTCCGCTGGCGCCACTGTGGGCTTAGTGGAGAAACACCATCTAAGCGCGCTATTCCAGCCGGAGCTGCCAGACTAGCAGAATTAACTGAAGCATTGCAACATCCTAGAGATGCGCCTGATATATCGATGCCGAAAATAAAATATCTGTTGTTTTTAGCCGGTACCAAAATTAAATTACAATTAATAATAAATCAGATATTCTGCGAGTTGTATGGAAATAGGTAAAGAAACAGGAAACTAATATGGGTTTCAATGCCACCTTAAAATTCGTTTGGGGCAGATGGTTGGAACCATGAACATTAATATTAATATTCAAACGCAAATAAAATGTACACAACTAACAAAAACAAAAATTTAAAAATGGTATATCAAAGCTTGTAATATTACCTTTTCATAGAGGTAAATCTATTAGGGTTTTATTTCAAATTAATGGCAAAAACAAAAAGGAAACTCAAAATTTGCATTACTTTAATATTTGGTATTATTTTATATAATTAAAATCTAATATTTGGTTTGATACCCATTATTTTTTATGGTATCGGCTAGACGTTTTGGCATATTTTTTATATTTTTTTTCGTATACTCATGGCCAATTTTAACCCACTCTTCCTGAAGCCGTTCCTTTAAGGCGGATATGGACGATATTGGCGTTTTGGCACACGCCGGTCCAACTCAATATGATTGAGATCAGGCGATTGGGGCGGCGTTACCAACACTTTTGGGCAGTTATAAAGTAACCAAGACCTGACTTTTTGCGCCTTAAGTTTCGGGTCATTGTCCTGATACAGCTTGAATGTGTTGCCAATAAGCAGACAAATAATGCACATCAGAACAGACATGTTAATACTTAAAGCGAATGCACCCAATGAACGGGGCAGAATTTGGGCCGGAAAATAGTATTTTGGTGTGTATATATGTTTTCAAACAAATGGCATGTAACCGCCAAATGTTCCCGCTTATCGCACAGAAATATTAATTGCGTACCGATATGTTACTAAAGCATGTGTGTGAGCAAAGCACTTTTTGGTTGTTAAATGATTTTAAATGCTGGGCAGCCTTTTCAAAACCGTCCTCGAGGTCAGAGTCTCTGGGGTTACTGGGGATTCTTTGAGCATTTGCGGATCAGTAAGTACGAGTATTTTGTTTAAAATTTGTACTATCCTATATAGTATAAAATTGCTCGACATTTCGCCATAAATAATACTTTGTGTTAAAGGATATAACTCTACCATATATAATGCTAAGGAATTAACAAACATTCAGCCCCCTCAGACCCAGGTGCGGCACCCGAAAGCGGGTTTTGGTTAAAATTCAATTGCGTTTGGCCGGATCGGGTCGAGTGTCCGCCCCTGGCTGAGGATCAGCTTATATATCATCTAAATATACACGTTCCATGGGGATAGTATAGCCTCAACCGATGGACAGTGTATATAGTTATTGGGTTTTAGTGTACAATTTAAAATAGAAACTCTTGCAAACTCATTCGAGATTTTCGGTCAGAGCTTTTCTTAGTTGAGTGTTGAACTGAGTTTAGTTTTCGTTTTCGTTTGAGTTCGAGTTTAAGTATAGTCCTGTGTGTGTGTTTTCAAGTAGTCCTGCAACAGTTACTGGTGTTTGGCCTTAGGTACAGTACAAGTAGTTGATGGATGTCTTATTGTTCGTTTCTTTGTTCGGTTGTTAAAGCTATGTATGTATGTATGTATTGGGGGAGTTGTTCATTTAAAAAGCGACTCGAATATATTGTTACACACACAGTCTGAGTTACAGAGGCCGAATTCTAGATGGATCGTTGCAATCAAGCGCCCTTGCGCCGCAAACTACGGTTAGCCGGCGGGTAGGCTGGCAGGGGGGGAGAGACAGAGAAAGAAAGAGAAGAGAATAGTTAAGAGAAATTCGGTGTTTTTTTTTTTGTTTGTTTGTTTGTTTGTTAGAGAATTCTGGTATACACGAGAATGTGGAACGCTTTTTGCTAGCAATTTTGTCATCGATTCGATCGATCGCCAATGAATCTCAGTTTGAGTTTGAAAGAAATTCATTTTTAAATGCAAACATAAATGAAATGAAAGAACCATCGAAACTAAATGAAGATTTACTCAAAACTCAAAAGACAAGAAAAGCCCACCCATATTTCGAGACCTGAAAGTGCCAAGAATTACGAGTACTTGGAGAAGTCCAAATGTTAATTTCTCATTGGTTATTACGATAATTGTACAGTACAATTGCGGAATTGTTTGATCATTTTCGGGGGGGAGTTCTCTGAAAGCGGTGTAGGTGGGTGTGGTTGGGAGGTGTTGGGTGTTCTGCTTGGTGGGTGTTGGTGTTGGTGTGGACCTTTATTTTTTCGTAGGGGGTGGCTGTGGGGTGCTTGGTTATCGGCTGACAGTAAAAGTAAAAACAAATGCAAACAAAATTACAAATACAAATACAAATTACATAAAAATGAATTTCTTAAAGTTAACACAAAATGGGATATCCATAGTTATATTTTTTTTTTGGTAGAATACTTTTTAGTAGTGTGCCTTTAAATAACAAATCAAATATAATAAATCAGGATATATTTGTTGGTTGAAAGTTAACATTAAAGAGTAAAGGTTAAGGGTTACTCTCGCTAGTCTACGTCTAGTTTAATTACTGATAACTGTATGGATGGATGGTGCTGGCTTATGTACACGTAGTTTACCTGTGTTGGTGGTGTTCTCGGTGCTGCTCGTGCCGGAGCAGAGCATGGAGTACGTGAGGTACTTGATCAAGGATCACTTGGGTCAGGCCTATCTGCGCCTGGAGTGCGTACACATCGCCCGTATTCGGGTGGTTGACCAGTTGGCGCCGCTGAACGAGTCCCGCCACGACATCTTCCGGCGCCTTCGACAAGGTGTTCCACATACCAGATACCATCACCATCAGTCTGCCGATCGTGAACGAGCTGCGCAAGTTTTGCATGCCCACAGCCCACACTTTGGCGGTGCCCTTCGCCTCTGTCCACAGCCGCCCCTACACCGGAGACGAGACGAGGGCATCAACGAGAAGATGTATGGCCAGAATCTGGAGCTGTTCCTGACATATTCTGTGCACTCGGCCGGGCAACCGTGAAATCCTCTGAACTCATTGTGCTTTTTAAGGGCCTCCTGAGCAAAAATAGTCGCTGGCAGTCTTTATTGCAATAGTAATGTACAGGATACCATGGACACGCTGCTCGATCTTGACGCACAATGTCACTGACCTTGACCAGTGTGCGCGGCATTTTTCTAAGGTTTAAATTTTTTTTATTTGTGTGTAATACCAGTTTTCCGACGGGTGTCTCCTCAATTAATTGGCTGGAAATGAAAATAATTCCCTTTTGCCAATAAATACTGAAGCTGTACCAAAATTTCAAGCATTTTTCATTGGTTGGTGCTGATTTTTTTTAGTATAGATTCATTGTTGTGCGTTCCCGTAAAATACATTTGATTTGTAAAGGTTAAATTTCAGCAACATGTGGAAATGAATAGGCAGCATTGTTGTGCATCTTTGGCACGGAATGAGCAACAAATATGAATACCTTGGGAAAATTGATATTGATAGATATTGTTTGTAATTTCAGGCTCCAATAATGCAGAAACTACTCAGTCTCTGTTTGAAAGATATTAACGAAACTTTGAAGCTCGCGGGTACCAATAATAGGGATCAGAACCGAGATAAATGTATTTATAAAAAACAAAAAATATGCATTAATTGGTAAAAATCATGTCAATATAGGATCAAATCATCATTAATGTTTCAATGGAGCTTGGAACAACAACATACGCATTGAAAAAACTTGGTTGACCAGCAACACTGACGTCAACATTTACGTTTTATGCTTTTTTGTTTGAACCTTATTATCTAAACAATACCATTAAAAATAGTAATGAAAACTAGCCAATCCTAAACAAAGTTAATTGAGAAATTGGATAAAATTATTTGTTTAGGGCTGAAAGGGTCAACTAGCTAGTAATATTAAACTGAATATCAAAATTGATGAATTTCATTTCACAAAATATCCTGGTATGGCAGCCCTGCAGCAACTACGAATTGCACAAGTCTGGCAACGCCACAAAACGTCACATTCGTGTTATATTGTTTTTGTTTAATATGTAAATAATGCAATGAAAGGGACTTCTGAAAACTTGCCAATCTTGTAGAAAGTTTATGTATCTATCGGATAAAATTATTTGTTTAGGGCTGAGAGTCCCAGCTAGCTAGTAATATTAAACGGAATATCAAATTCGAGGAATTCAACGTTGAATGTCTTGAATCAAACAATCGATACTATCATGATAGTCGCAAAACCGTCGATAGTAGGGACTAGCAGTAAAATATCGATACTATCGATAGTGCCCTCGATGGTTTGACACCTCTAGCTAGCAGTCAGCTGTTTTTATAAACAGCAAGCGGACGTGTACGTACTCCTCGACTTCTGCAACATACGTGTAATTTTTTTTGTCGCACGCAAAATTTGCAAAACAGTAGAAATCTACGAGTGCGCGAATCGAAGCGGCGTTCAGTGCAGCTGTAGTGCACCTGTGTCTGTGTGTTCGGCGCGTGTTTAAGTGTGAGTGACGGAAGACTATGCTGAACTGAAACGTTGGTTCTACAGCAGGGGAGAAGGAGAAAGAGTAAGAGCACAACAAAATACAACAAGTGCAAACAACGCGCGGACTCCTTCTGACACGAAGCAACAACAACAATAACCGTTGGCAGTAGATTGTTGTTGTAGGAGCAGGGGTAGCCAGGCACGTTGTTGTTGTTGCCAGAACATTGATAGCGAAATGATTAATGAATAAAACAAGGGACACAGCCCAACGGCATATCGAGTAAATATATTGTACATTTAATACTAATGCAACACATTTACCACCCCCCCGTCATCACCTTATCTGGTCATATATTTTAGGCGACGTTTTCGCTTTTCGTTTCTGCTGTTTGGTTGGTAAGGGCAAGGCAGAATACCATTCGGTAAAGGGAGAGGAACTATAGCGTTGGTCTTTCGGTTCGGTCTCTTCTGCCATTTGCCATTCCTGCTGCTGCTGCTGCTGCTGCTTCTGCGGTTTTTTGTCGCTTCGCTTTCTGCCGCCTGCAAGCCGCATAATGAGAGTGCTTCAATTTCAATGCATTTCGCCTCTCGCGCGCTCTTTTCTCTCAACCTCCTTTTTGTTGTTGTTGATGTTGTTGCTGTTGTTGTTATTGCTGTTGGTGTGTTCTGTTCCTCTGGCAGCGGGCACATGTGCATGAGAATATCCAGCTGTGGTTCTGGTAGAGTGTCTCCTCTACGTTTGTGTGTTTGGAAGGGAGTCTGCGATTTGAAATTGCGGGCCTGGCTGGAAGGGGGCGCTTCATTTGTTCGTCCTTCCCCCCACACACCCCCGCTAGTCCTTGGGCTACATTTTCGTTTTATTTTGTCAAAGTTTGTTGCACTTTTCGCATCCTGTCAACCCAGCCAGCCCAGCAGCGGTATCACTACCAGAACCAGTACCTCCCTCTCGCACATAGTACACCCATTCTGTATTTTGTTTCCTCTCCTTTCTCTGCCAGCAGCAACAATTAGTCGCAGCTGCGAAAGAAGGGCACCAAGGCAGCGGCTGCGGCAGCAGCAGCAGCAGCGACAGCGACGCTGTTGGCAGACAAAAGTCGCCTTGCCATCTTGCAGCCCTTTCTCTCCCCCTCTCTAGCGCTGTCTCTGCCCTAACTTTTGATACCCTTTGAGCGGGTATGAAGTGTTTGCTGTCAAAAGTAATAGCAAAGCTTAAACTTTATATAGATGGATTACTTAATTGGATTCATATATTTGCAATAGATATGTACGTAGATCCCCTACGAATGATAGGGTATTCAATGCTGCGACCACTACTCATGGATCTGGTATTCCCTTCTTATTTATGTACACATTTCACTTGGCACTTGTTATATTTATACGCTCCGAACACTTGCACATGCCACACCTCCCCCATCCCCCACACTTGCACACACTCGCTCTCTCTCTATATCTCTCTGGGATGTGTGTGTGTGGCATCATCAGTATGCCAGTTGTCACTTCATCTTTTTAAATGCGCTTCATGGTTTTCAATTTCGGAAAACAAGTGGCCCAAAAGAGCTGCAGAAGTGCCCATATTACATGCCACAGTCACAGAGAAGCAGAAGAAGCCCAAGCGCTGCATTACCTTCCTCCCACCCCCTGCACGCTGCAAGTGCGCTCCCACTTCTCCCCGACTGCCGACAAATTAAATTAGTCTCCCCAGCAACTGAGAAACAGAGAAAAGGATGGAAGACGGAAGGAGGAAGGTAGAAGGATGCTGAGCAGTTGGATATCAAACTCAATAAAATTCAACTAAATGCAAATTTGGAATGCATCCATTCGAGCACACAGCCCCATTCCCACCACCCCGTTCCGCTGGCCGTGGCAACAGCCCAAAAACAAAACGAAAAGAAGAAAAAGAATACATAACTTCAATCCGAAAGTTCCGGCCAAGTCTTTGAGACGGTGTAAAATCATTATTCGTCACGCTTATTCGTCCACTTGGCACTGCTTGTGGGATTCGTCGTGCGGAAGGGGGGTAAACGTGTTCTCAGAGAGTGAGTGATCGAGAGAGAGAGCTCTTTTGAATATGAGAAAGTATTTAAAGTACAGGCAGAAATGCGAATGCAACACGTTAACTACTGGGAGAAATTTTGAGAGTTGGGAAATTCCAGACTTAATATATTCCCCGATTAATAGATGCATATGTAGATCATGAAGGATATTTCATTTGAGAGCTCCAGTCTCTTTCGGAGCCTCTCTTTATTTTCAATCTGATTCGAGCACAACCTTTGACCTACCTGTTGATTTCTGAAGCACAATTCTGAAGAACAATTCCCACACTTGCAACACTTCCGCTCTCCACTCAATTAACGGCATTTTGGGGGCATTGTGGAGGTGGTGATACAAAATAAAGCAAACAAAATAAAACAAATGAAACACAAATTAATTGTGGACTGGACTCGAAGGGCAAACATTATGCATTTATCATCATTCTATTCATATTAACGTGGCTATCAGCATTTTTCATCATTCACTCAAATCGCTGCCCATTACGGGCCGGAAAAGTGTATAAAACGAAATGAATATAAAAAATTAACGGGGAATACTTACGAGAATATGCAAAACGTAGACACGCTACGTTGAATGTTTGGGCTACCAAAAAAGAGAACAATAAAACAAAAAAACAAAAAATTTGATGGCCTCCAAAGCGCAGGCAACTTTTGCTTCCCATGGTCTATCCCCCCTCCACCCCAAGCAATTGCACAAATTGCCCCAAAGCCAAAGAGAGGCAGGCTGACATTAAGGAAATGCGAAGGAAATGCAAAGGAAACTCCTTGGCTCCATTAAAAGTTGGCCCATTTGACATCGGTTTCATCGTTCTTCCCACCATGTCACGCCCCCTCCCCAAAAAGAAGTTTTAATGGCCTTTCCTTGAGTCCGTCAGTCCTTTAATCCGCGAGCTCCTTACCTCCATCCAGTCGTGGCTCGAAATTCTGTCTTTGGGACACGTAAGCCCTCTTGCTTTCTCTCTCTCTGTAGCCTCTCTTCTGCACTAAGAGAGAGACAGAGGCCCAAAGACAGAGAGAGAGAGCGAGCGAGCTAAATTTGTAAATTGAATGAAACAAAAACAAAAAAACCACACAAAAAGTGCAAAAATTTAGCACGCTTATCAATTTATGGCATTCGTCCCGTCCCAGTTGCCGTCCCCCGTCAGATCCCGCACGCCCATGCAGTCCATTCGTCACATGGCCACCCGGCAGGCCCCGGCACCTCCGCCAGCCCCTGCAGCAACTTTGTTGCCAATTTGCATACAATGCAGTTTTTTGCAGTTAACATTTTCCACTTGACAGTTTGTTACATTTTGTGCATCTTGTTTTTTATATTTCTTTTTATTTTTTACAGTCCCCACCCACACCCTGCCGCATAGTACTCCGCAGTGCACAAACCTATTGGTGTATATACCGCTGACAATCTGGAGAACGTCAAGATTTGATGTTGATTTATTTATTTTAAGTCAGATAATGGCAATTAAAACTAATTGCAACATGAGATCTGGGCGTGATGGCTTGCCATCGTTCTTCCATAAATCCAGAAACAGTTACAATGTTCAGTTTTAATTTAGAATATAATTTTTGCATATTACACGAGTTTTCTTGTACATACGTTACATTACTACATCCTGCATCCTGCCCTACCCATCCTCAAATCGGTTTGCATTATTATTTCTTCATATGGTATCCCTTTGATCATTTAAATATCCTAAATACGTACATTTTATACCATCTAGATTATACTTCTATAACAGTCCGAGTAAAAGGTATCCCTATAGTCGCAAGAAAGTTCCCTCTTTCATGCCTCTTCTTGTCGTTCGAGTGTGCCACACGGAGTGTCCCGTCTTCGACACACATTTAGTGGCAAAAGTTTTGTTGCTGCACAATTTCAAAGTCATTCATTCATTCGATTGTATTCTCTGTGTGTGTTCCAACTTTTTATGCCCCCGCCCCTAGCGGCGCTCCGGCTTTCAATCGATGCCACATCCAAAAGCAAACAACCGAAGCGCCCCTCTCCGCTCTCTGTCCCTGTCTGTCTCTCTCTGTGTGTCACTTTTGTTGCTTTAATCGCGCAATATTTTGGGTTCAATGACTTAAAGCATTTGTTTTATATCGTATCGCATCTTTTGCTGCTCCGCTACTCGCTGCTTGCTGCTCTGGGGGTGTTAATTACTTTTTCTCTTCTTTTTTGTTCTTGTTTTAATTGTCACTTTTTATCGTGGCAGATCGAACGCAGGGCCACAAAAGTGACTTGACTTCCACAAAGCGAGGGGAGGAAGCGCTGACAGCCACACCGCCCCGCTTAATGACACTCTGACAGGCTGGACGGAACAGTCGCTGGCTGGCTGGCTGGCTGGCTGGCTGATACATAACTATTTTGATTGGTCTGCGAAGCGTGCGTGTCGTCGGTAATAGGCAGCTTTTAAGCTTTTTTTTGTGTGGCCCTAATGATGCTATAAGCCCTCCCCACGTTGGTTCATTAGTTTCTGGAGTATGTAATGACAGAACAAAGAGAGGGGGGAGGCTCTATCGCTCTTGAAGCTTATTTATATAGAAAAAGGATAGAAGAATATATTGGGCTTCCTTCTCTGAATAATGGCTCTGTTCTCTCACCCGTTCACTTGTGACTGGCAATCGTGACTCGGGGTGAAGGGTCCTCCTGTGCATTAGTTTGTGGGAAAATGTGTACCCGTTTTGTTAAATATTAAAAGTGCTTAAGGAAATGGAAATGTCACATCTACTCAGTCGTATCTACATATGTCTATGGCTATGTGGTGTCTATGGCAAATATGAAGTTCAATGCACCGGTCCGATTCCGATTCCAACAGCTGTACAAAGTATACTTCCCGTCTCTTTTTCGTATTTATACAATACTCGTATTTATTTATACAGAAGTTGACATAACACAAATTGAATTATAACATTTCTCCTGTTCCTCTTTGTCTCATCTTTCTTTCCTGCTTGTCTGTTGGTTGTTGCTGCTGCTGCAACATTCCGTGTATAACGCGATCAGACGTTAACTTTTAATTAACACATTTTGCTCCACTTCCACGGGAACTCGCCCGATCTCTGGCGGATGGATGGATGGAATGGGGTGGCTACGTTTAAGTCTAACTGAGCCCTGGAGAGGGCAGAGCAGTAGAGGGAGGGAAAGCCCTCTCCTAAGCCCAGCCCCCGGCTTCTCGGTACTACTAACCGCAGAAAATTCTTAGTATGGCTTTGCTCTCAGTAATAAGTTAATATACGAGCATAATCCTGAAAGTGGATGATATTAAAGAATCAGTAAGAAGATAGAGACTTTGTTTCAGCCAACAGATTAAACTGCCCACCGCTGCTGCAGAGGGAGTGGGGGGTAGGGCCGTTTGTTCGGTATTCTAAGATTCATTGGAATGTTGTGGCATGGCATTTCTCTTGCTCTTCCCTGTTTTTCATCATCATCCAGTGGCGTTGCGCTTCACTGTGCAAATATGATGGGGGATATTCGCTTCATTGCATCCGCTGCCCCACCGTTGCGTTGCGTTGCGCTGCGTTCCGTCGCATCGTTCCGGCAAGGGCAAATCCCAAGTCCCTGTCACTGGGCCCTCGTCGTGAGCTTAGATAACGCCCTAGAACAGCTGCCTGCCACCCTCCACCCTCTACTGCTGGCTTCCTCCACTGCCTGCATATTGTCTAAAGTAATTTATAATATCATGACGTGACGTGCCTCGTGCTCGTGCTCATGCCGCTGCCTTCTGCTTTTGCCTGATAAATGAGCCAAATGTCGCCTCGCCGTGGAGTCAGTTGGCTAAATAATAAACTCTCTGCGAGACACAGGGCCATGGCGTTTCAGCCACGTTTTGTGTTGAAAAATAGAATGGCTATGGCCTTCCCTCTCTCCCTCTCCTTCTTCTTCCCTATCACTGTGCTTAAGCCTCACGGATTTTGTTTTCCGTTTTTTGTTTTTGTTTTGTTTTTGCGCGCTTTAGTTTTTAGAATTTTCCATCAAATCATCAACACTTCCTGCAAAAAGCGTGGCTCAACATTATTTATGCAGATTTTCTTTCATTTTTTCACCCCCTCTCTCTCGCTCTCTCTCTCTTTCTCTGACTCACTTTGGGACAGACGAATGATGTGGCAGACAATGAGACATGAGACGCATGGAGGCGCAACAAGCGTGTGAACTAGCGCCAGGCTATTTGAACAGAGTGCCACTGTGGCAACACAGTCGACGGAAAACTCAGACAGAAAGAGAACAAAAATCACCTGGTGAAAAAGTAGCCAACGAGACTTGACTTAAAAACTGATCAAACCGATTAGGAATCTCGATATTTAATATCCTACGAACAAGAGAATTCCCGAGGAACTATGAGCACAGATACATATATTTGCAATATAGCCTCAAAATCCTTTTTTTTTAATTCATTACCGAATTTTGGGGGATTTTTTGTACTTTTATATTAATTTTGATTCGTGTTCATAGAATGGCTACACCTGAAAATAATTCAAGCCAAAGTAAAAGTTTTCTACCTTTTCGCACGTTCCTTAAACATTTTCAATTATTTTGACATTTGTTTCTGTATAGTGAGGTATTTTATTTCTTCCTAACAAATCTAGCCACTAATTAATTAATAATCATTAAAGTTGTCCTATGAATTAGGCAGGTACACTGAGTAATGCTTTTAGTTAACATTTTGTATATATTTTGTACTTGTACATATGTATATACCGTTATATATACATATATATTTTTGTATATATTTTTTTTTGTTCCTTGAATAACCATTTCCGAACCACTATGCAGCTGAGCAGAGTGTAGCGGAGTCGAGTTTAGCATCAGCGGCGTGGAGTGGCCAAAACAAAATGCCATTAAGCTTAAGTTGAGCATAACACGAAAGAACAAAAGCAGCTGAGAACTGATTGTGGAAAAACGCACACAAAAAACATCCATGCATACTGGAAGGAGTAGTACTTACTACCAGTATAATAAAAAGCAAAGTCCCATCAAATAAAGTAGGAAAAAACTCTTCTCTTCTCATATGCATAAACAGTTTAATGTGACCGTGTTGGCTGGCTGGGATGTTGGATGTTGAATGTTGAATCCAGAGCAGAGGCATAGCAAGAGCCAGAGCGCTCTCGCTGTCTTGTTTGGCAATACAATAAAATTTACACGCTTATTAATTTTTACAAGACTTTAACCGACACTTGGGCTCACACAGCCGACCAAAAAAAAAAAAAAAAAAAACTGTATGGGGGAAAAGTGGAGCAATGTGTGTGTGTGTGTGTGTTAACCCTTTTGCCAGCAAACACACATCCACATCCACATACTCCTCCACTTTGTGGCACCTCTTCAAACAAAAATTCAACTTGCTTTTCGGTATTTTTCCCTATTTGAAAACGTAGGGGGGGGGTGAAAGTAGTAAAAAGTGGGCTGGTGGGGGGTTGTTTGGTTGTGGTTCAAAAAGAGGTTGCTCTAGTAACTTGAAAAAAAAAGTTTCGACTGATGGGCCCTTCTGGGTAAATATATAAGCCAAATGTGGCATGCAAAATATGGCCAAAAGGAATTTGTGTTTTTTTTGTATTTTATTTTTATTTTTTGTTTGTTAATACTAAAACTTTTCGACGTATGAGCGCAAAAATGAAGAGACTGTTAGAGACAGAAAGTCAAAAAGGGCAAAAGGGAAATGGGAAGCGGAAGGGCAAAGAACCAAAGAGAAACGGAAGCAAACCCTTGAGGGCCTCGCTGTCATATGTGGAAAGCACATTTTTGCATTCCCAGACACACACTCACCACCGCCCCCACGTCCAAAACAACTCCTTGGAATGACCAACAAGTTGGCAGGATCAGATGCAAGGAAGCACACAGACAAGAGACAGACAGGCAGGCGCTCAGACATGCACGCGTGGGTCGACGTGAAGATACCCGCTACGCAGCAAACGAATGTAAACATAAACAGGGCATAGCAGAACTAAACTAAACACACACATATTAATATTAAATATTCGGTGTTTTAATGTTATAAGCTATGAAATTAGATAGAATGCACATATTTAGTTTGAAGATGAAGAACTTTAAAATTAATATAATATAATTGAATTAGTGGCAAAAATGTTTAAGCGTAATATTCAAATGTTTATTTTAAACATGAAATGTGTTTACTGTAAATGTTAAAGATTTTTCAAATAAATATTTTCATTTAAATTATATAATTTGATTTAATTAAAGTCCACTCTTGGAGCAAATCTACTGGTACAATTTTATAGTTAATATATAAATCTTTAGATGGCTGTAGATCCAATCCTTTTGTCTAATATACCCCTTTACTCCTGCCAGCACCGTTGAGGGTTGAGTATAAAAACTGAATGTTTAATTGAGAATAACAGGAGTGTACCCTCTCCCCACCTCCTCGTACGTGTACGAGTGTACTGTGTGTGTGTGGGTGTGTTGCTTCTAACGGCTAAAGGTGAATCATTTGCGGAATGAAAGGAGTGAAAGGAGTTAGAGGGCGAACGGACTAGGATAGGCTACCGCAGATGACGACAAATTGCAATCTTTCTTTGAAAGTTTCTCGTGTCCGGAACAGAGTTCTGAGGTTAAGAAAATTGCATGCGAGTAATAAAACAAAAACAACAACACACTCACACCAAAATAAAAAATAAAATTCTCGAGAGAGATGATTTGTGCAAAGTTTTTCATTCTGTGGCTGTTTCGGGGCCGGAAGTTCCAGTGGGTAACAGGAGAGAGGGGAAACGGTTTCTTTGTCGGCAAATCATCAGAAATTCGTTGCAGAAGGCATGGCACAGGAGGTCATAGAGGGTGTAATGAATGCTAAATGAATTAAGTTCCGGCGGAATGGAAAAACTTTTATTCCAGTGTAATTACGGTTTCTAAATACGGAAATTGTGTGAGGAAAAGGCAAAATGAAATGCGGCGTACAACAGTTTCCATGTTTCAAAAGGGAAGTCTGCCTGGGAGAGAGCCCCACAGCTAAGATAGTTGTCAGGAATCGTTTCTGTGATTTCTTTGTATAATTTAATTTGTATTCCACTGCAATGGTCAGTTTTCCATGAATTAAATGATTCTTTTTATGAGATAACATTCTTGTTATTGCCATTTGTATGCAAAACACACTCTTTGATGGATTCTTCCCTTTAAGAAGGAATCCCCAGCCCACGCAACTCCTTATCTCTGTCACTCCTGCTGCTCTGCTTGCCACCCTCTGGTTCTGGTTCTCGTTCTCATTCTCTTTTGATGTTGTAACTGGAAAAGTTCTGTATTTAAGGGAATTATGCTTGAGCATCTGACACGTCGGCCGCACTCTCGAGAGCTGCCGGGGACTTGGCAGTTGGCAGTTTTGAAGTGCTGCTGCCCCAGCTACGACTACTTCTGAAACTCAGTCTCCCAACTGCCACTGCCACACTGCCATCGCTTCTCGAGAGTAAGCAAGAGAACCCCCGTGACGAATGTCCCCTCAGAATATTACGAGATGCTCTCGACACAAGGTACAGTTGAGCTTCCCCACGTTTCGAGAAGGATTTTTGAATGGCAAATATATACATATATTTTCTATCACATTTTGTGGCTTATGCAGCCAATGTTGAAAGCTCTCTGTTTTGTGTGTGTGTTCGAAATTAATTTATCCGTTTACTTATGGGAACATTTGTGCAGCGACCTACTGGCTTTCGTCTGTTGCTAGTCTCCACAGTGCTGCATGTGTGACCCAAGCCACTTAGACCTGTGGAAACAGCTGGTAAATTTCTTGTGTCTAAGCAGCTTGTGCTCCCACCATCCCCATCCATGCATCCATCCATGCATCCCCATGAGTCACGTTCTCATGTCATACGTGGTAGTAGATTTTTAATCAAATATAGTATCACAAATGACAATACAAAAATAAGAGTAATATGCAGTTGATTACACTTTTTGCGCGCCTGTTTGCCATCATCTCTTTCTCCTTTCTGTTTTCTCTTTGTCTAATGTTTTGGGACTATTAATAATACTTAATGTTCGATCATCTGTTTGCAGGTATGACGGAGGAAATTACTGGCAATTGGAGCTATTATTTGTATATATCGCTAACACTGGTCCCAGTCTATTTGGCATTTCGGCTTATCAAGACCCTCGGCTGGGAGCTCTTTGTCAACAACTGAGCAAACACAGGACAGAGCTCCGCTCCCCTTTCCACTCCACGCGGCATCCCAACCAGTGTGTTGCATCTCCTGCTGCATTCAGGGTTAAAAAAAGGTGCGTAGTCACTCGAGGTTTCCACACAGACGCAGTCCGGTATTCGGTAGTCGAGCGTTGAATGTTGAGCGTTGAACAGTTTGAAGTGCAGCAGCAGCACCTAAAGAGGCTCTATGCTCGTGGAGTGCGCCTTAAAAATATCCGGTGGGAAGGATTCAACAATTAAAGATTAGGAATTGAATTTAAATTAGTGAGAACATCGAACAGATGGTAATTTTCCCTACCTAACGTCAATTGAAAAAAAAACTGCAGTTGAGATTAGTTGAGAGTTGAGAATACTAAACAATAAATTTAAAAAATTAAATTCTTATGCCCTACGATTATAGGGTGTGTGTAGGGTATATACAAAATTGTACGCCACCAATCATTTTTGTTCACTTAAAAACTATTTAAATATAATTCATTTTTTGTTTCTTGTGTGTTTTTTCAGTTGAAATACAACAAAATAAATTATAACAAAATGCAATAAAGAAAAGTGGAAGCGAAACAGAAGCAACAGAAAAGCCAAGAGGTAAAACGAGTTGAGGGGGAAGGAGAGGAGTCGAGCAGGAAAGGAGAGCGATAAACAAGAGGCCAGCTGCTGGGATTTGTTTGGCCAAGAGCGGGCACTGCCTTGGCCAAAAGAAGCAAACAAAAGGCGAGGCAATGCCAAGCAATCAACGTCATAAACAGGAGCAGCAGCAACAGGAACAGGACCAGGACCAGCAGAAAGAGAAGCAGGACCACAGTGGCCGCCGTAGACGTAGTCATTGCGGTGGCATAACAGAGGAGCAGCATCAGCAGCAGCAACAACTGGAGAAACGCAGTCAGCATCAAAACCAGAAACATCTGCTCTAGGACTGACTCCCCTTTTGCCACAAATAGCCAGGACTACTCCTCCAACGCTTCCAGCGCCATCTCCTTCTTTTAGAGAGCAAACAGTGAAGCAGAAAGAGCGAAAGCAAAGCCAGCGCCAGAGCCAGAGCCACAGCAAAACAACTCGCTTTGAGAACGGGTACGCTGTACGGCTCTGTACATGCCTCAAGAAAACCAATTTACATATTTAAGCTTTGGGCAAACGAACGAGGAGGAGGATAGAGCCAACTAGAAGACCACTCACTCGTCAATAAAAAGGCGACGACCACGAGGAGGCGAGTAAGAAGGAGCCACAAGTCCCCTCCAAGCAGTTCGAGGAGGCGTCAGGCACCAGGCCCCAGGTGGCAGGCGGCAGACGGCAGGAGTCGTCAGCGGCAATTCAAATCAAAAAGCAGTTAGCTTCAACACCTTCCAAGTCAAAAGCGATAGAGAGAGAACAAGTCAGGATGCGATTGCCGTATCGTAATAAAAAGGTCACCCTGTGGGTGCTCTTTGGCATCATTGTCATCACGATGTTCCTATTCAAATTCACCGAACTGCGCCCCACCTGTCTCTTCAGGGTGGATGCCACCACCAATGAGCTGTCCTCCCAAATGGTTCGCGTTGAGGTATGTACCCCTAAATCTCGGCCCCTACCCACACAAACACACACACCCACACACTCCCCAAAAAAAAAAACATCTTCGCATCCCCGTTGGCTCAACGTGCGTTTCAAAAGTGTGTAAGAAAGTTTGTGGCAAAAAGAAAGTTTGCTTCCACCTACTCGTACGAGCAGCTAGATAATGGGAAATACAGAAAGGGGAGGGAGGGAGGAAGGTAGATCTGCTACCTTCCAGGTGTAGGAACAAACTTTTGCGGCATTTACATATCAAACATTTGTTCGCCCGAGGACTTTGCTTATTTGATAATTTAATCAATTTGATGGCAACTGCAAAACGAAATTAGTTTCAAATTGATAACGAATCTCCCTTTAGTAAGTGAAATTGATGTGAGAACTAGTGCAAACAAGGGCTCCTGCAATTCTGTAGGCCAGAGAATCCTTCATTTGATTTAAGCAATCGGCACGTCCGTGCTCTCATAGCTCCCGAATTATTCTTGGCCAACCGTTGCCATCTAGACTCACAAGCGATACATGCAAAAGAGAGTGCCCACAAATCCAAAAAAAAATAAACATCGTCGGCATACCCAGCCACATTTATGTTCGAATCGAAACCGGACCGAGGCCCTAGAATCCAAAAATAAAATAAATGTCGCGTGCATGAATTTTTGCGCTATTTTCTAATTTAACAATTGTATAATAATAGTATAATAATTGTATACTCGTATTTGGAAGTTTATCGTAAAGAACTTATTCCAAAACACTCGTAGAGAATGGTCCTTTGGCTGCCATTCGCTTATGGAAAATTTTTGCAGCAAATCGACGAATTATGGGCAAAGGAGGGGTATTAATTCAGCTGTAATACCAGCTTGGACCCCAAAAGAGGAATGTAGGATCCGCAATTGATTCGGTTATAGGAGGCAAAAGCAATGTAATTCAATATTCAACTGCAAATACACTGCCGTGACGCACTGTGCTGGCTGGGTCCCTGGGGCCCAGACACAAAACGCTTGCAATGATAAATCAATGGAAAAAAATACTCGTAGAAATCATATGGGAATCATAGAAATGGTAGAACCGAAAGCAGGATAACTAATTTCATGTTGGCTGAACACACAAAGTAAAGTGGAGTGGTAACTGGTGGATGTTCTGCCGCATTCCATTGAGAGGGAAAGAGAGCGGCCAATCCATCCATCCAGCCAACCATCCCCCCGACTGACCGACCGAACGACCGCACACGCAGACCAAAGCAAAAGTCATTGAGGGAATTTAACTGGTTATCGGATGACCGAACACTATTTTGTAAACATTAGTCCAAACCAAAATGGTCCTCATTGGACGTTGAATACTATGGGGAGGGAGAGTAGAAGGAGAGGGAGGAAAACCATTGATTAGCATTGGGAATATCGAAGGCCATAAGGAGCTTAGAACTGGACCAGCGACCAGAGACCAGAGCCATGACTCCACACGAAAGACAATACAGATGTGAGATGTGTGTACTGAGATAGCCAAAAATGTTCCTTTTCTTCATTTCCACACTTCCATTTGCTCACAGAACATTAGCACATCTTTTAGCTTTTGGCTTTAACCCAGAGGTGGAATTTAATTTCTGGGAATTTCTGGTTTGTCCGTAATTAAGGGCACAATGAAGCGATGATGCCTTCTGTGAATGTGATGTGGGAGTTCCATTCCAGTTGAATTATCTTTGAAATTGAATTTTGATATGTTTGATGAGTGCAAACACGTAAATTTTGTAAATTGCAATGAGCACGCATCGATTCAAATAATATTTCTGGTAGCGAACTGGCATATACACTGAGAAGAACGCACAGAAGTTTTAATATAATATATTTATAAATTTATACGAATAGCTTTGCTCCGCACTAAAAGTACTTTTACCTTATTTAAATTTTCTTTGCTTAAAAACAGAATCTAACTATGCGTGCGTTTCTTTTTACTGTGCAAATTTCATCGAAGTGTACGCACGCACAATTCATATGTATGTATGCATCTGTAAAGCCAGAAATAATTGCTTCAACTTTGTTTAATTAACGTTCAAATCAAACAAAATTAGCAAAACATAGAAATATTCTCTAATTTAATACAATTAATGCACACACAGGAGAAGTACAGATATGAGTACGTATCGCATTAGTATCTGTAGAGTGGAGTGCTTTCCCCTCAAGTGATTAGATAGTAGGAGCCGCTGGAAACCCCCCCAACTATCATAGATATCAGGGTGCCCATTGAAGAAGCCCCTAAATCATTTATAATCGATAAAGGAACGCCGATCGAGTTGCGATAACCCACGATAGATAGGACCGTTAGAGGGGCTAGAGAAAGTTTCTAGAGGCACGACCTTTAATTTTTATTGACAGTTTGAGTTCTATTTATAGTAATTCCCATCACATTATGGCCCGTCCGCGTCCCCTAAACGACAACGGAAGACATTTTCCAGATATTCTTCTGTCATTTTGCTCCTTTTTTTGACGCTAATGCCTACGAAGGCGTTAACACCTGCGTTAACTCAAGCATCAAACCAGTCCTCCCCCACGGCCTCTCCTTTTGCCACCATCATCATCAGCTCTGAGCCACGTAATTTTTCTCTCGCCTGCCTTTTCTCTAATTTCATTTTTTCTCTCTCTCCTCCAACACGGACGGACACCCACGCCATGCCACGCCGATGTCACGCCATGCCACACCGATGCCCGTGCAGAAATACGTCACGGATAACAATCAACGCGTTTATTCATATAACCGGGAGATGCCTTTAATATTTATAGGCGGCGTGCCCAGATCTGGCACGACGCTGATGCGCGCCATGCTGGATGCTCATCCTGATGTGCGGTAAGTAAATTTGTTCCTCCAGGGATTCTTCAATCTGCACAACTGAAATCCATTACCGGATAATACCCTTTTCAGCGGATGGGGCAAACTGTTCAATTAGTGTAGAGTCCTGAACAACGTTTGGGAGCATCAAATTCTTAAGCACTTGAAAGTGTGCCTTAAACTGCCTTTGAAACTTGCGAAAAAACCTGTGGGGAAACTCTTTTCGATCGATGTATCTTTTCCTTTGTCAAATTTGTATTCCAAACAGAATTGTAGCATATTTTCTTAGCCTTTTGCATAAAGTGTATCCTGGTCTATTGTTGGCCCCACAGGGAAAATATTGTAATTTTTAATATTTGCATTTTTCCTTTTCCCCGTTGGGTTTCCTGTGTGGCCTTGTGCCGCCATTTGCCTCCACCAGATTCCACGGCCACAATTCAATATATTCCGTGTCGCCCTTTAGCATTTTTTCCTTCTGCTTCAGAGACAGCAGGCAGGTCCTTCCTCGCTCGTCTGGTGGGGGCTTAGCCCCCGCGCCATATACTCACTCGTATTGCCATAATTTCTTAAGTTTCCCTTTACGCATGAGTAATTAGCCACGAAAATTGTGCAATCTGAAAATGTAAAAGGGCCATAAGCACAGCAGAGCAAAGAGAGGAGCTGAAGTGAGCCGGAGCCGGAGCCGAAGCCTCCTGTTGCCTTAATTTTTTTAGCCGCTTATATTTTTTTATTTTTATTTTTTATTATTAACAATTTGCCTTTCTGCAGTCCCCAGTCCCAGTACCATTCCCATCCATGGTCTATCCGGGCTGGGAGATGTCCGTTGACAGGGAGCTCGGGCTCGCTTTTTCTGATGGCTGCACAGCGCAATTTCCGCTATTTAAAAACCTACTTCCCTGCTCCTCGAAGCACCACTGCTGCCACCCCGCCTCCATCCTGCATCCTCCATCCGCCATCCACTGCGGGTACAGGACGGAAGAGACTAGGATTGGGATGTGGAAACGAGATGTGGAAGGGCGATTTTAGTTACGAAATAGGTTCAGCGAGCGCCAGGTTAAGGTCCACCATACCGCCAGTGCCCGCCCGCACCATGTCCTTTTGTTCGTACCGAAAATTCTGTAAAGTTTTCCGCAAGCTTCTCGTGTCGTGTGTGTGTGGGCGAAGGAGAAGGAGAAAGCGGAGGAAAGGGAAAAGGAAGGAGACTGACAGTCGGCTCCTCTCTCTCTCTAACCCTCAGATTAAATCTGGTATCTGGTGTGTATTTGTAGCATTTAGCATTTTAGCATTTAGACTTGGCTTGAACTCAATTAGTGTGAGTCCTCGGTAAGCCCAAGGAATAATTTGTGGGATCTGTGTGTGAGTGTGGGAGTGTGGGAGGGCTCACGGTTGATGCTGAGGTGTGAAGCACACACAAAATGCGTTTTGTGGCATATCCGATTTGGCTGTGAGCTCTCTTAATTCCTTTAACTTTTGAGTGCGCTAAATGAATGAAAGATTTTACTTGCAGCCGCAATCGTTTCACTTGGCATACCTTCATGGCAACGACTTAATGGGGGGCGACTAATCCCTTAGCATAAAGTACTTGCCGGGTGCATCCTCAACGAATACGTGGATAGACGGATGGGTACAAGGGCACTCGAAAATTCTCTGCTGCAATCATTGAGGCAGTTGCGATATTTAATTTACGCAATTTACGCAATCAGCGTACCAATTTTTTGTGTATGCTCTGAACTTGATTACTAGCTTGGGCTCGTGGTTGCTGGTTGCTGGCTGTTGGCTTCTGCTGCTGGGTTCAAACGATTCGTTTGAAGCCCTTCATAGTTGAGTGAGCTTTGAGCAGCCCAAAAGGAAACCAACAGCAGCGGGAGTGTGGGATAAAAATGGAGCCAAATGAGAGTTATGCATCAGACATCCAGGCAAGAGTGGGGTGGTGGCGCCAGGGCGCTCCACGTGATGGGTACACCGTTTCATTTGTCGATTGCTTTAGGAGGTGGTTTTCGTGGGGTATGGTTTTCCCTTTGTTCCTCCTGCTGTGCCACAACCGAAACACTTGCATCATCCTGTTGTTGCCAGGCGATATCGTGAACAGTTCCTAACCGCCACACGATACGATACATACGAGTATATGCAACCTGCTGTTGCTGTTTCTGCTGATGCTGCTTCCACTTCCACTTACTTTGTGTTTGTTCTCTCTTTCTCTCTCTCCCTCTATGCTACCGCCTCCTACCGTCTCCTCCCGTTCTTTGTGTGTGTGTGTGTGTGCGTTGTGTGGTGTGTGGTATAGCTGCGGGCAGGAAACGCGCGTCATTCCACGCATCCTGCAATTGCGCTCGCACTGGCTGAAGTCCGAGAAGGAGTCGCTACGGCTGCAGGAGGCCGGCATCACCAAAGAGGTCATGAACAGTGCCATAGCGCAGTTCTGTCTGGAAATCATTGCTAAGCATGGCGAGCCGGCGCCCCGTTTATGTAACAAGGATCCGCTGACGCTGAAAATGGGCTCCTATGTCATCGAGCTCTTTCCGAACGTAAGCATGAACCCCCAAAGCCCCACTAACCAGAGAGCAGACTCTTACGTCAGCTCTCCCCCTGCTGTATCCCGCTGCGATACAATTTCCTACGCCATCCTCTTCGACTTCTACATACTTACCTCTCTCTCTCTCTCTGCCCCTCTGCTCCTGCACAGGCTAAATTCCTGTTCATGGTGCGCGACGGCCGGGCGACAGTTCATTCGATTATATCGCGCAAGGTGACAATCACCGGTTTCGATTTGAGCAGCTACCGCCAGTGTATGCAGAAATGGAATCACGCCATTGAGGTGATGCACGAACAGTGCCGGGATATCGGCAAGGACCGTTGCATGATGGTGAGTACAAGGGGGGCGCAGCCCCACGTGACAAGCCAATCAATGTTGGCGGAGCAACTAGAAGTGCAGATGAAATCACCAAAGAAGCTTCTCATGTACATTTCTGTTTAAATTCCCCTCAGCAGAGAACGGTCATAGCTAAACTTTAATTATCTCTAAAAGTTTAAATAAATGGAGTATTTTTATGTTTAAATATATTTTCAAGACGTGCTAAATGGAATTCAATATTTAAATCAAAGTGAATTCTATTTAATCCTAAATTTATTCCATTTAATTTCACTCTATTTGTGTTTAAAAACCGAATATGCCATGGAATCTATCTCTGTATCCCCATCCTCTTTCTGTGAAGTTGCAGTATTTATTTGAAATATTTCTGTCCAGGTCTACTATGAACAGCTGGTGCTGCACCCCGAGGAGTGGATGCGCAAGATACTGCAATTCTTGGATGTGCCATGGAACGATGCAGTGCTGCATCACGAGGAGTTCATCAACAAGCCCAACGGGGTGCCACTCTCCAAGTGAGTGTTTGCCACCAGCCAATATAAGAGCCACTGTACATCCATAGCATCCCTTAACCTCATCCGTTTATTCCGCCCCATTAGAGTGGAACGTTCATCGGATCAGGTTATCAAGCCGGTGAATCTGGAGGCGCTGTCCAAATGGGTGGGCCAGATACCGGGCGATGTGGTGCGCGATATGGCCGATATAGCGCCCATGCTGTCCGTGCTCGGCTATGATCCGTATGCGAATCCGCCGGACTATGGTAAGCCAGATGCATGGGTGCAGGACAACACGTCAAAGGTAAGGTGCAGCCCCCACCAAAACAACAGCAAAACAGCAGCACACAGCACACCCACGACAAAGCAGCCTTCAAAACGATGAAGGATTCCCATATCGATGTCCATGTCCGTGTCCATGTCCGTGTCCAAGTCCAGTCTATCTCCTACTTTGCACGAAACGCATTTTAAGCCCTCGCAATGTCACAATTTCGCTCTGTCTCTGTCATCCTCTTGTGGCAGTCTTTCTCCCTCGGAAGAGGGCGAGTAAGAGCTACTTTCTGCTTGCCGCCCACTGCTGGCTGTGCTCCTCCATGCATGCTCTTGTTATCTTTCACCTTTTTCTTTTTCCCCACCGTCCCCCATCCCGTTTCATTGGCATATTTTGCACTCCCTTAGCCCTTCCCCGCGTTCCACATTTGTGGGACGTCGGTAAGGGCGGGAGGAGCAGGCATACGCCTTGCATCACACACGTTTTGCAACACTCTTTATTATTTTTTTCTTTTCTTTCTTTTATCCTTCTACTCGATTTCGTTTTCCGTGTGTGCGATTTGCGTTTTGTTTTGTTTGTTTTGTGTTTTGCACTTTGCCTTTGCTGCCTTTTAGTTGTTGTTATTGTTGTTGTTGGTTGCACCCCTGCAATTCCCCTTTTTATTTCATCTTCTTTTTTTGTTTGTTTTTCTTTTTGCATTATGTATATTTCTCCTTTTTCAGCTACTTTGATTCTTGTTCCTATGCCAACGATATATCGTACTTATTTGTTGTTTTTTCTCCTCTTATTGGTTCTTGCTTGTTGCTTACGCATGTATGTATATGAGCCAGAGGTTTCGATGTCTACAATATGTAGACGAACCACCGGCAACGGACGGCAACGGAAACGGGGGATATGAAAATGACGACTATGTTGATGATGATGATGATGTGAGTCAGAGGTGGAGAGACCTCTGGAGTGCATAGGATGGGGGGAAGCGAACTTGAGTGCAGCGTTCGTGGAGTAGCTCTGGAGATTTGATTCATAAGAATCTTAGGAATCGTGGAGATTATAATTCCCCTAAATTAGAGACTTACTGAAATTATAACTATCATTGCTTGAAGCTTGTTACGCGCTGGAAACCCAGCCACAGCCACCCAGACAGGAGAGACGGGTGCTGCCGCATGGCGTGCTACTCGAGCAGGTAGGGTGCATGCAGGAAAGAATTAGGGACTAATATTTAATAGAGGGAAAGTGAGTTGGAAGTGGATATATCAAGCAGTAGTTTTCCGTGCCTAAAACATTTTAAGTGAAGTATAAGCCCTGAAGTATAAGAAGAATATACATATGATACGTAGATCCTTTCAATGGCAGAACATACATAAATGCCTGAGAATGCTCACCAATTATAAATATATATTTATATAAATATTAACCATAATACATTGTGAATAAATAATATTATAACTAAGTTATAGAGATAGAATCGATGATAGCTTTATTACCAATACAAAAGACTGCAGAAGATGCAGATTGGTTTAAAAAAAGAGAGAGTGAACCGGATATTGCCCAATTTCGGTCTTAATTCGAGGTCTAGTAGGTGTATGTGTATTGTGATTATAGACAAATACTAAACTGAGATTATAATAGTTCGCTGCAATTGCAAAAAGTCAAAGGATAAGTACCTTTGTATAGAGAGTCCAAAGAGATGACACACAACCATCTGTCAAATAAGCACAGACTCGACATTGCCTGTAAATAAATCCAAATCCGGCAACAGCGGCAACTGCAGCAGCAGCAGCAGAAAAGAGCACTGTCTTGTATGTTTATTTATGACAAAAATGCCAAAAATGATGTGTCAGCAAAGTGCCATGTGCCATGTACCATGTTTAAATACAATTTTGCTTTAAGTTTCAAACTCAATCGCTTGGCAGTCTCCATTCGTCCATACAATTCGTCCAATCACATTTTGCTTCAATGACTTTTGGTTAGCAATTACAACGCCCTGAGGTCACAGCTCAATTGCGCTGTGGGCCATTGCGGCTGTAATATTACGCATATTCGTATTCGCATACGCATTCGAGGGGTCGCATATGTATAGGCGCTTGCCTTCTCTGCCATCTGGCTGAGTGGCATGTTCATTCGGATGATGGTTCTGCCACACAGATGTTGCCCGCGGGTGTCCGCCTTACCCACAAGATTTAATTGCAATTTTTGGTGGGCCAGGGAGGTACTTGGAGCTGACCAGCGGTGCGGTGCGGTATGGTGTGGTGTGGTGGCGTGGGTGTGTGCCTCCAGTCTCCATTTCCATCTGCGCCATCCTTGCCCGCTCTCTGTCGCTGCTCTCTCTGTCCTTCTGTTTGCCAGTGCATCCTGCTGAGTTATGTCCTGCGCAGCGACGCGTTAAATTAGCTGCTAATTAATTAGCCCACTCGACTCGAGTTGAGTTAACTTCAGTTGAGTTATCTGCCCTTTTTCTATATTTTTTGCATATTTGTTTGTCCAACGAGTGTCTCATAAATTAAAATTGCATCAGTGACAGCGCCAGACCAATGCTGATAGAGGCAGACACAGGACTCTGGTCTCTGGTCTCTCTGAGACTCTATCCCGGGTGCACATTTAACTCGATTCTGCACTCCGGTGGGGGGGCTTCAGTCTGGGACCAGCGATAGACGGAAGTCCAGGACTAGGCAGGGGAGTCAGGAGTCGGGACTAAACAGTTCCGTTTGGGATATGTGTGTGTAGCCATATATGAACCGTGGCTGCACTTTTAAACTCGATTTGCTTTCACCTTTCACTGTCATTTTGCCGGTGTTTCATTTCATTTTTTTTTTTTTTTTAATTTTTCCCCTGAGTTTTTGTGTTTTTTATTGCGCTGTCACGGCGGCAATTTCTGTTTGACAGTTGAAATTGCAATGTTTCCATGCTGTTGCCTGCGGGGAGGCGTAACCGGGCGCCGAAACACATCAGACAGCTTATGGCATAAGTGGCAATTTATACATGCATGCCACCACCAACAGGGAACGACAGTGGCAGGAACGAGCAGACAGGTGAACAGACAGACGAACGGACGGAGACCGAGGACGAGCGAAAGCCGGACAAAGTTAAGTCAACTTTAGCAATCCCCGTCGTAGTTTGACTGGCGATTCCCGACGCCACATACTACCTGCCATGCCCAGGGATGCTGCTACCTGGCACCCCCAACCGTAACCGTACCGGTAACAAGGTTGCAACGCAATTAATATCAATTGAAAGTCCGCCAATTCCATAATATTCTTTAATTTATGTTAATGGCAAATATTTTAATTAATTGACGCGGCTGCTCCTCCTTCTTCGCCTTCTTGCTGCTCGAGGTGTCTGCGCACATTTAATATTTAATCCATATTTGCATATTTCATATTGCATGTTTGTGCAGCAAAAATAATAAGTGCGGGAGGAAAATTGCACGCGAAAATGGAAATCAAAATAACGAAAAGGAAATACCCTCAGGCAGGGCACCAAATGGGAGACCAGGGAGAGTAAATATAAGAGGAGAGCTATGGAAAAATGCTCGTGTAAAGCAAATATGAAGAAGGGGCAGGGTCCAGCGAGAAGCGAGATAAATCTGTAAAAAAAAATTAACACATTGCAAAAATAACAGAGAACATGCGGGAGGGAAAAAATGAATTGGGAAATGAAACTTGCTATTAAAAAAATGATGGCAGAAACCAGATTAAAAAATGCGCAAGGAAGATTAATAAACAGCATTATTCAATTAACTACAATACCGATGAAAGAAATCATCTTTTTATACATTTAAACCACTTCAGGATATTCAAAGCCAAAGTTGTAATAAAAAAAATGAGAATGGAAGGGAAAAATATTTAAAAATGTAACATTTTAAAAAAATAAAAAGATAACTGTTTTCCCATTTGTTGTCATCGTTTTAAAATTTATTTAGTGATTATTTAAAATATTTAATTTAATTTTAATTACAAAAGATGGGAAATAAATATAAACGAAAGTGTATGCAAAAAATATGAAATATTAGAAAATGAAAAATTTTGTACGGGCGCAAAAGATGATCGCTTTTTATCTAGATAGAAATCTGAGGATATTTGTATAGCAACATATTTTCCGCTTAAATTGGAACCCAAGATAAAGTTGAACAGCCCAAATTGGCGGTGCTGGAAAGTTTCCGTTGCTGGCATTGTTCTGAAGCTTAAATGTGCAGCTGTTGGCATATGTATGCATGGTGTGGCTGAGGCGACGGCCATCGGCAACAGCTGCTCAATGGGGGATATAATCCACAACAATTATATTCAATCCTCAAATGTGTGCCACTGCATATACTCGTACTCGTTTATAAATGTATTTAAAATATTTAAAGGATAATTGTATCTTAAAGAAAAACACATAGTACTTTTATTTATGAAGGCAATTAATTTATTTTTCAATTTTGCAGCTCAAGGCCAATCGAAGACTGTGGGAAAATAAGGCCAAGCAAGTGCTTCAAATGAATCCCAGGTCGAGTGAGGACACCGATAACGACAACCCCAACAATATAATTAACACCAGCAACAACAACAATAACAACAACAACAATAATATTAATAATATTGATATGAACGATAATAATCTTTACAATATCAATAAAATTATACCAGAAGAAGGACAAGAACAAGAGCAGCAGCAGCAGCGGCATCAGCATCAACTACAGAGACACCACCAGGAGCATCAGCAACAGCATCGGCAGCAGCATCAGCATCAAGAAAAAGAATTTATTCGGGAAGAGGAACAGGAACAGGAACCGGAAGAAGAACAACAATTGTTGCATCAAAAGCCAAAGGATGTCATTACGATAAAGCAGCTGCCATTACAGTTCAGTGGCAACATCAACAACAACAACAACAATAAAAACAACAACCACAACCAGAATGGCCCACTGGCGGATACATGATATGCGCATATACCCATAAGACTGCCACGTGGCAAGCACTGAAAGAACGCGGAAACTTTGATAACGATTATGATAAAAATGACAGATGTTAATGTAGATGATGATGATGATGATGATGATAATGATGTAGGATGATGATGTGGTGCGCACAGACACCCTAACACACAGACACACACATGCACACCAATTTTAAATTGTATTAGCAATAAAGCATATAAGATTACATATGCATATGTGGTGCACATGTATGTGTGATGTACATGAACGTGCATACACTAATGCTTTTTAATGTTACCAAAAATGAATGAAACAAACAAAAAAAAGACACAACAGACAACATTTTAGCCCCAGCAGAGTGCGTTTCATGACAATGAGCAAGCGAAAACAATAGCATAGACATTGGAACAGATTATCCCATAAACATACAAACATATATGATAAATGTAATCATTTTACTCTATGGAATAACACAGGCTTTAAATTGTTCCATAATTCGATAAGGCAACATCTCCTACGTGTGTGTTTATACACGACAACACCATTCCCACAACTCTATTCAGTAATTGTCTTAATAAGATGAGTGATATTATGATTTAGTTTCACTTTTACGATTACAGACCAGGTTTAAACTTACTTAATTTAAAGTAAAGACTCCATTGGGCAACAGACTTAATATGTATAAACTGAAACCACTTTCATACAACCACTAAAACCATTTGGAGGGCGATTTGTGGCCACTCCTATGTCATGAAACGCACTGTCTGTATATTATATCTACACGGTCATATATCTATATGTGTATATGTGGACGAACAATCTTTAAGTTGCAAAAGACCACCAAAATAAGCTGAATAAGTGAAAGAAAAAGCTTGACCTTCACCGACCTCCACTATAATAATTTATAACAAATCTTTCAATTTAGTTTAGTAAATATCTTTTGTACGCATGTTTTTTGAGAGACTTTTTATTAGATGCCCCGCTTTTTTTTGAATATTTTTAATTGTGTATATACGAGTAAATTATGAAATAATTCGATTATATATGCTTTCCCCCGAAGCGTTTCGGATCGAAAGAATCTCTTCCGGTGGCCGGACTTTGGCCGAAATTCGTCTATGTGCTAAGGCATAACATAACATAACATCTCTAGGACCCTTTATATAGATGTATACATAAATATATAAAAATGAAAAATAGGCACTGTTTATACGTTTGTATGATGAAGAGCAAAACAAAAAAAGAAACAAAAACAACAATTATCTAGATATGTTAAATTTTTAATGAATGAGCTTTTAAAATGTTTTAATTAATCAGACGAAATATTAGTAATAATAATACGTCAAATATTTGCTGCTGATGGAGTGTGAGGGGGTAAAAACATGACGTGAATACAAATATATGTAACTAGGCATTTTTTTAACGTTTTTTTTTTTCGTTGCAATAAATTGACTGAATGTAAAGAAAATAAATTGAATAAATCAATATAAATATTTAATTATACAATATATTATATAATATATAAATGGATGTATCTATGTAAAACTTAATGTCTAAATGTAAATGCGAGTTGTAATAGATTTTATGTACGTATGTATGTATTGTATGCCATTGTATGCCACGAAAAAGAGAGGATCGTAGACCTGGTGTTAGGCTTAGAACCGTTCAACTGCTGTCTTGGCAGGCACCTGGGGGACGTTTACTTCAGACTCCACTGCCTGGATGGACGGTAAATCGAACCAGATAGAGCGAGAGGCAACTAACTTATGATAGGCGACTGCTTGATGGTACTGTACTTACAGCATACAGCTTAAGAATAGTTTAAAGGGGACATAGGGACACAGCCTTCGTACAGTGTAGTCTAAGAAAGGGACGGTACTTATATACGAGAAAAAACAGTTTAACTGCTGGCGCCTGCATGACATCTGAATGCTGCAGAATAGGAAGATCTGTGTACTCACAGGATGTTCAACTTTTGTATACTAGTAAAGATTAAGATCTAGAGTGACGGGACTGTACTTTCAGGATATAGGCTAAGAACAGGATAACTGCTGGCGCCTGGATGACATTTACTTCAGAGAGTACTGCTTGAAGCTTCACTTCATTTCATTCATTTTTCGTTAAAGGATACCAAGAATAACCAGCTAGAGCGAGAGGCAGCGACTTGCTTTGACCGTACTGTACTTACCACGTGCATTTGTCTCGCTTGCACAGCAGCACTCCTTCCATGTACATTTGTGCAGTAAATGTTCTTGAGGAAACTTTTACTATAATTTTTTATTTTTGCCACACAACACACAAACTCACACAGCCCTACGACCCTTGTCCGTCCCAACTGCTGCGTGGCCGCATATGTATGTGCGTGCGTGCGTGAAAGGGATAGCTATATGTTGTATGTATGTTTGAACCCTATTACCGTTAGCCTGGCGCTCAAAGAAAAAATCCCGTAAGTTAAGAATTTTTTGTTTGTTATTTATTACTTCAAAACAAAAAAAGAAAAGAGAATTGCTGACAATAAATAAGAAAGAAAAAATGATTGCTTAGAGAAAATTAAAATTGAGAAAAGACAGAAAAGGATAATTCATATGCTGCTGTCTCCCTTGCTCCCTAAAAATTAATGAAAACAAAAACAGAATGTCAAACAAAGGAATGGGCAAAAGATAACAATAATAATGTACCATATATATTTAAAATCTGCGTGTGCGCCTTTCAGAGCCATCGAAAGCAGAGCATAAATGTAAGCAATAAAGTGAGAAAAGCGAATGCTTAATGGCCATGAAACGCAGCGTATGTGTAAAATAAACGAGTATATAAATGTGAAACGTGAACTATTTTTGCTATCTTAAAAGATGCATTTTTTGTATAATTTGTACCAATGTATGTATGTACTATATCTCTCCAATCACACATATATTTATGTATGTGTGTGTATTGTATTTAAATATTTTTTTTCTGTGGGTAATCGCTGCATGTTGAAACACCAATTTGTATTTCGATCTACTTGCAGCAGACAGACAATCAAGGCTCAAAGAAACTATAAAATTAAACTAAATTAACCCACAACGCCCCAGAACCCCACAATAAATGTATACTCGCCCCCGCCCCCACACACAAGCCCCATCAATCCAAGGAACCATAACGAAGAGTATTTAGCAAATTGTAAAGCAGGAAAAAATGCAAAAAAAAAAAAAAACTGTACGCTGCAAAGATCACGATATGGAAAATAACTATGTAATTCTATTCATCTGACATTTTCTGTGTGCAGTCGGTAGGCTAAGCAAATTGTAAAATAATGTGTTCATTAATAGCAGCAACATGAACACGAAGAATCAGCCGAATATATACGTACGTGGAATTATACTATACAACCCATAAACAAAATAAAAGCAAAACAAAAAACAAATCAAATGCGGAAACAATAAAAGTTAAACATAATATATAAAATAAAACTATGCAAAATAAAATCTTTTGTACTTATTGACACAATTTCAGACCGAGTACCTGAACATCTCCAGACCCACCCGTGTATTTATATATATATATGTATATACAGTTGCGTTTTAAAAACAACCAAAAAATGTATCAACAACTTTTCAAGTAACGTTTTTTTGAGTCAGAACACAAGTTTTGTCTACTCTTACAATGCAGAGTGTCCGCATAAGAATAAACCACTGTGTTTAAACGTATTCCTCTAACTGCCTCTAGAAAATTAGATTAAGATATTCGATTCGACATCATCCAGGAATGTTGTGGCGCCTCGTAATTCAAGCTTCCCACATTTGACCTAGATTAACCATCATAGAACCGCCCAAGGCCGAAATGTGGCGTTCAACAAAAAAGTATAGCATACTTAAGTGCACTTGCATTATTGAAATTCGCTGTACAAATCGTAGATTTTCCAAATAGTCTTAAATGTGTTAAGGATAAAAAAGCACACCATCCAATTACTCATGCGCATGCAAAACGCTGCGCCACTTACTGCTCTTCAGTAGAGTTCTATATCGTAGATCTATACTTGACTGTGAGAGATGCTGGACTTCTTTTCCGTGTTTTCCAGCCCTACTTTTGTAACTGCTGCAGACCGCCAAATATATCCAGCATTGACTTCTAGACCATTCTCGCATAGCAGCAGAGATGTGGTACAGTACAGAGAAAGAGCAGACATATACATATGTATGTTCCCCATATCCAATAGGTATTCGCCCTGGAGAACCCATGAGGCGAATGCTGAGAGATCGACCCGATCGACGCACAGACACACACACAAACAACAGGAATTGTTCATAGATATGATGCCATAACACACTTTAATATCTTGATTGCTTTCTTTCTTTTGGTTTTTTTTTGTTTGTTGCAGTTGATGATGGTTTTTGTTCTCTGGTATTTTGACTTAGTTGGTGTTGGTTTTGATGTTTTATTTGAAAGAAATTTTTACATTTCTTGTTTCAATTTGGTAAGTTCAATAAAAAAAAGTAGCTCAAGTTGATGTTTGTTTGTTTTGCAAGAATAATAAGTATGTTTTTCGAATAAGCTAAGATAATAACTATTTAGTTCATTCTTTTACTTTTATTAAAATTGTTTGGCTTTGGTATTTAAATGTAGAGTTTGTTTTACGAAAAAGACGGGGGGTGGTGGTGGGGAACGAATGAGTTCAGAGTTGGCTTATTCCTCTTCCTCCTCCTCTTCCTCCTCCTCCTCCTCCTCTTCCTCCTCCTCTTCCTCTTCCTCCTCCTCTTCCTCCTCCTCTTCTTCCTCATCCTCCTCAGCCTCCTCATCCTCCTCTTCGACGACCTCCTCCTCGACTTCCTCATCATCCTCAACGATGTCCTCATCGGCCTTGGCATCTTCCTCGCCCTCGGGTGTCTCGGGCTCACCGGCCTTCTTGCCTGGTCGCTCGCCGAACCACTTTGGCAGTTTGGCTGTATTTTGAGTAGAAAAACAAACACAATCGATTAGCATTTGATCGATCTACTAATATAGTAGTTTGATACTACGAATGGGGAAAAACTCTAGTGGATGGCTCTCAGACGAACAGGAAAATATAATACAATACATGGCGCGACAATGAACAGAAGGATGAATGTTGTTCTGTTGTCGTCGTCTCTGGTGGTGGTGCTCTGGGGGCACCCCCACCCCCATTCACTGTGCTGGTGCCAGTGGCAGTGGCAGTAGAAGTATAAGTAGTAGAGTACAGTACATACATTTTTGACGGCCGGTGTATTGGTCCTTCTTCTCGTTCCAGATCTTCTCGTTCGAGTCCTTGGTGATCGCATCAAAGCCCTGTCGTTTTGTGTGTTTGGTGTGTGTTTTTTTTTGGGATGCCGTGTTTTTGGTTGGGGTTTTTTTTAATGAATGTTACGATACGCAGCGCACACAAGTACAGTTGACAATTATGAAATATAGTTTACATAAAACATAGAAAGAAAAATAAACAGAGAGTAGACGTTAGGTGAGTTATTGTGGTCAGTCACCCAATTCCCGTCCCCGTCCCACCCTAACCCATTCCCATTCATTCTAAGCTGCTTCATCTGTTCGTTTCCAACCAACCCTTTGACATGACTGTACTTTGGTAATGATTGGACATAGTTTTATGGATTAGACATAGATAGATAGGTAGAGAGACACACATGGAGACAGACATGGAGATTGGAGATGGCTCGCTATGAGCCATGTGATCGCTGATCGGACGCTTACATTTTGTGCGCTGAGTAAATCTTTCCTGTCTTTCTTGCCAGGTCTTTTCTAAGGTTTCCGCATAGACCGTATTATAGCCCTATATTATTGATATGATATTGAGTTATACATTGAGAATATACATAGTAGAAGCAAAAGAAACCCAAAGAAAAACCCAAATCTAATCGCGTGCCAGGCAACTGAATACTTACACCCTCGAAGAGCTTCTTCTTGTCGTCGTATGAGCGTGTATCGACACGTCGCTCATATTTGGAGGCGACTTGAATCTTGGGCTGCAAGTGCAAAGGCAAATCGTATATGAGTCAGATCCCGATTTCGGCATATAGGAGTATCGATCGACTTACCGGGTATTTGCCAGTCAAAGCTTCTGGGTCGAGACCCTTCTTCAAGGCTTTGTGCCTGAGCTGTTGCTTCTGTCTTTCCTTCAACTCTTTCAACTGGAATCGGGGAGTTTATTTTACTAGTGTCATTGAGATAAGGGAGGGAGGATGGCTTGATGGGTACTCACATCGTAGTCCTGGCGTTTCTGCCTTTCTTCCAAGTCGTACTTCTCAGTTTCCAATTTGACGATGAGCTCCCACAGCTCCTGTGCCTTCTCGCGCAGCTTGGACTCGCCCAAGCCCTCGATGGCCAGTGGCTTGATGCGGAACGACAGCGAGATCTTCTTCTCCTCCTCCAACTGTTCCTTAGTCTTGTTACGTTCCATGGCGGCGGACGAGAGTCCCAACTATTTTTTGTTTTGTTTTCATGTGCGTGCAAGTTTTTTTTTGTTTTGTTTTGTTTTTGGTTTTTTTGTTTTAATTTTTTTAATATTTGTTTTTAATGCAGACACATTTCGTTGTGTTTTTGGTTTTATTTTTTATTTTGGTTTTTATTTTGTGGTACGTGTGGTACAAGTGAGAGAGACAAACAGTGAGAGAGAGAGAGACACACAAGAGAAGAGCGCATGGAGCGGAAGAGGAAGTTGCGATTGTTTTTTATTGTGTTTGTTTGTTTGTTTGTATGTGTGTGTGTGTGTGTGTGTTTGTTTTTGTGGGTGTACGGATAACGGATATACATGGGCATACATGCGTGTTTTTGCAAAAGAAAAAGGAAAAAACAAAGAGTTTTTTTTGTTGTTTCAGTTTCACATTTGTGTAGGGTTTGGTTTGGTTTGATTTGATTTGTTTTGTTGTATGACAAGCAAGGATGCGATACGATACGAGTTTTGATTGATGGGACACAAACGATAACGATCACGATTAACGATCAATGATCAATGATCGAGGATCAGCGATCAGCGATCAATGACGACCAACAATAAGGGCAATCGATGAGAGAAAATATAATTGATGTGTGTTGTTTGTTTGTGAGTAAGTGTGTTTGGTGCGAATCGTATGTGAGAGAATAAAAAAGAAAACAAAACAAAACGCAAAATGATATAGCCAAAAACCAGAAAAAAATAAAATATATGGTTGGGGGGAGGCGTATCAGTAGGGTGCATTGATGGAATCTCATATAATTACCACGCCTGCATCCTTCTTTGCAATGGTGAAGTTGGGGCCCTTCTTGTCCTTGTCCTTCATGGCCTGCAACATAGCCTGGCGCTTCTTCTCGGCGTCCTCGAGGCGCAAGCGCTTCTCCTCGATCTCGCGCTGCTTCTTCTCCTCGGCCTCGCGGACGCGGCGCTCCTCCTCCTCCTTCTTGCGCTGAGCCATCTTCTGCTCCTCCTCGGCGCGGGAGATCTTGCGCTTGGCCTGCTTCTCCTTCAGCTTCTTCAGCTCATCCTCCTCCTTGGATCTCTGTTTGCGCCATTCGCTGATGTATTCTTTCAGCTGTTCATCGAGATCGGATCGCTTCTGGTCCTGACGCTTGATGAACTCTGGATCGCCCTCACCTCTGGATAGTGGCAAGACAGGGTTAAAGGAGGGGAAAACAAAATAATCAATTAGTTTTCGTTCATCAAGTGGCGGGCTGTTTTTTTATTTTTATTCTTTTGTTTTTTGGTTTCTTTTAGATAGCCACTAGTACTACGAATAATGTCTAAATACTAAAATTAATTACAGCATTTTGATAGAACTTCTTAAGGCCTGTTTATTTTATTTTATATATATTTTTTGGTTGGTCTAAAAGTCGGGTATTTAAATACTAGTCTTTACTGAGTTTTATTTATTATTTTCTTTACAATTAGTAGCCATCAAAGAGCTGATGTGAGAAAGCATTAGATTTTCTACGTTCTACTAAGGACAATTCTACTCTAGTTAAAAAAAATAATAATGAACATTAACGGAAACGGAAACACGCCAAAAAATGAAACGAATTTTAATCGATTCCATGGCGCCGCTTGGTGTGAGTTTGTGGTGAGTAATTGTTGAATTGACTGGAGTTCAGTTGAGTAGTGGAACAGAGGTACAGTCTAAACTATTTTTGAGTCTTGTGTGTGTGTTTTTTCTTTTTGTATTGGGTTGCTTATTTGTACGAACAGGCGGGATTAATTGTGGACGATCTTAACATAACACTAAGGTGTTAGTTTCGGTTAGCATTCTTGTTTTTCATTTGTGGTTCACATTTGTTTTTGTACATAGACTTACTCGGCTGGTGTCTGAGGTGGTTTTCTATACGTGAGGCATTGAGGTGGCAACAAACATGGAGGTGGTGATATTTTTTATACATATATAGATTTGGTTTTTTTGTTTGTTTTGTGTTTCAAAAATTGACAATTTCACGGTGTTTTTTTGGGTTTCGGTTTGAAAATTTCATACAAAATTTAATCGGATTTTTAATGTATATATATATTTTTTTTGCAAACAAAAAAGAACGTTGAAAAGAAAGAGAAAAACATTTTGTTGTTTAAAAAATTCATTTGCAAAATGGTTTTGGTTGGTTTGTTGTTTTGTTTTTTTTTTTTGGAAACGAAATGAAAGAAGAAGATAAGATGGAGAATATATATAGAGAGAGATATTTGTTCTTTGTATAAAATAAAAACAAAATTATTTATTTCGTGGTAAGTGCGTATTTGTTGTTTCTTTTGTTGTTGTTTTCTGTTTTGTTGTTGTTCTAAAGAAAACTTAAAAAAAAGGTGAATATAATCGAAACGAAACGAAATTCCAAGCAACGATTCTTTATACAGTATGAACTGGAGCTGGTTCTGGAACTGGTACTTGGTACTGGAACTGGTTCTCTGGTGCATGGTTTGTTGGTTGCGAGAGAGAGAGATATAATGTCGAAAGAGAGCAGAAATATGCACAAACAAGTTTTTTTGTCTCTTGGGTTTTTTTTTTCTTTTTTTTTTTTGTAATTGGCAAACGAGCAATGGTTTTTGGGCATTTCAAAAAAGATTTGTGGAAATTTTGTGGAGCATTCTGTTTTTAGAAAAAAAATTTGTACAGATCTGCAGGATTTGTGATATCAGATTCGATAGGATTTTGTTTTGTTATTGTCTCGAAACAAATACGAATTACATTGGATTTAGAATTTGGATTTGTTTTACTTTTGATATGGTTTCTTTCTTTCTTCTTTTCATTGGTTTTCTCACACAATTTACTTACTTCCTGTAACAAGAAAGAGAATCAAAAAGAGATGGAAGAGAGAAAGAGAGAGAGAAACATAGTTCAATGAGATCAATGAGATATTTCCAAGTCTGAAAGGCAAGAACATTTTGTTTTTTTTGCTAAGCCAGGCCAGCGATAGGCGGAAAGAGAGTTAACTTTTTGCCAAAAGTTTGTTTTAGAATTTTAGATTTAGAGATGAATTTAATTTTTTTTTTTTTTTTTTTTGGAAATATATTTTCTTGCTGCTGGGAATTCGGGGGAATAGACAGATAGACATGTTGCAGCTGCAGACAGATAGACAAAAGACAGGTTACGAATACAAACATACACAATAATAAGTATGTATATATATGTAGAAAGCTATAGGTTCCAATTTAGGGGGCGGATGGGTGGAGCGCTTGGTGTGGTGGGGGATTCATATATCTTTTAAGTATATACACAGATTGATTTTCTAATTTGTTTGCTTAGGAAGGGGGGAGATGGGGGACAGAACTATGAGCTCGTTGCTTGAGTGATTGGGTGAAAGGTGTGAAGGAGTGAGTGAAAAGGTTCGAAGGTGGTTTTCCAGGGTTCCATTAGTAAGATTTTTGTACAATTAAGTCAAGATTTTTTATTTGTAAATTTTAAATTTTTTTCTTTCTGCTTTGATAGACGCACACAACAACACATTGAAAACAAAAACCAAAGGAAATAACATAAATGTACAACAGAAAAGCAAATCATAAATCATAATGGGATAATTAATAAAAAAAAATATAATTATTTACAGATTACTGACAAGTACAGAAAACAAAATTTTGTTGGGTGGTTTCTGGTGTGGAGGTTGGGTTTTATGTTTAGGCTTTTGGGGTGATACACAAAAATGGTGAGGAAAGGACATTTTCTACAGATTTATCAAAAGTTTGTTTGTTTATTTTTTTTTTTTGGTTTGTCAGCATTTAGCGTACATTGACAACAAAAATATACAAAAATACAACACATATAGAGAATTTTGGAGTAAAATAACAAAAAAAATACGCAACAAAAAATAGATTTGGTTTGGATAAATCAAAAAAAGGAGCGACAAAAATATTTATATTTATGTGATACAAATAGGGAGGGGGGGAGGTAAATAGTACAGAGATACAGATACGAGTATATAAAATGAACACCAATCGAGTTCTTGAGGCTGCTGCACCAAAACCAACAAAAAATTTCGACACAAATTGGCAACAAAAATGTACTTACGTCTCCTCTCTGGTCTCCTCGACAACCTCCTCCTCCTCGGAGCTGCTTTGGTGTTCGTAATTAAACGGAGTTGTTTAATTATAACAGGATTACATGTGTTTTATATTTGATGTTTTTTTTTTTTGTATATTTATTATTTGGTTTGACGAGTGAGAGTGCAAAAGTTCAAACGGGTGATGTGACACACACACACAGGTACAGGTGCAGGTGCAGAGGTGATTGTCGATTGGTTGTTGAATTGTTGTTGATTTTGTGGTGTTGTTGTTGAATTGTTGTTCGATTGGTATTAATTGATTTCGAAAGAAACGAAACGACAGCATTAGCGGTTGATCGAACATAATCATGGAAGGATAATGGTTGGTGGTTCACGGTTAGGTTTCGTGGTTCGGGGTTCGGGGTTCGGTTTTGGGTTGTGGTTTCCATGAGAGAATGCGTGGAAATAGACAAAAGGAATACAGATCAAAATAGGTGCCACATAGGTATATCAAAAGTGTATTTATAGTGGCATGTACGGTGGCGTACACCAAACGTGTTCAAAAACGTTCTTACAAAAATTCACAAAAAATTCGTCGCTGACAGTATTTCAAAATAATTTCAAATTAGTAGTGGGAACATATGTAGGTGGTTCTTTAAACTTGAATACTTCTCTTTGAACTTTAACTTTAACTTGAACTAACTATAATTCTTATTATTTAGCACTAGGTATCACTTCTTAACACTTTGATTACTCTCCACGTCGGACGCGTCGTATACTTATTATTTTGAAGTCATGGAGCGTCTCCGGGCTCTGCTACTTACGTGTACTCTTCATCGTCGGACATGGTTACGGTTTAGGGTTGAAAAAACCTGCAAGAATAATTTGGAGACGAAAAATGTTCGGTTAGGTTTTGCTGGTCGTGATTTGGTTCAGTAATTTCAACAAAAGTATCTGCCAGCAACAACAAACAACGTTCGTTTTTTTTTTTCCTATGCCTATGATTGCCTTGATAGGACTCTATAAATAGATAGATATGTCTCTCTATATGTATGCATGCGTCTATGGACGTGTGAGTGGGTCTGCTGTCATAAGATATATATTTATATACACCGCACATACATGCATAAGTATATATAGGGAGAGAAACCTGTCTTTATATAGCCGGCAACAATGGCGTGTTCTCACATCATAATCTTCCACAACAACAACAAATTCCTGTGGCTCTGTTGCCTCTAAAATTATTTAATTTTCTGGTTCTATCTTTATATTAAGACACATGTGTGAGTGTGTGTGTGTGTGTGTGCGAGGTAGAGCGCCATAGTCTGATCTATATACGTAGTACGTACAGCGGTGTTTTTCTTCAATTTTTCTTTCAATGCGTTTCCCGTTAAAAATAGACTTTGTGGCACGTATTGAATTTCTCTTTTGGCATCCAAAAGCTGCGCAAAAGCTTCGACGAAAGCTTATTCTGAATTTTGGTTGAGTTTCGAAAATTTTGTAAATTTTTTTTACCTTGGCACTAAATCAGAAATCCTAGAAAAGCTTCTCGGATATATATATATGTATATATTTTCATGGGTGTGTGTGCCAAAGAAAAGCAAAATAATTTCAAATGCCATTCATAGATCGCTCTCTAAATATCTATACTAAATATATTCCTCATATTATTTATGGTTCTATATATTTGTAGTACAAAAGTCTGGGCGCGTGTGTGCGGTGCGGCACATTTCATATGCAAAAATGTCTAAAATTTCATAAGATTTGTTCCATTTTTATTCCTTTTTGCATTTTGCATTGGAGTGCAGTTTCAAATACTTATTTTTAGCGGCTCACAAACTGGGTCAGTTTTGGAGAATATGGATACACGCGGCATGCAATGTTGCCGGAAAACCTTTTTTACATCTAAAAATTCTTGAGAATTGAGAACCTCTCTGCGTGGTAACCTACAAAAACATTTCAAACATTCTGTCTAGCAGATCTGAAACGATCTGTCTTAGAAAATCATTTAGGATAATCCATAATTATAAAGAAAGAATTCTACTATGTTATTCTGCATTAATACTAAAATAATGGAATATAATGCTGTAAGCAACAAAAAAAACAAAATTATGTCTTTAAAGAAAAGTTTCTACCTGATTATAGGATTCCTTTTTAACCTTTTTATATTTTTTCAAGTGAGACTAGGTTTTTATTAGGAATCTTTTTTGTATGAATCTATTGTCTCTAACTTGAATACAATACTTTTTTTTTCCTTTTTCGTTCTTCACTTTGCTTCCTGTAATTATCCTGTTTCTCAGCAGATCTCCAAAATACCATCTCTTTCAGTGCTTTACTCTAATTTCCGCTCATTCATTTTACATTCACCAAAAAGCTCTACAGGTTTCCATTTATAGAAATCTAACTTCCAGAATCTCCAGATCTATGTATATCCGTTGGCTGCCTATCGGCCGTGGGTGGATCACATCTACATCTACATTTCTGTCTCTTTCTTTTCCTACATCTCCATCTCTTTCTCTATCTCTATGTCTAATCTCTGTCTCAATGGCGCCTGCGCTGATTGTGGCCACAGCTGCCAGAGACGAAAAGTATCTTTGTATCTGTATATCTGTGCGGCTGTCTGTGCCAGCGTGTGTATCTTGGACATTTAGCCAAGGTAAAAACACACACATACGCAAAACGAATTTATTTTTAAAATTCGAACAAAATGAAGAAAAAAAATTAAATTTCCTCTCAGATCATATAACACTTTTTGGTTTTTGGTACGACTCGACGCTCGAATCGGATGAATATATATATTCCTGTCTTGCTGTGGTTTTCTTTATTGTTGTTCCTATTTTGTTGTTGTTGTTGTTGTTGCTGCTGCTGCTACTGTTGTTGTCGCTTTTGTTGTTTCTTTTGTAGTTATTGTTGTTGCTGCTGCTTTTTCTTTTGCTTTTGATTTTGGGGTTTTCTTTGGCTTTTGATGTTGTGGTTGCAAATGCCTGGGGAGCACTCAAATATAAGTATTTTTAGCCATTGCGCCAGGCAAAAACCAAAACGAAAAAATTGTACAAAAAAAAATTCAAATACATTTTGCATTCAAAAAAAATTGGAAAAAAATTTTCATTTTGTTGTAGAGTTTTGACGGTTCATTTGATTTCACTTGATTTGGATTTCGGCTCATACAGTTTCACTTTAAAAAAATTGCCAACAAAAAAAAACGTAACTGAAACAGGATTATATAATACGGAGGAATTCCAATTTCCAATGTTGTTTCGATTTTGTTGTTGATTTAAATTGTTCGGTTGATTGATGGATTTCCTTGCTGTTCTGTTTGTTACGATAAAAGGATTTTTTCGGTTTATGTTCGAGTTGAAGTTGGTTACTTGGTTCATGGTTTTTTTTTCGCTTTTCGAAAACTTTTTGTTCATTTTTTGTTTTTTCTTTCGGTTTGACACACTCTTTTTTGATTTTGGGCAGGAAGAAGCAGCAGCAGTAGAGCAGTAGAAGGAACAGAAACAGAAAAAAAAACTTACTTAGGGAAAAAGAAACAAATTGAAATCTCAACTAAAGTCCGAGCAGCTGACGTCGTAGGAGCGAATGCTGCGGTTCGACTAAACAGACTGACGATCCAAAGCGTTGCTACACGTTATGTTAAAGAATTTTTCATCGTTCTCGTTCGCGGAAAAGCATGAAAAGCATTTACCCCCCTGCTCGGCACCCCACCACCCCGCGAATCCCTATACCAGAGGCCGCGCGAGTGCTATGCGATCGCCTGCTATATACCAGAATCGTCGCGTTAAACGAACGGGCGTGAAGAGGCCAGATATATGCCACGATGTGGCAACAAGTGGCCGGCCCAGGGGGGAATGGAGAGGGGGATGTGGCACTCAGTGACTAGGGGGATTTCGGCTGTGTGCGTGAGGGTGGGTGGCGGCAGCAATTTTCAGGTGGGCTGCAACTGAAACATAAACTTGCCTCACACATCTAAAAGATTCCAAAATGAAAATTTTCCAATTTGCCAGAGCGAGAGCGAAAAAGGAGGGGGTCGGAACAGATTTATATAGCATATTTATATGTACATAACTAGATCATGAGTATATAGCATTCTGGGTGCGTTGGCGGTTTTCGCTGGCTCTTTACACATTTGTTTTTGGAATCAAATATCGTAGAGCATAAATTTCACAGCCATTAAAATTTGGTTGCCACTCAGTTGCATATAGTCATACATATGTACATATGTATGGACCATGTATAGGCTAGGTATAGCCAGAGTTTCCATCTAGAAAATATTCGATATCGCGTGTGTTGGTGTGACATATTCGACGGGAATTGTTGCAGCATTTGAACCCCATTTCGGCCCCAGAGTGCACGCCCTACAACTCTCCCTCTTTAAATACATATCTGTACGAGTACGAATGTATATACGTATACTCGTATAAAGATCTCTATATACATATGTATGTATGTAGGTATGTGGCCCAGTGCTGACGTCGCTCGGCCTTAGGTGGCCCCCATCGCATTGCCATTTGTCTAACACTTGAATCTATTCGTCATTGTTCTGATTTTCTCTTCTTTTTAATTCTGTTTTTTTTTCCTTCTTTTTTTTGTACAATTATCCAACGGATACTTTCGCCAAATAATTTTCTATGCCCTAACTCACATTACAGTCACTTAATTAAGTCATTGGATTCATCGATTTGATCTGTAGAATAGCTGGAACTTCTACTATAGGCACAAGAGCATTTGTTTCATCACTTGATTATTACTATTACTATTACTATTACCTCCGGAAGTGTACTCATTTTGGATATAAAAGATAGTCGATTCAAGGAAGAACGTCTGGTGTGAAAAAGCATCCTACTTTAATATTCATCCATAAATGTAATACAACTTATAAAATTAATTAAAAATATTTATATAGAAGTAACTAAATTTTTAATATTAATATAATTATAATTGTTATTAAATATGTATATTTAAATAGTGTCAGTATAATCCTTCTTTCGATGATTTCGGATTCCAGTACATGGGTCTTACTTAGTCTTGCTTAGTACTTAGGTCTCACTCGCTTATATCGTAAACATAAGTATTTCCAATCTTAGCTGTACCATTTAACCTATTACTTACATTTTCATCTCACCGAAACCATGTAATATAACAATTTTTAATTTTTTAATTAGTTTTAATTTAAATTACAGAAAGTGTATATATACCTGGTATTTACCATTCGATTATAATCGGAGCATACTGCATACCAATTCCGGCGCTTACGTAAAATAATGTATTAAATATATTGTGTAGCTTACATAAATCATAAGATAACAAATAAACTGACTGAATACCGAGTATAAAAGTAGAGGCGCGGCTAACAACGTTTCCCCTCGTTGTAATTATACAACAAAAATTCTCTACATAAACATTACATAAATAACGAGTTGTCTAGGAATACAATATTTTAAGTTAGAGCTCCACTTCATTGGATCCAGGGGATAGCAGGAAGATAGTTTTGCGGCTTGAATTAAAACAAATTGACTAATCTTAAGCTTAAACAAAACAAAAATGCAATACAATACATAAGCTGGTTGGGATTTGAAAAATATTTCGTACAAAGAGTGTGAGTTAGTTAATAGAGTTTTTCTCTATGTATCTATGCATGCATGAAAAAAAAAATCTTTATAGTTTTTCGATATTTTGAGGTGCATTTCTACACACAAACAGAAGAGAAGATTGATCCATAAACTACTTTTTGTGTGTAAAGCGCAACAGATACCATAGCTAGGGTCTAGCTAGAAAATGCCTAGGGTCTAGATAATGTGCTTAAGAAATATCATGCAGACATCGGCTTAGAAGTTGCATATATGAACAATAATTATATGAAAATTGTTTGAAATGTGATTTACATTTAAATTCACACTTATTGTAGATCAGATCCCAGACTCGTCTAATAATAATAAACTTATCCCACTATCAATGTATATAGTTGGATTGTTAAGATTTTTGTTTTGATTCGGCTGTGGGAGGTAAACGTATCCGCTTGTCTCTTAAATTTAGAAAATTTTTGTATCTGCATCTTTACCGTGTGTAACGAGACGGTATGCACAATACAAATATACATATTATGTATATATCAAGATATGTATCTGTGCAGCTGTATCCGTTGGATATGGGTCGTCCGGTACGGTCTAGGTATCATGCACTGCTTGCCAAATTGTTGAATGCAATGGGACACAGGTGGGCAGGGAAGAAAAGTCGGGTGCTATAGGATAGCAAAAAGCATGTCTGCCACGGGTACGAGTATATCCAGCACAGACATCGGGCAGAATTAGTTGAACATTTCATTGCCATCTGGCTGGGTTCACGTAACAGTTTCCGTTCGATAAACAACTTTGAACTTATGGCAAACATCGGGAAAACTATTTCAATAATCTGTACAATTCTTGTACATAATATACATATATACTATATCGGATACACATATATATAGATACGGTGTGGGTATGCCTTCAACTGAATTTCAATTCGCATCATCTTCACCATCAACAACCAGAATCAGGGAATAACAAATAGCACAGTTTTCGGATTTTTGTTGTTCTATTTTTGGCCATTTGTGTGGGCGTTCTCGTCTATAGCCTTCGGTTTTAGTGCCGCTCATATGCACGAAGTCTGCCACAGTATATATGTGTATACATACATTTATTTTGTGTGCATACATGTACGTGTATTTGTTTAAATATCTTATATGTTTCTATCTATAAGTAAGCTTTCTGGGGCGATGTTTACGGGTAACTGTCGGTAATACATCCATAGATCATGAATAACATAAACAATATCGCAAATCTGCAAAAATATATTTACAATATTTTAAAATATAAGTACTTATTAATTGGGCAACAGTCTCAAAATTGCAATTTGCAAACAGAAACAGCTAAAAATATACCATATTGAAGTGAATTTCTTATTTTTGTTGCATTCAAATTCTTGAAAAATCTGCATGAAAAGTCTGTTAAAATAATAAAATAAATAAATAAAATAAATAATGTTAAATACAAAATTAAAATTTCCCTCACCACCGAAATTTTGGAATCTATGGAATATTTGCGACTGTGTGCACTGCTCAGCCTCATAAAACGAGAATACATATTTCTGATCCCATTATGCATGATTTTTTCATGGAATAGAAATGGTTCAGAGCAGTCCAGATCTCTGGACAGGCAAACATCTCTTGTAAAGAACAAACAACTCGCTGCGGTCCAAATTTAGATTCTATATATTCAATAGTCGATTTAAAAATAAGTCTTAACTAAATTAAATGAAATGAAAGCGAAGGAAAAAAATGCTAAGAAATCAAGAGGAGAAATAACACAGAAATATCCAAGAGGAAAAACACATAAAAGAAACCCCAAAGAAAAAAGCAGAAAATATAAAACCGTTTAGGAACGAAATCATATTTAGAAATTCTATATAGGACTTAGGTCTGTCCATTAAATGTATAATATTACACGTTTATTTTCAGAATCAAGTTTTTGTTTTTGTGTTTCGGCTTGTTTACAATTTGAAATGTCCACTAAAATTTAAATTTAAAAAAAAGAGAAAGAGGAAAAATGCGCTAGACTTCTACAGTTATGCATTTTAAGAATACTATTCACTGGCACTTTTACACATTGCGAATTAAAATGGCAATGACTCAATTTACTGAAATTGTATACATTTTTCAAGTAAAAGACTATTATCATATATTGTAGAAAAATCATAGTAATATAGTAAGATATTTCCATATTTCTTTTAAATTTACATGCACTGCCGCTCACTTAAAAAGCGGCCCCTTCGTTTTTCATAGATAAAACTCGATTTCTTCCAAAAAACAATTGTTAAAAGAGTTCAAGTTATGTTTTATTTTTTATATTAAAGTATTTAAAAAATACGAGGAAAATATGCAACCTTATAGAACTTAATTAGATGTTTTTTTGCATTTCCATTCTAGAGTTGCGTTACATTCGTATGACAAAATGTTAAAAAGCATATAGGAAACGGTTCAAGTACAAAATAATAATTTTTTTTTTTTTAATGATAAAATAAATATTGAGCGTTAATTTTTCAAGCTATTATGTACATATGTATGTATGTATAAAAACGTTTCCTGTTTTTATGTTGATATCTGACATACGTTAATACGTTACATTGCGTTACAAAATTCCTCGATAACACTACTCGACAAAATCGAACTTTTTTTTTCCTCAAGGATCCAAACCGACTTTTTCGGATAGATATGGAGATTTAAAATTTTTAAAGAATTATGGTTTTTTTCTATGGCAGAACTTTTTTTGAAAAATTTTTGAAGTCTGGTATTTTTTTTTAAAGCTTTTTCAGAGGTAGCGCTTGTTTTTTCACATAACTCAAGTATCTTTCATCTGGTTTTTAAGAACTTTAATATTTTGAAAAGATAATTAAAACAGCTAGAAGATAAGCTCGAACACTTTGTGATTTCAGCTTACCGTCTGGGAAATATAAAGCATTGAAATGCAAAAATGATGATTTTTGTGCGGTATTATTTACGAAATTTTGACTTTAAAAACTCAGGAAAAGTCGAAAAAAAATTATATCCTGTGTTTTCTATTTTTTTGTGTAGAGGTGCATTAATTTGGCGTCGTTTAAGGTGTCGCTCATTAAAATCTATGGAGAGACTTTGGAGCTAAAATTCGTTAACCAAACCTGAAAAATGGAAAAAATGAACAAAAAATACCTTTTTGAAGGTTGCGGGCCCAACTGCCCATCGGGAATTGCGATCGCGATCAGTTACCAAATGTACAACCCATTTTCGTTTGCTTTGTTCCCAATTGGCAGTTGGGCCCGCAACCTTCAAAAAGGTATTTTTTTTCGACTTTTCCTGAGTTTTTAAAGTCAAAATTTCGTAAATAATACCGCACAAAAATCATCATTTTTGCATTTCAATGCTTTATATTTCCCAGACGGTAAGCTGAAATCACAAAGTGTTCGAGCTTATCTTCTAGCTGTTTTAATTATCTTTTCAAAATATTAAAGTTCTTAACAACCAGATGAAAGATACTTGAGTTATGTGAAAAAAACAAGCGCAACCTCTGAAAAAAGCTTAAAAAAAAAATACCAGTTTTCAAAAATTCCTCAAAAAAAAGTTCTGCCATAGAAAAAAAAAAAATATCATCAAACCATTTCTAAGCCCCATATCTTTAATAAAAAGTTGGTTTTGTTCCTTGAGGAAAAATCGTGTTGACTAGTGTAATAAACGTTAAACGGGAATGCCGTGACTTGTGCCGCGTCTCTACTTTTATACCTGGTAATCAGTCAGTATATATATCTATAAGCTTAAGTTTTAAGTAAGCTAAACAATATAATTAATAATTTTGCGTAATTTTATTTAAGCGCCGGAATTGGATTCGGAGCCGAAGCCGATCCTCTGTCTTATCTATTTTATTTATATTTTCGAATATTTTATCTGATTCCATTTATTTTCAAACGTTTCTTATCCCGCTATATCTGGCTCTATCTTACTTCTCGCAGCAACTCCATCCGGTATAACTCGCTTTAACTGCACGGGGGCGGGGCGAAACAGTCTCATATCACATGGGTCTGGAAAAAAAATTTGGTTGCTTTAACTTTTATAAACTCTGAGAACTAGACGCTAATCGGGACCGACAGACGAACTGACATGGCTATATCGACTATTCTATGGATGCTAATCAAGAATATATATATTTTATGGGGTCGGAAACGTTTCCTTCTGTGCACTAAACACATCACAGCGGGTTCGACCACAAAACTAATATGTCCATTAACTCATCGAGTACCGGGTATAAAAATACCCCGTTAGTCGAGTTTCTGTTTAATATGTGAGAGACTTTGAGGGAAAGCTTTTATCAACAATCATTTTTCTTCTAGAAGATAATAGTAAAAGAAAAAGAAAAGAAAAAAAATAACAAAAATGTGAACATTTTAATAGGTATCACAACAAAGTTAATGAAATAATATGTCAATTGTCAATTTTAACTTTTCATGCCTTTTGGCCTGTTGGACTTATTGGCAAAAATGCCCATATAGACACACATATGTACATATGCATGTACATTTTATATGTAAATTAGGGGGCAAACGCCCTGCTCACTCGCCTCGCTCGTTCGCCAACCCCCAAGTTTAAAAGTTGTTTATTTTCCTTTATTACAAATTTTTTTTTTATTTGTATCATTTCAATTATATCCATAAAACCATAGTCTCGTATATGATACACCCGGATTCAAAATGTGTGCATGAGGTAATCCTCGCTTTTGCCATTCAACTGAATACATCCAGCATATTGTTTGACCGAATACGTGTAATCTCATTAAAGACTTACATTTTCGTTTGTGTTGTCATTGAGTTTTGGCCTGTTAATAGTAGAGAAGTTATCTCCTGCCACTTTGGATTACATGTAATGTAATTAAGGTAATGTAAGAAAAACATAGCATCCTATATGTATTCTTGTATGACGTGGATATGATGATGGTAGAATTATGGAATTATCAATTTCATGCGGGTTCGCCATTATTGATAGCGACTCTCAAGTGAATATATTCTTCTGCACGCAGTTTCTTTTGATTAATAATAAATAAATAAATAAATTGTTGGAATAGCTCAATAAATCGTTGAATAATGATATCCCGACCGCGGCGAATTATCATACGATATGCATAAAAATCCATCGAACTGACTTTCTGGTTTGTTTAGACTCCTGTTGCGGGATCTCGTTTTTTAATATTAATAATCCTTGTCACTTCCAGCAAATTATTGGACATTGGAGAGCGTCATATAATCTGTGTGTGTCGGCGATTAACTCAAGACTATTATTTTTTCTTTGAATCACAATTTCTCGAGTCGCTGTGCAATGGCCAACCATGATTCCAGCATCGTCGTCAACCACAGGGGCATTGAATCTACGTACGTACTCACCATCTGCTGTTTTATCAGGATTGATGACAATAGCGTGATTGTCACTTTCCAATTTGTGCATGTGTGATTTTAATAATTTCAATAATTCATTGTGCTGATTAAGTAATTCGTCCAGCTCTCGAACTATGCGCCTGGATATTGCCGAATTGAGGTTATGGTAACCGCAACGTGTATCTACGCTATTGGCGAGTGCGCAATTTTGGTCCTCAACACCCATGAAGTATTTTTGTAAAAACTTATTTTTGGCATTGGCAGCAATGAGCCTACTTTGTGGTACACTTGTCCTTTAATTTTAAATGTGAAATTGGATTGTTGACCATTTTCCGCAGTATTGTTGACTATGTCTGATTCTCCGCACAATGTCATTTGGAAGCATGAATTGTACTTTCAAATTGATTTCATTGTCACTACTTGTTCAAAAATCATTAAACATATGTTATGTCACAAAACACACTGACAGCTAAATCAAAGCAATCCTTGATCAAAAAACACTAAAAACCCATACCTAAAACAATTAAAAGTTAATGGGTGGCAATATGAAGATCAAAATTACTTTACGACCTCTCTCTGGCCTACTTTTGGGAGGTGGGAGGAGTTCAACCACAAACACGAGATTTCGATATATATAAAGAAAATAAAACTAAGTTATTTTTCACTTCAAAATATTTAAATTGTTGATAGGTTGGCGACAATTGCTCGCAGTGATGCGCCCAACCCCAGCCGATATATCGATATGGGCATATCGATAAAACCCATGCGGCTTGCCGTGCAACTGTGATAATTGTTCGTACCAACCCCCCATCACCAACACACTGCAAATTTTTTTGAACAAAAAAACTCGGCAATTTCTGAAAACAAAAACAATTTGCGCGTGGAAAGAATATAGACAATAACAAAGAACAGTAGCGATTGCCATAAACTTGGACTGTAGTTGTAAGTGAGTGAGTGAGTGAGTGGCTGCTGATGTGGGTTTCGCAATCCTGACTGGCTAGGCTTATCATTTGCCCACCACCTTTCGATTTGTCAATCGGGGAATAGATTTAACCGCAGCAGAGCCTAACACAGCGCAGTGCATTTGTGTGTGTGTGTGTGGTGTGTGGAGATCTGTCGCCGTCATGGCCAGCAGCACGGAGCCGGAGAACAAGCCACCGATACTGCACATCCTGGTGGTGGGCTTCCACCACAAGCTAGGATGCCAGGTGGAGTTCTCCCATCCGCCGCTGATAGCCGGGTCCAGTGGCCGCAACGAGTGCCCATCCGGCTGGAAGTATTTGCCAACGCTGGCCCTGCCCGATGGATCGCACAATTTCCTGGAGGACACAGTGTTCTTTAATCTGCCCAGCCTGTACGAGCCGGCGGCAAGCATCTATGGCGTCTCCTGTTACCGCCAGATACCCGTGGAGAAGCTGAAAATCCGCACAGCCGATGTCACACGAAGCACAGTGCAGAAGTCGGTCTGCATATTGGCCCGCCAGCCAATCTACGGCTATATTGAGGTGAAACTGGCCCTGATAGCCGACGCATTCTTTGACCAGGGCGACTTCAGTTGCACGGACCTGCTGGTCAAGGCGTATCAGCAGCTGAATGCCTGCCTGCTGGACGATGAGTCACATCGCCCGCTGCGTCACTTCCATGTGGGCCTATCGCTGCGCGAAATCGTCCTACACTGGCGCCACAAGACACTGATACTCTTCAAGCTGCTGCTGCTGCAGCGTCGCGTTGTCTGCTTCGGCTCTCCGGTGCGTGGTATGTGTGTGCTCATACTGGGCATGGCCTCTCTGGTGCCGCGCCTGCTGGAGAAGGGCTTCCAGGAGGTGGCCTGTGTGCGCACCTCCCGCCCCCTCTCACCCATGCCAGACTTTACCGACTCCCTGCAACGCGAGGCGCAAGCCCTAGCCGCCGCCGTCGCCTCCTCCGAGGCTGGGGCCGCCACCCAGGACGAGCCCAAGCTGACGCCCGAAAGCGCAACGGCGGCCGAGGGCGAGGCGGAGGACCTGGCTCTAGTTTCTTCGGCCGCCTCGGCGGGTTCCCAATGCAGTGGCGACACCTCACCCCACTCCACACCGAATTCGCAGTCGCAGGACTCGAATTTTGCATCCTCCTCGTCCCATCGAGACTCGAACGGACGCAACAGTTCGCTGACGCGCGAGGCCAGCGTGGATACACTAGCCTGTAAGTAGAATCCGAATGAATCGCCATCAGTAACGTAACCCTCTGCATTCCACAGCCAACCTGGCCGCCCTGTGCTCTGTCAATCCGGATGAGTACCGTGCCCCCGTTTGCATCTTTGCCAGCGGCAATCTCTGCCTGCCGTATTTGTCGTTGCCCTACATGGATCTGCTTAGCGATCCTATGGTCCTCTCCTATGTCATTGGCACCTCGAATGTTCTGTTCCAGCAGAAGCGACAGCTGGCCGACGTTTTGGTTGACATTGAGGCGGCCAATCTGGATGCACACGATCCAGAATTGCGTCGCCAGTTGGTGTTGAGCACCGAAGACTTGCGCTACATGGACTACATCATGAAGCACGTGCAAACGCCCAAGGAAGATGCGGAGGGCAGCGAGTATTGGATACGGGAACAGTTTCAGGGTTACATTCTGGCCCTACTACGCACCGCGGTGGCTCCAGGTAGGTGCCGTACCCCATGTTCCTGGACGGAACCCACTAATGATGAGTTCTTTGTTAGATTCCACGCCCAAAGACAACGATCATTTCAATGCACACTTTATAGGCGCCTTCAAGCGCACCCAATGCTATCAGGAATGGTTTGATGTGCGACCCGAACCCGAATTTTTTGAAGCACTACCCGCTGGCCATCCCTTTGCGGGCACCCTATCCGTGACGGATATGAAGCTGAAGCTAGCGCAGTGAGTAACAGATCGATCCCACGCCTAATCATTCCCCATCTCACGTCTCTCTCTCTCTCTCCCTCTCCTCCCATTTAGGACCATGCAGAACAGCGAGAGTGGGAGGAAAATCAATCAGGCCGTGAACACCACAAGTCGAGCGGTTGGCGGTGCCATTTCGCAGGCCAAGGGCGCCTTCTCCAGCTGGTGGTCCTCGATAACAACAGCACCAGCGAATCCCGGCAATGGGGCTGGCACTGAAAGCGACGATGGCGAAGTTGCGGCAGCAGCAGCGGCGTCCGTGGTTGTGGCTGCTGCCCAAGAGATCTCAGTCACATTCCAGAATCACAAAGATGCTGAGGACTTGGATATAGCTGGGGTGAGCATACACCTGGCTGGCCAGGTCCAGGGCCAAGTCCAGGACAACAGCAACAGCGCACCCCTGGAGGAGGCGCACGAGTCCCGGAATGTGTCCATGGAGCAGCAGCAGGGAATTGTGGAGATCGGTCGCGAGGCAGAGCTGCTCGACAAGACCGAAGAGAGCCCGCACTCGAGCATATCTCAGCCGCCACTGCGGCCTGGCTGTGGCGCTGATGTGGCAGCCTCAACCTCTGCCCTGGAGCGTAACAATGGAGACGTTTTCATTGTCTGAGCGGCAATACAGGGAGCAGGCAGAGCGGCAAGCGGCAGTGTATAAAACAAAAAACTTAACTAAGCCTATAATGATAATTATTTAATTTATTACGAAACAAATTTGTGTCTCAGTCTCAATGTCTCGATCGTTTTTATTTTCTATATTTTTCCTCCCCCTTAATTGGCCAAATAATAATATTATTTAATATTTATATGTAGTCCCCTTGCCCACCCGCCACAAACAAACACACACACACACACTCAATGTATGTATGTATATGTACTATATTCTATATGCTATATCTTTAAACCCCACATATGTAAAGCTAAACCGTTCCAAGTGCAATTTGTAATCCAAACAAAACAAAAACTTCATCCGCGTGGCAATAAGCAACTCAAAGAAATCAATCGTATTTATGATGGGGAAAAGGAGGACTCCAGCAGCTGGACATCTCGAACAAACGTTACCTATGGCGTCTTTGTCGAGTCCTGTGGGTCCTGTCCAAAGCCCTGTTTACTTTTAACCCCAAACCACAAAATGTATTCCCAAAATAAAGCAAAAACCATATGAAATGTGCAATTAAAATCAAATCATTTACTTCTTCATTTTACATTTGCACAATCGAAGAAGAAGCTGGCTATGCATACAGCCAGACTGTATTACGTTGTTAATAGATAAACGTGTTGCCTCCACAGCAGCAGCAGCAGGATGAGATGAAGGTAGAGCCAGCGTCAGAGTTCGCATCCACTTCCAAAGTCCTACCGCCTTTTAGCGGAGCCTAACGCATTTTCCCCGATTAATTCCAGCGCCTTTCCAGCTAGCCACGACGTCAAGTCTTCTAGTTACGAGTAGAAAGGAGAAATCTACTGCGGTTGGATCATCCCTTTCTCTGGAGTCTAGACTCTAGGCGGCTTCAGGCGGGAGACTGTATTTTCCATTATGCGCATTTGGATACATCCAAGTCCAAGCCAGAAACGGGAAAGATATACTTTACACGGCAATGAAATACTTTATTAACAATCAAAAATTAAAAACACAAAAGCTTCAGAGGCAGGACTCCAGTATGGCCTGTAATACCACATCGAAGTTGGGGATTTCGGTGCTGTGGATCTGCTGCTTGGCTTGGGACAGCTTCTTCTCGTTCTCCTCGATCGTAAGCTGCACAGCCTTGAGCTCCTCTTCGGCCTCGGTCAGCGTTTGTTCGTAGTTATCGAGGTAGATATTGCGGGCATGCAGTGCCTGCTGCTGACGCAACTCGGCGGCCGTCAGAAGGTCCTCGTTCTGTTGCTTCACGCTCTGCAGCAGGCTGTGCTGCTCGCATTCCTGGGCCTGCAGATGCTCCAGCCGGGTGGCCAGCTCGTATTGACTGTCGATCAGCTGCTGCTCGTCCTGGGCAAACGTTTCGAGCTTGCTCTTGTGGCTGGACTCCATGTGGGCCATTGCCTGCTTCTGTGCGCGCAACTCTAAGCCCAGCGTGGCCAAGCTGGTTTCCAGCTTGGCTTTGGTCTGGATTATATTGATTTTCTGCTCCTCTACGTGCTTGCAGCGGCCAGCGGTCTGCTGGCGACACAGGTGCAAACGATCGGCCAGTTTGGCCAGACGCTGATGCCCATCCAGCAAGTCCTCGTGCCTGGGCTGCAGCGAAAGAGTCAGCTCCATTTTGCCATTGCCGCTGGCCTTGCAGATCACCGAATCCATGCAGATGTTGCGCGCATGGCAATTGAACTGCTCGATCTTGTCCAGGAGCTTCTGCTTGGAGCGCGACAGCATTACCTGCTGGTTGAGCTCACGCTCTGTGATCTCCTTGATCTGACGCTCGTAGACCTTGGACTCGTTGCTGCGATCTGTGCACTGCACCTGCAGATCCTTCAGCTGCTGGGCCGTGTACCTCTGGCTGGACACGGTCTGCTGTATGTGGCGCAGCTCCTTTCTCAGCGCCTTGATGTCCGCTGTCTTCTGCTTGGCATTGGAGCGCAGCTCCTGGATCGAATCCCGCTTCATGGCGTCCTCCTGCTGAAGGGCCTGCAGCTGCTGCCCGAGCTGATCCTGCTCGCGGCTGAGGCTTTCCAGCTGCTGAAACTTCCTGCCATCGCCGGGCAGAGCTTCCTCCAGCTTCAGCTCGAGATCGCTTAGCTTCGTTTTGAGGGCATCGATGTCCGCATCCAAGGCCCGGCCATCGGCCAGATCGCACTTCCTGCTGATTACCTTGTCTCTGGTCCTGGCCTGCAGCAGCGCCTCCTCCTCTTTGTTCTCCTGGTCCCAGAGGAAGAAGCAGGCCGTGGATTGTACCAACAGCAGCTCAGTCAGCTCCTCGTCCAGCACCATGGCTGGACACTGAGTGGTGGACATGGCTATCGACTCGGAGGCCATGCTATGCAGGTAGCCGCTGTGCTGATCGGCTATTTCCATAAAGGGGAAATCCCTGCCCTCCTCCTCGGCCTCCGGATGTGGGGCAAAGTCCATCAGAAAGTCCAGCATCACAATGACATGACCGAACGAATGCTGTGCGGTTGGCGTCATCAGCGACGACTTGTTCACCTGGTACGGATAGTTGAGCTTCTGCATCGTATTCATAATGTCCTCCACATGATTGCTGCCCACCGTCACCCGATTCCGCGAGATTTGTTGAAAGAAAAAATTAATTATGCCCACAAACTGCTTCGTTGTCATCTGGCGCAGGCCCGAGCCGCGATTGAAGAAGTCGCCGGTGATGCCCTGTATGGCATGGCTGGGTAGCATGGCGTGCAGGTAGTCCTGGATCTGTTGCGACTTCTCTGCCACCCATTTCTTGTTGGAGTGGTGCGGCACCTCAGAGCCCATGCGATGGCTGCTCATGGGTGTGCGGATCGGCGGCAGACCCATCTGGCTGCCGCGATCTCGTTCCAGGCACAATGGCTGGCCCAAGCGTGAATGCGATGGCCTGATGTATGAATGTACAAAAAAAAGAGTAATGAAAACCAATCTGGCCACCGACTGCATGGCTATCATCATTACCTTTTGGATATGCCACTGACCTTGGGCTTCATGGGTGTGGGCGTGGCCATGCTGCGTGCGCCTAGTCTGCAAGGAGGCACGACCCGACAGGGGGAGAGGGTATTTATTACAAAACAAAACAAAAACACTGAAAATTAAATTTGTCATCCTCCAACCTGGTCTGCCGCTTGTCCCCGTTGGCCCCATCTTCGTGGGCTTCCTCGCGGAACTCGCTCGTGCGCCGGGGCATAGCGCGGTACATTTTGAGCTCTCAATTACTTAATTACACTTGTGAAAATTCAGTTTATTTATTATTACTTTTGTTTGCGCGTAAAATACTTGAATATTCAGCATCGCGCATAAGTTGGCTGCGCATGCGGGCGATATATCGATAGCTGATCTAGTTCATGCGATATATCGATAGCAGATGTGAGAGCACCTAGAGCCCGCCAAACGTAATTTCAAATCAGAGAGTGGGTTTCTTTCTTTATGAACGTTTTGCTTTCGTTTATTCCAACATATTAAATTAATTGGTATTATTGTTTCAAGTATTACACAATAATGATGCCCTTTCGTTTACGATGTACATTAATTTATAATTATTGTTATTATTATAACTAAATATCGATCACATTTCCTTTCAGAACGTCTCTCATTCTCATCGTTTTCATTATCCCTGTTCGCATTTTTTTTACAGAACGCACACGCACTTTGCAACATTTCTCGGTTTTAAGGAAACAAAACAAACAAGCAAAAAAAATGCGCACGCTTTAACTTTAAATAGATACAATCTATACAATATACACTTAAAAGAGGAATATACATGCATGCACGCGCTCATCTCCACGCCACGTCTTAACTAATATGCAATAATAATAAATATCGTTTTGAATTGTGTTCAATTATTACTTCTTTCTCAGAGGCTGGGCTGTGGTGGGCAGGGCGGTAATGGTGAGAGAAATAATAATAAAAAAAATGGGAAAAAAAATTAAGCGAGATTTGCAAAAATCAAATCTACGCTAATACTACACATTGTTTATGTTTTTGTGTGTTACGTTTGTAAATTGTAGGTGTACATGGGACTAACAAGGAATTAAGTATGTTTATTCTATATTTAGGACTATTTTGCATTTACACGATTCAATCATTACTTTTTGGCTGCCTTAAGTTTAACAAAAGTTTAAAGTTTAACGCAAAAGGAACAAGAACAAGAACCAAATTAGGGGTACGGTAAGGGGAGCCAATGCCATTACATAAATGTGTGTTCCGTTTTTCCGTGTTATTCACCCGGTTGTTATCCCCCATTTTGTATATGTATATATTTCTTTAAATTGTGTATAATATTGTCCTAAAAGCCTTAAAAAATATTATGCAGCCACGCCTGCCATGCATACAATATGTACATACATATATGTATATATAGGCGTGTATATATATACCATATACTCGAACATAACTTCATCTGTAGAGCAAAAATTAGGGAGAACACAAGCAAAAGCCATGTGAAGTGAAGGACAGGACATACAAAACATGGAAAATATTCTGTGTGTGTGTGTGTTGGTGTTTTGGGTGTTTTGGGGGTTTCTACTGGAGTGCTTGTGGTGTGCCAGGGCGTGGGGCACTTGGGACTGGTCTATACATACAATTTCTAGGATTTCATGTTGCTGTTTTCTATTCACTTTAGGTACATAACAGTTCTTTATATTGATTTGCGGCTGCTTTCCTTTCCTTTAATTTCACTTGTTTTCTGTGGTTTCTATTGCATTAGTTTAGAAGGAAGCATTCCCCCACACCCTTTAGTTGGGTGCATTCAGTGCATTCTCAACGCCAGCTCCATACTGCATACCCACGGACATGGTAAAGATCCACGCGACGGCCAGCAGACTGCTGCCCAGCAGATCGCCCAGCGCCGTCAGATAGGGTATGGCCGAATTGTCCGGATCGATCTTCCACTTCCACATTGCATGCACAATAATGTGGGCAATGTAGAGCAGCAGCGTTACCTACGGGCGCAGAAGTCATTAATTTTCTGCCATTTTTAAGCGGGAGGGGGGAGGTGTTTTCCCTACCTGTATGAAACTGGCCAGTAGATAGGAGAGCATAAACACCCAGGACACTGTTGAGGTGTGCATATTTAGGTAGTCAGCCGCAAAGATAAACAGGACATTGCCCGGTATGGACATGGCAATGAGTATCCTTGCCGTCTTTGCATAGGGAACTGCAAGGAGACAATAAGTGGAATTATTACTCACGTTCGTTTTGAAATGTAATCCTCGTTCTTACCTCCTTTGAATAACGCCTTCCAGGGCCACTCCCAGATCTTCGTGTGCGGTGGTATAATGCCAATAATTGAGCTCTGATGCAACATTGTCGATATCTTGCTGGCCTGCACCGACACCAGATTCCCGCCAATTCCATTGATGATCGGCTGAAAGACCACAAAGCCATCGAAGACCTCCACAGCAGCATCCAACACAAGGCCACCAAGTCTGCAAAAAAAATACAGTGATAAAATGAGTTGTGATTTGATTTTGATTTTGATTTGGGAATTAAAAATTTGCAATCGTAGAAAATGTTCCTGCAAAGTCATGCCAAATAATTACTGCTCCATTGGGAATTCTAATTCTGCTTTTAGTTCTAATTATAGTATGCAATATTGTGCTTGTGTCTCCCGCAATTGACCTGCTGCCAAAACGCCAGTCAGGGACATCCATAACAAGTGGCTAAAAACTTCACGCGGTCATTCCCGTCGACAGATTTATCAGATTTATTTATAAATACACACACAACAATCTGCGTTGTGGAGTAGTAGTAAAGCGCTTGCCGCCTGGACATGATTTGGCATTAATGAAGCCTTCCTCCGATCGATATCTAAATATAGTCAGCAAATCTTGACGAATTTCTGGTCTATGGGGATTTGTGCTTATCATGGCCTCGATTCTCGATGCTTGAGTGGGTTTTTTTTTTGTTTGACGGCACTTGATCGAGCAACTTACCCACTTATGCAGAGGGCCGACAGCACTGGCACCCAGCCGCTCTTCAGCACCGGGCGCGTGTACTCGTTCCGCATCACAATCAGCACCCACATGGGCAACAGCACCAGATAGCAGGTGATCACAATGAAAGTGATCCACAGATGGGTCTCTAAACAGAACAGGAAAATAATACAATCAATATGGCTTATAATACAAAGGGAGGAGAAAGTAAGAGACTCACTTATGTTCTCATAAAGCAGCGAGGCAATAAAGGAGAGCAGACTTATGGACACCACATCGCCGATCGAGGCGGCCAGCGGTGTGGCCAGGTTATCCGGATTCAGATGGTATTTCTGCGAGAACAGAATTACAGCCACCAAAACGAAATCTAATGACAATAAATAGCTGGTTAAATACCCCAGGTATTGATCTTACAATGTGTTTTCTGCACTTACCCAGCACAAAGCACGATGAGGTGGCCGTGAACATGGCCGAGGCTGTCAGCAACATCACGTTCTCAAAGTAGAATTCACCTGTCATGGCCGCGCCCACACTCACAGCGAACATGGCCACCAGAAAGGAGGCAACGGTGGCCTGGACCTGCACCAATGCTATATTACCCACAATCATTCGCACCACATCCTGCCGGCTTGTCATATTCCCCAGATTCACTTGTGTGGACAGACGCGACGCGAGGCACATGTCCAGATTTCCCTTCAGACCCAACAGCGCCGGCACCAGGATAAACAGCTCGCTCACATTCTTAAAGACGTACCATTTCTGGGGAGGGGCGAGAGAATAAATACAGACATACATTATATTTATATAGCAATAAATGAAGATATGACAAAGTTATATGACACTCTTTATGGCTGTGTAAATTGAAGCTGTCTGTGTGTCTGTCTCAAGTCTGGCGATTTCCAAACATTTTCAGTTCTGTTCGGGCATTGGCCGCCTGGAACTGGCTTCGGTGCCAGTTTGGCCCAGAACTTTTACCATCCCAAGCGACCCATCAATTAGCAGGCAAATTAAACACTTTACCATCCACATTCGCAGACAACGATAAATGATAAATCCTACCACATAAAAATGTACATATGTACAAGCTGGGACGTAATTTGGGAGGGCAGGCGAGGTAAATAAATTTAAAAATAAGCCTTTAACTGGGAAATACTTATTATTGTTCTTTCTTTTTTTTAAATAATTAATTTACTTTCATTCGGAAGATGGCTAGGGGCCTCCAGACACCTACAAAATAAAAATCCGGCCCTGTATTCAATAGTTCGCTTATGGGATCAAAGATTGTAAGTTTGAATACGACTTTGGCTTCAAATACTTCAAGTATGATTTTTAAAAGCATTTCAAGTGGGAATTTATCTTCGTTCTTTTCTTTATCCAAAGACAATAATTTATTTGATGGAAAAATTCTTCAATGAGTAATTTTTATTTTTTTTTGTCGTGCATTTTGCAATTTGGAAATTTTCCCACACAAAGGCGTATACAAAGAGCACAAAAACTCGAAGAAAAAGATTGTTATTAATTATTTATAATTTTCTTTTTGGCTTGGGCTTTTGTGTATACCTTTTTGTTGTGCTCGGACAATAAAGCAATTAACATTTTTGTTTACAATTTACAATTGCCGCAATTTTGATTTTCGGTTTGCCTTTCGTGTTGATTTTCTTAGCGTCTTATCGGCAGTTAATAGACGTGTCAATAGACGCGACGAGAACTCCCGAGATTTATCAGCTGTATTTTTGTTTGTTTATCTATCTGGGAATATTCCTGTCTCTGTCTTACCTCGACTTTTCCAAGAACAATGCCAGCCCCGATGGTTCCAATGCCGGCCAGGAAGAACGGTATGGAGACCTGCAGCAGGATCGTTGACCATTTCTCCTGCTTGATCCCGGGCCGATTGAGTGCCAGCTTCTCCTCGGAACTGCCATTGATCCCAGCGATGCTGGCTGCGTCTGCTGCCACCAGGGCATTGGGGCCGCCTCCTCCGCTTCCGCTGCCGCCACTGCCGCCGCTTCCCGCACCTCCGCCGCCAGCACTCGCCGCACCAGGATCCGGTTCGGAGGATGCTATGGACGTCGTGATGATTGAGCTTAGTGAACCAGTTGTCGAATGTGGTAGGCCGGACAACTTCTCATTGTCGGGATCTGGTTACGGGTATGGTTACGGATCGGATCGGATCGGGGAGAAAAGAAAGTGGGTAGCACAACAAGATGCAGGGTTAGTACATAAATATTTAGGGATATTTTCAAGGGAAGGTTGCAAAGGATCAAAGATCGAGTGCGTGTGGGGTTGATGGGTGGTGGTTGCTGGGTCTCTCATGTCTCATGGCTCATGTCTCATGCACGGACCGTGTGTGGCATATTGTGTTTTTGTGTGTGTGTGTGTGTGTGTGGCATGCATTTAAATTTAGCATTATGCAATTAGCAAGGCAATTAATCAACATCACTATAAATTATTTGTTTGCATGTGTGAAGATTCTGCGGAATATTCTCTTGTCTGTGGGTGTTTTTTGTTTTTCTTTTATTTATCTCAATATATATTTGGGTTTTTTTTTTGTTATCTCCCTTCCAGCTGTTAGTCGCGAGTGTTCTTCTCTGCTGCTGCTGCCTCGGGGATGGAAACTCGTTTTGAATAAAACCGTTTTTTGTATTATTTGTTGTCTGCTCGAATCCGAATCCCCCCCGTTTATTGTATCCAAAGTTCCATAAACCACAAATCGCTCGGCCATAAACAAATTCGCCAGCCATTCGTCTGGTATAGCGACAATTAAACATTTCAACCGCAAAAAAATATACAATTAAAACTGCTGCCATGGAGGTGATACGCGAAACGCGTGTCGCGTTTACGCCTCGACTGCTCGACCAGACCACTCCATTACCCATTAATGAAATTATTATTGTGCACAAGATCAAATAAATTTAAATTATAAAGAAGAAAAAACAAACAAATAAATAAACATTTAATTGGGTAACAATTTCTTAGGGCCATAATTTGATCAATTTACGTTGGATCTTTCTGTGCAATCTATGGAATGGGCAGGATATTTGGGTGCCCTAAGATCTACTGTATGTGATTCGAATGTGTACTACAGCGGTGGGCATTAATACCATTGCTCCTTTTGCTCCCACTGCTCCGAAAAACGGATGCACAAGCGAAAAGAGAAACAAAACAATCCACTAGAACTTTAAAAACTTTAAAGCATTTATGCTACACTCGAGTTGCTCTGATTGAGTTTTTGCCTTTCTCTTACTTGGTTATCACAAATATACTTCTCTTTTCTTTTTCAAATCCACAGAGAGACAAACGGATGGAACAGCTCTTAAACTCTTGATATAAATCTACAACTTAAGCTTTCGTTAGAGGAATAACGAGTATACGTTTAAAATATCCACTAAAAAATATAATTCAATCTGTCAGGAGTGTTTATCTGTCATTCCGACTGTCAGGCATGGGAATGACAAGATCTAAATTCCTGCAACTTTAAGAAGAACAGAGACATCTTACATTTAAGCGTACAGATGTTAAATCTAATCCAGGAAACATGTTTCTCCTTTCCTTTAAAGTTTAAACGAACAGAATGAACAAAGAGAAGCAGCATGCAATAATTACAAAAATTATACAAAAATGGATGCTTCTACGCGTACTCTTACGGGACAAATATCTTACAAATTGAATGCTAGAAAAAAAATACATTTTTTGGAAAACATATAATATTGCTTGTAGCAATTATTGTCTAAAATTGAAGGCTAAAAATAATTATTAATATTTGTGCATAAAATTTAAATATTGATCAAAGATACTGCGAGAGAGAGAGAGTATTCATAAAAGAGAAAGGGAGAGAGAGTGTACGCAAAAAGAGGAAGCAAACAAATGGAGAAAAAATAGATAGCTAGAAAAAAGGATCCATTGATCCTTGCTTTTTGTTGTCTGTGTAGCCAGCCCTCAAAACCCAAAATTAAAATAAAAGCAGAGGCCTACCTATACGAGACGACGCGTTAGTTGAGGTTTGAGAGAGCATCCGCTTGAAGGATTATTTTTGGTGGCAGGATGGCGGGGATTGAGGGCTTTGGGGTGGGGCATGGGGGGTCCACTCACCGTTTCCATTGAAAATGGTAAACAATTTAAATTTATCATCCGATGCCAAAACATCTAGTGGCGTGGTTGCTGTCAGTGTGGACAATTGTTGTTCGTATATTGGTGGTGTGGCATATGCGGATGGTGGCGTTGTTGTTGTTGTGTTTTTGTTGTTTGTATTATTATTGTTGTTGCTGTAGTTACTATTATTATTATTATTGTTATTGTTGTTGTTGTTGCTGCTCATATTCATGTTGATTGTGGTGGGTGGCGGATCATCATTAATCGCTGCTGCCGTTGCTCCCATTGCTGCTCCCGTTGCATAATCGATCGTTGCATCGTTCACCATTTGTGGATTGGCATAGCCGGAGAGGCGTCGCACATTGAGCGGCGTCAGTCGATGTTTCAGCTCATTAGGTGTTGTGTTTGTGGTTGTGGATGGTGTTGTATATGGTGTTGTTGTGGCTGTGGATGGTGTGGTGGCTGTGGATGGCGGTATCTCATGCTGGTTGGGTTGTGTCTGATTGTGCGGCAAGTCTGTTGTCTGTTCGTTGGGTAGCGACATTTTTGCATTTGTTACGTTTGTGTGTGTGTGTGTGTGTGTGTGTAGGTGTGTTTTGCGTTTAGCGGGTGTGTTCTGTCTTTTATTTATTTATATTGCAGCGTGCAATAATCTGTTTCTAAACTAAAATTGAAACTAATCCCTGATTTCTGCTGTGTTGTGGATTGCCTCGAAAATAGGTTTTTTTTTTTTTTTTGTTTAATTCAACAGAACAAATCTTAAACAACTCTAAACACACAAAATAATCATCAACTGTGTGTGTGCGTGTGTGTGTGTGGGTGCTTTAATAAATATAATATAATTTATATTTTGTTTTTTTTTTTAGATTTAATAATTATCTATCTATCGGTTTTGCATACTTTTTTGTTTTTGGGCTTTTTTTCGGTTTTTTTGTTGAGCTTTTCTTATAATGGTTTTTTTCTATGACTAAACACAAAAAAAGTATGGTAGTTTAAATATCACACGATTTGGTTCTGAATAAATAATTTAAATTTAATTAGTTAAGCTAGAATTTTGCAGGAATGTTGTATATTGCTTTTCGTACTTTCTGTTTGGAAAGGAATGGGTCGGCGATCGAAGAACATTTATAAATTGGAATAAAAATTGAAAGAATCCAATGGGAATATGTACGCGGGCGTTTTGGTTTACATTTTAGTGCGAATGTTTTTTGGGTTTGCCGCTCTCGTGTCTGTCTCGTCGTGTCCTCGTGTACTCTGTCCGCTTTTATGTATCTGTGTGTGGGGATGTGAGTGTTTGGTTGTGGGGTGGGATGATGTTCTGGGGGAAAGAGGTGGAGGTAGAAGGACTGAGGCTGTGGCTGAGCTTAGTCACCGGACCGTTGATATGGCTGCAAGTGTTTTAATTCGTGTTATATTTTGGTATTTTGTTTGTTAAAGGATATTCGTAAATCATAATCCACATCGATTCTAGAACGTGTCTAGAATATGGCTGGAAATCAATGGAAATCAATCAATAAAAATAGACAAAACAATCTGTGATCCATACCCTACCCCATATCTGCAGAATAGATCAGCTAAATCAAAGTACAATATGAAAACCCTCTTGGCACGTGGCTCTCTAAACGCTTTCTGCAGTCTATTTGGTTTGGATTTCCCTCAAATTTTGGGGCCCATTTAGACCGCGTTCATATATGAATATAGTCTCGCCAATTCATTATTTCCAACAAAAATATCCTTAGGAAAATCCTACTTTCGACTGATTACCAAGTCAGCCTTGCGCTTGAGGAATTCCATCAGTGGTGGAATCGTCCCTGCTCCCAGCGGCTTGAATCGAGACGCACAAGCGAATGCTTCAAAAGAGAACACACGAGTACATAAAAGTACAGTACAATAAATATATTATATGTCACGTGCATGATTACAGCCCCACTCGATACTAAGCTAGGCCCCGATTAAACCAAAAATTGTGTGCATGATTCATTGAGGTTTAGCTTATAGGGATTATTATTTTTGAATGCTATTGATATTGGGTTGCTGCTTCTGCTTTAGATTCCCCTAAAAACTTAAAATTTTCTTTAACAAAAATGATTTGATTTACATAAAAAAAATGTCATCCCTAATAATGTACAGATACAAATGTATAAGACACTTTTTAATCCCAAACCTGCCCGTTCATCTGTTTTGTCTTAAACTTCCGCATAGAGAGCCCTGAAGCGGGGCCCTGACCGATAGAGCACGCGCCAACTGCCCCAACCATGAGGGCCAGCCAAATCGCAGCCTGTTTTTCTCGGTTTGATTTTTAGCACTTGTTTAGGCTCTGTTTTGTGTATCTTTCCTTTGGTGCAGCCAGAAAACACATTTGACTTTCAGACGGGGGAGAGGCCGGAAGGTAAAAGCATGGCCAAATTAATTTTGGAAACTGCCAGCCGCATCCAAAAACATTTGAAAGGCAATTATTTGGAAAATGGTCAACATGTGGGCACAGTGGAGCGATAAATCGAAGAATTTTGTTTAATATATAGACTTTTCGCAGTTTTTCCAGCTGATAAGATTTTTAGTTCAGCTGTTTGCCTGCTCGTTGACAACAGTTGGGGACACAATAAATTGCTTCTGCCCACTTGGCCGACAACGACAACAATGATGATGATGATTGCCGGTCGTTCGGCGGTCAGTCTATGGTCCGTTGCGTCCACTCGAAACTCGAGGACTGGAAGGGTTATTTTTTCGTGTTTGGGACGCTTATCAGCTTCGCGTGGAAAGGCAGCGGCAGCCTTCGAACGCAAATCAAAATCATGTCACTGCAAATCATTGAGAGCCAGCCCACGCGTCGAAATGCGCATAAATAGGAACGACAGCTGAAAGAACAGATACTACTTTTATATGCACTTGAAAGTGTGGCCATAAACGGGTTGGGGAGCGGTGTCGTAAATTAAATAAAATATCACTGACTGCCAAGTGGACAATCGCAGGGAATAAGCAAGCAAACCTATTCAACGTTTTATATTCGATTTTGAGAGACTTTCTTCGAACCAATTATCGGTCCATGGACGCTTTTTGCAACGATTATTAATCGATAATGAGCATTTTACGACCGTTAAAGCTAGAGACTGCAGCTTCATAACCCAATCGTAGCAATTTCGAAAATCAATGGCAAGCCATTTTCATTTGCTTTTCAAAGCCAAAGAGAGGAACATAAATTTATTAAGCGATAAATAATCGATTTTCATTCATGTAATTCATTCGTTCGGCTGCTGTAACTAAAATTCTAATTTGAGAATTTATAGGCAAAACAATTCGATTGTTGATAATCTAATAAATGAAACCCGTCGTCAGATAACTCATTTGTTGGGATTACATAAGAATCAAATTCAACAATTCATAGGGGTAATTGTTGAAATCCATTAAACAATTATTAGAGTATTTCTGGATATATGTATGGATCAAGGTTCTTCCCAAAAACAAAGTCGTATATAAAAGATTTATGGAAGAAACAGTTCAATTCCACTGAAAAATTTGCCATACAAAATTCCAGCTAAAGAGAGAGAGAGAGAGATCTCGGACTAATCTATTTCCGATTATACCGAAAACTGGGAAAACCAGAGCGAATCGGTAATAAGTTAAAAATAGTTTTCCTATAAAGCTGTCTAGAATCTTATCGGTATTGGGTTCCCGATTAATGCCGACGATTACTACTGATTAGTCGGAAGCAGGCGGTTCGCCTTAAACCTGAAGGCTTAGAGCAAGGATTTACTTGAAACTTGGGCCAGAGAGAGGCGGGCATCTTAACCATATACATATATCTACGTACTTTATCGAGTAGGTAGAGCGTCGAAGATAAGAGCAGAGGGGAGTACATGCTATATGCTATTCCGTATCAGTATCGTTCGGTCTTCAGGTCCAAGATTTCCTGAACGACGTAGTAACAACACTTGTTCGAGTGCCCGTAAACAACAAATTGCAGATAATGGAAAACCATATAATGGTAGTGAAAACACAAATTCCATATCATTGTCCAATTCAATATTTGAACTGACAGCTTCTCCGTTCTGATGACAGTTCTCTGTTGTCTTTCTGTCTGCCCCTTTGTGATTCATTCTGGTATAATAATAAGAGGTGCTAAATGTTGTGTAGTCCTGAAGTTTTCCGTCACAAGCGGTAGGGGTAGGTCATGTGATGAATGTACACATATAAAATGTAGCTGATTTCATTCGAAATTCGAATGGATAAACCCTTTGCCACACGCTCTGTCTGCATTCCTTCCAACTTACGAGTGGTCTTATCTATCAGGAAGTCTCTCGTAACAAAGAAATGAAATTGAAACCAGGTGCCAGGAACAAAACGTGACTGATTACGGCACAAATCGTGGGTTTACAAGACCCTATCCGATAAGTTTATCAACGGTAATGAAATGTAACCTAAACAACTGCAGCAGCAGGCATCAAAAAATTAAATGAAAAAAAAACGCCATCAGAGAGAAAAGAAATCTTGTTGGAAATGTGCGCACGTTTGTTACGTATACGCAGCGGTTTCCAAGCCGTGGCTCAGTTTACAGGCGGGAACGGGAAAGGGGGGGCGTCGACACAGCATTACCAATTTTCAAGTTCAAAGTCAAACAGAAACTGAAACAGAAACTGGGTTGGCGAGGGAGGGGAATTGATTGGGAAAGTGCATTTGTTTTTGGAACTAAATGGAAATTCGTTTTTCATTCCTCATTTTCTGTTTAATTTTCGTATGCGGAACAACCTCTGCCGAAGACCAGACCCCAGCCCCTCTCTCTCCCTCCCTGGGTCGGCTATCTCAATCAGGTTGTAATTATCGCCATCGGATCCGCTGGGCACATAAATGCACCTTGATTAGTGGATCAGATGCCGCCGTAGACGACGACGACGAACGACGACAAACGACGACACAATCGACAATAGTCAATCTTTACCTTTGCCGCCTTTCAGTCTTTCTGTTATTTTCAGTCTTTTTTTTCTTTTCCCAACACACAATTTGTTTATGGTTATCGGGGTGGCTTATCGGAAAAGAGGGGCCGCAGCTAATTGATTTGTTGCGGGTATTATTTTATAAGCCTCTTGCCTGCAGCTTCATTCACTTAAATGCCAAAAGTTTAATTTATTTTTATTTGTTCGGAATGCGTTTTTCGAGCCACAGACATCGGTATTATTTTTTTGTTTTCTGTTTCTCTGCTTTTCAGTTGTCTGGCGTCTGCCGCGTCTGTTGCCTGGGCTGGCAGACGATTTGTCTGCGAAATTCCAGTTCGCTTCGTTCGTTCCATTCCGTTCCGTTCGGAACGTCGCGCGATGGTATGGAAATTTACAAAATGCCAAGAGCAGGTTTACGGAACCAGTTCGGTGGGGGCCGACACGAGGCGAGGCATGCACTTTGATGTATGCGGTTAAGTAGTTTTTATTTTTTTGGCCAAAAATAATCTATGAGCGGAACTAGTTCCGAGTTCATTATTGCCCCAATGAACTAGTTCCACTCCCAAAGGCGCATTTGCACACCCAATTTACGTTATTCACAACGGTATTTTAGCGAACGGAACTAGTTCCGAATTTATTATGGTACAAATTAATAGTCCTAGTTCTGAAATTTCTCTAGCTCTGAAATAACATCTGAAATTTACAGAATAGTTTCGACTCCATGTAAATATGTCTATTTAAAATATAAACTAGTTCCAAGGAACAAAAGAATTTGTGAAACTATTTTCCTCTAAATCATTCAAAGGTCTACAGTGAAAAGATTCCACTATTAAAAACTGTTTGGCCATAGTATTAGTAAAAAAAAAAACAGTATCCGTTCACTTATGGGTACATTTTCACAGCGAATCAACTTAGTGTTCCGCCCTGGGAACGGAGGTATAAACGAGCAAATAAAAAACGAACAATCATCAGGTTCTAAATTTTTTGGAAATCGTCTAAAGTCCAAAGGTGTGGATGATATTATGTATAGTTTCTAGCATTAAATTCATAAGTATATATTTTTTCTTGATGACCTTTCCTGAAATCTTGATTTTGACTCCAGTATAAAGGGGGCGGGTAGAGGGAAAACAAACTGCCATTAAAACGAACCCATAAACCGAATAATCTGCTGACAATCTTTGGATTTTGATTCTGGTTCGGATCGAGGAGGACGAGGCCTGTGCTGGACAAAATATCAAGGTTGGGGGTTCTTGAGGTGAGAAATCTATATTAAATCTGATAAATATCAGTTTTTGTTTGCCATTTAATTCTAAATTGGTTAAAAATCTATGGATGATAAAAAAAGGAACCAGAAATGAAATATGTATGTAGTACTCGTACAATTTGCTACTTGTAGACAAGCCATTCCATGACGCGAAGAGACACAAGAATGCGTTGCCTTTTTATAGCTATCATGAATACATAGCATACCCCCGTAGATTTTAAAGTATTTAACCTAAGAAAGACAGGCAGCGCCAGCTGTCTCGCGTTAATTTGGAAAACGTGCGCTAAATGTGCGATGATGATCCGCAAGCTAATTCTAATTCCTATTTATTGTGATTAAAAAGTCGCTGTTGCCGAGAGTCTGGCGACTCGTAGAACCTACAAAGCACACAAAAATATAGGAATGTTTATTCAGATATTCCCTGCCCCCTTGGATACACATGGTGTTTGATTCAACAGTTCCCAGGGTTCATTAGAAGCGTTTTTCTTTTCGTTTCCACTTACGCTAAACGTTCGCGTTCTCTTTTTGCATTTTTAAGAGATCTTATTGTCGTTCAAACGTATTTTGCATTGTTTCCAGGCTTAGGCTGGATGGGAATGCAACGAATGAAAGCTAGGGAAACGACAGGTGCCACGAAGGACAATAGTCCTTTTGTTTTTTGCACAGAAAAAGGAATCAAATCTGGTTCACACGTGTATTGATTTGCTGTACAAATGCACCAATAAGCAAGCAGACAACACAATTTCTTTGCTATCTTTCTCTCACTCAAATCACAAATCTGCCACGATACAAAAACTTGTGACCCACATGGCCACGTAATATCTGATCTGATTATAAAAATCCAGAAATACAGTGATACAGTCATCATAATATAGCAAATCGTTGACGTGAACAGCTCTTGCAAGAATTTGCATTCGATGTAAACGAACTTTGCAGGGGAAAACAAACAAATTGATTTCCCATTTCCCCCAATGCGCTTTTAATTGAAACATAATACAAAATCTAATATATATACATTGTATATATATTTATACGCGTCTGGCTTCTGTTGTTGTTGCTCATTTAATTTTTTGTTGTCTTTTTTTTTATTGCATGACGCAGGTGGAATCGAATTCGGTTCTCAATCAACCGAAAAGACTGGCAATTATTTATTCAAAAATTATTTGATAATGCATGGGGATGGGAATGATTTGTCAGCCAGCCCTAGAGACCCACAAAAAAGGCAAAAAGTGAAACAAACACACAAGTGTTTGTTTGGTCAGACAATTTGCAAGCCCAAAAATTAATCGCTTTTATTCTGGTCTCAAAATTGGTTTCTGATTCTGTTACTGTTTCTGATACATATATTTATCTCGAGCTGAAAACTGGAACTGAGACACGCTAAACCCAAAACTGTATCAAATGTCATTCAACTTGGCATCAATCGTGCACCAAAAAAACAAAACAAAAACACACACGAGCAGCAACAACTCAATCAAGAAATTATTCCAAAAAGGCAACAGGTGGGAGAATATGTGTAGAATATTCTCCACAAAAGATAAAGCAGAACTGGTGGGTGGATTATCGAACAGAAGAACTCGCACCGAATTGAGTCATTTATGATCTCATTACAGGCAGGAAAATCTATGTGAACGTTTGAGAAATACTCCACTCGTATGAGTTTACATTTCTAAACGGGATCGATCGTATTTCAAGCTGGCATTTCTTCAGCCACTGACAAACTTTCTCAAGTTCATTATAAATATGGTTTGCCATCAGTTTGTAATTGAGTGTCAGGGAGGGATCCCCCTGACTAAGAGATAGAAGAGATATATAAGAGATATGAAATACTACCCAAGACTAGATAGCAAACAACTACAGTCTAAGTCTAAGAACCATATCTAAGAGTCCAATCCAATCTATGGACCACCCGTATGGATAAATTCTTCCGCAACCGACTACCGACAACCGAGAAAAATGTTTCAGCCTTGTGTGACCTATAGGTAATGGAAGGCCTTGGCAACAGTTACCCAGTGACTTGAGACTCCCAGCCGCTGACTGCTAACTGCTAACTGCTGACCGCTGACTGGTCGTATCCCTCGCCAAAAGTCAGTGAATGGCAAGACTATGGAATCGGCGGCAAGTCTCAGAGCGAAACTCATTAGCGACACGCAGCAGTTGGTCTCCCCCCGCTCCCTTCAGCTTGATCACATCTACTATATTTATTTAAGTTGGGGAGGGAAAATTGCAAGCGATTCAGCACCTTTTGAGGGGCAGGGAAAACAAGCACTTCAGACGCATGCGCAACACATTCAAGAGACTCTGTCGAGGGGGGTTTGGGGTAAAGACTTTGAACCTCTTGCCCGCCCCCCAAAACATAAAAGACTCTGAAACACACAGGCATAGACAAAACCAAACTTAAAAATGCAATTTGGCCGTGAAAACGAAACACCAGCAAACATAAATTAATTATTATTATTAATAATATTTGTTTCTTTCTTTGTTTTGTTTTTTTTTGTCTTGGGGCCGGCCCTTTGTTATTGTTGTTGCTGGTGTTTTCTTTTCGAGGGCCCCGGGCAAATATTAATTTTGTATTTTTCTTTGTTGTTTTTTTTTTGTATTATTATTAACTATGAATAAATTAAAAAGCGTTTTCTGGGCTCTCAATTCACTTCGGTTCGCTGCGGCTCGATTTGTTTCGCATTTTTTCACTGTCCGTCCGTTAAGGTTGCATTATATATATTATAATGTATTTACTTGTACATAATTGGGGGCTTGTATACACATTTATATATTTTTGTTTGTGTATTTAAGTGAGTTTTATTTTAAGGTTTCCCATTAATGAACAAGAAAATTGTTTTAGATTTGATTTATGACTTGAATTCGTTTTGATAAATTGCATTTCTGTGTGAAATTTGGAGGTGAAAATGTTGAGTGATGAAGCCTTCGGTTCACCCACCGATCCACAATTAAATATATGTAAGCCCTTAAATATTCGAAAAGCGTTTTTATGAGGTTTTAAACCACTAAGAAACCATACAAAAATTGCTAAAATGATTCCTGAACTTAAAAAAATGAAGATTTACCCTTAGAAGACGTAAGGACCAATTTCTTGAAGGGAGTTTTAGAAAGTGTTAAACCAAGATCTCACGTTGGACATGCTATAAAAATATAATGTCGTCTGGATGTGTAGAACTTTTTCCATAATCCTCTCTTGAGAGATATTTTTGCAGAGTATTCCAAAACAAGAACCTGAACCAAAAAGAAATCCAGGCAAAAGCCATCATAACCCATCGATCAATGACAAGCTAACTCTAGCCTAAAGAGAGGGGGAAAAAAGAGTATTGCCAAAAACCAATACTTGTTAACTGCCAATGAGAGAGAGAGAGAGAAGGAGAGAAAATACACAAAAACTAGAAATATGAGGCTACAAAAAAGAATCTGCCCACTTTCAATAATCATAACTACAATCGATCCAATCCTATCGTTGGGGTCGGGGTGACTGGTAGAATTCTTTAGGTATGCTGAACTGACTATTACTATATTTAATATATATGCTCTGTGCAGATTCCATTGATTTCCGCCTTTAAGCCTTTCTCTTCTTACTTCTCTGCTTACTTCATCAACTATTGGAGATGGTTTGCATTCACTGTTTAGGGTTTTCCTTTGCCCTGCTTTGGATTTTTCCTTTCAACTTTTCAGGTAACTTTTCATAAGGTGCGCGCGCAATTGAATATCAAAAGAAATTTGTATATAAATCGAGACTTTTGACGCGCTATTGAGACTATAACTCAGTTATATTGCAATAATATTTTGATTTATCACCAACAATAACTATAAAAAAAACACAATACTTTTCATTCGAAATGCAAAAGGGTTTCGGGGCTTTAACGTTTCTTCTGTGTGTATTTTGCTGCACTTTTTTCAAATAGAACTTCCCGTATAGTGGGGGGGAATGTTGTTCTTCGCGAAAAGTTTGGTTTTTTTTTAATATAAAGTCGGATTTTTTCTATATAGCTTTTGTCCGTGCGACGAACGTAGTTGTCTGCACCACCGGGATATCGCACACTGAATGTCCAAAGACGGCAAACACTTGTTATTATAACGCGTCAAAGCGTTTTCATTTAGCGTCGGCAACGCCAGCGGCCGCGACAGAGACAGAGGCAGAGGCGGCAGAGACAGCCTCGGGCGACAGGTAAGGCAGCAGGCAGCGACGGAGCCGTCGTCGTAAGCTTCGATATCGATGCCCGATGCCTCCGTTGCCTCCGACGACCGATGATGATGTCGGTGACGATGCTCTGACGACCGAATCTGGCCCGAATCAATAAGCCATTTGATAAGCGACCTGCTCTCAGAGATAGTGTCAGCAGTGAGCCGAGCAGGTGACCATTTTTACGCGCTCTCCGACTTTTGTTATCAGGCGGCAGCAGAGGCAGCGGCAGAGACAGCGGCAGAGACAGCAGCAGAGCCAGCAATGAATGAAATCACAAAAACAACCAACCGAAAGCGGGCAGCAGATTACAAGCTTCGGCGTCAGCGTCGCTGTTGGCTTTACGTTGCCCGTAAGGCTCACGGAAGAAGAGATCAAAAGAAAGAGCGTGAGAGAGAGAGAGTCCAGTAAGGAGAGCCGAACTTTGCTTGAGGGGAAATGCAACAACAAGACATAAGAGCAGCAGAAAAGATCAAGAAACAGCTGCAGCAGAGCCTCTCTGCGTTGACCGTTAGAAACAAGGTGTATTTCATGGAAGGAGAGGCGTTCGCCAGAGAAGCGCTCCGCGAATGCAAACTATTGAAAACTATTCTCCAATGGATACAGGAAAGACAGGGCAGATTTTAATATGGTTCCTTGTCAGAGACGTCTTAAAAATAAGAGAGTAGAGCGTAAGAGGGGAATACCCTAGCCTACCTTTCTATTAATGCAATTTGGAGAGGATGAAGAAGCAGCCGCTGCATCAAATCTGCCCACGTGGACCGTTAAAATGAGCAGAGGCACCAGGCACAGGCACAGACACAGCCGCAGAAGAAACACAAACCAGAAGAGAAAATTGTGGGAATTACAGCAAACGACAGCAGCAGATGCATATGGGTATTACCCTTAGATTCCGGCAGAAGAGAGCAAGCCGAAGAGCGAACGAGAAATGCAAAAACAGTAACAATAGAAGCAGCAACGCAGCTGGCAGCAGCAGCAGCTTACCTCTGCGCCGACTTCTCTGCTGGCTGCGCTTTGCTAGTAGACCACTAGGCCGAACCCAAAAAGCGACCGAAGATTGCACGACATACGACCGAAGACCGAGAGCAGAGGCAGGCACCTTCGGTCCGTCCGCTCTTCGTATGCTCGGACTCGTGCCAATGGATAATCAGTTTTGACAGTTAGGTGGCTCATTAACCGTTCATTAATTGCCCCGTTCCGAGCAGAGCAGCGACCAGGGGGGCGTATGATTGATGTGTCGCCCGCGTGATCGGGTTTGACAGTTGCTCCAAATATGTTCCCCCCTCCATAAATCTTACATTTTATTCGAATGCAATTGTCTCGTAGCGGGAACGATCCACTAAGCACAGGATGAATAAAGGTACTGGCGGCACGATTTGGTTATTCGGTAGAGCCGAAACGATGTATTTTGGGCTGACATGAGTTATGGCCACTACCCTCTTCTTCCACACAAATATTTTGAATAATCTCCCATAACATTCCACGGGGATCTGTGGAACAGAAGGTTCCGATTTTTAAAGATTTCCAGAGCACGTACACATGTGATTAGATTTACGGTTGTCATTTACTGAACTTTTGGATCAGTGATTGTTAGCATGAAGTGTCGATGAAAACGTTTAGTAAATAAATATTATCTATCTTTAAATAGACGCCGTTTAGCACTGAACCCAGCTGTGCCTGTAATCTTCCTCGTCTATTTTTGTTGTTGCTTTAATTGATACTTTTAATGCTACCTGTTTGTCTTTTGATACAGATACTATAAAGCAGTTAAGGAAAGCCATAAATCTAGTCTTCTTGAAGATTTCTTGGATCCAGCTTGAATAATTTTGATGAAATCCAATTTCTGTTTATATAAATGTGCACATCTTTTTTATTCATTTTCTATTCCCCAATTGTGACACCCATTGACCCGGCACCCGGCGTAATCCACCTGCAGACTGTCCAACACAAACATGGAAAGTATTTTAAACTTTTGTTGGCTCGATTATGACGCACAGTCTCGATGCTCTATGCCACCGCTCGCCGCTCACCGTTCACCTCTCCCCTTCCCCAAATGGTGCGGGGGCATCCAACGTCATTTTTTGGCGGGCCTTTGTATGCGAATACGCCAGCAGCCAACAATTGCGTTTGCCCGTTCCGTGTGTTTGTGTCTATCTTTGTTTGTAAGTGTGTGTGTGTGTGTGGAACTAGTCAACGCTTGTACTTGATTTTATTTGGTTTTGGTACCGCACAGAAACAGAAACTGGTTTCCCACACCCGGATGAAATGTGCGCCCAAAAACCCAAGCGAGAGAGTCCACACACACACCAAAAATAAAAACTAAAAAAAATCGAAATATTCATCAACACATCTGGACACCCGCGGGGGCTTTAATTAAGATTTTTGAATTGAGAATTCATTTTTTTGGCTAGCTTCAGGATGTTGTGAAGGGACAGAGACACATAGATACTCTGCTCTCAATGGATTAATGAATGGAGCACAGCATATGCTTTACAAATGCTTTTGATTATAAGCTCAAATATCAACAAGTTGTAAGATGATGATGATAAATGTCAGAAATACAATAATTATAATTGGGAGAAAAACGAATGCAAGCCCAGTGTTTGTTTGCTCTGAATGGGATTGATTTTATTTTGTTTATCTTTTGGGATTGGAGTAACCGATTGCCATGTAAATTGTTCAGCGTTTTGTAAACATTAACTGATTTATGGGTTCAGCGGGTCGAGGCGCACAAGCGAAAAGTGCAAAAGAGAATCCACGAAAATTTGCAAAAACCACATTTATTGCGTGCGCATGATGCGGAAAATCGATGCTATTTTTTGTACTGTTTATTTAAAGAGCGTGTCTGAGAGCATTCGTCCATTGTGAATCCATATAATCTAAAAAAAATAAGGAATTTAAAAGATCATCCTTTTTTTTTTTGATATTATGCTACTTTCAACCATGATTAGTTGAAAGACATTTCACGTCAGTCAATGCATGACAAAGCCCTTCCAGCGATTCTGGTTGCATAATGACCTACGACAACAGTAAAAATAAGAGTCCAATGAAAACTTGTCACGATTTAAGCAGCTTTGATTTCATTTTACCAACCACAGTGATTTACGATCCACACATTACGTGCATCTCATGAATGAATCAAGAAACGAAATCGATGCAATGGAATGGATAGAATACATTAGAGTTCTACATTAAATTACAACACCTTGACAAACTTTTTCCTTTCACCTGTGATGCTTTTTATCTTTTATATAAATAAATTATAAATCATTGCAATTGCAAAGATCCGTAGCAGGGCCAGTACCATTTTGGAGCATTTAGGAGGCTTGTGGGGTTTTTGTATAAAGCAGACTCAATCGGATTCCCTTCTGTTTCGGATACAATAAAACAAAAGAACGAAATGGTACGAAAGTCCCCACGGGGACTTGTTGTGTTGTCAGAGTACAGTTGCTTCCTCGGTGGCTTTGAGCTTGGGCTTGGAACAGGGAAGTATTCTGAGTACATATCGAACGCGGCAGAACAAATAGCCAGCTAGCGACAATAAAAGCCACAACGAAGTAAAATAAATACAAAATGAAATGACAAAGACACATTTACCGCTTATCACAGATACAACGGTTTATTGTTGCAACAGTGTGGGGTGGGTGTTGGGGGGGTACAGTGGCGCTGCGGCGGGGTTCAGGTAGAGGCTTGGTGTCGTTGGGGGGTTTTTTTGAGTAAATTACTCAAATGAAATTGGTTTTACTGTATCGATTGACAATTGATGAACTGCTTGAAATAAGGAAAAAAAATGTGGGGAAAGTGGGATCGGGGAACTGGAGGCTGATCGGTCGTTCGTTCAATCGAATTGCTTGTGGAATGGATGCCCGGTAATTGGGATCAACTGTCGCGCTTGTTGATCGCCAACGATTGGGTTGTTTCATCAATGGGTCCGACTAAATTGGTGGATGCTTCCCCACCTGCTTCCTCTTCCTCCTCCTCCACCTGCACCTCAGCCACATGCCACTTGTCCAAGCTGCCCCACCTGCCCCTTTTCGCACAGCCATCAGCCATGCAAATAATTTGCGACAGAGGGAGCTTGAACTTGAACTTGGTTCGGTTTCTGTTATGCACGCGATTGAAACAAAAATTAGCAGCTGGAAATTTGCAACATGAATTATTACGCCAATGAGTGCCGCAGGTTTTCCCTACGCCACTGCCCTGCCATCCCTCCCCACCAATTATAGTACATGGGTAATGAGGTTTAATTGGATTTTTACGTATGCATATTTATTGCAACACTCCGCAACACTCCATTGACAGCTGGCGTCAAAGTCAATCGAATGAATGTTGCTATACCCTTCCAGTTCATCGATACCAAAGACTGTCCATACAATCTGCTGGGTGTTTAGTTTTCAAAAACAAACAGTTCCATCCCAGTAGAACGATCGTTCCTATGAAAACAAAGCGTATACGATACGAGTGCGAGGGCGAGTCATTCGATTGGAGGTACATATGCGCGCTTTATTTCAGTGTTCGTTGTATTGATGGATGGTGTCCACTAATGTTTCATGTGGATATCCAAACAAAAAGATTGATGGGTGGTATCCGATGGGATCAATTTTCAATTTGGAATTCCCCGTGGGTTAGATTACGGTCTCAGTCCGCTGTCGAATCGCCCGTAATAATTAGAGATTGTCGAGGGGATCAGGTAGAGTGTGTGATTGTTGATGCAGATCAAGAACAAAAACCATTTAAGACATCGGAGGTAGCATATTTCAAAAAAATTAGAGTACCCTCCAGAGGGTACCGAATACATTAATGTGGGGACGGGGCTGTGTGTGTGTTCCAGCTATCTTATCGCACAAGATGTGCATATTAATTGCATATTTTGCCCAACGAACGATTACGTTATTGTTGCCGTTTCCCCCAATAAACAAAGAGGAGAAAACGCGAAGAGAAGTAACAACTGAAATTATCAGAATAAAACGTGCATATCTCAGTTGGGAGATACAAAGATACATGGATAGATTCGTGTACAAGCACAGAGAGGCAGGGGATTCTTTGACGGCAACGAATTCGTCATCGCATAGCATGGGGAAGACCCATTGAAGGGGGAGTACTTGCAGCATGGGGGGTGCTTGGAATATCCGTGGATGTTTCGAAAGATGTGAAAAGAATCCCGACCTCAGGGCGTAGTATTTGGGAAAGCATTTAATTTGATTGCAGGGAACTTTTCGGCCCAGAGTTTCGTTTGTGGGTAGAGAATTCTGTCAGTAGATTGTTATTTATAGATGAAGCATGAAACAGATATCGCATGGAATTTACAATTTGATCGACCTGTTGTCTTCATGCAAGAGCAAAAACCACTCGAACCCTGGTACATACATACCCGTATATCTGTCATAGGTAATCACAGATACTCGGTATCAAATCTCTAGGGACTCTTTACCAGGAATACGAGGTGCATTGACTTCACATGACCGCGGGACTGTAGGTCCAAGAAATGAATCATATATATATATGTCTTTTTATGATTGCTGTGGATCCAAGTGGGCACTAGAAATGGAAAGGCTACTAGCCACTGGCCAACAACAAGATAATGGTTATCGGATTTCACACATAAGTACCATTTCATTGACGCAAAAATGGGAATCGAAATCAGAAAGACAAAAGCCTCCTTCTTGCCGTTATTCTGCGGCTTTGCGACTCCTTTTTGTGTTTGTTTTTTTTTTGTGTCCCACTTGAGATACAATTATTCGTTCGTGGGAAGAATGTCAGCCTAGAGATACTCTTTTGCTTCACCTTTCTCTCAAGAAATAGTCCCAAAAGAGTGCTCTATTTGTGTCAATCGAAACGATCAAGTGGAGTATTTGCAATTTGATTTCCCTTTAATCTTGGTAAACATTTTATCACATTCTTTTTATCTTGTTCTTTACTCTAAAGCCTTTTTGTAATAATTACTAGAAGTATTACTATTCTATTTCCCTATGTTTCCTTTCCATTCGAAGTCTTTGTTGTAGTTAATTAACTCCTTTTGGAGTGTACAAACTACGTCAAATGGTTAGCCGGATCAAGTGATCGCCTCATCCAGTTCTCGTTGTTTTCCTTTTGCTCTCCAATCTGATTCGATTGCTATTTCATTCCAATTCCTTTTCCCATTATCAGCTGTCACGTAGCTGACAGAAATTAAAGTTATCTCTGGCTCTCTCAGCACGTTCAGTTTCAGACACAAACTTGATCTTGATGTGAAGTACCAAAAACCGAGAGCTGATCGAGTGGTCGCTGGTCGATCGGTCAGATTGGGGCATGGCCAAGGCCTTGAGTCTCCTGTTTACACCGATAGAGTGAGTATCATCGTGGGTATCGGGGGTTCCTTCATCAAAACTCTCCGATTTTTAATTAGGGATTTTTTCAGTAGTACATTCCCAGTCAACCCGGAATCCTCGAATCACCCAGCCACGAGTCTCGAATCCGAATGAGGAGCCACAAAACCAACGCAAAACAGAACACAGAACAGCCGAATGCGATTCCCATCACGTCGAGTGCATTTTGAGACTGCCTTTCAGGCGATTATTTTATTATTTGTGCAATCCATCATCATTCAACTGTCGTCGGTTCTTATGGTTTCGATTTGGGCTTTTGAAGAGACGGAGCCTCCACTCGAAAGCCAACGACGACACGCGTCATTTGCCTTGATTAGTATGTAAGGGGCAGATACAGATACGCATTTAATTTTTGGCTATGTAATATTATTTGGTGTGGCATTTGGATGTGTTTTTGGTGTTTAATGTTTGAGTGTTTAATGTTTGAGTGTTTTTATGGGGGTTTGCCTTGCTCCTGACCTTGGCTGCCCCAAACAATTGGCGGACGTGTACACTTACATGTTAGCGCCACTGTCTTTTATTAGAACACTTCATTATCGTGACATTATCACACACTCCCCTTCCGCATGAGCATTACAGGCGCAACCCGTCAACAACTGATCAAAACTTTTCATTGGAATTACACACACACGCGTTCCGTTCGGGTTCGTCACTCACTCCGCCCCTACGATAGTTGGATGGATGGTCGGCACTGATATCAGTGAGAATTTCCCCAAAAGATAGAAATGAAGAGCCTCGGGAAGTTCCCAAAAAGGTTTTTCAGTAATTAAAGTATGACTAAAAGGGAGGTATTTCTATATTTTATAAGAAAGATTGAGGTGCTTAGGGAGACTCGGAGATGTACGTGAAAGGATCAAAGGTGAATGAGGGAACTCCTAAAAGTTCTTCAAAGATATTAAATCGGAAGCGAAATCATTTAAATTTGGAAAGGTAAAGGTTTTCCTATGGTTTGAGGAACATTTAAGAACCGTTTTTATTTAAGTTCTGTACAATCAATATAATAAAAAATCAAAGGGGTCTTTACTTATCATTATTTAGGTTCTCGCTCTTCTGACATTTTTTCATTAATTTATTATGGCCAAACGCTGAGATTGTGTAAAATCTGAGCGTGATGAAGTGGCGAAAGCTGCCAAGTTATACGATAGATGATAATACACAAAAATATACCTAATGATTCCACAGATTCCTCGTCCTTAAAGAACTATCAAAATCTATGGCAATCCAGAGGCCCAGAGATTCATCTACTATTCAACTTTAATTCTACATTGTCAGCGACAGTAAAATTTAAAATTCTTGCAACCAATTGTAGGCCCATAATTAAGTAATTCCCATTTCCGCTTCTGTGGGGAGCCTTGTCATAAATTCAGTTTCCAAAATTCTCTCCTCTCTTTTTCATTCGTATTATTATTTTATGGCTTGCGATAGTGGTAGTTATTGGCATCTGATAATATTCGTAGATTGAGTCTCTATTAATTGAGCAAGGCAGTCCGAGGGTTGTAATCTTATTTTTCATTCTTTGACCCAATGAAAAACAAATCTGACTCATGGACGAGGGACAATCTTTGTCAGAAGTTCGAGGCTATACGATGTGACGATATTATCTGGAAATATTTCTTCTTATCGGGGCCTTTTAAACGGATATTATGGAAAGAACCTACATCAACAGCCGACAATAATAAACAATTCAAAAGAATTCCTTTTCAGACGTTGCCTAATTATTTTACAATCCCCTCCACAGTGTAGTACGACTTTATCTGATAATGATGAATTTGGATGAATTCGGGGTCTGTGATTCGTTAGCTGATAACTCAATTCCCCGGATAGAATCCCACGGCCAGCCAAGTAAACAATGAAAACTGAATCATAAATTAGATAAAGCGGCCAAATGGCAGTGTCAACAATTTTTAATGGCGATGCAATGGTTTGATTAGCGAAGGAACTCTCGAGCCAGGCACCCCATATGACTGACAATCAAGTCGGTTGAGTGAACGATTAGCTGTTGTCGTGTACTATGTATGCATAAACCTTTTGCAAGGCATATTTGGACATATTCGAAATAAATTTAATGATGATTTTGAGAGAGAAAAAACATGAGGATATTCATTGAATAATCCAACTTAAAATGTAAAAAATGGATACAAATAGAAGATAGATACATATTACAGCTTACTTATTGAGAAGAGCTGAGATTCAGTAACTAATTGAGAATACTTTTGATGATTTCTCCTTCGAAATTTGTTTCTCGACATCAGCCAAGCGATGCCCAAGTGAAAAAAGGTAGAAAAAAAAACGAGAAGGAGCGTGTGAGTCGCTTCTTTGGACGCGACTCTACTTGTATACCCGTACTCAGTCACTATATATATTTTTTAGCTTATGATTTATGTAAAATCTAAAAAAATTTTACAGTCTCCAATTTTTTTGTTACATCTGTTATTTACATATACATATACAATGTATATTATACATCTTCTCCGCTAGAGGGCACTCGCGCACTGAACGAGGCAGAGTGTGCGAGTGAGAAAGAGAATGAGTAGCGGGTCTCTTACTAAAGGAGGCGGGGGTAGCAACTGAAAATTAATTTCTTAATTTTGAAATACACTAGTAGCAATGTGATATTACATGAGTCTGGAAACCAAATTTGGTTGCTCTAGCTCTTATAGTCTCTGAGATCTAGGCGCTTATCGAGACGGACAGACGGACATGGCTATATCGACTCGGCTATTGATGCTGATCAAGAATATATGTATATACTTTATGTAGTCGAAAATGTTTCCTTCTCTGCGTTGCACACATCCACTTTTACCACAAATACAATATACCCCTTAAGTCTTTTTGAGTACGGGTATTAAAAATAACCAAAAACAAAATACATGCCGTATACATTAGGAGATGCATATTGATGCTCGACTCGATACTGGGACTGAGGCTTGGTCTTACAAATGCAATAGCCAAATACATGTCGTGTGCAAAATTTTTGTGTAGAAAATAAGTAATAAGTGAACGGAAACACACGTTTTGAAGAACACGAACTGAAATGCGGGAAACCCCAAAAATACACATACATAAAAATGTATGTACAAATAAATATTGTTGCGTAAAATAACAGATACAATCACTGAAAATCACTGTATACGATTCTTGGGAGGAATATTGCACAAGAAAAAACAGACTCTACTGTTTTTCATTGTTATTCACGCGTTAGCTCGAGTAGGGGTATTAACATTTAAAAGACCTTTAGGAACAATTTTTCAATAAAACTAGTCGCACCAACAGTTGAGTTTAGCGAACCATTCTCGATTTTTTCGATTCCTTCGTGCTGAGTCATTCGATTAAGGGAATTAACATTCCAATTATCAGCAATTATTTAAGAAAACATTACTTTCACACATTTGAAGTTTATTTGTGCTCGACAGTTCTCTGATCATTTATACCTCTCTCTCTCTCTCTCTCTTTGTCGCTTCTGTAATCAAAGTAAGGAGATATAGAGAACAAACATACCTGCCCCATCGCTGCTCTCGTCATCGCATCTGTTTATTAGTCGGGCATACCCGCAATAGTATCTGCCATGACCCCGGCCTGTCCCGATCAGCATACCAAAAAAATAAAGAGGGGTTTCCAGCGGGGACCCAAAAATGTCTATTATATTATTTATTTTCTATTCAATTTTTTTGCTATGTCCCGTGCTCCGATTCTGAATGACGACTGAAGTAGCGCCTGGGCTGTGCAACAGCTTCTTATGGGGCTGCTACTCTGCCAGATACCGAAACCAGAATACCAGACACTATTTGATCGTGCTCTATTTACACACATGTGTTTCATAGGCACTGCAAATGCTGGGACGGATAGAATTTCACATTTAATGCCTATTCCGGGTTAATTCCTTTTGGAAATCCGGCTGTACAGATCCAGTAGCGTCATTTATCGGTAAATAGGATCAAAATCAATTACTCAATTTGCGTGATTATCTTTATTTTCCAGAGCACAAATGACGTCGTCTGTCATCTATAGCTGAAGATGGAGGTGTTAATACAAATATTTATACTACTCTTTACCACAATCGCCCTGACTGACTGACGTCATAACAAACACCAGCAACAGCAAAGCCAGAGGCAGAGCCAGAGCAGCCTCCGAATTCAAGCTAGAAAACTCTTCCCAGCACCAAAACCCATTAATATGGCGCGTGTAAGCCCTTGAGCTACCAGAGAGAGGGAGCACTTAATAAGATTGTAAAGCTCCGGAAAGCTCTTCAGGGGGGACAGACAGATCGAGTGAAATGAAAATTGTAGTTAAATTTGACCAAGTTAAGTTATTAAATACATGATTGATTGAGCAAGGCAATTAGGTTTTCAAAAATATATAGAAATTTCTCCCAATTCACCATAGAATTACCGGGCATGTGATACGGTTGTAGAGCCAGTTTTTCCACAAATATTGGTATTAATCGTGTAACGGCTGTAACTTAGGCGATGGATAACATTTTTATTTCACCTTGTAAGCTTTGTTTTTGTCCATCTCTAAGCTATCGATTAAACGATTATCAAGTGACTGCAATTCAACTCAACCCTGATAAACAGCTGATCATAGCGGCGGAACCGTTAACAAAAACAAACTGCCTGGCGGGCGGCAATGGCAATGAAAGTGCAATGGCAGTTGTTTACACAAAATAAACAAATGCAGCAGCAGCAGAAAAAACCAACAACACGATGTGCTGCTACTAAGTGGGTTAAGCAGTGCAGTGCATGCACTGCTTGCACTTTGCCGCTGGCCTTAAACTTTGCTTTCATGGTCACACACTCAAGCCAAGCATAAACAACAAAAAAAGGCAACAGAAACCAGTGACAACAACAAAGCATAATATAATTGGTATTGAGAAAAATAAACAAAATTAATAATTAACATTAAATTAATTGCCGCACAACTCGAGTGGAGTGGATTGCAGCGTTGGTTCTTTTTTATGGCGCATGTAAACTGCATGCGAAATGCATTTCACGGTTTTCTTAAAAATAGCGTGCAGCAAATTATGGGAGAAGCAATAAAATATGTCACACAGAGCGACAAACATACATACAAACGCGCGCTAACAGAACAAAGAAAAGAAACAATTATAAATTAAAACAAGAAAAAAAAAATGCTCGCTTCGGTATCCGAAACTTTTGGATTACCCTAAAGAACAATCTTTTATCTATAAAAGTTAGGGACAGGCTTGGCATATAAGATCAGACAGACAGAGGGACTGACGGCATGCTAAGGAAAGTTGGGACCCCAAACTTGTAGGTTAATGTTAATAGATTCGAATTGAATTAGTTAACCACAAGTCCCTGCTGTAGTCTATATTTAAATACTAAATTTAGCAATCAGAGACCAAGGAACACACTGCTGGGAGACAAAAGAGAGATGGTTCCGTTGGGGGAGGATGGGGTAAAGTTACGTGGTACCGTGGGGGGTGATAGTGTGACAAAAATAGCTTACGTATGGGCCTGCGACGCAATCTGGGCTCATTATTCACGCCGCCACTGTTCGGGGGGTTCTCAATCGGCTTCATGTTGCGACGGTCCCACTACTACGACAACAACAAGTGGGTGTGGGTGTAGGAGAGTGGCGTAGCGTTTTGTATAATGTGATCGATTTGTGTGTGAAAAGAAAAGAACCAAAAGAAAGATACATAAGGTAAATGTCGAAATAAAAACAAATTTCAAATCAAAGCAATGCAATGCAAATACACTCGTGGCAGCACTTATGTTTCAATCGGTAGATCAATGTTCTGGCACGCCTCTGTATTAACCGAATTCCGAATGTCTACGGTCACGGTCAGAAAAATAGAACCAGTAAAGTAAATGTTGCCAACTAGACACTGTTCTGGCCCGTCGCTGTAGCCCCTTCTTGAGGATTCACAGCATTCGTTGGTCACAATTTCCAGCTACAAATTCTCAAATAAATACACCACACATTGAAAGTTCTTAAACTTAAATCTGGATAATGTGCTGACCCGCCACTGTAGACCGTAGATAACAGTGCAAAATAACCGGTTCGACAGTGCCGCCACTCAACACGCACGCACACATTCACAATTTACATTTGGCAAAAAAAAAAAGAGTTCTATTTCCCGTCTCCCTACCCCTTTACGATCGTTCTTTGCTCTTGCCATTCGATGTTATTATGTTTTACCTTTCTCTCACTCGGCAGAAACGCGAATGATCGAAGGCAACTGAAAGAACGAAAGCGAAAGATCTTTGCCGCTGACCCGGCAAACAAACAATCGCAACTGCAGCAACAACGTGTAAACCAGACGAGCAAAGCAGAGCAGAAGGAAATTGTTATCAAATAAGCGTGACGCTGGCGTTAAGTCGCGCCTGTAAGACACATTTCGAGGGGGTGGCGAAGACGAAGAGACGGCGCTATCAGAGCTGTACTCCGATAAGATAACTTTTTTGAACAGGATAGTTATAGACGTTCTATAAGAGAATCCGCAACTCCGAAACGATGTTGATAAGGAGATGTCAATATAGTATTTAGATTTCATCAATTAATTATCTGCTAAATTTATATATTTACATAGTGCATACATACATATGTAATGAACATACATATGTATGCAGTTTCGTAACCTGTGGTTCTTTGGTGACCATGACATTGACCACGAAACCTGGATAAAGATAAAGATGAAAGAAATAACCAAAAACATAAGCACATTCACATACATATGCATGATTTAAATACACATATACATAAGTGGAAGGCAACTCCAATAGTGGGAAACAAACAGAAGAGTTCGATTGAAGAAATGAAGGGGGAATGCCCTGTTGGCCTGAAGAGAGAAAGACAGATAGAGAAAGGGACAGCATTTGCATGCGTTCAATAAACTTAGATTAACAGTTAATCGATTCACCATCGCACTCACTCCATGGGACAGACAACACGTGCTTTGTCTCTCCTATTGATTTTTACCCCACCACCAAAGGGAGCAGGAGCACGGTATGTACGAGTTGATGGGGAAATAACTGCACATTTCCACTGTTTGAATTTCATAATCAAACGAAACGTAACTTTTCCTCCCACAAGGTTCAGATGGTTTTCTTTGATTTTTTCGTGATTTACGCCGCACACACGTGTTGTAGTCGTTAATGAGGGATTTTTGTTTGCATTTTGATGACTGTTTCGTCTTTTGTTTGTTACATTTGTGGTTATGTTTTGGCGAAATGCAGGGGAAGAAAAACAACAAAGGTATTGCCGCTGGTGGGAATGGCGTGGGTGGGCAGTACACAGATGAATGATGAAACACCGAGAGAAGTCGAAACAAACGGAACAAAAACAGAAGTAGTAGTGGCACACACTTACAAGATAACCAAAACGAAATAGTCAACAACATTTAACAATTGGCAAAAAAAACAAAAAGGGGAGTACGGTTATAAACACACACGCAGGCACACACACTCACATCTTTTCCAGACAACTTTAGTCGCGGTAACAGCGCGAACTTGAAGTTTACTCCTGGCTTCATTGACTTGCAATTTCAAACTGATGCTAGCGGGGCAACAACAACCAAAGAAAAGCGCAGACAACAACGACTATGCGGCGGCGGCGGCATTTTCCACCCCATTCTGCCACAGACGAGGCACAGCAACAACAAGAACCACAGGAAAGGGGTTCTTCTTGTTTACCCCTCCCAGCATTCAAAACAACAAGGCGCTTTTGGTGATGGCCGAACACACATGTTCCGGTATCGATAGAAGCACACATCGATATTAAATATTTTGGATATATATTTGTGCCTAAATAGTATAAATAAATTAATTTACTCCAAACAGTATCTTTAATATAATTATTGAACGAAATTTGAAAAAAATTTCACAACGGCAATGTATCTGCTTCAACTGTTGCTCAACCGCTACGGCAGCGCACCGCTCAGATATGTGAAGCGCCCTCTTGCGCAATTGAAATGCTTCCCGCAGACCGCGCATTCAAACATCCAGATTTATAATCCGTACTGGAATTATTTTTCAAATAAATTCATTAAATTATAATAACAGCAGTAATTTAATATTATAATATACTAAAACTGCCTATCGATGTATCCTTTTCACCGTTTCTGGCGGCAACACTGTTTTTGGGCGCACTCCTTCTTTCTCGCTCATTCGCTCAACTGGAAAGCTGGAAGAACAAATTCCACTGCCGAGATCGCCCTCTATGCCTCTACGTTACCACTTTTGGGATATTTTGACGGCCAAAATTGAGTTCAAGGTGTGGTGTACGGACGCGGATAAGCTGAAGCTGGCGATCGAATATACAATACAATCAGTGCAAGTGCAAGGAACTAACAGAAAGAAAGCAAAAAAAAACCCATTTGAGTTGTTTCGTGTAATTTTTTTAACATTTTCGTTACATATATTTTTTTGCCCACTCTCCCTACGTGTGTGCCAGCCGCCATTCTTATTCCGGGCTAGTTCATTTTATATTTAGTTAGTTTTTTTGGTTTTTTCGACCGATATCGCAGTTTGTAATTAATTGCCTCTGTTACTGTAAGTAGTTAAGGTACGTACGTTATGTAAGAAATTTGTACAAATAATTATATATATGCGAGTATGTGCAAATATATACTTGTGTACATACATATAATTTGGCGTCAAGTATAACATTTTTTGATGATCTCCATTGCCTTGCTTTGTGCACCGGCGCCATGTTGAAAATGTGTATACATTGACGATGGTAGATATCGTCGTCTCTCTCTTGCGCACTTATACGCTCGAATTGCGCGGCAAAGCACCGTTGCTTGTGTGGAATTGTGGAATTTTAGTTGCTTGCAACGTTTTGAGTATTTTTCGCCTTCCGATTCCAGTGGGTTGTTCTGAATATTATAAAGCAATTAATTTTTGCGTTTCTAGGTTTCTTTACCATGGAGTCACTATTTATGGAAATGGTACGCCCAGTTACCTCGGGCAGCCGCCAGGCACCAGATCCATTTGACCAATATCTGGAATGCCACGGTCTTTATCGCAAGCACACGGCCCGCGACGCCTCCAGCTTGTTCCGTGTGATTGCCGAGCAGATGTACGACACCCAGCATCTGCACTATGAGCTGCGCCAGGAATGTGTACGCTTTATGACACGCAAGCGTCGCATTTTCGAGCAGGTTCGAAAAGGCTCAAAAACCTCAGATTTTTCGCACTTGGCTAATATATTTCCCGCGTCTTTTGCAGTATATTAATGGAAATTTCGACAAGTATTGCAGAGAGTTGGCCAAGCCCAAGACCTATGGCACCATGCTTGAGCTGCGGGCCATGTGCCTTATATATCGGTGAGTGGTTCAGGCTTTGGCTTTGGTTCAGGTCAGCAAACTCAAATATTTCTTTATTGTGGGGACAGTCGCAATGTGATCCTGTATGAGCCCTTCAACCTGGGTGCGGGTGTGACCTTTAATAGCCGCTTTGTGGAAAACTTTCGCGTATTTTACACCAATGAGAACCACTTTGATTCCGTGTTTGAGCGCGAGTACATGGCATCGGCCGCCGTTTGTCAGTGTAAGTGTACCCACCCATCCACTCGCATGGGGATGCCTTTATTAAGCGATTTCTCTCCGTCTCTGCTTTTAGCAATCACTTTCAAGATGCTTTACCAGTCGCTGTTCCAGCTGCCCGATGTGAGCTTTGCCGTGGAGAGCATGCTCCATCCGAACACCTTCAAGTGGGACTTTTTCAAGGCCGAATTCGATCACAGGGGCTATATGGTGCGGCTGCGCTGTAGCGATGGCCGCATCTTTACGCTGGATGTACCAGAGCTTACAAAATGCATTCTGGAAAATTTTAAGCTCTGTAAATTCCATAGCAGCAGAAAAAACAGCATCAGCAGCAGCCTGAGCAACGGAGAGGGCGAAGGCGAGTCGGGGCAGGAGTCGTCTGAGCATGATTTACTGCATATGTGTCCGAACCGTTATGTCTCGTGTGTGCGTCAGCTGCTGGATGATGGTAAGAGCTAGCCACCAGGATTGGAGTCTGTCTGTAATGTGGCCTTTTGCAGGTATCACACCGTTTCCCTACAAAGTGGCCAAATCCTTGGACCCAAACATGTATCGCAACGTGGAATTTGATGTGTGGAATGACATACGAAAAGAGGCAAAGCGCTACAATGTTTATAACAATGATTACAACTTTAAGGTAAAACAAACTAAAGGAAAAGTCCAAAGACAGAGCACACACACACACACACAAACACACGTTCCATCAATGTACACTTTCATCACCCATTTATGTCGTATCGCTTATCCATCTATTATATGTTTTGTCTGTTCTGTTTTTCTTCCATGTTTTTTCGTGTCCTTTGCAGGTGGGCGCCAAGTGCCTGGTGGAGTTCAAGTCGCAGAAAAGAACGTGCCAATACACGGGCTACATACAGAACATCAACGTCAGAAAGACCGAGTGTGTTGTGTTTGTGGAGAAATTTGCCAGAAAGATATTGGTACCTTGCACCCCTCTTCCTTTCTTTTGTTATTTCCCTAACTTGTTCACGCTACTGCTGTTCCCTGAATGATAAATAAATCCTAATATGTCTCGATCTCTCTGTCTTTCGTTTAGGTACCCTATGATACGCTGCATCCGGTGGCACCCGAAGATTTTCGTCCCTGGGATGTGCCGTATCGCCAACAGACGAACATGCAGCGACAGATGCAGCGCGATCATATGACCAAATACTTTAACAAGAACAAGTTGCAAAAGTGGAAGAAATCCAAGCAGATCAATGCGAGTGCCTACTTTCAGCCACATCCACAGACCCAGGCGCATCAGCAGCAGCGTAATCTACGGCATTCGGAGCATTCGCGTTCTCGTGAAGATTCGCTAGAGAGCGCATACAAAAGCATGTTGGCAATTATTAAGATGGAGCCGGAACAGGAAAAGGAGCAAACGCATGAGGAGCAGCAGATGTCTACGCCGTTAAAAGTCGATAAGTGTGAGCGTGATGAGCGGGTCTTCAAATGGAGTCAGTCAGCGTCTAAATCGCAGGAGCCATCAGCTTCTGGGCCGGTTAAACCAGCACCAGGAGCAGCAGGAGGCGCTGGCGCCACTCACTTTGTGAACTACATGTCACTGATGGCAGGCGGCGGTCGCAGTGGCCAGGCCCAACCACCACCGCCAGCCTGGTCTGGCTCTCCGCTAGCCGTGCCTGAGGAGGCTTACCGCTTTCCAATGCCGCCGCCAATGATGCCCTTCGGTAGTTATGCACCATCGCCGCAGGGGCCCATTGCCCTGCATCCGCAGCTACCGTTTATGCCGCTTCCACCGCCGCCACCACCAAACCGGACAGGTCCATCGCTGCTACACCACCCCCACCCGTTTGAGGGACAGCCACGTCGCTCGTTTATTTCGAATGTCGGGGATATGCCGCCGGATATGGAAACATTGCGATACTTCTATAATATGGGAGTGGGCATGCATCTGCGCATGTCGACGATCGGAATGGAATCGGAGTTGAATGCTGGCGGAGTAGAGGAGCAGTTGGGCAGCCTGAGTTTGGACACAACCCCACCGCCCACACCCGATGACGGAGAGCTGGACAAGGGCAATCCCTTTGGGCCCAAGCGCGGCTCGGGGTCCCGTGGCAAGCGTCCAGAGCAACTGAAAGATCTGAACGATACGCTGGCACAGGCTGTGTCCCTCTTGCCCACACCTACGCCAACGCCATCGCCCAGTACCAGTGGCGGCCGGTCGTTCAGCTTTTTTAGCACGTCGCCGGGCGGCTTGCCACTGTCGCCGACGCACATGGTGACGCCGTCAGGGCCGCCAATATTCTTTCAACCAGGCTTACCGCTAACCACACTGCCTAGGGGTGCTACTGGAGGACAGGTAAGGAGCTGCAGAGATTTCCATTTAATATTGTAACGGTTTTGATGATTTCACAGAATCACTATGCCTGGCCCTTGTCGCCGCCAATGGTGCCTGCGGCCGCCGCTCCACCACTCTTTGAGGTGATGAAAAACTTTCCCAACGATGGCAATCCGCTGCAGCAGCCCAAGAAACAGCCACAACAGCAGCAGCAGGCGGCCACGAAGCCTTCCCCGGCCAAGAACCAGCCAGCAGATGCCTATTCTGCAGCCCGTCATCACTAAGGGGGGAAGGGAAGAGAGGATTACCTGAAGAGGATTACCCACCACCGAACCAGCCACGTGTATCAAGCTATCAAGCACAAGCTAAAACATTCCATAAGACATCCGCCTTCCATTTGACTTGCATTTTTTTTAGATTTACTCACTCACTTTTAAATTTGTAGACTTTTTTAAACCCGTAAAGAAGAGCCCCCAAGATATTTCGCCCGAAGATATACTCTAGTTATACCATATATATATATATCAATTTTTTTTAAACGCACGCAACAGAGCATGAGGAAAATTCAACCCAGAGACAAGCAGAGAAAATATAATGTGTTCCGTAACTTAAACACATCCCCACAGGAGCATATACATATACATAGTATATACTGTTGAACCAACCGGAGATTGCACAATTAAAGCCACGCTCAAGTTCATTTTAAATCTGTAATCTAATCTCACTTTTATGCGATTTTATTAGCTCTAAACAAACAGAACAAAAATCCAAATTCAAAAAAACATTTAATTAACGATAATATTTAATACAACATTTACTCTACAAAATATAAATATGCTCCATAAATACATACACATATACACAACATATATTATTCAAATTATTTTCATCAGCTTAAATACAAAGAAATTATTTGCAAGAAGTTAAGAATTTTAAATTGGAAAATTCGGTACGAGGCCAGGCTTTGCTTTGCTTTTGGCAAATGAGTTGTAGATACTGTACGTCACTGCACTGCGGGAAATAAACGAATAAGAATAAATGGCTGATTTTGGAGATATGTATTACAATATACAGACCTCTAATGAAGAATCTTGATCCTTTCCCTGAATAAACCCTGGCACTCCGATTGGTATACACAATTTTGAGGCGTTTTAAGAGAGATACAGAACTGACATATTTGGGCACTATTTTTAGTTGGATCTAGCGTGACTGACCTTGTGGTATATGCATTTTGATAGTAGTCCGATATTTAAATTATATTTAAACAGTTTAAACTAAAAAACAAAACAAAAAAACTGCTCCTGCATGTCTCCTTCTTCACCGTAGTTTGCCAATAATATTCAGAACCATCTTGGTAATATCCATCACAAAGTCCATGCGAAACTTGCGTTGGCTGAACGGCAGTGCCGCCGTATGGATTTCATGCGCTTTTGAAACAGCCGCCGCATGGCCGCCACTGAGCCAAAGGCTGACGAAAAGCAGGGTTGTCAGCATATGCCCGAACGAACAAAATTCGCGTCTCATTTCTGATGATTTATTTATGCACTTGCTGCTGCTTTATGCGAACTTGTAACAGATTTTTGTAGTATGTATTTCGTTGCGTTGACTTTTGGTTTGCGTTTTTGTTGCTGTTGAATGCACTCAATTTAATTCTGCTTACAAACTGAAATCGCTTTGCGAAAGTGTCGCATTTTTATGCTGATTTTTCAAACTGGCCAAAAGGGCGTCACCTGACGACCTACATATGTATGGTATTGATGCCATTGTTAAGCCCGTAGGTGGGCGTTCAGCGTAACATTAGCAATAATTAGCGGGGCGAATAAGCCATTGCCTGGATCATGCACTGGCAAGGACGAGAGATAACTACATGTATGTCTATATGATTCTCACATTGCGCATTGAGACTGAACTTTACGCCCAGACCTATCCATTAGTTTGTCAACAGGTTTGCTCAAGTTTTTGACAACATATTTTATTATTTTGCCGCCTCCGATTGCTCTTATCGATATCGACTAGCTATAAGAGTTGCATAGTTTCCAAATATAAGCAATAATTTACATCGAGCTAAATAAACTAACCTGAAATCTGTATTTTACGCCTTCAGTATGTAAAACGAGAGCGTTTTTTTTAAACTGTAATGTAATTTGTGCAGCAAATGGCTCTTTTTGCACAGCTTTGATGCGATATTTCCAGAAAATCGATAGCAAAAAAAGGATTGTCAAGTATACAAAATATGTGCAGCAATTTCGACAAGTGCATTCGAAACTTCACTTTGAAATTTTTGTGCTAATTCAAATTATAGTTCATTAGTTATTTTTTCAAATTTTTTATTTGTTTGCAAAGAAACCTGAGTGCCACGCCTTCCATTGTGAATGGGGTGTTTGTGCGCGTGTGGGGATGGGTGGGACGTTCAAGCTGTGTAAAAACATAGTAACTAAACGCCAGAGCCAGCCACTGAAAGGCCGACACGCAGCAGCCCAACCTAATAGGAGGGAGCCGAGTAGGCGCTGGGTCCGGCTGGGCCGGGACCACCATAGTGCTGATGGCTGTGACCGTGATCATGACCCTGATCGTGACCGCCACCATAGTGGCCCTCGCGCTCGCCAGCAATGTTGGCCAGGGCGGAGAGACCCTGATTGCCGCCCTGCAGCAGCTGGTAGCCGGCACTGGCAGCGGCGCTATCTGCACCAGAGGCATAGGCGGGCAGTGCTTGGCCGGGACCGTGCTGGTGGCTGCCGCCATGGCCGGAACCGTGCGAGCCGGAACCGTGACCTCCGTGGCTGTGACCTCCGTGGCCGTGTCCGTGGTGAGAGCCCTGGGAGCCGCCGTGGGAGCCCTGTCCGTAGCCCTGTTTGTTCTCATTGACGAAGTACTTCTCTGCTGGCGGTTTGACCACATTGACGAACACGGGCTCGACCTTGACGCGACGTGGGTGGTGCTTGACGTAGACCTTGCGGAGCACGATTGCTGGGGGCTTGTGGAGCACAACGGGTGCGGGCTTCACCACCAATGGAGGATGATTCACCAGCACCTTGGTGGGCGGACGCTTCACAATGATGGGCGCTGGACGATGGATCAGAATCTCGCCCTTGTTCTGGGGATAGGTGATGGATGAGGTCAGGGTGTTACCCTTGGTGTTCACCGGCTTGTAGGGGATGTTCTGATCGGAGCCATAGCTGCTCTGTCCAGAGGAGCCATAGCCGCCGCTCTGTCCGGCCTGGGCGACGCCCGAGGCGTCGGCACCCTCGCCAGCTCCAGGTCCACCACCGCTAATGGTGTACTCGCCGCCATTGCTGCCGGCAACACCACCGGCAGATGCTCCGGCGGATGCATCGGCGCCTCCATCATTGCCACCTGGACCGCCACCGGCACCGGGACCGCCGTAGCCCTGTTGCGCACCATAGCCATTGGCACTGGCGCATGCCTGCAAAGAGAAGAGAACGGAGACGATTGTAGATCATGGCGATCGTCTGTGTGGAGTATGCTCCACTCTGTGCTGGTACGTACGATGAGGCAGGCGGCCAGAGCCCAAATGTAGCTCTGTCTTGTCATCTTTTTTCCCAGTTGCAGTTCCCAGTTGGCGCTCCGATGATGGTGCTCCCAATTGGATTGTCTGATGTCTTCTGCTGCCCTGCCTCACTCGGAGATTTCTTTAAATATGCTCTGGCGGGGCAGTACGTGACATTTGGCCAGCCACAGTCCCGGTTCCAGAGCTGCCGGCTCCCCCCAGCTCGTTCCGCTCTTCATGTTCTTGTTGTGGTTCTTCTGGTTGTTGTTGCTGCCGCGCTTTTGGCCCACGCGATGCGAATGAAACATGGCCAAATGCTGATAGATCGCACGCATCGCACTTCGCGCATCGCACCCATATCACGGCTTCTTACGTAGAAACCAAAAACAAACAGCACCAACAATCGAAACTTTTGAATCTCTCAGTGCTGCATATCGAGGTCCGAACGTCTGCGTTGAGATTGCTTGCCGGAAAATAGTTTCCGCATTGGCCACCCCATGAAATCGTGAGTGTGTGGCACAAGCGAATGGCGCAAAGCTAAGATCTCCCAACTATCTGGCCATCTCAAGGAATGAAGGCTGCCCTAATGGGACTAAATCATAGGTGTTTGGTTCAAATTTCCATTTGATAGACTTTAGTTTCGTTCAAGTATTCATTTTATGCTCTCTTTCAGAGGCCCAACAGTCGCATGGAACTAAATGTGGCTTCAGGATGTGAGGAAATGCCTCCTCGAGAGTTTATCCATTGCTTTGGAATCATGGAAGGCAATTTATGTATCTGCAGAGCGTCTCAGTTAATAGGCAGATGGAACAGCTTCTCTGAGAGGATTATTGGGAGATTTATTGGTAAGGCAATGCCACATCTTATGGCTTCTGTAGAACACATTCAACAGTTTAGGTATTAATATAAGGAAATGTACTTTTTGTGCCAAATAAGGCTAGTATTTATTTATTTGTAGACTGTGTAAAACACAAGCTACAGGACAGAAGACAGCCATGGCTGCTGAGCTTTCGGCTGGTAAATATTTTGTATTTAGTTTATTTAGCTTATAATTAACTGCTAACAATAGACTAAGATAATTACACCAGAGTGGCAAGCAGGGAACATCAGAGGAAAGAAATTAAAGCAAATTTCCGGGCATAAGTTAGGGTAAAGAGCATTCGAATAGTGGCTTAGAGCTATTAAGAACTATTAACTATTAAGGAAACTATCAAAAGAACAAGTTTAAAAAGCAAATCAAACTCGTTTTGCTTACAATGTGCCATGTGTATTCCATATGCATGCCTGATTTATTTAATTATCTACTTAGTCTGTAACAATGTGATGCATGCATAATCTGATACAAACAATCAAAACTACCACTGCCCCATACACTCAGTAAGCAGCAAATAAATATTTATTTATTTATTTACTCTGCGAACCTCAAGCAGGGTGGGGCAGACTACTATGGTTCCATTCCTGACTTGTATTGCTTATTGCATTGTAACCGTTTAAGTGTAAAACAAAGTGCTGCCATTATTATTAAAATAATGATTATGCTACCTTTGGAGAGTCGGAATACTGTACATTCTTCGACGGATTTTTAATTCAAATTTGTATGTATCGACAGACAGTAGCTCTACCATATCGTATTGCTATAAAAGTAGGCAGTGGTATATGTGATTGCATTTAATTTTATCTAGTGGAAAAATGTTGCCACTTGATGCTGATTTCATTGCAGATTGCTTCAGATAGCCCAAGAATTTCTATATGTACAAAAGATAAAGACATACGTACACCTAGTGTGAGAAGTATATTTATTTGTCAGCCAAAGCCATAGTAGCTATGTATATAGTGGCAGGTGAGGCCGCTTTTGTTTGTTCCTCTAAGCTCACAGAGCAAATAAAGAAGCAAGCAAGGGCGGTAGTAGCTTGGATTGCTTGTATCAGAGGACCAACCTTTGGGGAGATTACATTTGCATTTCCCCATACTATACTTTATAATCCTTACGAGTTGGAATCGCTCACAATTGGTTGCTTTGTGGTGGCATGCCACTCGTGTGAGTTAGACATAAAAGAAGATTCTTCCAAATGGAACTCCATTGCCCTCCCTTTTCCACAATCCCCTCAACAACATTGATATGTTTTAAGCATATTTTCCATTTTTTATTTGCATTCAGCAACTGGCAAACAAAAAACAAATTTGTTAAATTAAACAGCTGCTCCGGGAGCAGTCTCCTGGCGAGGAGCAGGCACCAACTCTAAGCTGGCTTAGTAGTTGGCCTGGCCGTAGGGGGAGGGGCTGTTGTAGAGGGGTGACTCGTTGCCGCTGGCATAGCCATCGGCGGAGGAGGCAGCTCCGGCAGCGGAGGCGGCACCAGAGCCACCGTATGACTGGGGCTGGTTACCGTACGACTGCTGCTGTCCGTAGACGGGGGCAACGACCGGCGCCAGAGGGGCCTCGATCTTCTTGCCCGGCTTGTAGACCTTCACGTAGACGGGGTTGAGGCTGAGCGGGGTGGGCACCTTGTTGATCACCTCCTGCTGGTAGATGACCGAGGGCTTGATCTTGTAGATCACGGGATTGCCGCGCACCACGGTGGGGGGTCCGCTGTTGACATGCGCTGGCGGTGCACCCGGCTGGTGCACAATGATCGGGGGCAGGGGCTGGGTGGCGATCACCTGATGGTTGTTGTGGCCCGACGGCACCAGCAGGGAGCGGAACAGATGCTGATCCACGAACTGGGGCGAGACCACATTGATCTTGCCCTGGCGGATGTTGCTGGCGAGATTCGTTTCGGCCAGCGACTCGGCAATGTCCTCGGAGTTCTTCAGCTTTTGGTAGGTGGGATTGGAGTTCAGAGCCTGCAGCTGGGCCTGGACACGACCCAGGCGACGTGCCTCCTCTTGCGTGGGCTGGATCTCGGCCTGGGCCGCGATCTGGTTGGCCGCTGGCTGCGAGCCGCCCGTCGCCACGTTCACGTACTCCTCGAGGCCACCGGAGGGGCCACTGGGCAGATACTGAATAGGTCCATGTCCATGGCCGGGACCACCGTGGCCACCTCCACCTTGACCGTAATTAGCGCTTACCAGCTGCGCAGAGAGACGCACAAGAAGAGATGGGTGGATGGATGGAAGGGCTTGGGTTAGCTTTGGGTATGGATCGAAATGGCGGGGGTCGCTCTGGGACGGGGTCTTACCGGTGCCGCAGCGATGGCGAAAATGCCAAACCAGAGTCCGAGTTGCATGTTGCGGGGTTACGTGTGTGTTGTCTACTGTTCGGTGTCTGGCCCACGGGCTAGCTCTTTATAGCGCCTATAATCGCCCCCAGCCATGGCCGGGTACGTGATCTTTACCAACGATTTCCATTTCCGATTTTGGCTCACCTTTTGTCTCGCCACTAAACAGCAACACCCAGAAAGCCAACAGCCAACAGCCAACCAAGCCATCAGTCAACCTCCTCTAACTGCTCCGCTCCACTTCACTTCACTCCGCTCAAATCAGATCAGATCAGTTCAGTTCAGATCTGCCCGTCTGTCGTCGCAATCTCATCTCTCTGCTGCCATTGGACATGGGCTTTTTGAATCATACTGCCCGATCTCTAGCCCAATCTCTGCCGAGTCAAAGTTTCTGCACTGCCAATTTCAAATTGTACCAATTTGAAGACTGATTTTATAGCAGATTTAAGATTCAGTTGGAATATTACTTAGTTGGGTTTTTCTAGGCATCTAATTTGAGTTTTCTCTGGTTTTTCGAATGCCTCTACTGGCTGGGAGCGTAAAGATCGCAGATTGAAGCGCAAGCAGCTGCAGTGGAGAGTTTTCGCACTACTTAATTGCAATTTTATAGGTGGAAAATATGGCGAGACTCGAGAGAACGTATTGCTGCAGCTCAACGGCAGCTCCCCATTGAATATAAAGAATAAAGTAATGTCTAAGAGTAATACCCATTAATACCCATCACAACTTATTTGTGTCCACTATCGAAAGTTATTTCGAGTCTTTAATCACTTCCTCTTCCCTTTTAGATCTACCAATAGAAACACCATAGGTTTTCGCTTTCTTTAACTTAACACAAACTTAGTTATGCTCTCAAAGGGTATGTGCCCCTTCTCGGGGGGTGGTATATTCTCATACCTCCTCTCAGCAACCGGAACATCAAAGTTTCAGTACCAGAAGCTCCCATAATCTGCCCACTAACGACATCATACGAGGGGCTGTGGTTTATCTCATTTTATTTTGTACTTTCCCCTAAATGTTTCTGTATGTTATGTGTTTGGGCTGAGCCAATTGCAGGCCCAGGCCTTAAGTCTAAACTACTCCTAGAGTCCCCGCCTGTACAGGAGATAGGTGAGATCGCGCGTGGGTCGACTGCCGTAGTCGTTGAAGGGCGACTTGAATGGCAGTTGGCTGCCAAAAGTGTCCGACTCATCCTCGTCGGGGGATCGCCCGATGCCACCAGCCGCTTCAATGGTGGCCGCTGCTGTGGCTGCTCCCCCCGGACTCGATTGGGCCGCATGCAGCTGGTCCTCGCTGGAGTTGATAATGGTGCGGATGGGAGGGCGATGGTTGATGTAGTGCACCTGTTGCTGCTGCTGCTGCTGCTGCTGCTGTTGCTGGTGCTGCTGGGTCTTGCGTGAGTGTGGCCTTTGTTGTCTGTGTGTGCGTGGCTGTAGTTGGTGTGTGTGTGTGTGTGGCTGCTGGTGTAACTGTGTGTGTGCTCGGGGTGTGTAGTGTTGTGCATGTTGCTGTGTGTAACCATATCTCTGCTGCTGCTGCTGCTGGATCAGATATCGCTGCTTCATGGCCAAGGCTTCACCCTCGAGACCCTGCTGCTGCTGCTGCTGGCGCTGGCGCTGCCTGGGGGAGTTCCGTGGCATATAGCGAGCTCTAGGTTGCTGCTGCTGCTGCATGGATTCAGGCCTCTCTGCCCCTGGCAGATACTCATGATGCACCTCCTCGTGTATGCCATTCTGTGTCTGATTGATCAAGCGATTGTACTCCTCATTGGTGCCGCCCACCTGTAGGTGAATGGCATGCTTAAAGTCCTCCCCAAGATGCTTCATCCAGAAGTTGTCGTCCACCTCGCCCGTGGTATAGATCCGCGTCGTCTGGCCGCTCTTGGGCTTGCCCACCACCGCATTGGTGGCAGCCAGCACATCAATCACATCGTACTCCTGCTTCGACGCCGAGCCACTGCCCGGGGGCGGCAACTGCTCCACGCGGGCCGCCTTCCGCAGATCTCCAGTGAGCAGGCGATCGGTGGTCTCCGGTATGGATGGACTGGGACTGGTGGCTTCATCATCATCTATATCCTCACTGGCCGTCGTATCGTTGACATTCTAAATGGGGCTTGAACTTAGCTTGGTTCTTGGTTCTCTGCGGGCGCTGGGGTAAACTCGGAGACTCACCTCTGGCCGGACTCGGCCCAGGGCCAGCGTCAGCGTCAGCAGCAAGAGCAGCAGTGGCCAACTGCAGGGGACTTTGTCTGCCATCTCGATGCAGTTCGCATTTGACTGAAGCCGCTGCAGCCAATGGATTCCGTTTAAATAGTCACCAATAATTGTCACTGCCACTGCCACTGCGTGAGCTGCTGCCATGAATGCTCGTGTTACGCGCCACGAAAAAAAAACGGAAGAATACCGTGCCGGGACGTGATCTATGGGCAGATATTCTGATGTGTATCATCAACGAATCTCTGCTGATCTTGATGCGTCAGGCCAGAGATCGTACGAGCCAGTGAAAACCACTCACACCCAGGGCCATTGGAAATTGTTTTTACTGAATGGCTTAGCCAGTGGTCTCTCTCTCCCTCTCCCTCTCTAGGTTTCTGATTTCGTTTGGCATTGAGTGGGGCGCATGTCTAGCGGCCAAAGGAATACACAAAATATGTTCCACAAGACCGTCTTCCCATTTGATTTCTTCAATGCTGTTTGGTTGTTTTTCTTGTGTGCCGCTCGAGCTTATCTCTCTCTGCTTAAGAATTTACTGGCTTGAATGATCCAACCAACAATTAGCGGCAGCCATTAACAGATCGTGATTAATCATTAATACGAGTACTCGTACCTACATAAATAAATACATACATACATACATATGTGGAATAATTGAGTTAACAATTCATTAAATTGCATGTCGAACTATTGATAATATTCCATATAATATTATTTGTGGGCATATTCATATCGTTTTGGGCGCAAACACGAAGGCCATCAAAACGTCCCATTCCCAACCCAAAAATACATTTAATTATGGCAATAATATTATAATAATTATTGAAATATTTTATCCCAACCACAGAGACCCTGCTTGCCCATGACACACAAGCTGATTAAAGTGGCACGCATCCTTTTTGGGCTGCCCTTCCTGGGAAGAAGAGAAAATGCTTCGTTTCTCAACGTAGCAATTGAATTGGTACACATCCCTTTTATATTCAAAAATTGCATCAAAGTATTTTGGAAATCACTTTCAATCCTTTGGATACACAATACAACATTTTCTCATTCTCACAGCTCACAGCCCGCAGTCTGGCAGATACATCAAAATGTGTTCTTGCGGGTAAGTAATATTCACAACCTCTAATTGTTCACGTAAAATTAAATTTGTACTGTTCCAGTTCATCCGTGGTGCACTGATCACGCGATGGCGCTCTGAAGAGTGCTCCACCTCCAGGCTACAGCAGTGCTTGGGTATTGCAATGAGAGATCTTTGCGTGCTTGGAACGGCAACAATGGGAGGTCTGACATCCAGGTGAGTGCAGGGCATTCCTTGGTCTTGGCGTCTTTTTGCTCCCCTATCTTCTGGGCAGCATTATTTCTTCTTTATGGCTCTGCATTAACGGAGATTCTTCTTCTGCTCTGCAGCCGTGAGCACTCGCAGGGGCAGGCAGGATTTTTCATAGATTAAATATTAAGCGGGGAAGCGAATAATTTATTTAAATGCAATTACCTATTTCTGTTGTGGAGAAATTACCCCCCCCTGCATAGTGCATTTTTTATTTGGCATACTTTTGGGAGAAGCTCGCAAGAAAGAAATTTTGCGCATGCAACCCCCCTAAAAATCAAATCAAGCAAATCCAAGCATTTTAATCAAAAGCAAATATTTTATTAAACTCTTAATGGGAGCAAAAAACCAAACAAAAACGTTGAGCTGCAGACAGACAAAGGCGAAACGTAGACAGAAATTTGTGAGGACAGAGAGAGGTAGTGAGAGAGAGAGAGAGGAGAGGGATAGGTGGTCAGAAATCTAGTTACATTTATATGCAAAACCCCCGCCCCCCAACAGAATGTTGCTCCACTGGCCTACATTCGGAAACCTCATTCGGCCGACCTCAGCATATTGATTGGGTGCGGTTCACATTGGGTTGGGTTGGGTCTGGGTTTTGGTTTGGTTTGGGTGTCTCTTCAGTAGCCGTAGCCGTCATCGTGGTTGCAGCTGCAAAGAGAAGAAAAAACAAAAGCGAAAAGTGAATGAAAAAGAAACTCCAACATCATTTCCAATTTATTATATTCAGTTTTTGTTGCTGTGGGAGTGGAGGTGGGTGGTGGGGGGTACGTCTTAGGGAACTATGTAAATTAGATGTAAGCTAAAGATCACTCTCTGGGACTGGGGGAACTAAAACCAGGCTCGCAGATACTCGGAAATGGGTGGCACATTGTAGGTGTCAACACTGTAGCCGTTCTGGACATGACTGTTGTAGCCGTAGGTCTTGGCGGGCGTCGTGGAGTAGTCGGCGTGCAGGGCGTGCTCCGGCTCGGTGGTCGACTCGAAGCCCCAGCCGCCGAGGCGTCCGTCGATGAGCTTCTTGAGGAAATCCGTTGTTTGCCTCTTCTGATTGGGCTCCGGATAGTGAGTGCTCGACTCCAGATAATGTGGGTGCGGATAGACAATCTGCGAGATGAGTCTGTCCAGCTGTGCGTCGGACACATGCTCCACGGGATAGCCACCGCCAATGCCCAGCATCGGAGAGGCATAGCCCCGCCGCGTCACCGATTCCAAGTCGCCGGCAAACTGCAGCGGCGTGGAGCCCCGCTCCAGCGGATCTGGCACCGAGGTGGTCGACAGCAAACTGCGTAGCTGCGCGTCATCCACATACTTGTAGTCGTCCTGTGGTAGACGCAACGGCGATGGTATCTGCAGCGGGTAGTAGCCCAAGGCGGCACGCTTTGCGGGTATGGTATTCTGCTGCTCCATCGTCACTGGCAGCTCTGTTTGGTCTTCCGTCGGCAGGAACTCTTTCCCAGCCTCTTCGGTGGCTGGAGTAGGAGGAGGAGGAGGAGGCCCAACTGCTGTCATAGCACCACAGCCCATGTGACACTGGCCCGGCTGGAAGTTCGGATTGAGCGTCTCCGGCATGAACTGTATAATCTCGGGTGCAGTCAAATCAATCTGGGCACGTTCCCGCTCCAGCAGATCAAATTCTCCTTTGATGTCACGCTTGCTCAGCCGCCGACCCAGACCCAACCAGCCAGCTGGGGTCTTCTTGGTCTTTCGCTTCGTTTTGGGACTTGAGACTTGCTCCTCCGCTGGCATCAGGCCAAAGATTTTTCGTTTCTGCTGCTGCTGGGCGGCCAAATCCTTGTGATAGAGCTTGACATAGCGAGGTGGTCGCTCCTGGAGCTGTTGCTGACGCATTAGACGCCTGCGGATCAAAGAGCCGGGCGTGCGCAGCTCACGACGACGACGTATGGCATTGGGAGACCTTGAGCCTACTTGAGCTACTACATACCTTGGCTTGGGGCTGGAGCAGCTCGAGCAACTGCAGCTGGACGTATGCTTGGCAGCACAATCTATGAAGGATAAATGCGTTTGTAATGCTTGAAGGCAGCTGCTGTTGAATTCTCCTCCCCACTCACCTCCTTTGTTGACCGTCACCCGATCCACTTTGGCATACAGCTTCGATTCCGGGTACTTGGGCGGCGGCGGTGTCCGTGGCTGTTCGACGGTGAAGTCGAAGCTGTAGCTGATCTTTGCCTTGGTCTGCACCGGCTTTTCCACACGATAGCCATAATCGCTGGTCCCGTACTTCTTTGGCTTGGGCGGATTGGGCACATTCAGCTGATAGCCCAGCTGGGTGGGACAGGCACAGCTCTCGCCCGTATAGACAACCTCAACAGGAGCCGCCTGCACAAAGGCAACGGCCAGGCCCAGTACTACTGCCAGGCCCAGAAGGGTTATCAAGTGGCGCATAATTTTGAAATTTGGAATTTGGATGTTGGATTTTGGATCTGTGTGTGCGGATCGGATCGATGTCTGCTTTCGTGTCGGCCGTTGTGGCTACTACTAGCCGCAGCTTCAATTGCCGCATTCTTTATATGGAACCATTGCATCCACTGGCGCAATCTCTCACGCAGCAGCCGGCCACCGGCCGCCGGCCACTAACCACTGACCACGTCTCTGGGCTTGAGGTTGGGCGACTAAAAACGCAAACACCGTGCAGCAGCTTGTTGAACTTGAACTCGAGCAAGGTTTTTCTCTATATGCTCTCTCCCCTCTCGTGTGGTTGTTTTTGGGTTTCGCTGACCTTTTCAAATAATTTGCATTTGCTTTCGCATTGGCTCATGTTTTCCATCAAAAGTCATGTTCCCAGCTTTCGCTGGTTCTTTCAGTGTCTTTCAGCGTTTAAATTGGCTAAATCCATTGTTTACCGAAATTAATTTGCTCATTTGGCTGGGCTGCACGTGCACGTGCACTGATTTGCACATTCCAAGGATGCCATGACACGAAAACAGTGCTGGAAAAGGCTGAAAGCAGACATTACCTTCTCACTCGCACTCACCAGCCATATATAAAACACTCTCGCTCATAGAACTCTCTCACTCATAGAACTCTCTCACTCTCTAATTAAATATGCAAATGACAAGAACAACGGTGCAGCAATGTAACGGTATCGGAAGAGTAAACATACATACATACATACACACACAATAATCTCAGTCAACTCATGCACAGCCCACTTACAAAATATAAACAAAGAATAATTTTAAAACCCGGCATTGTACGTAAAATTTATATGTTAGATCTAGTAGTCCATACGTATTCTTAAATCATCAAGGAATCGCTAGTTTATTCAGTTCGTTGGGGAAGTCGGAGTGGAGCAGATCGGAGTAAAATTCAAAATCTAAAATATCCAAAAACTTATTTTGTGAAAAAAATTTATTTCTTCTTTAATTCTTTAAAAGTGTAAAAAAGTGAATCAAATAGTTTATCCAAAGTGCTGTGAGTTTTCCAAGCAAATTTTTTTTTATATTTTAAAAGTGTTCATTGGCCACGATTTATTAAGAGTTTACATACTCTTGCGTGCAGAAATTAATTGATTGCCAAGCACATATGTAAATTTTTTGAGTGTTTTCGTGGATAGCCAGACGAACCGAATATTTTGTACGGTCTCTTTTCTCTGGGAGAATTTCTTGTCGGTCTCAGTAATAAGAGACTTCTTTAAATTAGAAAAAATTTGTATTTTTTGACAGAAAAATCAAGGTACATATGTTTGTGCATACGTTTATATGTATGGTGAACAGCATATTCCTGTCAGAATTTCTGGTTGTCATAATTTAAAAAATACAAAAATCATCTTTATTTTTGCAGGACTTGGCTCGCGCAGAATCCTGTTTTGTTGGTTCTCAATCGGCATCAAAATCCTCGCTGGTCGAGTCTGTGTCTTCGCTGCTGGATCATCCTGTGCTGGTGCTGTCTATACTGTGGTTTCCTTCACAGGAGATGCCCTTTTCGGACAACCTCTCTGCTGGAAACTGACACCAAAGATCGATCCGACCTCCAAGGAGAATGGCTCACTTTCTTGGGGACTTCCTTAGAGCCGGGAAGCTTCGCCGATTGTTTCTGTTGGTGTGTGGTACGCCTTCGCTTGCAGAGCGGTGACGTCAGTGTTTACGAATGTTGGGCCAGCCAACGGCATGATGGGTCTCTCTTTGCGAATGTCTCGCAGAAGTTGGGCCTTTGGGTCGTAGATCTCATACACTGCATCAAGCGTCTTGCCTCTCATAAGGCTAAATAGCTTTCGCACCATTTCCTCCGTCGAGGCCTCAGATTCAGCTGCTTTCAGATGCAGATTTGACTGCTTGATCCGTTAGTTCTTGTATTTTTGGGGCCAGGGACTCTGCTCTCTCGGGCTCGTCTTCGGCGTCTTTCTTTCTGGCCGCTATTGCATCAACGTATGTGGTGATTGAATATTTGCGTGTTGTCGAGGTAAGACGAATTCAAAAGAAGTTCGAGGAGTCGGAGGTGAGTCGAATTCAAAAAGCTTTTTGCAGTCAAAAAAAAATCTCTTTAATTTGACAGGAAAAAGGAAAAATAAAGTGACCAGTAGTCTACCCCCTACACGTGCTGGGATAGAATTGAAAGTGGTTGCAGTCCGAGAAGAGCGAGCAGTCCGATGTAAGTCGAATTAAAAATTAAAGCCTAGCAGTCAGAACGATTTATCTTTATTTTTATAGGAAATTAGTTGTTCCTGCCGGCTCATCATCGTAGGACTGGTGTGGCTCTCTCCTTCTTGAAAAGTAAGTAAGTCCTCAATCATTTGATGATTTCAATCGGCTTATGCAGCTAGTTTTCAGCATTGAAAACATCAAACTTCGACTACAAATAAACATTCGATCGACCTCACATCCGTTGAGGCAGAAGCGGACAATTAGAAGAAGGCTGAGAACGAGGCACTGCGGGCACATTCACTGGTCGTCAAGTCAAAGATGGAGGAGAAACCAGTCAGTCAGCCTGCGTGAACACACACGTTGAATCCGCACACAGGAGTATAGCTGAAACGTAGGCTCCGACGAGGAAGGGGTGCAAAAACTATTTTGCCTTATGCGCGGCAAGACGAATGTTTGATGGGCTGGATTGGGTTTACGATGCAAAGACAAAACGTCTGCGGGACATCCGCATAGCGAAAGCCATCATACCATTGGCTAAAGCCTGGCCTCCGTCAGCGTTCCCGGCACCGCATTGCAAGCGGACACGTACCACACACAAATAGAAACAATCGGCCAAGTCTCCACGCTCTAAGAAAGTTCTCAAGAAAGTCGGCTTATTGTCCATTGAGTTGGGAGCGATCTTTGGCTGGTTCTGCAGGGAACGTGGCCCAAAAAAGGGCAACTCCAGTGAAGGCAGCAACAGTATAGACTCCCCCAACAACGGCGGATCCAGTCCCGAAGGCACATTCGACCAGCAAGGACCTCTATGCCCATGGGGAAGCACCCTAAAGGACGTCTGCTCGAGCCAAGTCACTTGCAAGCCCCCTGTGGCAACGACTCCGATAACCTAAGAACTCTTCTGAACCTAGTGTTACTTGTTTGAGAATAAAATATTTATGTTACCAAATCTTATAGGCTTTTGATGTTTTATCCACTCGCCAAACTTGTTCTCCCTTTGGATCATTTGCCGTGTGTAAGGTTTCTAAATCTGCACAGAAGGCCCCTTAAAGTATACATAAAGTATATTCTTGATCAGCATCAGTAGCCGACTCGACAGTAGGCCAGTCTGTCATTCTCGATGAGTGCCTAGTTCTCATAATCATGTGATATCACACTGTTACAAGTGTCATCCACAATTTAGAAGATACGAGAAGAACCGAAAACAACAGTAACGTAGAGAATGAGCATATCTATAAGATTGCCAAATCGGATGGGAGCCAGTGGCTGCCACAAACTAGCAGATGACAGCCAAATATGTAGAGACACGTGTGTGTTTTGTTTGTTTGTTTGCATAAATAGTGGATATTACGTACATATATTTAAGCTCTAAGCCAGCCAAGCATCCCTTCATTCCCTAGCATAAATAGTAGATATTTACAATCGGAAGTATCAGAGCAGGAAATGCCTAATAGCAGCTACCAGCATCCGGCTCCTGGCGATTCGCATTGCGGTAGGAGGTAATGCGTCCCGGCTTGAATCCACAGTCAACGGAAACCTTGCCGGCCACCTTGCCGTAGCCATCGCTGTAGCTCTTGGAGGCGTAGCTGCTGGAGCCATAGCTCGAGCGGGAACTGGTTATTTTCTTGAACTTGGGGTTCTTGAACTGCTCGGTGATGTAGCCCAGCTGCTTGTAGGTCAACTGGGGTGCCGGCTCATCGTCGGAGGACTGCTGTTGCTCGTCCTCCTCGATGTACTCCTCCTCCTCCTCCTGTTTGGCAATATACTTGGGCTTCTGCAGGGTGATGACCTCGCTCTTCAGCTTGAACAGATTCTCCTCGGGCACATTGGAGAAGTGAACCTTTTGCACACCATCCACAGGCTTTTGGGCGAATCCAAAGGCCAGCTTAGCCTCGGGCACATTAATGGCCTTGCCGGCCTGGACTGCCAGACTCACACTAATGGGATCTGCGGCCGGACTGTTATCTTCCGTTTTCTCGGCCGCATATGCAATGCTGTAAATGGGAATGATCCATAAGCAGTTGATTAGTACATGGGTTCATAATGGGGATGGATCATCCACTTACTTGCCATAGCTGGAACTGGAGCTGGAGCTGCTGCTGTAGCTATCTTCGCTTTGCTGACATGCGCAGGTGGGTTTGCATGGTGTCGTCTGTGTGTAAATGATCGAGAGTTTGAGGGGTGGTATCGTTATAAGGTATCGAATTTGGTTTCTATCATTTCAGATTGTTGATGCTTAGAAGCACGTACGGAGCGATAGTGATGAGGGCGAAGAACATAATGATGGTGAAGTTTACAATGACGAGGCATAGCTGAAGCTCTGGTTACTATTGCAACCCACGACTCACTCGCGCGGCCCTCTGATAAAACATGCGATGCGGAAATACTTAATACTGCAGCTGAGGATGATGATGTTCATGTTGATGATGGATGTGCGCGCACTGATACAATTAGTTACTGGTCCAGGATCTATGGTTCTAGTACTAATTCTAGGACTTAAACTATAATGGATGGTTAGTCGTGGAGTTAGATTTGATATTGATAGCCGGATGGACGCCTCTTGTAGCAATCGACATGCTCCAGACGCTGCAGACGCTCGGCCAGACGGCGAGCCGCCAGTGTTTTGGCCTCGAGTGCACCCTCGAGCATACGGCGGCCCAAGAGATTGTTGAAGGCATGCACATATTGAAAGAGATCACGTACTTTTCCGCAGGTCTTGGGTAGTTGGGCGGGCTCAATCAACTGCTTGCTGCACCAGCAATTGTCGCCGATCGGCGAGAGATTCACATCGCTGGGCTCATAGTAGCGGGGCTTGGGACGCACAATCGTCGGTCCTTGGCAGCTCTGGCAATAGTCGGTACCCTTTTCCGAGCACACACAGGCAGCCAGCAGCTGTAATATCGATAGAAATCAAACACATTTAGCTTTTGTTGTAAATAAACAAAAACACGCGGTTTCCGTCAACAGACTCTCAGTGTCACACTATTCGTCTCACTTTCACACACACAATCAGTCCCGGCCCGTTCAAAACAAATAGCTCTTGCTCGCTCTCTCCTTCGATATGCTTACCGCTTGAGTGCAGTGCATTGCCAGCAGTATTGAGAGAAACAGCTTACAGGCTTGCATCTTGGCTTGGTTCTTATCGGTCGCGTGCCGCTCGGTGCTCGTTAAAAGTTTGAACTGCTTATGGAAGCGGTACACACGTTTTATATACCCCAGAAGATTGAGAACCGCTGCTTTGGGTCTTGTCACTGCAGTTGCTCACAGAACATGCATTAGTCTTTGTTGTTGTTGTTGTAATTGCCGTATTGCACTCAATTCGGGCTAAAAGAAATCTTGGCCATTCATGGTTAAGGTTCAGTGCAGCATCACATGGTCCAGCACAACGCTTTCTCGCTTTGATCTTGACTGGCCCACCAGGGTCAGGTTCAGGTTCGGGTGGCGCTGTCTGCTGATGCTGCTGACGCCAACCACCGACCGTCACCGCGCCGGTGCTGCTTTAAGCCAGTAGCTACGTGCTCCCCGGAATTGGGCAGCGCCCAACCTGATATTGATAAAACCAAAATCACCGTAAACAAACGAATCTAGTGAATTCCAAAGAATTTCATATCGCCAACGCCCTGCCACCCCGTTGTCAGCGACTAAAATTAACAATGAAGTTGCGACAAAGTCGAAATTCTATAGGAACCATATTGCGATTAGCTGTAGCTGCGTGTTCCCAATCCACAAATTGGGTCAGCGTCATCTCGCAAATTGACCCCCGGGAGCAGACGCCAAAGAAACGGAATCAGGCCATTAACCTAATCTCTGGATTATTATTGTTTGTCACAAAAATTCGTCGAGCAATGGGAGATTGCAGTGAGTAGGCAAGGCAGGAATTAATTTTCATCGAAGATATTGTGTGTGCATATCGAAATAATCTGGTGCACATTCTTCCCAATGCAATCCACATGACACATCCATATAAAACACGTCTTTGGGCGGTATCTTGGTGCATGTGCATTACCTGATGTCACAAGTAATTAAACCACAAATGAAAGCACAAGATGCTCTCCGCATATACACATGTTTTTTAATTGATTAGATTCATTACAGATTCATTATGCAATCGGAGTTCGATGACTGAAAGCAATAACTTGAGCAGCGGCGTGTGCATGCATATGTAAGTAATGATTCTGAAAGAAGATTTCATCGCCCCCCTCGGCTAATCTCTTTTCAGTGACGCCCGTGGCCTTGACTAACTGCCTTATCAGATGCTTTCACAGTCAACAACCAGGTTCAGCCCCCGCCCACTTTGACATCGTTAAGTCGAAACCGAAAATAGTCCACCGATCAGCAATTAGATTCGTGCAAAGAAGGATGCCATGAATGGCCCCAAGCCAGATGTCAGCTGTCTGGATTTCGTTGCCCAAAAGATCAGCTGGTTAATGGGAGGCGGAGGTTAATGGGTAAGCAACAAGCCAAAGCTGGAGCTGGAGCGAGAGCCGCAGCCTGGACAGAGATGATTGTCGTCTGTCTGCTGTCTTATCAGGAGATGTTCTGGCATATAAGCGCTCAGCTGACGTACCCACGAGCTCAGAGCAACGGCGAATCATCGCTAGAAGACCCAGGTTTCCCATATACACACATCTCCCAGTATATTATTTAAAAACGACTATATACCTAGTTCGCGATTATCGTGCCGAACAGAGTCCAGCTTTTAGAGCCGAGAATCGCTTCCCGTTCAGTACAGTTGTACAGCCGCAAGTGATCGCAAGTAGAAAATTCGGAGCTCTTCTTCCACACGAAGTTCGGGAAATCCTGCTCAGAGTGCTCATCCAACTAAATATGGCAGCAAAAAGAATGGATTTAAATAAGCGCACCTTTCTGGTGCTGAGTGGCAGCTCGAATCCTTTGGGTCAGACACTGGCCCTGCAGCTGTGCAGTCGTTTGGCCCCCGGATCTGTTGCCCTCATCCTGGACGATGACCAGGAGAAACTTGCTGCCTTGGAGCTGCTAAAGCCGGATACAGTTCACCTGAAGACGGGCAAGTTGGATGAGCACCACTCCAATGGCGTTGAGCTGATGGAGCAGGCCTTGAAGCAGGCGGAGGATACCGTCTTCGAGCGTTCCATCATTGTGCATAACGAGGGTTTGGCCGCCACCGAAGTACTGATGGAGCCACAATTGTCGCAGGATTGGACCGCCTATGTCCAGCAGCAGTTGTACGCCCCGGTGGCCCTGAATCAGCACTGGCTGCAAAGCAAACAATTGACCGACGTGGAGAAGCTGGCAATCAATGTGACCTCGTCGTTGCTGGTGCGTCCGCTAATCCACAGCGGCCTACTCTGCTCCTGTAAGCGAGCCAGGGACATGTACTTCCGTGCCATGGCCTCCGAGGAGTCACGCCACAATGTCCATGTGCTTAGCTATGCTCCCGGCCTGCTCGACTCCCATCAGACCCAGTACGATGTCAACGGCAATGTGATTACCCCGGAATCTCTGGTAGCATCGCCACAGATGCTGGAAATGCCACGTGTCCAGCCGCTGCAGGCCACCCTCAAGCTGATCAACATTCTAGAGGAGATCTCCTTCGTTTCCGGTCACGATGTCGACTACTACGACACATACGTTTTATGAGTAGAAACCTGCAGGTGGACTCTGTCCCTGATGGACTCGGTTCTGACAATGGTTACCGACTTGTATGCTGCTTTTGATTTGATTGCTTGGGAAATTAATAAACTTTGGCGGGTGACCCCGGTATTGGAGGTGGAGAAGAGCGAGTCACACGAAAAGGAAACTGAAAAAAAACCAATGATTTTTTATTTGGGTTTTCCGTTTAAGGAAAAAAGAGATTGAATGTGGGCAACTAATTCCTTTTCAGGAAATTTGTAGATGTCGTTTTGTTGATCAGATAGCATTGATTAATAGGGGTACTATTATAAAGGTTCTGCTGGAACGAGTCGGGAAAATTGCTATGAGGAAAGCTAAATTAGAATCTTTAGAAAGAAGCTTAAGAATAAATCTATTTGAATATACTGTACCTATGGCATATATAGATATACTATATAATATAGTAATACAGGAGAAACCCCGTTAAAGATAAGCTACAGTTGAGTTGAATAGAATGCACAGAATGATGATGCCCAGGGAAGATCCCCATCGTACATTCGCTGTCTATCTTCCTTGCTCGCCTGTTCCGTAAATGAATCAGCGTTTATTACTACACATAGCTATAGGTACACATATTAATATATTTTTGAAAATCCACTCCAGACATTACGAGTCGGATTCACCGATAAGCGCAACAAATTATGTATATATGTGGCGTGCGTGCCAGGGCACGAGAGCAGTAGACTGTTGCCGGGTACCCCATCAATCCTGATAAGAAACGATTCATATGGGATTCGCAGCTTTTGGGCATGGGGCCTGAAAACTGTACATATATTTTCGCAATGTATGTTTTCATGTTTGTCTGAAGAGGAAAGGTGCCGGTTGTGGACATAGTTTTGTGTTTGCCTCATAACTTTTAATCAATTGCATATTATACTACCATATTGTACCAATTAAAAGCTAGAGGTCTTAGTTATCAGTCAGTGAAGGAACTAAACATATTTCTACATTCACAAAAATTATATCAAGAAATTATTAAAGGGACCAATAAATAATAGATAGATATATAGATAATTATCTAATTATAATTAGATATCACTCAGATCAGTAGCATCTGCTTGCTGTCCAAGTTTACTTGGGGGTGGCTACAACTGGACTCTGGCAACAAACGGCACCTTTACCTCACATATCTTTGCCAATATATTGGATGCCTAGTCGTAGAATCTGCGATTTAAGTAGCATCGGGTTAATTCATTAATAATGAATAGACCAGATCTTGGAAAAATGGCTACGCTGTTAATTTAGATCCCTCGTTGGACACTTCAAGGCATACTTTGGGGCCTAAGAAAATAAAAATTAATTGATTCATTAGAATTTTAAAGCATATATAAATGAGAGTACATTGAAAGCTTTCTCTGCCTATCTATGGGCAATTTTACTTTTTATACGCGTACTTGAACAGTTTAGGGATATTCTGTTTTTGGTAAAAGTGGATGTGTGCAGGTTTATTTTGGTGAGGTATAATTTGAGTGCCGTTAGAAATAAATTTATTAAAAATATTTGGCTACACGAAAAGATATTTTCTATTATATGTACATACATATATATACATACAGAGTTGTTTATTTTTTTCAAGCTCATACAAGGGGGAGCTCATTGGCAACCGGTTTCAGATCTTGCGATTTGCCATAGCCGAAGCATGGCTGTTAGGTGTAGATGACAGATGACAAAAAATGTAAAAACCTAAAATATTTTGAACTTCCACATGTATCATAAGCTCACTCAACGTTCCTTCTCGTTCTAGTGGGTACAGACTATTTTGAATTTGCTTGTTCTCAAACAGTTCCTAGAAAAAGTCGAAAGACAAGGGTTCCGAGGGTTGGTCAAAAAATTTAGGCTCAGCCGTAACCGATGCCTTACCCGACGGTTAATTAATGCACCATTTCCAGACTTTGTACAGTCAGAAAAAAGCGCACAAAAATTATACATTTTGCATGGGATAACTTAATATTTCCCAGACGGAATGCTGAAGCTACATTGCGCTTAGAATTACCTTATGGCTGCATTAATTAGCTTTTCAGAACATCAAAGTTCCTTACAACCAGATGTAAGACACCCTTTGCGTCCTTGACATTTTTGCCGTTGGGGTCCCCCTATCGACGAGGAGGACTACGAGTTCCGCACTGCGGCCTCAGCGGACCTACGTATTTATGGACGCCAAGGACGCCGATACACATAGGCAAATAATTATTTGCATTGCAATGCAGGAACGAGTTTATGAAAACCTGCTGCTGGAATATCAAATTTTCACCTGACGACACTGACGCGACTGGTGAAGTCCTACGTGACAGCGCGAGATCGCCCTCCGGCCCAGACTTTACGTTCTTTCCTAATAGAAATATCCAAAATAATATAATATTATTATTATTAATAATATAATAATAATAATATCCAAAATAAAACAGCCTCTTTTCCGTTGAAAATTAAAACACTTATAAGTACGTATGTCATACATATATATGTATTTGCAAATGCTTATGCGTCTTCGTGTGACTGTGTATGTTGGGGATATATGATATATGCATAATATACTGTCGTCTGTTACATTTTTGTTCTGCTAATAAAATAAACTCCACTGAAACTTCATACGACTAGTTACTTAAGCTTAATAAAAAAAAAAAAAATAACTTATATTTAAAGGGTCGCCAGAGTCCTGATCCTCATTGCAGGAGTCGTTGCTGTTATAGTCACAGGGCTACACACTGTACATGGCTTCGGCCTTCACCTCAGGTTGGGCCATCGGGTTTGCATTTCGTACCGTGATACAAATTTGGTGTACGAAAAGCTCCGCGAAGTGGATTTCTATTGTGATTCCGTTGGGCCCCGATTTGAAGGTTCCCACCTCATTCCAGATCTCGACGCTTTTGACACTTACGCTCCATTTACCACCACCATAAACAGTCACGATAATACAGTTGATTAGGGAGATCTTGCTGAGATCCAATATATTAGAATTCTCTGAACGAACTTTTAATGGTAGTTTCTCTCCCGGCAGCACCATGAGGCGGCCGGCAACACGGTGGGGCAGATTCTTTCCGGTATACTTTTGATCAATGGCGTCGATTATTTGGATTAGCTCGAATTTGGCAGTAGGCTGCACCACAGATATCAGCTGCTGGACAGTCATCAGCGGGAGACGTATGTGTGAGATCATGGTCTTGATGTCCACGCTCGGATTGAGGAGACTCCATTTGCATAGAGTCTTAAAGATTTTAATTTCGGGAGCTGTGAAGGTGTCCCGTCGTATGACTTCCTCAAGCGATTCCTTAGATAGCCTTAAAAAGGACTGATGCCTTAGCAGCTTGGACGCATTGCGGTCCATAAAGTCGATGCATTTTTGGCTCAGCTTGTCCGTGCTGTATCGGCGCGCTGCATTCCAGATCATGCAGACGTTGCTGACGGCTAGATTCTGCTGCAGATGATTGTTTATCACCCCCTCGACGTTCTGCAAACCGTAAAGATGGGCCAAATCGAACACACCTATCATGCCCTGCACGTCCAGTGTGGACAGTGGCAGGGTGCCCGTGTAAATATAGCGCATGATAATTTTAAATGCATACACCGGCACCTCCAATCGAATTTCCCGCTTCATCGATTCAGCCATGGTCCCGTAGAGCATTGCGCGAAAATAATCACTACGCGCTGCTAGAATGCTGCGGTGGGCGGGCAGCCGCTGCTCCTCCACCAAGAACTCCACGTCCGAGTAGAGGTCGTTCATGCAGAGGCGTCTCAGGTCCAGACCTACGTGATCGATGTCGTCGGTATTCGTATCCATCGTGGTACCAGGGGAAAGCGTCTTCGTTCAGCTGGGTGCTTCTTTTCGTTGCGGGATATCTGCGCATGATATGATGTATATACATGTATGTATGCATATACGTATTTATTATTTCTGTTGTATAAAAACTTACTTTATTTCCCTGTTATCTTTAACAATTAATGCGCACACTTGTATTTTCCCTCGCTTTCAGGTGAAGGTGGCAGCGCTACAATACATTGATATTGATTGAGTCCTATATCGACCTATCGATATATTTTAACTTACCATCGATGCTTAAATAAATTTAAATACCATTGATTCCATATTAATTGTTGATTAATGTATGTTCCTTAGTACTCAGATCCAAAAACTGCTAGCAAACAAATGTCATCTATTCTTCTAGCCAGTGGTGTGACCAGAGGTTCGCGCTGCATTCTGTACGGTTACACTGCTCAGACAGCGGCTTGGTTTGGTTTGAAGTTAATAAAATGCAGACACACAAGAAGGATATAAATAAAAAGGCAACAGTGATAATACACTAAGAACAATCCAAAGACATTTTGAATGACTTTTTATGTTTTGCTCTTTGTGGAATCGACTATTCACTGGGGCAATTTATTTTCAAAATATACCATAAATATTCCGACGCAAATCATTTTGCTCAATTTTGATATTCGATTTAATATTAAAAGCTTTTTGGGGCTCTCAGCACTAAACAAATAATTTAGTTCTATTAATGAATCTATTTTCTACAATATTGGATGTGTTTAATGACTCCCTTTTATTGGCTTGTGTAGAAAATAATATATCAACAGAAAAAAGTTAACAGCTGCTACTGTTGTTGCATGGGTGAGCTGGTCATTTGGCGGGTTTTTGGCTATGGTTATCATTTCCCTATTCAGAACAAAACTAGCTTATTGGGCTATACAAAATTATAATTCTATGACTTCAGCGTCGCATAACAAAAGAGGATCGTTTCAATGCGATGAAAAGGACGTGTCTTATGTATATGTCTTAAAATTAAGTGGTTGTAGTTTTTGTTGCCCCATATACTATGTACATATGTATATGCTCACTGCTCTATATACTCTCCAATCGCTGCTTGCTAGTACTATTAATTTGTTTGTGTATCAGTGCAGAAATACTGCACCTGTTGCGATCCCATTTAAATCTGGATTAAATTCGAAACTATCGATTGCGAAATATGTAAGATAGTTTGAGCCTCAGCGCAATTGATTGCAAACAACTGTTGCCGCTTGCATTGGATCGGAAAATTAGAAAGGCCCAGCATGGATTTGAAGCAAAAAACATATCTCCTGGTGACTGGAGCATCACGTGGCATTGGCCGCGAGTTTGCCCAGCAGCTGTCGCAGCGCATTCAAGCCTTGGGCTCGGTGGTTGTGTTGATGGGACGCAGCCAGCCGCTGCTCGAGGAGGCAAAGGCCACAATTTTGAAGCAAAATCCAGATCTGTCGGTACACATTTTCGCGCTGGAGTTGGGCACAGCCAAGACCGAAGATTTTGCCAGTGTCCTACAGGACTCTCTTCAGGCAAAGGTGTCTCCAGGTGACTTCCAGCGCGCCATTGTCATTCACAATGCAGGCACTGTGGGTGACACATCGAAGCGTGCGCGAGAGATTGGCGACACGGAGTACCTGCAGCGGTACTACCACACCAATGTGTTCTCCGCCATTGCCCTCAATTGCGAGTTCATGCGCATATTTGCTGGCGTGCCCAAGCTGGTGGTCAACTTGAGTACCCTGGCGGCCATTGCCCCAATCTCCTCGATGGCCCACTATTGCACTGTGAAGGCGGCCAGGGAGATGTATTTCCGTGTGCTGGCCACCGAGGAGCCAGCAACGGGCACTCTGGTGCTCAACTATGCGCCGGGTATGATTGACACCCAGATGACAGTGCAGGTGCAGCGGGAGGCTCACGATCCCGCGGTGGTGGCCATGTTCCGGGAGCAGCGCGAGACTAAAACAATGCTCACACCTGCTCAGACAACTGAGCGTTTCATCCAGGTGCTGGAGGCACAACGGTTCCAGTCCGGCGACCATGTTGACTACAGGGATCACGAGAAGGCCTAGAGTAATAAAAAACATTTTACATTATGGTTATTGGCTATTTGTATTAAAATGGAAACGCAACAAATGAATTGACTATTTGTTAGGGGGTAACACAGGCCGAGATCGACTATGTGCTAAAAGAAATCCGCCGCAGCACTGCGTGGCTTTATGGGGATCTTGAGCAGATCGTCTGTGATTGTGGAGCCCGTGTCGATAATGGTGTTGCTAGATGGTGTTGTGATTCGTCTCGGCTTTCCCAGCGGCGTCGTGCTCTTCACCAGGCCGGGTGTGATCTTCCTCTTCCTGGCCGCTTGGCCCGGCGTTGGAGTGTGGCGTAGACTGGGCGTGCCGCGCAACCCCAGCTTTGCAGTGGCCAGATGCTGAGCAGCCGGTGACATGCTTGCCAGACGCTCCATGTTGGTACGTATCAGCGGTGAGCCGATGTTGCGGCGGGCAGTGTCGAGAGCTACTTGTTTCTGGTTGCGCATCTTCTCGCTGACCCTTTCGGCTAGAGCAATGGCAATGTTCTCACGGCGGGAGTTCTCGTTGATGCGGAACGAGGGCCCCTGGGTGGGACGCAGTGGAGTGTCACCGCCATCCAGGCGGAAGGGCGTGCCATCGATCTCGCCCCAGGTCATGATCGGGGAGAAGGTCACACCAGGGTGGGGTGAGGGGGAACGTAGCAACTCAAAACCTCGAATGCGTGGTGTGGCACTGGAATTGTTTGCTCCATTTGCTACATCTGTATCCTTCTTATTCTCCACCTCCTGATGGTTGCTTAAACTCTCTGGCAGTCTGGTGGCCTCGTGCTGGATGCTCATTCGGCGTTCCGCTGCCTGCACACGTTCATCCTCGGTCAACTCAACGCCGTCCGGCACATACATAACAGAGTTCATGTTTGTGTACTTCCAGGTCTCAATCTTCCTCAGAGGATCGGGCTCCTCGAACTGCTTCTCGATGCTGGGCAGCGTGAGGGCGCGCTTCAGCTGATCCGCGGACAGCTGCTCGTGGTTGTACAGCAGGGCATACTTCTGGCGCAGCTTCTCCTCGGCCGTCTCAATGATTTCCTGAAAGCTTTGATTGTCCTCGCTCGTATAGCTCTGCAGGAAGGCATCCAGCGACATCTTGGAGGACAATGAACCACTGTCGGCCGAGCTGTGAGCGCTGCTGCCGCTGGTGGTGGAGCACGGTGTGTCCGCGCGCTGGAGTGGAGTGTTGCTGCGACTTCCTTGGCTGACAGGCGTCTCAAAGGTAGCCGGGGACATGGCTATCGAAGGGGACAAACAGATTAGTGATATGGCTACTTCCTTAACCGGCGACTCACCATTGTTGTTACGGTTGTTGCGTCTACCGTTCCTGTAGCCCATCCTTGGAATCCGGCCCAGACTGTAGCGTGCCCGTATCTCCGCCATTTGCAGAAAGTCACGACGCGCCTCGGCTTCAAGGTAATCATTCTGAGCCCGCAACTTTTCCAGGTCGGGAAAGAAGTCACGCTGTATGATCTTGGACATTTCTTCAATGTACTGCTCCTCGGTCAGGATTTTTGGTTTGTGTTTGCGTCGCACGAGATCTGTGGGTTTCTTGAAATCTGCCAGTGCAGTGTTCTGGGCCTTGACCATCTCCATGGCCAGGCTGCCGGGGGTGCCAGGTGTGCGTGGTGTCTCAGACATTGTCGTGAACTTTATATATAGTTTTTTTTTCTCACAAATTCAATGTTTTCTAGAGGTGTCAAACCATCGAGGGCACTATCGATAGTATCGATATCAAACGTTTGACAGCTATAATGTTTTCTTTTTATTTCATGTAAGTGTGACCGAGCCGATATCGACAAAAAATACCATCCAGCTAAAAAATTAATACCATTAAATATCAATTCAGTTTCGAAATACCATTTAAATACTATACTATATCAATCGAGACTTAACCCACTTAACACCCCTCTATTTACAAAGTAAAGCACCCTTTCTTAATCTGCGGAATATAATACGGCAGTACTATGTTCAATGAAAAAAAATGACGATGGATACTACAAAAGCAACCGATGTTATTTGCTGGAATTCGTTGGTATGTTGTTAGCCGCTCGAAGAAAATTTAAATCACAACTATCGACCACTGCAGTGTGGAATGTATCCTGCATTTCAGCGATCTGGCAGTGCTGGCAAGCCGATAATCTATCGTTAATTGTGGAACGTATTTCCTGTGCGCGCAAAATTTGAAATGTGTAGCTAAAGCAAGTCAATTAAAAGCGATTCGTAACGGAGTGAGTATGTGCGTGTGTGGGTGTGTGTGTACCCACACATACATGCCACCTCTCCCTAGCTTTTACCACTATCACTCTCGGTCACGAATCATGACGAATGTGTTATCTTATCGTCGTCGGCAACTGCAAGCTCCAAATCCCGATACAGGCCCCCGATGTCAAGCGCGCCGACGTGCTTTCCACTCAGTCCAGTTTCAGCTTTACTCCGTGTCGCTACTCGATCTCCCCACCTTCCTTTAGTTAACTCACATTTCGAGTCTGCAATCAAATATCAAACATGAAGTTCTATTTGTTGTTGATTGCGTCCCTGTGTTTTTTGACCTACATCAGTTGTGGTAAATCTTCTTGTTCACTCACTTTACTTTACTCATTTTATATCACATTGGGTACATTTTTATTTATTTTTTGTTAGTTGAATTACAAGTGCATTATATAAGAAAGTGTGATAAGCGGCGGCGAGTCGTATAAAAACACATAACAATTCGGAATCCACCCAAACGGCAGGCAGCGTATCTTATCAATCGGCTCTACCGAGTCCATGGTAACTGTTCACGTTTTCACAGTGTAACTCAACTCTCTACGCTCCGTACCTGTGTGCGTTTATTGTGTCTTAGTGTGTGTGTTCATTGCCGGCAACAATGAATATTTTCCTGATATATGTATGTACAGATTTTACTATATATGTACATATGTATGTATGAACACATGCAGATCGATCGTATGACATTCGCAAAGTAATGAAAACAGACTGCGGATATGCCAGAGGCAGTTGCCTATGATACATCGTTTCTGTTGTTTTTTTTCATATTGCAAGCCAGATACACTGAAAAAAATGTATACGTATCATGTATGTATGTATGTACTTTGAAATGTTTGCTTTCATACGCATGAATTATTATTAATTTTTACACCGAAGAGAACATTTTCAATCAGACTCGCATTTAAATAAAATGACTTTGATTGTCTTTCAAGCAAAATCAAATATTTTATCAACAACATTTCGAAAAATCAGGAATTACATTTGTCTTTAGGAACTTTCATCTGAATTCTTTTTAAATTTTCTGAGCCATTCCTCTTGAGTTGATTGAAGTTTTGATGGATATATATCCAGACTACACATCAGATGAATTGTGAAATAATTATTATTTTGATTGAGCTTATTTTATTGCATTTTAAATGTCACTTTTTCTTGAAGTTTTCTTTAGTTAACTTTGAGTATTTAAATTAGGACTTGTGGATTTCCATATAGCTAGAAAATGTTTACGTTAATGTGCGCCTATTTCCGCATACAGTTTTCCTTCTCTGTTTCAATATTGCGAATTTCGTGCCTTCAGCCATCTGCTATTCCGCTGAAATCCATTTCAACCGAAAGCTAAATGTAGTACTTAATGTTAACGCCGTAAAAGTTCGAAATGCTTGTAGTTTCCAAATTAGATTTGATTTTTGTGTATTTACTTGGCTTATCTTGTGTGGAGACATAAATGGGTGTTAGTTGACTCATTTTCGGTCTATGTACACGCTTGGTCGATAAGAATCGATGGCTGAGAGAGAGAAAACGAGATAACAACGAGCCCCACCGTACAGTGCGTCTCACGAGCATAAGACAAGGGCATGTGGAAATTGTAGCAAATCCAACGAACACCAATTGAAAAGGTCAAGTGGCAGGCACCGTACTGGGCACTCGGGCTGCGAGCTACGAGCTTCGGGTTTTAGGCGGGGTTTCTAGCATAGCCGGTGCTGGATATGTCGAAGGCTACCACAAAAATTAATCTAATCTAATCAGGTCTAGCCATGACTCAAAGCAAACGCAACGTTCCACTCGCTAAATTCGCAGATGGCTGCATCCAGTGCAACTCGAAGAGCGAGATCCGCTGCGCCACCGATCCGCTGAGCCTATTCACCAAGAACTGCTCGGAGTCCACCAGCGGATCCGAGTGCTACGTGCGTGTCCTCGGTGAGTATCCTGGTGACGATTTCGAGGGGCATTGTTATTCGAATTCCAATTTTGATTTATAGACGGCATCACCATCCGCGGCTGTGCCAAAGATCTAACCAACGCCACCAAGGCCTCCTGCAACAACGAGCTGGAGTGCCAGATCTGCACCTACACGGAGGGCTGCAACCGTCAGATGTTCCCCTCATCGCGCGCCCAGTGCCTCCAGTGCTCGGGCAACTCCACCTCCTCCACTTGTGCCAGCCAGGTGTACGACCACGCCTCCATCTGTCCCATCTACAAGCTGGGCGACCTCTGCTACATTCGCAACAGCAACCGCACCGTGGACGGCTCCTTCCAGCGTGGCTGCCTCAGCACTGCCCAGGCCAACAAGCAGTGTATCAAGGATGGCAACTGCTTCACGTGCACAGGGCGTGGCTGCAACTTCCTGCAGGCCAACGACACCCTGATTCCCCTGGCCCGCGACTCCAGCGCCCAGCTGATGCTGTCGATGTCTCTGCTCCTCGTCGGCCTTCTGGCTGCCTGGATGCTGTAGGAGCCAGCCCGCAGGATCCCCCACCCTCTTGTTTGGGGACATTTGTCCGTGAGAGCACTGAAAGACATATTTTTCCCACAGCATTTTATTCTATTAGATATGCATTTTTTTTTGTAACTGTATAAAAATCGCACTCCGTCTTTTGGCTGTTTGCTTTGAACCACACCACACGAGAATTGAGAGACGAAGGAAAAATAAAGATGAAAATTTAATGGAAAAGAGGAAAATAATATTGATCAAACACTTTTGTTTGCTTTCGATTTTATGAGGTGCCAACGGTCGGGGCACTTCAGCACTTGACACCCCCCACCGCCCACCGCGCCCTGCCCCGACCAAAATGCAGTTGACAGTTCACTGTCCTCCCATCCCCAGGCCGCCTCTTGCCGCGGCATGGCAGCGAACCGGAAGCTCCACGCCAATGAGGGGGTGCATAAATGTGTCGACGCCTTCAAAATGTTTGTCAATTATTTTTCATTGCCTTGGGGTTCTTTTTTCTTTGGGTTTTGGGTTCTTCCTGGCTGGAATTTCCAATTGAACCATCGATCGCAATGCGGAAATAGATCAGCCAATATACACTACATACATATATGTGAACATATGTGCATACAAATACTTTTACAAGGAGATTAGGCAGTATCTCTATCCTCTAAAATATCTGGATGTACAATACACCCAACCCATACCCATCTGAATACCAATCCAAAGTTGGTTTTTTAATTTAAAAAATATATTTTGGGCATTTGCAATACGGGCATATAAATTTGAGAAAATGAGCAAGAGATCTACTCACCCTGCCCTACAACCTAATTTTTGTCTCGTGCTGGGTACATTCACAAGTTTTCATTTTGTCGCGCAGTGTAATGGATAATATTTCTGGCTGGACTTGTACTGTTGGTACAAATTGAAGGAGCAACTGAGACGGGAAACCAAATCGATCAGAATTAAGGAGAGCTCATTGATTTAATTTAAAAAATAAACAATGACAATCCTGTATGCAGGAGTGCAGTAAGAAAGTACCTTTTAGATGTGCGTGGATTGGACTGAAAAAGCAATCGCTAACGAGAACGAACGGGCGAGGACAGAATGTCTTTTGGAATAGGATTTAGGATAAGTTTTATCTGGAAATAAAGAGTTGTATCCCAGCCAATTATGTAGATTATTTATATTTATTAAATTTTATCGAAAATGTAGACCTTATATTGATCAGTCAGAACGGATGAATTTGGGTGGAAATATAACTGAAATTTAGGTACTTTCTTTTCTGATTTTTTGAGATCCTTTCGGTGGAGGAGAGTGGAGTGGTGTCGAAGTCTCGTCGGTGCAGGTGCAGACCTGCTTTGATTGTCCGAATTTAATGAGGGCTTTCAATGATCTTCTCATTGTCTGGGTCAGAGGAGTCAGAGGAGTGGTCCCCATAGATCTCGTCCCACGTCTCCAGCTCGTTGGGCTGCTTTAGCTCCTGAGAATCCTTTTGCTCCTCAAGCTTGCTCCAGTCCTGAGACTCCTTCCGCTTGTCCAGCTCGCTCCAATCCTGCGACTCCTCCGGCTCCTTCTCTGGCTCCGTGTCCAAGGCAGGAATCAGGCCTAAAACCGAATTGCTGATGGCAACTCCCCCCTCAACTTGGTCGTGCATGGGCTCATCCTTGAAGGGTAGCTCGTCGAACGATTTCCTATCGGACTTCTGCCGAAACATGGCCAATAGATCGAGCTCATCGTCTGATAGATCAGAGTACACTTCAAGATCCCTTTCATCGTACTCCAGGGACTGGAGGGACTTGGTGCTGTATCCCGGGTGGCTCACAAGCTCAGTATCGGGTGCAGCGGGAGCGATGGGGGAGGATTCCGACAAGGAATGGTGGTGGTGCTCCAGGCAGCTCAGTCTCGATCTAGAAATGCCGCCTGTCTTCAACATGTGATCGTAGCTCTCCGACATGTGCTCGTGAACGTTGTGACTCTCCATCTCCTTCATTTCCTCCTCCAGCTCCAGTTCGCGCAGCCTCTTCTCGGTGCAGATAACCGGCTCCCAATAGAGCTCCAGCGTGGACATCTGCTTGACCCCGACTTCCTCGAGCTGCACGCTGTTGCTCAGTATCTTCTTCTTGAACACCAGTCGACTGAAGCCCATGGGTACGCCCAGCAGGCGACCGATGCGGATCTTCAGATCGCCAGCGGTGCCAAACCGGCAAGACTTGTAGAGGGTCTTCTTGCCATCACGTGTCTGAACATAGATCTGCATTTCGTGGAATGTTTATGTGGCCTGGATGCCTCCAATCTGCGATTATTTAATCTGCGGGTTTCACTACAAATTTTTGTACAAGTAAATGTTTGTGTTGGCTTGCTCGAAAATACTGTTGGGGAAATGTGAACTTAGACCCCTGGCTAAATGATGTACAAACCCTGAGCTTGCTGTTATAGTATCTAAGATGAACAATCCATTACCCATGCTGCTTCTTCCGTTTTCCAAGGAAAAGGCCAACATTATCAAGCAACGAGCACTCGTGCGTGGTGCCCATCGAGGGCTAAAGCTTTTCCTATCTACGCATTTACGAGTATCAAACAATTGGTTCGAGTCGCCTTTCCGTCTATTCAGCAATTTTCAGCAATTTGAATTCCATTTTTGGTTAATGGCTAAACAAATGATTAACAAGTAATGCAATAACAATTTGGGCATCCAGAGGGGCATCCAACAATTTATGAATTATTTATGGACTCTCCATTCCGATCGCATGCGATTCTCATGCGCGCCACAAGGAAACATTCGAAGCGAAAACCACTTAACTCAAAATAATTGTAAACAGTGCGGCAAATGGATAATGGCCAAGTCCTGGGCGCAACTGGATGCTAAGATTTATGCGCATACAACAGAGCAGAGAGCAGAGAGTAGAGTAGGAGTAAACAAATCGGATCCGATCAGGTGTAGGGCCCCAGGCCAGGTATGGCTGCTGCTGCATTTGTGCCGTTAATTGAATGCCTGTGGCTGATGAAAAGCAGACACCGAACAGAAAAAAAGGAGAAACAAATTGTTTGCTTTGATCGGTTCGGTTCGGTCGCATCGCATCGGCCAGCCGAGCTCTTCCCCAGCCATCCCAGCCACCCCATGGGCCTGGAGTACCCACCCACCCGCGTGGCCTCATGCCAACCAGACGCCATTTTTCGAACTCTCACTCACTCGCTCGCAGTCTTTCTGTCTCCCTCGTGCTCTCGCTGGGCCTCTCTGGCTATTCCGCATTGCTCTTTACGGTTTATTTAGTGTCGAGGTTATGGCGCAATTTGTATTTATGGGCCCCACTAGGCGGCAGCATCATGAGCACCACTGCCAGCACCAGCACCACCATGTGGTGGCAGTCCAATTAAACGCATTTTCCGAATGACTCAGGTCAGCCCAACCACACACCCACCCACCCAGTCAGCCCGCCCACTCGAGCAGACCCAAAGATCGCCCGCCACTGCAACTGCCACTGCCAGAAGAACACGCCCACTGAGCGAGCGCACGCCACGGAGAGCCATAGCGAGGTGGAGAAAGAGAGTACAGTACAGTAATGGATTAAAGAACGATTATGCTGTGGAAAATTGAATTTCCGCGGATTTGAGGGCAGTAATAGTATCGTAGTAACTGAAATACAAATTAATTATAAATTTAAATTTAAATCAAGAATTGAAAAAAACCGTGCCTGCTTGTCACCCAGTTATTAGGGTGTCCATCTGCCAGTTCTTCCATGTAAACACTCAAATATGACAAGGATCATTCGACAAGTCGATCTAGTCTATCAAGTCTACCTGCATGACTGCTCGACTTTCTATCCATTCGTCCCAACAAAATCCCCAATGTCAGAAACCATAAGGAATACTCAAAAGTTACACAAAAGGTGGCTATAAAATAAATAAATTAAAAAATGATAAATAAATTAATTTATATGCTATGGGGAGAGAAAATTGGATCAAATTAAATATCTAAAATATTTAGTCACCCATCAGAATCCGCACTGTATCCCCGGTAGCCCCAGCTAGTCGATGCCTCTTTCGTGCCCCATGCTCTACGCAGCGAGGCACATCAGTTCTGCCCAGTCAACAAGAACACACGGACAGCTAAGAGCAAACAGATGGCGACGCAAAGCGATTGAGAGGTCCCCGAAAGGAGGAGACGGTTCAGCCTCAGCCTCATCCTCATTGGTCGACTGATCGCCACATGGATGCTCTGTCTAAATTTGGATGCCGCTGGCGGCGATTGGCGGACCGGGAAGATGAGAGATAGATCCATTGGACGGGCGAGATCTTTCAAGAGTCTGCAGCCAGTCTCCGGCAGAGCTCTCATTCGGCAGACAAGCGCCTGACGGAACGGATGTGTGTGCAACGCTGCGAACGGTTCAGTCAGTGGATCCACTTCAGATCAGTTCAATTGCGATCAGTTCGGGATCAGTTGAGTGCTCGGTGCGGTGCGGTGCAGTGCGGCATAGATAGATAGATGGATAGATAGATAGATAAATGCCTATTATTCGCGTGCGTGCAGTCGATCGACAAAAATCACTTCACACTTGGCCGGAAGAAGGTGGCAATTGAGACAACTCAACGCCTCCGACAAAAGCCGAGCGAGATTTCTGCAAAGAACACACAAGAAACAACAACAACAGCAAAAAATAAGGAAACAAATAAAAGAAGTTCAAGTCAATCAATCGATCGATCGATTCGAACAGTGATCGATCACGCCGACAAAATTTTCGCCAGTCAACGCCAACGGGCCATAAAACAGAAGCGGATGATTTGAAAAAGGAACAACAACAAAAACCAAGAAAACATTTGGTGGAAAATCGCCTCAAAGTGGAAAACCCAAATGGGAATATATATATGTATTTTGTTTGATTGACAAAGCAATTTTTCAGCACTCCCCCGCCCTCGAATCGAAGTTTTTTCCAGTGTACGCCCATGAGTGTGTGTGCGTATGTGTGTGTGTTCGTGTCTGTGCGCGGTGTTCAATAATCAAATTTGACAACTGCGCGAAAAACGTTTGAGATCAAAACAACTAACTAGCAGCAGCCCCGAGCGAGCAAAACCCAACAATAAATGGGCCAAACATTCTGTGAGGAATACTTTTTTTTATTGTGATACCCAAAAGTTGCCACCAATTGACGGATACACATAAGAGTATACTGTATATAGGCGTATATCGTGAGATAAATACGGTAATACGATAAATGACTCACCTGATGGGTCCCACGGAGTGCGCCAGCGCCATGATGAGCACCTCGATGCCCTTCCTGGACAATGGCCTGGGCCCCAATCTAACGGATTACAGCTGCTATGCCAACGATTACTGGACCACGCCCTACATGACCGGCGGCCTCAGCCCCATGAAACAGATCGAAGGTGAGTGGCGGATCAGAATATATCTGGGCTCAATGGGGGGACATACTTAGGCAAAGGTTTTTAGCAAGAAAATGGGAGACATAGAGGGATGCACCAGGTACTCCAGTGACAGAGACATTTCATGTGGTTTTAATTCAGAAAAATCAGAAAAATCTGTGCAAGATGAGCTTCTAGACGAGGTACGAACGAGTTCTTAATTCCTTTCAGTTGTACATCAAATTTGCTTCATTTTCCGGCCTAACTTAAAGCTGACTATTTGCATAGTCTACTTTTGTGTCGAACGAAAGGAACAACAACAGGTTATTATCAAATAAAATAAAATGATCATATGAAAATAAATAGTGTGGATTTGGAGCATTGCTGCAAAAGAACTATTTGTTGTGTATGGATAAACAAGCAGAAAACAATTGAAATTTTTAAGATATTAATCACAAGAAGATCATTCGCTGGATGTCGACATATATGTAGTTTTTTTGCTGCACTTACACAAGAAATATTTAATATGCATAAATCATTGGAACAATATGATTTCTTCATCGTTGATATTTCAAACACAAAATTGTAGCTTTGAGGCATTTTGTTAAACTATTTACAAATATTCTCGGAAAGATAGAGAAACATCTTTCCATAGATAATACCGTTTTTGGAAATACATATTAATGATTTAATATTGGGAAAATGAAAAACGCTTTCACCTAGTGAAATTATGTTGAATTATATTTATTGTCATTTATTTCGCGATAAACCTATGAACTATTCAAAGCAGAAATACTTTTGAAATGGAGTAGGAATGAAACATTTATTTAATAATTGCTTAAACGCTTCGAAAGCTTTTTACATCATACGAAATCAATTTTGAAGTGAATTTCGCAATTCCAAAATTATTTCTTTTGAATTTTAAGAATTTAAAACAGCTCATCTGAGACTTCCAAAATTTGGTGAAAACTTCAGCTGAGGGTCTCCGACTCCCCTCCAAAACTGGAGCTCAAAAGTGATTTTTTTTGGTGCTCTTCTCGAGCCTCGATGGATCCGAGGCCTGGGCACTCGCCTCTGAATTCCGTTTCGGATACAGTAATTACCAAAATACACGAACCATGTCAGCAGCCAGCACAGAAAGCACAGAAAGTACAGCAAGCAGAGCAATTAGCTCGGGGAATTCTCTTTGAGATCGCGATTCTCAAGTGGCTGGCATTTTTCTCTGTCTCCGCCTCTGTTGTTGTTGTTTGATGTTTTTGTGTGACAGAAAAACGATTTGTTGTGCCAAACGTTAATTGATTTTAGAATTCATTCGTGAAGCACTCCGAACAACAGCGAGAACGTGAAGCCAGCGATAAAAAAAGAGCAGAGGAAGGGAACGGAACCGAAAAAGTGTGTCTCATTAAGCGATAATTGATGGCGGGAAAAACGCCGAGCCGAACCGAACCGAACCAGAGTCGACCTGTCATGGGTCATTGGCAACGACACCAGGGAACGACCCGCGGCTCGCCTTCCTTGCCACTCGCCGAATCGTTGACAATTAATTGCAAAATTTACTTGCAACAAGAAGCTGCAGGCACGGCCAGGCCCTTCCCTGTGAACGCCACTCCGCCTGGGGCCCTTGAGAGTGGCAAACTAAATTTAGAGCAGGCGTCTCAATCAGCAGCCGCTGCTCTGACGCCTTTTTATAATTGGATATGTTGTCCCATTTGTTCCGTTTTTGCCCAGCAAAAGTCGGCTCATTATATAGCCAGATCGGATGGTGGTGGGGGTGGGGGTGTTGGTGGGGTAGGTTTATAGGGAGATAAAGGAAAGCAGTTTGCAGGGGCAGTATCTGCGCCGGCGTGTCGTCTTCATTGCTGCGTGTCCCTCCCGTTCTGTGTTTGTGTTTTCCACTTTAAATCGCATAAATCAAATTAAATATGAAATTAGCAAATCTCAGATGTATATCCATACAGTTGGTTTATATATAGTGTGTGTGATTTATGGGCAAATATTTTCCGCTCATTTGTCAAAGAACAGAACGCAAAGTGGGTGGAATCTTGTGTTGGACGGTTTCTGTCGGACTTTGTATGTCCAGGTCAACAATTAGTTTGAGTATTTCCACAGATCTTCTATATGTTTAAAACCCAAATCACGACTCCTTACAGCCTGCATTCAGACGGCGGGCAAGGATCGCAGCTCTTACAAGCCACTGGAACAGATTGATGCCAAATTGGCCGACATCGAGACGCACAGCACGGGCAGCAGTGGCACGGCGGCCGGATCCAGCAGCAGCAACAGCAACAGTAGCAGCAGCTCCCTCAGCAACCCCAATGCCGGCTGCCAGGAGCAGACTTCGCTGCTCCACCCAGACTATGCCAGCGGCAACAGTGAAGCCGCCAGCGGAGCAACATTGCTGTCGGCCACAGGCGACAACACAGCAGCGGGTGCAGGCGCGTCTTCCGCCGCGGGAACAGCAGCCAAGAAATACAACAAAAACCAACACAAAAAAGACAACAACAACTTGGAAAATAGTTCTGTAAAAGCCAGCAACAGTCACAGCAACAACGGCAATGCCAAAGGGGTAAGGAGTGCAAATTGATATTTGTTTAAACTAAAATCGATCGTCTAATATTCACATTACTAGGAGTTAGATTTGATATTTTTTGGAAAGATTCTGTTAAGTAAAAATTTATTTTTTTTTATAATTAAAATCAGTCTGAAACTCACAAAAATCAACTATCATCCAATGCTAATATGCTTGGGACTTAAATTTATTTAGGGAGATTTTCTCAAGTTATTGACTTCTATATTTCCATATATGTATATATACTATATGCTACATATGTATATATTCGGATACAGTATGCCAGAATGATTAAATTTCCACAAATTACAAATTGGTTTTAAATTTCACTTTATTAATATTTGTATCGAATTAATATTTACCAAACATCCCAACAACACTCAGAATATTTTTAGTATTTTTAAATTTTTTATTTTAATATACTTTATTTAATTTCCTATGCACGTGGATTTCACATCTTCGATGTTACTTAAATGTACATGCATACATAAATTCATACACGAGTACTTACATCAGCAGAGAAAAAGAAATCCATTCAGTTTATTGCAGTTTCGTAAATTAGGTATTCAATCTTAATTCAATTTACATCTGATGAATTGAGTATGAATTGAATAATTGACAGTCAATCATTGAAATAAAATCCGAATTGGTCCTAATAATTAACATCAATCGATTCATCTAAGCATTGCATGATCCACCTGACCCATTTCTAATAACTTTCGAATTTTATTCAAAATTAAACCTCAAATAGGAATCAGAGCCAGTGCATCCATCGCTGGCCCAGGCCATCGTTGTGCTGGAGACCAAGGCGCTGTGGGATCAGTTCCATGCCCAGGGCACCGAGATGATCATCACGAAGACAGGCCGTCGCATGTTTCCCACGTTTCAGGTGCGGATCGGGGGCCTCGATCCCCATTCCACCTACATCTGCATGATGGACTTTGTGCCCATGGATGACAAGCGCTATCGCTATGCCTTCCACAAGTGAGTTTCCATCGGAGATGGATCTACATACACATCAGAGGTGATGAAGTGATCTCATGTGTGTGTGTTTTCGTCCTTGACAGCTCCTGTTGGGTGGTGGCCGGCAAAGCGGATCCTATTTCACCGCCTCGCATCCATGTACATCCCGACTCGCCCGCGGCCGGATCCAATTGGATGAAACAGATCGTGTCCTTCGACAAGCTGAAGCTGACTAACAACCAGCTGGACGAGAACGGACATGTGAGTGACCGCAGCCCACAGAAGGTTTCCCCCAGTGTGCTAATGTCTCCTGGAAACGGCTCTCTCGCTCCCTCCTCTTTCGCTCCCCAGATCATACTGAACTCGATGCATCGCTATCAGCCGCGCTTCCACCTCGTCTACTTGCCCCCAAAGAATGCCTCCCTGGATGAGAACGAGCACTCGAGCCACTTTCGCACGTTCATCTTTCCGGAGACGAGCTTCACGGCCGTGACTGCCTACCAGAATCAGAGGGTGAGTGCGGAGCATGTATACCCCTTTACCCAGTATTAAATAAGTAATCCTCTTAGATGCACAAAAGTTTTCCCCTCTTGGCCTTACTCCCCCACTCTGCCATGCCAGAGCTTACCAAATAAGAGGCCGCAACCATTTTGTGCCGTTTCGGCCTCATTGTTTATGATATTCCCATAATTTATAACGAGCGCAGGGGCCAAAGCTCTGCGCCCCGAGAAGGGGTGCGGGAGGAGCTGTACAATCAACAACAGCAGAAATGTATTTGAATTTACATATCTGAAAGACTATAGGAAAAGTATGCCTATCCAGGAGATAGAATCAACGACTGCAAATATACACTCATCCAGCAGCTACGGGGAAACAATAATGTTTTATACATATTTTTAATTTATTGAGACATTTAGCTTCAGCGTTTCGTGGGGAAATACGTGGGAAAACCAAAGTTTTACAGTCAACTATTTCGTTCAAGTAAATCAACTAATATAACCCTACAGTAAACCACGATTATTATGATTAATTTAAGAAAAAAAACACTTTATTTTAAATTCTATTTTTCTTAATTTGTATTCTTTTTTTAAAGACCTCAAACCAAATTAAATTAAATATTATAAAATCATCTAAATCAACCGTTATGAATATTCAACCGTGATGACCATTTAATTTTATATTTAATTCATAAATCTTATAAAGACATCTGTTTTTATTTTTATTTTTATTTTTTGTTAACGTTATAGAACAGTATTGATATTTACCTCAAAGGAGTGCAGAAAATTTACATAGTTACATAGTTTTGAATGGAAAAAATGAATGATTGAAGTTTATTCAACAAATGCGAACGCAAGTGCGAAAATCGATCAGAATGCAGTCGAGAATTCCGAGAAATTCAAATGACATGCTATTCAAAAAGAGGAGGCAAGTGCGGAGGGTACTTTCCCAACAAATATTAGCACAATCAAAGTGTCAGAAGGTAAACTTTTGAGGGGGGAGAACTCTGAGTGATATCTTATCGCCGGGTCGCAAGTTCCACGACAAACTAGGGGGACTCGTGGCATCTGCTTGGCTCCTCCATACCTCCTCATATTTGTCTCGGGTATTATTCATAATTCTAGCTGGGGGGGACAGGGCTGTGGGGTAACATCGGGTAATAGCTGCCCGAGAGAACATTTGCTATAAATATAGCTAGACATTCTTGAAAAGTATTGAAATTATTTATGCGCTCAATGTGGGCGTTAACACTTTTCCACCTCCTCATCTGCTCCTGCTCCTACTCGGCGGCCGCTTCAAAATTTATTGCAAATCATTTTCTGTGTATTCCGCTCGTATTTCCCAATGCGAATTCCAGTTGTAAACATTTTTCTCTAATTTGTTGGGAATCTAATTTATTTGTTTTCGCTGTAGTTTCTGTTCCTCCATCCTCCAGCATTCCGACCATACTTTTCCAAACATACAAACACACAATATAAATGCCATAAATTCTATCCGTGTTGCAGGTGACACAGCTGAAGATTTCCAGCAATCCCTTCGCCAAAGGTTTCCGAGACGATGGCACCAACGATGTGTAAGTATCTTTATTTATATATGTAATATCTGCCAAAGTTATGCCCCCCTTGGTATATTTGTACTGATTCCAAAAAGGGTTCTGACCAACATCTAATTAAAATTATATTTAAAAGCAATCACAATTGAATTATTGGGCACCCAAAGATTTGCTAGACACACAAAAAAGAAGCCGTTTAGATTTCTATTGAACTTTGCTAAAGTCCTAAAGCGAGACAATTTGTTATGAAATTGACCCACTTCTGTGGGTTGCAGTTGCAGCCCCCAGTCCAATCCCATGCCAGTCCCAAGTGGAACTAGACATTCCGTCGACGGCGGGCAAAGACATTCCCGGAATTGCCGAAGCGTCGCAGCAAACAAAATATCTAAAATAAAAAAGGGAAACAATAACTCAAAAACAAAAGAACTTCAAAATGTAGAACAGAACAGAACAGCAGCAGCCAGTGATGTCTCGAGGATGATGATGGGGATGCTGATACTGATGATGATGCCCGATGCCCGATGCTGATGGGACCGACTGACAGATGGGACGGCGGCATAAACAATTTCTGTTTCTTTCTGTTTTCCGAGGGCTTTTCATATTTGTCGAGAACGGGGAACTGGGAAGCCCAATCTTGGGCGCAACATATTCTAAACAAATCAGCGGTCCACAATTTCTATTGTTTATGCCATGATGTTTATCAAAAAAATTCTCAGCATTTTCCAAATTTGTGCTCCAAATTTTTGGTTCACATAATTGGTTGTATGGGGATTCGGATTCTGTTTCAACTCAAACGCTTATCAAAAAGTGTTTATCAGAACTTTATTTAAATAATCGTTCAGATCTTAGCAGATGTTGATCAGAATATAATTTCGATAGATCAAAAATTTGGAACACATTTTTGGTTTAGAAACCAAATCTCAGCAATATTTTAGCTCGGGTGTTGGGTGTTGATACGTATGTACATACATACATACATATATAATCATATATATAATCATATTTTCCTGCTGTTAACATGGGGGTCTGGTGCGTAAGTAATCCAGCCTACATGCTAAACGTTGTGAGAGCCTTGAGTAGAGTCGTTAACTGAACAGTTACACCGCGCGTTAACAGCATGTTAACATGTTGACCTGCCCTGCTTTGAACATCTCTGAACATTCCAATGCAAGGGTTGAAGTTTTTTTTTTACACCTAAAGAAACTTTTGTCAAAACTATTTTGAAGCAAATCACTTACAACTTTTAGGCCACATAGTACATAGCTTTAATTAATGATTTTCCTGAATTTCTGTTAAATCTTTGCAGAACCAGCGGAAGCACAATGAGCCATGAGAGTCAGGCTCGCATGAAGCAACAGCAGCAGCAGCAACAGCAGCACCAACAACAACAGCAGCAGCAACTGCAACAACAGCAGCAATTGAGCGGCAAGGAAAGAACAAACAGCAACAATTTCAGCCTGAGCTGCACAGAGCTGGGCGTGGATCCTCAACAGCAGCAGCAGCAGCAACAGCAGCAGCAACAGAGTGGCATGCAACTGCCAGCCACGCCCTCGAGCAGCTCCGCTTCAGGAAACTCCCCGGATCTGTTGTCCTTCCAAATGGAGCAGCTGCAGCAGCAACAGCACCAGCAGCAGCAACATCACCTGCAGCAGCAGCAGCAACACCAGCAGCAGCAACAGCAGCAACATGCCACGTTGCATCATCAGAGCCACAATCAATATGGCAGCTATCACCATGCCTACCAGACCCATCCACTGACGCCGCACTCCACCAGCTCAGCCTCGCCGCCAGCAGTAATCCCCGCCAGCAGCACAGCGGTGGCCACTGGAGTGGCACCAGCAGCAGGCGGAGCAACTGTGGCAGGAGCAACAGGAACAGAAGCGGGACCTGGAGCTACAGCTGGAGCTGGGGCCACTCCCCAGGCGATGGCGGCGGCGGCTAATATTTACTCCAGCATCGGGCAGCCCTATGCCCAGGACCAGAGCAACTTTGGGGCAATCTATCATCATAATGCGGCCGCTGCTGCTGCCGCCCACTATCACCATGGCCACGCCCACAATCACGCCCATGGGCATGGCCATGGACCCTATGCCAGTGCGTACGACAAGCTGAAGGTGTCGCGCCATGCGGCAGCCGCCGCCTACGGGATGACGGCCAGCTACCAGACCTTCTACGGATCGGCGGCCCATCATCAGATGATGCGACCCAATAGCTATATAGATCTGGTGCCGCGCTAGATCCGCACATCGAACAGATCGCAGATCGAAAAAGTATTAGCAGCAGTTGAGAAATAAAACCAAATAAATGCAAAAAGTATTACAAGTATTTCTTTAATTGTCTAAAATTATTGAATGATTTTTTTTTGCCTAGTTCTTAAATAAAACCAAAAAATATAAAAATATTTGTGTGTCATTGTGTAAGAGAAACCCCGAAAAAAGCAGAATAAAAAATGCATAATTTTAGTTTGTAAAATGTAATTTTATTATACGATTAATGTTTTAAATGTAAACGTTTTTTTTTTTTTGCCTAACATTTTAATTGTAGAATCTTGTAGAGTCCTCAATTCTCGCTCAGATTATTCCTATGGCATTCTATTCTATGTACATACAAGAAAAACGTATCTCCCCTCTCTAACTATAAAACTGAAACAGTTTCAGCAGCAACAAAATCATAAATTAACAAAAACAAAAAACAAGAAACGAGATTTTAATTTTCTTCAATTTCAAAATGGCCGGCGGGGCCTGTAGGCGATCGGTAATTGGGAAATGCGGCGAGGAAAACACGCGATTTTCCATTTACCATTTTGTTTATGTCTTCTCATTACTCTGTCCGCCCCTCTCTATCTTTCTTTCGTACGCTGTTTATATGTCTGGCCATCTCTTTCTAAACAAAAAGTGCCGTTGCCTTAATTGAGAAAAACCAACGAAAGAGCATCGCTCGATCAAGGGTTGGTCGGCACAAGAGGTGGCAAAGGTGGCAAAGGAGGTGGAGAATGCTGCGATGGAGGTGGGGAGAAGATACTGGTGGATACTGGTGGGAGAAGGAGATCTAAAAGGTGGATGCAGAGAGAGGGATGGAAAGAGATAGATTAATGAAGAGGATTGAAAGAAGAAGAAAGAGACTGAGATTGGTGGAGAATGGTGGCGGAGAAAGTGGAGGGGGACAAAAGAAGAGATAGTAGGAGAAGTGGAAAGGAAGATGGAGAGGCAATAGGAGGAGAGCATTGAGTGTGAGGAGAAAACTAAGAAGACCGAAAGGAGGTGGAGCATCAGAAGAAATAATAAGAATAACGAGAGTCGGTGAAAGTAGAAACAGACAAAAAAAGTCGACGATAATTTGGAGACTGGGGAAAGGGAAGAAAGAGAAGAAAGAGACAGAGAGTGCCGCCCCAATTGAGAGACAGAAAAATGTAGTAAAGAAAAATGGAAAGGGAGCAAAGAGAGAGATGGGGAGGAAGTCAACTTAAAAGCGAAAAGGAATCAGAACAAGGTGGAACAGAAAGAGGTGTTGGAGTGGGAGTGGGAGTGGTAGGGGAAAATACCTTTAGAGTGGGCAAGCGACTGGCTGATAGAGATGTGGAGAATGCTATCGAAAAGGTAGAAAAACAATAGCGGAAGTGATGATCAGAAAGGGGCAGGAGGTAGTGGAGCATTAAAGAAAAGAGACTGAAAAAGAGCTGGAAATACAGTGGAGATGGGGTGGAGATGCGTCTAAAGGCAGAGAAAGAAATAAGAGAAAGCGAGAGAATGAGAGAGAGCGAGAGAAAGACAGCCCATAAACCGTATCTGCAGCGTTCCGATTTTCCAATTTCCCTCCTCCCCCACCACCCATTGTTATCGTTGCTGGGTCCGTCGACCCTTCGAAATGCCTTTACCCATCCTGATAAGTTTTCCTTCTTGGCTGGCCCGCTGATTGACGAGGCGGATCTTTGGGGCAAACAAAAATTATACTCGTACTACATATCGCCAGCGTTCGTGGTCGCTTTAATTCCATTGAAACCGAATCGGACTACAAGCGAAGTCCCCCTACATTGAGGATTGGGGATGTACACCTATTTATACCTGTCTATAAAGATATTTGTGTAGGCATGTGGAATCAGCAACCCACAGCTTATGCCGTCGGCTCAAACGACCTGATTTTTTTTAAAGGGGTTTCCACTTGCATAAAGGCAAAAAAGGCTGCACTGGTCTTGCCAAAATCAAATCAAAGTGCGGTTGAATGGTATAAGTCGAGACATCCGATCCGGGAGTCTTATGCTCGAGTCCTTAATTTGCTTACCGTTTTTCTATTTCAGTTATTTTTTGTTTTTCCTATAGTTGGAATCCCAATTCTGGAATCCCTCCTATTCTATGTGGCACGCGCACAAAATCATTTCAGACGCCTCTTGACTCTGTCATTGCCTTTGAGCGTTCCTGGGCGTTCTGTGAGCAGTTTAACCAAATTCATATCACACGCAATTTTCATTGCGAAAACAATATCTTTTGCATTTATTAACAAACTTGAGATTGGGCGCACCGCTTATGCGCATTCCAGTAAGTGAAATTTGTTGTGTTTTTGTGAGTGCGTTAATTTTCAGTTCGTTGATAAAACAGAAAGGATTCGGAAGTTTGATTGCGGGGCAATCAAATATCTTTTTTTTTCCAACAGTATCTAATTGTTCAGGGTCTGCTCCGCAAATTATTTTCGCTCTTTCATATTACTCTTCAACTTCAGGGATATAACGAATTTGTCAAAAATTGGAAACTGAAAATAAAAAACTGAAATCCAATGTTGATTTGCTAAACATTTATGGCTCACTGATCCAACATAAAGTGGTGGAAATGATTGCAGCCGGTTTTTTATTATTAAGAGCCATTTCTTATTCATTTTACGAGACCCAAGAAAGGGTAATTGACAGAGATTTCATCCAACGACCCATAATGGAAAAGGCAATAGTTCCGGAAGCGCTTGCAAACTTTATTCCAGTTCCATCGAGGTTCTTAACAATGATGGAGCTATTTTAAAATTTGGCAGGGAGCAGAGCCCAGTAGAAGGACTGCGACTGGTGTTTCATTTCCTTTTCTTTCATTGCAAAGTTTTTATTGAATGATTTGAATAGTGACAAAACTCGTTAGAGTCGAATAATTGTTTGGCTATTTTTCTGGTGTCTCAGATTTATTTTTTGCTCCCCTTATGTTATCCTATAAATGCGTATTGGTTTGCTTCATTATTCGTTAGCTAGTTTAAAATAGTGAAATTAAAGCCAGATTTCAGTGTCTTTTGGAATACATTTCTTAGTGAAACTATCAGTAAATTAATTAATTACTTACCAATAAGGTGATGCAACCCAAAATATGCCTCAGTCTTTATCGACTGCTGACTAAAATCAATGAATGTAATCATGAATAAATAACAATCAGGCAGAAAATATTTTGTTTTTCTTCAATTAAAGCAAAATAATTAGTAGAAATAAAAAGCACATGGAAAATGAAATGTTTCTGACCTTTGGGGTAAAAAACAACCTTAAAAATTAAAAAATGGCTATGCCTAATCGAAAACTATAATTTGGGATTATTTTTGTTAAAATTTAATTTCTTTAGATATCCGCCTGTTGATCTCAAGCAAGAAATTACATGTACAGAATATGTGCATACATATAGCAAATATAGGTACATACATACATATGTATATGTACATATGTATATGGATGTTCCTCGGAGGAGTAATCGGATGGTGCGATCAGTGAGGCATGCGACACATGGTCCCGTTATCATTAGTAACGTCGCCTTGGGTGACGTTTAACCTGCACCTCCTCCCCAACCACCACCTTTACCGACACAAAACGAGACGCGAGGAGACGTCACTTCAATCTCAATTTCACACGCTCCGAAAATCAGAAATCAGAAGTGAAATGAATTTCTCAAAAACTGTGTGACAAGCCATCAAAAGTCCGACAATCATTAGTCACAGGAGAATTTCGACACGCCAGAGAGAGAGACAGAGACAGAGAGAGAGAGACCGGTGCAGGGAGATTGATTATTTGGCATATTGAACTTTGACCAAAGATCCATACACACAAACACACACACACCTAACCGGGAGGAAACTGAACCGACAAAGCAGAAGAATATGGTCTAAAATTGTTGCTCAGAGGAAATTCTTTCTACTCTCTGGTCGCTGGCAGCATCAAAGATCTTTGTGGATGTCTAAAATTTAATAACGCTATATCTTCTGGTACATATCTTCCCCCATCCCGCCTCCACCACCGCCACCCTCTGGCTGTGGTCCCCTCCTAAATAAGAACAAATTGGCATGCAATTCGCCTTAGAGCAGCGACCAAGTAGAACATAAATTTCTCAACACTTGCATAAAATTTCTACAAAAACAACGATCAAGAACAAACAGATGTGTCGCCGACTGATTGAAGGGTGTGCTGCGGCAAGGGGAAGTTGTTGCATGGTGCATGATGGCAGGGGCTGGGGCTAGAGAAGGGCAGTGGAAGTGTACGGAATAGCCAGAGGTATTTTTTTGGGAATTGCTGGCAGAAGAGAAGTCGGAGTGAAATTTGTGGAGAATATTCGCTTACACTCGTACTCGTATAGTAGAAATCTTATTGTAAAACGTGTTAAAAGTTCAAGCATGCGATAACGGCAGATAGCTACTGATTTTTTTAATCTAGTTTAATTTAATATGAAAATAATTTCACCAGCCTCACTTGCATATAAATAAATAATTAAAACGCGGTCAGTAAAGGAGCCCTGACCCTTTGGGACTTTCACACACTTTCTGTAACGTGGTCAAACGAACTGTTTCTGTAACTCCTTTAAGGTTTTTTTTCTTAATAAATTTCATCTTTGAACATGCAGAAATAATTTTGCTAAATTGTATTAGCATTTACAATAAATTCACTTGCCATGCCATTAATTGCCAAAAATTCATTCCCAAAACACTTCAAAGAATATATCTCAAAGATGTTTGCCAGCTCCTTCAGTCGCTGTTGTTCGTGTCTTCGGGGGCTTTTTAAGATAACTTTGATGGCTCTTGGGATCTACATATTTTCTATTCCCTCTCTTTTCTGCTCTCTTTTATTAGTAATGGAATTATTTTATTTACATAATCTATAATTAATATTATTAATCTATACATAAATGGATAGATGGATCTGTTTTCGGGATCAATCCGTTCCTGCCCGTAATAGCTATAAAGGTAAAACAGTCCGGAATAAAGCGATTTATTCCAAGAAAGGTATTGGCAATTTTTAAAATGTTGTGCTGATCGCAAAATAAATCTTTCCAAGGCATTCCATTCTCAAAACAAAAGTAGCTTCAGTTGTAAATACATGCATAAGGGGAGGGGGAAACGGATATTACTAACCCAAGTGACTAACCCCAAAACGAATAACTTCACTAGGCTGAGAAGTGATTCAGAGTCGAATATTGCCCAAACTTAATTGAGGGAAATGAATGTGTCAGGTGCTTTGACTGACTAATACCAGAGGATTGGAAGCGTTGGGCAGGTTGTGTCCGGTCCAAGCTCCAACACATAACATTCATTGTAAGAGACTCCGGGAAACACACAACTCGAACGAACCCATGGAATTCTACGAAATTGTGGGTTGGAGGTTTAACATCGACTTGGAATGGGAATCATCGTTTAATTTTATCGCCATAAACACTTTCGGTGCTGATAAGTCATAATCGGCATACGGGTATGACGTACATATGTATGTATGTATGTACAAATGATATGGGGTATGTACATAGTGCATACATATCTTTGGGGCACTTGCCGTGTTTGTATCATCATGCCCAAGTCCGGCCAGTATTTGGCTCCAACTTATATACAGCAATAAGGCGGCGAACAGGCAGGCACTATCATTATATGGTGATAATCAATTGGTGTGTCAGAGGAGTCACTTGAGAGTGGAATGAAAAATCATTTGGAAAGATGATTTGGATGCCACTGTAAAATGAATATTTTTGAATATTTATTGTCGTCCCTTACGATGTGGTAGGTCCACTTCACATCCAATCCCATCCCAGTATTTGTTGTTGTAGGTGTGCGCCCTGTCGCCCTGTCGATCTCTGGTGTTTCGATCTCGCATCTTGCATGGTGTCAAATGGCTTGAAGGTCTCTGTCTCCCTCTCTCTTTCTCTCTCTCTCTCTCTCCTTCTCTCTCTTTCAAGTGGAAAAAGAAACTGTTATTCTTATCATCTCCTAAGTGTTTGTTGCAGAGATTCCAGTGGCTGGTGGTGGGGGCGGGGGCGGGTGCGCATCCGTGGCTAATCGCTTTGAAAGTGAAACCGTGTTTATGCTGTTGTGTTGTTGTCTTCGTTTTTCCGCTTTTCGCATTTCGTTTGTTCGTTTGCTCGTTCGTTCATCTTATTTTCGGTTTGTTGTTTCAACCCAACACTTGAGTCTTTGTTTATGCGTTAGAGACAGCAGCGTAACCCACTGTTTAGGGTATGCAGTAGGGAATGCAATGCTCTATCTAAAGGTGGACCCTCGTACATGGGACAGGCTGGAAAAGGGAAAGTGGCAGTAGAAAAATCTTTGCAGTATCATTAAAAATTATATATCCAAATTGTTGTATTGTGTATCTATTCAACGGCTGAGAGACAAGCAATGGGTATTAGCAGTTAAAAGGATCAGAGAGCCCAGAGAGAGAGCATCCCTAGTGATTCCTTAATGGATATTGCATGTTCATAAGCCTCTTAGTTAAACTTCCACAATATTTTATCGGTAATGGGTGATCATTAGAAATTATATAGAATATCACAGCGATACTTTTATTTCTAAATGAACTTTATACAATTTAAACAATTTAATAATGCAAATTTTGGGATATGTTCTCAGTTTAGTTAACTATAAAGAGGCAATCAACATATTACTTGAGGACAGTGCAAGTATATCCCAGGAAATTCGCCCTTAAAATGTTTCTCGAAAAGATGGTGACAAATGAATAGTTAATAAATTTTAAATGATTAAATGAAAAGAAGCCTAAATTCTTCTGGCAATCTGTGGCACATCCGATTGTGGGAAATTTTCCATTCCATTCCATCTATGTCCAATCTATTTCTATTTCAACTCAATTGGAATTCTGTCTGTGGAACTCCTAAATTTGATATTTTCTATGATCAGAATTATATACAAAACCAAAAAGATGACCAATCGATTTCCTAATATATATCCCTTCAACGCCTTGATCACCCTTCGAAATGCTTTTATAATAATTATTTACTTGCCCAAACTATGCGTTTCAGGGCATCAGCTAGTCGACTACCTTGGCTAATTCCTGATCTGGTCTTGTGTTTTTTTACTGTTATTTATTCCTGGATATGGATCTTTCCTCACAGACGCCAACACGCGACTCAAGTGCCAAACGGCGGCCTGACCAACCCCAAAAAATTGAGAAAAAAAAGAATGACGAACGGCAACGGCAACGGAACGGGAAACCCTTTGTGTGGAGACGCGCATGCGCGACTTGAGACTTGACTGTGTCGAGGGGCATATTTGACATATTGCTGACACGCCCACAAACAAATCTCTCCTCCAGCCTCAGTCCCTGGCTCTGTCTCTGCCTGTGTCACTCTCCACTTCAACGCTGCACAGATGGCGCACGTGCTCGCTCGTCTCGCCTCGGCTCGGGATGGGACTAACCGTGGGCTGGACAGGACAGCCAACATTGTTGCTACCATTTTATGGGCCGTGAAAATTATGAAATAAAAATTGCATTTAAATAAGGGACATTCTTTAGACAGTGCAAAATGCAATTAATATTACACAATAGCAGCGGAGAAGTCAAGACAGGAATTGGGTATACGGTGGGGGGGATCGGCATCTCTTTGCCTGTCGATTCAACGGAAATTGAGCGCATAATTCAGAAAAATGTTCTGCCTCGGATCGGATATGTCGTGCCATAAAAATCGTGTTGAAATGTGCAGCAGTGGCAGTGGCAGGAGGCTGGCTCCCTCCCTCTCTATCGCGTAGCTGGGCGCACTTACCGAAATTAATGCTATCGATGACAACACTGGCAGCCACAATAAAAGGCAAATGCCAAAAATAGCAGCAAAACATTATGCTGAGGAGACTGAAGCTGCGGCCGAGGCTGTGGCTGCTGGCAGGGAAGGGATGGGATGACAAAGCAGCCACAGAAATTATGATGCTTGCCGATGGTGGGGACAGGGACAGGGACGGCGATGGGAATGGGCCGGGGCCGGGGCAGATGGGGACAATGTTGCCACTGCTGCACAATTATTGCCAACTGTTAACAGATTTGTTGGCAAAGAGAAATTGAGAGAGCGGGCATGGGAAGGGTGCCCCGGGAGCGGCAGCAACATTTGTTTGATAATGATAATGGCCATGTTGATGCCTGGCCCGGTCCGGCCCACAGAAGATGCAGTTGCTCCAAAGGGAAATTGAGTCATTTCCAGATGGTACTTACATATTATGGGGCAACAGGAATGGCATACAATGGCCACACAATACACAGAAAATGAAACTCAATTTGGACATCGATAGCTAATTTTGTACGATTTATTCAATGACCCGCGGACATTAATAGAAGGAATTAAATCTAAGAACAATCCTGCAACCATGCAGAGCAGTTCGATGAATACCAGGCTGGCAAAGCGAGGGCCGGGCAACGAGCATTAGAAGTCCGGTAAAAATGCACCCAACCAAATAAAGTACTCTGGCTGAGCAGTGGCAGTCCGTGTACCCATGGGAATCAGTAGAGCTATCAATTGAAAGTTTACAAAAAAATATAATTGGAAAAGGAGAGCGCCACAATTATGCTGTGGAAACGACTACTTACTTTAAATATATTTCTTGGTATTAATGAGTGAAAATGTTATGCCGCCACGAAATGGGTTCCACATTGTGGAATGTAACAGTCGATAATAGTATTTCAAATACCAACTGGGAGAGCTTGATATGTGGCGCGTACAGTTGCAGATTTGAAAGCCAATCCAAGGCTGGATTAACTGGAGGATTGAGAAGGATTCGATAAAGTTTAAAAAAAAAAAAAAAAATATTGTTGAGTGCTTCAACAAGGCGCATTAAATAATTTTTATAATTAAAAGGAAGTTTCTCTTGCTCACCCTTGGGATGGATTTTGTTGTGAAAGCTTTGGAATCCGCACTGTAGAGTTGAATATGAAAGGTGCCTGATAAATCGAAGAATTTGCGGCTGTTGGTAGAGTATAATGTGGTAATTGCAGAGGCTAACATTTATGGACATTACCTTTAGAACAGCCGTAGCGAGAGGGAATTGGGGGCTATTAAATTTAATTATAATATGAATTATGATGCAGCTTTCAGGTGTTTCAGGTTTCAGGTGTTTCAGGTGGCTCCGGTTACAAGAGTATATTGCAACCGCAGAAGGGACAGAAGATCTGAAAATTTGACCAGAGCGTGACGCAGCACTTGTGATAGGAGTGTCCACAGCGCAGTCGGACCCAGCCACACTTATTCGTGGTCTTCATGGTCTTCCTGCAGATGATACAAACAAGGCCGAATTCATCGCGGCCTTCCATCTTTTTGGCGTAGCGAGCGTCCACGCGACGTTCAGTCCGGAATATGGCAACATAGAAACTCTTAACAGAAGACAGCAGGTTGGCCAGGCCCACAGTTGGCCAGTAATAAAAAAAAATGTACATAACGCCGAAGAGTTCGATTGCCTCAAAGGCAATCATGGTTCGGGGAATTGTCCTATTGCAGTATTTCCACTGCCCTTGCATGGAATTTGCAACCTGCCAAATTCGCATACTATGCAAGGTATTGAGCAGTAGTAGGGCTTGCTCCACTGTCAAACGAACGCTGAGGCAACCATCGTCCAAGCAAGTGTGTATAGGACAACATCAGCCCCACATCCATGGCGACCAGCACAACGAGAGCCTTGAAGGTCGCATACTTAACATATAAGGTCTTCACGTGCTGTCGAGCGAACCAGTGCATCCAGTGCGACATCATTAGCAAAAACAGGCAGTACGGTATAGTCCAGTCCAGCTTGTTGGCCATTGAGCATACAGTGAATATCATGTCCACCGCATAGACCAGCAAACGCTTGTCCACATTGCCGTGCCAAAACTTGTAAACAATGTAATAGATGCATAATAGGCCAATCCACAGAACTGTATTCTGATACATTTCTAAGCTTATTTCAATTTCTTCTGCCCGTAGTTAAATGCTTATGCGAAAACTCTCGCATGCACGTTTGATGATTTTTGAAATTTCGAACCAGTTTGCTATTAAATTCAATGCTATACTGACACTGGTAATTGTACATTTTTGGGCTGTTAGGTTTTCAAAATTTAAAAACAACTGATCGCCTGACAGCGATACCTCTTTCCTCTATTTTGTGTAAGCCTTATTTTATGAGTAATCCAATGATTGCGAGTCCCTAAATCAAACTGGATGGTACAAAATGAATTCATCAATTGGTTAAAATTAAATGTACAGTGCTGAAAGCATTAGCTCACAAGTAATACTTAATCGAATATCAAAATTGAGGAATATGATTTCCGATCATAGACATATGTACATATATCGACTAGCTCACCTGCGCATGAATATTATGAAACTTGGAACAATTTTACGCATTTCAGGGGCAAGATATCGTGGTAACATTATTTTGTAGGTAAAGAGAAAGGACGCACAGCTGCGGTCAAAATAATAGTAGTGCCAATAAGACTTTTTATATATCCTCAAAAAAAAAATAACGAGCACTGCTCCATAATAATTTTAGTTTTTTTAGAGACTACCTGAATTGCAGTTATAAAACAACTCAGAATAAACCATCAACATTTTCAGAAAAAAAATTAAAATGTTGAAGTAACTCGAAAACGGGTCGGTCAAAATAATAGTACTGCAACTGTTTATAGGAGACTACGGTCTAACAAAATCTAAGAATGTACTTTATATCCAATATAACAACGTTTTGTTCGAAGTTATTTTTAAGACTTATTTGAGTAGCCTATGTTAGCTCTCCCGTCTGCAAGACGCTTTGGCATGGGGCTAACTCAATTTCGTTACCTTTCTACATAAATGATTTTATGAGATTCGGATTTTTAGGATTCAAAGCTGTATTTGTCAGCTTTTCAGAGCTGCAAAGTTCTATACAACCAGTTATAAGATACTTAAGATATGGGGAAAATATAAGCATTACCTCTGAAAAAAACCATGAAATAAATTACCAGATTTTAAAAACTCTTTTAAAAAAATTAACCTATAAAAAAAAAACAAAGTACTAAAACAATTTGTCAATCCCAAAATCTATCAGAAAAAGTCATTTTGGTTCAGAGCGGAAAGAAAAAGTTCAATTTTGTCGAGTAGTGTTATCTATTAGATTGAGATCGGGCGATCGTGTGATCATCTGTTGATATGTATATGTATATGTACAGTTGTGTTCAATGAAATAGTAGTGCCGCACCTCACTACTTTCAAAACCATTTTTGAGATATTTCTAGTCTTTCAAATTGAACAAGTGATACCTTTACCGAAAGCCTGGAATGTAGGCATTTGTAACTTGAAGAACCCCTGTTACATTTGCATTCCATCTTCTTGTTTTTCATGACTTTAGACAACTACCCATGATACCAGCTGTTCAATGAAATAGTAGTGCTGGGTTAAATTAATTTCTAAAAATGAAAAAACTCAGCAAATTTATTTAAAAAAGCCACCATCTGCAAGCTCAATTTAGATATCGAATAATGAAATAAAAAAAGTTTTGGATATAGCGGTACTTTTGATTTTGGAGCGTTGAGGAAATCATTTCTCGGCCCAGAAGAGGAGACCCAGGAGTTAGACTAAAAACTCAAGGCAGGAGGTATAATGGGATTGAAAACTAAGTTGTATGCACTCTCATTATTGTATTTAACCAAATAAACTATAAGAATTGGACTGAAAATCAATTTTGGATGCGAAAAAATTTTTTTGTAGAGGATGGCGATGGTCGAAGGCAAGACCATGACTTCAAAACCCTAAAAAATTATGAAAAAAATATTATTTCGCTCTGCCATTGATGTGATTATTACATATTATTTCAATGCAAGAAGTTCCAGAAAGCTCCTCGTTTGGGTCTAAGAGTACATGGGTGCACGACTTCAGTTTCGAAAAACTCATATGGAATGGCCTGTGTCACAGTGACAAAAATACTTTTGACTGATGATAGTAAAGTTGTATTATATGGTAAGATAGACTCAAAAGAATATGTTTGGCATACAAAGAAATCCGATTAACACTTAAAATCATGAAAAAATTAGCATTGGGCATGCTACGCTGAGTCCTATGGGGCCCAGCTCATATGAGCTAGTACTTTCTAGCCTGAAATTTGAGTACAGTATGATTTTGAGCGAAAGTGTGTATGTAGGTATACTTTAGAATACATTAAATGCAGATTACAGTTAAAAAATTCATGTTAAAAGGATCTTTTAACCGGATAATGACTTGAAACACCCAGAAAAGCTCGCTAGGAATTGATTTTTATCGGTAAAGATCGACATTTTGCCATGGCCAAATGTCCAACTAGATATTAATATCATCAAAATCTTATGCTGGAATACCAAATACGTTGTTGCAACTGCAAATCCGTCAACCAGAGAAAAGTTTTAGCAAGTGGTTCAAGGATTATTGGCTCAAATCCTATTGAGGCGTTGGCAAGAGATTAATGACCCATGTTCGGCTGGTACAAGTTCGCAATGAAAACGAAATTGATTAAAAACTAAATATTAAAGCTCAAGATACATGAAGAACATGAAATATATGTCTTTATTTGAGTTTAGTTGATTTTTTCAATTTTCAAAAAAAAACTACTATTTCATTGAACAGCAGATTTCATGGGTATTTTGCTAAAGTCATGAAAAACAAGAAGATGAAATTCAAATGAAATGGGATTTTTTCAGGGGTTTAATGATAACACTCTTAGCTTTCCAAAAAGGTTTCACTTGTTCAATTTGGATGACTGGAAGAGTATCAAAAAGGGGTTTGAAAGTCGTGATGTGTGGCACTACTATTTCATTGAACACAAATGTACATGTTTTTAACACATATGTACATGTATAATGGTCAAATTCCGTAGCTGGAAAATCTCGCCAAAAACATTGTTTACGGTGCCGCAGTTTTTACGGTTTTTGTGGAAATTCAGATAACCGTGGTCGTCTTTGCTATTAACGTGATACCAGACTACATAAAGAAAAGGATTTTACTCTCGTTCGAATATAAAATATTCCTCCACTTTCACAATGATCAATTTGGGTCCACAGTTTTGCCAATAAACACTCTTTCTTTAGGCTTCGTGCCATTAAATTATAATCTTAAACGCTTCTTCTAATGGTTTCAGTACTAGTTACAAAACGAGAAGGAACGTGTGAGTCGCTTCTGGGGACGCGACTCTACTTATACCCGTACTCAGTCAGTATATACATTTTTGAGCATAATTTTTAAGAATTTTAGAAAAAAAAAAAATTTTACATTTTACAATTTTTTGCTACATTTGCTATCTACATCTACATCTACAATGTATATTCTACATCTAACATGTAGATTATATATGTACCATTCATATTCTACATCTCCTCCGCTAGGGGTTGCTCGCGCACTGAACGCAGCAGAGTGTGCGAGCGAAAAAGAGAATGAGTAGCGTTGTTGTGTGCAGGAGGGGGCGGGGGAAACAACTGAAAATTAATTTCTTCATTCTGGCTATAATTATGATCCGATCTTATTCAGATTCGGCAATCTGGTAGATATGGGCATTGTCTACGATACTGCGTTTTTAGTTTTATCGTATCTTTAAAATTGTGCCTGCCACAGATTTTCGTCCTTTGTGGGGGCGGAAGGGGGTAGGGCGAAATTTTGAAATACACTTGTAGCAGTGTGATATCACATGAGTCTGGAAACTTTGGTTGCCCTAGCTCTCATAGTCTCTGAGATCTAGGCGCTCATCGAGACAGACAGACGGACAGATCGACTCGGCTATTGATGCTGATCAAGAATATATATACTTTATGGGGTCGGAAACGTTTCCTTCTCTGCGTTGCACACATCCACTTTTACCACAAATCTAATATACCCCTTAACTCTTTTTTGAGTACGGGTATAAAAAGCTTGAAACTGTTTAAAAAAACATTCAAGTATTGTTTAACAAAGAAAGTTTCGCAAAGAATGCAGTGAATTTCATAATTTTCAAAATTTTTGTTGGCACTACTATTATTTTGACCGCATCGAAATGGTGATTTTATCGAAAAATTTCGAATTATAACGGAAAGAAAAGGGACACGCTAGTACAACTTTTTCATCAAGAACAGCAATGCTTACTATTTGTACGAGTAAATAAACAATTGTTTAAGGAATAGCGGAAAAAAATAGCAATATGTAAATTCATTAGTAGCACTACTATTATTTTGACCGCAACTGTATCTACAAGAAGAATATGGAAAGAGTATTATTTTCCGCGGCTTAATTGAAGGGGTTTCACTGTTTGATAAGAGAGTGGTTAAGTCAATTTTTTCTATCTTCGGTATATTTATGGTATTGTATACAAATGATGATATATATTTTGGTATATTTCTGAGGGTCAGACGGTATATTTTGTCGATAAATCCGCGGTCACACTGCGGAACAGCCTGTTGCGGAACGTCCAAAAAGGATTTTTGGACAGGACCCCCACCGACCTTGATAACGAAAAACATAATGTCGGGAACACTAACGCTATGCGTCTGCGACTACTGGAAACGGCGTCACTACTACAAACGGCCTCCGCTGGCCCTGGATGCAGCCACCACAACAAATGAAGATGCGGCGGCGTCGGTGGCCCCCGCGCATCTGGAAAAAAAGGCAGTGCGTCGCCTGCGGCTGCAGGTGAATGCAATAAAGGGCAACTATTATTTGCGGGAGTTTCTGCAGCAGCGCGTACTGGCACTGCGGCTGCGGAACCATCATGGCGTGCAATTGATTTGGTTGGAATTTGAGCCCCCGGAACGGGACACCATCGATTACAAGTTTGCCGATTTACTGGCCCACACCATCTGGGAGCACATAGAGGTGGAGAATCTAATGTCCTGGCTATCCACACTCGGCGGTGGCTTCTCAGCCCTGGGCGAGCAATTCGGACGATGCGTAAGTGAAGAATAAACGAATCTCTGGGTCTGGGTACACACACTGAAATCCTCCTATATACACAGGCGGAAACGGCTGGCAAGATCTCGCTGCAGCAGCTTAAGATTGGCCTACGGCTGGGCGATCCCTTTCTACAGGCCCGCTGCAAGCTCTACTATAGTATTTCGCTGATACAACGCGGCCATTTGCGTGCAGCCAAGCATCTCATCCGGGATCAGTATCAGTTTGCACGTGTCCATCAGGAGAAGGATCTGCGGCTGGTGCGCATGTGCCAGGGCATTTGGCTGCGTCTACGATACGAGTACGAGCAGCGGAATCAGCGGCTTAAGCAGCCCCCAGCAACAACAGCAACAGAAAGTCAATAGATCCTTAAGCCAAACATAAGAAAATACTCTATACTGTACTCTAATCGTAATAAGCGTTACTACCATTTACCATTAGGGGAGCACAAGAGGCAGGAGCAGGAGCAGTAGCGGTCGGTTTTTATTCCAAGCTTTTAGGCCAAATTTAAATTGTATATTCAATAGTTCTTTTTATTATTATTATTATTTAATGTGTAATTGTATATACGTAAAAAAATGCATTTACATCATTCACTTTCTCTTTTAGTTTTGTGTTTTTTTTTTTGTATTATAATTTTCAGCCGGCCCGGTTGTTTGCAAATAATCAAAAAGAAAGACGATACAAATTTTATGTACGACAGACACAGGACAAAGGACATATTTTTTACTTAAAATTGAACGGCCCCCAAATGGGGCGATGGATAAGTGCATAATTATATATCATATATAAATGTGTGTGTGTGTGGTTCAATCAAATATTATTGTGTTCCTTTTTGTGGGTGCCCTAATATCCAGACAATATCAGAAAACAGAGGATTTTGAAAGCAGATTTGTTTGGGGGCGGATCCGAACCAAAATTGATGCTTAAGTTGCTTGCATGCCACACCATCTCGATGTTGCTACTGCTGCCATTGATGTTGTAAAGCTTTGTGTATATATATAGGTAGTATTTATATAATGACAGCTGGGCTCACTGCTGGTGCCTGGTGCCGGTTGCCTGTTGATGATGCTCACTGCGCCAGCGTGCCCATGGGATCCCAGGCGGGCAGGACAATGGGATCCATATCGAAAACGCGCAGCACATCTTCGGGCACATACTTCTTGTCGACAACCACCTCGAAGCCAAACTCCCTGAACCAATCGGCGCACATCACCAGATAGCCCTTCTCGCCACGATCCTCGCCCCAAGAGTTCTCTACGCGCAACTTCTGAGCAACGCCATTCTTCTGCAAAGCACAAGGGATTTTAAAAGCTTTAAGATGTTTCGAATTAGATGTACTTACATCCACAGAAACGGCGGTAAAGACCATGGCATGGGTCATGGCCGATTCGCCATAGATGAGACGGTCTGCCTTCGAGAAGGTCGTTTGTATATCGATGTCAAAGACCAGCTTGAAATCATGGCTGCAGACAAACAACAAACAAATTTAGAATAGATAACGCCATCGGGTAAACGGTTCGGCGGCGCTCCAACTCACACTGACATATCCTCGATGCCCTGCTTGGAGGCAAAACGCTTGCTAACCTCACAGCCAAACCATACTGCCTCGCCGGCTTTCAACGATTTGGTGACAACGGCCAGCAGAAGCTCCACAGATTGATTGTTGTACAGAACGGGACGGCCGCCAACCACATTGCCCAGACAGTCGACAGTGTAGGCCTGATCGTATCTGCTAGATGGCCGGGGATCGGTCACCAGGCACACCTTATCCTCCACATTAAAGTGCGGCTTCACATAGCGTTCGTAGAACTCCACCGAGCTGATGGGGCCAACCGATTGGTAGTTCTTGCTCTTATCGTAATACTCCCAGATGAAGGTCTCGGCGGGTATGCCCAGGCAGATGCCCACCACCTTGTAGATCTCCGACATTTGCTCCTGGATCTTGGCTGTGATCTCATCCTCTGTGGGCTGCTGTTCCATCAGCACACGCAAATGGCGGGCATACTCCCGGAGCTAAATGCGTGTAAAGGAATTAGGGATTAGCAAGTGAAGCAAGAGGTGGTAGAGAAGAGGTTTTTGCATACCTTGCTTTTCAATATGGCATTCATTCGTATGCTGGACTCGCAGCTAAAGCTCTCGGGAAAGCATTTCTTTGGCATGAGACCATGTTTGGTTATCAGATTGACCAGCATATCCCACTGACCGCCATCGGAGGTGGGGTCCAGCAACAGGAACGACACCAACCGGCCATCAACCTTCTCGCCCCGTCGCGCCGTCTTCACAACGTTGTTGAGAAAGTAGTTGCAGCGCTCGATCTTGTCCCAGTAGAAGAGGAAAGCCTGCGAGAACTCAAACTCATCCAGATTGTAGTTCTTCATGAAGGGCAGGCGTATGCAGTTGAGGGCCGCAAACAGCCAACAACGGCCGCTGCTCCGCTGATTGGTCACCGGCTTGCCCTCCGTTTCCACCTTAAAGTTGAACACATGGTTCGTGGCCTCTAGCACCTTGCGGGAGAGGCACACATCGAACGGATCGACACGGGAGCAAACGTTCTGGGCGAGCAAGTTCTTCGGCTGGCTGTAGAAGTTGTTTCGCCATTTGCCGAGCAGTTCGCTGGTGACGACACTACTGTTGCCGCTCTCGCTCTCCGATGCATGGATGGAGTTCTTTGAGGCGCTGTTATTGTTGCCATTTCCACCAGGTCCACCGCCTCCCGAGCTATTCTTGTCAGCTGCAAGTAAATTGGAATGGCAACGTTCGCCCGATTTTGAGTGGGTTTTTCGTACTGAATGTTGTGGGTCCTGGCTCTGGCTGCGACAGTGGCCCTCTCCCTGATGCCACATCTGCGTCTGAATCTTGATCTTGAGGGGGTTTTCTTTATAGCTGGCTAAACAGTGCAGGGATTTGCCCACACGCTTGAATGCCCACCGAGAAACTGGGTTACCAGAGATCGAACCAAAAACGAGAAAATTTTGGGAGCGAACTTTACAAAACAAAAAATTGAGGAACATTTAGCAACAAAATCAAATTAAACAACATATCAAAATCATAGAAACATGACACTACACAACAGATTTTGGATATGAAAAATAGATCATTTTTTGACGGCTGTTGTATGGGGCTTGTGACGCAATCGAAATCTGAGAATGGGCCCCCCATTAATAGCGTTATCTTCATGGGCATATTTCCTCTCTAGAGTTGGTCAATGTTATTGCAAGGTTGAGAGCTGTGAGTGCGGGCATTGTCCACGGATTGTTGATAAAGGCCGAGGTAAGCTAAAAAATTACTTGCACAAAACGCAGAAATTGAAAAGCGACAACAGCTGCGGCGGGACCGGGCCGGGCCATTAGCATTAACTGCAAACGGCTCTCTGTCTGTCCCTGTCTTTCTCACCCGCTCGCTTTGCGTGCGTGTATGTGCGTCTTTGTGTACGTGTGTATGTGAATGTCTTATGCACTTTGGATTTCTGCTGCTTTGCCATTTATTGTAGATATTGCGGACCAGCTTTTGTTAATTGTTTATTTCATGCATGCATGGATGTGTGGGTGTGGATGGTCGCCAGGGCCTGGCCACCAGATGCTGATAACGAAAAACTTGACGAGCTAGCAGAAATCGTAAAGAAATCTGAGCGTAACTAAACCTGGAAAAATTTATATTAGCACAGTTATGACCCTTTCGGAATTGGGCTTCTCTCTCTGGAGGAAGCCCGCGTGTGCGTGAGAGGGAGAGGACGATGCAATTAAACCAGTTTAACGGGACTCGCACACATTTGCCCGTAAATATACATTCATACATATATACGAATGAGCATAGCGGGTGTAGAGTTATGAGCGAGAGAGGAAGACGAGACGAAGAGAAGGCTGGCCAACAGGCCAAATTGCCGTTTTAAAAACTTTCGCGGAAAGCCGGCGCAAAAAATCTAAACAAACCAATAAAAAACAAAAAAAAAAAGGTTAAATAAAAAAAACTTGTTTGTGAGCCAAAAAACAAACACAAATTTGGGTGAAATTTTACTTTCGTCTGGACAATTTTTGTTGTGTCTGCTGTTGCTGGGGCGTCAGCAAAATTGCGTCTCGCTCACACATACACAGAGGCAAGAGACACACGCTCGCACACTTGTACATGGGTTGACACCCCCGCACAAAGCGGTCCAACAACAACAACAACCAAAGAATGCAGAAACTGCAGCAGAAATAATTTCCTGCTTAACCATTATTTTGGCAGCAGTTCTCTTTGTACTTCTCGTTCTTTGTAGTTCGTAGTCCGTACCACTACGCCAGAGGGGGCATGCGCGGGGGGACAATTGTCTGCCCCCGACGACGCGTCCTACTTTACTTACACATAGTTTTTTTTTGTCCTCTTTCACTCTTTTTTGTTGAACTTTTAAAGATTGCACTTGTTTTGAATTTGGTAACTACGGAATTTTAATCTATTTCCTTTGGCTAGCTGGATGTTATGTGTGTGTTTGTGCAATGCAAGCAACTTTAAGCGCCTGTAATTATGCGCGAATTAGCCGCTTATTTATTTTGTTAATGTGAAAATGAAAAATGAAATGAAAATGTTTGGCTTTGGGATCCGAAACTAGAGATGTGCAATGACCACTGCGATGATTTTGGCCACAGTGAAACACGCTTTAAGCCTAGTACTGAGACCAGAAAACACTTAGCTAGCAATCTTAGGGATGATATTCGTATGAAACCGATAAGACATTTCTTCGAGCAAAAAAAAAAAAACAATGTGTTTGCTAGCGGCTATACGGCTAGGGGAACTCAATTGACAAAAAATGAAGTTCCGATGACTATACTAGAAAAGCAGCCGATGGTATATTGGGCTGGGCCCTAGCGAAATATAGAAATGATCTATATTCCGCCACCGAATGGGCTACACATTAAAAATAAAGGGAAGCCAGCTGGCTTGAAAAATTAAATAATATAGACATATATAACCAAATTAAGCCAGTTATATGAAGGACAATTATATGGAAATGATAATTTCTACTGGAAGAGCTGCCAGTCCCAAGTGATATAAATTGATTGAATTTATTTTTCGTTTGTCTATTAAGCTATTTTCGTCTTTGTTTTGCAAAGCATGTTATCTTCATAGTTGTCGCCGACGGTTGCACGGGTAGCGTCGCCAAATGGCGACGCAAATGCTGCTGCTGATAGCCAAACACATTCCTTTGCCAATGAATTAAGGGGGGCCCAGGATTTGCCTGGGAAAGACCAACCGGAGAAGTGCATTTCATTATCTTTGTTTACTTTAAATTTTAAACGAATTCGTAGAAAAAAAAACAGCTGATCAATGCAAGCATGCACACCTGGTCACACTCGGCCCCGGCTGCTAGCGAAATATATAGAACTTCTGCAGGCAAAAATTAAACGTGATATTTATAGTATTCGATATAAAATAGCATTACATTTTTTTATTTAAATTAAATTTTGATGAAGTTTTGACCTGTTGCGGCTGTCAATAAACCATGTGGTTTTTGTGCACATGTTAATGTGAAATAAATTACACAAAATAGAAAAAACAACTCCCGAGCAAACGTATCTGTGGGCGTATAATATAAGTGTTTAACATTCCATTAGTTATGTATATACATATTATTGAACATCGGATAGATATGTATACGGTAATTGAGTACATTCAAAAGATCCGCGCTGAAATTAAGAGATGGATCCGATGATTAGGTATCGATAGGCGCAACGCGTTAAAGAAGTTGCTCGTCCCTGCTTCAACCAAATAAAAACGAAACGAATCCGTCTCTCTCCGTTTTTGGCTGTTGCTGCGACCAAGGTAGAACTCGAGAGGTAGGGATTTCGGAATCCCCGTCCGGGCTGTTGAGTAGCCAGATCCAGAATCACCAACCCCCGCCGTTTAACCATCACGCGTCGACCCAATCCACTCCAATCCAATCATCTGGTTATTGCTTCAGTGTTCTTCAAACCCCCAATGAAATCCCACAAGTGAATCGGATTTGATTCGAGAGCAGGCAGTGCAGTTGTCCGTCGTTTGTCGTTTTTCGTTTCGCGATATTCTTCGGTTCGGCCACAAAAAGTCATGGAAAACCAGGACAACAAAAATGGCGATTTGACCGCCAAGGAGATGGCCCAGTTTCTGTACTACATGGATAAGTGGTTCCTGCCGCTGGATCTCAAGAATGATATTGTTTATTGCCAGCGGGCACTGCGTGATTTTATCAAGGTGCATTCGGTGAGTAGTGTAGTTGGAGCAGCAGCAGCAGCCACTGCGGCAGGCAGCGCTTGCGAGGGATACATCGATTGTTAATACAATTTTCATATTTTTTCCGTGCTTTTAGTTGGTCTCGGAGGTGTTCTCGCAGCAGGAAGATGCGGTAAGTTGTTCAGAGTTCCGTGTGCAGCACAGCAGTGCCGTGGAGGTACCACCCGAAGCAGTGCAGCACAACCAGGGTTGGCAACAATTGCAAAATTGTCCAAAAACAAAAAACAAAAAGATATTGAAATTAACACTTCGCCGCACTTTGCCCCTCGCCTGCACGCACCCCTCTCTCTGTCACCTGTTAACCTGGTTTTGAATTGAATTTTTTGTTTTTTATTTATGACCTCTCATGCTTCTGTCTCTCTTGCTGCTTGCATAACAGGATCCCGTGGCTATGCGTCGCATCTTGGACGAACTGGAGGAGGAGATGTATGAGATCAATGCCGAGTGCCAGTACCTAATGCTGCGCCTCGATGAGGATGTGCTTAGTTTCCTCAAGAAACTGGAGGCGAACCACATTAAAACCGATCTAAAGGAGGCCAATGCGCACGTCTCCACGCTATTAGTGCCTTTAATTGCGGACGAAGACTATATGATCATTCCCAAGAATGTGGGTACTCGCGACACCGAGGAGACGCTCATCCGCAAGCATTTTCTCCTGTCGCAGGAGGGCGAGGATCCACCCATGAATCTGAGCGACCTGGATGATAATATTGCCCTTATGCTGGGTCCGACTGATACGACCATACAAATCGAGCTGGAAAATGGTGACGCTGAGCAGGCAGCGACGCTGGAATCGTCCCAGGAGACGCCGACGCAGTCGCAACTGGCTGTACCAGCGTCTTTACTGCGATCTCTGCCGGACACTGTGATCAGGACAGTGGAGCAGGGCGAGAGCCAGCCCCCGCCGCTGCTCATGGCCACCAATACGCAGAAGTCGCAGCAGCGTTCGCTTTTGATACCAAGAAAGCAGCCAGAAACTTTTGGCATGCATCAGCAGAAGCGCATATCGAGTACCTCACCGCCACCCTTGGCGCCCATTACGATCGAGTTTCCTCAGGCTCAGGTTCAGCATCAGGCTGCGGTTCAGGATCCAGCACAGGCTGAGCTGGGCTTTGAGCAGGTGGAGGCGAGCCGCGGCAACCTGCGCCAGGTGCTGAAGCGGTCCAGGAAGACCAAGCAAATGCCACGCCTCTGCTACGAGGACCACGTGGAGCTGACGACCTTAGAGACTGATACAAAGCGAAGGGCGGGGAAGGTTACGCAGATAACCAACGTTGCCAAAGCTGTACAAAACAATGCATCATCATTATCAATCGCTGAGAAGTCAGACAAGACACCGCCAACGCCACCGCCGCTGCCATCACCACCACTGCCGAAGCGGCAGGGCCCTGGAGGGGCCGCTGGGGCAAACAAAACGTCCAAGATACGCAAAACTCTACGCAAATCATCACCAGAGGCACAGCCAGAGGGGCCGGGGGCTGGGGGCTCGCCATCAGCTTCATCAGATGACTCCACTACTCAGGAGTTGCAGCAGGAGCAGCAGCGTCTGTCCGCCTCGGCGGCCCAGTGGCGCGACGAGCCGCGCGAGACACGCGTCATGCCCGCCGAGTACGGCCAGGAGACATTCTTGCGTATCTTTGGCCTGTACACGCCCGAGGTGATTACGAAACTCAGTCAGCGCCACTCGAAGCGCAAGCGTCGCAATGTCCAGAATGCCAGCGGCGTTGACTTTCACTATGGCCAGCAATTGAATGCCACACTGGACACACCGATGGGGCGCCAAAAGAAGGTTAAGAACAAACCGGAGTTCCTGCTCTCGCCCAAGGAGAAGCGACTGCAGGCCAAGAAGGCCGATGTTCGCAAGAGCAAGACTCCGGACAAGGCTGGTGCCGAGGCGTCGCAGACTGTTGTTATTGAGGGTGAGGATGCTGCCGTTGCCAAGTGCCGCAAGTGTCGCGCAGAATGCCAGCATTGCCGCCAGTGCAAGCGTCTCGTGGGTGAGTACCCAACCGTCGATTGCATGGAGAACCTCTTCTTGATCCTATATTTGTATCTATTCAGCAGGAAAAGACGACGGCGTTTGCGAGCAGTGTGATGGTGCGTATCACAAGGACTGCCATCAGCCCACAAAGAGCCGGCTGCTGGCGCAGTCCCAAAGAAAACGCTGCCCCCCCTGCTGTCGCGAAATGCGTGAGACTATGCTGTCAGTCAGCAGCAGCGGCAGCAGCACTGCCGCTACCAGCAGCAGCAGCACAACCAAAAAGGCAGGCGGAGCCCAGACCGTTTAACTTTCTAATGTCTTCAAATATTCTTAACTTTTTTTTTTCCCCCCACCCGTACTAGTTTTTAAAACTAAAAATGTGAAAAACCAAGCTTTGTCCGCCCGCAACGCCCAGATCCCGAGAGAAATCCGATCCCCCCCTTTGGCCTTTGGCCTGGCTCTCTCTCTCTCGTTCGTGCATCTGCGTTGTATTGCGTTGCGTTTGCCCTTTTTGTTTACTGTTGCATGGCAGTGGGCGGCGTCTGTGGCGCCCGCATGCTTACTCCAGAGTGTTTTATTTTTTTATTTTTTTTATTTTATATGTTTATTTCAAGCTACAGTTTCACACATACCTAAAGAAGAAATGTATGTGCATGCATGTGCATACGCGAGAGCAAGTGATTTCAATAATAAAAAATACTGTATGAACAGGCGGAGCGGAGGATTGTTTTCGATGATAAAAAACCAATGGAATTTCTTTGTTGCTGCACTTGATTGGGACATAAATGGCAACACATATAATGCGTCATTCAAATGGGGCTTTGTGCTGACCCACACACATAACGCCTGATAGGTTAAGGTTCTTGGAGTTTATATTGGGGATGTGTATGTACATATCTATTGGTTAAAGGCTATTCTCTGCCTGCAGGTTCCCCCCTGGTGAATCAGAGTTTTGGTTTTTTTTTTCGAGTCACATTTTGTGTCTCATGGGAATTCCTATTTTAGATTAAGATTTTGCCCAGCTGGTATGTACCTAAGCATTCCATGTATTTTGCTTGCAATATAATCATTGCCTAGGCTAGAAATAAGCATGTTTATAGCGAGATATTTGCCATTATAATTTGTTTATACTTAATGTGCACTGCAGCCCTGGCGACTTTCGCTTATCTGGCAGCTCCCATTTGCAGCCCCATGTGCGCAAAATATTTAATTTCATTAAAAAGGATAATTAACACATAATAATAGGCCTGAACCCCAAAAGGAGTTGTATAGGATGATGTGGAAAGTTTCAAGGTACCAAAAACACCCAAGGAAAACCAGGATAAATGCAAGTTTTTTTTCATTTCATAATAAAGTAGTACAAAAATAAAAATATTTCTATAGACTAAAGGCTAATTATTGCTTCAGATTAGACGACAGACAGGCAGAAGGACTGCCAGGAGGGGGAGGAGTAGCACCAGCCGACCGGTAGGCTGCGTCCGGCTGTGCCCCTTGTTGCATAGATCACCCTGGCAGAAGCACATGTAGACCTTCTTGTAGTTGTAGATGGTGTCGGCGCAGCGGTCCATGTTGTCGTCGGGACCACGCTGGACGCACATGCGCTGGATGGCAAGGTCGTAGTCGTCGATGGCGTAGGTGCCACCGCCCTCGATTACCTTGCCACACCAGCCGCTGGCGCAAGGTATCGCGGCCAGGCCGGGCTCGTGGTCCACGTCGGTGGCATTGAAATTGAAGGGATCTTTGCAGCTTCCCAGATCGCCACGGGAGCGGCACTGGTAGCAGCGGCGCAGAAGAGCTGCAGGGGAAGAAAACAAAAAGTGAAATTGCAGCCGAAACCAGAGCACACACACAAACAAAGGCCTTGGAAGTTGCAACACAAACACACACACACACACATGAAAGCAGATGACAAAAGACTTGAACGGAGCACAAACTTGGCAGAGGACTCACCATGGACCCTGCCAAAGAGAAAGCTGCAACTAAAGAGGAATATCACAGCCAGGCATAAGTTAATATATTTCATCGTTCCCTATTGTTTAAAGTCTTGCGTGCAGCGACAGTTTAATTGAATATTTATTATATTTATTGTCGCGAATTTCTGTAGGGTGGCAACTTTCGACTGTTCAGAGTTGCCGTACTCGATTTCTGAAATACAGCCCTGAAAATAGCGTTGCCGTACTATATCTCTGAAATAAATAATAATAGAACAACACTTTCTGTACAATATCATAGCGAAAAAATTCACTTAAATCGCCCACTTCTGTACATAGCGCCAGTGCACCTGGGAGAGTTTGTGGTAGAGCTGTCAAACAATTGATAGTTAAGACATCAATGGTTTTGAATGTTTAAAAAAAAACTATCGACACTATCGTGATAGTATCGTGCTCAAATAATTATAAAAAACCATTGAAACCTTTTAGGAACTTGTCCATTGTAAAAATTAGATGTCACCTGTCGATTTGTTTACAAATGTGTCTTCGTATTTTATAGCAACCGATCCAAACATATCAAAAGCGCAACGACTGTAGCTCGATACTATACTATCATGATAGTCGCAAAACCGTCGATAGTAGAGACTAGCAGTAAAATATCGATACTATCGATAGTGCCCTCGATGGTTTGACACCTCTAAGAGGAAGCCAAGCAGAGAAACTGAACTGCCAAGTACGTAAAAAAAAAATAGCCCCAAAAGAGAAACAGACAAATTTGCAAATTGGTTGGCAGCAGCAGCCACGGCAGAAGTAGCAGCAGCTGTGCGTCGTAACACACAAAAGTGAGGAGAGAAGTGAAGAGACGGACGGACCGCAGTGCCCAGGTGGTGCATAAACAAATGAAATATTTAAATAGACATAATCATTCGTTGACGCTGACAGCGACGTCGACTGCACAGTGACACCTTGCAATCTGCAATCCGACCCCCGCCCGAAAACCCCTTGCCGTTTGTGTTTTGTTTGCCAACTGTTTCATTTCTCCGCAGCAGTTGCATCTCATTTGGAACTCGAATTCAAATTGGAATTGAGATCGGACCAGGAAGTGAGCGCACCATCACCAGAAACAGCAACAGCAACAACAAGAATGGCTTTGGAAAGCGGCACACAAACGGGGAGCAATGCGCTGACATCATCCTTTACAACAAAAAAGAAGGATGCCGCCGCGGAAAAGGAGAATCTGTGGTGAGTCGAGTGCATAAAAATATAAACTCAAATTAGTAGATTTTGTCCTGTCCCGCTCTCTGGCGTTTGTCCCTCTCTCGCTGTGAGCGAGCGCCGCTACCACTTCTTGTCCCCCTGTCGACTTTCTTTAGCTGACGTTTGCAGTAGATTTGTGCTAACTGTTAACTGTCCCTTGCCGGCACACCCACCAGGCCAGCCGCCCTAGACCACCCCACCCCCACCCCGCCCGCTCTCGCTTTGTCGCCCCTGAGTGAGTGAGTGGCCGACCAGCTGATTGCCTATGCATGTTGTCATTTCCCTCTTTCGTTGTTCTTTCGTTCTTGGTTATATTTTAGTCTCTCTCTTTCTCTGCCTACTGCCTTTTTCTAGTTAACCTCAAACGTGGGTTGGCAACTTTTTTCCCAATGATTTTTGCTGATGGCAGTATTTAAGCGCAATAATTATTAAATAAAAGAGAGAGAGAGCTACAGGCAGCCCATACATAGGTTGACAGAGAGGGACACAGAAAAAGAGAGCAACAATGTGGGGATGATTCACATAGTCAGCAGCAGCGACGCTGGCAGCGCTTACCTTTTTCGCTTTATCAATTTATTGTTGTTTTTTCTTTTCTGTTTTGCACACAAACACATATGCACATGCACACTGAAGCTCAGCTTAGTGCGTGTTTCCTATCAATACTGATTCCAATTGGAATTCGGACAAACTTGGCCTGAAGCCATGGCTATATGTGTGCGTTTGTGTGCGATGATGCTGTCATCGCTCAAATATGGCTAGGTGTATGTGTGTCCGTCGTCTGGGGCTTTGGGTTACACTGGTCGCCACAAGAAATGGAACAATCCGGGGAATGGGAATTTCTTATTCATTGTTGAGACGGTTTGCTGTGAATGTTGCCCCGGTAACCGACCAACATGCATAGTCCGAGGCTGTTTCTATTCAGAGTTAAATTTTGTAAACAGAGTAAAATTTGGAATAGATCCATATTTTCAACTGAGTACGGTATATAAATGGAAACCGCATAGATGGGGGCCATAGAACACAAAGTTTTCAAATAAAAAAAAAGATTGTACGACAAGTTTTTGTAAGGGAACCCTTCTGAAGCAAAATTTAGTCAAATTAGGGTCTATTTGTATTGGTTTTAATAGAAATTATGAAAAGAATTCTGAGGGTGATTATCTTTGAGATTATCTGCTCATTCACACCAAAAGTTTCCATAATTTATCTATTAAATTATAAAAAAATAAACTGATAATGCTTTCGCCTGCAAATCGATAGTTTTCGATAGTTTGTGGATAAAACGATACATTTTTCGACTTTTTCCCTTTAAATGGTTTATAATTCAATCTCGATTAAAGATTTATGTATTTTCTATTACTAATTAATCAACTTTTGTAGCTTAGTGTTGTTGTCTTTTTAATATGTTTTATTGGCTTGGGATTATGTTGCTGTCAAATATAATGATGGATAACGTATGCAAACACATAGAAATACCAGACTCTATGTTGCTGGGTGGAGGCGGGGACTACATTTCCTCGATGAATACGTCGCCATCGTCGTCGTTATCGGTGCGCAATACCGTTTGCGGCTGCTGCCTATCGAAGTTGTTTTGGATACGCTCCAGCAGATCGGTGGCCACCAGAGCAAAGTCCTCCCACAGGGCATCGTGATCTCCGTCATCGTCATCTATCTCCTTTTCCGTCTCCAGCTCGTGCTCATCCTCCCCAGCCTGCTCGTCATCGTCATCGTCATCGCCATCGCCGGCATTGAGGCGATCTTCGTCGAGATAGTCAGCCAGCAGGTCGCTCACCTCGTCCAGAATGCTGCCTCCTCGACACAGAGTGGCCGCGCACTGCCCGTCGATGAGAAGATTCCACAGGGCCTGGCATACGATGTTGGCCAGGAACCAGTCCTCCTGCTCCAGGGATCCACGCAGCAGCAGCGACAACAGTTCGGCGCCGCGCAGCTGCAGGAACGGAGCCCGTTGCTCGCCATCGCCCAGCAGATTGACCAGCACACCGATAGCGCAGGTGCGCAGCTCGTAGTCCTGGCCGGCCGCTTGCCTGGTCAGCTGCTGTACCATCAGCGGCAGCCCGCCGGCCGCACAGAAGCAGCGTCGGGCGCGCTCGTTACGCGTGAGATTTCCCAGCACCCGGGTCAGTTCCACCTTGGTGGCAGCCGTCTGGCAGTTGGCCAACACCTCGGCCAGCGACGCGGACAGCTCATCGATGAGACTCTGCAGGGCACCAGCCGCGGCCGTGGCCGGGACGGCAATGCTGTCTGCCGTCTGTTTATCCTGATAGAAGCACAAATTGTGCAGAGCACCCAGTGTGGCATGCAGGAGCTCCTGATGCTCCGCAGACTGCAACGAACGAGAGCATAAGCGAGGACCCGAAGGCACAGATGATGACTCACCTTCTTCTTAGCCAACGAAGCGCTTGTGTGGCTGAGCAGCTTTAGCAGCACCGAACCCAAGCACCGGACATTGCCCAGGCCGGCGCCCACCTCGGGACTCACGCTCATATTGGCCACCACACGAACCAGCTTGATCTGGGCATCCAGCAGGGCCACACTGCTTGGCGAGCGCTCGCCCAGCTGCTCCAGCACATTCAGCAGATACTCCATGGCCACATCGTTGTGAAAGTACTGCAAAAGAAGGAAAGGAATCCATTATTAAATGTTGTCTTGTATTGATTGTAGATGCGCACCTGGATTCTGGCAGACTCGTGCTTGGCCAGAATATTGCCCAGCATATAGCCCAGGCGACTAAGGACGGCCAGAAGTCGTTCACTGGCGCCCGAACTCGAGCAGGAGGGACCCAGCAGCAGGCCAATTCTGGCGGCATAATTGTGCAACGTCTCGCAGCAGTCAGAGTCCTCTGAGAGCACACTGCAAAAGAGGGAAAGTAGAGATTAATCGTCATGTTCATCATGAGCAGAGTTCAACCATCATTCGCCACGGACCTCAGGGTGCGCACAACATTGGCCTGAACCTCCAGCTCCCCCATGGACACCTCTGCAGCCCGAATCAGATGCGGACACGCCAGCTGTAGCTGCAGCTGGAGCCGTTGCTGCTGCTGTGAGACATCCGCCAGGGCACGCATGGCCGCCGACAGCTGGTAGAGCGTATGCAGCGGTGGTCCGGTCAAACGTTTAGTGGCACCCGCCTCATTGAGCATCTGCAGATGAAGGATCATCAACTCCACAGCGCCATGGCGGGCGAGACGTGATACCAATGTCTGCTGTCCCGTCAATTTTCGCGGACACAGCACTGCCGCAGGCACAGCAGAGAGAGTAGCAGAGACGGGAGCAGGAAGTGGAGCCTTAATGGCCTCGCCCAAACCAATCCAATTGCGGTTCAGGGCATCATCCCGGTCCTGGGCACTACTGGCGGTGAGAAAACGTATGCAGCCATAGGCATAGATGCACGCCTCGGGCTCGTCGAGGGGCGAGGCGCGACCCAGGCCGTCAATCAGCAGTTCCAGCACATCGTGGTCATGGAACAGGCCATCATTCTGCTCGTGCCGGGCCACCTTGAAGATGAGTTTGCAGGCGCCCGTTAAATTGCTGCCCGTCACACGAAGCTGGAGAGTGCAGAGAAACGATTTTAGAGAGGAAAACGGATGACCAGGATGATGGATTACTCACAGCTAGCACCACTCGAGCCACAGCCAGGAGGACACGCGGCGAGGTACACTCCACGAGGCCATAGAGACCGCCCAGGATGAAGCCACGCTTAAAGTTGCGCTCCTGCTTTCTCACACGTGTGTACAGCTCCTGCAAGATCTAAAGCAGAGATGAAGCTTAGATAAATGGAGATCTCCTGCCACTTACTGCATTTATATGCTGCACTGTCTCGTTGGTGCACTCCTTTAGGCCGCTATGCTGCTTCAGCAGCTCAATCAGCGTCTCTGTGGTGGACTGCCCGAGCAGCGCACCGTTCCGTGTGGGCATCGGTGTAGTCGGCCCCGTGCCAGAGAGTGCGGGAAGTTGTCGTGGCGCTGGCTTCTCATTCTGTAGATACCGCATTCTGCAATGGACAACCCAACAGTGAAATAATCAACCACGAAGGGTTCGCGGCGTACGGCAGGGCACTTACGAAAATGCGCTGGGTGGACGTCCGGCTAGGGCCACCTTGCCATACAGCACTCGACCGGGTTCGCGCGGTGTGATCGGACGACGAGTGCTGACCAGACGTGCGCCGCCAGTGGCCATCATTTGCATGGCTGCACCACCAGCAGCACCGCCGCCGCTGACACCTGCCACCGTTTCGCCAAGAAAAAGCTTGGCCTCACTGATCAGCTCCGCAGAGGTTTTGCGTCTGCCCATGCCGCCCGCCATCGAAAAGCTGGTGGATTGTTGTTGATGGGACATTCCCAATCTGTTGAGACTCTGCTCACTGGAATGCGGCTTGCCACGTATCTGTTGTGGTCTCTCCTGCAGCTCGTGCTTCTCCTCGTGCTTCTGCTGTGGCTGTGATTGCTGTTTGGATTTATCTGGAACATCTTTGGGACGCGTTTCGCTGTGGGAGCGTCTCTTTAGCAGCAAACTCATCTCGGAGCTTCTGCCTGCTTCCTGCTACTCCTTGCGACTATTCAGTGGGAATCCTCAGCAGCTGGACAGCACACGCGCTCTCAACTGGCACGGCCAACAGCTTTAAGTGTACTCAAAACGGCGATAAATGCCTGGAAAATGTATTTTTCGTTTGGGCCCTTTCGTGCACCATGCCAACCGGGGGTCCATGTCGCTACCACTCCCCCCGCCGCTCCATTCACCCGACCCGACCCGAACCCGAACCCGGGTCGGCATGACTGTCAAGTGTGAAGTGAGCCACCCGCCACCAAATGTTGGAACGTTAAAAGTTTCGTTTACTATTACCATCAGTGGAGGCATAGTGGGGCGAGTGACTGCTAAATAAATTCTTGGGAATACAAATAAAAAGAAGGGGAAAATTAGTGGAAATAGGGAGAAAATCGCATGGAATAGCAGCAACTAGAAAAAAATAAATGAAATTACATTTAAATGGATTGATGTTAAGAACTCCTTAAGAATGGTTTGAAATGCAAGAAAAATCAGCGAAACAAATTTCAATGAGCTAAAAAGGAAAAGAACGAAATTTCAATTTGGATTTGGATATGGAATTTAATTTTGGACTCGAAAGAAAAGAAATTCCAATAAATTTATAAAAGTGCAGCAAGACGCAAAAATTATTTTATAATAAAACTTGCACCACTGTGTCATAGGCAAATTAAGAAAAACCAAAAATACAATTGAAAAGAGCTGGAAAAGCAGGAGCTCGCAATCGATATTCCTGCCAGTTGGCTGTCGGCCACTAGTCGAAAAGGCAGAGCCCAGAGCCACAGTGAAACCAAGAGCCGGTGGGGGCCCGGTCCCGTCGACCGAGGTCAATTTGCATGTCCAGGCAGGCAGTCCAGTTGCGGCTGTCAGTCGGAAGGATGACACAAACACAAGTATTTCACGTCAATTGAAAAATATTTAATTGCTTTAATTGAATTGCAGGCAAATGCTGCGACGTTTGAAAAATCGCATGCAAAACCATATCAAATATTGACGACACCACCCGCTCTCCCTCAAGCGCTCCAAACAGTAACTGAATTGAGCACGATGGAGGGGCATGGTGCAGAGTGAGTGAGGCAGTGGCAGTAAATGTAGATTTGAATATGGTTCGAGGGGAACCAATTAACTTGATGGCGGATGGTGGAGTGCCTTGCAAAAAGAAGGGAAAATGTTGATGAATGATGGAACTGACCTGAATTTACGATTGTGCGCTCGTATTTCCTACCTACCATGTTCGTGTGCTCCTCTAGCCCCACTCTCAGGCAAGTGGCAAGCTTAAGCCCAGTTCTGGCATTGCTAGCAGTCCGTAGGAAAGTGTATGATTTCTTGATCATTAGTGGATCAGTCCGCACAGCTGACAGACGATAGAGACCAAAAAATAATTAGTTTATGGCTTTAAGAGCATTAATATCAACGTTAACACAATTTAAATGCATAAAATAGCGGCGTCTAGTCACTGTTTCTGTTGCTCCTTGAATCGTTTATGTGCAAACGAGCAGTTAGTGCCATTTATTTGCCCTCTTTAATTTGTTTTCTTTTCTGTATCTTTGCAGGTCGGCAATATTGAATGAAGTACAAACACAGGGCAGCACAAAACTTCCATCAAATAAATCTGTACTAGTATTAGGCGATAATGCCACCGGCAAGACGACTCTCATTGCCAAACTTCAGGGCGTGGAGGATCCCAAAAAGGGTTCCGGTCTGGAGTATGCCTATATTGATGTCAAGGACGAGTACAGAGACGGTATGAATGACGGCATGTCTGCGGATAGTATAGGCAATTATTTTATTACCTTATTATTATTATTATATTTTGCAGACATGACGCGTTTGGGTGTTTGGGTCCTGGACGGTGATCCAGGACACTCAAATCTGCTGCACTTCGCGCTCAACGAAACGAACTATGCACACACGCTCGTCATACTCACAGTGTCGATGACCCAGCCATGGGGCTGGCTGGAGCAGCTCAATCATTGGATCAAAGTCCTCGGCCAGCATATCGAGAGCCTGCCACTGGAGGCCAAAGATAAGGAGACGGCACGCCAGCGACTAGCAACGACGTGGCAGAGCTATTGCGAGGTCGGCGACGATCTGGATCCAGGCTCACCCGTCAAACGGACCATGCGCAACAACTCGATCGATGAGGATGATCTGTTGCCGCTGACAGAGGACGCACTTATTACAAATCTGGGTCTCGATATAGTCGTTGTGGTCACAAAGGTAACTAGCTAGAGAGACTCGGTCTGTGGTAGCATCTAAATGGTAATCTGAATGGCAATTTTATTAGACGGACTACATGACCACATTGGAGAAGGAGTACGAGTATCGGGATGAGCATTTTGATTTTATCCAGCAATGGATACGCAACTTTTGCCTACGAACCGGCGCCTCGCTCTTCTACACGAGCGTCAAAGAAGATAAAAACTGTGATCTCCTCTACAAATATCTAACGCATCGAATTTATGGCCTACCATTCCGTACGCCAGCGCTAGTCGTTGAAAAGGATGCGGTACTCATGTGAGTTTGTGTGTTCATACATACATATCTTCGCATCCCAAGCTTGTTTCTAACCACATATGTGCTCGGTTTTTTGTTGCAGTCCGGCTGGCTGGGATAGCCTAAAGAAGATTAGTATTTTGTTTGAGAATATGCATGGGATCAAGGCGGAGAGTCCCTACGCAGATGTCATCAAGGCGCCGCCCACACGAAAGGTTTGTAGATTGTCCCCGTTGCCCCCCTTTCGATCGGTTGCTGTGCTCACAGCACATCTCAAGTTACCCAAGAATCATGCGCCCAAAAACATGAGACTAAGTCTGTGAATTGAATGTTGAAGTTTGAAGCTCATTTGGAAATTATTCGTTGGCTGTGATTTTAATGTAGAAAAAAATAAAAATAAAACAACCGGATAGTGTTCAGAGTATTGGTTCCATTTACCCCCCCACTAATCATTGAAATTGCCATTATTATTATGTTTCCTAAGGCGGTGTCCAATCGCGAGGTGGAAGTGCAAACGGAGGACGAGCAGACCTTTCTGGTCCGCCAACAGGAGATACTCAAGCAGGCTGGACAGGATCGCGGGGAATCACCGCTGCGTTCGCAGGGCGGCGGCGGTGTTGGCGGCAATAAGAGTGTGGCACGCACACCCGGCAGCACCGGCCAGAGCTCACCCAAGAAGGTTCTTTAACATCTTTAAAATTATAAAAGTAATCATTTTCTAATCGCGTTTTTGTTCCGCAGATTGATCCCAAGCTGACGCCAGCCACGCCTGGTGGCGAGGGGGTTCTGGCCAATTTCTTTAACTCACTGCTACACAAAAAGTCGGGCAGCCCGGCTGGCGGTGCTGGGCCACCGGGCGCCGGCACACCCACAGGCACAACGCGCACCACCAATGGCACCGACAGCCTCATGACGCCCGAGAAGTTGGCCGTCCGTTCAGATGCGGCCGCCGAGCTGGATCGGCTGTCGCGCAGCGTCAAGAAGGAGATTGATATGTCACAGAGTGAGTGTTGAAACACAACACCAGCCAGCCCACAGCAGCAGCTTCACAGCGGCAGCACCAACAACAACAGAACCAGAACAACATTATAAGACATCCTTAAGCAAAAAGTGGAATGCAGAGAGGCTCGTAAAATGAGGGAGAAACATATGCTGGAGGGCAAAAGAAGGGGGCATCAGCTGCTTGGATCATTCAATGGCCAAATGGTTGTGCAAAGGGGTTTTGATCATTGTGTTTTATACCTGAGCCAAAATGAAAACATGCTTGTTTTCATTTCGGTTTCGTTTCAATTCAGATTTTAACAAGTCCCAAATAGTCGTAATCGTATAATTGAAATGCGAAAACTGATTGAAATGAATTATGTTGTTTTATTAGCAAGTTTGATTAAAATCAGACAACGCTGAAACATGGGAAAATCGTTTGTTTTTTATCAATCGTTCCAAATAAGTTTTTAACAAATGAGAACTAAAAGTAAAGCACATTAAGTCAGAAAAGCCTCCCTTTCATTGTCATTAAATGATCAGAACCACTGAAAACCGTGTTTAAAATGAAACACCATTAAACTCCTTGAATGAGAAACTCATTTGATGGGTTTCAAGACCAATTTCCGACTTTCCATCAGCCACTCTATAATGGGTTTTTCTTTTACGAGCCTCCTGCGACTCATACTCAAAAAACGTTCGATAGGAAATGAAACAAAAAATAGAGAGAGAGAGATATATACAATACGGAAAATATTTGGCACTTAATGGTTCGGATTAGCGAAAAAATGTATGCTATATATTTTAAGTAATATTGTCTGCGAGGCATATTGATTCCCTTTGCTCGCGTATCGATTTGGACCATCGCATGTGTTAACGGGTCCAGAGCGGGAAGAAGATGATGATGGTATGAAGGAATACGAGTAATAATACAAATCAAATAAGTAACACTTTTTTTTTCGCGGGTCCACACACGTTTGTATAATAACTTATTTAAATGCTGTAAAATGTAATTAACAAAACGAAGGGAAAGAGTGTGGAACAATGAGAGATTCTAAATGTGCAAGAGCCCCCAGAGAAATCGTGATAGTAGGGGCCTACACAGAAACACACAGAGACACACACACGCGCCTAACTGTAGCTCGATAGCTTGTATGTATTTTTTAATTATATTAATTAATTACACTTACACAGACACACTCGCCTCTACACACCATACAGACACTGTAATTGTATTAGTTTCCTTTCGTAAAACCGTAAATCCGTAAGCAAAACAAAAAGAAAAAAGGTTTATAACACTATTTATACAAAAAAAAAAAATTAATGTAATTTGCTTTCCTAAAACTCGTAAGCAAAAAGTTTATACAAACAAACAAAAAATATTTATAAAAGTCGATAAGAAACTGGAACACCCCTCTGGCCTGTATGTAAATGATCAGTTACCTGCCTATTACCCCCTTCATTAGTTTCGTTTTTCTCCTCTGTAATTAATTTTAAACCTAATCCCATTGATTTGAATTAAGATTCAAAACCGAATCCGTCAGGAAATGCAAAGGGACACACACTTTTAAAATATGTTTTAGTGAAGAATTTTAAGCGATCGCAAGTAAATTGTCGCGAAAATGTTAAACGACTCTGGATCGATAGAATATGTTTCTTCATTCATTTCTGTTTCAAATCTGTGTTCAAATCAAGTCCAAAACTCCATCAAGATAAATCAATTTAACAGAGCGAGCCTAGAGATGTGGCCCGAACCGAGTTTACAAAGTTTCCAATACCCAATTTCCAAGTTTATTGTTATTCTGTTTGGCATAAGTTTCGTTTTATTCTATGCCAAATATATAGAAAAATGACCAAGTTTTTGTCGCATCCTTTCTCTCTTTTGTTTCTCTTTACATCTCGCTCTATGTCGTGTGTCGTCAGAAGCAACCACAAAAAACAACAACAGAAAACAAAATCAAGATTTGTGCTACAGAAACTATTTTTATGTATAAATACAAAAAGATTTAATTATATGAAATATATTGTATAACATTATATATACATATATGTATATATATATATATATGGAAAAGAAAAGCGAGATAAAATTACCGTGAAAGCTAATTATTTAATCAAATTGAATGGCATTCGACCTCCAGGAGCATCCCACATCCAGCACGAGTCTTGAGCTATCTATGAGTAAACATAGTACGTGAAAAAAGCGACAAATTGTGTAAATTCGTTAAACAAAAAACTAGGCATCAAAACTGCAAACAAAAACTAAAATAATTTAAATAAAATTTTCAAAAAACACAAAAAAATTAAAATAAATCCCACAGTGGCTTTTCTTTATTACGCATATCAATTGAAAGTCGGGGAAAAAGGTGGTAAATCTTTATGTAACTGAAGAATAGTTGCAATACAATATCGGCAAAGAGTGTTTTCATCACTTCAGTATAATAAATTAATACCAAGAAAGGTGAAAAGCGTATTAGTAAAACTAGAGGAATTTTCTGACGGATCTAGCGGACACTTTTAACACTTAAAACAGTTTTTCGTCATTTGATTTAAGCGTGGGCAAATCACATTATGAATTTTTCGAATCCATTCAATTAAAATATTCTTCAGATTGAAGAATTTCGTAAAACGTATTTTTAGTACGTTATAGCGGTTAGTGCCTTGTATGCCTACTGCATGGTTACTGGTTAAGTGGAAATGACGACCAAATTTTCCAAATCAATCTCATTCTTTAAATACAAATTAACCCATAAACCGTAAATGAAAAAACAATTTTTTACAAATTTAAAAGATAAAAATTAATTAGTCTGCAATAAATGATTTGAATATTATTCATGAATGAGCACTTAGTGATTCGAATTTTGTATATACATATGTACATATGTAGCTCTGATTTGGTTCTGTATATTTTATCAGATCACTCAAAACTAAACAAAAACATAAAGTTAAGTAGGAAATTCTTTTCTTTATAAAAGAAGCGAAGGGATATTTTTGGTGTATTTCATAAAGACTTCTTTAAATTTTGTTCTTTGTTTGTTATACCCGTACTCAAAAAATAGTTAAGGGGTATATTAGATTTGTGGTAAATGTGTGTATCGCAGAGAAGGAAACGTTTCCGACCCCATAATGATCAGCATCAATAGCCGAGTCGATAGAGCCATGTCTGTCTGTCTGTCTGTCCGTCTGTCCGTCTGACCGTCTGTCCGTCTTGTTTGACGCCTGGATCTCAGAGACTATAAGAGCTAGGGCAACCAAATTTGGTTTCCAGACTCATGTGATATCACACTACTACAAGTGTATTTCGAAATTTCAAAATTTGTAGATGTAGATAATAGATTTAGCAAAAAAATGTAAAATGTAAAATTTTATATTTTAATTCTAAAAAATCATATTCCCAAAAATGTATTTACTGATTGAATACGGGTATAAGCAGAGTCACGTCCCCAGAAGCGACTCACACGATCCCATGTGATCACATATCTTCAATTATTTCCTTTATGACCATCTAGGGTCCATAGCCACCATAGGGCTTTTGACCTCTAATGAATCAAAACTCTATTCGTTTCAATCAATAGTGAACACATACTTTATCTCCGCGACTTGAACTATTTTTCTTGAAACCTAACGGACAATGGTACTAAATATATATATGGTTATAAATGAACTTTTTTAACATTTGAGTACAATTTATGGAAATTGTAATAAATTTTCAATGCCTTATATGCAATATTCTAAATTTGAGTAAATCTTTTCAATTTTTCATAATGAAAAATCCATCACACATTTATGTTAATAATTTAAAACTATCAAATTACTTAACTAATTTTTAATAGTAGTAGCTCAAAAACTTATATGCTGACTGAGTACGGGTATAAGTAGAGTCGCGTCTCCAGAAGCGACTCACACGTTCCTTCTCGTTTTAATAATTTAAAACTATCGAATTACTTAACTAATTTGTAATAGTATTTTTTCAACTTCAACTCTTCTTTGAACTCTTAAATCATGTCTAAACCAGACATATAATAATTAGTTTTACTCAATTGATCAAAACGACGGACTTCCCATAAAAAAACAAAAATCGAAGAGAACATTTATAGAAACTGTGGGTTAGTTGGGACTTTGGGATGGGAAAAGCAGTCCCCAATTGTACATTTGATTTCCGGGACTTTTATTAATGACGAGCCGCTTCTTAGATGATAATCGCACGAAATGGAAGCAGGAGGACGGAGCCCCAGCACCAGGAAAATAGTACATATGTATGTATGTTTTTGATATGATATGATATGTCTATGATATTTCACATATCAATGATATTTTCATTTCGATAGTGATTTTCCGAAACGTTTCCCATTTTCGCCTTTCACACTCACACTCACGCCTCCGCACATCTGCCAATGCCTCTCTCTCCCGCTGTGAGGCTAACAGCTGGCTCTCTTCCACACCGGCAGCCTTGATGGCTCCAAGGATAACACTTTGCTTGACCTTTCTCTGTGTGGCAGTGTGTGTGTGTTGTGTTGTGTGTGTGGGTGTGGGTGTGTGCGTGGGTTTGGGAGTGCGCGCGTGATAAATGATGACGCCAGTCTACCTCAGCCGCTGCCTTCTGTCAGCTCGCGCCACTCGTTTGATACTTATTGTTTCAGCCCGCATCCTTTGAGCCAGGCGACAGTTTGCCAAGTTTGTTTCAGCCACTTCCCGTCCTCCTGGCACGTGCTCATTTCGCTTATTGCCAGACCCAGACCCAGTAGGGCCCGAACTGACTTAGCGCCTTTTCTGTGCCAGCCTCGATTCGGCTCACAAAATATTGACATTGATTTTGATTCCCTTTTTGATTTTGATGTGCCTGCGTCCTGCTTGGCCTGCCTTCCTTTGCACGTAGCTTAGCTGCTGCAGTAGCAGCTGGCACTGCCTCAAGGGTTGCATGTATCCTTATGCCATCATCTTATGAGATTTTTTCTCTGCATTTTGATTGATACTGTGCTGCCAAAGGTTGTCTCGGGGATCTTACAATTAAATATAACATGTGTACATACAGACGGAAGCTGCGACCTTGTTGGAGTTGATACAATCTTAAATAAAACCTTTGAAATTCTGCCTCTAATAAACCGATCTTACAAGTATTATGACCAAATCGAAAGCCATATGAAAGCCTGATACTTAAATTTTACACAAATCTCTATAATAATTAAATATATTATTCCGTTTAAGTTCACTTAATCTTATTTTTTTAAGATTTGTATTTTAATTATTTTAGTTTCATGTGCTTCATTGGTTACTCCTTGATTAAGTTTATGTAGGATTTATTTAATTGTATTCATATTTTGTTTGCTGCCCTTTACTTAAATATTTTGTTATCGTGTGTGTATTTAATTTGATTTAAATATTTTATGGAAATTAATTTGAGCTTTTTTCTTGTTTTGATTTTGATAGACAATGAATTTAATTGGAAAATAATTTATGCGCTCACAGACAGCAGCAGCAAAAATAAAAAAATGGAAAAAATATAAATGTTACAGCAAATCAAATTGTATGCAATGTAATTAAGATTCTTTTTCGTTCGCCACCCGCTCTGTCGGACACAAATCTAATATTAATTAGGTATTCCACAGAATTCGGATGGCTTCTCTCTTGGAAATGAATCGAACTAATTGAATTTGCATTAATTTTCCGCAGCAGAGGAACAGAAAGGAGACAGAAAAATAAATAATAAATATCCATAAAAACCGAAAAAATACTGGAACTAGTGAAGGCCACATGCATGAATTATTAATTGAGCATCCTCCTCTAGGGTTGATGAGCAGCCCCAAAGAACTGATGCTATTCCCATTATTCAATTAATTTGTTAACAAATTAATCAACAATTTGCGGCTAATAAACAACATAAAGACGAGAATATCACAGCCTATTATGGTAATATGTATTCTAATTCCAGCTACAGTCAGATTTTGACGCACACGAACAAGTTTTTCCATAGCCAGTTTCATTTCTATAATGACAGTCTAATTGGAATTGGCATTAGATGGGATGTGCAAATGGAATCTCTACGAGTGGAATCTGTTCTGGGGGAGGGTAGTGGGAAGTGGGAATTGAGTGTAAAACTTTTGACAGCCAGCGGCCTTGTGGATGCCGTCAAAACAACTTTCTGATGTGGAGCCGAATAGACAAATAAAGAACGAAAAGGCAAACAAGCGGAAACATATAAAGTCAGGGAAAGATGCGAAGGGAGAGTACACTATAGAAATTAAATTTATCAATCTCAAATGGCGAAAGAAAACAAAAAACAAAACTAAAAGCAAAAAAAAAAACATGCTCAGTACATAGTACTATCAGCGCTTGGGAAATATATATATTCAATTCTGTCAAACTGGAGCTTATAGAAGAATGCTGAACTATTCATTTAAAACAGAACTAGCCCATTCTGCAAACATCTCTGAACTTTTCCAATCTTTCAGATTTCAGTGAAGATCTCTTATGTTATCTCGGAATGGTATCTCCGACGACTGATTTAAGTGTTCTCTCTGGAAAATTAAACGTAGCATCGTAGCATCCTTATCGTAGCATCCACAGTCGTATTACACTCTCTTCGTGGTGGACCTTCTTCTGCATTTCTCTCTGCATCCCATGGACAGTCGGTGCCAGCTCGTACGGAATAGACATCCGTCTTTAAAGGCACCACATTCTTCTTAATTCCTAATTTATGCAATATATTGTTGCAAAAAACATAAGTAAACGTACATAAGCTTATTGGTTATCTGTATATATAGAAGTTTTTTAAGCTGAACTCCCTTGACCAAGCCACACTGGGACTGGGTTACCCCTTCTCTTCACAGGATGCCATTTCTTTCGATTATTTCTTTTTTTGGAGGAGATAAATGTGTGTGTCCCTACCCAAAAGATCTTACCAGATGCCATTTAGATAGTTTTTGGCTGTAAGTGAAGTAAAAACGAAAATACTCATAGAATACAAATACACATACGGTCGGGTCGGACATCCGGAATGAGTTTCCACAAAATGGTCAGCCAACTAATTGCCGTTGGCCTTAATGGCTTTAATTGACAATTTTTGTTGTCCGACTGGCCAAATGGCTCTCTCGGACAAGGAGCGAAGAAACAATTGAAATTTTTGCACAGAAAAGCCGAACGAGCGGGCGAGCGAGTGGCTGCCGGGAGGGTTGGTGGCCTGAGAATAGATAAATGAAATTCTCTCTGTGTGGTCAAAGAGTGTCATGTGCATTTGGGGGAAGAGCTGCTGGCAATAACTTTATACAGTCCAAGCACAAGAAAACCAAATCATTAGTGTGTCCTGCTGTTCTGCTGTCCGTCTATGCTGCCATTCTTTGAAGCTGATTCTGAAGCTCCTGGCTCCTGGCCACCACATTTGATTTTATTTGAGCTGCTTTTTCCCCGAGTCCGTGTCTGTCCGTCCGGAAACTCAATTTGTTAGACAAATGTGAGAGAACAGAAGCAAGCAGCAGCACGAGCAGGAGCAGGAGCAGAGCGAGACAGCACAAAGACAAGACACAGCTTCAAGGACAAAGGCACATTCGCACTAGCATCCTATGTACATATGTATGTACTCATATGTATGTGCATCCTTGGTCATGTCTATTAAAGCTACATAAACACTTTTGCCCCAATGAACTCGGATTGCAGCTCCAATTGATTTCAATAAAAAGATGACCGCAACCAAAAAAAATATAATACAAGTTTCCCATAAGAGAATTTTAGAAGAAGTAAAATGTACTTAAAATAATAAAAACTTACATGAAAGACCCCTCGCTTATCAATTTGTTTCAGCAAGAAAGTTTTTTCCACTAAAATTTGTTTTATACCCGATAATATTCCTCAATACTCTTATATTAGTTGCATTATGATACATTTATGGCCTATCCAGGTTGAAGGCAACATTTAAGATAGCCCTCACCATGGGTAAACGATCGATGATAACGATATTAAGTAGTCAGAATATATGTAGCATTCGAGTTGATCAAATCCCCTAAATATTGTTTTCACTTAATTTTATACCCGGACTCAAAAGTTGAGGGATATATTGTGTTTGTGGTAAAAGTAGATGTGTGCAACGCAGAGAAGGAATCGTAGCCATGTCTGTCTGTCCGTCCGTCTGCAAGATCTAGAGAAACCAAATTTTCTTTTCAGACTCATGTGATATCACATTGATACGCAAGGCAGCGTGCTAGACCAACGCTGTACAGACTTTTCACGCACGATATACCTAAAGATAGCGTTGACAATCCGTCCCAGCCAATCGAAGTGAAACTTGCCACATTTGCCGACGACACGGTAGTAATGTCAAGGGCCAACTGCGTTTAAGACGCCACGGACAACCTCCGCGGTTCCTTAAAAGGTTTGAGAACTGGGCATGTAGGTGGAATTTCAGTGTGAAGCCTGAGAAGTCTGTGGTAGAGAAACACACGCTTAGGAAAGGAACGTGCCCTGGGGTATTTCTTTATGGCGAGCTGTTGGGAATCACGCTGGACACCCGCCTGACCTTTGCCAGCCACACAAGGATGGTTAGAAGCGCCTTTGAAGGCAAGGCTAGAAAACTCTACTGGCTTTTTAAGCCTAAAAACAAGCTCAGCCTGGCCAACAAGATCCGCATATATAAGGTAATATGGCATCCAGGTCTGTGGTATCGCAGCGAAAACGAACCTGGACAGTATCAGGGTGTTTCAGAACAAAACCTTCCGAAAAATGAAATGAAATAGGAGTTCAAACACACACCTTTGGACCAAATTTAATTCTTGAACATTCTTTCCAATGATGAATCCAATGGCGATAGGACAGGTAAGGTTACAACAGCTATAAATTTAGGATTGAAAACAATTCCTCCTCTGTTTTTGCAGAACTTGCAGGAATACTAAAAGCAGTAAAGATATCAAATAAAAAAGATATAACAAAACTGTTATTCTCTGTGATAGTCAAAGGGCCTAAAAGGCTCTGAAACGAAAGGAATAAATTTCATACTTAACAGACGAAATCGATCGAACATAGACAATTCCTTCACTAGCAACTTCATTTTGCACTGGATATCCGCTCATAAGAACATTGCAAGTAACGAAAAGATTGACGTACTAGCCCAAACATCCACTAGTGTGGGTAGAATGGTTAACATACCTCTCAGCTGTGATAAAGTAATTAGAACAGTTAAGATTGGAGTCCAGATGGACAGGAATAATGAGTATAAGAGAATATGAAAAATTAAACGGGCTGAATTTGCTTCCATTCTTAGCGAGATTACAGTGAAACCGTGGCATTGGGCTCACGACTGGAGTGCCGAAAAGGTCATAAACAGACTACTTATTAGACGTACCTATGATCACATCTTTTTACATAGAACTAAAGCCAGAAATACCAACATTTGTTAAGTTTGCAACGTTCTCGATTATGCGCAGCATTCCACCAGTATATACATATATTAAATAGATTGTAAGGTTTCCTTTTTGTGTTTGAATTTATTCGTATTTTACATTTTATTTGCACTCAATCGCTCAATCGAAGATACCAAGAACTATCACTGGGGCACCATGGTACATACGGAATGAATATATCCATAAAGACTTAAATGTAGGATCAGTTAAAGATGAAATTGCCAAGATGAAAGCAAAGTATCAGGCCAAGCTTCAGGCCCATCCTAAAAGACTCGCGCAGTCTTTAACATGGCACACTAGCCATACACGACTCCGGCGAAGAGACCTCCCCACCCAGCAATAATACTAAGCTAGGGACGTACTCTAAGTAATTAAGTGTAATTAATTAAATCAATATATTACGTTAAGATTTGCATATTTGTCGTCAGTCTCTAATAGGAAAGATTCGAGCTCAAAACGGATACTACGAACAGATGGATCAGATCGACTTGTCTGTTGAATCTTATCAAAAATAATTAAACTTACAACTATAGGCTGCCAGTCCCAAAGAAACATTTTACCGAAACTTAATTTTCGAGCCATACGAGCCGAACCAAAGTCCGATTCGGTTTTATTCCCTACTATTTTTATTAAAGTCCGACTAAATCAAATCTCAATTTGGTGCCATAAAAACATTTTTTATTCTGAAGATAAGTGAGAACAATTTCAGAAGGATCTAAGAATAATACAGAAAAATTAGCTCATTAAAATAACACACAAAAAAAATCTTAAAATGTACGAAAACAATTTGCAAAAAAAAAGAGCTAAGCAATAAGAGAAAATAATTAAGAATAAAGATATTAGAGTGTCTCGCCCATGGGTTTAATGATTATCTCGTGTACTTGGACATGTGGGGGCGTGGCAACAGCATAGAGGACCGCCTGGGCAATGTCCTCTGAACGAAGCATGCGTCCGCTGATGGCATCCCGTATGCTATCCGGTAGAATTTCCGTGTCCACCACACCAGGACTGATGCTCTATGGGTGGAAGAGAGGACAAAATAAATAAAGTAAGTTGAGGAGATAGGAACGGATGATGGGGAGGAGAAGGACCCACAGTAATTTTGATGCGTGTTCCCAGGGCCAGGAACTCCTGGCGATAGCCCTCGGTCAGGGCAGTCACCGCATGCTTGCTGGGCGGATAGACATTCACATCGGGCAGGACGTCCTCCTTGGCAGTCATGGTCTTGTGCCCCAAGATGCTGTTGATGATGACCACATGGCCATCGAATTTGCGCTCTCGCATTGAGCGGACAGCGCGCTGTGTGCAGAGAATAACGCCCATGATATTCGTCTGGATAACCTGCTGCATAAGCGCCGGATTCATGTCCACCAACTGGCCCGACTGCAGAGTGCCGGCATTGTTCACGAGTATATCGATGGCCCCGAACTTCTGGATTATCCAGTCGAAGGCCTCCGTCACCGAACTCTCGCTGCCCACATCGCAGTACAGGGCTACCAGTTTGTCTTTGCGGCCGGCGGGCAGGCGCTGCTGCAGCTCCTTGACGCGCTCCACGCGACGCGCCAGTCCAACGACCGTTAGTCCTGCTTTGACCAGGTCCACAGCAATGGCCGATCCAATGCCCGAACTGGCACCCGTTACGACGGCCACGCGATTTTGCCAACGATCCATGTTGTTTCCCGGTTAGCGACTATTTCTGATCTCTGATCGAATGGAAAGCTGCGTCTCCTTTTATAACACTCTGAGGTTGCGTGTGGGCACCCACCACCACCAGTAATTTCTCTGTCTAAACGGGTTCTAACCGCTGGCCATTCTAAGTTATAATTACGACGGGGGAGGCGGGGAGGACTAGTCAAGCGTGTCTAGTCGATGAGAATTTACCAACTCGGGGCTCTGGCCACTGCTGGGGGACACGTGCAGTGGTAGTGGCTGCTGCTGGCAACGAAATGAGTACTAGAACTGATTGAAACATCTGCTGGAGTGATCATATGAATGAATATGAAACGTGTACGAGAGCTGTACGAGGCGGCTACGTTATTTAATTCAAGCTTTGCTGGCTGCTTCGTGTTGAAGCTTAGAGAGGATGTATGCTAATTAGGGTACTCCGAAAACGAGCTGTATTTTCTTGAAGTTCTCAATGAACAGTTTGCGTTCACCTACGTAGCAATTTTGTGGGACATCAATCATCAATTACAGTCATCTCCAGACATCTAAATTTAGACTGTGCCTTTAATATTAGTTTTCCTATTCATAGGATTTATTAAATTAATTTCCATGGCATTCTCTTGATAAGTGCACTTGCCCAAAGCCATCTGTCCACACGCTCTTTTCAGCCTGTTGAGTGTTGAAGATTACTATGGTCAGACCTTTAATTACCTGATTAACAATATGGCTTTTATACAAACGTCAGAATAATGACATATCAATTAGCCTGATGTTTCCTAATCGGAAATTATATGAATCAAGCGAACATGGCTGGGAGGGAAGGTTCTCCGCTCCCCAGTTGCCATTCCCATTCCTCATTAACACAAATCGTATTAACTGATTGATACTTTTTATAGCTTTTTATTTGATTTGCTTGACAATTTGGTGGTACTGCTATCGTGCAGCATCCTTTTTGGGGGTGGGGGGCCGTCTACCAGAAGCCGCCTTTGCCGCCGCCCTGTCCCTGCATGCCACCTCCGTAGCTCATGCCCATATCCATGCCGTTGTAGGCACAGAAGGCTTCACCGTTCTCGATGCACGGCTCGTACGATCCCTGGGCCTGGCTCTGAGCAAAGAAGGTGTTCGGCACCGGACAGGTCAGAGGAGAGTTCATGGAGCTGTAGTCTCCCATGCCCATCATACTCTGCATTGGCATGGAATTCTGCCCGGCCATTGAAGCTCCTCCCATACCAGGATACTGCTGCTGCTGCGGCTGCATGCCTCCTCCAAGATTCGGGGCCTGGGTCTGGGCCGGGACGGCAGGCGGGCCCTGGGTGTGCGTCTGAATGGGAGCCGCCTGGGAGTGGCCACTAGAGGGCCACTGTCCACCGCTGTAGCAAGATGCATTCGGCTGCATCAGGTCTCCCACTTGAGGGTACAGGGGTGCGTTCACGGGCTGTCCGTTCCAGAATGAGAAGTTTGCCATTTTGGTGCCGCACGAAGGTTTTTTTTTCTCTAGAATTTCGTTACAAAAATTATTTAAAATAAAATTTTTTTTGTGATAATTTTTGTTTTTGCTTTTTTGCACAAAATTTTGTTCAGCCGAATGATGTGAACAGTTCGAAAGTAAGATTAAAACTGAGGAAACCCCCAGGAATATTTCCCAACTAGTTTGACATTTGCCTTTGCCAGCTTCATGGCTGCCTTTATGCAAGAAATTTTGAGTTACATTTTATGCCTAGCATGTAATTCATAATGTCAAAAACGTATCGTACAACGTTTTGAATAGATTTAAAGCAGTGCTTATTAACCCTCTAGTGCAGAATTAATGTGGCTTGTTAAAAAAACATTTGGGGCTATATTTTTATAAATATAACCACAAATAATAACCAAAATAAACTCCATGGTATGGTAGATTGGTATGTATTTTAATTAAGATCACGTTTAATTAAGTATACGCTATTTCTGAAGTAAAATTGTTTAGATCGAAGGCATGCTGTTTAATTTACAGTCCAGCTGTCCAAATTTCTGGTTTATTTATTTACTTTGAGAAATGTAGAAGAATATTAACATTTTTAGATGCCCTCTCTTTGAATATGATATATTTTTGCTGAATGTATTATATTTAAATTCAATTTTGAGCGTACAAATTTTGAAGGAATGGCCTCACAGCGGTCCAAAAATGTATCCCATAATGGGCATAAAGTTTCTCCGCTCGGCTCCGCTCTGTGTTTTTATTCAGGTCATTCCATGTTATTTAGCATACAATTTAATACAGTGATAAATGACATTTCTTTTCATTTTCATATGTTTTTATTTTTTATTTTTATTCGTTTCGTTGTCTTAGGCCGGCGCTGCTGCTTAGCCTTGCCTTGTCCGAATCGGGGGCGCCCTTGCTGGGTCGGTCGGGGCGGGGCGGTGCGGTGCGGGGGTGCGTGGTTCTGGCGTTTGTGTTAATTTTTAAAAAGGACGCCAACTGTCATGGATGCAGCGCGGATGTTAATGATGAAGACGTGGCAAGAAACGTTTGTCCCACCAAGGGTAGCCGTCGTGTATAATGGTTTCGAGCAGCAGCTGTGAGAAGGAAGAGTGACTTACAGCAGCAAGCCGGATTATGTTCCAATTTGAAGATCACATTTATGCAGGGTACTGTTATGGTCTAACCATGTATTAAACAAAAAAAAACTGCTCTTTGCAGTAGATATGCGCATGGGCCACGTACTCGTGTCATTTCGCAAGTTAGGATGGAATATCTGTGAAATAAAACGATTACGATCGATTGTTCCAGTGAGTTCCTCGTATTTGATTTTGAGAGAAATGATTTATAGTTTAAGGAGGAGTGGCTGTGTCCTCTTTTTCCACCAAAAATATTACTATAAAAATTATATAATAAGTGGGCCATAATCCAAAGGTTTTTTTTTTTACAATTGGGTTTCGGGCTTTGTGGCGCATACTGGACAGTGCCGTAAGAGCCGTGCCGTAAGAGCCGTGCCGTAAGAGCCGTGCCAGTGCCCGCTCCCATCTCTAGGGCATAAAGCATAATATCAAAACACTTGAACTGAGTGGAAACGAAGGCGAAAAGCGAAGCAGAGCCAGCAGCAGAACAACAGCTAGCAGAAGACGGCAGGAACAAGAACAAGAACGGACAGAAACAGCAGCAGGCAGCTGATGGGAATGAAGCTGGAGAAAGATACAAAGATAAAAAAAAAGGAAAAAAATGAGCGCCACATGGCAGGTGGTGGGGGTGTTGATAATGATGGCAAAGACAAAAGCCCCACCCATGGCTAATGGGACACAGACTGACAGAGGGGGTGAGGGGCGGTCTATCCGGCTGTCATGCCCATGTCCTTGACGCGGATTGCAGTGGCGACGCCTTCGCCTCCGTCTGCGTCTCCGTCGTAGTTAAATTGCCTGTCCTCGGCCGGCGTCAACATTGTGTCATTGCTAGTATTAAATCAGACCCAAACAAATGATGATGCATAAGTACGACACAAGTACATATTGTACAGACATATGCACATACGGTAATTGTGCATTTATATGTATGTATGTACTTTCAGACCCACTGGGAAAAGCACACAGAAAATATTCACTGGAAGAACGGGTGCTTCGTAGGCAAGGGGCGCGATAAAAATAGAGAATATTAAAAACTAAACGAATATAATATAAAATATAAGCACTGCATAAAGTTATCTGCGTATCAAAACAAATCGGAGGAGCGGTATCGATTCCAGAGTAACGTTAATGGAACTCCACTCATCACCCTATGATCAGATATCTAAATCGCTGGGATATCGCTAAGCCAGTAGTACTTATCTGCCCACAAGCATTCTTTGAGATGGAAATTTAGGGCAAATGCAATGCAGACAGCCCACATAAACTACATACATACATGTATACATATGTAGAATTTTATGGATATTGTGCAGCTGGAGAAGACATTGGACCATATTTCATGTTATAAAAGCAAAAGGTTACATACAAAGTTTTAGCAGTCTTTCACATATTTATCTACTACCCTTTCTTTCCTCCATAGAAACAACAATAAAATCTTAAAAATTAGATTTAGCTGCTCTAAAGGAATTTCTGAACCTAGTTAATAATGCAATTTCAATTTTTTCATATCCGTTAATTGGGGCGCAAGTTTTTGAGATCAGCCGTTCTGTATTTTCTTCTCTATTTTGATGTTCCTTTGTTAAGTTGCGACTTGGAGTCCTAGGAGTCCAGCAAGAGCAAGAAGAAAAACATTCGATAATGTTAATTTGATGGGAAGTTCGGTTACTTTTGAGCTGTGCTGAGCTGGCCTAAGCCTCTCGCTCTCGTAACAAGTTCAAGCGATCAACTGGGGGCCGGCCGAACCCTAATGACTCCGGCTTGGCCTAATCACTCCGCTTCAGAGAACTTTAACGGAAGTGGTGCGGCGCATGAAAGTGGAGCGGGACGGGGGCAGGTTCGTGGGCTGCTTGTGCAATGTCCAGCTGCAGGCAGAGCTAAAGAAAGAGAGTGGAAGGAAGGGAGGGAAGGGTAGCACGGTGGACTGCCTGCCGTCTTACCGCATCACATAGCCCTGCCAATTTATTTAATATGCCGTACGTGAGCTTCCGCCGCTTCGTTTATGCGGCTCTGCCACTCCGCCGACTCAGATTCATCCTCTCTTTCTGGTCCACCCCCACTATGCTCTCTGGCCTTGTCTCTGCCACTGTGTATGTGTGTGTGTGTATGTTTTTTTTGCACTTTCTCGCATTTCATTTCACTTTACTGGACGTTTTCAAATTTTTCACTTGAGTGAGCTTTTTCAGGCGGCTTCACATCTTTAACGATGTGAAACAGAACACAAATAAAGCGCACAGAAATTGCAGGAGCAGAGCTGTAGTAGGCGGAACAGGAAGAGGAGAAGTGGAGAAATGTCCGACCATTTGTAATAAGCAAAGCCCCCCTCAGAGAAAGAGAGAGAGAGTTGGGACGCGGAGCGTGGAGGTGGAGCAGCCAACATGCGGGGTCCAGTCCTCCGCACTGACCGAGGCCTCTCCGACAGTTTGGCACAAAACAACATGTAAAGGATATTGTTCGGGACTCTCTTCGGTGCCAAAGGAGTAGGTTTATGGGACAAGAAAAATGCCCAAAGAACAAGTAAACACTCTGGAAAATTGAAAGTTTCGAAGGGGAATAAAGAAATATGTGGAAAACGTCATTCAAAATGATAATCTAATTTTATGACTCATTTTACCATTTTTCTAAGATTTTAAATAGTTTTTTTAGAGCAGAAAGATTAAATTGGCGAATCTATGTGCTAAATCTTAAAACTGATCAAATTTACTTTGCTTGAAGCTACCACATATCCATTTCGTGCTTGGTTTTCATTGAATAATATTATTTAACAACATGAATTTGTTTGTACCACACTATGCTGCATACAGAGAATTTTATTTTGAACGAATCAGGATGAGTAGATTCCAATCCTCATACTTCGAATTTGCACTATACACCCAGAACACGTTTAAAAAATTAAATAACCGTTATTTAGTGATTTTACGCCGTGTAATAATTATCACTCGGTTTTTGAGGCGTGGATTTCAAGAGGTATTGATAAGATGAGATATTTTTAAGAGAATTGTGAGACCTTTTATAAAATTTATTTATTTTTTATTTATATATAAAAAGTCTAGCTTTTAGTGTAAAAACTATGAACTAACTAAGTATGTATTGATTTTCTTTTATTATTATTTTCTATCATTTTGTATGTTTCTTGATCTTTGGCATAAAATAAACAATGCTTTGTGAAGTTAACATACATTTGGTTCCATTTTTAGACCAAAGTTTTCTTAGTAGCATTTTTTACCAACAAAGTAAGCTAATAACACTACTCGACAAAACCGAACTTTTTTTTTCCTCAAGGATCCAAACCGACTTTTTCTGATAGATATGGGGCTTTAAAATTTTTTAAAGAATTATGGTTTTATTTCTATGGCAGAACTTTTTTTTGAAGAATTTTTGAAAACTGGTATTTTTTTTTTAAGCTTTTTTCAGAGGTAGCGCTTGTTTTTTTCACATAACTCTAGTATCTTTCATCTGGTTGTTAAGAACTTTAATATTTTGAAAAGATAATTAAAACAGCTAGAAGATAAGCCCAAACACTTTGTGAAATACTGAAATATAAAGCATTGAAATGCAAAAATGATGATTTTTGTGCGGTATTATTTACGAAATTTTGACTTTAAAAACTCAGGAAAAGTCGAAAAAAATTATATCCTGTGTTCTCTATTTTTTGTGTAGAGGTGCATTAATTTGGCGTCGTTTAAGGTATCGCTCATTAAAATCTATGGAGAGACTTTGGAGCTGAAATTCGTTAACCAAAAAAAAAATGGAAAAAATAAACAAAAAATACCTTTTTGAAGGCTACGGGCCCAACTGCCCATCGGGAATTGCGATTGCGATCAGGTACCAAATGTACAACCCTTTTTCGTTTGCTTTGTTCCCAATTGGCAGTTCTTAACAACCAGATGAAAGATACTAGAGTTATGTGAAAAAAAAAGCGCTACCTCTGAAAAAAGCTTTAAAAAAAAATACCAGTTTTCAAAAATTCTTCAAAAAAAAGTTCTGCCATAGAAAAAAAAAATTTCATAAACCATTTCTAAGCTCCAAATCTTTAATAAAAAGTTGGTTTTGTTCCTTGAGGAAAAATCGTGTTGACTAGTGTAATGCTTAAAATAGTGGAACGAATTTTCGAGTTTTCTTTTAGTAAATCAATGTAATTTTCTTATATTTTGGAATCATAAATGCAGCAAAATTGGAAACATATACATACATATGTGGTAAAAAATCATTGCTAAGGGTAATTTCATGAATTTTTATGGGGGGTTTTAGCATCTAAATTTGAACAAGTTGTTGCCGGCTATTCTTGGGGGGCAATCGTCTGATCCCTTGCAGGAGTATCCACAAAAAATTCAAATAGTCGTTAAAGTATTTCGAAATCACATGACATAGCCAGAGGAAAGCGTAAACAGCTGCTAGGGCTTGGCTTCCCGCTTAGAGTTAAAGAGGATATTCCGTCAAGGACAGCGAGCCGGACAATGTTCAGCATCGTCAGTGTTTGTGTCTACCAATGCGAGTGCGAGTCCTCTGGAGCTCATCCGCAGTCCCAGCCCATTCGTCCTCATAGCCATCAGTCTTGATGGTCCACGCGAAGCCAAGCCAAGCCAAGTCAAGCCATGCCACGCCACGCCACACTGAGCCAACCCGAGCCCAGACCCAGGCCCAAGCCCAAGCCCGACCTCGCCCCGTGTGCGATTCTTTGTGTTTGCGCATTCGAGTGACGTGATGCGGCAGCTGCGCCGTGTCCTTTTATCCCCGTTTCTGTCTCGTCTCCTTGCTGGGCTTACATCCGTTTTATACCCGTTACTTGCAGAATGCAAGGGTATATTGCGCTCGTAGTCATGAAAGCAACCGCTCTAAGCTGAAATAATACAAATATTAATTTTTATTTGTGTTTACTTATTTTATTAAGAATTTACTGCTAATTACAGACCAAGATAGTAAAGAAGACTGTTTTAGGGTGTGGATGATTCCAAATGACATCATTTTGGGTGATATTTAGTGGGATAGTCATAAGTTTGTTATAGGAGCTAAAAACCAGACTTTCAGAGTTTATAAAAGTTAGCAAATAATTCGGTGGATACACTCCTAAGCAGATCATACTCCTACTTTATGTAAATTGTATAGTCTATATCAATAGCTTGGATTGCAGCACCCACAAAAATTATTCAGAATATATCATCTTGCAATCAATTAAAAAAATTATGCGTTTAGATTGTCCCAAAATATGTATGCATATTCAAAGATGTATTTCACCTAAAGTAATGTGGATTAGCGCAGGCTAACCCAGCTAGATATCAGGGGTATCTTTTAGTCCAAATATGCACCACGGCATTCCCAATTGTTTTTCCGTCGCCGCTTGGCTCTTTTTTTCCATCCATTGCAGTATTCCAAAGTGAGTATTTCCATATTTATAGTTTTTGAAATAGCTCCTAACTAGCTTAGTCCTGGCAAAGGGTTCAAAGTGGAACAGGCAGATGGAGGGGACTTGCAGTCCACTTGGAAATTGAATATCCTCTGGTCACGTTTGCATAGAAATTGCTCGATTTTCGTTCTGACTAACGTAAATGAGATGAAGTGGATGAAGTCTCCTGCCAAGTTATACAGTTTCTGATCTTATAAAGCCAAAAATGGTCTCACTTTCTTGCTGTGTTTACATTCTTGCATTTTAGTGGTGTTTAGTGTTGAATTGTAAAAGCGATATCCAATATGATAGGGCAAGAGAATGAAGCAAGAAGGTTTTAAAGTCAAATGGTATACTTTTGCTTTTTAAAAATGTCTACATTTTCTGCCTATACACTAGTAATATTCCAACCAATTCACTTTTTTGATGGATTTCTTATTTATTAACCTATTTATGGCTTTATGAGCAGTAGACGTAAAATAAAGCCTTTTCGATTTGGCGGTGCGGGGACGACTGACCATCATCAGACCATTTAGTTACAGGTTTTCCCTTCACGCCCCTTCTTCCTTTTTTTTGTAGAAGTTCCCGGGAAATGTTTAGGTCTGCCTGTTGACCTTCAGCAGTTTAGTGACATTTATAAATTTTTATAAGGTTCAAGGGCTCCACTAACGCAGCATGACAAAATTTATCGCCACAACGTGTTCATAACACACACACGCACACACACACATAGCGAAGCACACACGGATACACTCACACATGCTGGACAGGAGCGCGACACACACAATCAACGCACAAATGTATGCCGCAGGTTGGGGCAGGGTCAGGATGCGGATGCGGACGGGGACGGGTACGGGGTAGAGGAGAAAGCAGAATATTGATGGCAAAACTTCATGAAGCATAGCCAACTTTTTTATTCGTCCATTTTTTGTTGTTGTTTTATTTTCTTGTTTTATTTTTCGTTTTTGCAGTGCGTAAATGTCAGATAAGACGCACACAAGCACAGCCAGACCATGCGGTATGTGGTACGAGAAGGACTTGCAAATACCCTGCTAAAGTGCGAGAGAGTGTTCCTGGTTATTCGATTCATAAGAATTTTTATAAGAAGTCATCTAAAATTTTAGTAATTACAGGCCATATGAGATAAACAGAGCGAATGTCATTAAGGATCAAAGACTGACTGGGATGTTGAATGTGTGCGAGAGAGATGAAGAAAATATCCATATTTTCAGGTGTATATTGATCATTGATCGGGTCTAAACAATATATTTTTGGTGAAACTGAAACTCCCTGTCATTTGGATGCCTCACACTTGGTGCTGTTGCTGGTGCGTGCAATTTTTAGCTTACAGCTGTCAGCTGACTAACCAACGCACAACGCACACGCACACGCACACAAAAAAAAAACGCCCACACCCGCACCCATCCTACGCACGTTCATACATACGAGCATACACCCACACATGCAGAGAGAGAGAGAGAGAGAAGGAAAAACTAAACGAACCAAACAATTTGGTGAACTGCAAATGAATCGAATGGACAGCCAGCAGCAGCGAAGACAAAAACTAAGGCTGTGCAGAGAGCTCTGAATAGAAAGGAAGCTGCGGTGCGGCGTGCTTGTTGCCTATGCATGAGGCTCGTCCTCCGTCTCCGTGGGCACCGAGGAATCCAGGAGGCTCCGGCTTGTCCTGTAACTGGACCTGCTGCCGCGCCAGCCACTGTCGATTGCCAAATGAATTTTGTCAGGCAGCGAAGGTTGAAATTGGCTTTTGCCTTTTGGCGAACGTATTTTGAATTTTAATGCGGCCCCACGAAAGCATGAAGAAGAAGAGCCACCACAAGATGAAGAAGCAGACAGGCAAACCCTTTTTTGGTGGCGTTTTTCTTTGCGATGTCTACAAAAACCAAAACAAAAACACGCACAGACAGTGCGGACTATTTCATTAGCAAAAGGAGCTGCAAACGCATTTCGGTCCGGATTGGAGGGCAGGCTATGTGTGGCTTTGGATTTTTTGTTTTTGTTGTTTCTTGCTAAAAATCAACACATCCTTTGCCAGGAACACCCACGCACACACACACACACACACACGCACTACAAAGCAACCGCAATAGGATTGGATTAACAGAATCCAACAGAAGCCAAGGTACATATACTCGCACTTACTTACACATGCTCGTACGAGTATGTGTTGCAACAGAAAGTCGCTCCTCGGATGATAGAAATGAAAGCTGGTTGCTAGAGCCAATTGGGTGGGTGGGTGTTGCTAGTCGAGAGGTGGTCTAGGGCACTGATGAAGGAAATATCACAGCATATTTGAATATTTGATTTCATTTAATATGTACGAATATTTCTGCCTCTCCATTTATGTTGTGCTGTGTGTTTGCATCAATCACCCAATCAATCGCACACACACACAATTCATCTCGAAGGTATCTTTATTAGCCTCTGGACTGAACTTAATTGAATATCCTTTGGGCCTTTGAAGTAGAAGTCGTGTTTGGTATTAGTTTATTATTTACATGATATTCGAGGTGTTGGCTGAAAAACGTTTGATAATTGAGTTTAAAGCCACATGAATTAAACTAAGGTATTTCTCATATATTGCAATGATTTTAGCTTCAATTACACTACGTAGGCTGCAATTTAAGTTTCTGGCCTAACCATGAAAAACACAACTTAGGCGTCTGCAAATGGTTTTATTATTTTGAGCAACATTCTTCAGGAATAGAAACCCTTTTTTGAAACATTTGAACCAATTTTCACAACATTTTAGGCACTCAGAAGAAAGTATCCATAAAACAGGCCCTAATCAGCTTTTTTTGCCTCAAAAAATATCCATTCCGTCGATTATTGATTATGTTTCGAATTAATATTTATACATTCATGATTCGTCACCTGTATAGATGTTAAACACATCGTTTAAAGCACCACGATCATATTTTTGGAACATTTTTACACACCTTTTTTACCACGAGGTGATCATGGAAAATCCTATTAATGGTCGTCATACTAAGGCTTAAGGATACCTCAATCCCGCAGTATGGGACATGATACTCTTGCTCAATCATTTCGCGCACAGCGTCGATATTTTGTGGCACGAAAATTTATTTAAACTACCTTCATGAAATTTGTCCTGCAACGAAGGACGTCCACGGTTGAATTCGCTGTACCATTTTTTTACATTGGCAATGCATGATGCTTCATCATTAAAATTTGAAATAAGCTGATCTAAGCATTCTTGGCTTAAAATCCACCTCAAATATAGTAGAAAATCATGACAAAGACATTTCATGTCCAAGTTTAAATTTTTGTCTTAGATGAATTTTTGTATTAAGGTTAATCGATATCAAACGTGGTCGTACATGAAAAAGTTGTATGAATGTTTATTTCATAAAACTTCAAACTTTTTTATGCAACTAACCATCTGGTACTAGTACAATGGAAGGGACCTAGGCGTGAAACATAAATAGCACCCAACGTACTCGACAAAATCGAATCATGCCAACTTTTTCTATAGACTTGGGACTTTAAATTTGTTGAGTTAATTGTGGTTTCTTTTCTACGGCAGAACTGTTTTTATAGAATTACAAAAAATTATATTTTTTGTAAAGACTTTTTATGGGTAGCGCTTCTATATTTCACAAAACTAAAGTATCTTCTAATCCGTTTTAATCAACTTTGCCATTATGAAAAGCTTATTAATGCAGTTATATCTTTTGACTTTGCACCTGAACACTTTGCAACTTCAGCTTACCGTATTAAGCTTTCAAATGAAAAATTAATAATTTTTGTGCGTCATTTTTTCAAATTTTTGACTCAGTTGAAGTCGAAGTGTCCTTATCGCTAAAAATCTATGGAGAAAAAATCACATCAAAAAATTTCAAATGTATCAGAAAAAGTTTGTTTTAATCCTTGAGGAAAAATCGTGTCGGGTAGTGTTATATATGGAAACTGCTGAGCACTGACTCCTTATCACTGTTATGTGTGAATGTGTCCCCAATTTAAAGCTAGAAAAATATGTAGAACTATTTTGGTTAGATTGGCAATTTAACAATAAAATATTTCAATGCATAACTCACATCTTTTTGGTGTAGATATGTAATTGTAGACTCACTAAGGATTTTTGGCCAAAGGAAATAAAATATTGGAAATTAACTTTCAGGCTTTTCCTAGTCGACGAAGTCACCTAGCTGTCAATGAATTTTGTCGTGTGGTGGCCTTTACAAACCTGTGCTTTTGCTCTCGCTGGACTCCTGGTTCTGTTTTTCCTCTCTCTTTTTGCAGCCTTGAAAAAATGTTGATTTTTCCACACCAGTTATTCCCCATCCTTTCGCCCACAGTTTTTTGTGCCCTATCTCTGAACAGCAAAGATTTCTGCTTATGATTGAAGCGAAAGCGAATGGGTAAGACAGAGCACAGAAATAGATAGATAAATGTACGAGTAGCAAAAGGATACATGGGTGAGGTGGGGCAAATGGAACGAGTAACAAAAGTGTGGCAATTACAAGACAGAAATTGTCAATTGATTGCCACTTAACACGTGCGCTCACTTCAAATCCAAATAGACAATGGAAGGGAATAGCAAAGGCAAATGGTAAAGGGGAAAGCGTAAGGAAAGGGTGAGGCAGAAAGCGTGCTGTCAGCTGTCAATTGCCAAGTCAGCTACCAAGACCAGGACCCAGTTTGCAGAACATATGTATTCAATCCATTCGATTGCCCCCCTAAAAGTACTATAAAATCGAGACTTAAGAACTGAGAACTGAGAAATGCTGAGGCCGAGTGCTGAGCTAAGTTAAACTGAACCTGAGCCTTCGCATGATTTCATCTTCATTTGGCTTCAATCAGACGTGAAATTGCTTAGTGCAGGGACACTACTACGAGGACATACGAGTATTCAACGAATCATAATATATAATATCTTCATCAAATATTGACAGGCTGCCCGCCCCACTGCCCGGTCCCCCAATCACCACAATCAATTGCATGCCATTAGGCCAAAAAACGATATTTTCATCTGCCAGCAAAAAAAAAACAAAAACAACAAATTCGGTTCCTTTCCCTCCGCTTGTTCATGTGATCGATGTGAATGGAAATGTCAATATTTACTTTCAGTTCTCTTCCTATTTGCGTTGCTATTTATTATGAACTGATTTATGTACTTTAAGTTTACTTTTGGCGTATAAATTGGTAGGGCATTTTGGACGCTGCGGGAACTGCTTTACCCGACACTGCAGGGTGTCCCAAATGTCGGCACTCTGTTGGTTATTTTACACTAAATTGTTTCACGTTTAATATTTAATCATCACCTGAAATTCATAGAGAAATATGATATTAATTTTAGTACAAAATGTAACCTTTCCTGTTCCATAGACTGTACCCTGTATTATGCTGCCAAGAACTGGCATAATTGGTTGTGCAATTGACCAAAACAAAATGGCAGGCTGAGACTGACATTGAGAGGGTCAGAACTGCTTTACGCTCTCCCCTGCCCACACCCATACATCAACATCTAAGAGAAAAAACAACAACAACATCATCATCATTATAATCATCATTCCAGATTGGGATTCAGAGATTGGCTGAATCCCCCAGGGGTAGAAACAGCAACGGAACAGCCAGATAAATTAAGATGAAAAATATAAAATACAACAACAAAAATATGAGCTGACTCGTTGAAAATTCGAAGACAATTAATTACAGTTACGCGCGAGGCGTGAAAATGGCCAAGAGCGCAGAAAACGAGACGAGCCCGAGCCAGAGTCAGTGGCACAGGCAGAGAACAGCAACTGCGAAAAATAAGGCATAAATAAGCGTCAGCAAATTATAAATTAATTCAAACGCATTTAATGAAGAAAAACACCGAAGCAAACAGAAGCCAGAGCAGAGCCAGAGCGTTTCGTAGGAAGGACACACACACACACACCAAATGCAAATGCCGACCAAACTAAACAACGGACCCCGGACAGGGACAGGGACAAGAACAGGGACAGACCCAACCATCGCCATCAGCAGCACCAGGGACTGAAGCCAACAGAGAGCGCACAACTCAGTCAGACGTTTGAATTAAATAAATGAAATACATAAATAACCAGCCATGAGGCAGCTATGCTCGAACCCCGACTATGGGATACCCGCTGCGTAATACGAGTAGAAGATCAGGAACTCTATGTCAGTATCCTGAGGAAAATAAAGATATATCTAAATTATTTGTATAGCTTTGCCGAATATTAGAAGAATATCTGTAAGTTAATGTCATACGATTGCTGGCGCTCTATGTGCGAAAGACTGTTTCCTTCAGACTGTTGCCAACATTCGCACGAATCCCGCATACTCTCTGCACTCGACCAGTACACTGGGCATAGGAACGGATGAGCTGTTGATGTCGCAGTTTGGAGGAGTCGTTGGAGCGTTGTAGGAGCCAACCGCAAGGAAGGCCAAACACAAACCCAAACCCAGTCCCAAAAATAAACAGCAACAGCAGAGTCGAAACAGGGAGAGCCACCAGAGCGCCAGCAGAGAGTGGGAATCGCTTATCCTCCAGAGCTTCGATTCAATGTTACCCTGCTGAGCATACCAACACAGAGATGACCGCACCTGTAACAGTATCCACCTCTGTCTGCCGCTGATGGGGGTCCAGGCTAGTAGAGCACCTGACCACAAATGTGTCTCTATATGTCTGACATAGTGCAGCCAGAGACAGACGAAATAAGCCCAAGGCTGGCTGCACAGCTGGGAGGCGACAGATACATGTAACATACATGTAACGAGGGCATGTGAATCAATGCAAATGACCTTGGCCATGGCCAGATAACTGTAACTGTAACCTGAACTGAATTCTGCTGCAACCCAACAAATAAGCTAAAATAAGACTATATTTCCGTATCATGAACTTAACGAGGTTTGGGCTGCGGAAATTCCAGGAAATTGTTGCATGTGAAAATGCAACACGAAATATTTCATCCCACACGAAATAATTTGAGAACTGCAATGTGAAGATTGTCCCGGTTTTAGAGGTCCCTAGGCCTGATATACCCTCAGTTTTGGCAGAGGACGTCTGTCTGGCTTGGCAATACATAAAATAACCGAAAATGTATAAAAAGGAGAAAAAACGGAAAAGCGGCAGAAGCAGCAGCAGCAGAAGCAGCAACAGAAACAGAAACAGCAGAGACAGGCAGCAACAGCAACAGAAGCAGCACAAGTTGGAGGAGGTAAAGCTACCCCCAGCAATTAATCAGTGAAATTGCAGGCGGAATATAATAAGAAATGAGCCAAAAAAGTCCGCCCGAAAATGCGAGCACTTTAAAAAAAGCCAAACCACAGACAAGCGGAAAATTTACTCCACTTCTTTGCCAGCAAAAAAAATTAAGGAAAATATGCAGAACATTTTTTATAATTAAATTTTGAGAAAAGTCTTGCGAAAGGGGAACCCTTGAAAATAATAATTACAATCGCTTTTTCAGCATTGATAAAATAAATAAATGAAAATCTCCATGCTGGAGATTATTTTACCTCAAGCAGAACACGTTAATTATCCAAAGATTAAAGCGCAATTAAACCTGAATAGATCCGAGTACTTGTGAGCAATATGGGCATGATCCATAAAAAAATAACCAATGGAATTCATTTCAGAAGCCAATATTTACGTAGAATAAATAGTAGCAATAAAAGGAAAGGAAATAATGCACAATTTGTGCATATCAAACGCCCAAGAGCCGAAAACAATCGAATTGGAAGCGATAATGAAAAGGCAGACATTTTCACTGCATTTACATCGAAATGCATGTACATACAAACATGCAGACAGTGAATGCTGCCTGGGTGGGACAGCTATCTATGGTTATCGCCAGCCCATCTCCATTTATCCCAAGATGAACTCTCTTTCGGCTTATAAAACCTTCACTGTACCTGCATACATATCTACATATGTATATGGAAGTGTATGGCTATAGTTCCTGCCTGATAACTGACCGTAAATCGTTTTGTGCCCGTCTATCCCTACCCTCAGACCCCCCATCCCATCCCCATCACCATCTGAATCCGGATAACTCGTGGATTTATGATACTCGTGCGAAATGTGAGAATCTCTTGCACAGCGCCCACTGCGGCGAGCATATTTGTCAGTTATAAAATGGCTGCGAGATGATGGCAGGTCTAACGCTCGTTACGGCTGTCAGTCGTCGTTGTTTTGTTGTAACACATTTTCAACACATTTTTGACAGTGTCAGCGGTACGAACGAACATCGGACATCAGACATCAGACAAGGGGAGAATAGGGGGGAATACTATGGCCCAAGGGCGATTTATGGGTGGGTATGTGTGTGAGTGTTTCAACTTGAACGCCTTTTGCATTTGGGCATTTCCTTTCGACTCGTCGCACTCACACTCGCCGGCTCCTTCCGCCGGCTCAGAGCCTCAGAGCCGATTTCCATTTACATTTGTCCACAGCGAAATGGCTGGGAAATATGCTCTCTTTCTCGACCCTCCACTGCGCTCCGACAGTTGAAATTGTTAAATACTTTTGGCTTAATTGCAAAAACATCTGACAACTACGAGCATGTCCCACTGCCAACCAATTGGCATTGACTTGTGGGATACTTCGCAAGCATTTTGCAGGAGATTGAAGGTAGATGGCAGACCCAGAAAAACAGGCAGGAAAGCTCTTTGCTCTTTGCGTACACTGCTCCGTCCCTAGCAGAGCCTCAACAGTGACAGGGAATCGAATATACCCAGCGGTAGTCAGGCCACTGATCGAGGGTATTTGGAAAGATGAAATTGAATAGCGAACATTAATCAAGTTTTTACTTGGCCTGAAATTGCTCTCTCTGCCAGCTGGCAGAGCCCGGAGTCCTGCTCTTCGATCCGTAAGGGAAACAAACTGTCAGCACGCCAAACCCTTCCTCCATGGCAGGATGTCGCCCCCTGGCCATCAGAGCCCAGTCAGGTGTAAAGCGGGCAGCAGTCTGGACAAATGTTTGTGGCCAGGGCCATTAACTGCTGCCCCTGCTGCCCCTGCTGCCATGCCCTGTCAGTGCCATGAGATGCATCTGCCAGGGTACGGGCTCTGGCAGAGGAGCTGCATCAGGGCAGGGCAACAGTTTAATTATAGCAAAATATTTGCAAAACCTTCTCTGTGCGTGTCCCTGGTTCTTTCTCTTTATCTCGCTCTCTCTCTCTCTCTGGGCCACGCAAATCAATTAAGACTGAGAAATGACAGGCCGCAGGGCGATGTCAACAAAATGAGAATTGCAGAAATATGACTCCAGTCGAGTTTCGCATTGAATCGATGCCCATCGAATCGAGTTCAGCAGCTCCAATTGGATGCCATATTTACGAGGCACACAAAGGAAACTCCACATATGGAATATCACTTAAGGATAACATATTTCCTCGTGCCGAAAAGGGAAACGTACGGAGCATCCACTCAAAAGGGAAAAGAGAATGCAAATCGATTCATGCCTGTGGACACAGCTTCGGGCATCTGCCAGAAGACTGCATTGGGACAGAAATACCCTAGGACATCGGACATCGGGTATCAGACATTCCACCGATTCCATCGAACTAGTTCCATGCCCATTTCAGGTCCATTGTTTGCACCAAAGGCCCTCGCAATGCCCTACTGGGGGACGACCTGCTCTCTGACTTTGGGTTAAGCTATGAGCCTGGTCCTGCGCTGGTTGCTGGCCAAAGTAATTATTCGGCATGGGACAGGCCATGGGAGAACCAAATTGCCGCAATTCCCCATTGTCATGGGATTCTGTCCAGCTCCTCCTCCAGGATATGGCTGCGCTGCACTCCCGCCCGCCCTGTGGGCCTGCAGCAAAAGGGTTGCATTCCGTCTGAGCGTCCGACAATGTCGCAAAATGCTTTCGACTGGCGTTCTTCGTTATTCCGCAGTAGGCAGAGGTGTGCTTTCACTGAGTTGAGTCTTTAAAAAAATATGCCCAACTTCAAGCTGATCGTATAAGTATATTCTACTGCGATTGGCTTAATTATAGAGCTGAAATGAAGATACAACCAACAAGAAATCGAGAAGGAACGTGTGGGTCGCTTGTGTGGACGCGACTCTACTTTTATACCCGTACTCAGTCAGAATATACATTTGCGAGTTTACGATTTATGTAGAATTTTAATATGGTTTACATTTCATTGCTACATCTGTCATCTACATATGATATTTAGATTATATATAAAAAATGTAGATTCTACAACTTCTTTGCGCACTTCATAGGGCAGAGTGTGTGCGAGCGAGAAAGAGAATAAGTAGCGTCAGCATCGCCGGTGGAGGTTGGGGTAGCCACTGCGAATTAATTTCTTTACTCTGGCTATAATAGTAATCTGATCTGACATAGACTCGGCTTTTGATGCTGATTAAGAATATTTATAATTTATGGGGTCGGAAACGATTCCTTCTCGGCGTTAGAAATCTAATTTAACCTCAAATACAACATACCCCTTAACTCTTTTTGAGTACGGGTATAACCAATTAAATCTGAGCAGATTACTAGGAAAGTTCCTACAAGTAATTGGCTGTTACTGGTGTTTTTTTGAGAAATATACAGTGCTGAGAAGGAAGGTAGTTTAAAATAAAATATTTATTATTTAAGCCCTGCAAGAGTGGCATTTGGGTTCCATCAGCGCATTCTCGGATGATAGTGAATAGATTTCACACCCATAAATCGTATTACAGTACATCGACTGGTTGTATTTTTTCTCCAAATCATTTCAACATTTTCAAATTTTCTGTTCTCTGACTTTTTCCCAGCTGCAGATCGATTTTTGGAGAAGCACACGAATCGAATGGGTCTGTAATTCCTCTTGCTGAGCACTGGGCCTGATGGGAGTGCAGGCATTTTGGGTGCGCTTCATTTGGCATCTCTTTGTTTGCCTTAGGATCTGGGGCCACAATAGAAGCGATTGACTTGGCCCGAACGCGGATTTGTTCACCTGTGCGGCCACAAGGCCAAAAGGAGCCACCTTTTGTTTGATATTTGTCCAAAATCAGTTGGAATTTCTTGCTAAGGATTATCCAACCCAATAGTTAGACATTTATGGATACGAGGATTTCCCCTCTATGGCCATATCTGTTACTGCCATTTGTGTGGCTTCAGCAGCATCTGCAGCATCTCGGTCCGCTGATTTCAGCTGTCCTGCTGTCTGCTGTCTCTCCACCCTTAACCCTTAACCCGCTGCTCTCTACTCTGTGCTCTCTGCTATCCCTTATCGCACTTTCCCACTGCACTGTCACTACCTTCTATGTCCTGTCCTGGCACTGTCATCATGGCTGCCATTGTTGTTGTTGCTGTTGCTGCTGTTCCTGCTGCTGCTGCTGCTGGAGTACCCCACTAATTTATGCGTATTCAAGTTTAAATTGCAAATGCGAATGCGTGCCCCGTGTATGGGTGTGTGTGTGTGTGTGTGTGTGTGGGTCCCTGTGGGTAAATGGGAGACATTTTAGGCATTCGAGTGTGAGGGCATGAGTGTATGGCGTGTGGACGTTGACCAAATTGGGCATTTTGTTCCATGGGTTAGTCCAGTGGGAGGGGGGCGTAGTGGGGTGCATATGGGGCAGGTTCTGCAATCACGCACTTACGCACACACCCCAAAAACACCCAACACACAGCCACACACACAGCGACAGACACAACGGCTGAAATGCATTCCATGTTTATTGTATTGCATTTTGCTGTCGTCGCTGCATATGCCTGTGTGAGTGGACGCCGCAGCCGTTACCCGCATGCCCCCAGACTGACTCCTTCAATCAGCTCCCTGACCCCACATTCTTCCTGCTGCAGCTTCCCCCACAATTTAAATGCAAATGCACTGGACATGTCTCTGGATATCCCTACTTTGTTTTGTGTGTTTATGTTTTTCCCAGTACCCAAGTTCCATGCCTCACGGCCGTGGAATGCAGCGGGGGTATTTTCTATGCCTGTACAGCCCTAGACTTCCACTTGGACAGACTAACTGCAGAAATGTATCCCAATCGCAAGGGATGTCTGAGTAAAAATTAAATTATTGTCCAGCTGTTGCACTTTAATTATTTAATTAATCAGTGGGTAACCCAGGGTCGAAGCATCTGCCATTGAAGTACTGATTCCTGTTTCCTTTTTATCCTGCTCTTATGGGGGCTTCCTTTCCAGCTTTTACTGACTGCTGCCGCTGCCTCTGTCTCTGCCGCTGGCGCTGGCGATGCTCTCTGCCCTCCCACTTGTTCGACTGTAATTACATGGCCTAATTGTTGTTGCCGTTGCCGCTGCCGCTTCTGTGGGTCTGGTCCGTTACTAAGTGCTCTCTCGCTTGCATCCTGCATCGAAATGCGTTGAGTTAAGCACTCGGACGACTGCAATTTTCCCCCATCCCCATTTTCCTGCTTGCTAGCATTTTAATTGCTGCCTAACGATTTGGACATCAACTTACGTTAAATATTTTTATTTTCCGTTTGGACAACTCAAGCCAATAAGTTAAAGCAAACATTTAAGTACTTAAATTACCAGAGGCTTCCCATCCATCCATCAATTGGGGGAAATGTGAGTATCGGTCTACAGCTTCCTCAGGAATTCATTTTTCAGCTGCAACTGACAGAGACTTAAGATCTTAAAACAAAGACTGTATGGATGGATATGGAAGAGTATCACTTTAGCTGCTGGGAAATTTCAGCATTATTATTTTACGATCCACCTTGATTGCCATGCTGCCCGCTTGAACCATAAACATATTCTTTTTACGGGCTCAAATATTGTTTTCTATGCTATCTATAATAAATAACAAAAACTGTCAAACTGCTGTTCTGCCGTTCGTTGCTGTAAAATGTTAAACATGAAATACGAAACAAGCCCCCAACAGCAACAACAACAGCAACAACAACAACAACGGCAGCAGCTATGGTGTAGGGTGACATATGAGTGCCGCTGTCAAACGTCGTCAGAGGCAGGAAGATTTATGTGCCGTCTAGTTGGCCGGGTAAACCATGCAAGTAAGTACGTGCCTCCCCACCCCAGTCCCACATGTGTGCCGCCGGATAACCAGCCATAAATAGATGCGGGGCATACGTACCAAATAATTGGATTGCTTCCCGTTTTACAGTTTTGCCGGGAAATCGCTAATGAAAACATTGATCGATTTGCCCGCCTATCGATCTTTGATCGAACCCAAAAAGAATGGTTGCTTGTCGGTTGGTTTTTGTGGTGAAGGTGTACCAGTGTGTCCCGAAATGAATTTCATTCGCTTTTCATTTGGCATTTTTGTTTTGGTTTTCGTTTACACATTTTGTTGGTTTTTGTTCTTTGCGAGTTGGCAAGTGGCAAGGCGACATATGGCGCTGCGTGATTGATGTGATATCCTTTGACAGGGCTTACACTCAAATCCTTTCCATTCCATGCCCCATCCAGCCCCATCCAAGCCCAGCCCCATCCACATACTTTGCCTATCCTGTGTCCTTGCTGTTCGGGCTCTTGCCCTTCCCTTTTGCAGGCAGTGCTTCATCAATGCGACAATGTCCCGACAGTTGCTCCGACAGTCGCAAGTGCAAGACAAACAAACTGCACTTTTCGCACAACTGCGTCCTCGCCCCTCGCCTCTTCCTTACCAGCAATCATCTCACGCATGAGGACCATATGCAAATGCAGGATACAGTGGTTCGATTCCCATGCAAATCGGCGCTCTGACATCTGTGATTACTTAACAGAGTGTTACAGCAGACACGCTCATATAAGCTTACGATCTAAAGGCATTTAATGGTACAAGTACGTACGCACATGCGTACATATGTGTGATTTGTGTGAGAGGCACAGAAGGGAAGCGTCTGCAGAGCAAAGAGAGTTGACAGTGCTAACAGAGCGAACGGAGTTAACAGTGCCAACTGAGCTAACAGCTCCGAAAAGAGAGCGCTGTGCGGGACAGGACCACTTTCATCATGGCCTCAGCGATCGACATCGACGCCAACCATTTGGAGCTTCCTTTCAAGCCACTCGTTGGAATTAAAACACAGCGACTGTTTGTAATCAGAGTTAAGCTTAAATAATATAGGTACATAAATTAAGATTATATTAATATTAATATTATATTAATAAAAACATAAAATAGCTCCAGTGCAAGTATAACTACGATATATCCACTGCATCTTTGGCTATCAGTCTTTTCAGTAGTGTGTCAAGCCATCCAGTCATAGGTGAATGGATTTTGTATACCCGTACTCAAATAGAGTTGAGGGGTATATTGTATTTGTGGTTAAAATGGATGTGTGCAACGCGGGGAAGGAAACGTTTCCGACCACATTAAGTATATTTATTCTTGATCAGCATCAATAGCCGAGTCGACATAACCATGTCTGTCTCTCTGTCCGTTCGTTTGTCCGTCCGTCTGTTCGTCCGTTAGTCCTGATGAGCGCCTGGATCTCAGAGACTATAAAAGCTAGGGCAATCAAATTTGGTTTCAAGACTCATGTGATATCACACTGTTACAAGTGTATTTAAAAATTTCACCCCGACCTCTTCCGCCACCACAAAGGACGAAAATCTGTGGCAGGCAAAATTTTAAAGATTCGATAAAACTATAAAACAGCATCGTAGAGCATGACCATATCTACCAGATTGTCGAATCTGACATGACATTTCAACTGTTATGTCGCAGCCTGAGACACTGTGCGACTGTGGCAAGGAAGGGTTTCGTTTCGCTAACCAGGAATCGGGCAAAAACATGTGCCCCGTCAATATGCCAGCAAGGAAATGCAGCGGAAGGAAAAAAGTAGGGGCTTGTGGCAGACAATTTCCCCATTTACAAGCGCTGCGCAGACACAGACACCATCCTCCCCCGAAACAGGGACAGTGAGAATGGGACGCATTCTTCTTGAGTGTTCCTCTTTCCGTTTCCATATTCGTTCCCTTTGTACGTGGCAGTAATAATTATCGACTAGAGCCGGACTGACTCCACTTTTCCGCACCGAGATCGCAGCCATGTGCTGGCATCCCACATAACCAAAGGCATATTTCAGCCACCTACAATCTCAACAAATTTTCGCAGGCAATTTCAAAAATTGAATGTTCAGGCCGCAGTCGTAGCAGTTAGCATAAATTTTAGCCCCATCTTCCATACCGCAGCACGAAGCCCACAGCCCACATGCCGCATCCAGGCCAAGTGGCAATCAAACCTCTGCTTTAAAACGGAGGTCCTGTCGCCGCGGCCGCCGGCCTGGTGCTGGTCCTGGTCCTGGTCCAGTGCCTCATCCTCCGACTGGTCCTTTGCCTGCTGCTGGCTTTGATTAATAGCTGGGGCCATAAATCAGAGCGCGGGTGATGGGGGACCAGTGGGGGGCTCAGGTAAGTAACTTGCATAAGTTAGCCGAATGGTCAATGGCCAAGCGTCCAGCCAACGGGTCGGCTACTTGTTATGGCCGCCACGCTAATGAGCGGAAAGTGCAGAGCGGTCGCAGGGGCTGTAGGAAATTGAGACGGACAGTGAGGAGTAGGCTGTCCTGTTCCGTCCTGTCCTGTCCTGTCCTGCCTGTCATGTCAGTTATGCGGTGGCACTTGTCATTTTTCAAAGCCCAAAAAACAAATGACACTAATAATTTTAGCGTGGAACCAGCAGGATAGGAAAAGGAAAGGAACAAAGAGTAAGCAGAGCAGATTGGAGTGGAGTGGTGGGGGGTGGCAAGAGTTGGGGAGAATCAGGAGTCACAATGGCAGCAAAATATTTTCCAATTACCAAAGAAATATTCTCCATTCATGGCGCTCGATATAAGGCAATTAAAAATGACTTATGCCATTGTTTTGGCTTTGGCTGTTTCTCCCTCTCACTTATGTACGTTCCCGATCAAAGTTTTATGGGGTCAAACCCCTTCTCTCATACATACCGCCCCTGACATGTTTATGTGCCTGTGTGTGTCTGTGTGTGCACTTCTGTGCAATGGGTAAAGTTTCGGCTCTAAAGTTCCACTAGTTTGTGGCATGGCAGGCCGGAAACACTCTTAATTCAAACTGTGAACTCTTTACTGAGAAATGTATTCGCAATCTGTGTGTGCGCTGACAAAGTCTTGAATGTTGAATGTTGCATTCGCTTGATGCAGTTGCTGCTAACTTTAGCACATTTTGGGATTAGAGAAAGTCCTCTTAGGTGTTGTCAGGGGAGGCGCTGCTGTAACCCAACCTCCAGTGTTTGAAAGATCTTCTTCAAAGAGGTCTCCCCTGTACCAGTCACATCACAGATGTATCCGAGTACATCAACGCGGTCTTGGGCTCCGAAAGCAGCTCAAACCAGAACTATTCAGGTGCTTTACCAGATACTCCGAATGAATTGTGGCATCGCTAACAACTGCTGCGGCATCTGGCACTATTCACAAATTATATTTTAGGACAAGACAATGATTATGCGCTTGTATACGACAGGACATTAATGTTTTTTGTAAAATATCAGTTTTTTGTATTTAAGATTAAAATAATTCTGTGACTAGTGCTTAAATATAGGTAAGTCTTGTAGCACTACGGTAAAGACCAAATAAATAAATAATTTAAATGGAGCATACCCTGGTGGTCACGATGAACAGTGGGCGGAATCAAATGGACCTTCATAGTGCAATAAGCAGCCACAAAAATAAGGAATAATATAATTAAATATGCAATTCACCCCAGCGTCCAGGACATAGTTATATTTCATCCATGTCTGAGTATTAAATCACGCGATGACTCGCGATGAAAAGAATTTCATTATATATTTTCGAAAAGGTTTAAAATGAAAATGTTGCCCTGTGCCTAAGCTGCCAGCGGGACAGGGCAGGTGCCCATAGTTGGGGCCATAAATACTCCACACACATCCCCCCATAAAAACCCTACCGCATTGGTCGGTATGCAAAATGCATTGCAGTGAGCAAGAGAATAAAAGTAGAAAGAAGTGAATGGGAAGGGGAGGGCAGGGCAGGGCAGGACTCTGCCATAAACATTTGCATTTGATGGCAATGGAATGAAAAATGAAGGAAGGCGAATGGAAAAGAGTTGACATAAAGTTAAATAATATTCGCCATCAAGCAGGGCTGAGAGCGAGTGCTAGCCATAAATTGGAGCCTGGAAACTAAAAGGGAGTCAAAGGGTCAGAGACCACTCCGTCGGGATGTTCCAATATCATCCACTGACAACGGGCACTGGCATTGCCCTGGCGTATGAGAATTTCGTGCCTGGGTCTATTCGATTTTGGGCACAAAAAGCTTTGGCATTCTCGTTGCGCGGCTCATACGGTTCCTAATCCTGGCCGAGCCTTTGAGTGAGCTGTGCATTGGCATGGCAACCCATGTCCAGCTCCGCCACGGGAATATTCCTCCCCTGCACAGTGGTTTTTTTCCCTTTTATTTGGCATAAAGTCAATTTTTTTTCTGAAGTTATTTAACATTATGTATGAAATGGGCGGGTGAAATTATTCAACTTCGATTGATTGTTCTGGCGAAATTTTCCACGAAAGTGAAGAGAAAACGATTGCCCAGGTTTTTAAAAATGTAGTTTAATAATATTTGTGTCGATGTTATGTGTTTTTGTCCAATTGTGACGTGGTTTTAGTTTTAGAATGACCTTAACTAATTTAGTTGTGTTTCGTGGATCAGTACTTTTGCATAGCAAAGACTAGCAGAGAGTTTTAAGTGAGTAGTTATTAACAAAAGTGTGCAGATTAATTTCGCACCAACGCTTTTACTTTGAATGCACACGTTTTCGCAAAAATCGAATTTTTCTAGTGCAATATGTGTAGACATTTGAAGCAACAACAGTCGCTCATAAGACGCAGTACAGCAGCACAAAATTCAAACTGTCACTCAAAAAATTTAAATGACAAGCATGTTATGTTAATATGTTAATAAATGGAGAAGTGAAAGCCCTCGTCCATTATATTAATTCACACTTGCCGAAGTGCACCTCGTTGTCTGGCAGCTGTATGAAATAGTGCTCCAAATCATATCAAACTTGGTAGGTGGTCTTGGGATCGTAAAAAGGACCAAATTTCAACTGAATAGCCTTAAATTTAAAGTTTATGCCAAAAAAAAAAAAACGGAAAAAAAAACCACTGTACCCTGGCAGTCCGGAGCTGGCCTTTAGTCTGTACCTCAGCCTGTGCCTGAACGTGGGTCGAGCTTTAGCACTGCATTCCAATGCAGCCTGTTCCTCCCGCCACAAATTGGCCATTCCAGGATGAGAAGGAGCTCGACAGTTTTCTGCAGAATTCAGTTGGAATTTGTACAAATTCCATTTAGGTAATTTTGCAACATAATTTTGCTTTTGTATAGTTTCTAATTATTCTGTAGATTGCTTTAAATGACAATTTAAGCTTACGTTAAATTATGCTTTCCGATTCTGTGTGTACATAACAAATAAGTGAATATATATGTAATTAAGTATTTAATTGATTTAGTAGAATACAAAATATATAGAGTGCTATTTTTATCAGACTCTTTGCTGAGGGACGGCAGCTATGCCGTCAAAGGGTTCAAAGGCAGCGCCGTGTTTCATACAATTTCTCTGCACTGCTCGGCGCTGCTCTGTGTACGGGCCTTGGATTATCCCTGCCATGCATGTAATCCACGTTTTTCCGCTTTCATCGACTGCTGCTGGGCTCCAACTGGGAATGTTAATTAGCAGTTGACCGAGCACATTCCGTATTTGGCCGCCTCTGACCGGGCCATCTGCTTGATGGCCATGCCGCCTGATGGCAGTCAATTAGCTGACATCAATAGACACGCCCAAGAACATGGCTCTTCCCCGGACCGCGGACAACGGACAACGGACCCTGGCACCCTGGCACCCGACAGCCCACAGCACCCCACACTCTGTCGGGATCAATCGGTTGCTGTGTTGAATGCATTTAATGCGCATTAATTGCGCATAATTAAATTTTCTACAATTTTATTATGCACTTTACATTTACATGGCAAATGCTCAACATTAAAACCAGATTAAAGCAGAAGTTTGTTAAGCGAAAACGGTGGCTGGGGCTGGGACTGTGGCGTGGGCTTGGCTTTAATGGCTTTCTGATAGGTGGTTTCTCTCTCTCTCTCTCCCTCTGTCTCTTTTGGGCATCTTCATAATAAGTATACGAAAAATCTGTTTTCCAATGAATAATTTGTATAGCTAAGAGTCCCCCGGTCGCCATTTTGTTTCACGCAGCTGTCAGCCAGAGTCGCTTTCGCTTTCTCCTGCTCCTTCTTCATCTCGTTTTTTACTCTTTCGCTGTCATAATTTTGTTAATTTATTTTTTTTTATCTGTCATTTAACTGAAATCGTGTCCGTTACGCTGTCATTGTTGTCAATATTATTATTATTATTCTTATTGTTGCTTTTGTTGCTGTTGTCGATTCTGCTGCTCGGGGTCCTCCCACATCCTTCGTCCGCCCACTGCTCTGCACTTTCCTCTTCTCGCATTTCTTGTTTTTCCGTTAAATCTCTGCATGAATATTTAATTTCATTTTAATGCGGTTTAAATGATGTGAAACACGAGCACATACAAACACACTTAATGTGCGTTTCATAGCTGTGAGACTGGGTCCGAATGCTACAATTAAGTGAATCCATACTCGAAGAATCATCAATTTAATATCCCAAGAGTGCAGATATGTTCTAATATTAATAAAACGCACTGTATTAGCACACACCAAGTGTTGCCGCCCACTGACTAATGCTGTTTAATTAGCTCCACAAATAGGGGAACACGAAAAAGCTTCAACAATTCTGATTATATAATTCTAATTATTCATTTAGAATGCCAAAAATCTATTAACGAACTATTCTGTTGTTCATTCTCGTTGCACATCTTTGGACGGCCTAAAAATGTATCCAACAAATGCACATATCTTACGTATAAGCATAAATCAAATTTCCATAATTGGATTATGCACTAGAATTATAATACACTTCATCTTATTCAAGTCTCAAACTAGAATACGATGCTAACACCATAAATATCCACAGTATGAAAATAAATTCAGTTTTTCTTCAGTTTTCTGCTGTTTGTTTTCTTCTTATATTCCCAAATGTTTGGACTCTCCCGCCTCAGCGGGAATGCGTCAGTGGGACACATTTATCGCATGCAATAAATAAATGTACCACCATTTGAATTATTTAACTAGTTTAGTTTTTAGCTGTGGATTACCCACTTTATTCATTTCTAAATAATATAATTTTTTCTATTTAATTGAGTTAATTCTAAAAAAGAAAATCTCTTTCGACCTAAGGAAAAAATCTTTTCAGGTTTTTTCGTAGCTTCGCATATTTGCTTGTTGTTTCTGTTGCCCAAATAACACTTGTTTATTTTAATTATTTCACCATTTTTTAATACATTTTATTAGGCCTAATTTACTTAATATCTTCATCTTCTTTCTGGATACCAAATGCTGTAACCTCTGCCTCGCAGCAGAAGGACTCTGCGAATATGTCAGGGCGACACATTTCTCGCATGCAACTAAACCGGGCTCCCATACTAAGGGAAATTCTCTCTTCCGCTCTCACTCTCTCTCGCGCTCAGAGGAAAATTCCCAGGCGCAGGATATTTCCTTTTGTCTAACGCAGTGCCTAGAGCAGCTGTGTGGTAGGGGAAAGGGGGTGGAGTGGTGGGTGTTGGATGGGACGTAATGAGGGAAGACAGTGAGGTAGGTGATGGTTGGGTGGGTGGCGCTTTTCACGCATATTTTTGGCGCCGGTAAAATGTTCCGCTGTCTTTGTGTAAGTGTTTTTAAATGTGTGTGCGTGTCTTGTCTGTTTTGCATACGTATGAATGTGTGTGTGCATTGTCTATTCCCTCATTTGGCTGGCCTCCGCGAACGGGTTATGTTCGTTTGGCTAATTAAACATTTGACAATTATTAATACATTCCATTCCAAATGCCTTGCCAAAGCCAAAAACAAAAAGAACTAAGCAAATATTTAACAGCTGCTCAGCACACACACCAGCACACCCGCCACCCGCACACACACTCATACATATGTATGTAGTACATCCCCTGACCGAAATTCCCCACTGAGCCAAGTGGGTCGACGCCTTCCGAGTGTTTGCTGCTGCGTCATTAAAAGCGCCTGTCGCCATTTATTTCCCTCCTAGAGGGTGTCCCAGGGAACGGGGCTGGGTGGGTAGCCCAGAAAGAGGTACACAGTGAAGGGTGAAGAGAGGGCATGGAGGACGGTCTGCGTCTCATAGGAGAGGATGGGTCGCTCCCTGGAGGCGATGGGTCGCAGAGATGCGACGGATGCGCGACGGGCTTTCTAACTTTCCCTTTTATTTTTATCCCATTCGTATTTGCTGTTGCTATTTTGTATTTTTGCTTTCAATTACTATTTTCGTTGTATTTTTGGGTGTTGCTGCTCCTCGGTTTTTTTCTGCGCCTGCTGCTGGTTCTTTTCCATGTACTTACCTTTCCATTATCATACAAAGAGCCGTTATATCCGATATTAGTTACCAATATGTATAGTAACTTTACTAACTTGTTGCCGGATAATATTGACCCCGCTCTCTCCTTTACTTAATCTTAAAAAAATACCAATTTATTTCGAGTATAGCAGAGCCAATTCGAATGAATATGATTATACTCGTATTGTACTCGTATTGTATTTGTTGTCTGCTTAATGTGTTTCCTATGGTTTCCTATATGTTTTCTGGTTATGCTGTATATGTGTCCCAGGTAATAATTAATTGGCTAATATTCATTCACTGCTGGGCCAGGGGCCACAAATTATCACCATTCTGCTGGGACACACTCGCACACTTATGGTTTTATCTGGTCGTTTCTATTTCTGATGCCATTTCCGAGGCACTTTTATGGTCGCGCTCTTTTGCTTGACTTGACTTGACTTGGCTCCGGTCCAAGCCCGGGCCAACTGCAAGGTCACCCACACACACATACATACATAAGTTGGAGCCTAATCAAGCCCAAAACCAAAACAACAAAGGCCATGGAATGGACACTGGACCCTCGTTGGAGGTGGGCGACTGGGACTGGGACTAGGACTGAGACGGGGACTTGAGCAAGTAGACAGGTCGCTCCTCTTTGTCAAATGTGTGTCATGACCTTACGCACAAGCACACACACACAGAAAAACCCACTGCACTCACCCACAGACGTTGACAGCTGGAAAATGGAAACGGAGGCGACTGCCAAGAGAAGAAGCTTGCCCATTAAATTGTTCCTATAAATGTTATTATATATTTTCGTATATAAGACTGGGTAGGATACATTTGCAAGCTATTCAATTGGAAGCATTTCCAGCCTTATGTTGAAAATTATTCAAATTCATTTGATCTTAGAGAAGTTCCTGCAATTAATTGATACCCGTAGTCATTCAATTTGATTGTCTGTAATATGGTAAGTTCTTAATCGATGCTAAAATGTCCATGAGTGTAAAGATGTGAAAGTAATCATCTTCAAAAAAAGAATGGATCTATTAACTAAGAGCAAAAGCGGCATATGTAGCTTGATAGACTGAATCCGGATCTTGGGAAACTTTCAGTTTGCTTTGACCTATTTAAACACTTCTTAGAGGTAGGGAAGACAAGTGAGATGCCAAAACTATTCCAACGAAGAATCAGCAGTAGCTGGCAGTAAGATCACCGACTCAGCCACAGATTCAGAGAAATTCCAGAATTCAATGCACGCTTCACTGCGATGCTCTATGCCCGGCATGCCGGGGGGATTGGAATATTTCGGTACAGCCGAAAATATCGGATGCTACCAGCCACCTACTACCATAAATACACTACAAGCACGTAACGCACTTGATGTGTTATCGAAATTTTAATTAAATATTGTGTTGAAGAGCGCCCTTTGGCCTTTGTCTGGGATAAGGGAAAAGTCTCTGTTTGATTGGCAGTACGAGAGCATTTACTTGATCCATTTCCCCTAAAACATTACTCATTCCGGCACTCACTCGCTCCTCATCTTTGGCACTCTCTTTGACAATTTCTCTGGCCATTAACTGGGTGGCCACCACTTGCCCAGTCACACCCCGAGCCGCAGCCGCAGTCACAGACACAGCCTCAGGCTCATCTCCATCATCATCCTTCTTTTGAACATCAATCAGTGTGTGGCAGGGTGTAGCAGTTTGTAATATTTTCCTATTTCTATTTCTTTTTAAAATTCCAATTTCGATTCCAATTGAAAAACCAATTTTCTGTCCCGATTTGGCGCTGGCATTTAACTGAATGTTTCATTTATATCTATCAATACGCGGTGCGCAGTTAATTAAACATAAATGAATCAACATAATTATATTGTGTACACTCACACAAACAGGTGGAGGCATACATCCAGTCTGTGTGTGTGCGGGTGTGGGTGTGTATTTGGGGTCCTGCTCTGTATGATGATTTTATGCAATTTGCTTATGTAAATTTTATTTGCGTAATTTCGCGTATTTTGCCAAGTACATTTTACATTTTCCCTTTTTCCCCTTTCCCTTTCCTCTTGCTGGGCGTCCTGTTTCATGCTGCCCATGTATGGGTCCATGCGTGTGTGGATATCTGGATCTGAATCTGGATCTGTGTCTGTATGTGTGGGCAAGGTCTAAAAATTATGCAGCAGCAAATTCGCGGCCTGTTTAGTCAGACAGTTGGTAGTTTCAGCTTGGATTCGCCTTTTCTCCATCTGGGGCGCACATTTAACCTTTTGCCGCGGCGATACATCTGTATGCTTGTACGTACAGTGCGTTGCATGAAAATAGTGACAAGCTGTGTGTGTGTTGTCAGATACCCCAGAATGTGGCGGTGGGGACGAGAAGGTTTATCAAAGTAAAGTACAAAGTATGTCTAGTGGAAGAATTCTCCCAAGTGTTGAATAATATATTGTGTATAAGACATTTACATATATGTACGAGTAAATTCAAAATAATTCAGCTACTCTGTGCTGGAAGCATTTACTGTACTACACTACTTATTGTATGTATGAGCTTCGGGGTACCGGAAAACTTTGTACATCTCTCGGCAGGAATTCTTTTGAAATAAAGTTATGGGCGAAGGCCTGAGCTCGGGGCTTCTATAAATTAGGCAATGCATGGTAGACTGGCGGTATATATTCGGGCCCATGCTATCATAATTAACCCACTGAAACCTATCGATGGGAAACACATATATTTCTCAGCACGATGGCACCAATTCCCGACGGCCAACAGTGGGGAATAGGAAACCCGAAAACCCGAGAATCCGAGAATTCTTTTTAGACTTTAAGCCGGCGACGCTTTAATGCACTAAACTGTCGTTGGGGAATTATCGCTGAATGAGCCCCCACCCGGAGATGGACATGTAAAAGTTCACGCACACAGCTGCCATTCCTCCGCCGGCGAAACGGTTTGTTCCGATGAAATAAAAAAAAGAGTGATTTGGCTTTGTGGGGGGAACGAACGATTAATACCTTAGACACAAAATATTATGGTAAGCTCTGCTCTACCCAGCACATACATATGTACCTGTTCGATTCTGAATTAACCCTTTGCACTTGGATATTTTGTGTAATCCATTGAGCCTTCTGCATCTTAAGAGCTAATTCATGTTGGGCGCAGCTTTAAGTAGCAGCTAATGCCTGCTAATCCAACCAACATGATTATGATGGCATAGGCATTACATTTACATTAAAGAAAACAAGTGGCTTGCCTACCTGTTACATATAACTTACATGGCATTAGTGAACTATGAGCTACCCAAAAATTACAGGGTATTGCCAGGATGGTTTGCTAAAAGTTTTCATTAGGAGGTTATGTCAAAGGTGGCCGGGCCAGTACTGGACGAAGGGAAAATGCTGAAAATGCGAAGGAATTCATTTCTCCCTAGAGCGAGACCCAAAAACACTCACACCCACACACACCGCACACACATGGATAGCATGAACAAAAATACTTGCAGCTATTTTCATAAATTTTTCCACATTTCGTACCAAAATACTTGCCGCAAGTGAGGCGTGGGGATAGATTCGGGCATCCGGGGCCGAGTCTTTGTTGTTTGGCAAATTAAATCATTAAAACTTTAGCCAGAATAACAACAACAGCAAGTTGAGCTAACGCAGATAAAATTATAAAAATTAAAAAAAAAGAACAAGGACGAATAAAAAGCTTCATAATCCTCACGATTAAGGTCAAGGATTTAAACAAGTCTATAGATAGATTGGGTGCTTACAAAGTGTATCAGTTGAGGTACATACCTTCATAAATGTTCCACCCAAAGGATCTAATCGCGTTGTCGAGGTTTCCGTTTCCCTGTGCCTGGGATACGAGTAAAGATGCGGATACAAGTTAAGCCGCATCCACAGCGCTTAAACTATTTCGTGCTAAAGCTGGGGTGGAGGGGAGAGTGGGTGCAGGAGTCAGAGTAGACTTCGAAGTGAAGAGAAGTGTGTTGGAAGCTGTCAACTGCCTTACAAGCCTTAAAGGCCTTGCCCAAAAACTTTCGCGCACAACATAACACATTCGCGATAGCTATGCAATAAGTGCGTTTCACAATTATAAAGTAGGTGGAAAACAATCTCCGACTTGTGTAGTTTTGAGATAGTTTCTCCAATTGAAGTTTGATTTTACCTGACTTGAATGGGATTTATTATATTATATATCCCACCCCGCCACCCACTTGCGAGATGCACTGTAGCTACAGCAGCAGCGTTTGGCGGCGGATGTGCAACAACAAACTTGGTTCATAGGAACTTGCAGGCGTCAGTCCAAGCGCGAGAAACGGAGATGTGCAGAAACAGATAGGAATACATATTTATATATATATTTATCTATGTACGTATATACTACAGAGAGAGAGGGAGATAGAAGTTGGCACAGACATTTGCACTGAGCGTGGGCAGGGTCAGGGGCACTCCGAGATGGCGTCAAGTGGATTCCATCCGATAAAGAAACGCCTTAAATCAACTTTCAGCTAGTCAACTTTCAGAGGAAGTCGGAGCAGAGCAGAGCACAGAGTTTCCTTGGAAATGAACTCCGCAAGGCCGATGGCTGGGGAAAGATATGGTCCGAACAGAGGGAAGCCCGATTTTTACGGGGTGTGAAGTGAAGTGCTCCTGGAAGAAAGCTGAAGGGCAGTGGGAGAGATATGTAGATATGTTTAGGGAATCAACCAAAAACAAATCGGAGTTAAATTAAATAAATAAAGGGGAGGGATTTATTATTATTAAATTTTGATTATATTTGGTTGGGTAATTTAATGGAAAAAAAATATCGTCAGATAAGTAATATATATGTAGATGTATATGTAATTTAATTAAAAACACTCCCCTAATCATAGGCTCTCCTTAGCCACGTGTAACACCCAACCACACCCACTTGAGATCAAAGTCAATGCCAAGGCTTACTCCTCGAATTCAATCAGAGCTACCAAAAGCCCCACAACAATGTCCTCAAAGTACTTTTCCGTTACACTCATTTTTGCCTGCGTGTATGTGCGTGTGTGTGTGTCCAAGGTGTGTATGTGTGAATATTATTGAAATTATTTAATACCATAAACACGCAAACTTTTGGCGACAAACAAAATGCGATGACGGGGAGGGGGGTGGCGGCCCTGCGAGGCTAGTGGAATAACAAAAACAATATCTCTGGCGACTTCTCACTCTCCCTACCCCACCAAAAAACGTGACAAAACCCAGGCACACCTACAAAACCATATCACACGAACACACTCTGACACACACGTGGTAACACACACACATATGAATATTTCATACGGTATGCGGAAGGGTGTTGCCATATACGAAAAAGCAAAAACAAAAAGAGGCAACAGCCTGGAGAAGGGCAAAAGCAAACAATTTCACTTAGTTGAGGCTAATAAATGTCAACGATAATGTTGGACATTATTTTTTCTTTCCCGTAATTTTTTTTTTTTATTTAGTTTTTGTTTTGCGTCTGTTCGTCCTCCTTGGGCATTCCAGCATGTATGCAAAGGTGTAGTGTACTTAGATATTCGAGGGTATTACGAGTGCCTACACATTGCAAATAGGCTAATTGGCGGCCCTTCATTGATGAGTTTAATGATTTCTTGTTTATTCATATCACCCATAGCACATTATTGAAATATCACACTTAAAGGGCTCAATGCTTACATTTATTATCTCTTTGGTGTTACGACTGTTTTTGCAAAAATTTTACATGGTGCATGGTGTTGCATGACACTATAAAACATTTAGACACTATGGACACTAATATATTTTGTATTTTTAATATGTAAATATGATTCTAATGATTAACAATTCACAGGGCAGTCGATCAGCTTCAACGATACATGGAAAAGTGTAAGGAATATTACGGAATATGGAACAGAAAGGAACAGAAATGGAACTTCCTGATTTTCGGATTAAAATAACATATCTTTAATAAATGGTCCTCGCACAGGGTAACCCAGTAGTCCATCAGCTGTATGTGCACACAGATATGTAGATAGCTGGATTTTACTGCTCGCCTGATGAACAGCCGGCAGCGACCTTGCTATAGTTTCGTTTCTTGTTGCGTCCTGTCAACATTTCCGCTTGGCAAATGAATTTCTCTTGAAGATTACTCCTCCAGCGAGACGTGGGGGTGCGGCTCTAATTAAATTAATTACAGTTGTCAGACCCAGGCACAGATAACACACATGGAATATGGCGGAGCCGCAATAAACTTATGTTGGCATATAATCAAAACTGAGGCTGCTGGCTCCTGGATCCTGGCCAAGCTCTCGCCTCGTCCGTGAGGCTGCTGCTGCTGCTGCCGCTGAGCGAGTTCGGTAAACATGTGAGTGGGCGCATCCTTGGAGGCCTACTGGTTTATGACAGGTCAGGCCGGCAGTGAACAATTTTTGGCAAAGGAGCAAGCCAGTTGGCTTAGCTGGAAAACTCATCAATCTAATCCCCCAGTTATTTCCGTGACATTTTCTTTGTTAAAGCCAGGATGACAAGGACGAAGTCGACAGACGCCGGCAAATCCGCACCCATTTAACCCTACATGGTAGGGATGGGGTGTGGTGGTCTGGGGTGGGTGGCATAGACGACAATTTCATTTGCATTTTAGTTTACGTCTTAGTCCTGTCCCGCCCTTTGCTGTCCTACCCTGGTCTGTACTTTGCCTGACAACGTTTCCGGGTTTATGTTACCCCCTTGTAATGCCATAAAAAATTCGTCAATTTTTTGGCCAACTTGATGAAAGAACGAGTGAGGGAAAGAGAGAGAAGGGGAAAAAGGCAGATAAAAAGAGAAAGAGAGGTGGGACTCGGCTATTAATTCAGGTTGGTTCTGGTCTGCAAACTGTTTCGTAGGCGTACTACTTGATGTCTTTACCCAAATTTTCAGTGCTAATTGCTGCCCATGAATCCGAACTGAACTGCCCCAATCGCATCCCCAATTTGGACCTCCCGAATTTTGCCGTCTTTTCGTTAATATTATGTGATAAATAACACTAGTCAACACTAGAATTAGGCTGTTGCCCAAAATAACTTCTTCTTATAGATTTCGGGGTTTAACAATTTTTAACGAATTATACATTTTTTTTTGCAGTTCTCAAAAGCTGTCCAATGCAACTATAAATCATACCCAGACACTTTGTATCTGTAGCAAAACGCCTGGAATAAGCTTTCAAATTCAAATTTAATAATTTTTTTGCAATTATTTTCCAAAATTTTGACTATAAAAACTCGGGAAAAGTCGAAAAAAAAATATTTCTTGGCATGCATTTTTAGTTTTAGATTGACGCATTAATAAGGCGTCGTTTAAGTTATTGTTCATTAAAATCTATGGAGAAACGGTGGATCTAAATTCGTTAGCCAAATTCGAGGCCAAATGAACCAAACCTTCAGGTTGAACAGCGACGCACTGCTTGAAAATTTGCGCGTAGTGGGAAAAATGAACCAAACCTTCAGGTTGAACATCGACGCACTGCTTGACAATTTGCGCGTAGTGGGAAAAATGAACCAAACCTTCAGGTTTAGAATTTGAAGTATAATTTCAAGGCCAATTGTAAACCTGGCAAGCATTTGTACCAAATATAATGGAATGTTATTTAAAATTTGTGTGTTTTTGGAGGCGATTAAAGCAGCTTAGCTAGTGATTATCCTGACAAACGATCCTGGCAAATAGTTTTGAGGAGATGATTCAAATCAGCGCACTATGTTCCCAACGACCACTTTCGTTTGCCAAAACCCGTTTTAAAAATGTTTAAAAAAACCGTGGTTTTGATCTCTCTGTATTAGAAAAATAGTCAGCTTACAAATTGCGTACCAGAAATTTTCATAGTGGCGCCACATTCGCAAAATCAGCTGTGCAACCCAGCTGTTGTTGCTGAAAAGCACGCGCAGTGAAAAAGTGTCAAATTAATTACAGTTTTAAATATCTCATAAATTGAAAAATACGATTAACCGATCAAAGTTTTTGATTGAATCTTAATTTGTTGGGTTTTTACTACGTGTTTTTTTATTGTTAACTGTATCTAGTAGTCGTGATATCTTCGTACTTTTTGGTTAAATTGAGTCCTTTTTTTTAGCCAATTTTTATTGAAAACTGATTTTTGAAAAAGTATATTTAGTGAGTCCCACCTTGAAATCTATTGTGTGTCGTAGAATAATAAATCCTTGTTGAAATGTTTATAGTAAGAAATACCAAAAAATACCACAAATCTTAAAATTTTCATTAGGAGATCTTAACCTCAAAATCAACAATACAGCTTTGTTTGGCGTTCTATTTTTTTCCAAAAAAAAATTAGTTGTATTCCCAGAGAGAACTAAATTGATACGAAAGGCTGTACAGAACCCAGTAGGAAAGACGCCAACTTTCTGACCGAGCATCCTGGAAAAAGTGATTTCCATCCTGTGAAAAGGGGTTTTCTTTTAGCGGCAACAATTTAAAAATAATTTCTTTTATCCCCGTACTCAAAAAAGAGTTAAGGGGAATATTAGATTTGTGTTAAAAGTGTATGTGTGCAACGCAGAGAAGGAAACGTTTCCGACCCCATAAAGTATATATATTCTTGATCAGCATCAATAGCCGAGTCGATATAGCCATTTCTGTCTGTTCGTCCGTCTGTCCCATTCTCACTGTCCCTGTTTCGGGGGAGGATGGTGTCTGTGTCTGCGCAGCGCTTGTAAATGGGGAAATTGTCTGCCACAAGCCCCTACTTTTTTCCTTCCGCTGCATTTCCTTGCTGGCATATTGACGGGGCACATGTTTTTGCCCGATTCCTGGTTAGCGAAACGAAACCCTTCCTTTCCACAGTCGCACAGTGTCTCATGCTGCGACATAACAGTTGAAATGTCATTCAGTAATTTAAAGCTCACCTTAAACTATAATAAAACGTGTCACGTACTGACTGAAGTCCTTTCCAATACCCTGTACTCAATAAGTATACATATATGTAAGCTTAGCCTTTATGTATCCATTAAAATATATTTTATATGTAAGCGGGAGGGGGATTTTGGTAGGTTGGAAAGAGCAGATCTTTTAGTTTTGGTGGATTTTGTCATGTATCGAGTGTAAAAATGTCCCAGCTCCATCCAGTGGGTTAGCGTCCGTATTTAATTGGCTCCCACTCGCGATTGTCCAGCGGACAGACGGAGCGCAGCGTGGCCCATCTCATAATGCAGTGAGAGTGAAAGGCATGATTGCATGCCCCCCAGGCCACGCTGCATTCCTTAGACGAGCTACTGTCAGGCTCCGCCTGGCATTCTATGCAAAGTTCCATGAGCAAGTTGCGGCAGATGTAACATGAGTCCACCGGTACGTCATAGGACCACTGGGCTACGGCGTTCCACTTTTTGATCACGAAGCGTGCTGGCGTCGCTTGGCAGTTCACACTGCAGGAGGGCTGATTGTCGGCATCCCCATTTTCGTTGTTATCGCCGACATTTGCTAGATCATCTAGATCAGCGGCAGCCATGCCTGGCTCCGAAGCGACTTCGTTGTCCGCGTCCTTGCGGGAATCCTCCTCGGCCACGTCGAGCTCATCGGAGCTTTTTTCGGTATGGTCTGTCATGTTTTGTGATATTTTCACAAACAATACAAAGTAAATTCAACGATAGTCAGTCGAACCTGACCTGGGTCTTGTAGATCACTAGATCGCCTATGATTTCCACAATCACATAAAATCGAAATCATATCGTATACTCCATAGAATTCCAGGATTATGTGCTTTACATACATCCGCTCGACCAAAAAACTTTTACATGTGGTATCTAGTGGGAAGCCACAGGGAGCAGCAGAGCCTGTAGAGTGAACAGAGTCGAACACATAACGAAGAACAGAGATCGACTAGAGAACCAAACCCCAACGATCCCATTTAGTTCGGTGACATTCGGTGAGATTCTTTTATATTCAATCTAAAATTTTAAATTCAATTCAATTCCATACTACGAATTAAGAATCAAAATATATATAATAAGAATTCCAGAGTTCAAAAGTAGGTTTTTAAAAATGAATGTTTTTTAACCCAACTTATATTAGAACATGGGATATGATAGTGAATTCCCCAACTCAATGTTAGAAATTCTCAAACGGAACTGTCTTCTTATTCTCGAGATATTGATCCCGAGACTTATGTAGGGAAGCTTAACTGTAGTGGATCGAATGAGTGGCTATCTGAACGTGTCTGCTGCTTTCGCAAAGCCGAGTTTACGAAGCTTAATAACCTCATTGCACATTTCTCACTATGTCAGCAAACAATGATAAGGCAATGCCGATCTTACTGCCAAATTTAATTAATTTCCAAACAACCTATTCTCATGAAAGCTACTCTGGTCAGCCGCATCCATACAGTTTACCAAGGTCGAACGGCATTTTCAGCCCCTCGTTAAATGAAAGCTCACTGCTTCATGATCTTCGACTAGTTAAGCCGGTGTTTTCACGAGGTCCTGATGGAGCTCTCGGCTGTGTAGTCAAGCTGTGTGGACCCCGCTTAAACTATTCGCCCTATCCATTAATTCTTTATGCTTCCTCCCAATCTGGAAGGAATCTAATTATTATTCCGCCCCATAACAAGTCAGATGCAAATAATTATTCCTAAATTCTTTGAACAAATTTTAACTCCGCACATGCCACATCTCTGCAAATCACTTATATCTCCGTCTCAGAGTGTACTAGAGTTTACGTCCTTTATCATTAAAGACTTCCAAGGTAGCTTGCAGACGGATGTTATTTACGCTGAGTTCAGTAAAGCATTCGATTCTGTTAACCGTTCCCTTCTAGCACAAAAAATGTACCTTTAAGGTTTTCCGCCTAATCTTCTGAGATGGATTTATTGCTACCTTCGTTCTAGGTCTCAGAGTCCTCTTCCAAAACTCCTCTTCTCCTGTTAAGGTTACTTCTGGAGTACCACAGGGCAGCCATCTAGGCCCCCCACCTTTCACACTCTTTATTAATGACCTGCCTTCAGTATTAACAAACTCTCGAGTACTCATGTATGCCGATGATATTAAACTTTGTGTCCAGTATAAGGACATTTCCTCCCACACTCGCTTGCAAGCCGATCTCAATAACTGTCAGTCATGGTGTTGTGCAAATATGTTGCACCTAAATGCCTCGAAAGGCAAAGCAATGACATTTCATAGCTCCAGCCCCTTCTTGGCTGCTTACAGCCTCTGCGGTAGCTTCTCTTCTCTTGAGAGAATTACCTTGGTTGATGATCTTGGTGTTAAACTATACCCCGAGTAAAGTTTTCTGACCACATTTCTACCATGGTAAATAATCCATATGTAACGAAGACTCTCTATATCTCGCCTGCTCGTTCGATTTTAGAGTAGGGCTCTGGTGTATGGTACCACCTGTACAAAATAATCATTATTCTTTGAGTTTTGTTTTTTGCTCTAAACTAAAACTCAAGTTGTAATTTGTAATTTTTGAGCAAAAAATAAAACTCAAAGAGAATAATGATTATTTTTTGAGTTATAAAGTATAGCTCAAAATTAATCATTGGTATATTTCTCGCTCTTTTATAGTGTTTTTAGGTGAATGATTTTTTGTAATAGTAAAAAACAAATAATCATTATTTGCAGTCCCTGCTAATTTTCCTCGAATTTGAGTCTAACACCTATCTTTCCTGCGTGCTCGCGATCGGTTCGGTAGCACGCGTCGCGCGTCATGCTGCAGCGCCCCTCGGTCGGTTGGGTGGGAGGAGGGGCTGCGTTTCTTCCTGGGTTCCGCGCGTAACAGGCTTCGGCTTGGTGTCGCATGGGCCACTTGATGGTGCAGTCATTGCATATCAACGTCCGGAAATTCCACGGCCTGCTGTTGATCCATGGCCCATGCAATACTTACATGGTAGACGGGAAATGTGCCAAGCGATTTACACGAGCATTTGGTAATTACTTTTTGCTTGAACTTATGCATCAGACGCCCTGCCCCTTGCAATTTAACGGAATATATGCTAATCCTCATTCCGTTCAATCGCGGATTCTCATTGGAAGGTTGTCCCCAATCAAAAGGAAGTCAGTTTAATTTCTGTTTGTTTCTGGCCAACAAGTGAAAGTGGTTAGTTAACGTGCCTGTTCGGATCCTGCCACCCACCACACTTGACGATAAAATAAATGCAAATCGTCGCGTGATTGGCCTAGGCCCATACCAAACAAATAATTCGCCTCGATTTGCATCTTGAGCAGTTCACACTCCATTCCGAGTATTTTCTCCCTGTTTTGGCCATATTTAAGGTTCCCTTTGAAGGTTTTGTTTGTTTTGTTTTCCTTTTGCCAACCGCAGCCGCAGTGTTCATTTATTTATCGATGGCATCGACGGCATCGATGGGCTGTGCGAGGCGAGAGAAATTTAGAGACACGAATATGGACTCGAGGCTGGCACGTGATTCCTCGCGCGTTTCCGCAAGCCGCCTGCCTCCCGGGGGCTTTGTTTGTCAGGCTCCTTTTTTTCGGGGCCCGGCACTAAATTATCGTTTTCAATGCCTTGCTGGACGGGCGCTGCCATTTGCTGATTGCGACCGAGCAACATATTCCCTTACATACAGACCCGTAGATATATATATTTTGGGGTCTGGCAAATAAATTGCTTGAGAGTAGTCAGACCCTCATCCTCGGGCCGCTTTTAACTTGGCTTGTGTGCGCTCAGATTTGGATTTCAATTCAATTGCATCGAATGTCCTGGACTTGGACTTGGGCCTGGCGTGTAGGTTCGAGCTGGGGCTGAATGGCGAGTGTTTGTAATCCTGTCGAGGCTTAGGCCTAAGCTCTGCCTGCTCTCCCCTGTCTCTGCCCTTAGCTGCTCCTTGTTGACCATTTGCGTTAGTCGTTGACTTTTTACTGTCTACATGTGGGCGCCTAATTGATGCAATGCATTTGAGCTCGGAGCTGGAGCTCGAGCCTGACATAACTTTGCTTTTAAGACCCCACCCACCAGGCCACGGGCCAGCTCCCTTTGGCGGCACAAAATTCTGAAAAAGAAAGCGGATAAAGGGAGAAAGAAAGTAGCAGCCCCAGTCCCGTGGACCCAGTTTGCGTAGATCGAAAAAGGGACCAAAGCGAAGGCTGTGCTCATCACTTCAGGTTGGCTATGGATGGGATGGGTTGGGATGGGTTTTTTGCTTAGTGGCAAGTCCTTCAATTCTGGCAGCCACTCTCTTAATTTGGCCCACAATTTGAGTCATGCTGCCATTAAAGCCAGCGTCGCATTCCGTTCTTATGTTTTTTCTTCCCACACACTTTAACCAGCCTTTTCTTTTGCAATTTGTATATGTTTTTAATTATATTAGCAAACATTTTCAGCTACATACTCGTGTGTCAGGTAGGAAGATGAAGACCGCTTCTTTACATTTAGAATGAACTTTGATCTATTAAAAGACCTTCAGTTCGCTTGGTAGCACTTCATTTATTTGTTCTAAAATTTATCTAAATATGTATGTATATGTACATATACTCAAACCATCAGCACTCACCAATTACTGAAGAACGCATTGCTCAAATTCTTAAATTTTGGACTGCAGCTTAGATTTCAGTTTAGATATTAGCTGACAAGTATGGGCCAATTTGTAATTGTTGGAACTAAGAGGGAAACATTTCAGACTCAGTGTGAGTTTGTCCGACGCAACCTGTACTCTGCCTTGCTTAATGCGATGCAAAGGACACTCCAAGGAACTGTGTGTGCGTGGCAAGGAGAAAAGGAGGTGACGACAATGAACACTCAGATGTACATAGAACAATGTACGTTGTCTGGCTCGTGTCTTCGTTCCCTTTTTCTAATCCTTTATTCCTTTTCTAGTTTTAGTTGTGACTAGCCGATGCCGTGCACAGCTAAAGCAATTAATTTGATTTCAAATATAAAACCAACACACAATCATTTTCCCAAATCGGACTTTCAATTTTAATAGTATTATTTTTAGCTGCCGGATTTCAATTCAAATAAAAAAATGCTCTTCTGGAACATGTTAGAATATGTCTATGGATTTTTATTATCAACGGGTGCATCTAATTGCATATCCTTTACATTTCTATCACGTACCACAAACCTTTTAATTATTTTTATTTTCTTCCCAAAATGCAGCTACTGCAGTATTATTCTCCTGAAAATCGTTATAAATTTCCCCAGCTGCATTCTGTTTTGTTCTCACAGCGCTTGAGCATGGTTTTATGCGGCTACTTGAGCAGAAAACTAATCTATTAGCCATGCGATCCATTATCTCTGACGGAAGCGTCATAAACGAGCAGCATTAAGAGTGGAAACGAATTGGGAAACTGAAAATGTTTATGGGAATCGTCAAAATGCAAAGCACCCACCCACATCCACGGAAACTGATGCAATGTTCTGCATTTGGTTTTATTTTCGGTTTGTGGCTAAGCCGCAGTCGTGGCATCCCCACGCATCCCTCCGGGGGAGGCCTTATGCAATGCATGGACATTTATTTGATTATAAATATAAGCCTGATAAAATGCGACATGTATTTACGGGCACTACTACCATGTCAGAGACGGGAGTATTTGTCTGGAATTTCAATGGGACCATGAAGTTTAACAGCCTTAAGCTAAAAGTTAAAAAAAAAAACTATATAGTTTCAGCGAAACATAATCGCTCTCTTTGCCTAAATGAAGATCCTCATTGTGAATAGTCTGTGTCTGTATCCAACTTCAGCGTACGAGCAGCATTATTACAATCAAAATATAGAGACAAGCTTCAAAATAATTATTTTTAGTCCCGGACATTTAAATTATTAATTAAAATGTAGCATTATATTTTAATCTGAAATTAAAAGAGTTATACGAATGAATTTAAAATCATTTTTCGAACACTTTTACTGCGAAAATGGTTATTAATGTGTGTGTCCTGTTCAGGCTCCATCTACATCCATACATACATACATATGTCTATCATCATATCGCTCTGCCCATCTGTAATCATTTTCCGCATACTATTTGTATCTCTTGCACTGCAGTTTCGGTAACTATCTGGTATCCAAGTGTACGAGTTGAAAATTACTATTTTAATATGCAGATCGCTTCATGTGAACGTAAGCTAATCTTAATTTTTGCGAAACATCTTGTTGGTAACTTTAACTTATTTAACTATTATTTTTTTGTTTTCCCCTTTCGTCTATCGTTCTATCCAGCTTCAGCATTGTCCTTGGCTTCTGTCCCCCATTCACAGTCTCACAATATGGCGTGGGGCCTATTATGCGGCCTTAATGGTTTTGATTGCATATTTTTGGATGAGTTATGTGCGGCTCCAGCAAATAACATATGCGCATAAATTGGCCAGGGCCCCACAAAGTGTGTGTACACTCCTCATTGGGACTCTCATTCATTCTCGGAGAGTATGGCCATCGTTTACTTGTGGCTCGAGCTTCGTGGAGTATAATGTGGCGTAATTAGAGGTGCAGCTGGCAAATGACATGGGGCGAATGCCCGACCTCTGGTCCGGACCTCCGGCGACAATTAAGGAACAAGATAACAATGCGTGACAGTTTCTGTTCCGATTGAACATTCAAGAACCCCCCCACATACTATACGAGCATGTATGCACATATCTCTCTCTCTCACTCTCTGATGTTGTTCAGTTCAAATTTCATGGCAATTGTGCATTTAACTCTCTTCGGGCCTTTACACAAATTATGCTCTCAGTGGAGTTCCGCAGTGTCCGAGGGGAATACGTATATGTCAGTCAGTGGCTACATTACCTGGCAACAAATGACAACGGCATCGACATCGACATTGAGATGGCGATTGCGATAGCTTGGGGCAGGCAGAAGCAACACCCGTAATTCATGTGCGGCACAATTGCAATCACAATTGCATTGCTCAGCCCCCAACGGCGGAAAACCCCAACCCCAATCCCAACGCTTCAACGGAACTCACCCTCAAGCGGAACTCAGCCTCCATTGTCATTATGATGCCATGGCTCCGGGGTCCGGGGTCTGAGTATCTCACGCTCTCTCTCCTCTGGTTATTAAGCATAATAATTTTCTGCAATTTGGCATTTTGGTATTTCAATATTGTAGCTGACAAAGATATTCGTGCAACCAAAGCGATGCAGAAGGATAAGTAGAGACAGAAAAGTAAGGTAAAGAGCGAGGGACCGATAGAGACAGAAAGAGAGAGAGGATGTCATGGCTGCATTGCTTTTGATGGCCCTCAATTTTACTCTTGACCATTGTTAATGGTATTCTGCCAATTAGCAGATTTGGAATGCATTTTTGTGCTCTGAAACCAGGCAAAGATGGTGGGCCGGATGATAGGTACAGTCGATGTTCGGAAATTGCAGCCCCCAGAAGTTAAAATTGTGCAGAAATTAGAACCGGCCATGCATTGGTGACTCTGAAATTAGAATCTGTTGTTCTAATTACTGGAAGAATTTTTGTATGGCCCACACAGCTTTGCCTTTTGGGTGGAATTAAAAATAAAAATGCGAGTCCCCAAATTATTCGTCGTGTCTATAATGGACCATATACTCGTAGATGTGTAATTTGATACGTTTTTGGAAAGTTATGTCAGTTGATGACTGAAGGACAAAGAGAAATGTACAACATTCAAATACAAAAATTGTAAAATAGTTCAAATATTTTCTATGTATTTTATGTGTAAATACGTAATTATAAATTAAATAAAAACTGATTTGTGCTAAATTTAATAATGATTTATCATTTTCACTCAAAAACGAGAAGGAACGTGTGAGTCGCTTCTGGGGACGCGACTCTACTTATACCCGTACTCAATGTATACATTTGTGAGCATATAAATTTTTAGAATTTAAGAATCAAAAAAAAATTTTACATTTTACATTTTTTTGCTACATCTGTTATCTACATCTACATATACAATGTATATTTTACATCTAACATGTAGATTATATATGTACCATTCATATTCTACATCACCTCAGCTAGGGGTTGCTCGCGCACTGAACGCGGCAGAGTGTGCGAGCGAGAAAGAGATAGAGCAGCGGATCTCATTCGGGAGGACCCCGCCTCCAACAGAAAATTAATTTCGTCATTCTGTCTATAATTATGATTTGATCGGATTCAGATTCGGTAGTCTGGTAGATGGGGTCATTGTCTACGATACTGCTTTTTTAGTTTTATCGTATCTTTAAAATTGTGCCTGCCACAGATTTTCGTCCTTTGTGGGGGCGGAAGGGGGCGGGGCGAAATTTAGAAATACACTTGTAGCAGTGTGATATCACATGAGTCTGGAAACCAAATTTGGTTACCCTAGCTCTTATAGTCTCTGAGATCCAGGCGCTCATGAAGACGGACAGACGGACAGACGGACGGACGGACAGACGGACGGACAGACGGACATGGCTATATCGACTCGGCTATTGATGCTGATCAAGAATATATATACTTAATGTGGTCGGAAACGTTTCCTTCTCTGCGTTGCACACATCCACTTTTACCACAAATCTAATATACCCCTTAACTCTTTTTTGAGTACGGGTATAAAAAAAAACTCCCATGTACACATAACCACGTAAAGATAAATAGGCCACCAGGGTGGATAAATTAACATAAATAAATAAAATCATATAAAGAAAATGATATGACAAAAAATAAAAGTGATTAAATATAGAACCTATAAGGCGAAAATGTAATAATATTATATGAATTCAAGAAAACGAAAAACCTGATCAAGCAAACAATTCATTTTTTCATCCCTCCAGCTTCATTAGCAGAGAGCACATCTGAGAGCAAGCACTCAAACTTGAGTGAAAACGGTGGCGCCAAGACGCTATGCCGTACTCGGCTTCTTCGTCTCCCAATTCTCTTTCTCCCACTGATCGGTTCTACCTTTCCCGACTCAACATTCGGTAGTTTACTTTATCTACTTTTGTTCTCCCTTTTCTTTACTTTGCATTTATGCGTACTAACAAGATCCACTCATACCTCAATTTCTCCAGACTGGTGCTCCATCGATGAAAGCGCTTTCTCGACGAACATCTGAAAAGCTGTGGATAAAAAAGAATTTAAGGGCATAGGGACGGGAAAAACATCACCACTGATCGGCAAGAATCAAGATGGGCAATAGAACGAAAACTATAGGACTCAATCACTGGCTTCCACTTAATCTGCTCTTTGCTTCCTCTCACTCTTCACTTGCACATTTCTTTCTCTGCACGTTACTTATCTTTTACCCACTATCTCCTTCTTCTCTATCCAACTGGCGAGGTGAAAATTCACCAAGTAAGGCTTTCACTAATTCCTGTTCTCAAGCGGTTGAATAATACTATGTTTTCAGCTTCTGCTGCCAATCAGTCAGCGGGACCAAGGGAGAAGAAATTCCTAAATTCCAACGGCGAAGTTGGGTACCCGCAGCCGTGTGAATCGACAACGGTGTCGGTCGCTTGTCGCTCGGGCACTAAATTAGCCCGCTCACCGGCTGATTTGATGTGCGCTTGCGCTGGTCGCTCCAGAGCTCGGATGTCGTTTGGCCTCTCCGAAAGTATTGCGCCCGTCGCCTGAAGATCTTTCTGCCAACAACAACGAATTAAAAGCTAATTTAATCGCTCTTCGTGCTGCTGCTGCTGCTACTCACTAGCTTTTTCCGACCGTGAGGCGTCCAGAATTTATCTAATCCCCGTCTCTTCCAGAAAATTTCAGCTCCTTCTCAAGCGCCAAGACCCAGACGGACTCAGCGTGGCCGAAGAAGAATAGCTCGAAACAGCCCATCCGCCTTCCGAATTGGGCGCCCTCTTTGTTAGCCGCACAACTGCTTAAATCACGGATTCGCACTTTCTAACTGGACTTAGGTTCTTGTCACTGGCTTAATCAAACTTCCAAAGGGAACTGACGATAGGGACGCTGGCTTTCTGGCGGCAAACTCCCTAGCCAGTCAATGTAGAAATTTCCCACAAATCGCCTTTGACACTTGAACCTGTAAGCGCACTCCTCCCCTTTTTCCACCAGCATTCGCACAGACATCCTGACCGCTGGATGGCGCCACAAACGAAAATTCGAATCTGTAGACTACAAGCGTTACAAATTAACTTTAACTGCGTATGGGCATTTCCATTACCATACGTTCGTGCGACAAAAAGAAAAATTATAATGTACAAATTTCAGTCTCTAATAAATTGTATTTCTATTTGCATGGTAATTAAATATAAAAACCTTTTCTGTTTTTTATACCCGGTACTCGAAGAGCTTAGGCATATGTATATGTATTAGTTTTTTGGTCGTGGGTCCCATCTTACACTCGTAGATTGCTTTTAATAAACCTTCCAACCATAGGTAGTCGTAGATCTCACGAATGAAGGTCCGGTAACTTCAATGGTGCATTAGCTGGGCAGTAAACAGCTTTAATCCTTCAAATCGCCTGGTCCCGAAAAGATCATTCCGGCTCAATTACAAAAAGCCGGGGACATGGCCATCAACTGGCTGCAATGTATCTTCAGGAAGATACTGATAGTGGGAAAAGTTCCCCCCGCTTCGCTCAAGGCTAAAATAGTCTTTATTCTCAAAGCAGAAAATCCTCACACACAACATCAAAAGACTTCAGACTAATAAGTCTATCGTCCTTTCTTCTCAAAACCTTTGAGAGACTAGTCGGGCTACAGCTGTGAACAACCATAAATCCTCATTAGCTGTCAGGCGCACAACATGCCTACCGAAAAGGAAAATCCACGGAAACGGCACTCCATGAAGTAATCTCGGCGGTAGAGAAATCTCTACACGTCAAAGAATACTCCTTAATAGCTTTCTCAGATATCGAGGGATCTTTTAACAGCGTCATACCAGAGGCCCTGACAGAATTGGGGGTGGATCGTCACATGGTGATGCTCATCGATCAATTGCTCACATGCAGGACGGTGACATTATCGTTGGGATTGTCCACTCAGTCAAGGTATGTCAACAAGGGAGGGGCAGGGGTGTTTGCCAGTTATTTAGGGTTGGTAATTGACAAGAAGCTTAGCTGGAACCTGAACATCAAAGATTGAGTGAAGAAGGCCACGATAGCCCACGATAATTTGGTTAGACCTATATTCACCAAAAAAATGGAAATAATCGAGCGTACGGTTTTAATGATATAAGCCAAAGTATGACCTAGAAGTGGGTTACATAAAACAGAAGTGGTTTTCGAGGTTGGGGTACAAAATGGCAAAACTCTGCGAATTGGATACGGCTATCTGTATAACAGTTTTTGTGCTAATAAATGAAGTATTGAGAGTTAATTTTCAAACTTATTATATGTAAAAACTTTTCCTCTTTTTTTGTTAAAAATCCGCGGAGGCATCTCGCCAGATGCTGGCGTTACTGGCGTGACGATTATAAAAGCCTAAAAATTTACTTTTGGCCGAGGTTGGACAAACGTTCTGATAATGGTTTTCTGTTATTTTTATAGACATGTAGCGGTGTGGTGGTCTGCCCTATCAAAAAGGACCATAACTAAACAACTGGGCAAGGCACAACGTACTGCCGCCCATGCATCAGTGGGGCTCTACGCACCACCCAAATGATGCGCTAAATGCTGTCTTATGCCTTCAGAGCCTCGACCTTGCAGGCAGGGAGCAGACAAAAATGGCAGCAATTCGGCTGAGAGACTCTGACCAATGGGTGTCACAGCACATCAGTCACGCATCCATCTTAAATGGAAACAATATCGTCCCCAAAAAACAGACTACTGTGTTCCGAGGGAGTACATAGATACCCTTTTGAAATAAATATCCCTTACAGAGACAACAGATGGCTCAAAGCTGGACAATAAGGTCGATGGGGGAATCTACTCCGAACAGCTAAAAATAAGACACTCTTTCAGGCTCCCAGATCACTGCAGTGTCTTCCAAGCGGAAGTCATATCGATCAAGGGAGCTTTGAGTTTGAGTTGCCTTAAAGAAGTTGCCACTGCGGCAACTCATTTAAACATTTACAGTGGCAGCCTTGCTGCGATTAAATCGGATAGCAAACTTCCTAAGTGCATCCGGATGGGACAATTGTGGACGTAGTGTCAGTCTCACAAGGGAAGAGGACATGATCTATGCGATATCACAACGGGCCGAAACCGGCCCAAGTGTGTCGGGTTCCTAGCGATCCCCACAACCGTCTCATCCTTACCTAACCTATGTACGTCGAATGCCATATCTTTAGGAGTACATACGTTATTATACGAATTCTAGGGTTCAAAGGTAGGTTTTTAAAAAGAATGTTTTTTTAACCCAACTTATATTAGAATATGATATGGTATATGGGATATGATAGTGAATTCCCCAACTCAATGTTAGAAAGTCTCAAAGTCTCAAACCCCCCTGTCTTCTTATTCTCGAGCTATTGATCCCGAGACTTCTGTAGGGAAGCTTAAAGCGTATCTCCTTAAGCTTTCTGCTTTGGCTGATATTTCGTCTTCGTATTTGAGCAGTGATGGCTTCGGCTGATGGAGTCGAAGCTTTGGTTGCGGGAGAGCGGCTGATAAGCGATGCGTTGGCCTATGTATAGGGGGCTTGGAAGAAACAGGCAGACGCAGCTGGTGATTGGTGTCGGCTTTCATCTTGAGAACTCACTTGTGGAGTGTGGAGTGTATATTGGAGTGTGGGACTGATTCTAAATGGTGGAGTGTGGGAACGAGCTGCAAACGTATTGGTCAGCGACCAATTGGGTTGCAATTGGTTTTTGGGTTGCATGGGACTTCCTGTTGATTTCGGCTTGGACGACTCATGTTTTGCTGGGCATCATCTTCTCATATGCTTATCTTATTTCTTATAGATACGAGTACATAGGTGTCAGGGTGAGTGCTGGGCACATGCACAACGTGTATAGGTGTGGGTGTGCTTAACGTATACGTAGTGCATGTGTGGGTGTGGGTGCAGCGCATTATGGATATGTTACTGTATATATAAATCAAATAAAACCCTTCATTAAATGGAAATTCGCAACGCTTAAAATAGTCTGGGCAAGATTGCAGACTGCGAACCCATTCAAACCGAAATCTGTGGAATTTGGATCCTTTTGCTCGACTGCTGGGTACATTGACCCCCGTTCATTGCACATAAGAACTCCGAGTCTGCATTCGAATGTGAACGCGAATGAATGCAGATGCAGATAAATGTGGATGATGATGATCACACCAGGCCAGACATCAGTTAAGTCATTGCCCTGCCACATAACCTAATTTGCAATAAACATAAAATTTGGAAGCCAACAGTTTCGTTTCTCCCTTCTCCCTTCGGTCCCTTCCTTTGCATGCTCCCTCTGCGTATTTCCCTGCCTCTGTGGAACTCTATGAAATTTTCCTTTTGGCAATAAAAAAACAAAGTCAGCAGAGAGTAGCTAAAGTGTTTAGTCCCCAACAAAAAACATACAAACGCACTGGAATTTTAATAACCATAAAAAGCTGAGGGGAAAAAGTAAAACAAAACCAGTTTTAGGGACGAAAGGAGCAGCAGAAAATCAGAAATGAGCCACGGTAAAGGTCAAGGGGATGGGATAAATTATATGGGCCACAGATATGCATGGGTGGTCGTTATGGAGGCGGCAGCAGACAATGCCACGCGGCAATAGACCAACTTGAAATGCAATTGAAAATTTCCAACAAGAAATGTCATAAATGTTGACTCAATGCCCAGCAAGTGTGCAAGTTCCGACTGTGTGTGTGTTCTCCGCTTAATTCATATGTAAAACTTTATTAAGGGCAGACCCAAAGAGCAGGGTAGGGCGCGCGAGCTGAGGAGAGCTGTAACTGTTAAGCTAACAAATTAGCTGCATGGATAAGGGTACCCGGGAATGGTGTGTCTGTGGGGCATGGAATAAGGATGGTGGATGGGGGATGGGGTGTATAGAAACTTTCGTGCAACCGGACAAGTTTAACAAAAGTCTTAACATATTTTCGTAATCCAAAAGTTTACTACAAATGCGACTTAATTGTTGGTGAGCGTTGCCATCTTTTGCTGCTTCTGCACCACTGCCTCCCCTCGCCACGCCCCTCCACACTACATTGGGCACTGTGCCACGCCCCCTTTTGGCTGCTGTCGCCGGGGATAAACAAAAGACCGGAGAATGCCAAGTAGAAAGACCGAAAGGAATTTGCTGTTGATGATGTTCAGCGCGCTTTTTATTAAGTGATTAAAACAGAAAGTAAAAACAGCAAAAAAAGGGAGTGCAGAAAGGAAAGTTTCCGCTTAAGCTAAGAGGAAAAGGAACACACAAAAAAGTAAGAGAAAATACTGCCAGACCCATTTGTGGGTTGCATGGGGACCCCAAGGGCTAGCGACTTTATTCATCAGGGAGCGAAATAAAAGGTAAAATAGGAGCAGAAAAAAGGGAAAAGGCAACGGCAAAACCAACAATAACCTCTTAGGAAAACAAGAGTTATGTCCAAATTTTTGCATAAAATATTCAAGCGCAATCCAAGAGGTAAGCTTCAATAGTTTCCACTCGTTTTCTCTGAGTGCTAGAATACGTGCTAGTCTCGTATATAATATTTAATCTAGATCTGAGTGTGTTATTCCACTGCTAAAGCTCTTGGAAGACGCAGTTTATGTTTGCTTTGATGTAGCAAGTGTGGAAACTCGACAGGAAGAAATCTAGTTCATTTTGGGGTGCCTTTGAAATCAATTCAGATTGCGATTCTAATTCCGATTCTGGTTCCGATTTGCCATTTCCAATTTGCAGGCTAAGAGATTCCGTTCTCGAAGAATTACACAGCACAAAGGACCGTGTAAATTGCAATCTCGCCACACACACAAACACACACGCACACACATATATACGGGACACTCGGATACATGGTCCCACCTTGGACAATGTGTTTGTGGTCTGACCCATCCCATTCCCATTCCCGACCCCATCCTCTTCCTATTGATCTCCTTCGGTGTTTCCCCCACCCTACAGGACGAAAAGTGTTTGATTACAGTTTTGGTTTTTCGGTTTTCGGTTTTCGGTTACGGCCTTTCAATTTTGGCTTTGACTTTGGCCTAAAGTTGACTCGAGATGTAAGTGGTTTGCTCAACTTCAACGCCTTACCCGCACCACCCTCCCCACCGCGACTGTCTATCGTCCTTTGGCTCTTGTCAGCTGCCTCGCCTGCAGTAGGGGGGGACGGGGATGTGGATGAGGATGTGGATATAGATGCGAATGGAACTGAAATCAATAAGTGTGTGTGACATTTGTGTCACATTTATGTCGAAATTTTGTGGCATTAATGTGCTTTGGTTTATGGCCCTGGCCCTTGCCATAGTTCGTGTTCCTCTTCCTGTTCCTGATGTCGCCTGTTGTCGGCTGTGTGTGCGTGTGCTGGCCTCCCATAATGTCAGTATTTATTACAACAGCTCGACGGAATAGAGCACTGTTAATGGCCCCCAGAAAAAAGGCGACAGATAGAGACATTCTCATCTGTCGACGGACTCTGATTTCCTGCCAACACATGAAGACATAAAAACTTTCGGAAAATCATTACCGGCCAGTGGTCACTGAATGCGATTATGGGTTGCTCTTGTTTGTGCATAAATATGTACGGCAAGATGGAAATAATGATGAGAGAGAGAGCCGGCTAAGGGTGGGACAGGAGAATGGAATATGAGTATTTCAGCGTACAAATTGCTGTACCATCCAAGCCCTGTGGCATGTGCTCTGCTCCGATCCCCAGTCAGCATTTTCATTATTGGTTAGTGCAATCGTTTTATGGCTAACTTTACGCCTTGAGGTATGCGGAAAATACTTACGAGTAATTGAACGCTTTCGAATTGCCACCGGCCAACACGCTGGAGTCCTGGGCACCTGGGACTACGGTCCACAGTCCATGGTCCATGGCAATGCCTGACTCTGCCTTTGGCTTGCTTCGATTGGCTCTGCCTGCTGGCGGCTTTCAACTTGCCATACCAGCCATTCACTTTAATCGTTGTCAATGTCTGCGCCAACAGTTGGGGTAATCCCGTAAATATTTATGCGCAGTTTGGCTCCAAAAATGGATTGTGGGCGGCAGCGTTGGAGCGGCAGTGGAGGCAGCAGAGGCAGCAGCTGATGACATAACAAAGCCATAAATGGTTTTACTGGTAACTCAACTCGAAAACTGGTCTAGGGCAATCCTGGACAATCGATAACTGTCAGGAATGCCCATGAAAGAGCGAGAGAGGAGCCCAGAGCGAAGAGCGCAGCGGGACTGGGATAAGTCTTCACTGAATTTAAGGCTGATGTTGTGCTAACTTATTTGTAATCTTTTCTGCAGAGCACTTGAGCACTTGTTGGTGTTGTAAAACGAGCTTGGAAACTAGCTCTTAATCGACCAGACCAGATCAGATCGGAATGAGTGCCTTAGCTGCCTTAGATGGTCTTAGATTTGTGGAGCAAGACCTGCGTATACCGCTCACTGCAAGGAAGTTCACGGAATCATAGAATACAAATACTCCATCCGGTAAGTAAGAGACGGGGCGCGCTGTTGATCGACATTCCAGGGAACAGGCTGTGGGAGCAACAGCTTCCAGGCTCTCGGCTCCAGGGTCCAGACTGCCAGACTGCATTCCCTCTCTTGCCCTGTCGGGCTGTCGGTGGTGTCACCTGAGCGCATGTACGTGTGCGGCTGGCCATACGGCATTTGCGGACATTCTGTGTGGCCTTCTGGAATGCTGGATTGTGTCCACTGTCTGGCATTAAATAAAAAATAATGAAAAGTTGCATCTGTCCATGAAATGCTGTGTGGTGCGATAGGGTGAAGGGTGATGAGTGGGGCAAAAGGTAAAGTAACTCTTTAATGGAACATGAAAGCGATACACATGTTTGGCAATTAGACCTCGCCGCACAGGAGACACACAGGGAGGGACCTCACCCATGGAATGGGCATGGGCAGCAGACCTGTTCCAGCAGGCACTTATGCCTGTCAATAACTTCATTTCCGTTACAACGTGATTTAATTAACGATTACCCGTGTGCCTGTGCCTGTGCTTGGGCCTCCTCCTGTGGTTCCTCCTGCTTCTCCTTCTCATGTGCGTGCTCTGGCCCTGACTTCGCCTAGTGTTTTTTTTTTGAGTAACAATTAAGTGAGTTTCCTTGTCGGCCCTTTTTCCTTCGCCCTCTCTCTCTATCAGTAGACTCTGACCCTGCTTGTGTGCGTGCTTTGAACGTAACCGCATTATAATTGCAGGACGTGGCTGGTCAAGGCCCCATTTAGGTCTTGATCTGCGCCCACGCCCACGCCCACAGCCACTCGCCCCTGTACGCAGATTGGTCAGCTCGTTTCAGAGTGATCAGCCAACAAAATATGCTCTTGCAATCCATTTACCGCTCTGCTGCACTCTGAATGCCAGACACACACATATGAATTTTGCCACTCTGAAATCGCGAAATTCGGCAAATCCCCTTGCCGTGTCCGCAACCCTGTAAAAACAGCCTCATTGGAAGTAATCATAGGCGCATTATGGAGCGTAAACCTCGTGGCGGTAGCGCTGGCTGTGGCGCAGTGTAGGGTGCGCCAGTCCGTGAGGCAATCATTAATGCATTCAATGTGGTGGCTGCAGTGGCTATCCCGATGAAGCGCTGCTTAAGCACCTTAATGGGGGCTATTTTGCCACTGACCAGATTGCCACAAATACAGCTATAATATAGGGGTATTGTAGACCGCAAAGAGTTCCCTTTCAGCTCAAAAGAAATATAATTGCAGTTTCTATAGTTTTTTGTATAATTCTTTTGGTTTTTATTTTCTTTATACATATTTTAACTTCACAAAAAAAATATTTGTTTTCATTTAATTAAGTTTTGTCCGTAGTATTTTTTGGTTCATGCAGTTTGCATTTAAACAATTTTTTTGGTTTTCGTTTTGGTTTTTTAGTTTTGAAACATTTAGTTTGTTTGTTTTTTATTGCATGGAAAGTTTTTTTGTTTGTTCATTTTGTTTGGTTTTCTCATTTAAAATTTACACCAAAAAGATCAGCTATGTTTACAACTAGTACATACATATGTTGGGTATATATGTATGTGCATATACTCGTAATTATCAATTTTCAATTTGTAATTGTGTTTATAACGTGTTTATTTTTAACGCAGCTGTTTCGTTTCGCTCCAGTTTCGCTCGTCAAACTCAGTGAAAGTCTCTCTGGTCTGACTCTGACATCGGCTTCCACTGGTTCGGCCCTTTGAAGATTACTTTGGTCAGCGAACGAAGACTCTTGCACCGATCAATTGATAAAACTTTAAATTCACATTTTGGTTTGACTCTCGTTTGCTAAAAACGTTTTGCTCTTGCTTTTGCTCGTTTGATAACAATTCGGATTTTGATATACTTCTCTCCTCGCACTGGGCTCGGCGCCGGTCTCGGTGTCTGTCCATAGTTTCTGGAGCTGAGCAGCACTCTGTCCCCACTCTTGGACAAGTCAGAGCTGTGGGCTTGAAATGTTCGTTTATCGCTAATTTTAAATTTTTTCTTAGGCCTACGCTATTGTATGACATGTACTTTCTCTGTTTTTGTTTCTTTAATACAATATACATACATACACACATATATGTAGATGCAGATGTAAATGTACAAATACAGTTTTTACAGCAACAACTGAAAATTCAAGTATATTCTCTAAAACGAGATTTTTTGGTTTTGTTTGGTTTTGTATTTTTGCATTTTTGCATTTGGTTTTCGTTTACTTCCCATTTCAATGACTTTCTTGGCTTTGTTCAATACTTAATTTGGGTTAGTAAAATTTGATTTTAACAGCTTATAAATTAGGAAAAAAAGACACACACGCCCTCCAAGGAGCTTTTCTCTATACAATAACGTTTACATATTTCTTTCTATCTCTTTTACGATTCATCTAATTCAAGTTTCTTGGTTTTCACTTTAAAGACTTAGGCCTGGAAAATACTTGCAACTTGGTTGGCAATCCTCCAATTGTTTTTCTCATTTTTTTGTATTCGTTTCTTCTTTTGTTTGCCATTTATTTCCTTTCAATTTTGTTTTGTGGCTGTTGAAAATTTGACACATTATTTTTTGTTTTGAAATAGATTTTGAATTTAAGATTTATTGCTAATTCACACATAGACTAACACAGAAAAAGATTGAGAGCTAGATAGATAGAGAGATATCGAGAGAGAGTGAAAAGGAGAGAGAACTGTGTTGAGAGAGACTGATTTTGCCGTCAACTGAGAATTGTGGGCATGTGTCTCAAGAACACAAGATCTCAAGATTGGTGGCCTTGAGCTTGAAATCGAAATTGGGCTGGGCTTAGACGGGGCTTCGTTCTGGGGTGGGTACGGATTTTGAACGTGGTTACTGGTTACTGGGTACTGGTTACGTGGGTACGTGGGTGAGTATCGTATTGCGTATAGGTTTCATTTTTTCGGGTTCTATATTGTCGTGGATGGCGGGGATCAGATCAGATCGGATCCCGCTATTAGCTTACATATATGTATGTACATATGTAGTAGGAAACCAATGGTTGAAGGACATTACTTTGAATAACCATGGGAGTGTTTTTTCAGTGAGAGACCAGGATTCCAATTTGGGTTTTGGGTTGAGCTGAGTTTGCTATTACAGGTTGCTAACGGTTTGCTTAAGACTCCATTGATAACATTTATCTAAAAATAATATCATTTTGCGTACATACATGTGTACAGTACATATATCCCATTATGATATTGAACGCTTTGATTTCGACAGCAACATTTATTGTTAAAGAGCTTTTGGCCTTTTTTTGTTTTTGTTGTTGTATTTTGGACAAGTTTTATTGTTTTACAATTTGTATTCCGGTTGGTTTTTCATTTGTTAAGGTCTTTGTTCGATTTAGTTTTAGTTTTAGTTTGGAAAGCTTTCGAGTTGTTTCAGCTAAGGTACAATTTTGCTACAGGTTTTTCATCTACGTGGAATAGAGTTCATCGGTGTCTGTTCCGGTTTCTGTTCCTGTGTCTGTGTTTGTGTCTGTGTCTGTGTCAGTTTCTGTTTTAGTTTCAGTTTAAGTTGCTGTTAAGTTTACTCCTGGAAGACTACAGCTAAGTACACAGCTATATGTATTGTAAATATAGGGGTTTTAAAATGCAACAATTACTTTGAGTTTAGATTTAATATAGAGAAGGATTCCTTAGTAGGTTTAACTGCGAACTGCAAGCAAATGAAAAACCCTTTCCATTTCCATTTCCACGCTACATTGTACATATACTCGTACTATATACTCGTACTATATACTCGTATGTACATTGCGAATTAATTTCAAATACTTTTCCTCTTCTATTTCTAATAGTTTTCTTCTTTTTCGTTTGTTTGTTGTTGCTCTTGTGTGTGTTTGTGTTACTTAAATCTAGCCACAAAAAATTACACTTACACACCAATTCACTTGATAAATACTCGTCCGTATTGTTTGTAAACACGTCTACATGGATACATGGATATCGGCTACTCCTTTTTGGTTGTAGTTTTAGTTGCTGTTTGCCTTATGCACTGCTGCATTGTTACTTTACATCGCTGTTGTGGTCCAATTTCTGATTCAAAGATTTGTTTTTATTTGATTTGCTTTCAGCTTCCAATACTCTCTCTCTCTCACACACACACACACACACACACGTATGGCTTATGGCTTATGGACTGGAACATGTACACGAGATTTATGCACACAAATATATATGTGTATTTCTGTTGGTATATGTATACTGACAGGCTAGAAGACATTATTCATTCATTCATCATCGCCATCCATCCCCTAATCTGATCCCTCTAATTTGGTAATGGAAATACGTACATACCCACTATGCAAAGACAACAACCAAATGGAATAAATTCAACAATATGCTCGAGGGAACACTGTGTCCTCCTCCTCTAGGGGGTTTTTGTTTTTTTTTTTTTATCGTTATTTTGATTTAGACAGCACAAAGTTCACATTTAATCGTATTTATCTACACATTGATCTTTTTCTTTTTTGTATTGTATTTTAAGTAGAAAGTCAAAATGGTTTCAATTAAGTTTCAATTATGTCGAAATTAATTTATATATATTTCCTCTTTGCTAGTTCCTGTTTTTTGTTTTGTTTTATTTTCTCCTTCGTATAAATATAGTTTATCTGTCATTCATTTTTCTCAATATACTTTCTTCATCTTTTAATCATTAAGAGTAAGGTTTTAGTTTTAGTTTTCATTGTATAAAGCTTTCGTTTGGTATGCCATAGACATGTACATGGATAAATTTTCAATGGGCAATTTCTGAGGAAAGGGTTGGGGGTAGGGGCGTACTTACATGCAGAACAGGGGTTAAAACATTTGCCTTGCCTTTTCTTCAAATGTTGAACGAAACTGCTTGTGCCTTGTGCCTGGGGCCATCAGATGGTCAAGCAGCGCTGCAGCAGCAACTGCTTGCATGACGGTTATGGGTTTGGGGGAGGGGCGGCTAACCCATTAAATGCCACCGTGCTAATTATGCAGCCAATTGAGTTTGTTCATAGCTGTTGTTGTTGTTGTTGTTCTGACTGGACCGGCGATGTTGCAGTTGCAGTTGCAGTTATGGTTGCTGCTGCATAAACACATCCACACTCTAGACCATAATTGCATATTTATGGACATTGGGTAGTAGCTATGTATATTCATTTTTTTTCTGTATTTTTTTTTTGTGTAGTTTTCTGTCTTTCTATTTGTCAGAATCGCGTTGCATTTTCTCGTTGCGCATTTCATATCTTTTTTATGCAAATTTCTGCTTGTATGTGAATGCGTGGTTGATTATGAGTGTATGTGTGTGCGTGGGAGCGTGTGTAAATGGCCAGCAGCAATAAGCAGTAAGAGAAAGAGAATGAGAGGAAGAGAAAGAGAAAGAAAGAGAGAGAAAGAGAAATAAAGCAGATATTTTAATTGCCATACACGAATTTCAATTCCCATGCGTTTATATCCTTGTTTGTTTTGTCTTTGCTTGTCTGTATCTCTGTATCTGTGTGTGGGTTTGTGTGTGTGTGTTTGTGTATGTGTGTTTCCTTGTTGTGTCCAATGTGGCATAATGAAAACAACAACAACCAAAAGCATGTCAAGCAATTACAGTTAGCAACAAATAAGTTAACGCTTAGCAAACTTTGCCCATTCACATCGTCAATGTGCTTGCTCCTCGAAAAGAGTTGGCACACACGCCCACACAGACACACACCCATACATACAATACTTGTTAATAATACATACAGAGTGGAGTAGTATTTTGTGATGACAGGCGTAACATCCAATTAAACTTGCCCAAAACACAAGAATACAGAAGAAGAAAGTTGTCTAAAATACGAGCAAGGGCAAGGGTATAGGCAACACATATTATTTTTTCCCAAAGAGTTTCATTTCACATAACTTTAATCATTTCACGAGTATCCACATATGTACGGTAATGTATGTATGTATGTATCTGCTCCTGGTTGAGCGAAATTCTATTTAATTTGCATTTCAATGACAGCGATTTTTTCTGCTCTGCTGTCAAACGACGACCCGAAACGATATTTTATTTGCTGAAAGTGTCCTCCTCTGTTCTGTTCATTTAATCTGCATACTCGTTTCATTCAATAAGCAATAATAATATTACCACACACTTTTTCACAGTTCTGTAGGCTTTTTTATCGTGTGTGGGTTTTTCGATTAATTTCCATTTGACATTGAAAAGTGTGCTATGCAGAAATATAATTAAAGAATATCACATCACTTTTATTCGTGGAATTTCTTCTTTGAAGCGTGAATATTGTTGCATTTCGACAGCAGAAAAGAGCAGCACCTACATACATATATGAGGCAAAGTTTAATGCATTTTATCCGGATTGGTTCTCAGCTTCTTCCCACGAACCCACACTCACACATCTACATCCACAAACACAACCACACACACACTCCCAACTCCCAACTCCCACTCCCATTCATATAAGTTGGATTCTGCTTACGCCTAACATAGTTGTACGTAGTTTCTTGAGCAATAAAATCTCTTGCCTCGAGTTTTACTCACTCATCCTTAGAGTTTTGTATATTATATTATTATACACATATTATATAGTATTATTCTTCTGGTTTTGGTTTTGTTTTCTTCCATCACAGCTAACGTCAATTTTGTAACTCTAGGACATCTAACAACATTTATGTATATGAGAATATTATTTGGTGTAGGGAAAAAATAAATCAAAACATAACCAAATAAAAAGTTTACAAATTTTCCTTTTTCTCTTTTAAAATAAATTTATTTGGGTTTTTTCTGTTATGCAATTCATCAACCTATACATTATGTATATGTATAATTTCCATAGATATATCTATATTTAAGACTATAACACATTTGACAGTTTGCAACATCGATCAATGTACAATACATACATACACAGAGAGAATAACGAACTCTGAAAACTTAATTTAGCTAATTACAAAAAAAAACAATTAAATATGTAAGTATGTACTCGTAAATACAATTAAAATAGTAACGAAACAAATGGAAAACAAATTTAGCTTAAGCAAAAACACACATACATACACACAAATATACATTCGTATGCATAAAATATATAGGTACGTAGTACGTACGTACGCCCATATATTGTAAGTATATTGACGAGTATGTGTTTGGTATATGTATATTATTATTAATGTATATCTAGAAACGAACAACAACAACAACTCGACCGATTCAAAAGTTTAACTGAGAAATGTCGCAGAGAGAGCGTTTGGCATTGGGTCTCAGGGATCGTCGTGGACACGGATACTCACTGCACACAGATTAGCAGGAGACACCCTGTTTGGCCACCGTGTACCAAGTGCTGACCGTCACCAGCGACGGGGAGTCCGGCGTGTGCGGCAGCTGCTGCTCCTCTCCCTCCGCCTCGCCCTCTTCCGGCCCACCCACAATCACGTTCAATGGGGGCAAGGGCAGCTGAGCTACCTCTGCCCCTCCTCCGGCTGCCACTCCTGCCACTCTTGGCTGGACACGGGCTGGACTTCGAGGGTACTCTGTGCCTTCCTTGTGCTGCTGCTGACGTTGTCGGGATTTTCTTTTGCTCTTTTTTGACACAAACTGCTGCGGCACCTGCAGCTGCAGCTGCGATTGTGGCTGCGGCTGTAACTGCGACTGCGACTGCGGATGGTGAAAGTGCATGGGCTGCGGTGTGTGCAGGTCGCGACCCACCTGCGGCCCCACCTGCGGGCAGCGGAAGCGAATGGCCTGCTCGTTGGCCACGTTCAGCTCCGGCCATCGCGCCTGTTGATGCTGTTGCCGCTGATGCTGGTGTTGCCTCGTTTTTTGGTGAGTTGACTGGTGCTTCCTGCTCTTGCTCTTGCTGCGCTTGCGCGACTTGGACGTGGACTTGGAATGCGATCGGCATTGGCGCATTGGACGCTGCAGGACTTCCCACTGTGGACGTTGGCAGTGCCGGCAAATGGCCGTGCGACTTATGCCGTCGTCATCTTCATCATCATCATCATCATCAACATCATCGTCGTCGCTTTTGTCATACTCCTCATCATCGTATTCAGCTTCCTCTTCGTGGTGGTGGTGGTGGTGATGCTGTTGATGTTGTTGGTGGTGATGCATGTTGCAGTTCATCGTGCTGGCCGTTGCTGTGGCTGATGTTGTTGTGGTTGTGGTGCTGCTGCCGCTGCCACCGTCCATGTCAATGATGTGGCAGCCTATGGCTGCCGCTTGGTGTCTAGTGCTATGTTGTTGTTTTTGCTGTTGCTTGTTCTTCGTCTTGTGGTTTGACTTACGTTTCTCTGGCTCCTGTCGCTGCTGCTGCTGCTGGCTGCGACTGCGTCGCGGCCTTCGCACCGTGTACTCATCGCCCTTGTCGGTCGGATATGGTCAGAATGATGTATCGAACACGGACATGGATCTGGAAATGGCATCATCGTTGCGACAGGCCTCCAGGAACTCCTCAAGCGTCACAACACCATCGCGATTGATATCCATTTTCTGTGGAATAGAAGGGGGATTTCAAGTGTGAAGCGATATGCTAATATGCCAGTATCGCTACAGATATCTCTACACCTAGGACTACGAGGATGCAATGACAGGTTGGTGGGTGGACTGTGAATGATTTGTATCATCAATTTGGCTCTCTCCAAACATCACTTAAGTACAAGCAGTGCCGCGTGCGAATTTGCGCTGCTCAATTTATTTCGAATGCCATCCTTAAGCCCGACGGGCAACACGACCGCTAATGACAATGCGTGACTGGCAAGCCAAGTCGCCAGCCTCCCACTCCCCACGCTCTATGCGGCTGTGCTCTGGCCAGCAAATTGAAATAGACAATTTTCGGCATTTGCATAATGCAAAGCAAATAAGTTTCATGTTCGTGCACTCGTCCAGACACAAATTCAAATTGTATAATTAGCATAAATAATGGTTGGGAATTGTTTTAGATTTTGCCTGGAGGACCAGGGAAGAGCCAGAGGCAGGAGGCTTACCTGAAAGATTTGCTCCACCTTGCCCTTGATCTTCTCCTCCTCGGGACACTCGTCGGGCAGGCGGCCCATCAGCTCGTAAATGGCAGTCACAATGTCAGTCATTTCCTCCCTCGTAATGAAGCCATCACCATTGATGTCGTACAGCGAGAAGGTCCAGCGTAGTTTCTCCTCCACCGAGCCGCGCGACAGTATCGAAAGTCCTTGAACAAAGTCCTGTGACAACAACAAATAGAAAAAAGCTCGCTTAAATATACAACTGAAACAGAGAGAACCAAGAGGCGGGGCCCAAGCAGACCTGGAGACATGGGACACACAGAATTACAGGTATGAAAGAAATTGAAAATATGTTTTAAGAAATTGCTCGTAAACCGCCGACCATGAGCACGTAGCGTCTACCATATCAGCCTTGTCATGCCTCATTCCACCCCAGCCACACAACCGCCCCTCCGCCCAACCGCCCGTTCCCCTCATCTGTTTTTTTGCTGCTGCTGTTCCTGCTGCTGAAGTAGACATTTATTTGTATGCTTTTGTATGACAAATGTACCTAGATAAGAACTTGCGGTAGAATGGGCGAAACTTTTTACGACTAGGGGGAGTCTAGAACACCCTTCCCTCTCCGGCACAGTGTACTGTGCACTGGAGGTGTTGAGATATTTCGGGAGGCCACAGCCACAGCTGACATAGGACTGAGTCTTCTTCAGTTTGCATACACCGAATGGCAAGCCGGATGGGAGACGAGGTCTAGAGACCACTGGCAAAACGAGCCAGAAGCGCCAGAAGCAAACAGCAAATAGCTGGAACTGGGAGCTGGAAGCTGGTAGCTGGGAGCTGGGGCCAGAGGCATCATTTGTGTCTTGTTCTGGCCATTTGGGCAATTGCGACGTCCAACTAATTTATCAAACTGAAAATGGAATAGAACAAAAAACTGGCACGATGTAAGACGAAGTGCAAGAAACTTTCGACCATTCCGACGTAGACAAATGGCAGAGAGTATAAAAGTGCCACAACAAAGTTTCAAAATTGAAAATTCTGGAGGAGCATTAAAGAGCGGAAGGGAAGGAATGTGCGGTGGAAGTGGTGTTGAGTGATTAAGCGGATTTTGAGAATTTATCTCGGCCGGACCGGCAGTTTGGACATCAATGATTTTGAGATTGGGGATTGTACGAGTATTTAATGTGAATTGCTGGAATCGGAGGAATGGAACCGACAAAGTCGTTAGACAAAAAGCTCCTATAACTGAGGAAACAAATTAAAGCTGAGATTTTTTGAAATAATAATAAATACTTAAATGTTTTCTATAGACCAGTAGATATTTTATTCAAGTAAAAATGTTTCCTAAGGGGTATGGCCTATAAATACTCTTTGCCTTTAAAATATGATTAAAATAGAGAAATTGAATGCCAATAAAAATATGGGAAAATGTTAATGCCTGCTTTCGCGACACTTTCGCGAATTTACTTTGATATAAATGCAATGTTTCTTCGTTCAGATTTGTAAGTCTTAAGTGGGCAATAGAGTGTTGAAAAATATAGAGAATAGGTAGAGAAATACCCTTAATGTATTTCACTTCTTATTTTTAAGTTGTGGTGAACCAGCAGCCAGCAGCGTCTGCCATTTTGCACTTTCATGTGGCACTTTTGGTGGTACTCGTAAGTAATGATTCTGCACTGCTTTCAGCATTCATACGAGTAGATGCCGCAACTCCTGCTCTGTGCTCTTACTGCATTCCCCCTGTGTGGCCCCCTTTTTATTGTTCTTCTTCTCCAGTGCTATCGTTGCTCCCCTTTGGTATGACGCCTTCTCAATTGCTTTTATCTCACACACTTGAGCAATTTATCTTTTCTGCCAGCGTAAACAGGTCGCACACACTTTGCCTTCCCTCTTGGCATATTGGCCCAGCCCACAATTTCAAAATGGCCATGACAGCTTTGTGTGTGTTTGTTGGCTTTCCACTCATTGTTCTTGTTGTTAGCTAGTACTTCTGGTGTTGCTGTGTGCTGTGTGTGTGCTCTACTCCTGTTGGCAGTTTAATAAACGCGACTGTCATGCAAATCGCGCATAAAACACCTTGCAACAATATGTGAAACTTAATTGAAAAGCGGAAGTCTACTTAGTCCCAGACCGTCACATACAGAACTAGGGGTTTGCCTTTTGCCGGGCCGTTCTCCTGCCCCTTGCCACTGCCCCTGCCGCGAGTGGCATGCTTTATATCGAGTACGTGCCGTGTAGTCATTACAATTCTGAGGTCATTATTCAACGGCGAAAAATGGCGAGGCAGGCAAAAAGCCAAAGGCTCACACAGATAAGATGGGCCACCACGGGCCAGGGAGAGGACTTTCTTATTTGTGTGTGTGTCACTGTACATTCTGTTCCCTCTCTCTCTCTCTCTCTTTTCCAGTGATGGACTGCGGACGTGATTGTGCTCATTATTTGAAGTACGTGGGCTGGGCAGCGCCTTTTCACTCTCGTTCGTGTCACGATGTCCTCGCTGGCAAGGCTCCCTCTGCTTCGTTTTGTCTCTTGTGGAGCTCTGTCTGGTTCTATTGTTTGTCTTGGGCTTTGCGTTTATCTGCCTCGCTTTTTTCGTGGTGTGGCGGTACACACTTGTCGTGTGTCTTCTCTCTGCTGTGGGTATCCAGCTCCTCCTAGTCGCTGCTACAGGATACCCCCCTGCATGACAAAGTTAGCGTTAAAATCGCCATAATTCATCGTTTCAATGGCATTGTGTGCTTTCTCCAACACCAGAGTCCCGCACCCTGCAACACATTCCCCTCATGCTGGGGCTGTTTGAAGCCGGAAGTGGAGTTCATGTTCGGACATTGCAGGGGCAGTCAGAACAGTGAATAAAGTGTAGAAAAATTATTTGCAATTTGCATGCGCCCTAGGGGTACTGGTGGGGGGCAGACGACAGTCAAACAATGGGGCGATCGAGTGGGAGAGAAGATGGGAAAGTGGGAAAGAGAGAGGGTGGTGGGCAGGGACCCTACTTCCCTCCTATTCACAATCTGCAGAAATTTATTCGGTTTTTCTTTTTTTGCTTTGTCTTTGCTGGAATAGAAATGTTGACAATGACAAGCGACAGCAGAGAAACACGCGAATCTAGTGGCAACTATAGCTCTGTCCCCTGTGGACTATAAACTATCCTTCCCCCCCACACTCTGCAATTTTCAATCTCGAGACATTTTCCTTGATTTTTGATTTTGGCGCATTATTTTTTTTCGAGGTTTTCCTCTTGCTTTGGCTTTGGCTTTGGGTGCTGCCATCCGCAGTGTTGCCCGCCAGCAATGAAATGAACGAAGAAAATGAACGAAAAAACTGCCAACAGCAATGAAAGGAAAGAAAGGAAATTCGTGCAAAGAAAAGCTGTGGAAAATGCAGCGGATGCTGCCATTAAATGTGTCACATTTTTCGGTGGCAACTAACTTTGGTTTTTGGTTGATGTTTTCTTTTATTTATGATTAATTTTGCAGGCGAGCTTTTTGAACTGCGATTAAATAAAGAATGGGAGGAATGTTACAACTATTTGTTCTATTTATATTTAAATAATAAAGTTCCATAATCACAGTCAAGACACAGTTTAATTCTGCGTCTGCGTTGATATAAAGATGTAATTGCTCTTCTGTTTTAAATTGTAATTTAATATTTGCTGTATTTTCATTTGCCATCTACTTCTATTGGTACTATTTTTTTGTAGTAATTATAATTAATAAAATTTCTTGTAATACATACTCGTATGTAAATGCACTTCCTTTCTATTATCGTTGATTTAGGGGATAATAACTTGTTTTACTCCTCATTCCTTTTCCACCAACCCGATTCTAATTATTTCTTTTACTTCCTCGAACGTTTAACTATTCTTACGTTGGTTTCACTGCTGCGTAAACTCCATTTTCTTCTCGTTATACATCTCCGCAGACTTCTAATTATACAGCTACCCAAAACTTCTGCCTTCCCTCCCAATAACTTCGACTCCTTTCTGAAGCCGAAAATGTACCGAAAGCCCCCCTTTGCAAAGGAGGCGCCACGGAGAGGTTCGGTTCCGTTTTGATGACTTAGTGGGCGACTAGGCGGCTGAGGGTGAGTGAGTGTCTGGGTCTGAGTCTGCGTCTGGGTCTGGGTCTGGTGTCTCCACCATCTCGAGGAGCCTGGCCCGGTTGTGTGCTGTGGTACTTATTACAACTTTTATGATCCGGCAGTTAATAGAGCGCTCAAACATCTATGTATCTGGGAGAGCAATGGACTTCAGTTGGGGCTTTTTGTTCACTGCCGTTTTGCTGCTGTCACTAATAAACCGTAACTAAATGCGATTACCCGGGACGAGGAGAAGAAGTTGGCATGGCTGTTGCTTTCTTTGCAGCATTTTGCAGCATCATTTGGCGCCACTCTGCCACTCCATAGCGGCCCATCCCCGCCCGCTCATCCTGCACCCACCCAGGGTGGCAGCCAAATCAGCTTCATTTAGAGACGACTCACGATGCCACACACAACTTTTGCTTCGAGCCCAGCGGACTCTCCACGCCGAACTCGCCTTAGACTTAGACTCGACTCGACTCAGCTGTCAGCCATATTTTATACTTAAAATGTCTAAAGTAATTTCATTGTACTTAAGTCCAGTTCTCCTACTGCTTCTTCGGGTGGGGGATGGTATGGGATGCTGCTCTCCCACTCGCCGCTCGGGTGGTGGTGGTGACCTCAAGAATTTCTGTTTGCGCCTCATCATGGTCGGAGAGAGCAGCGCCGAGTGAATTAAATTGAATTGAATTGTTCAACTCGAAGTACTCGAACTGTACGCATTTGCCTTGCCATTGAGTGGCAGGATTAATTATGGATAACGATGGCACATTCGACTGATAAACTGCAGTGATGACTGCCAGCTGTCGACTCTGCACCCCCGCCCGGACACGGACACGGACACGGACCCCGACTCGGACTCGGACTCAGTGTCCGCTCAATTATGTAGTTAGACACAAATTTAGCCCAGCTTTCAGTGTCCCTGAATGAGATATATGCATGTGGCATTGCTGCGAGCACACACATGCACAATGCCATTAGGTTGATATTTGCTTTGTTTTGGTTCGACCCGATTCGATTCGATTTAATTGCAAATGGGCTCCGGGTTCTGCTCTGTAGAAGTAAGTGCCACAATTTGTTTTGTATGTAAGTTGATTTCTAAGACAATTTCTCAATTTCCTTCACTCTGCTCTGCTCTGCTCGCTCCCTCAGTCCAATCTAAATCGCAATTTCGCCCCCGGAACACATGAAAGTCCATTAGTTTGACTCCTTGCAGACCTACCGCAAGGATATTGTGTCTCGGCAGTCAAAGACGAGGGACGAGGCACAAGGGACGGAAATGAGCTGCTCAAATGTTTCCCATTGCATTCTCTTGTGTCTCTTCGTTTTAGAATTTTATATGGCTTAGAGGACATTGTTATTATCAGGTTTAGGGGGTGGGCTGGCTTGTTTGTGGAATTATTTTGCTGCTACTGTTGATATGAAATATCCATCATTAAAGAATTATTTGTACAATATGATTTTGTCCTTTGCATATTTGTCGTCATCACATTCATCCCATCTGTGCAAGAGCTGTGCGCGTATAGTATTTATAGCTAGAACTCACCTCAAAGCTGACGATACCGCTGCGATCCTGATCCAGTGTATTAAATACATAATGTGCGTATAGGGTTGGGTTGGCTGTTGTTAAGTGTCGTTTCGTTGTTGGATGTCGTCGTAGATTGGATGTTGTTGTGGTTCGTTCAATGGAAAGCAAAAGAAAAATAGAGCGTTAAATGTGAGAGTTCCATTCGATGGCTGGCGAGACAAATTAGGTCTCAGCTGAAGCATTTAACTTGATTTGCTTTGGTAACATTATCCAATCAACTCTATACACACACACATCTATAATTTAAAATGCACCACAAGCTACCAACTACAGGAAGCTATAGAATAAATAGTTCGATAGTTGGGGCCAGCATAAAGATATGAATGGGAGGGATTTTGGGTCGAAACTTTTATGTGGGTCGTCGTCTGCGTCTTGGCAACAAAAACTTTTCGCTTTTCCTTTCAGTTTTGTCAAGCATAAAAGTTTTTCCATGTTTTTCGTTGAGTCGTTCCTGTTTATCACAGGAAAAGTCAACATTTTTTGGCCAAAAGTTTCAATGGAAGCTGGCGCTGGCGCTGAGGTTGTGGCAGAGGCAGAGGCTGGGGGCGTTGGGAAAACAGTTCGCAGCTAATTATGCGAGTGTCTCTTGTGGCTGCTGATAAGCTCAGGCACTGCCCCTGCTGTGCTCTGGTGAACATTTGAACATTTTCAATTCCCCTTGCGGCTGCTGCCACAGACAAAAAGTGTTGCCTACTTATGGGGGCTCAACGAGTTCTTCTGCTGGGAGAGCGTTGTCTGACCCTGTTATCTGTTTCTGTCCCTGACTCTGACTCTTGGTGTGTGCCGAGAGCACTTGGCGCACTGCACTCACTCCAGCACCTTCTCCTCTCCATGCGGAAACAGAGTTCTGGAAAAAATTTCTTTATCTGGCCATCACATAATGTTTTGATTATTTCATTCCCCCTGCTCGCACTAGCCTGCTCTTGCCGTAATTTAACGATTCGCGTTTATGTTTATGGCTCTTGCTGTTTTTTTTATGCTTTGGAAGCTGCTGATGCTGAAGTTTTTGTCGGTTTATGCGCTTGCGATGTTTACACCTCCTTGCCGGGCCAAAGACGTCAGTTCATAAAGTCACATCAAATGTCATTCAGGGGCGAGCGGGGCACAAAGGGCAAAAGCAAGAGCAAAAGCAAGAGCAAGAAATTCCCTTTTAGTGCCTTTTAAAAGTGAGAGACTATAAAACGAGTACCCGAATATCCCATATCCGAATGCTACTGTGTACCAGGGCTGCAATTCGATAAATTCTAAAGGGAGAGTCCCGAAAGTATTCACAGGAATGCAATGCATGAAATGCATGCATAACTAATGACTGACTTTTATTTGATAATAGAATATTCTGAATCTATTTGATGGCACCCTTCAGCAAGTACTTAATTCATTAAATAATTCATATAACCAACTGAATGATTGAATGCCAGTCCGTAGCTGATCTTATTGTCTATACCCTTCTTCCATCGAAATCTCATGCCCAATGTCTCGTATCCAACCCCATTTGAAATGCTTTCAGAGCATACTGGCTGCCTTAAAGCGGCAAAACGTACTGTACTGTGCTTGTGCTGTATATACGAGCAAGCACGGGGGAGTGTATAAATTTATTTGTCAAAATTTATTGTAGCCGTTTGATGCCTAATGTGTTTTTATGACGCATGACGCAGAGTGGCACGCCCACACCACGCACAAAGCTCCCAACCGCGGGTGAGTTGTGAGTTGTGAGTGGGGAGCGGGGAGCGGGTGTGGCTGCAAGGTCAAAGCTCAATGCCAAAAGATGGCATCTGCTCCCAGCCTCGCTCCAAAAGGAAATCATTCTTCCGCCGGTCTCGCGCAGTTTGCCATCTTCTTGGTCGCTCCCGCTCGTCGCTCGTTCGCAAACAAATCAAAAATGACTGCAAATGTGCCATGTAAAAATTGTTATAAAATTTGCGCAGAAATTTGCCAAAAAGAAGCGGAGTGCGAGCGCGAGTCTGGCAAAAAACAAAGCGACAAAGCGCTGGGGAGTGGGATGTAGCCAGAGCCGGAGTCGGAGCTGAAGCTGAAGCTGGAACAGGGACCAAAAGTGATAAATCACCAACTTTGATGATGCTTTTTTTTTGTTGTTTGTTTTGCTTCTGTTTTGCCTCTGTTGGGGCTGCCAACTCGTATTAGGATCTGGCAGCGTGTGTGTGTTTGGTGGTGCGGTGCGGTGGCGGGCAGAGAGCAGCTTATCAAAATAAAAAATGATTTCATTATTTATTTTTCATCAGATAACGGGCAGACATGATGAAGAATAAGAATAATCAGCGGGGGGCTGGCGGCCATGAAGAGGGTTTACAGAGTAAGAAGAGAAGCAAAGGGGCAGAGGAGCGGTGGAAGGGGAAAAAGGACGTTAGTCTCGTGTTTACTTGGTATTTCTTATTTCTGTTTCCGGCTGTCGATACTCTCCAATCTCCACTCTCCATCCCGGCGTCCCACTTCCAGGGCCATCACAGATTCGCCCCCACATTTCTGGCTGTGCCCGCCCATTGTTGTGGCGGAGCAGTCAAATAGGGTTATTATAATAATTCAGTGGCTCGAACATGTGTAGCAATAACTTTTCCACTTATACATCGCATGCTGGCAAGGGCTTGGAGCAGTACAAAAAATCTGTCATAAATAGGATTTATGCTGCTCGTTCTCATCTGGCCATGCACTCGCGAGGTGAGCAGGAATTTGCTTCAGCAATTTGTAGCAATCTCAAAGTAATCATTCCGAAATTATAAACAATGTACAGTGCAGGCATAAGTACATATATGGCAGCTTCATTCAAAGCAAGATATAATGTTTGCATTGGCTTGGCTTGGAATTTAATCAGCTATCAGTTATCACTTATCATTTTAGAGTATTGAGCCAGAGATTTGCTTCTCGAGAGTACTCGTTAATGGTGTGTCACAGTTTCGGATGACATTCCATTTATCTTTCTTTTATTTTCACTGTCAAAATACAATTAATGCGGCTCTAAGAATGTGTAGATTTTTGAGCGGTATCATCTGTTTTATTTGTTATTTCACTTTGTTTCTGCAAGTGCTGCACTTCAAATAAAGTTTAGCTTTAGCTTCTGGATCTCTTGTGTCCATTCGATTGATACTCGAATTTCTCGTTCCCCACGGATTGCCACAGCTAATTCAAGAGTTCCCGTGGCTGCACTGTTGTGGAACTCGCCCTGCCCTTCTCGCAAAATGTAATGAATCAGCAATTCAGTTAGTTACTGGCCGGCAAAAGAATTTCGACTCTTTCACCCGGTGGTCTCATCCTCAGTTGCCTTTGCAGTTGTAAATGTAAATTGTGCTGAGGGGAAGGAAAAAAATGGGAAAAATTTCACTTGTTGTGCAAACGAGGTCAAGTGGGTGGCTTGGTTGGCACTCCCCCTTCCTGCTCTTCCTTGGCTGCCCCTCCTTGCCACTACTTGCTCCACCCCTTTCCCCTTAGCCCTGCTGTCCCGCAGCAGACCGCGACTTGTGAAACATGATTTCGCTTTTTATGCTTTTTTGCTAATTTGCTTTCTGCATTTCATATTTTTCAAGCCAAGGGCCAGGCCAGGGCAGCCGTCCAAACAAAGAGTCGCCTCTTTGCCTTTCTGTATGCTCGTATAACCAGCATCCTTCTCCTTCTCCTTCTACTCCTCCTCATCATCATCATCATCACTCTCGGTATGATCATCTGCAGCAACTCTTTGGGGTCAGTGCCGGCTGCCCAAGGGCCATACATTTTTATCAATGGCATTTGCCTTGAGTTGACTTTTGGCCAGCTCGAAGCTCGAAGCTCGAATCTCGAATAGGGACAGCACACACAGCGGAGCAGGGGAGGTCTGGAGTGGGAATAGGAATGGATCCGGGCGGTAGGGGCGGGTCTGCAGTCAATTGGCCTTTGTTTTGGAGCTAATCATAACTAAGGCAGAGGGAGCACAAATATCATTTTCATTTGAATGCACTGCCCCCCCGAATGTTCTGCCCCCTCTGCCAACAAAGTGCGTAACGGTTCAAACGATTAAGGCTAAGTGGAACTTATGGAATGGAGGAATGCCACGTGTGGCAGGATAACTGCACTGCCAGTGCACATCGATTGCTGCTATAATTGGAACATATGGAATGCACTGAAGAGATGGACACTCGATTGCTTTAATTGGATCGTGTGGAGTGGAGTCGGAGAAACGTTTGCCAGGAAAATGGAAAATGGAACAGGAAAAGGTGAATGGATGTGCGCGTATAAATTTCGTAAATGGAATAGCATGCGAAGGACAGCAAAGTCACGATTACGCAGAGGAGTAAATGGAATGGTAAGAAGAAACACTTCTGGAACGATGAAGGGGAAGCGGAAGTGGGAAGAGGGTGCACCAGAACGAATCTAGGCAACGGAATGAATGAATCCCGAATCGAAGAACCAAAGCTGTGGGCAGCACAGCCTCACATATGATTTTAGAAGTTAAATCTATTTGAACTACTTAGCAAAGGAAATTCGTACAATAATGGCCATGTATTCAAGAACATAACTAGAACAGAGAATATACTCTAACAATATGGGTGATTGGCTGCTCTGTTTTGGGTACAAAATGTGAATGCCAACAAACATCAAAATTGGTTGCGTAAGCCATTCATGTTAATATATTTAAGAGCAACGTTCATGTAATAGCATGCTTTGGTATGTATGCAAATCATTGCTAGTTCAAGCCAGAAACATTAACGAAACAAAGTATACTGTACCGCACGAACCTCCCTGTGGAAAAAACTGCGAGTAGATCACTTTGAAGGTGTCCTCCTTGACGACGCCCGTGGGGCACTCAGCCTTAAAGCCGCGATAAATTCGTTTGATCTCGTCCTCCGTGAAGCGGGTCGCCCGACTCAATGCGCTCAGCGAGTCCGGTCTGTAGCGTGCTGGCGTCTCGAATTCCTCCAATTCCGAATCTGCAAAGGAGGTACAAATGAAGGGAGAAGTTGGTCAGAGAGTCCTTTCACAGAGAGGGGCGAGGCCTCTTCTGGCTTGATACCTTGATACCAGTAAGATGGATACTAAAAGCCCGTTACTATTTGTTCTCCTTTTAAGAATCCACAAATATTTATCTGTGGGCCCAAAAGCGTTTCTACAAGAAGCTGTTCAGCTCTTAGCCAAGTTTCTGATTCGTTATGAAAGTATACTGAGGATACTCCAACAGTCCGAACAATTTAAAATTTTTTAAATTCAACTTTCTGATTCAGGGCGAATCCACATAAAGGGGACAGAGTAAATATACTTTCGTCATTTGCCTTTTGGGCATGTTCTAGTCAAGTTGGCTCCCTCCATACGCTACCCACACTCCCCTCCAACGCACCAACCTACATTCCTCTCTCTCCCACCAACCCGTGCAACGACACACGCGATTTTGATCTGTTGAGCCGCTCGATGTGTGTTGAATTGACTTGCAAGTTGCCTTAAGTATCTTGTAGTACTTTGCCTGTCGAAAGTTTGCGCCTCTTGTTCGAGTCTGCTTTGTGGTTCGTGGTTAAGGATGGGCTCTAGGGGCTGTTGGGACTGTTGGGACTGTTGGGGCTGTAGGGGAGGGCTCTAGGTTCTGGTCTGGTTGTGGGGTTAGGGTTGGTGTTGTGGTTGTGGTTGCGGGTGGTGGTGGTGGTATCCTCAAAAAGGTAAATGGTGCTTGACTGTTACTTTTTGGGCCTTTGCTGGCGTCGGTTTCTTTCAAAAGGCGAGAAAAAAAGTTCTTTGTAGCTGAGGCACCTCAATTTTAGTTAATTAAAAGTTTTACCCCTACACACACGCGCCCACATTTAACCCTCACACACACACACACACACATCTCGAAGCGCCCACACAGATTCACGGACAGAGAATGCAGCCGGCAACAGAGAGTCGTGCTGCTTTTTGGGTGAGCGTCACGGGGCTCACACGCTTGACAAATGGCTGCTTAAAAATGCATGAAAATATGGGAGAAGCAACTGAGAACACATAGGAAGACAAAGAGAGAGAAAGATAAAGAGAGAGTGTGGATAGGTGGGGGTGAAGGAGAAGGATATGGACTGAGGGGAGGCCCACTGCGGCACTGCAAAAAGGTAAGCGGGCAAAAACAGCCTGCCACTGAGGAACAGTGGGAGAAATAGGGAGAGAACGTGAGAATTGGAGAGTTAGAAAGCGAGATATACAGAGAAGAGAGGCACATAAAAGTGAGGCAGAAAGAGAAGGGGTGAGTAGTGAGTAGAGAATTTGTGGCAAAGTTGGGGAAGTGAGGGAAACAGAGTAGACAGCCTGCAATTGTCGTTGCCTTTGGCGTTACATTTTAATTTGCTTGCTGGCTTATCCCACACACTCAGACACACATATGGAAACCAAACGCACACGTAGAAATGCACTCTTCGCTTCTGCATTTTCATTTTGAGCCAAAAGTGGAGAATAAAATACCAAAAACTGACGTAGAAAAAGGGCCGAACAGCACATGCCCCGCAGTCATACATTTTCATCTCATCTAAATTTATTTTTATACCCGGTGCGCGAAGAGTTTAGGGATATATTAGAAGTCGAAGGGGATGTGTGCTACACACAGAAAGAAACGTTTCCAACGCCTAAGAAAATAGATAAATATTTACATGTATATATTCTTGATAAGCATCAATAGCCAAGTCAATATAGCCCTGTCTGTCCGTCTATCTGTCTTGTTTGACGCATTGATTTCAGAGACAAAAGGAGCCAGAGCAACCAAATTTTGTATACAGACATCTGTGCTGTCGCACTGTTACAAGTTTTTTTAAATTGAACCCTGCCACTTTCTGCCATCACAAAAGTCGAAAATCCGTGGTACAATTTTGAAGATAAGAGAAAAGCGAAAGAGCAGCAACATAAAGAATGACCTTATCTACCAGTTTGCCAAATCTGGTTCCTATTGTATTATTATTATTGCCAGAATAAGGAAATTAATTTTCAGCTACAAATAAAATATTTTATGATTCGCCATAAATCATTAGCTGACATATATACGGACTGAATAACAGGTACAAAAGTAGAGCCGCGGCCACTGCACTATGGGAACTTTGACCACTTTTTCTGGCCAAAACTCATTTTTCGAAAGTAATTAAAATAATATATTTGTTGACCTGATATATCCGAATAACATTGCTCTTTAATGTTATGCAAAAATAAAGTTAACAGCACGCGCCACTGATAAATTAACAGCTGTTAAAGTCAGCTGTTTGCTATCGATAGGCGAATGTTGGTGGAAAAATTTGTTTTTTCGTCTTATAAAAAGTGCTAAAAAGTTATAAATTCATTAATTATTTGATTTCTTTACAATGGGTTCGGTTCAGACAGGTATGTAATATATGTTTATGTGTTTGAACTGTTAAAATTGTGCTCATAATTATGTTTAATGACTCATTTTTTAACAAGTCTAAGCTGAAGCTGCAAGGTGCTCAGGTCATTTTTATAGATGCATTTATCATCTTTTCGGAATGTCAAAGTTTATTAAAACCAAATGTAAGATACTTGAGTAATGTGCAAAATAAATGAGCTACCTCTGAAAAAAGTATTACAAACGAGAAGGAACGTGTGAGTCGCTTCTGGGGACGCGACTCTACTTATACCCGTACTCAGTCAGTATATACATTTTTGAGCATAATTTTTTAGAATTTTAGAATTAAAAAAAAATTTTTACATTTTACATTTTTTTGCTACATTTGCTATCTACATCTACATCTACAATGTATATTCTACATCTAACATGTAGATTATAGATGTACCATTCATATTCTACATCTCCTCCGCTAGGGGTTGCTCGCGCACTGAACGCGGCAGAGTGTGCGAGCGAGAAAGAGATAGAGTATCGTTTCTCTTGCGGGAGGGGGCGGGGGAAACAACTGAAAATTAATTTCTTCATTCTGGCTATGATTATGATCCGATCTGATTCAGATTCGGCAATCTGGTAGATATGGGCATTCTCTACGATACTGCGTTTTTAGTTTTATCGTATCTTTAAAAATGTGCCTGCCACAGATTTTCGTCCTTTGTGGGGGCGGAAGGGGGCGGAGCGAAATTTTGAAATACACTTGTAGCAGTGTGATATCACATGAGTCTAGAAACCAAATTTGGTTGCCCTAGCTTTTATAGTCTCTGAGATCCAGGCGTCAAACAAGACGGACAGACGGACAGACAGACAGAGACTCGGCTATTGATGCTGATCAAGAATATATATACTTTATGGGGTCGGAAAATTTTCCTTCTCTGTGTTACACACATCCACTTTTAGCACAAATCTAATATACCCCTTAACTCTTTTTTGAGTACGGGTATAAAAATACCAAAAAAGTTTGATTTTGTCGAGTAGTGATATTGACCGATATCCTTGGTTGTCAATGAATGTGACAGTTCAAAAAATCCTAGTGCATTCAAGCGATATAAAAGAAAACAAGATTCTGTGGGGGTATTTTGCAGTAGAGGGTGCCAAGTTTCAAAATAAAATTTTTTAAATTTTAGATTTAAAATGAGGCCGAAAAGAAAATTTCACGGATGGGTTCGTACTTCAGATACTATTATCTCATCTGTTAACTTTGATAGCAGCATAAAAATGCAAAAAATAGTCCCTTCCAACTCAAGTGTTCCGTCTTTTATCAAGCGAGTTCAATCGTTCAGAGATCCACCGGAGCAGATTAGTTCCGATTAGCCGGCTGAAGATCAACACGAATTCTCGTGGATAATGGAGCTCGAAAACGAACTCCATGAGGATTAACAAAAGGTGTGAAAGGAAACCTATTACTTACAATAACATTGTGTTTCTTTTATATTTCTGGTCTTCTGATTAAAATTTTTTGCGAAAAAGCTACCAGAAATAATAATTTTCACTTTTTTAAAATTGTTTTTAAGGCGTGCCACGCCCTCTGGAATAAAATAAAATGTTCTCAACATGTTCCCAAAAAAAATTAACTTTTTGCCTCTTGAGCAAAAACAAAAAATGTGATTTCCTTATAAAAAAAAGGAGTATCAAAAAACTAAGTCAAAAAATATCGTTTCGTTTGGAAGTTATTAATTATTGCCAAAAAAAAGTGGTCAAAGTTCCCATAGTGCACTGCAGCAATTTTTTTTAGAAAAATTTATTTGCGTATTATTAAATTTTATTAAGTTTTGTATGCCTACTTTAATTTGTCTTTCAATTTCTTTGAAGTATTGAGTATATAATATATTAAATTTCAAACTAATATCTAGCCAAGCGCCAAAGTTATGAGCTTTAAAACTTATTTTGAGAAAATTGCTTCTGATAATGCTTCTGGTTCTGGTTGCTTCGGCTCATACCCTATTAATATGGAACCAATATGGAACTCAGTCTTGATTGTACATCAGTGTAACTCAGTGAATAAAATGTACACCACATTCTGTTCCACCCTCTGGGCGCTTGGGAAACACATTAAAAATAAATGGCTGAGCAGTGTTGGCCAACATAAATCCAAAGAAGAGCGTAGTTTAAGTTTGGCAGCAAGAAAGCTTCCACAATTATATCCGATGGGCAGGCAATGAAAGAATACGACATTATTTTGATTTTATGTGATTGTGGAAATCATAGACGATCTAGTGATCTACAAGACCCAGGTCAGGTTCGACTGACTGTCGTTGAATTTACTTTACAACGAAAATGGGGATGCCGACAATCAGCCCTCCTGCAGTGTGAACTGCCAAGCGACGCCAGCACGCTTCGTGATCAAAAAGTGGAACGCCGTAGCCCAGTGGTCCTATGACGTACCGGTGGACTGATGTTACATCTGCCGCAACTTGCTCATGGCACTTTGCATAGAATGCCAGGCGGAGCCTGACAGTAGCTCGTCTAAGGAATGCAGCGTGGCCTGGGGGCATGCAATCATGCCTTTCACTCTCACTGCATTACGAGATGGGCCACGCTGCGCTCCGTCTGTCCGCTAGACAATCGCGAGTGGGAGCCAACTAAATACGGACGCTAACCCACTGTATGGAGCCGGGACATTTTTGCACTCGATACATGACAAAATCCACCAAAACTAAAAGATCTGCTCTTTCCAACCTACCAAAATCCCCCTACCGCATACATATAAAATATATTTTAATGGATACATAAAGGCTAAGCTTGCATATGTGTATACTTATTGGTACGTATTGGAAAGGACCCACGCACCGACTCGTTTATTGTGTTTTTTCGTACCGAAAGAATTTTCGGGTAGTACCTTCGTAGCAGAAAAACCCAGAGGCATTTAAATCAAAGTGGAAATAATGTATAGGAAATGCATAGTAGAAGTATGATAAGAAAAATGGTGAACTGGGAATTTTGAGCACAAAAATAATGACACAAACCTTATGTGCTAGAGAAAAAACTTAGAAATTATCTGACAAACCAGGAACCCAATTAAGTCAAATTATAAGAAAGTTGTAGGTCTGAAAATTAATTTATTTTCTTTTCATTCTCCCTCACGCTCGCCACTTCATTAAACTAACTTTGTTCAACCTAATTTTTTCCTCTTTCGTTGTCTGCACTTCATTTTCAGGATAATCCCGTTTACCTTGGGCTAAGAAGCTTCTTTATCTTTCTGTCTATTTTCTCTTGGTTGCTTTCTCTCTCGCTTTCCATTGCCCGTGTCTGTATGTTTCTCTTTGACACACACTTTGTCTGTTTATGGTTTCCATTTTATTTTTGTTCCCATTTTCATATTTTTTCCTCGTTACACTCGAGTGGATTTGCATTCGCATTCTTCAGTCGCACTCGCAGTACTCTGGCTGTCTTCTGTGTGCTTGTGTGTCGTGTTCGGGGCTGAGTTTTATGTCTCTCTGGCATCTTTTGCATCATCTACTCGTAGCTCACATTGTGAGCAAAATGTTGACGAAATGCATTAATTCTAATATATATTCATGTGCAGTTGGCACTTTCTTTCGGCTTTGTTTGGCTTTAATTTACCAAAAGTTTTTCATTCAATTTTACTTGCTCATCTTCTGCCTTGCTCCCCTTGGCCAGCGACCATTTCACCCCATGGTCACAATTGTTTTTTGGTGCTTTATTATCAGCTGCTGCTGCTGCTGCCGCCAGCGCGCTGGCAGGGGCAACGACAAGAGCACACAAAATATTCCCCTAAATGTCTAAATTATTTGTGACACAAACAAAGTTGTTGTTGTTCGGGCTGCGACAGCTGCCGCTGCTGGTGAAAAATACCAAAAGGAGCCACCAGCTGCCCCCAAATGCAGACAAGCACTTTTTTCCCAATTGCTTTCACAGAGGTGTGTGGTGCGCCTGCAAGCAGTGCATATGTGTATGTATGTCAGTCCTGTAGCTGAGGGCGTTAATCCTCACCAAGTGATCGTATACTCTTTTATATACTTATTTTATTTGATCGTCAGAGAGCAATCCTGTTTTAATATTCTTACTAGAATGCCATGCAGATTTCGATTGATTGCAGAGGTACTTTTCAGAGTTCTCTACAGATCATATATATCACATATATTTCCTTAGATGCTGGTCTGCCACCCGCTGAGGTTAAGGTGTGAAGGTGTGTCAATCCCTCTCAGTTCGCTGCTGCTGATGCGAGAACTGCTGCCGGGGAGTGGTGTGGGGTCTGTTCGGATCTGGTCTGGCAATTGGCAAACATAACAATAAACAACAGGATGGCAGTGGAATGGCATTTTGCGGTTAAACGGGGGCAAGTGGGTGGTGGGGCGTGAACAGCGGCTGATTGGGTGACATTCTCGGCTGAAGAGTCACCGGAGAGAGGCATTCCCGGATTGCCATTGTTGCCAGTATAATTTCAGATAAAGCACAAAGCACACGGCCGCACAGATGCAGTTACAATTGGTATGCCAGAGCCCCCCTGCACCCTTACCGCCCTCCGTCCGCCTTCAATTCGCTATCCCTGACCCCGCCTCACCAACCCTACCCCGCATTGCATGAGCTCGCATAATAAGTTCCTGTTTATCTCGGCTCGGTTTGTGTTTGTTTGCCCAACGTTGGCTGCAGTGCTCTTCGTCATACCTCCCCTCTGTTCCCCCCTGCCTCTTTCGCCTTCTCCTTCTCTGTTGCTGAATATATATGTGTTTGGGTGTATGTGTGTGGCTGTGCAGGTGTCATGTTTCCGTTTCCGCTGCAACAGCAGCGGCAGCGCCAGCAGCAGCCGCCAGTCAAGTGCAAATATTTTTGCATGCTGCACCTCACACACAGAAAGAAAAACCACAACAGACTCCTCCAACAGCCCACCTTTTGGGCGATGGGTGGTAGTGGCATTGGATTTTATTAGGTCTGACTGGAACTGGAACTGGTGCTGGGTGTGGGACTGCCTTCTTGTTTGTGTTGTTTTAACCACTGCAGGAGCAGCAGCACCAGCACCAGCACCACCAGCAGCGGCAGTAAAAATATTTGCTTTCGTTCAGTTTCAAGTGTGCGGCATGTCGATAAGTGCCAGTGACTGCAGTTTTTCCAAATGTTTACCTCGCTTTTCCACCCCAAACTGAACCCGAATCTTTTTGTTTACCATAAAAGTGCAAATTAATAAAATATATATAGATATATATATATGAGTGCCAGTGGAGGCTCTCGGCGGAACGACTGTTTTGGGTGGGTGTAGCTGACATGCCTTTGAAGATGCTCACTCAATCGAAGCACTCGCAGATAAAACACACACACACACAAGCATAGAGGGAGAATGAAGAAAGAATTCGCAAATGCCTTTAGCTGCCTTAACAGCTTCCTCTCCTTTTTTATCTCTCAGCTCTTTTGGATCAGGCAAACCAACAAATACGAGTAAAGCGAGATGTTTAAGTACACATCGCACGCTAGACTGACGCTGCTCGAGAGTCTAACTCTATGCTGGTTATGGCTGGCATTAAAGGATATTGATTCACAGCATCTATCCCCAAAGAAACTTTGGCTGCACGAAATTGAAAATAAAGCACCAAAGGATTGTAGTATCTTAGAGCCATTCCTAAGCTGACATATTGCTTATTCTTGCTCCTTTTCCAGCACCAGTTGCAATCGGGAAATTAATATTTAAAATTCGTTTGGCAATAAATTTCCAATCAAGCAACTTCTCGTCCTCAACCTTGTTCCTTTGTTGTATCCCAATTTATTTTAAACCAATATAATATAATATTCATATATTCAAACACAATTTTTGCATAAATGCTATTCACACATGCAAAAGGATTTCCATCTATTTATATGAAGTTTTCTCTCATCAAATTTTTCTTAGATTTATCTCAATTGTCTTTGTTTGATTCTAACAGATTTAATTGAGGTATTTTCAATTAGTTTTTCATTTCTACTGCACAAATTTTCACTTCGATTTATCTCCATTTTTGTATCCACATACGTATGTATGCAAATTTAGTTTGATTTAAAAATTTGTTCGCCACAAAAGTATTTCAAATAATATATTTTCAATCAGATTTTGCTGCCTCCCCCTTGCCAGGCACTTTAAAGCCTTCTTTTAATCCCATGCAACATGCCATAAGAATTTAATTTCGCGCACTAAGCTTTCAAAATAGTTTATCGTATAACGAATTATGGTTTTTTGTTGCGCTCTCCTCCTCTTCTCTCCTCAGACAGCTGCCAACCAATCCCATTCAGTTTGCTGTGCCACGCTTCAATCTGAAGCTGAAATCCCACTAAAAACAGATTTATCCACACACATGGAAAGCAACAAAAAATTAAAAATAAAAAGAAACGGGGGGATAAAGAGAAACAAAAAATAGAAGAACGACGAGAAATGAGAGTAAAAAGTTGGACTGCAAGTTTGCCATGCAGACAATGCTCCGACACTTATCTCATTTAATTTCGTATAATTTTTTCCTCCTCTGGCTCCACGCCACACACACATCTGCCCATGTGGGGCATGTGTGTGCAACATTTGTGTAAGGAAAAATGAAAGAAGTGCAACTTTGTGCCATGTTTCTCATCACATTGTTGCAGCAGTATGTGGGGGAGTCTGAGCGGGACTGAAATGGGGTTGGTGAGGGTGAGGGGTCCCTGCTAAGGGGGCTAATGAAAAAACTTTTTCGGCTGCTGCTGCTGGCGCTGCAGAGGGGCCCTGCCTGTGCCTTTGCTTTGTTTTATTGCACATTTTTGCGGTCGCGATTGTTGGATTTCAGCTGCCGTTGCCGTTGCTGCCTCAGACAATGGCCAACAAATTGGTGGCAGCGAAACGAGTGAGGAAGGCCCCAGCTTCAGCTCCTGCACTTGTATAGATAAAAAGACAAAGCAGTGCAGAGCAGTCGGCGTCGGTGAAGGATTGGCGAGGAGCAGATAATGTGAGAGGCGAAATGCACTTAACTCATTTACGGGCCGGGCCGGGCCGCACCGAATGCGCTTAAATAAATTAAAATGTGGCAGGCCCTGACACTTAAATGCATATGCACAAGCATGTGCTTGCTCGTAGACTTTCCTCCAACAAGAATCGAACAATTGATGCCCTGGATGTGCATAATTTCGCACTTCCTTCCGGAGCCCGACTGCTTGCGCACGTGCACTGCTTGCTGCGCAAGACACAAAACTACTGCCTACTTATGAGGGCCTGCTCGTTTCAAAGGGTCATCTTAAGGCATGAAAGGGGATTGGGATTGAATGCATCTACTACAGGGTATGCAACACACAGCGGAGAGTGTCGCAGTGCCTCGTGTCCTGACACCGTTGTGCCCGGAGTCGCTGCTTTCGCTTGAATGCCTGTGAAAGGCGCGAAAGTGTGCCAAGAAGCGAGTAACAAGAGACAGTCAAACAAAGTGTGGCAGAGCGGCAGCGCAGGAGAAGACCGTCTGGGCGGGTGAGGTACAGGGACAGGGACAGATGATGGTCTGTGGGGCAATGGGTAAGCAGGTCTCAAAGGACATGCTGCACTTAAAACATCGCGGTCGCCATTAAAAATTATGTGCAATAAGCAGCAAGAGCCCCAGTGCCAGCGACTGCGAACAAACAACAAATAATGAAATTATAATTAAAGCCAGAGCCAGTACCGGAGCCGGACCCAGTGCCAAAGCCGGTGCCGTACCAAAAGGAATGGACGAAGGGCAGTCGGCAAAGAGCAAAAGGAGACCATCAAATGCACAAAATGAAGCGACCACAAAATGCAGACAACGAATTCAATTACCTTCTCAAGTCCGTCCAGCCAAGTGTGGGCGTGGCATAATGAAGAAATTATGAAGTGCATTAAGGCCCAGAAACGGCACAAGAAAGCTCCAAAGAAGGGCCCCAAGAAGTAGCAGCCCAAAGGAAAATGAATACGCTGATTGAGCTGCCCTAAAGGAACGATACTGGCGGCAACAAGAGTGAGAGCGGAGGGTGACAGAGAGAGAGAGAGAGAGACGGAGAGAGAGCAGCAATGGCAAAGGACAGGACAATAAAGTGCAGCCAACGGCACTGAAAGGGGAAAAAACAACAGCGAGCAAACATTGAAGGGCGAGATGGAGCAATGGAGCGAGAGGGTGGAAAGGTCTTACATACATATATAGAGTACAGACTACAGAGCTCTGCAGAGTAAGCCAATTACCGAAGCCAAAACGAGCAGCGGCTTCAATTTATTTTCATCCTATATATGTATGTATGTGTATTTGTACGTACACATTATTTTTGGTTGTATTCTCTTTTTTTATTCGGAATACCCTCTACTAATTGCTATCCAAGGGTTTGCCTTCAAGCCGGGGCTGATGGCTGCTCTGCAATCACTTACAGGGTATTTATGTGGCAGACTCTCGTCTCTGGGTGCCTGCCTGCCGCAAATTCTTTGCTTGTTTGCAGCTTTGCTCTTCCCCCGTTTCGTTTGTGTCTGTATATTTTTAGCTTTGCTGCCCCGGCCAAAGCTGGGATGTTCTGTTCTGTTCTGTTCCCCAGTGGCCCCACCACCCTTCTGGGTAATTAATTGAAATGCCTGTCGCGGCCAAGGCTGACGGAGTATGCTCGTCGTCCTTGACTTTGGGCCTCTATTAGTGTGGAGTGCGGAATGTGGCAAACCAGCAAAGGAAACTAAATCAAACTGCGAAAAACTAGTAACTTAAGATCAATTAGTGTTGCAAAGCGCTGCAATTGGTGTTGATAAATGGCTAGAAATATTTAGAAATTGAGAATATAAGTAAGCGCGAAACATAAAAGCAATTAATGTGGCAGAGCATGGGAATTAGGGTTGATAAATGGTAGGAAAACATTGAAAATTGAACTGAAATTAGGCTGCAGAATGTACATAGAATCTCTTCAGTTTGCAGAACGGAAACATAGCTGATGTGTGCGAAAATAAATAAATAAGTTAATTAATTAAATTATAGAACCTATAAAATAATATTAAAAGAAGAAATGAGTGGTGAGAACGAAGCAAATCTGGAAAATCATTTAATTCAAGTACAGAGAGCTTTTAGGACTACAAAAATACTGTCCCCAGGGCTGCACTTAGCTCGGCCAAAGTTAATTTTTGCACAAACTATTTCCCCCGCTGTGCATATCAGCCACAAACAAACAAAACCGTATTTAGATTCAATTTTTGAATGAGTTTTAAACTCAATTAAAGTTGAAATCCTCAAACAAAATTTAAATGGCGTGTCATTTGATAACATAAGCCCCAGCCGACTTGTCAATTGGGCGGGGAGTCGGATGGGATGGCAAGGGATTGAAGTGGCACTGCTGCTGATGGTTGGATGACGGTTGCGGGGCGCTTAGGGGGCTGGTTTTTGCAGGAAGCCAACTTGTCATTCATCAAACTTTTTCAATAAAACTTTTACGCCGCTTCTCATCGCTGGCCAAGCTGCAAATCCGTCGCTCATTTCGAGAGCCCAAAAAAGAGCTTTTCCCCGCGATCTGCCACGAGATGAACTGTTCAGGAGACGGATGGTAGGGCGGGGAGGCGGGCAGCAGGCCAGAGTTTGAGTCAAGTGTGGTAGAGTGGAATGCAAAAGTTTTGCCACTCACTCGTTTCACCGGAGAGTAGAGTTTCGATTTCCATTGCCCGATTCCCTTGTTGTATGTAGACTTCCCGGCCCCCAACAACTGTCATTGTCAACAGTTTCCCATGGCCATGCCTCCTGCACCTGACCCCTAGACCTGCCCTCACCGACATTGGGGGGAGGAGCTCAGTTTGAAGCTCCTACAAACAAATATTATACTCGGTATTGTGTTCCATATCGATTTCCCCTTTGGCTTCCCTTTGCATTCAATTTGCAGGATGGGCCCATGCAACTTTTATGTTGAGCTCATCATTTTGCAAAATGCTCAAAGGGGGATCGAAGGATGGATGCCGGTGGAAGGAGGAAGGATGCGGCATGGCAAGGAACGGCATGGAACACAAAAAACAAAAAACTGAGACTCAAGCCAGCACCGAGACGCAGATGATGAGGAACAAACTGACAAAAGAATCAGCATGAAGGACACTGTGCCATGAATGAACTTGATGCTCTAAAAGGGAAAGAGAGTGAGCGAGTAGTCTGTTTGGATGTGGGTGTGGAGTTACGGAGACTCAAATAGTTGAGCCGTAAACAATCAATGCAATCTGGGCACTAACAGAGCGAGAGCAGGAGCAAGAGCAGGAGCAGGTGGAGGTCCATCAATTTCCATAATTAATCATGCAAGACACAGAGCACACATAAAAGGCTTGAGCGAAAGCCTCTCGAAGTGCCTCAGTTCAAACAAAATCAAATTAAATTGATAGCAAAACTAAACCAGGCAAAGGTTGCACACCCACATCCGCCTCTTAGATACCCTGCGATGGAAATGGTGAAAATGGAACGATGCAACGATTATTTTCAACGTTTTAAATGCCCCTAAATAAATATGTGAGCCCCAATGGCTATTCAATAAATGACTCGTTCAAGGCTGCTGCTGCTGCTGCCGCATTGATTTTGTACACCAAAAATTGAAATTTTCGCATGCATAAATTGAGGCAAGCGACAAAAACAGCCGCGAAACCACAAGCGCGCGTTTTACGAGCGTTTTTACGCGCCCAACAAGGCACCAAACCAAAATTCGTAATCGGAAAAAAAGGGTCGCTGCTGGCACATAGTAGATTCATGGCCATGAAATGGCCCAAAAACTCAAAGCGGCGGTTAGCATGAACGGGCATGGGGTTAGTCGTGGCAAAGAGCAGCACCAAGCGGTTTCAAGCGTGGCGTGGCGCGGCGTGGCGTGGTGGAGAGGCGCAGAGGGGGCGGACGTGGACTCGCGAAAAAGGGGGTTAAAGGGTTAGGAGACATTTGCCGCTTACGCTTGGAGAGGCAGCGCCAGGCCAGCACGAGAGTTGCCATCGCTACATCAAAAAATAAAAATCGAAAAGAAAAAAAATATATAGTATAAAATGAAGAGATAAATAAACAGATAAATCAGGGGGCATAAACTGGATAAAACAAATTAGGGAAGAGGATAAATGCCTTTGTGGGCACAGCCCCTTCTTGCAGCTGAGTGAATCACATGTAAACTACCGATCAACTGCTGCTGTTTAATCAGAGAGGGATAATAGAGGCTACCCATTGCGCCTGTGTTTCTGTGGCAGAGTTCAAGTAAGTCTGGCTGGGAGGTAACCTCCTGGCTCGGAACACAGACAGACACGGACGAGACTGGGTGGGTCTCTGGGTTTGTGGGGATCTCCGTGCTTACCAGTTTGCGTGGTGCTGCCTTGGAAGAGGTTGCGCAGATAGCTGATGAGGCGTCGATGCAGCGGTCGATGGCGGTGTCGCGACGATTTGCGCATTGACGAGGACGAATCCTGGCCACCGCCACCCTGCTCCACATCGTCGGGATCCAGCGGTGTCGCTGTTGTGCCCACCTCCTTGCCACACTGGGTGGCATCCACAATTATCTCGATGCTGCGCTGTGTGCTGGACTTCTTCAGGTGACCGAGAGCTGTCATCGCGGTGCTGCTGCTGCTGCCACCTCCAACTCCACCGCCACCTGTTGCTCCACCGGCACTTGTGGCAATGGTGCCAATAAGCGCATCCGTGGCACTCGATCCGGTGCCGGCAATGCTGCTGACTTGCTGCTGCTGATGATGCTGCTGCTGCTGCTGCTGCTGGTGATGCGGATGTTGCTGTTGATGCTGATGATGATGCGGATGTTGCTGTAGCTGTTGCTGTTGCTGCTGGTGCTGCTGTTGCTGTTGGGTGATGCGGCCCGCGAGCAGCTGATGATGTGCGGCTGTCGAGGGCAGCTCGTTGACGGTGCCATTGCTGTGACTGCCCCGATAGATGAGCTCCGTTTCGTTGGTCACCTGGCGCAGGGCGTGCAGTCCGGTGTGCGAGGCGCTGCTTGCCATTCCCGAGGCACTGGCTCCACCACCACCCCCACCACCCCCGCTGCCATTCAGACCTGTGTAGTAGGCACTGTTGGGGCGTTGGGTGTGCTGTATCTGCGGCCCAGCCATGATGGGATGTTGGGTGTTGCCTGTTGGGGGGGTCTCTCTGCGGTGGCTCCCTGGATATGGCTGGTTGGTGCTGTGCTGTGCTGTGGTGCTGCGGTGCTGCTCACGCTCTGCTCTCTAGTTGTGGACTGGGCGCTGGTCTGGCTGGTAGTTGTTTAGTAGTTTTAATTGCATTCTGGCCATTCACATGGTTACAGCTGTCTGGGTTAGGTTGAGGTGGAGGCGTTTTGGGGCGTGTTGTGGGGGGGTTAAGCGTTAGCCGGCCTTGAGGCGCCGCGTCGAATCTCTCGGCATCTGCGAGAAGCGAGTAAACAAAGACAAGAAACAGAACAAAACCAATAAACGACTGGGCAATCAGCATACATACAGACATACATATGTGTGCGAGTACTTGTATTTTTTGTATTTTTCTTCTTCAACATTTTCGGAAATTTGAATGCCAGCAGCGTTGCATTTTGGTATTAGTGTGCGTTAGTGTGTGTTTATGTGTGTGCGTGTGTGTGTGAAGCTCTCGTGCAAGCCGCTTTCGTATCGTAATCCTAGCTGTAATCTTTACCATGCCAAACAGGTCAAAGTTCCATGTCAATGCACTGAGTGGGATACACTCATGTTGTTAGTTTTCTTACTCTTGAAATTGATTGCAGGTCACAGCCACTTGGGGGAAAGAGCTAAATGAATTCATTATTCAGCGGCTAGGCATCCATTGCAATGCCCAATATCAAGCATTTTATAGCCAATTGCCATGTGATTTACTCCACTTATGAATCGTTTATAATTATGAGAAGGCCAACAGCTCTTTAGAGTCAATTTATCACAGATTTTTAAGCGGTTCCCCACCTCTGCAAAAATCAATTTACAGTCAATTCAGAAGCAATTCATAACCATTAGTCACTGTGTAAATATTCGTATGCTGAGACCCGATTCTGGCACTGTTTTTGAGCTGCTTCACAGCTAGTTCGTATATCTGAACCAGTGAAAACATTTTCGTGGCATGAAGTAGGCTAACAAATACGTTTCGGTTGATGTCAGCTGCCGAGACGGCTGTGTAGGTCAGTTTTGGGGCTAACCTTACACTGAACAGTTCAGTAAAATCGAAAAATTCCAAATTTTGTGTGCGGCTTTTTTGTTGGTTTTTTTTTTTGGTTTGGTTTGTACAAAATCTGTTGCGTGTCAAGTGTGGACTTCACTCGGCACACCACCACCATGGAGGACAAGCCCTTCAATCCGTTCTACATTGGACCGCACCCGAGCAAGGCTTGCGCCATACCCGAAGTGCCCGGGCAACAGTGCAACCCCGCCTGCATTGAGAAGTCGCAAGCAACGGGACAGCAGCCGCCACAGTCCGGCCCCGGCGGCGGCATCCTCATCGTGGGCATAAGCGGACCCTCGGGCGGAATGGCCAACGTCTACAGCACCGGCCAGATGTCCCACCAATCAGGCCAGACGGCTGCAAAGGCAGCAGCTCCAGTCACGGTCGGTACAGCCGCACCTGGACAATCGCTTGCCACCACTGCCTCAGCACCAGTCTCGGTGGGCATCGGAACATCCAAGCCGGGCCCATCGCTTGTTGGCAATGCCGCACTAGGATCAACCAGCAGAGTCTGCAGGCCATATCCCTGCATGGAGAACAAAAAAGCAATGGTCCCGGCTGTTAACAGCAGGATGTTTCCGACCCCAACTCAAAATGAACAGCAGCCACACATTTGTGCAATAATTCCACCAAAGTTAGCCCCGAAACAAAGACAATAAATCGGCAAATAGAACCCCAAAAGTGAGAGTTTTTTTCATGGAAATGAGATTACCAGAGGGCAGAAGAATTCCATGGTTTCATCTCTATATTTTGTGGAGTATTTCAGCCCCAAAACTTCCATGTAATTTAGGTACTGCTGAATGAAGAAATGAGGAACTGACATTCGCCTGCAGTATCATATTCCCGGAGGCGTTTGTATCCTCGCTGGGCTAATATTCATTTGGCAAAAATTAAACTTCCACCCACAAGAAAGAACGAGGGCGGGAGCCTCCCTTCCCCTTCCCCTTCCCCAACCACTTGCCTAAGCCCCGAATCCCCCATCTCGTTTGGCCTGTGGCTAGAATTAAAATCTGCAGTGCTGGAGCTCCCATTGCGCTTCCACAATGCAATCAGCACAGAAAGCAGTTGGGGAATTTTTGTGCATTTTCTGTGGGGCTTAACACTGCAATGCGAGTGTAAGTAGCATAAATCAGCAGTAGTTTAGCGGGAAACTCCAAGTGCCCTGCCCCATCAGCATTTCCATCAAACAACAATGCAGAACGCAACTCGGGTAGAAGCCTCCGCCTGGCTGGGGGTTGTGTTATTTTTAAAGGTATATTTTTCTTTGCAGCCCGTTTCGATGGATTTTGGCCATTTGCATCATTTATGGTTCGATGGCAACTGCAAATGGATCAGCCGGAGCACCAGAGGACTAGCAGCAGGAGCTGGGCTCAAGCACATGGCTGGCTGCTGGCTGGTGGCTCGTGGCTCGTGGCTCACTGCTGTAGCCTGTGTGTGCGTTCTGCTTGGGAGTCTATCGAGAACGTATTGCTTTTGCAAATTCAATAAAGTAAAAATGTATTATTTATTGATAGACTTATGCAGAAGCATCAACGGCAGCAGTTGCACAGTTTATGGCTGCATCCTTGGCTGAGAGTACACACCTATGTGTGCTTGTATGCAAGTGCGAGTGTGAGTTTGAGTGTTTGTGAGTTCGATGTGTGTGTGTGTGTGTTTGTGTGCTCGTATATGTCCTGGTACTTGGGAAAATTACAGGCAACGCCATTGTTGTCATTGCTGGCGTTCTTGGGTGCTTTCTTTGGTAGCACCTGTTTACCAAATGATTTATGCATTTTACCCATTCTGCTGTCGACGTTTCCACGTGCAAAAGAAATAACACAACTGCACCACCGACAAAAACAACAACAACAGTTAATGTGATTTTCTTGTTAAATGTAAGTCGCTGGAAAAAATGGTGCCCTTTGCTGTCTCTGTGCTTACTTCCCTCCATGCACCCCGCAGGGTACCCTAATAGTCATCGTTCGTTTGTTAAGCTCTTTAACTACTTATTTTGTCATCGCTAACGAACGATGTGGGACGTGGGATGTGCGATGTGGGATTACAGTTCATTCGATCGTTCCCATTGGCTCATTGAGACGGGGATATGTATAAATGAAATGCATTCCGATTAGCAATAGTCGCTTGCAAGAAAAGAACCTTTCCCAAATATTTTATTCAACGTTTTAACATTTTTGTTGGCTGGCAGAAAGCACTTAAACCAAACTGAAACCTGAGTCTCATTTCCACAATTTTGAATTTTCATGCGTATTGGAGCACGTGTGTGTTTTGTTTTGAGTGTGGGGGGGGGTTGTATTCCATTTTCCATTTTCTACTGTCAACAGATCGAGTGCAAAAACAAGAAGAAAAAACAAGAAATGACAATGGACACAGCGGGGAGAACCAAACACACGCGTAGTACGCTGAGTAAGGGGCGAAACTTAATTTATTGAAATGTCGGAAATGTAAGCATTAAAAGCGCCGCCCGACGAGTGTAAAAACAAAGCATAAATATCTATTAAAATGAGATTGAAATAAATTACAATTTAAAGAGCCATGAGCCATGCCATGAATAGAGGGAAATGGAAATGGCCAGAAGGAGATACCCCAATCCTATGCCCACTCCTGTCTATTCCCGCCCCATTTCGCCCATACCTTCTCCACAAATGAAGGTCAGGTGGCAGTCTCGGGCATTGGAGTGCAGGGCAAACACTTCGATGGCTCTGAGGAAAATCAACGATGTGAACAGAGGGAAATTAAGTGCAAGCACGGGTACGACTGCGAGTACGAGTACAAGTACGAGAGGATGGAGGTGGAGGTGGCCATGGACAACAAAAGGACTTACGAGTAGACGCACTTGAGTGTGAGCCTCAGACTGCGACTGAGTACCATCAGTATACGTACGGCCATATACTCGTACTATGCCATGAAAATGGAAACGAGACGGCAAAGGAAATGAAGCTGAACTTTATTATAACAATACACAATAATCGTGTGCAAGCTTCATCTTATGCTACCGCTCCCGTTGGTCCCGTTGCTCCCTTGCTCTCCGCCACTCCCTCTCTCCCTCGCCATCTAGCTCCTTCGTCTTCGCATTTTCCTGTTTCCTTCTGCAACCCCCCCATCCCTTTCATGATTTTGATGAAGTGTGGCGGAAAAAGGAAAGCGGATATGCCGCTCCAAAAGGTAAACTGCAGCGGAAGCAAAACCCTCACAAAATGATGATGGGAAACAAATACGATGCGATAGTTTTGCGGTAAATAGATCGACCAAGGGGATACCCTCTGCGTACTGGCCAGCTGTGACTCAGCCTGCCCTCAAATACGCTTAAAGTTTTGAGAAACGAACTGGGAAGCAAATGCCCCTTCCACTTCCATTAATGTTGCAGGAGGAAGGAGCAACTACGATGGCCAGACAGAGATACCCGTGCGAGTGGCTGCTAATTGATTGCAGACGAGCAAATTTCTCTCAGTGCATGCACGTAGTTTGTACGGCAAGGCGCTTAACTAAACAAGCAGAAAACGTGCAGTCAGGCGACAACTGCACTCCTTCCCCCACTGCCCGTATTCCCTCCATTCCCTGCTGCGGTTACAGCGCTGCTGCTACTCCGGTGCTCCTTCGTCACGAAATCCCAGTAAAATGTCAAGTGCAGAAGCAGCAGAAGCATCAGGAGCAGCAGTAGTACCTCCTTGAACCTCCCCCGCCTTCGCCTTTGCCTTCGCTAACCTCATGCTGCTGCTGCTTATATGCTGCATCCTGCATTCCCGATAGCCTTGCCAAGGACGACTCGCGGCAGCCAGCACTTCCTGGCCTGAGCTTCAGGTTGGAGCCAAGCGCAGCGCATATCTATAAGTATGCGCAATATTCAAACGGGAAGGTAAAAGGAAATTGGATTTTTGTTGACATTATTTTACAAATATCCGGACCACACGCACACTCGTAGCAACAATGGACTTTGGCGGAGTCACTTTGGTCAGTGCCACTCTCAAGTCGAGTCGAGTCAAGGAAGATGATGATGATGATGATGATGCTCGGTGATGCTTCTCCTCGAAGCACGACTACTCCGGCTGCCTGTGCTTGTGCGGCACAGATTTTCCACACTGAAATATTCCACTCTTGGCAGGCACTGTTTTCCAGCGCCTCCACTGCCTCCACCGCCCCCACGCACACCCAAACACACATACTGGGGCAAACATATTTTGGTTTTGCATAATAAATTGCGTTTCGTATGCGGAGAGGCAAGAAAAAGTGGCAGAAGACAAAGGAGTGAAATCTGGGCATGCGGCAGAGAGGTGGAGGAACCCACGAGTCTCAATCCAAGGCAGCTGCTCGCAGCTCTGCATGGAGTGCATCCCGAAAGCCCCCGCTCTTTCGTGCTTTATGTTTTAATGGAGAATCTGCAGTGGGATATTTAAGCAAATGTTGATATTCACTCAAGCTTAACGGAAACCCTTTTCAATTTAGAAACTCTCATATACTCGTATTTTAAAATAATTGCCAAATAAACTCTCACTTTATTTTCATGGATTCCCACAGTTTTTTCCCACTTTTCAACCATTTTTACCTTCGCATTCGATGTTGATGAATGCGCTGAACAATCTTTTTCCATATTTGTCTTTGTTGTCTGCTGTATCTACAGATCAATGTATATTTTTGTGGCATTCCCTGGGCATACTCTGGCCGATCCAATTGTTTTATCTACATTTTTTCATTTGTAGAGTGGATCTCTTCCCTATCTCACTCTCTTTCTCCTTTCTGAGATGCTGCAGGAAAAACTGCGGGTGGGGGAAAGTGCGCTTTATGCTCCTGAATCTGTTTTGGGTTTTCCGAGTGCCTCGGGCTGCTGCTGAAAGCAGAAACCAATCAAATTTCCATGTTTGATTTATTTGATGAAAAATGTTGCATGCGCTTTGGTTTTCGCTCTCTTTCGGTTCTTTTTTTTCGTTTTTGGGCATTTTATAAATGTGAATGTGAGTGTGCCTTCTTTTTCCTCTCTTTGGCAGCTCTTTGTTTTTTGGGGGGCAATTTTGGTTGGGTGCTTGGTGACATGGAAGAACTGCAAATTGTGTGATGGAAATGAACTGACAGAAACACACCACACACAGCAAGGAGAGGGCTGACAAAGGAGGAGGAGGCTTAAACACGCACTCTTACAATCAAGTACCGTCAGACAGACAGTCAGTGAGTCGGTGAGTCAGTCGGTGGGTCGATGGGTCGGTGAGTCAGTCGCTGTCACGGTCTCGAGAGGCCACAGAATGTAAAAAAATCGCTGAAGGCGCTGGGGCGCTGCTGATGAGGTTGGTTATCGCGGTGACAGAGGTAATGACACGCCCACACACAAAAATATATAATACAAGTATTTAGAAAATATACGGAGGTGACCACAGTGCTGGAGTGCACCACCCAGCAGACATGCCACAGAATGTAAAATAAAATACAAATTGTTCCTTCTTTTTACTTTTAGGCGATACAAAAATCAGCTAAAGTGGATCTTCCTTTGATTTGTATTTTTTCACCTGTTTCCGTATATGTGTGTGTAATATTTATCCCTTAATTTAATCTCTCGCTTGGCTTGGCTTTCAGGCATACACAGTTTTGTGCGTTTTTAAGCCATACAAATCCTTTGACTTTTGCCGGATTAACGCAGGGAGGCAACGTAAGCAAACGAAATGCAATTTTGGGCTGCGAAAAAGTCATGTCCCTTTTTTTTTGCAGGCTGTAATCCATTTGATGGGGTTAACTTTTGGCAGTCAGTGTGTGTGCGGCTTGGCAGCCGTCAAAGTGCAAAATATGAGGCTCAAGCATCATCAGGATGGGAGGATGGAAGGTTGGTAGAATGGAAGGATGAAGCACCACAACCCAAACCGAACAGAACAGAACAGAACATACATCTGCAGTTGCTCAGGATGCACGTGAGTCTCTGCAATCTGTGGCACACTTTCGCAAAACACTTCTCCCCGCTGTGTCCGCTCTTCCTCTGCGAATGATTTGTGGCTGCCTCATATCCCTCATGCCCCTCATACCCGTCATGCACCATGTGGGAGTGGTTGAGAAGGAATGGCTGTTGTTGGTGTCGGTTTTTCGGAACGCGCAGAACAACAGCAGCTGGCAACACAACCCACCAAGTCAGCCAACTGTTTTCATAACCAGAGCAGAACCGAAGAGGGTACCTCAGAGTTGTTTGCGGCAAAGGGAAATCAAGTACAAGATATTTGTGGGTTACTTAATTAGTGTCTTGGCAGATGTACTATAAAGATTATGCTACAAGTTTCAATGTGGATTTATTCAATTAGAATTCCTGTCAGCTTTTCGCTTGCGAGCAGCCTTTCTTTCAATTTTTTAACATACTTAAAAATAGATTATGAATGCTTATAACTACATTCCCACGAATCTTGCTGGTACTCCGTAAAATGTCTGTTGCCCATTTATTTTTAATACTACACCCAACACAATATATTTAATAAAAATAATAAATTAAATAAAAATAAATCGAAATATTCGTTTTGTGTGGCATTAAAAGTAATTCAATTCTCGCTTTCTTTCAGTGGCTAAGATTTTCGTGTTTATTACAATTATCACGATTGAAGTTTCCTTGAAGTTTTCAACAGTATCCACTAGTCGTTTCCCTCCCCTTTGCTGTTTCATTTTGCTTTAGTCCACGAGTTTTTGGATGCGTTTTTCGCACGTTTATTTGCCAAAGCGAGAAAGCTCAAAACCTGAACTTGCCACCTGCTTTAGAACCCGATGTCCCGCTCTTCCCTGGCCATCCAACCTATCCACATATCCACCTGTCCTGTGCCCCTATCCTGTTCTTTTCGCTCGCCTTTCTACAGCTTTGCTGCTCTCTCCCGGCCCCTGTATTTATGGGCTTGCACGTGTTTCCGTCTGTGCCAGTGTCGCCATCATCATCATCTCGCCATTCGCATTCGCCATTGTGGCAACTTGAGAATCTTTTGGAAAATACAAAAAAAAACAAAAACAAAACAAAAAAAAACCACATGCAGAGAGGGAAAAGCAGAGAAAGAACTGAAAATTCTGCCCGAGTGGGGTTTCATTTTCAAGTGTTTGCTTTTACGTGTGTGTTGTGTGTGGGTGTGTGGGTGTGTGCAAGAGTGTTTTGTGAAACGTTTATTTTTCAGCTGTTGCTGGCGTTGCCGTGACATGGACACCCGCAAAATGGTTGGCCTGTCAACGACAAGGATGCCCCCAGTCAGTTATTTGCTTGCCAACAGATGCACAGAAAGGATCGAAACAGAGAAAGAGGGAGAGAAAGTGGAGGATGTAAGCGAATATAGAGACTGTGGCGAGTCTAAAAAGCGTTGTACGAGAAGCTTTCACGTTCACTTTAGTGAGTTCTTATCCCACAGAAAAAAAACAGAAGAAAAACCAATTTTCAATTGTTTCGCTCAAGAGATTCCACATTGATTGGAACTCGATTTGGCACGAATAACGAGACAGGATGTGCCACAGTGCGTTTCATGACTATCAAACTGTTGTTGGAGCATCGCAAAAGCGGAAAAGAAACGAAGAAGAAAATGAAAGCCGAAATGAAGATATTTGGCAAGCATCGGCACTTGTTGGTAAATTATTGGAGATTGCCATTGTTTCCGTTTAATTTATTCGCAACAAATCTACAAAATCGATGAAAGTTTTCATGGAACATTGAGGATAAATCGATAACTTTTGCTGTCTTCCAATATCAATTAATTTCTGTTATCTTTAAGACGCTCGGATATCATAAATTTAATTTTTGATTCAAATATTGCACTTAAACATAAAAATAATACACTTGTACACCCTCATACACCTTTCTTCTATTATAATTTCCCCCCTCCAAACACCAAAGTACCCACCTTGCCCTTTTCGTTGATATTTTCAGCAACTTGGAAATGGGAATTTCAGGTCACAAAATATCCGGAATCCCATCTGGGAGCAAGGCTTTTCCTAGCTCCAGGGACTCAACCCACAAGTCCATCTACGACAGGTGTATACATTACAATCCCTGCCTTTCGCCCGTTCGCCCGCTCTCCCGCTCTCCCACTCTCCCACTCACTCTCCTTTCGACTTACCAGTCTCTTGGCACCTGGCGGTGGCACGCACACATGTGTTATCCGGCTTTAACTTTAATTCGAGCGGGACGGGGCGGAGGGCGGTAAAATCCGATTCGCGTGCAAAGCTCGTAAATTAATTTTTATATCCCTTTCAATTACTTTGGGGCTCGTCGATGCCTGCAGAAGGGGGAACCAACTATCAATGCATACTAATGGAAACCGAGCAACGAGAGTCGAGGCCCAGATCGCTAATCGGAACGCGGGCAGTCTGGCCTGGTCTCGACCCTTGGCATACGAGTAGCTGTGGAATTGCTCTTTCTGGCACTCGTTCATACTCGTATCCTGTTAATGGGCCAGGATAGTAAGCCATACTGAGTGCACACAAAATCATTCTCTCATGTATCTCCATTTCCATATCGAATAAAAGCAAACTTTATCTTGGGACACAATTCTGCATGTCCAATTTGCTTGGAAAATATCTTCCATAGGCACAAACATACATCGAGGCAATCCACAGCTCCGAGCCAGAAGTCCTTCTGCTGGTCTTGGTTGGTTTTCTCACATACGAGTTTCTGGCTGAGTTTGCTGCCCATTAAAGTGTGTGTGCCGTGCCGGTCAAAGGGATGGCATACAGCCATGCTCCCTGGCTTAGAAACTTTCGTGCGTAAGCTCCCATCAAGATTCTGGTTTTTGGGGAGGGAAACTTTACCTGGGAGCGCCTTAAATTTAGCCACAGTTAACATTTTGTGTACTCTTAATCGGCTGCACCAACAAAATAAAAAATACAAAATAAACTGTTAATAAAGACAAACTGTGCCACACACACACGCGTGGAGAAAGGTTGGAGTAGTAGCTGGTGAGGTGAGGTGGGGGCTACTTTACATAAATGGCACAGCTGCTTTCTTTTTCCTTCCACCCACCTTTAACAACCCATGCCTGCAACAACCACTGGCCCTGCGCCTGCCCCTGCCCCACACCGACCTGCCTGTGTGTTCTTTCATGGAAAGCATTTGAATTAATTATACTAAAAGTTGTGAAAATAGAAACTGTTTTGCACCTGATGTCTGACAGAAGCCTTGAGCAGGCTGAAGCTGAGGCTGGGGCTGAGACCGAGACCGAGTTTGAGGCGAAGCAGCATCGTAGTTTTATCTTCGTGCGTGGTTCGAGGAGGTGGAGGATGAGTGGAATGGGAAGGATGAGGGCACAAGCAAACCAGCTCCACCCACCCATTATCCTCGCATTCTACGGTTCCAGCGAAATTAAGTGTTGGCCGTTTGCTTAGGCACAGAAGGAGCCACAGCTGAGCTACGACAAGTATTACTCATCCCTTGTCAGGGCACGACAATGCCTTGCATGGCAGTCGAAAATCGGAGTTTAATCAATCGCTTGAGAGCCATAAAAACTAAGACGAATTAAGAGTAATTATTCACTCCGTAAGACTGCAGCTATCAATACAATTGAGCCAGCAAATTTAATAATCGTTTCTCGTATATATCTCTGTGCCTCACCCCGGGTTCTGGGTACAAAGTCCGCCACAGGTGGCGGCAGCACAGACACAAGATACAATTGCATCTGGCAGATACGCAAAACCAAAGCCTGAACTTTCACCCCAAAGTTATGTGAACCAATCAATGGAACGGAATTGGATTTTTGGTTGCAAAGAGAGATGGGAAATCTGAAGGAAATCAAAATAGAAAATAGAGAAATCCACAAGCAAAGTTGCAGGTCCTGGAGGCCAAGCAGACAATAGTAGTAGGGTAAGTCATCCCCCATCCCCATCCCCATCTGGGTTTAAAGAGCGAAACCCAATCCGAAGACCCGCACAACAAGTTGGCCGCCCCACAATGGACGGGAGGCCAATGCCGTTGACAGCAAAAACTCACAAAAGATGAGGGCAGACGAGGGCATATGATCATGGGATGGATGTGGAGAGGATGATGTGCTAGATGCTACTGCTGCTGCTGCGGCTGCTGATGATGATGATGTGGCTCCCGGACTTTGTATGGGGCAAAGTGCTCCTCCCCCTCCTCTACCCTGTCGTTGGCGTTGTTGTTGAGTTTTATTGCCGCAGGCAAATGGCGCCTCAAAATGGAAAACATGAAACCGAATTAACAGCCAAACACGAGATGGTCATGGAGGCGGGAAGACGACGCTGTCGACATTGGAATGGTAAACGACATCCGGAAACGCATGCCTCTGGCCCCCCAGAGACTTTGGTAATTATCGCCTGACCCTTCCCCAATCTTCGCCCCATTCCTATCCATGCTCCAACTACAAGTCCCCTCCCCTTGGTGGAAAATGCTTCGTCATGTGGCAGAGCTCCTGGACTCCTGCTCAGAGTCCATCGCTTCTGATGTCATTGCGTGCGTTGATGGATTTTGTGTAATTTCTTTATGCCGGCTGCCATTTGGGGGCATTGCCGTCTCCGTTCTCCCTCCTCGGGCTCTGCTCCTGCTCTGCCCCCCACCATAAATTGAAGCTGGATTTAATTACAGGCTGTCCTGTCCCTGTCTTGGCCACTCTCTACGTACACTTCAAGCCAAGTTTTTCTCACGCCTGCGGCGACAGCTGCGTTTTGCAGTGCGAATTTGAAAATATGGCACAGTGAAGCAATGTACAGCAAACACAGTAAACTGGCGCATTCTCAGCAGCAAAAGTAATTGCGTATTTATGGGCACGACAGGCACAAAGTGGAAATTCATTTCAGACTAAATGCTCTTGAAATTTCCGATTGCTCTGCGCCTGTCGGTACTAGGCTCGGGTACGTACCCCTTTAGCAGCTGACCCTTAAACGAATAGCAACGAAAATGCTCACTAAATAAAGGTTTTTATGTATAAGAATGGAGTTAGCATTACCTCCTTCAATGACTGACACTTTTGGATGGATGGGAGGGAGCGAGAGAGATGAGATACTTTGCTTGTGGAGAACTGATTGGCTTGAACAGGCAGATTTTCCAGTTGAATGACTCTGGGGAATTTTTCTTTTCCCAAGAGATGCTGCAGCCCTGCCACATTCTGGCTCTGTGGTTCTGTTCTGGTAAAAACAATGAAATTTGCATATTTTTTTAGGCATATTCATCGTCATTTCCTTGCCACTGTGCCTGGACGGACTGAGCCGCCTGCTCGGCAGCCGTTCGACAATTATTCAAGGCGGGAAATCTCTGGGAAATCTCTCTGGTTGCCTCTTCCCCCGAAAGCTGCCAGGTGCCGCAAAAGAGGGCCGTAGAGGTGGAGAGGAGAGCAGTGGAGTGGAGCGGGGCGGGGCGGGGTGGATGCCGAGTGGCAATGTATGTCATGACCTTAGACGCAGCCACAAATTGTAATTTCTAATTTCGAGAGAAGAGGTTCCATTCCATTCCGCACCGTGCCATGCCGTTTGGTGTTTTGCTTTATGCCGTTCGCTGTCGTTCCATGCCGTCCCTGCCCTTGCCGATTTCAGCATTTATTAAAATCACATTTTCACACAATTTTCCCCTTTCGGATTTTCCTTGTTGTACCTACTGCTGTCGGTTTGTTTTTCTTCATGCCTTTCGCCTCCTATTTTTTTTTGTGCAATTCATTTCCTTAATGCTCTGGCGGGTAATTTGGGTCAAAACTAATTAGACGGCAGACGTGACTTTAATTACCCGCCCCGTAGAACCCAAGACCCACCAAGCTTCAAGCTTCAAGCTCCAGTCAAGGCCGCAGGACGAAGGACCTGCTACTGCCTCGACTTGACTCGGTTGGCGACTGGCGACTGGAGACTGGCGTTGACTTGGTTCTAATCGATGGCCATTGGCGGCACTGTTAGCTCCTCGCAACTCATAAATTCCACCGACAAAACGATTTCACGCCAAAACACTCTGGCTAAAACCTTCTACAATTTGCAGTTGTCACGTTTACCGGACACCCCTCCATCCCCCACCCTTCTCCACCGCCCGCTTCGGTGCCGACAGCGCCACAACTGCTGCCACTTAATTACTTAATTGGCTATTAGCTAAATGGCTCGCCCCCAGCTCGCTCTTTTTTTGACAGCTTGCAACTTGCAACGCGCCCGCATCAAAGTTTTATATTCTTCGCAGTTTTACATTTTGTTTTTCTTTTTTTTTTGTTCGAGCTAAAATTGCCACAATTTGCATATGGTCATTGGAAATAAGTGTAGTGGGTGTTTGTGCCCTTTTTTGCGGGATATCCTGTGCCGTCCATGCTCTGCCGTAGTGGCAGGGAGGGGCCAGAGAAGGAGCAAGATTCATTAACCCATGAAATGCACAACTAACCGCAGAGACCACGGAAGCATTAAACCAACCATCAGTGGACCATGAGTCCATCAGTTCGGAGAGTTTCTCGGCATTCGACAGTTGACAGATGCTGTCCATTCCTGGGCATTCGCCGACGGGGAGATACCCCTTTAGAGGGCAGCGTATCGATATTCAGAAGATCCTTCGGTTCCGAGGGGTGCTGAGCATCTACTTCGATCTAAATCTATTTACTGACTGAAGGTCTAATCGTACCATCGATGTGCGATGCTTACAGGGTAGCCGGCGACAAGGCGACTGAGGACAAGGACTCTGCCCCAGCAGCATGTTTGCAGTTGATTTACCGATTAACCAAAAACGACAAACAGCAACCACAGCAGCCTTCTGTGGTGCACGCACAAACTCGCACACGCACACATGGAAGATACATATGGAAGATATATTCCGGAAGATACTCCCCACCACCAGAAGCTGAACCTGAACCTAAACCTGAGCTACACCAGCAATACTCGTGCTCGGTAACGGCAACAGCTGCTGCTGCTGCCAAATGCTGGCGGCAATTCAATTTAATTAATATTATAATTAAGCGCAGATAGCAGAGTGAACCAAGGGAGCGGAGCAGCCACCATACCCGATCCAGCCACCAAGCAGCAGAAGGGGTAGACAGTGGGCCAAGGACAGGGAGAGGGATTGCGAGTGGGAGAGGGAGGGGACAGGGGGAGCCGACAGGGTTCCAAGTGCATTGCATCATTGCTGCTGCGTGTGCGGAAATATTCAAGCAATTTTCCCATGGGGGGTTTCTGGTCGCATTGTTGCGGTTATTCGAAAATCTAAGGAGCGAGACATATGTATGTGCATATTCATGTCTGTATGTATGTGAGTCCTGGGGAAATCCTCTCAGAACAGTGCGGATAATGAAAGAACAACACGAAGAAAAAGCTTCTCATTTAGCTGGTAATTCTTAAGAGTATTACAAATTGATTTTGCAGATACTTAGTTGTAGTTGTAAATGCAGTCCACTCTCAGTTGACACTCATATTGGCATAAATTGTTAAATGGAATGCAATCCAATTTCGTTTTAACGTGGAGATCAGCTGAGTTTTTATCCAAATTCCAGCTGCGTGCTTTAACGAGAACTATCGATGGTTGTATTTTAATACAGGGGAAATGGATTTTAGGAAGTTCCAAATTGTAACAATTTTAAGTCCATTATTCTGGCGGTGCAAATATTTTTTTTGCTAGTTGTAATTCTTCAAACAGCTATTAAGAATTTTCTGATACATTTGGGGTTCACTTTCACAATCAAATTCGTTTCACGCATCCCCCGTGTCTACGAGTGGGAATCGTTGGGAAGCCTCAAAGAGCAACATAATGTGTAGAGAAAACAGAGCAAGTAACAGAGAGAGAGAGAGAAGACTAGAAGCCAGAGAACCAACCCCAACGATCGACGTCAATTATTCGGTGCCCAATTCTCTCTTTTAGGCCACGCGCATGTGAAGAGCAAAATGATTTGTATTTATTTTGAAATCCATTAAAGTTAAAGCAAAAGCAAAGCCAAAAATACAATTTGTCACTTACTGACTGATGTCCTTCCTATACCCTGTTTCCATAAGTATAGACATATGTATTAGCCTTTATGTATCCTTTACGATATATTTTATATGCATGCGGGAGGCGGATTTTGGTAGGTTGGACAGAGCAGATCTTTTAGTTTTGGTTGCATTTGCCATGAGGGATGGGAAAGTGTGTGTACAAATTAATAGTCGAATGAGTCAGTTCCATCCAGTGGGTTGGCGTCCGTATTTAGTTGGCTCCCACTTGCGATTGTCAAGCGGACAGACGGAGCGCAGCGTGGCCCATCTCGTAATGCAGTGAGAGTGAAAGGCATGATTGCATGCCCCCCACCCCTTCGTTAAATGAAAGCTCACTGCGTCATGATCTTCGACTAGTTAAGCCGGTGTTTTCACCAGGTCCCGACGGAGTTCCCGGCTGTGTACTCAGGAACTGTGCCGACGCTCTGTTCGGACCCCTGCTTAAACTATTCACCCCATCCATTAACCCCCATCCTGGAAGGAATCTTTTATTATTCCGCTTCATAAGAAAGGCAGAAAGTCTGATAATAGTCTGATAAACATAATAATAGTAGTATATCCAGTAGATTATCCGCTATTCCTAAATTCTTTGAACAAATTTTAACTCCGCACTTGCCACATCTCTGCAATTCACTTATATCTCCGTCTCAGAGTCTACTAGAGTACTCATTAAGACTCATTAAAGTCTTTCAAGGTAGCTTGCAGACGGATGTTATTAACACTGAGTTCAGTAAACCTTTCGATGCTGTAAGCCATTCCCTTCTAGCAGAAAAACTTGACCTTTAAGGTATTCCGCCTAATCTTCTGAGATGGATTTATTTCTACCTCTTCAAAAACTCTTTCTCTTCACCTGTTAAGGTTACTTCTGGAGTACCACAGGGCAGCCATCTAGGCCCATCTAGGCCTTCACACTTTTCATTCTTGACCTGCCTTCAGTATTAACAATTTCTCGAGTACTCTTGTATGCGGATGATATAACCGAGACCAGATACATTTGACCCAAAAATAGCCAGGACAGGAATTTTGTTCACTGTCCCTGCTGGAACGGCCACTAACCTTTGCCAGAAAAATCTGTTCAAGCTCAGAGACTTTCTCTCTATCGCTGTCTGCTACCACTGTGCCAGAGTTCTATCGTTGGCCATGGCACAATCTTCGTTCTATGTATATGTACATATACATACATACGTATATTATATTATCCTTATACATTATCAATACTTGATACGTTTCAACCTGACTGCTGCCCCTGGCCGTTCCATTTCCTGCTTCCCACTCTCCTCGCGGTATCTTTTTTTGGCTATCAATTCGAAAAGTTGACACTTTGCTGGCTTTTGTTCGATGGCCGTGCAATCAATGAGCCGGAATCGTGTCAGTGTGGGTGTTTGTGTGTGTGCGTGTGTGTGTACACATACGCCCCAATGGAAACACACACAAGGAAATGTTAGCTAAAATAAATTCATTTTGGCCAGAACAAAAGAATCCCACATGTTGGCCTCACTTTTGCTTCTGCTTCTCCTGCTGATTCCATTACTCCGTCTTCAGTCTTGAGTCTTCAGTGAGGCAATAGCTCATTATGAGATGTCTTATCCCCCAGACCCAGACCCATACCCATAGCCATACCCATAGCCATAGCCATTGGCTTTCTCGATGGAAATGTCAGTTAATTGGCATTTGATTAACTTGAAATTCACGCATCTCCTAGAACTTAATTAGCCGACAGCCGAGGGCAGGGAAAGCAACATAAAAAGAAGAAACAACAAGGATGAGGAATATGTGAAGGCGCTGAAGGAGGGTGTTCCTGTTCCCCCCATCAAGATTGATGCATGTCTGCGCCGCAGTCTTCTTTCCGTATAATTTCCTGCTCTTTTTGCCAGCTAATTGAATGCGATCCATTAGCGGGAAAATGTTTCGAAAATTCCATACGATTTCGCCCTCAGTTGAAGTTCATTTATGGTCCACCGATGTTTTTTTTTTCCACTTGTCAGTGGAAGCCCGTGGGTTAAAATGCACTAAAAAGGACCCGTGGGGGTGGCAGAGTTTAAACAGAATGGATATTTAATACACAGACTTAATTCCTCACACTTTTCTGTTTGTGATTGTGTTTCTGTTTCCGTTTCCGTTTCATCCATTCAACAGTCTGGATCCAACGCCCTACACTGCTGCCGATTAGTCCCAGCTTTGGGCTAAGCTATTTATGTATCTCTCTGGCTCGTCTTTCTATATGAAGCCTCAGCTATTTGTATCTCCGCCTTCTTAAGCTATTTGCTTGCCTGCGGCATTAATCAAATGCCTAAATATCTCACACCGAAAAACCACTTGAACTGCCCCACCAAAACCTTGGGCGGCGATGCATGAAAGCCACTTTGCTCTCCTGCCCTCTCCCTCTCTCACCATCTTTGCTCTCTTTCTTTCCTATCTCAATCTGAATCAGCTCAGTTCATTTGAGATTAATTGCAAGCAGTCGTCGATGGCCCCAGACAAACACGAATGAATTATTTCAATTTATTGATTTTCATGCCCGGATTAAGGGTTTTCTCCGAGGAAGGTGGAATTCGCTAGTGAGTTAAACCAGCAAATCACCTTATAATGGTACAAGTCTTAATGGAAATACTTTTGAGATTAAATTATTATATATTATATTTTAAATTGATACATTTGATGCTTGGAGCGCCCTCTGTCCCCCAATTTGTTCGGTTGGGGTGGTAATCGCTCGCCTATATATGGTAATCCCAATCTGGGATCTGTTAGCTAATGACAAAGCTATAAACCCGCCCGTCCAACCAGGCAGGAGTGCGTGGAATTTAGTCAATTTGGGGACTGAGCCTCATAATATGGATTGGGTATTGGGATTGAGGATTGGAAGGGCTTAGCGGGCCGAAGCAATTAACTGGGAATTATGATGGGGTGTCCGGATCCGGTAGGGAGGAGGTGAATTGCGAAAGACTCCTGTCAAATGCGTTTAAATGTTTTACTTTTCTTTTGCAGTCCGCGGGGATCTCCGGCGTTTTTGCTACTTTGGCATTGAATTTCCAAGCTGCCATTCTCCAAATGTGAATTATTCAAGCTTGAAAGTTGCGACAGAGTCTGGGGGAGCGCTGTGCAGATGCAGAGGTGCTGAGTGGGGCATCGGGGCTACGGGGGTTATGGAAAGGTGAGCCCTCGGATAGTCGAGACGTGCCTAGAAGCGACGCTGCAACGAGTGCCAGAAAGGAGAAAACGAGAACGTGCAACTTGTGCCCGACATGAGACAAACGTGTTTACGAGACCCAATGAACGGGGCAAACTTTTTCTCTCTCTCCCGCCCCCCACCCCCCTTTTGCTGGCCCTCTTTGTCGGTGTCTACCTCATGGGGCAAGGGTTGAGGCAAGGGTCGACTCTACATCCTCTACAGCGCCTGTCCAACAACAAAATGAATATGCATAAAGCGCAAGGTGGGATCCACATGAATTAGTTATGAGGTTATAAGGCATATTGCCAACTGCCTCATAGAGGCCAAAGTCCCCCAGTCCCCCAGTCGCCAGTTGCCAGTCGCCAGTCGCAGTCGCAGTTCCGAAAGCAGCCTTAATAAAATTACCTCAAGGCTGGCAAAGAAAAAAAAGGAACGGGGGGGCAAAAAGGTAGAGTAATGGAAATGGAAAGCCACAAGCCAGCAGCCACAAGCCAGCAGCCACAAGCCAGCAGCCAGCAGCCAGAAGGTATGTATGCAATTTGCCAACTACAGAAGAGACACTCGCATAGATAAACAACGAAAAGGCTTCGACTCCGTGGATACCCCTGGGGTGTGCGCCGAGTGCGTAATGGGGCAAGGGTATTCTTTTGAGCACCAGGCCACGCTAAGGCATGTCAGAGATGACCAATTTGATTGACCATTCGTTATCATGCCAAACTAAAATAGAGAGAAATTCCCTAATGTTTTATGTTTCCTATAAAGAAAAGAATCCGGCCAACAGCCATGATTCGAGCACTTTAAAGGGTATCAGGCGCACATTTCTGCTTATGCATTTATGCAGATATTTATACAAATATTTATATGGCTTAACTTCCACGCTATCTGTATTTCTCTCCGCCTGCCTGTTCCTGTGTCACTTGCCAGACTTTTTACGTTATGATATACAACATGTTTGTCATAAATATGGCAAAAAAAAAGAAAAGGAAAGGAAAAGAGAAAGGGAAAAGTGAGCTCTGGAAACAAAGCACACATAAACAGAGCGAGAATGAGAGACAGAGAACCAGACCCAGACCCAGACAACGAGAGATGGGTCAGGATGGGTTCAGGTTACTCCTGTTCTGACTGCAGCTCGGAATGTGACTCTGACTGGAAATTTTACGCTGGAATAGAAGTAGTAGAAAGCCGAAATCAATTCAGACTGGATCCAGATATCATTCAGACTCCCTAAAATAAAGTCATAGGCATTATCATTCCAGCATTTCCACGTCAAGCTCTTAAAGTTTTCTGACGCTATTACTTCCCACTGGCTGATTTCGCATATTATTTTCCGCCCTCTTTGGCAATTAATTTGCTTCTGACTGCACCCAAAAGTGCATTTGATTGATTAGTGTAATTAGGTGGAAGGCCAGCGGCAGTGGCAGCAGCTGCAAGAGCATCAAGGTTCAGGCACTTGACCAGTCCCCACCCCCACACAGCCTCTCCTGCCACTTCTCGTTCGGCTCTAATTTGCCCTCCTTTCAGCAGGCACCAGTCGGATGCCATATGGCGTGAAATCAACTTGATTCCCAGCGAAAATTGACATGGAAATTCCGAAATTAAATGACTCACTTTTCACTTTATTTTGCAGACAATTGTCTTTGGCTCTGTGTCCTTGCAGAGTGTGAGGGACAAGCTGCAGAAGCGACGTAAGCTTATTAAATTCCATAAGGATTTCACAAGCGAGCATTACAGCCAGCTACTTATTGCAAGGATTAGACAAACATGCTCCGACTCGGCAAACTTTCCACTTTCCACAAACTTGTACACACACACAGCACACACACACATGAAAACTGAGAGGCTCGAGAGACAGAGACTGCGCAGCGGAAGGCAAATTCCACACCCACTGAGCTGAAGACAAGGGACTGTGCCAAAGCCTTTAACTGTTGACCAAGTCGTTGACACACATGCAACGCCAGAGCCAGGCACTTGCCACCCACCCTGGCAGCACCCCAGCAGCACCCTGACACCCCGCCTGCTGCCACACCACGTCTAAACGCCCACCAGCTGTGCCACTCAGCGGGTTGGCAGCACACTACGAGCATTGCTGCATTTGCCCCCACAACAGTCACAGCACTTTGGCTGCGTCCTTCCGGCCATGGCAAGACCAGAACCAAAACCAAATGTGCAAGATTAAAAACGAAAATTAATAAACCTTTGCCATAGCATACAAAAGTTGTGTTGTGATATTTTTATATCAGAGCTGACGCCAGTGGCGTACAAATGAACCAACCAAGAGCCCTACCCGCTGCCCATGCCCTTGCGCAGACACCATACTTGATGACACATTTGACGTGTGATAATTTTAGCTATAAGGCAAAAGTCAGCCCTTGGCCCCTGCGTGCCGGGTATCCGGCAGCCGCATGCTGTCTAATTACGACAAGGACCATCAGCGCAGAAAGTCCTTAGCGTGAAATTCAACAGCCTTAACCCCGCTCTGATAGCAGGCTGGCAGCCTGACACTGCTGACAACAAAGGCAAATAAAAGTAAAAAGTTTTTAGCATTTAATTAAAAGAAAAATGTACGCAAAACCTCAAAAGCCTCAAGAGTAAAAAGCCACAGCGCACGCTCCAAGCCTTCTTCCAATTCCATTTCCCTTTCCCTAGCCCTCCGTCTGAATTTAAAAATATGCTCTCCAGATCCCATGGAGGCTATCAATAAAGGCCCAACAAGGAAGACTGCGAAGTGCTCTGTAGAAGATTCAGTTTGTGATTTAGTTTCAGTTTCAGTCTCAGATTGCGATGAAGATTCATGCGTATGCGTATGCAGTATCGGATGAAGTGATTTGTCAGATCTGTCGCTGTGCGTGTCACGCGCTTGTCACGTGCCTGTCACGCACAGGCACACACACAGGCGTACGGCTGACTGACAGATGGAACCTGATTGCGGTCTGGCGGCTGGCCAATTGACAAGGGCGTGGTGGCGACCGTGGCGTATGCGCGATAATTTGCAGGGTGCAGAACTGACAGACTGTGGACTGTTGGCTGAATAATGGGGGCTCTGAATACACAAGTGTGTGTGTGTATAAGGATCAGATAAGTACACCCTCTCGTATCTATAATTTTAATCTATATCATACACGTGTATGTACATAAATATATACATATATACAAATGGACTTTTTGCAGCGATGTCCCTGAATTGATTTTTAATGACTATAATTGCACAATTTTGAAACTTGAAACCCCCCGTGGTAAATTATTTCTAGCTAATTTATTATTTATACCCTAACTCAGGATGTTACACGTACATTAGGCATGCGCCATGTGGCACGCACTCAAATTAATTCCCAGGCAAAAAAGACCTGCACTCGGGAGTTGCATACATATGTAGGTACACTATGTATTTTACGTTCGATTTCTGGAATATTTTTAATCAATTCAAATACACCAAAATTACATTGACAAAATCCTGAACACTTTTCAGGAACAGCAAGTAGTATTCTGTAATTAAAACCCATCAAATTCCCATTGTATCACACCTAAACTGCACAGCTCCACGTCAAATATCTTAAAATCTATCTGTTAAACTAGCGTTGAAATTGCAGTAGCACAATCCCTTGAATCTACTGTGAAAATACCACCACCACTTATGCCCACTGTAATTACTTAAAACGAATTAATAAATATTTCCCCTGCGCTCCCAGCACCAAACCAGATGTAATTACGCTCTCCAGAAGAACGAGGAAGAGAAAACGGAATAATAGTATTGAGAGCGAGATCCGTCTTGGATTAAACTCAATGGAAAACACTTCGCACTACAGCAATAAAGTTCCCAAAACATTATATAAGGTAAATATTATTTAGGATTCAAAACTTTGCACAGCACTCAAGCTGCAGGCGGCTGCTGTCATGGCTCGTTGCGAGTGATTGGCTCTTACTTGGAAAGATCCCACCGAATCGCATGGAAACTATCACTTAATCAATTCCACTGCCTTTAATTTCCGTCTATCCTTTATCATTGCTTAAAAGTGCTGCACCCAGTGGGCGCTTGGATGGCCGGCAATCTGTTGCAACTTCACTTTCAACTCCTGGCAGCGACAATCTTTGAGGCACTGCGAGCACCGAACCCCAATTGTCAGATGCTGTTGTTGTTGTTGTTGTCGCTTTCTATTCCAGGGGCACAAAGAACGGAAGTGATAGAAGAAAGGGTAACGGGGGAAAAGCGGTGGGCTACAGCTACACCAATCGACAGGGGATGGGGCCAAATTTTTGGCACAACAAAAGTTTTCTTATTTTCGCGGCTTTTGCATAGTTGCTCTCCGCCGGCCCTATCTCTCCTTAGCCCCGCCCATCCCCCAGGGTGCTTTATTACAATTTAACTTTTCTTTTATTGCAGCACATTTTTGTTGCCTTTTGCGTTGAGCTCTGCGGCTAACCAGGCAACCAGCCATCCCCAGCAAAGGCTCCCCAAAACCCAAGACCCAAAGCTAAATCCAAAAACCCAAAAACCGAAAACCAAAACCAGCGCCAACACCAAAGCCAAAAACCCGGGCAGCAATGCCTTCCCTTTCCCCCGGCTGAGGGACATTAGCTGCTGGCCGTGGAATAAACTGAGGGAAAGACGGTGGAAACCAGCTTCAGAAAATTGCACGGAAAACGACAGCGAAGGGTGGCCAAGGGTCTGATTATGTGTCATGTGGCATATGGGAAGAAGCTGGCAAAGGTTTCCCACTGCCCTCGTCCATTCTCTTCCCGTTCTGAGCTGCACAGCTTTAGCATCGGCTGATTATATTCAATGGCCATTGGCCTGAGGTCTGTTCATGAGCATGACCGAATAGATGGCCCTTTCGAGGGAGTCAATGTATGAATACTCGCGGAGCTACAAAGGAGAGAAATGGAGAGCGCTGGCATTTTATTTAACTTCACTTCCCTCGCCTTTGTTTCGATTTCTAATTAAAGAAATTAGTTTCATTTTTCTAACTAGGCAACTAAATATCTAATAGCTATATTATTTTATTTGAAAGCTCAGCAGAATGGTTAGAACCCTTTCAAATCGTTTTTTAAGCAACCTGCAAATGGTTTTCAAATGTTTTTGCAAGTTTTGAATCTGTTGAGCGTCTTCCAGTCAATGATTTATTGAATGCCAATCGAACGATCAGCAAATGCTAGCTACGAAAAACTGTTGTGGATTGTATGGGCAAGTGGGTACCGAACAGTACGTTACCCAATCCTCTCCAGTTTCCTACAGGGTACAGTCGTACTCGTTAGCCACACCGCAATCTGGCCACACTTTTCTTCTCTGCCTCTTTTGTTTCCCAACCAAGATTTCCATCCTCCATGTGTGTATGTGGGCTATGGGTTTTCTTTTATTTTATACGTATTTCACTTCATTTTGCTGTTGTATTGTTGTGTCCTGTTGTCTGCCCATCTCGCTCCCACTCCCAGCCCACCTCCTGCTCCTCCCTCAGCGTCTTTTTTCCTTCTCTCCCCTTTCTTCTTGCCTTGCTTCCCCCAGGTTCTTCTTGGGGCTCATGCATATTTGAAATTCCCTTAAAGGCACTTCAGTTCTTTAGTTCTTTTCTGCCTGCTGCTGCTGCTTGTGCTGCTTCTGCTGTTGTGGCTGCCTGCGCTTTGTGTGTATAAGTGCAAGGGAAACCAACGCCAATGGCTGTTTAGTGTGTGCGTCCCCCTGTGTGTTTGTTTGTGTGTGTATATATATATTCTCCCTCTCTCTCTCTCTCTCTCTGTACTTCCCCTAGCTGTGCTACCATTTGGTTCCTCTCACGTCGCTCCGTTTATCATTCTTATCATCATCAAGCGTTGACGGGCCCCGCCATTGTGGCGACCTTAATGGTCAAATTTAGGTGTGCTTTTGTGTGTGTGTGTGTCTCTGCGTGGCTGTGTGCGTATATGTGTTCTCTATATGCGTGTGTGTGGGTGTGTGGGTGACTCTGATATCCTTAAACTGCAATTCATGCCAGGCTCCTTCTGCTTATGCGGCCTCCGCCATTCGTTCAATTGTGATGATGGCGCATTTTATTGCCAACGAAATTTAATCTCTCTCTCTCTCTCTCTCTCTCTCACTCTTTTCTTTTTTATGTATGTATGTTTGTGTGTGTGGCACTTAAGACGTGCTTATTAGCCCTATTAGTAATAATTGCACTACTGAGCAAATTTAGTTGTCTTGTGCATCATCATCTTGCCACTGTCCCAGCCCGTGCCCCAGCCCGTGCCCCAGCCCCAGCTCCAGCCCCAGCCTCAGCCACAACCACAGAGCCTCAGAGTCTCCAACCTCCTACGGCATTTCCACATTTTGGCTTATTTTGTGGCGGGCACTTAACTTTTGAAGCTTGTTGCGAGCAGCGTTGTCGTCCTTGGCCATCCTTGGAATCGGGGCTTTTTGCGGCTTTTGTATGCTCTTCAACTCGACTCTCTCTCTCTCTCTCTATCCGTATCCCTCCGCCGACTGCCTCCAAGGACCTGCATTTACTTAGCTATTTAGATATTTATCTTTATGGAGCTTGTCCAAGTGACTTTTATATGCGAATTAATATTTGAATAGGCTGCAGACCTCAACTGAGACAGATACTGAGACAGACGAACACACAGCGAGAGAAAGTGAAACAGTCAGCTGGGGTGGTATATTTAATGGCTCTCATATCATGCGATAATTTGCCCCATTAATCCACAACTAATTTATTCAGGCTCCTCGAATCGCTCTTCAAATTATATCATAATCAATTCCCACTCACGGCCGTCGCTTCAGTGCCGAACATTGAGGTTTAATTGAATCGGTTGGGTTGGGGGACATGGCATTTCAATGGAAGCCACTCAATTATGCATTACAGTTTCAGTTTCAGTTTTTGGATCATTCAATTATTTTCGGTTTGCTGGAAATTAACCATTTCTAATAAAATACCAAGAGGGAGTGGAATCGCCTTTTTTTCAGACTGATCAGACAAAATGAACGATAATTATTAAATTTATTCGTGGACTTTAATACAAGTAGTAGTGCTCGGTAGTGTTGCCTTCCCTGCCCCAAATCCCCTCTCCAATCTAGCTGCAACTATTCCAAAATTTATCATTAAAAATGAAACGGCCAGCCAAATATTTAGCTTAACTAATAGACAAACAAGAAGAGGCGAGCCCGAGCCATCAGCAGCAATAAACAGGGGGCAATGTGTGCCATGTCCAACAGGGAAATAAAGTATATTAGAACAAGCCAGACGAGAATCAACAAAATGTTTTGCTCTAATAAAGGAGATGTCGGTGCGTCTGTCGGGCAGCGAGGGAAAAAGCGCGGATTACCGACCGTTTATAATGGCGTCAAGGACGCGGCGCACTAATCTCTTAGCGAGGAACGCCACTGACACCGGACGCTACCAGACAGGACCGGGTCCAGACAGTTGAAGATCAAAGAGATGATAAACTCCCCCGACAATGACCGCCCAGTGGGGAAGGCTCTTCCCCGAAATAATATTTAAGAATTTCATGTTGCAGAGCTGCTCGTTTAGCTGTTCCGTTGTCTCCATTTTGCTCATTTTGCGTTTTCCATTCTTTTCACTTTCTCCTCCTCCTGCTCCTCCTCGTCCACCATTCTTTCTTCGTGTCTGTTCACCCACTCACAACCAGCCGCTGGGCATTTTATTGTTTGTCTTTCTGTTCATTTTGTATCTGCCTTTATCTTGGCACTTTTCCATTGTTTTATGGGCCCCAGCTTCCCTTACTTTACCCACGGACTCGGCTTTAATTGCATTAAGCGCCTTATTAGATGCCCCAGCAATTTGCATTTTACCTTTTGTCAAATGTTTTCACTTTTCGCCGAAGGAAAGAGCCAGAGAGGTCGCTGTTGTCGCGCGTAAAGAGAGGAAAAAAACACATTTCGCAATTGAAATGGAAATGAGCCATAAACAAAGTAGTTTGAATAAGATTACACAACATTTTATAAACGATCTTGGTATACGATTAGGGCAAAGAAGGGCCAGCAGCAACCACAGCAGATCAAACGAACAATACCAATCATAAGGTTACAAATTATAACAAATAATGATTCCATAAGATCTTAATTAAAGCGAATAGCGATGGAAAGGAAAGTGCATGAAAGCTGTAGAAATGCCATTGTTTGGTTACGCAGCCAAATAGTGGACAAATGCATAGATCATAGTCAGTGGTGCAGCAGTAGAGTAAATTCCTATTATTGTTCGTTGTTTGCACTGCCCACTGTACTAAATTGTCATCTACGTACATATTCATGCTCCCGCCCGGCTGCAGCCTGTGCAGCCGTTCTCTTTCGCCTCTTCATCTCGCGCCTTTCTTTCTTTCCTTTGCTTTGTTATCACTCTCTCGATCTGTCCCTCTCTCGCTCGCATTAGGGCACGGGCAATTCGCCCCGCCTGCTCTTTGCTTTTAGTCTGGATCTAGCAACCACTGCACATAGTCTTGGAATCGAGCCATTCAATCCGACACCGTCTTGTACCGACCCCCGCGTCTACAATCTGACCCCGTCTTGAACCCAGCTAACTCTCCAGCCGACTCGTCATCAACCTAACTGGAACCTTTCGCTATCCCTTTGGCTCTGTATCGCCTTCTATACTGTTTACAACAATAAACCATATTTAATCAGAACAACCATCGTCTCGTTAATGAACATATCGCAAAACAACGCTAGTGAAGAAGCTCACTAGCTCAACAGCCATCAAAACTAAAAAATTATTCTATCATGAATGAGCAGGAAATCCAAGTAATCCAAGCCAGTATATGATTAACATATTTAAAAATATGAAGAACAAATTCAAATGTACTTAGATATACGTACATTTATATAACTTAGTCACTAGTGAGCCACCCAACACCATGACTAGCCCTAGAAGGAAGCACTAGCTGTAGATTGGACCAAAAGTTTCTTTGGGGGATGTCTTACCATATATGTATATGTATATATGTATATTTGTGTATATGGTATGAATAAGTCTATTAGGGCTTTACATTTCTGCGGAAGGGGATGGGAACCTTTAGCAGGGCTGACAGGGGATAGGATATATGTCCGTAGTATTAATGATATAACTTAGAGAGCGGGGCCTGCCCTGGCAGCTCGTCCGTGTCCACGTTCACGGCCGGCTCTTTTGTAGGCTCTGGGTCTGGCTCAGTCCCGGCTGTGGCTTGGCGTGCGTAGCCACGCGCATTCTTCCTGGCTGCTGCCTTGGGCTCCGGCTCCTCTATCTCTGCAGACTCTTCTTCGGCCACATCCTCGACCTTGCGACCGCTGGTGGCTCCTCTCCAAGTTCTGTGACCGCCGCCTTCATCACTGGAGGCCCTTCCTCGTGCGGCTCCTCAGCGCCTGCCTTGCCCTTGCGTCGCCTGGGCTCCAGGGCCTTGACTCTCGGATTCCTCTGGCGCCGGCTTCGGGACGGGGTCGGCGTGTCATCGTCGGAGGATTCCGCGTAGTTCTTGCGCGGAATATTCCGCAATCCGCGTCGTCGTGGTTTCAGCCCATCCACGGTGTGGGAGGGCACGGAGGAGTATACCCCATCGTGTGTTACTTCGGGGAAGAATCCCTCAGTCGGCGTGTCATCGTCGGAGGATTCCGCGTAGTTCTTGCGCGGAATATTCCGCAATCCGCGTCGTCGTGGTTTCAGCTCATCCTCTTCTTTGCGAACTCGTCGTGCTGGCTTTACGCTGGCTGTTAATGCTTCCTGGATCTCGGAAAGAGGAGCCTCCAGGGGTGCACCCTCTGCGCTGTGACGCTTTGACTTGGGCACCGCCTGGTCGACCTTAGCTTCTTCTACGTGAAGATCACTTTCCTCAGTGATCTCCTCCAGACGTGGATCCACTGGCTGCGCCCAAGCAATGCGCTTCGTTAATGCTGGTTCTTTATCTGCTGTTGCGTCTGCTTTCTGTGCCTCGAGGTTCTCGAGGACATCCAGAGCTGCCAGCTCGACATCCACGGAAGGCTTGCGTCCACGTCGCTTGGGTCTGTCTGCCTGGGCATCTGTCTGATCCTCTATAGCGGCTGTTGACTGGCTGGCCTGTTCAGTTTTCACAGTCAACGAGGCCCCCTCTGGGGCAGATTTAATTTCAGTTGGGGCCTGAAGGCTTTGGTCAGGAGTAGGCTCAACTCCCGAAGACGAAGGTTGTTCGTGGGTGTTGGCTGTGGATGTTGCAGTTTCTGTCGGGACTTTTTCCTGCGGGGCGTGGCTCGAATTTGTCTGTGATGTTTCTTTCTCTGGTGATGATTGAGGCAGTTCCTTTACTACCTCTACAGACTCTTGCACTTCTGACCCTGGCTTGGGGGAACCGTCGCTGGTAGAGTTGCTGAGGGAGCGTCGAGCCTTAGCCATCTGCTTTCTCGGTGGGGAGACTTTGTTCTTCCGGGGACTGCGGAAGAACAGAGATGGATACTTGCGTAGCGAAGTGCTGGGTGTCTTGGCTCTCTCCTGATCGGCGGCTCGTTGGGCAGCGGTCCGTTTCTGCGGATGGAAGGGCAGACGAACTGGCGCATAGAAGTTACGACGCGCCATCAACAGAGACCGACGCTTGGGCGTGCCCACAGGTGTTGTGGCCTCCACGCTCCTCTTGAGCAGAGTCATCAGAGTCATCAGTTGCGACGGAGCTGAAGATGGCGGCGCATCCGATTTGGTACGATTTGGTTTGACGAGCGGCGAGGCATCTGACGATTGATCGGCGCTGTCGGACTCGCTGATGGGCGTCAGCTCGCGCGTGCGACGCCGCTTTTGTGGTTTTGTCGGGTCCGGGTCCGTGTGCTGGGCCTTCTTCGATGTGGATGGTGAGCTGAAGTCGAGCAGATCCCGACTGCAGCTGTCCTCATTCAGCTCTGATAGCACGCTCTCGGGCGTGGAAATTGTCGGCGTGCTGCGCTGGCAGACACTTGTGAAGGAGTTCTCCGTATTGCCACCAGTTTCGAGTGGGGAAAAGGAGGTGATGACCACATCGGAGAGGGCGCAGAGCTGCAGCAGCTTCTCTTTGTTTTGCGTGGCATCGAGAAAATCTACTTGCTCAGTCTGAGTAGCTTTTGAAGCTGTTGCTACTGGCCCGCCGCCTGCATTAGGCGGAAAACGTTGGCCGCTTTCGCCCACATACGGAAATGTAGCACCTTCCGAAGACATTTTTTGGGAGACGAGCAAAACTTAAACGAGACGCGAATTAAAAAAAATCTGGTCGAAAAATGTGGCACAACTATGAAATTTCTACCAGACTTACGATATTTGAGCTGTCAAAAAGTACTCACAGTCTGTTCGATATTTCTACCGATGTACTCAGATGTGGGATTGAAGTAGGGTTGCATTCGGATAGTTTAAACTTGAACAATTGGCGAAAGAATGGAACGCGGTTTCAAGGAGGATCGTAGTCCTCCTTTCCTATGGGCAATCAATTAATCGCGTGGGCAAGCAATCAAGGCTATTTTTATGTAATTTATATTTTTGTTTTGTTTAACAAGTTCGGTGGCAGCCCTGTACGGTACAGATTTGGCGTGGTTCGGAAACTCTACTAAAAAGGGCATATCTTTGCTTTAAAAGAAAAATCAACACTAGAAAACTCTTTTACTTAGCCCACACTTACTACTTATTACTTACTTATTACTATCCGGCGAACTATAAAGGAAAAGTAAAGTAAATTCAAATGTACTTAGATATACGTACATTTATATAACTTAGTCACTAGTGAGCCACCCAACACCATGACTAGCCCTAGAAGGAAGCACTAGCTGTAGATTGGACCAAAAGTTTCTTTGGGGGATGTCTTACCATATATGTATATGTATATATGTATATTTGTGTATATGGTATGAATAAGTCTATTAGGGCTTTACATTTCTGCGGAAGGGGATGGGAACCTTTAGCAGGGCTGACAGGGGATAGGATATATGTCCGTAGTATTAATGATATAACTTAGAGAGCGGGGCCTGCCCTGGCAGCTCGTCCGTGTCCACGTTCACGGCCGGCTCTTTTGTAGGCTCTGGGTCTGGCTCAGTCCCGGCTGTGGCTTGGCGTGCGTAGCCACGCGCATTCTTCCTGGCTGCTGCCTTGGGCTCCGGCTCCTCTATCTCTGCAGACTCTTCTTCGGCCACATCCTCGACCTTGCGACCGCTGGTGGCTCCTCTCCAAGTTCTGTGACCGCCGCCTTCATCACTGGAGGCCCTTCCTCGTGCGGCTCCTCAGCGCCTGCCTTGCCCTTGCGTCGCCTGGGCTCCAGGGCCTTGACTCTCGGATTCCTCTGGCGCCGGCTTCGGGACGGGGTCGGCGTGTCATCGTCGGAGGATTCCGCGTAGTTCTTGCGCGGAATATTCCGCAATCCGCGTCGTCGTGGTTTCAGCCCATCCACGGTGTGGGAGGGCACGGAGGAGTATACCCCATCGTGTGTTACTTCGGGGAAGAATCCCTCAGTCGGCGTGTCATCGTCGGAGGATTCCGCGTAGTTCTTGCGCGGAATATTCCGCAATCCGCGTCGTCGTGGTTTCAGCTCATCCTCTTCTTTGCGAACTCGTCGTGCTGGCTTTACGCTGGCTGTTAATGCTTCCTGGATCTCGGAAAGAGGAGCCTCCAGGGGTGCACCCTCTGCGCTGTGACGCTTTGACTTGGGCACCGCCTGGTCGACCTTAGCTTCTTCTACGTGAAGATCACTTTCCTCAGTGATCTCCTCCAGACGTGGATCCACTGGCTGCGCCCAAGCAATGCGCTTCGTTAATGCTGGTTCTTTATCTGCTGTTGCGTCTGCTTTCTGTGCCTCGAGGTTCTCGAGGACATCCAGAGCTGCCAGCTCGACATCCACAGAAGGCTTGCGTCCACGTCGCTTGGGTCTGTCTGCCTGGGCATCTGTCTGATCCTCTATAGCGGCTGTTGACTGGCTGACCTGTTCAGTTTTCACAGTCAACGAGGCCCCCTCTGGGGCAGATTTAATTTCAGTTGGGGCCTGAAGGCTTTGGTCAGGAGTAGGCTCAACTCCCGAGAACGAAGGTTGTTCGTGGGTGTTGGCTGTGGGTGTTGCAGTTTCTGTCGGGACTTTTTCCTGCGGGGCGTGGCTCGAATTTGTCTGTGATGTTTCTTTCTCTGGTGATGATTGAGGCAGTTCCTTTACTACCTCTACAGACTCTTGCACTTCTGACCCTGGCTTGGGCGAACCGTCGCTGGTAGAGTTGCTGAGGGAGCGTCGAGCCTTAGCCATCTGCTTTCTCGGTGGGGAGACTTTGTTCTTCCGGGGACTGCGGAAGAACAGAGATGGATACTTGCGTAGCGGAGTGCTGGGTGTCTTGGCTCTCTCCTGATCGGCGGCTCGTTGGGCAGCGGTCCGTTTCTGCGGATGGAAGGGCAGACGAACTGGCGCATAGAAGTTACGACGCGCCATCAACAGAGACCGACGCTTGGGCGTGCCCACAGGTGTTGTGGCCTCCACGCTCCTCTTGAGCAGAGTCATCAGAGTCATCAGTTGCGACGGAGCTGAAGATGGCGGCGCATCCGATTTGGTACGATTTGGTTTGACGAGCGGCGAGGCATCTGACGATTGATCGGCGCTGTCGGACTCGCTGATGGGCGTCAGCTCGCGCGTGCGACGCCGCTTTTGTGGTTTTGTCGGGTCCGGGTCCGTGTGCTGGGCCTTCTTCGATGTGGATGGTGAGCTGAAGTCGAGCAGATCCCGACTGCAGCTGTCCTCATTCAGCTCTGATAGCACGCTCTCGGGCGTGGAAATTGTCGGCGTGCTGCGCTGGCAGACACTTGTGAAGGAGTTCTCCGTATTGCCACCAGTTTCGAGTGGGGAAAAGGAGGTGATGACCACATCGGAGAGGGCGCAGAGCTGCAGCAGCTTCTCTTTGTTTTGCGTGGCATCGAGAAAATCTACTTGCTCAGTCTGAGTAGCTTTTGAAGCTGTTGCTACTGGCCCGCCGCCTGCATTAGGCGGAAAACGTTGGCCGCTTTCGCCCACATACGGAAATGTAGCACCTTCCGAAGACATTTTTTGGGAGACGAGCAAAACTTAAACGAGACGCGAATTAAAAAAAATCTGGTCGAAAAATGTGGCACAACTATGAAATTTCTACCAGACTTACGATATTTGAGCTGTCAAAAAGTACTCACAGTCTGTTCGATATTTCTACCGATGTACTCAGATGTGGGATTGAAGTAGGGTTGCATTCGGATAGTTTAAACTTGAACAATTGGCGAAAGAATGGAACGCGGTTTCAAGGAGGATCGTAGTCCTCCTTTCCTATGGGCAATCAATTAATCGCGTGGGCAAGCAATCAAGGTTATTTTTATGTAATTTATATTTTTGTTTTGTTTAACAAGTTCGGTGGCAGCCCTGTACGGTACAGATTTGGCGTGGTTCGGAAACTCTACTAAAAAGGGCATATCTTTGCTTTAAAAGAAAAATCAACACTAGAAAACTCTTTTACTTAGCCCACACTTACTACTTATTACTTACTTATTACTGTCCGGCGAACTATAAAGGAAAAGTACGAAAAATATAAATAAAAGCAAGCGGACAGTGAAATGTGGACACGTTTTGTTTTATAATGTGTTGTTATGTTATGTTAAGAAAAAAGCTCATTCAACTAAATAAACAATATGTGTAAATAACACGAAACGAAACACTAAAACTTTGAGCCCATAAGTTATTTTTCTTTTTTATTTTTATTTTGTTTTTCATTTTGATCGGCGGTTAAAAGAGCTTTATTCAAATTTCACAAACAGAGAGCAAATCTTTAAAAAAAAACTAAATAAAAACTTTCAAACATTGGTTCATAATCATAAAGATTTTCGAGGATAATCTTTGGATATTTATCACAAATCTCAGTGATTTTAAGCGCTGTGCTACTGGTCTGCGGTCAGCGTAGTTTCTCCTTGAAGCCAGGGTATCCGTTTCCGCCAAACTATTATGGAATCATTATGGTTTCCGCCATCGCTCTTTTTTATTTAATTTTTTATTTGTTTTTGCATTGTTTTGGCTATGGCCAAGCGGCGGAATTATTGCCGGCAATTGTTTGTTGGCAATTTTATAATTTGCCAATCATTATTTATGGACGCTGCATTATCCTGGTTGATCCTTTTGCGGAAATTAAAAACTTTTCACCCTTCCTTGCCCCACGTACTCGTATTATTTATATTATTTATTTGGATGCTGCCATTGCGGTCTGTCCAGTGTCCAGACAGGTGGCCATAAATATGTTTAATGAATCGCACAAAACCGAAAACCGAAACTGTTGACAGGAATCTGGCATGTTTCCATTACCCTGCCCAACCAATTTCCATTCGCTTTTTTCTGCTTTCCACAGGAGAAAAAGGGAAAGCGAAACAAAAACTGCATTCTTTTGCACGCTAAACTAATTCCTTTACCCACACACCTTTCTGAGAGGGAGAGTGGAACAAGTTGCGATACAGTGTCAGCGGTGGGCTGTACAATTAAATTTATTAAAGTCCAATCAATAATTCAGGACAAGCTCTGACCGCAGCTCAACTGCAACTTTCGCATGGCAAATACAGCAACAAAAACTAACCAATACTAAAGAGTCGTATAGTGGGGCTATGGCTAACAGAATTTTCGAAGGGGAAATGCAATTGGTTGGGGGCCAAAAAAGGCTGTAAATTGAAACCTTAAGCGGAATTCATGCAGAACTCAATTTGGAACCTAATTTGAATTTTCGGATGGTATAATCTAGCTAAAAAAATAATATGCATACACATGTACATACATATATACTCGTGTACACATACGTACACGTGTACGGGCATATTTACATACAAAATGCTGAATGCCCAAGCTTTACATGAAAGCTTATCGGCATTCAATAATAAATAAAATTAGTCAAACGGATTAAGCCCCGTATTAGAGAGGATTATCGTAGCTCGAATAAATTAATAATTACGGAATTCACCTTTCGTTCAAAGGCAACTTACCCAATCGATTTGCAGTTTTATCAAAATTATAGAAGTTTCAAAATCCACTGCCCAAAAATGACCGTCACATTTCTTTCAGAACTGCTAATAATCCTTAGTTTCAGTCAATTTAAAGAGGATTTCAATGCTCCTTCCTCTTACTGTACACATGTATGCAGTCGTATACGTAATCTCATGGTGTCTCTCCTTTTCTCTTACAAAATTTGGTTAAAACTTTCAGTAGATTGCCGCATTCTAGCGTTGGCTATCTCTCGTTCTAGAGAATTAACACTCAGATGACGTGTTAAGGCTTAATTGAATTTCATTCTCCATCTCTGTTTCTATTTGCTTCTCTCCCTTTCACTCCAATGGGCACGTGATGTGATGGATGGATGGAAAAGGGAGTGAAGTGGAAACCTGGCAAACAAGTTGGCAGCTTGGCCTGGTTAAATGGCCTGCCAACATATGACCATTAATTGCCAACGACTACTGACCACTGACCCAGCTCCCTTTATCTCTCTGCCTCTCCCGTAGTACCACACCTATCTGTCTCCCTCTCTCTCTCTTTCTACACAGTATCTCTAAGATACTTTCATCTGGTGGGATTGGATTGATTGAGCCAGGCGGCGCAAACAATATTTTATGGAGACAACGAGAGACAGAGAGCAAATATGGACACAGAGAATGGGGAAAAGAGAGTTAATCAACCCACCGCTCTCAATTTGGCTCTCTCTCTTTGATTCTCTTGAGACTGACTGCATTGTTGGAGTTAAAAATTCCTCAATTTTTTCTGTCGCAGTTCATAAAATAGATGCGGCAAGGCCCTTGCTTTTGGCCATAGCTTCACTGGGCTTAGGAGGAAGGTAGAAAGGCGGTGTGGTGGAGCCGAACTTGACCTAGTTGGTGGGCGTGGCGTGGTGTCCAATTCAATGGAACCATACAAATAGTAAAGGCCCAGTTTGAATTATTCAATGGCGCCCCAGCCAATTCAATTTGAACATTTTTTTCTACTTTTCTTGTTTTCTCCGGGGGCCACTGTCAGAGTTTCCACCCTAATTGAGGGTCACGGTAAAACTAAAAGAGAGTAATAATCAACCAAATTATGGAAAAAGACAGGAAAATGCACGAAATAGTCTTCATGCTCCTATTTATTTATTTATTATTCTCAGCCAATTCTCTGTGGAGTTTTTGGTAGTGCTTGCACACACCACGGAAATAATCGATGCTCTAGCCAGGGGTAAGCAATGATTGAAAGCATTAAAGAGGCCCAGCAGAGTGTTTAGCTACGTATTTACAAGAAAACTGTGCATATTAATCCAAGGCTTTAATTCAAAGCGCAAAAATGAAAAGCGAAAAACTAATCGAAGGACGACTAAATATACACATGGCTATCAGGGGTTAATGAACTCGAAATTTGCGGGCAGAGTTTGGTGGGGAAGTGGCGATATGGTCGCGCTAGGCCAGACAATGAACACTTAATCAAAGACGAAACTAATGAGCAACGTTCTGGAGAACGTTAATAATATATAAACATAATGAAGCAAATTTGATGTGCAGCACAATTTCGATTTTAGTGTATAAAAGTATAATCATGTATTATTGGACAATCTTATTTTATTCCAATTGGATGTGCAATAAATAAATCGATTAGTCAAATCAGATTAAGTGAGAATAAAGCATAGGAATACCGACACTGTTGCATCCAAAAACAATCAGCGTTTGCGCCTAACAGCACATTTTGTTTCGTTTCATGTTTCATTTCAAAGAGGAACCACCGCATTTTATTTTTCAACGGAGAGAAACTACACCATTTGGCTGATTGTTGGTTTTATTTTGTTCATTTCATATTGAAATCTATACAAATTGTTGTATTCGGTTCACTAAAATTCATTTACTTGCAGGAAAATGTCGGAAATATGCAGAGTTTGCATGGCAAATTCCGAGACAGTCAATCAGATGTTCGATGAGACAAATTTGAACACGTGCCTTCCCGAACTGATGGCTGATTTTACCGAGTACGGTGTTGATTCGCTACCAGAACATATATGTGCGACTTGCATTGATGCGGCATTGAGAGGCTTAAGCCTGCAGGAAAACGGCGTGCAGGGCCCTGAAATTATTTTTCCAGAGATGGAGAAGGATCTAGAAGAATACCTCTCTGTTAATCAGGAAATTTCAGGCGAGGAGGAAATACATGAAGCTGTTGCGAGTGTGGACCCTCGCTTTAAATGTACTCTGTGCGACAAAAGCTATTCGCGGAACTCAAGTCTCAAATTTCACATGCGCAAGCACATAGGTGATAAGCCCTTCAAATGTCCCGAGTGTCCAAGTTGTTTCACAAAGCAAAGCAAACTTGACGTACACAGCCGCATTCACACAGCTGATCGGCCCTTCAAGTGCGCCGACTGTCCAAATGCGTACCTGAACCAACGCGGTCTCGACATACACAAGCGTTCGCACAGAGTTGGCCAGTTCCCAGCCCGCTCGCACACAGGGGATCGACCGAACAAGTGCCCCGACTGTCCAAAGTCGTTTATACGCAAATACGAACTGAAGGTACACAGCCGTGTGCACACTGGAGAGCGACCATATAAGTGCCCCATTTGTTTTAAGGCATTTACACAATCGGTTATCCTGAATAAGCACATGTGTATTCACTCTAGTGATCGACCATTCCAGTGCTCTCGCTGCTCAAAATCATTCAAGCTCAAATCTTATCTGGATAAACACGCACGTATTCACACAGAAAACGACCCTTAAAGTGTTCAGAATGGAAACCATTTACTTCTTCGTCGCACCAGTATTCTACACGCCACCTAAAGAAGACCTTGCGATTCTAGACATGGACGACAAAGTATACAGAAGAAATTTATAAAATAAAAATTAATTAAATGGTTCAGTTTCAGTTCTTATTACTTTCATGTGTCGTATTTGATCTCCCGACTCCAAATGTTTGTGTGGACTGGCACGTCGGCCATCAATGAAGGCTTATATTATAGCCGTTGGAACTTGTGTCCCAAGGGATACAAATCGATGGTTATGGCCAGCATAATCAGCAGGATTTTGCTCTGTATAGAATTATTTGTGCGTATTTGTTAGCTCTCATCGCTCCATTTGTTCTCCACTCCATCTGGCTCCATGTACCCACTCTCGCATACTCGTTCGACCATCAAGTAGGAAATCAAATCGAAACCCATTGGCCTGGCAATAATTGCACTTGCCTTTCTGCCTTTGGGGGATCGTAGTTTTAATTTGTTGGCCCCATTTGGCCAACACCGCAGCACTTGCCTTGCCTTCCCATGGACCCAATCGCCTGCACTGTGCCGTTCATTGGGAGTACCTTTCACTCTTTCTCCTGCTTCATCCCATAAGTTACCATTAACCCATTGGGTCTTTGTGGGAAACTTTTCTGCGTTTTTTTTCGCCCATACAATTGACCCAGTCAATTAATAAATGCTTTCGCTTTGACCCAACTCTGATTCCTCGTGGTGCTACCGTCCTCTCTCTGTTTCTCTCATTGTTTCCACGCTTGGCTGAGTTTGCTGCAGTTGCAAATAAAGAAACACAGAGAAAAGGAGAGAGAGAAAAGGAGCAGGAGCAGGACCAAGTGGAATATCTTTATTACAACATAATTAAAAGTAAATTTTTATTTTATTTTAATTTACTTTCATTCTACCTTCCCCTCCTGCCACACCTCTGCTCCTTTCTTTTACTCATTAAGTTAATGCGAACAAAAAGAAGGAGGAGCTGCGAAGAAGGCGGAGGATATCGGGGAGGATGAACGCAAATGAAGGGGGAATTAAGGGCGTCTGAAGTGGTCAAGCTGCTCTGCGGCATCCGTGTCCTGAGGTGTTGCAAAGTCAGTCACACCCTCGACCGAACATTATGAGATAAATAGTAGGAGCAACTTACCCTAATTAAAGCCCCAACCGAAATAAAGATTTAATTTGTAATTTATACTACTATGTCTTGGAGCACACTGCAGAACGACATCAGAAAGAAGAGAAACACTTCTCTCACAATCAAAATCGAACCAATTTATGAATCTAGAGAATAAAACCAATTAAAACGAGTCATTCCGTGGGTCCCTTCCAATACCCAGTACTCACTAGCTCACACATTAGGCTGGCCCAAACAATTTGTTTTTTTTTTTAATTTAAAAAAAATTTGTTGCTGAATGAGTTGGATAATTGGTGAAATATATTACATATATATTGATACCATTCATATCGTCATTTATCAGTTATTATCAGTAAAAAACCTGCTCAAGTTTTTGCGAACTAGCTATCTAAATATATGTATCAACCTCAGCTAAACTTCTTGATTTTCACCAATCGTTAATATGTTTAAGAGTAACTAAATACAAAAATTAAATACCTTATTATCAATATGAACTCGTTTCTAAGTTTCCCCCCAACCCTCCTCTAACAATTTGTGTTTAAACGCCTATTTCATTTCATATTGCTTTAATGGTTAGTGTTAGAGGGGATTTTGGTAGGCTGGACAAATCAGATATTTTTTAATTTTGCTTGCATTTTCCGTGAGGGATGGGATCAACTTATAGATAGGTACAAGATATCAAAGTAGAGTGTACAAATGAATATTCGAATGAGTCGGAACACGATGTCCAGCTCCATCCGGTGGGTTAGCGTCCGTATTTTATTGGCTCCCACTCGCGATTGTCCAGCGGACAGACGGAGCGCAGCGTGGCCCATCTCGTAATGCAGTGAGAGTGAAAGGCATGATTGCATGCCCCCCAGGACACGATGCATTCCTCGGACGAGCTGCTGTCAGGCTCCGCCTGGCATTCTATGCAAAGTTCCATGAGCAAGTTGCGGCAGATGTAACATGAGTCCACCGGTACGTCATAGGACCACTGGGCTACGGCGTTCCACTTTTTGATCACGAAGCGTGCTGGCGTCGCTTGGCAGTTCACACTGCAGGAGGGCTGATTGTCGGCATCCCCATTTTCGTTTTTATCGCCGACATTTGCATTATCTAGATCAGCGGCAGCTGCGCCTGACTCCGAAGCGACTTCGAAGCGACTCCCCGGCCACGACGAGCTCATCGCAGCTTTTTTCGGTATGGTCTGCCATGTTTTGTGATATTTTCACAAACAATACAATTTAAATTCGACGACACTCGAACCTGACCTGAGTTTCGTAGATCACTAGATCGTCTACGATTTTCACAATCAAATAAAATCGGAATCAAAATCTGTGGCATCCACAGTATGGAAGAAATGAGAAAACGCATTATCGTAGATAATCACCAAATCTACCAGATTAGCAAGCCTAGATAAAATTAATTTTCAGTGGCTACGCTGTCAAAGGAGAGCGAGTTAGAGCACGCCATTGGTGTGAGAGCGGAAAATAGCCGAAGAATGAACACAGATCTGACTGACTGAGTAATAAAAGGAAAAAAATGTGAGGAAGATAGAGAGGGGCAGTTGGGATTCCTGTGTACATATATATGTATGAATTTATATCTGAATAAATAACTATCAATAAGGAACCAACAATCGAATTTCCATTCAAAAAAGAAGTTCCCAAAGCTGGTTAGAGTGTCGACCGTTCGTTCTTTTCCGGTTGCACGCCTAGATTCTGGTCTAAAAATTAGATTACGTGTATGGCATTAACTCCATGAAATAATAATGGACGAGGGGGGCCAAAGAGGTGACATGGGGCAGCGTGACCTACAGGGAAGTGCTGCTTCTGACGCACACGCAACATTGCCAACGTTTTATTTATAGCAGCTTCCCCTTCAGAAAGGGAACAACAACAAAAAAGTTGCCATGGATCTGTCGAGGACAATGAATATACTAGCTATAGATACACATACAAACACACGTACGCACACACAACCAAGCATAGACAGAAATATAAATCTATGTAAGCGCTAGACATATACCATCTATAGAAATATCTACGCATGTGTATGGGGAAAGCAAACCAAATCAAACTTTGGAGCCGCAATTTATTGAATTATTGATCAGAACAATGTTTTTTCGGCTCTTCAATTGATTGTCCAACAAATAAAAACTGGGAATTTTACAGGATTCCAATGGATATGACAGAAAACAACCCCACCACAAGTGCCACAAGTCCCCCACAGTCACTGTGAACCCCTGCTTAACTGAGTTGCTTAAAAGCGAATACATGGACCAGCCTTATCCGCCACGAACCGAATGTGAATTTTAGATTATGGCCAGAAGGGTTGAAATTGAACCTGAACCCACCATCCCACCTTCCACTCAGCCTTTACCCCACTTGGTGCCAGCTATAAATATCTGCTTGGGTTCTGCGAACGCCCTTTGCGGGCTCTGGCCAAAACCAATTAAAATGCAGTTAACGCAGATTGCAGTTCATATTTTGTGGTCAGCCGCTGAAAGAGCTGCTTGAGGCGAGCTTATTGTGCTCTGTTTGACAATGTATTTTTGTGGATTTGGTTTAAATCAGAGCCCCACACTTTTGCTGCTCAGCTGAAATTTTGCATATTTGTCATTGGGTGAAAAAAGGATACACGGAGCACAGGAATGTTATGTATAAATGCATTCTGAAAATTGATGAGTTCCTGTTCCTGTTGTAAACTCAATAGATGAAGTCACAAATAGAGAAAATATTTTCGTTAAGCTTTTATCAGCTAAAATTAGCAGTATATTCAGTCAGGATTTCAAGGGCTTTATTGCTGGTATCTCCACAGATGTGGGACTCCGGCCAAGTTGATCTTCCTGCACAATCTGTTGAGCCAAGGGCAAAACTCAATGGCTCTGGTCTGAGTTGACTCGAAGACAGCTACGAAAGTACGAAAGTAAAAGAGAAAACTGAGCAATGGACACACAGACTAAGGGTTAAGTGGAATGTGGGAAGAAGTCAGGATGAGATGAAGATGGGGATAGATGCAATTGAGGAAGAGTGGCTCTGAGCCAAGGCGAACCTTTGATAATGACTGCGTCAACTGCTTCAGAGGCAAGACCCAAACCCAAACCGGGGCAGCTGGTTTATGGCCAAGTGGTGACAACAAATGGCGACAGCCAATGGCGATGGCAATGGCGATGGCGAATGTATCTGAGAGATACGCGCTCGCCTTGCAACATATTGTGTAGTTTTACTGCTTGGCCTGTCTCGCCTTGGCCCGGGGTTCTAACTTCTTTATACCAAGTAGTTCGCAAGACTATACGAGTACGTACGAGAGTATGTGTGGCCGTATCTTTGTATCTGAGTATCTTTTTGTGCCGTCAACGACGTCAACTGACGGACAGATTGACGCTTTGTTGCGTGTGTGCGTGTATATATGTGGGTGCCCATGTGTCCGTGTGTCTGTTAACCAGAATGTATTTCCCTTAAGAGCTATTTTCTATTTTTAGCCCCTGCCTTTATTTGCTATTCTTGTTGTGGAGCCATTTCTGCAACTCTCCTTGGTTTTCTCCTGTCACAATGCTGAGAGAGGATCTGCTCGCAAGCACACACATACACACATGTAAGGATATCCTGAATTTTTAATTTAACTGCTCAGTTTTTATTTGCGTGTGTGGGACATAAAAAGCAGATGAGAGATACTCGTAGAACCCAAGACGACAACGTTTTTGGCACGTACTCGCACTCGCACTGGAACTGGCACTGGCACTCGTATTAAAGCTTTAAAGGGAGAGTGAAGGCTTGGCCTCTAATTAACTGCGTCTCAACTTTTTCAGCTGCTCCACAAAGGGAAAAGGCAAACGGAGAGAGAGGGCGAGGACAAGGGCGGCAAAAAGTGGGCAGAAGGTCGTGGCAGTGGGAGCCAGAGCCAAAGCCAGAGCCCACTCGAGTGCAGCTAACAGCTAAGTAATTTCAATTTGAAGCGCTCAACGTCAGATTTGCCACACACGCTCGCACTCTCTCGCCTACACACGGATACACCCAGGCACAGACAGACACTCAGACAAACAGACAGACACAGGGCTAACAGCACACAGAGATACAGACGCCATGTAGCTCGTATCCGAGCGCTGCCTGCATATTAAAATGCTGTCAAAATTGCACGGCTAAATGTCATTTCATTTGGCATTGCTCTCGTTTCACTCACTCGCTCCTGCTTTCCGTATCCCTCCGTGTCCCGCCATGTCTCTTTTTCTCTGTGTAACCCCACCCTCCTAATGACTGCCGTCAGCTGCAGGACACAGACATATATTACGTCTAATTACCACGCCCCCAAACCAACCGACTTTGGCATTATTCCGATTCATCGTCCCACTGAATTCCTCCCCACCCCACACACATTCCAACGAGAGCTAGCTGTTTTGGCTGAAAATCTGACCAATTTGATTTGTTTTTTAACGGAATTGAAACATTCCAAAATCAATTAGGATTTAATTGGTGTTTAACTATGTTCATAGCTTTGGAGGCAATGAAAAATAAACCATTTAACCATTCATTAACAAAACTTAAAACGAGAAGGAAAGTGTAAGTCGCTTCTGGGGACGCAACTCTACTTAAACAAGTACTCAGTCAGTATATACATTTTAGGGACTACTTTTTTTAGAATTAAAAAAACATTTTACATTTTTTACATTTTTTTGCTACATCTGTTCAATTCTAATATTCTAAAAAATCGTAAGCTCAAAAATGTATATACTGACTGGGGTAAAGGTGGAGTCGCGTCCCCAGAAGCGACTCACACTTTCCTTCTCGTTTTAAATAAAATATAAAAAAAAAAACGTATATTAACTAAATATGTACATTAGGTTGGGCCGAAATTTGACCAAACAAACATAGACATAGACTAATCGCGTGTCCTATTCAGGTGTCGCAATGCTAAAACCCTGAATTTCACCGTTATTTATTAATATTTAAAACAATATAATTAAATATATTTGGTAAACTTTGATTTTAAAAATAAATAATGTCTCTAACATGCTTGGTTTATGAGTAGTGATAGAAAACTGACTTTCTGGGGAGTCCTATTCAAGTGGAGAGGAGTGTATGTTCATACATATGTATACTAAAATTAATTTTCTTTTAAAAATGACACCTCAAGCTTTTTATTTGTCCCTACCAAATCAATAAATATTTAATCATGCTAAAATTAAAAGTTTGACCAGAGTAATTTTAAGCACAAACATTTTCTGCGTAAGGAACTATTTAAAAGTGTCTTGAAAATTTCTAAAAATGGCCTTCAGGGCTTTTTGGAGTACAGCGTAGAAAAGTGGCAATGAGGATGAGACTCTTCATGTGTCTCCCAGAAATTGGGCCAAGAAGAAAGTGGGCTTGAATCGATTTGAAGTGCTGAATTGCTGGTAGGGTACAGAGGGACCGTGCGAATTCCTTTACCTTAATTAAAAAAGTTTCCAATTTCTCTTGGCATTGTGACAATGGCCTCCTCACCCTGTTGTCCTTCTCCCCTAGGGCTTTCCCACGTGTTTCCCTTTCCCACGGGTTTGTTGTATACTAATGCATGTGTGTGTGTTTGTGTGTCCCATAATAAGCAGGCAAAGTGCGTCAAAAAATCAACTGCTAAACAATGAGAAACAACTTTCTCTCACTCTCTCCTTTCCTTCACGTCTCTGTCTGTGGCTCTGTTTCCATCTCCCTCTCCGTCTGTTGCTCCATTGCCATCTCACTCTTGGGCAATGGCTTTGAAAAGCCTGCGGGAATCAGCTGCCAACTTATTTATTCCTTACTTTATTTTATTTTATTTTGTTGTGCTGTGCTTTTGTTGTGCTGCTGCTTGCGTCGGCTGGCAGAAAGTTTTAAAATAAACTTGCGTCATAAAAATTTAAAAAGTTTGGCCAAAGCACAAAACACAAAACGGTGATGGTGATGGAGACGGAGAGGTATGCTTAGAGGGAGCTGCCGGAGAAATTTGCGTTAATTTAAAGGAACAACAGCAGCAACAAGAAACAAACTGAAACGAAATGAAATGAAATGGAACAGAAACGGAAGCGAATAGCATGAGAGGCAGCGGAGTGGCATACAGCAAGAGGAAGATGAACAAATTCTTGCAACATTTGTTCTTTATGCAGAAGTTTGGCCTTCTGCAAAAATGTTTTAAAACCCGGTAATACACATGAACATAATTACGGGAAAAGACAGAGAGAGAGAGAGAAAAAAGAGTAGGAATGGAGAAAGAGTGCAAGTGGAAGAAAAATAGATTCAGAGGAGCCAGGGAAAAACGATGGAAGTTTACGCATTTTCTTGCTCCAACACATTTTGCGACTGATGAATATTTCTACGAATATTTTTCAGCCTTTCTTGAAAATGTGTAAAAAGAATTTTTTTAAATTTTGTTGGAAATGTGCATAAAATATTGAATTGAAATTGGTTTAAATTTTGCGAAGAGTCGTTTTATAAAATATAATTTGATGAAAACCGTTTCCTGAAATAAAATTTAAGAATTTAATAAAATGATTGTTTGAAATTGGAAAATTTGTTCATTATTTCCAGCTGTTGGGACGCTTTTTATAGCCTTGCTGCCTTCGTTGTCATCATTATGGATATTTCAACTCGTTTTCGTTTTATGATCCGATTTGGAGGTCATAAAGCCAAGTGAGGCAACATTTTTTCTTGGTCTACAAATCCGGTAAATCTTGCTCCCTTTCTCCTTCTCCATTTCTGTCTCTGTCTTTTGTATTGCCTTTCTTTTGGGGCTTTGTCTTGGCCAAGGCAGCGTGAATGACGAAGAAACGCATTAAAACTGATTTATTGCTGCAGATAAGTTTGGATTTATTTGCCAAAGTCAAGGCCCCCGCATGTCTTTTCCCCCGCATGTCTTTTCCCACGCATTTCCCGAGCTCACTTTCGTCTGCTAAGACTCGCCTGGGGCTCTGTGCTCGGAACCTCCGAAGGCATCTGCAGCACATTTAATTAAGATTTAACCTTTAATTACGATTTAAGAGATTACAATGTCAAATTCACGCTATCAACATCCCCAATCCCATTCGCCGTGGGCCCCCTCATCGCCCCTTTTTATTGGCGATTCCACTTTGCGTTACGTTACTCTTTCATTGGCGGCCACTAAGGCTGAGAGCATTTCCCGATAAGTACGCTGCCACAGGAAGGATATGATTATGTCGATAACAATGGCTGCGTGGACTGTGAAAGGGAATGGGATACCAATACCTACCCCAACACCCTCTTGCATATCATTTTCAATTTGCTGGTGGGGGCAACGGAGCCACTCTCTTTGTTATTTGCGGTTCTTTCTTCCCTTTCCCATGCACGCTGCGTGCTAATTATGCAAGCTCTGGGCGTAGCAAACCAAATGATACTTACCCATAATCGTTATCGTAATCACAATCTATATCGGCCTGTAATCCCGCCCTTCCCTCACCAGATGGAAATGCGATTAGCGAGATTTTCAACGAGCAGCTGGATACAATAAGAGCGATGGGTTGGGGTGATGATTTTTACAACATATTCTCGATTTCCAGGTTTCATACGCCAAAGTTGAACAACAAAAGCTTTAGAATTGTAATCAAATCTGCCCGAAAGCAATCTTAGCAATTTTAATTCACCTAAGTTTGAAATGTCTTTGATGCTTAATTTTTTCTTTACGTAAAAACAAATTTTTAAATTTTTATTACCAAATTTTAATTTTTTTGTGCAAAACTTTCTTTAATAAGCAGCCATAATTCTATGAGAGCATATCTCTTCTTCTTCAGCATATTCTGTGCTGGGTCTGCCTCTGTTTCTGGCTTACTCTTCATTGTTGTGCTAAGCTTTATTAAGAGCTTTTGTTAGGGCCGCTAGTTTGAAGATGCTTGTCTTGTCCAACACCTCTAATGCTTTTCCCCCCTTTGCTCTACTTACAGGACATGGGCGTTAATATTCATTATAATGTCAAACGCAGTATGTGGAGACCTTCAGACAGTCAGTCCCTGTCTCTTGCCTTTGTCGTCATTTCTTTCAATGCTCTGCCGTTCTAACCTCGAACAGTTTTTCTTTTCCTCCCTCTACATATCTTGAGTTTTCCTTTTGCTATTTTATTTTATTTTACTTTAGTCTACCTTATTTATTTCATTTACGAGTAGGCCCATGGTCTAGGGCTCGTTCTCGGTCTTGACTTGCGTTCATAAGTTTATTATTTATAATCCCACTCAAGTGCGACACTTTTCGACGAGTGTGCTCACGAGTTTGCCTCACTGCCACGCGCCCTCATGCACAAATACACTTACAATATATACAATGTATACACCCTCTACAGTTGGGCACAAACATTTAAGCCCCCACCCTAAGCAATCAGTTTATATTTTGTATGGTTTATTAACAATTTGCGCGCGCACCGCCTTAAAAAATAAAACAACACCAAAGTTTTTATGGCCACCCATCCACAGTGACGGGAACAGGAGTTACTTTGGCCGACCGTGCATAGCCTTATGGCCACCACTGTGTGACTCAAAAATGTTGTCGCAACAGCACATGAAAGACGCACACGAAAATGCTCGAGTTGGAGCTAAAACTGGAGCTGGAGTTCCGAATTCCGAGAAATGGGGCAATGGAACGAATTGCTTTTATTGCCTTCTATTGCAAAATACGTTTATATTTGTATGCCTCGCACAAAGCCCTGACCCATTCGCAACCCCCAATGAGTTTTATGGGATATTTGTATGTATGTATAAAATGTGATAAGCAGTGGTCTTCGGATGTCCTCTTAATTTTCATTGGAATTAAAAATGTTCTCGTAATTCAGTCGGTACTGTAACTCTACTAAAATCAATAAACAAAAAAATATCTCTTAAACAGTGAGACCCATAACCCTATGGTCTGCTTAACGGATAAGTGAACACAAGAAAAAGGCTTTTTAACTCTACTACTAGTGAAACAAAATACTCGTTTGGCCGGAGAGGGTACATGGGAGTAGAGCAAAACACTGCTGCAATTGTAATTAACAAACAATGAAAGAGATGACTGCACTCGTCTCTGCACTTCTTCCACTCGTAGACAGGGCCAATTGACAACAAACTATATTTGCAATAAGCTGATTGCTAAATTGCATATTTGTCTTCCACATATTGAAATCAGTTATAGACAAATGCAAGTTGTGTAAACATGTAGATATCTGTCTATGAAGCTATTTGCCTCAATATTCAGAAAGCTTTTTAGAAACCAATCTGCCAATAATCGGCTGAAATCTGCTGAATATATGTGTGTATGTCTGTATGTAAATGCGAGACAATTATGTCGGAATATTTTTATGACATTTGTAAATGGTAAACTCAGAAATGTGCTTTGATAAATACGAGTATTTGTGCAAAGTCCTCCATCCTCAAGGAATTACCCTAAATATTCATCTTTATGAATGTTTCATCTTTCAGCACAACTTTTTTGCCTTATGACCGTATGAAGAGAGTACGGATAATTCGACTCGCAAGTGGGTTCAGCTATACTTTTTCAGTACAAACAAATGGAGGATTATGCTCTAATAAAAATACGTAATATTGTGAACTCAGTGTATAGATCCATGGAGCACTCTCAATAGACACTGCTCGGACCTCCCAAGCGGGGGATGATTCAAGACCGGATTAGATTTTAGTTGTTTCAATGTTTTTTTGTATATTTTTTCTCTCATATGTTTGTCTATATAACATATGTAGTTACTACATGTTTCTCCATCTGTGCGACGAAATTGTAAACGAGTCTACAAATTTAATGCAAATTCCTTAAGGAGCTTTTCCTCTATCTGCCTCTGCCATTGACTTCTTCTGGGTTCGAGTTCGTTCCACATGTATTTACTGCTATCGATTACCATCTAACGGGTCATTGTGTTCTCCGGCGCTGATGGTTGACGTTGACCCCCCCGCCCTACTCATCACACTGATAATAAAAGGCGACTGAAAACTTATCGATTTTCGATTTAGACACATATTCCAGTGTGCTTGTGCCCCATATGTGGCAGGCATTCAAATTGCGGCAACAAATGTCGCTATATGTGCGTATGTGCATACGTACACACAAACGCACACCCTCAAACGTATGTACATTGTACAGGGGCTCTACAGGAGCCGAACGAGCGATTGTGGGCAGAGGGGAGATGTCGCCGCCGCAAGGCACAAGTGAAAGAACAAATGTCAAAGAGCAACGTTGTCATTTTCGACGTGGTTGTTGTCGGCGGCGCCTCCCTTATTGCCAAAAAAAAAAAAAAAAACTGAACGGAGAGTAGAGAAAAGACGAAGAGCCAGAACGGTGGACAAAAGGGCATCCATTGTAAGAGGGGCAAAGGGCAATGCGCTTAGCACAGCCGCCTGTTGAATGTCTGACTTACTCTCTCCCACCTCCCCCCACTCAACGGGCGCGCTGACAATGAAAGCCATAAGAATGCCGCTGTCTATGGGAGTGAGTGAGTGAGTGTCAATGGGGAAGCGTGCGTATGAGAGTGAGGAGAGCATTCCATTTGCCTGTTTAATGCAATTTGTTCTTGCTTTTGATGATGTTGCTCCTCTGCTATGTATGTACATTTTTCTCTGCCGATGTTGTGCCTTGTTGTCATCACCGCAGTCGCGCCTCTGCCTCTGCTGCTGCTGCTGGTATTTCTCCTTCTAAGTACCACTGCACTCTGCTCTCCCTGATTTCCTTCTACTACTTTCTACTTCTGCAGCTTGTCTTGTTAATAGGTTGTGTTCTGTTCGTGAGCCATGAGCCATTCGCTCACTCGTCGAATGACCCGAATTAGAGTGCATAGCCGTATAAATTTCCAATAAGCGAACAGAAGTCACATGTCCCTATCGATGATGAATCACCATCATCCGCGTGACTGAATTCGTATCAAGTGGAACTGGCAATTGCAGTGTAAACAGTTTCAAATTGGTTTTCAAATGATTTATCCCGAGTTTAGTTACGCACTTTAAAGTTTAAAAATCTGACTTTTTAAATGTTTCTCCTGATTATGGTGTCAGTGCAGTCCGCCAAAGAAAAGCCACCAAAGAAAATTATATTTTAGCTATGCCTTTGGCCTGAGTATCCCCTAAGCTGTAATATTTCCATTATGCTAGAGTATTTTTCTATAGCCAATTTCTACAGTTGAGAGTATTTTGTTTGGTTTTGGAGGTATATTTTTTATAAATGTATTTTTGAAATTCAAAATGTCACTGACAACTTCATTCCGAATCTCTCTCTCTCTCCCCCCTTTCTCTTTGGTTTAGCACACACCTTTCTTCTTTCCTTCGCTGTGGGATATTTGAACACAGAACGAACCCACACAAACACACGCACACACACACATAGACAGCCAAAACATGGCGTATAACAGTAAAGCAAAGTAAGAACAACAAGGAAACAAAATTTGGGTGGGGTGTGTGGGCGGCAAGGCAACAAAGCAACAACTAAAATTGAAAGGCAGACAAATAAAAAGCGACGAAGGAGAAAAAGACACACACACACACACATCCTCATACACAGGGACAAGAGTGATAGGGATAGAGAGGCAAAGGGATGCTGTGTGTGAGAGCAACTACAACAAGAACAACACTGGGAACACTGAGCAACATGATAAAGGCCCAAAAATCAATTTCTGTGTCAATTTTTTTTTTTGGTCTTTCCCTGCCTCCGCCTCGCTCTCGCCCTCTTCAATTTTTTTGGCGCTCGGTGTGAAGAAAACCGAGGGATAAAAAAGTGCGTGCGGTTTCCAAGGGAAAAACCAGAGCAGAGCCAAAAAGGAAAAGGGAACCGCACAAAATTCGGCTCATATTTCAAAGGAGTTTCGGGAATGTCCTTGGATTTGTTGGAGCTTGTTTTCGGGGCTGGCTAGAAGAACAGGACACGGGCAGACGATACCCACCAAGCAGTGAATGAACCAAATTAAATGCAGTCCTCGCATAAATCTTGTACACCAACCAAGTTGCCATAGCCATACCCGACCTGGAGTTCCGTTCCCGTTCCCCGAGATGGGCTGGTTCATTGTTATCGAACAACCAATCGGATTTCAAAAAATCTCCAAGGACACCAAATGGACTTTACACATTTTTGGCTACCCAAAAAGGGAAGTGTGTCAAACATAAATACAAGTTTGGGCTGGTTGTTTACGGAATGTGGCTGTGCTTAACATATGCCACAAGTTGGCATACCCATCACCACCCAACCTTTTCAATTTGCCTTACTCCCCAGTGGTTGTGTATTCATTGAGGATATTTTAAGTCGCTAACCAAAATAAACTATTAATAAGGCGGACACTTCGATCCTTAATTTAAACTTGAAACAAAATTGTTTTCCCCGTTCGCAACTGTAAAGTGGAACATGCAAATTATTTTGATCTTCATGGTCTCAATGGGTTTCTAAAAGTGGCAAAATAATATAAAATGTTGATTTTAAAATAAATTTATTTGGAATGATTATAGTTTTAATGTAAACATGTTATTTAAAGAAAAGTGGGACCAAAATATAATTTTGATATCTTTTATATCTTCTGAAACCAATAATAGCGTCCTAAAAGTAAAAAAAAATCAGACGATTAAAGTATTGCTTTTGCGACTATTTCCTGCCAGGCGACTATGAGGGGATCTAGAATTGTTTTTGGAGGAATTTGAAACCTATTTATCAGATAAACATTACCAAGCATGATGCAAACACCATCTGTTGACACGAACGTAGATGTTCGGGCTTAAGTCTCTTGCTGGTGGTGAATTTTTTTAAAGAAAAAATAGAAGCACATTTCTTTAAAATCCTGGCACTCTTGCTTATAAAATCTGCAAGATTATGGCAAACTCCCAACCAAAATTAGACGTCAGACAGCAGAAAGGTAATCCCAGCAGAATCTAAAATTTGCGATTTTTCCAGCAATGGGCGGACACACGGCTTAGTCGGGGGCGTGGCAGGGGAAATATAGCTGACAAGCGAAAAGCCTGAAGTGACTTTAGATTTAGTGTATTTTGTGTGTAGCAGCTCTGTAGTTTGATGTTGGTGCACATAGTTTTTATTTTTCTTTTCGGGGTTATATTTATTGCATTGTTTACCGTGCATAAAAGCGAACGACAAGTCGGTCCTTTTGTATGTACATATGTATATAGCTCTTGTTGTTCCTATATATTTTTGGCCACGCCCCCCGCCCCACTCATTCAGCCTGCAACAAAGTAACGGTTTATTTATGCATGTATGTTTGTACATATGTGTGTTTGTGCCCCTGTATGGAGTAGCAGACGTATGTCTGAATTTGTGTGTTGCGTGTGTCTCTTCTTCAATACAAATTGACGAAAGCGCTTTGATTATTTTACAGCCTTTTTCTCGTTCAATTTTCGCTTTGATTTTTACCGTTGCCCGTTGCTTTTCCTCGCTATTTCTCTCTGTCTCTCTCGCTCTCTCTCTCTCTCTCTTGTCTCTCTGTTGCTGTGGCAGCCTGTCTGGGAAATTTATGCCGACATCGCCTATATTTATAGACACCTTCACCTGTCTTGCCAAAAGTCACTTACGAAATTAAATTTGTTGCTGTCTTTTGCTCGCTCTCTCTCTCTACCCTTTATTTCCATTCTCTCTCTCTCTCTCTCTTTTACTTCTTTGGCAACCCTCGCTCGAAATGGCTTATCTTTTTTGTAGAACTGTCAACAGATACTTAAGACATTCTCAATTATGTTCGCTGCACATTTGCCTCAAATCAAATGGAAATGAGCAAATAAAAACAATGAAATACTGGGGGAAAATGTTTTCGTAAAATGAAGGAAAATGATAACGGTTATGTCGGCGGGGCAGTTAAAGTTACGGAAATTTGTGTGCCCTCAAAGTAATAGATTTCCACTTGGTTTGGCTGTGTTTGGTTTGGGAGTAAAAGTATACCTACATGTAATAATACATATGTATGTATGTTCATGGGAAGCCATTGAGAACGTAACTTATTTTTGGAGGAGTATTGTTTGGAGTATCTTGCAGCAGTTAAGAATCAGAACCTTTTTAAAAAGAGGCCCACAAACGGAAAATAAGAGATAGAATTAGAAATGAGATAGCATGATGGAAAATGATGAAAGCCATTTATCTCCGCATGCCACATCCGCTGACAGTGAACTAGTTTTTGGAAAAAGTTTTTTAATTCACTTCATTTACAAAGAATTCCCACCAGGGTGAGGAGGAGCTACACCATAATGGGAGCTACAATACGAGTAGTTCCCGGAAAGTTTGAGTTTGAATTGAATTTCCTTTCTGGCGTATCTTTATGTCCCTTCCGAATGTTCTTCCCCCAGTTGCTGAATGGCGGGCGCTTTTACTTGCCCATTCATTCTTGTTTGTCTTATGCGGCAGGCGGCATTAACAAGTTTGTTTTGTACAAAAATCAGGAAAACGAATGCGACGAAGAAGAATTAGTGGAAAAGGAAGAAAAATAAATGGAATAGGACGAACAGAGAGCGTACAAGTGGGGGCAGGAAGTAGAAAAAACAAACAAAAACAAACCCAAGAACATGTCTTTGACATATTAATAAATTATATTCGAGTAATCTCCTGGGCATATTATCATATACAAAACATATACTGCTACATATGTACATACAAACACACGTAAGTACGTACTCGCATTCCCGCCACCCAGTGTCCCCCGTCCGCCGTCTTAATGGGGTCCCCTCTGGCGGCTCTTTTATTATTTATTTTATTTTATTGTGCATTACATCGCATTGGCTGACAAAATGTTGTTTTCGCCATCGTCTCGTGCATTTGACTAATTTCATAAAAATGTTCTCTCATGGCCAAAAGCAAAAGCCAGAAGAAGAGTCGCGGCGCGAGTCATCTCAGAGATAGTAGAAATCATCACAAAAAAGTATATTAAATAAATGCTGAGAGCCAGAGAACAAATCCAAAGTAGAATATTCAATCAAAATCTATGCATTTACAAATTGCATGTTAGATACACCATTACAATTCAGTTGGTGACCTGAAAATGTCTGAGAATTGGAAGATATCGATACAAAATTCATCGTTTTAATTTGCAAATAAATAGAGAAACTTCAAACATTGTGTTGTATTTTTTCTCAACAAACATCCAGTACCATTCCAAGTGTACTTATCATGGAAATGATATTCCTTTTACGAGTATAGGCTGAAAGATATCGCATGCGCTATAGGAGCTGCATATAGGATGAGAAAATTCCAAAATGGCCTCCTGGCATTCCAACATTGGAATGCTTTTGTTTTGCATTCCAGCAAAACTTCGTCCAGTAAATTGTGATTCATGTTAATATACTCGTAGTTGGAATAAAAATGTTATACGATCGCAGGAAGAGACTGCTGCAACATTTGCTGCCGTATGTCTGCGGCAGACTCACCTCAATCTTTCCCATCTATGGCCGCATCTATGCTGAGCTCCGGCCGAGTCCCACTTTTCCCCCCTTTCTCTCGTTCAGCCTTTAAGCCCAAATATTTGCTGTCACAGAATTGTAAATATTTTTGCAAGTAAAAAAACAGTAGATAAATAAAACAATCAAAGCGAAGGACAACAAACAACTTAATGTTGTAGTTGTTGATGTTGTTGCAGTTGTTGTTGTTGTCGTTTTGGATTGTTGACTTTTTAGTGGTGATTAATGCAATGCCAGTGTGTTTGTGTTTTTGTGAGTATCTGTGTGTTGAGCAATTTTATGCACTCGCTGCTGGAATCCTCCTTATATAATATTGTATTTCATTTAATCTTTTTTGTTATTTGTTTTTTTTTGCATCGCACGGCTTCATAAATAATTTACTTATTTGGCTACTCACCCGCTGATGGTTAGATTTGTAGTTGGTTTTTGTTGTTGTTATTGTTGATTTGTTGGCTTAATTTGTAGCTTATTGGTGACACAAATCCATCAAATGCCTGACATTCCAAATTTACTAGATATATTCATTGATCGGTTTTTTAATATTTTGCTACGATTTTATTTTAAGTCGTGTTTTTGGTTTTGTTTATTTTTGTTTTAAAAATTCTTAAGTTTTTGAAGATCCCTACTATGATTTATGACACAAAAATGTTTATTTCGTTTGTTTGTTAGTATATTTAATTGATGCAATAATTAGTTGCATACAAAATTATTTATTGCGGTTGAGATTTTGGGAAAATTTCCATTTTGATTGCAACACAAACAAAATAGTCACAATAATAAACTCCAGCAAAGGGAAGCACAAATATTTTATACCCAAAATGGGACATATATGTATAAAAGTCTGTAAAAAATCTATAGTGGAAAATAATCATTTTAAAATTCCTGAACATACGCACAAATAAGAGATTGAAGGAATACAGGGCACAGAAATTTCTCTCCTCTGCTCGTTGACTTTCTCAGTTTTTATTAAATATTTTAAAAAAATTATAAGTGTTATGAGCGGGAAATTTACCCTCAGTTTCGATAGCCATACGAATGCGAGGAATTTTAGCCAAATCGCAAACAGTCGGATGAACGAGTACTGAAATCTGAGGGAACGATTCCCGGAAATACTCAAACTGCTTAGCGCCTGCTACATCGTAGCCTGCAACGATCCGAAACACTATACAAATAATAACAATATGCATTGGCGGCAGGCGCAAATATTTATCCACATAAATTGTGGTGCAGTGGTTCAAAGGTGGTTCCACCTTCAACCACACAAAATTACACGCAAATCACAATTTTAATTTTAGTTCCTTTCGTTACATTTTTCGGGCGAAAAACGGCCAGTTTTTGTTTATACCATAAAAACGATGAAAAATTGCACAAAAAGGCTAAACAAATTTCTCTTATGAATGAAAATGTGCCATAAGCGAATGAGTGTCTCGCGCCCTACACCTCTCTCCATCTTTCTCTATCTTGTATTCTGTGTGGCATCAGACACCTAACGAAAATCAACAAATATTGTTTATCGACTACATGAGCCACACACAAGTCTTTAGCTCACTCTTCTCTCTTGGCCTCTGAATGGATCTCAAATGATGACCAAGAGCAGCATCTATCTGGCCTTCAGGGTCTTGCATTCAGCACCGAATTTCCTCCTTTGAGCCAATCAGATTTGCATTAGGTTCATTGGAAGTTGAGTGACAGACAAGAGACGGCAGACGGATATGGGGAAGGCCAAACGACGAGAGAAACGGCTTCAAGTGCGGGAAAGAGCTTTGTACGAGTATCAAAGGTAAAGTCAGGCTGGACACCGACTGGAGCTCTGAAAGCCAACAGAATCTGCCCTGGAGCTGAGTGGAAATTCGATATTTCCCAACACTAACGCAGATTGGTTTTCCAGTTGTGATTGAAGTGCAAACTACAGTCAGTCCTGAGCTCTCATTTTTCACCAGAATTCTGTAATTGTCCTGCTGCAGCACAGAGCTCTTCTGTGCATGGAATCTTCATTATTTCCCCTAATTGTTTGCTTTGCTATTTGCATTGAGCATAAATGCTCATCTTGTGTTCTCAGCATCAGGTTGCACAATTTTAGGCGTTTCTTTGTATGATGGGAAACCCAGAAAGCAAATTTAAATTTCTAGATCCTTGAAAAGTCTGAATGACTTTTAATTTGTTTTTTGTGTCTCTCTCTAACTCTTATAGCTATAATGAAGAAGCCTGCGAAGTGTTTATTAACCAATCAGACAACTTTTTTCTTTAAGATCGGCAGCCATTCCCGTTCCTTCTCCCAAACAAATTTTAATTATGAAAATTACTAGAATAACTATATTTAATTAGGAAGCCAGCAAACGCTTTATAAATAATCAGACAACAATTCAGAGGAAGCTTAGCAGTGGCAGTAGCAGGGGTTGTGGCTGTCTCGCCGCTGGCTTTAATGCGGCAATTTTCATAAATTTCCAGTACGCTTTTCGCAGACATTTCCATTCCGCAATGCCGCGCACAGCTGCGACCCAAGTGGCGTATGTGTAATATTTCTAATGCCAAAAAAAGGGCTTGGATTCCACCCCGGCAGTGCCGAGCGGCGGGGATGCAGCTGGCCAAAACCTAATGCGCTTCAACGCACACTTGTACACACACACACACACACACATACCCACATACATTCATAAGCGAATGCACACCCGTTTGTGTGTTTCAAACGCCACACGGCGTATGAGCAACATTTTTGATAATTATGCGACGAGGCAGCTGCACGTTAAACACGCCAAATGCAATTAAGTGCTTCAAACGGTGTTCTCTTTTTTACCCACACATTTTTCCTGCGGGCTTGTCACTTTTTTCTTTTCGTCTAGAGCGGTGTTTTTCTTGCGCTTCTTCTTCTGGTTTCAGTTGGTGTTGCTTAGCGTTTTGTTTTGTTTTTCTTAATTAAAAATTGAAACTAAAACGCCCAAGCAGATTAAATATTTAACAAGTGAGAGGGCTCGCTCCACTGGAGAACGGCGGAGAGTGTGCGGGGCGAGAGAGACCAGGGCAGAGACAATTAGAAATGTTTGTCGTTCCAGGACAGGGGGCCGAGGTGAAGGCAGAGATAGCGCGTGTGGCAAGCGAGTGCGTACCCTGAAATGGGAAAAGAAATTTCGGGGATTTTATGGGAATGCCATTCCACACTTTCGGGAAGGCGAAGGACACTCTGCAGAGTACTCTGAGAATGCAATATGTATAAATTTATTGCGAATATATTTTACAAGGAATTTCAAGGCAAGCAGACAATTCATTTGGTTGCTAAGTTAAGTTTCATCGTATCTATTTTCAATCTGTAATTACTGAGTATTCAGCTCTGCCAGACCTCCATCTTATTTACTTAGAAATTCCTTTTATTAATACTGCACACTTTTTGGTGATTTTCAAGGGGTACTTTTAATTTGTTTCTAAGTATGTAATTAAAATCTTTTAGTAGTTCCAGAAGCTATATAAAATTATTCGAATTGCAATCAAACTTACAGATATTCCGTAAACATTTTTGGCTATATAGAATCCTTAAAAACTTGAAAGCCTACAATATTGCATAGATACTGAGACAGCTGCTGCCTAGATTTTTTATTAATAATTATAATTTATCATAATATATTGTCCATACTCTGAACATTTTGTTTGTTTGTTTTTTTCATTGCTGAAACCCATATATGGCGTCATTAAAGCTAAGCTAACTGTTTTGAGAATATTTATGATTTTAAAGAGATTGATTAATTTGATTATTGATTAATGTCATCTTAAAAAGCACTCCAATCGAATTATCATTGAATTTCAAATGTCCATAGCATACTTCCAGGTAGCCAACTAAGAGAAAATGATCATTTACAGGGTATACATTGGGTCTAAGCCTTTAATTGCTTGGCTTTTGGGCGGGCAGGCACCATGCAGCTATTGTAATTAATTTAGCAGCAACAATTTTCCCAGGCTTGGGCCTAGTGCTTTCTGTGGAACAAAGCAATTCTCCAGAGACCGAGAGAGACACACACACACACACACATGCAACAGCGATGGGAATCGCCGGAGGCTGGGACTGGGACAGGAGCTGGGGCATAGACTGGCACTGTCGCTGCTGCTGTTGAGCCTCAAACATTTTGGGAATTAACACTTTAAGCTCGAATGGTTTCATTTTTGGCCAAACAACAAGAGGATTGAGCCATGTGCCCCAAAACAGGATGCTGGCTGATTGCGGCCAGGTGCTAAGCTGATTTAGTTAGCTGAATAGGCTTACACTATTTAATTTGCCATAGCAATCATTAAAAAGGGTTGGGCTAAAGCTTACTTTCGTTTGAAACAATTCCGAGATTTGGTATATATAATTTGTAAATTGAATTTGCATAGCTTGGGTTTCTTGTTTATTTATAACATTATTTAGGTATTATTTGTTTTTTAGTTTCTTAAATAACTGTCCTGTTCGTTGCACTTAAAAAAAAGACTACAATAAAAATGGCAAGAGAAAGACTCTTCCAAAATACTCAAACTTTTCCAATTGAATTTCGTGGCGATATGCAAATTTTGATTGCCTGTGTTAACCTTTAATTGAAGTCACCGAAAAAAAATAAATATCCCATATTTTAGAGGACGTAGAACTCACACAAGAAAGTGTTGTTTTATTTTAAACAATTTAACAGAATTTTGTTGGATGTTTGAAAGTTTCCAATTTTCGTCTGTGCCTGGCCCGCGCCGAAGAACAACACGACAATTTCCCTAGTTATTTTGAGGTGATTTTCTTGGTTTTCTATGGAACACGTCGTGCCGTCGGCGAAGCTGAACGAGAACTGAAATCAGAATCGGAATCGAGCAGCGAGTGTGCCAGTGTGCCACACTGCGAAGCGGAGACGACGATGCCACAGCCACAGCCGATGCCGAGACGCGACGAGGCGAGGCGGCAACGAGGCGGCAACGGAGTGCGGAAAGTGTTTCGGTTTTGGTTTTTGGTTTCGCATCTGTGCCCCTTCCGGCTCGGCTCCCCTTTGCCCATCTCCTCTTTCGGCCTTGTCGCATGCGAGAGATTTTCCTGGTTGCTTGTAGCGGGGACATTTTTTCGAGCGGAGCACAAATTTCCCTGACGCAGCGAACGAAAGCGAAACCATAGGCACCACGAGCCACGAGCCCACAGTTCGGCTCGCGAGGCAATGCGCTGGCATCTGTGCTGATTTTAGCCATGACTGGGGAGAACATTACCGTTTTTTGCTTCTCTTTTTGCCAAATTGTGGGCCTACCTGTTGCTTAGCAACTCGGACAAGGGCGGAGAAGAGAGGCTGAGTTTGGCTCGCTTGGGGTAGGGTGGAAAGTACTCATTATCCCATTGTCAGAGTGCCAAATAACATAAAAAAATACAAATAAATAATAGAACGGAAAGTTCTCCCTCTTTCGCTCAAAATTAAGTGAAAGTTTTCTAGCTACAGCAGCAGCAGCTGTTTCCAATAAATAAAGTAAATGAATTTTTCGGCTCGTATTCTGGAAAACTTCCAGAGATTTTGAATCTCTCTCTCTCTGTATCTCTTGCTGCCAGCGCCTAGAAGTAGGCAAACACTTTTCTGGCACTTGAAGAGGGTCAAAGAAATGTGCGAACAAAAATAAAAGAAAACAAAAAGGGAGATAAAATAAGCGAATGCCCACGTACACATACTCGTATGGGTGTTTTCCCAGTTGCCCCAAATCGATTGTTTTCGTATGCACACTTGAGCTGCCTTCCTTCGATTGTCAAAACATCTAAATGACATTTGGCAAATTCGCATGTAAATGTTCTCCTCCCGATGATGGCTCTGTCACATGAGATGCTCAGGGGGCGACGGACACGTGTGGCCCCCCATGTAGGGTGGGGGAATGGAATCAATTTCATATTGTAAATCGAACACCAACTGGGAATTATAAACCGTTCAAGTTTCGGGCATAAGCTAAGACGCGCAAAACTCAAATCAATTAAGTGCCAAGACATTTTCGGGAAAGGGGAATTTTATTCAGTGATTTATTTTGCCATTCCATTCAAATATGTTCTATATTCAGTCAATATAGTTGGTTTAAAATAAATATTTTTTATTTATTTATTTATTATTATTTAGTAACATAAAATGTATATTATTATTATAGTTAGTTTAATTATTAAAGAAAATTATTGTAAACATTTTGTATACAGTGTATGTAGTGGATTCGCTTTTAATTAATTTAAGTAATTTTGTTTTTTATTTTATTTTTATTTATTCATATTTCCAAAAACTAACTAACTTTGGCTTATCATTTTATTTTTTCATTTATTTTATGAGAAATTAACTTCATTTTTCAAAACCCGATTTCAATATGCTCATCTTTACCCTCAGTTATTTTCAATCTCTACACGTCCCCTTCTGTTATTCAAAGAATTTCGGTATATTAAAGACCTTCGTTAATTTCGAGAACTTTAAAAAGCTTCTCAAATTCGAGACGCATCATTTCATTTTTTATTAAATCCAAATTATTGATTACACACGGAGGAACTCCGAGAAAAGAGAAATGAAATGTGAAAACAGACAGGAGAAAAAGCGAAGCAGAGAAAGAGACAGATACAGAGGAGAAGACAGAGACAAGTTGCTTTTTAGCTTTTGTGCATAAATTGTAGGTTTGGTGAAAATGTTTGGTATTTTGTTTGTTGTACGCGTGTGGCATGCCCCAACTTTTTGGCAGTTGAGTTTATTGTTGGGCGCTTTTTCCTGTTTTTGTTGTTTGCATTTGATAGAATCAACAAACAAAAGCAACAACGACAACACAACAGAAACGGGTGGAAAAGTGAGTAGGAAGGAAAATGCCACTCAACACTCAACATGCCAAATACAAACACAGAAGAGCACAGAACCCTGCCAAAAGGAGGTGCTTCTGAGGATAAAGACAGAGAAATATCTGAGTAAAAGGGGGAAGCAGCAGAGATGGAGTAAAAGAGAGAGGAAGAGAGAGGAAAATAAGGGAATCCCTGGGCATATTGAGGCAGCAAGAAGTGTAAACAGGAAACGTGATATTTGACAGATGAGTGTAGATATTTAGATACCAACATAAATAGTACTTATGCCCTGGGATCCACCCCGTGTAACCATTCTGCTCTGGCTCCTGCTACGGCTCCTGCTCCTGCTTAGGCTCCCTAACTCTCAGCGTTCCCTCTGCTTCCCACAGTCACTGTCTCTGGTGTCTTATTGATTTTCTGCTATAGCTTCCACTTGCCGCAATTTGAAGTGCCACAGAGACAGGCACATTTAGCGACAGATGAAGACAGAAGAGGCAGAGCAGGGACAGACAATACACACACACACAAACACACTCACATAGAAAGAGATAGAAAGAAGTCAGACACAAAAGTAAAAATGAGTTGAAACGAACACACAAAGCATAAAAATACTAAAAAGAAATAGAAATTATGAGAGAATAATACAATGTACATACATACTTACAATATTATATTTGTTCAGAACGATGTATCAAACTGTGTATATAGTCAGACATCAAAAATGATTTCGACATTCCTCTTCGCATAGTTTTCCATATGTGCTCCTCAAAGATGTTCTTTAATTTCCCCCAGGCCGAGCGGTGAAGGGGATCATTACAGTGACCTTCCGCTTAAGGATTTTATTACGATCTCTGCTCAGCAGATATTGTATTCTTGCGCCGAATACACTCGCACATAGTGGCCTAAGGACTGCATAGTCTTGGCCCTGTTGCTGCTTTCCCTCCCCCAAGCTCCTCTCCACTAACATGAGCTATTTATCCCCTATATCAATCAATGGGAAATCACGGGGAACTCTTTCGCATTGGAGCAACCTGAGTCCGACCGATTGTGTTGCCCGTGGCCCTCAGTTAAGGACAATTTAAATAGGGATTCGACGATTCGAAATGATATGATAGCTAAAGAAGCTAATCTATGCTCCGAAAATCTTACTTGCATAAAGTAACTAATATTTCTTGCAGACGATTAACTCAACCGTTTCCTATACGTTGTCTGACTTCAATTGTGATGCACAAAAATTCAGAGCTTTAAGAGAAACGCATTCGACATTCATTGCACTTATTCAATAATTGGCACTCCACGAAAGCAGTCGATGCTCTGACAATCAAGAAAAAGTGCACAGTGGGGATTCCCTTGGGCAGACACTCAAGGAAGTATCAGATTTAATGACCATCTGCTATAATTCTGCTTCATTAATTTAAAGTGTCAGCGCTGCACATAAACTACAAGCACACCCATCCTTTTCAAATTTTCAATCATATGTACAACGTACCTTACCTTAGTTTCTCGCAAATTAATTTATAAATCGCACATCGAGTGGTAGTAATTATTTTGTTCGACCCAGTAGAAAGTACACCCCGGAGATCATATCGCCACAAGAGTTTTCACTGTTTGTAAGTGAACGAATGTTCATAAGAACGTGTATATTTACATACATACATACATACATACATACACATATATATGTATAATATGAGATGCACATCGTGCAAGTGTATCCATTTATCTCCCCGTCAATTGCGTACTTGATGCTTAATGACTGACAGATTTCCATTCAATCTACCTACCTTCTCCGCCCATCCAATCCCAAACCCTTCAACCCAACCTCATCCCAACTCCCACTTGATTGTATTTTTCCCCACAGAAACAAAGGAAAAATAATAAAAAGAAAGAAGAAAAGTGAAATCCCCATAAAAAAAATGTATATTGAACGATAATCGAAGAGAGCGCAAAAAAAAGGAGCAAAGAGGTAAGGAAAATATGATATGGAAATGATTTTGCATTTTACTCACAGTCATAATAGTCATATCGATCCGCTTCGCTGGGATTATTGCTGCCCATGATTTTGCCAAAAACTGTGGAAAAAGTGCGACAAACAGAGAGAAAGAAAACAAGAAAACGATTTAAGAGAGATACAGCCAAGGGGTTCACAGCAATATCTGAAAGGAGCAGCAAAAAACAGCAACAAAATCACAGCAATTCAATTAAAAGCGCTGACACAGAGTTAACGCCATACCCATCCTCATCCTCAATACTCGTTCATAGAGCAGGAGCGAGTCGGAACAGAGATTGGGCCAAGTGAAAATAGACGGTTAAAGGGTTAAATGGAAGTTCACGGCGGTACATAAAAAAAAAGGAAGAATATTAAACTCGTAGTGTACTGGCAGAGTGGCTCCACTCTGAACAGGTTAACCCCACGATCTGCCTAATGATAGTGCCCTATAAGGTATCACTCGGTCTTATATAAATTTAAATATTAATTTAGGCAAATACTGACATTTCATCTTTACAAAAACTATTATCCTTGCAGGTGAAAGGTAGAAATGGTACAATAATTATTGTACAATTATAATTGTAAAGATGGGAGCTCTGTTCAAATAATCGCTCGATTTTGTACGGATACAAAAACGAATGACATACCAAAGCATGATCCGAATATCGAATTGATTCCTTAAATACAAAGGCAAAGCAAACCCAGCTCATCCATAACAAATGAAAACCCAGAATATATTCTTAAAATCCCACGACTATCTTTCAGACATTGAACTGGTAGTTCCGCTGTAAATTTACGGCTCCTTTATGCTCCATCCCACTGTTTCCCTGCCAAACCTCAATCAATAAAATTTCCATAGCTCAATTCGCTTTTTCACATTCATTGTGCTTGTGGTTAACCTGGTCAGAGAGAGAGAGAGAGATGACCACGATTGAGGCGTTTGAGTTGTGAAGCAGGAGTGGGGTACGGGTAGATGGGTTCACTTGGCTCAACTCACGTTTGGCGAAGCTCTTGCGAACGCGCAGAAAGCAGGAACGCGACCGCGACAGCTGGACGAGCTCCTCAGGATGGGATCCGTTCTGGATGCAAATTATGGGCGCCAGAGGTGCGATGCGGCAGTGGCTGTGACTGCGGCTGCGGCGGCGACGCTCCAGCAGGGGAATGGTGACAAAATGTGGTGACAATTGGTGTACTTGTTGTTGTTGAAGTTGTTGAAGCTGAAGTTCGCCCGGGCCAAGTTCTGTTTCCACTTCAGTATTGTTGCTGGTGTTGTTGAAGTTGTTGGGATTGCTGTTGTTATTGTTGTTAACGCTGTTGGTGTTGTTGTTAGTATTGCTGGTGCTGTTGGTGTTGTTGTTGGTGTTGTTGTTGGTGTTGTTGTTGGTGTTGATGATGGTAATGACGTTGACAGCTGCTGTGAAAAGAAATACAAAACGGAAATAGAATTCAATTCGAAAATAAAATGAAATCCCAGACACAAATTCGACCATCAAAGCCATCATCAAATAGCAAATGGAAAACTACCCTTTCACCCTCTTACCCACCGAGAAATTCATTCCCATGTGTGTTTGACAAGTTTTCGCTTGACTTTTCTCCATCTCGCTGCAGCTTTTCCTTTCCCCTCCCCAACCCTTTCTTTTTTCACACATCATCCCGTAAATCATTCGGAGACGAAAAATATCGAAGGCACTGTGCCAAATATGCCAAATCCAAGCGAATGGGGTGGAATGTTAGGTGAAAATCAACTCCCACTCTGTCTATGTTGCTTTTCTCTTTCGAGTTACCGTTCTCTCTCCAACCCCCTCCCCACCCATCTATCTGCCGGTGGCCCTCCCCGCTAGCTACCGTGGGAGACCATTTGCCCTGCCACCTAAGCGTAAATGAAATCAATTTTTGTTGTATTGCTAAAAGTCCATGGATTGCACTTTGAGTGCTGGAAAATGGTGTACGAAATGCAATTTGCTCAGCTGCCGCTCAGCCAGTGTTGGGTAAATTGCTCACGAGTTGTCGTAAATGGGCTAAAAATGAATAGACCAGAAAATCACAACACACCACCAGCGCCCGGTTGAGTGGTTGCTACACAGTACGACATACTACACAGATCTCAGTCTATGCCCAAGTGTTTGAAGAAGGGCAAGCATTCCACTAGAAATTGTAAATTCTATAAGATCTGCGAGAGCGTGATATGTGATCAAACCAGAAGGAACGTGTGAGTCGCTTCTGGGGACGCGACTCTACTTATACCCGTACTCAGTCAGTATATAAATTTTTGAGCATCATTTTTAAGAATTTTAGAATTTAAAAAAAAAGTTTACATTTTTTTGCTACGTTTGCTATCTACATCTACATCTACAATGTATATTCTACATCTAACATGTAGATTATAGATGTACCATTCATATTCTATTCTAGTTTTATCGTATTGTGCCTGCCAAAGATTTTCGTCCTTTGTGGGGGCGGAAGGGGGTGGGGCAAAATTTTGAAATACACTTGTAGCAGTGTGATATCACATGAGTCTGGAAATCAAATTTGGTTGCCCTAACTCTTATAGTCTCTGAGATCCAGGCGCTCAACAAGACGGACGGACGGACGGACAGACAGACATGGCTATATCGACTCGGCTATTGATGCTGATCAAGAATATATATACTTTATGGGGTCGGAAAATTTTCCTTCTCTACGTTACACACATCCACTTTTACCACAAATCTAATATACCCCTTAACTCTTTTTTGAGTACGGGTATAAAAATTAATGGGCAGGATAAGGAATAATTTAAGTATGCAAAAAGCATTTCGGAGACCCATGGATATATTTATGTATGTATGTATGTACAGTTGTGTTCAATAAAATAGTAGTGCCACACATCACGACTTTCAAACCACCTTTTGAATACTCTTCCAGTCATCCAAATTGAACAAGTGAAACCTTTTTGGAAAGCTTAGAGTGTTATCATTAAACCCCTGAAAAAATCCGATTTCATTTGAATTTCATCTTCTTGTTTTTCATGACTTTAGAAAAATACCCATGAAATCTGCTGTTCAATGAAATAGTAGTGCTTTTTTAGAAAATTTAAAAAATCCACTTAGTCAAATAAAAACATATATTTCATGTTCTTCATGTATCTTGAGCTTTAATATTTAGTTTTTAATCAATTTGGTTTTCATTGTGAACTTGTACCGGCCGAACATGGGTCATTAATCTCTTGCCAACGCCTCAATATGATTTGAGCCAATAATCCTTAAACCACTTGCTAAAACTTTGCTCTGGTTGACGGATTTGCAGTTGCAACAACGTATTTGGTATTCCAGCATAAGATTTTGATGATATTAATATCTAGTTGGACATTTGGCCATGGCAAAATGTCGATCTTTACCGATAAAAATTAATTCCTTGCGAGCTTTTCTGGGTGTTTCAAGTCATTATCCGGCTAAAAGATCCTTTTAACATGAATTTTTCAACTGTAATCTGGATGTAATGTATTCTAAAGTATACCTACATACTCACTTTCGCTCAAAATCATACTATACTCAAATGCCAGGCTAGAAAGTACTAGCTCATATGAGCGGGGCCCCAATAAGGCTCAGCGTAGCATGTCCAATGCTAATTTTTTCATGATTTTAAGTGGTAATCGGATTTCTTTGTATGCCAAACATATTCTTTTGAGTCTATCTTACCATATAATGCAACTTTACTATCATCAGTCAAAAGTATTTTTGTCACTGTGACACAGGCCATTCCATATGAGTTTTTCGAAACTGAAGTCGTGCAGCCATGTACTCTAAGACCCAAAAGCGGAGCTTTCTGGGACTTCTTGCATTGAAAAAATATGAAATAATCACATCAATGGCAGAGCGAAATAATATTTTTTTCATAATTTTTTAGGGTTTTGAAGTCATGGTCTTGCAATCGACCATCGCCGGCCATCCTCTACAAAATAATTTTTTCGCATCCAAAATTGATTTTCAGTCCAATTCTTATAGTTAATTTGGTTAAATACAATAATGAGAGTGCATACAACTTAGTTTTCAATCCCATTATACCTCCTGCCTTGAGTTTTTAGTCTAACTCTTGGGTCTCCTCTTCTGGGCTGAGAAATGATTTCCTCAACGCTCCAAAATCAAAAGTACCGCTATATCCAAAATTTTTTTTTATTTCATTATTCGATATCTAAATTGAGCTTGCAGATGGTGGCTTTTTTAAATAAATTTGCTGAGTTTTTGCATTTTTAGAAATTAATTTAACCCAGCACTACTATTTCATTGAACAGCTGGTATCATGGGTAGTTGTCTAAAGTCATGAAAAACAAGAAGATGGAATGCAAATGTAACAGGGGTTCTTCAAGTTACAAATGCCTACATTCCAGGCTTTCGGTAAAAGTATCACTTGTTCAATTTGAAAGACTAGAAATATCTCAAAAATGGTTTTGAAAGTAGTGAGGTGCGGCACTACTATTTCATTGAACACAACTGTATGTATGTAGGAGCAGTGATGACTCTATGCTACTCTGTATTCGACTGTTCAGTCGAATCTATTGAATGCAGTTCTTATATCTTCTTTAATTTTTTAATTTAATTATTACTCGAAAGTTTTTCATCCAAAGTAAGTTATTTTATCTTTCCTCATAGTTCATATTATTATTCCACCCCAACTTGTATTTCAGGGCAACACATCCAACAACTCTGAATGGACTAAAGAAAGCTAATAGCTCTTCGGCTAATCAAGTGCTGTAAAAGCATCCAAGGGAAAGTGCTGGGCAAATACACGAAAAAGAATCTCAGACTCCACTTACTTGTCATCTCAACAGCTTTTGGACTGTCATCTTCCCTTTGCCACAAATGCAATTCATTTGATTTATCTACTCAGCCAGCTGCTTAGCTTGTTGCAAGCTGCAACGGAGCTTGTTGCAATATGCACAGTGGAAGAGAGGGAGATTGGATGGGAAGTGTTAAAGGGATAAAGAAGAGCCGACCTAACTGCAAATTGTTGTCGACCTTTGTTTGGACCTGAGCTGCTCTCGAGAAGCGCACATAGGTCGAGAGAAGATCTGTTGAGTGTGGGCAGACCCTCTACACTACGCCCATGTCTGACATCAGTCCGTTGCCATCCCCATCTCCTGCCCCACGCCATGGTTGGCTAATTTCTGGCTTTCAGCCAAATGCAGCAGCAGGGCAGCCTCCCCTTCGTGCCACAGTGGTGCGGTTTTGTTTCTCCTACGATGCTGCACTTGTTGTTGCTGGTCGTGTTTATTTGTTGCATAGTTTTTTGTGGCTCCGAAGTGGCAACAAATGTCGCACCCGACAAGAGCAGCGCAACAGGCTGGGCGTGGTCCAAAGGGGGCAAAGGTGAAATTTTTGTATAACCTTTTTATACCCGTACTCAAAAAAGAGTTAAGGGGTATATTAGATTTGTGGTAAAAGTGGATGTGTGTAACACAGAGAAGGAAAATTTTCCGACCCCATAAAGTATATATATTCTTGATCAGCATCAATAGCCGAGTCGATATAGCCATGTCTGTCTGTCCGTCCGTCCGTCCGTCCGTCCGTCTTGTTGAGCGCCTGGATCTCAGAGACTATAAGAGTTAGGGTAACCAAATTTGGTTTCAAGACTCATGTGATATCACACTGCTACAAGTGTATTTCAAAATTTCGCCCCGCCCCCTTCCGCCCCCACAAAGGACGAAAATCTGTGGCAGGCACACTTTTAAAGATACGACAAAACTAAAAACGCAGTATCGTAGAGAATGACCCTATCTACCAGACTGCCGAATCTGAATCAGATCGGATCATAATTATAGCCAGAATGAAGAAATTGATTTTCAGTTGGTTCCCCCGCCCACATCAGCCAGAAATACGCTACTCTATCTCCTTCTCGCTCGCACACTCTGCTGCGTTCAGTGCGCGAGCAACCCCTAGCGAAGGAGATGTAGAATTTAAATGGTACATCTATAATGTACATGTTAGATGTAGAATATACATAATATATGTAGATGTAGATAGCAGATGTAGCAAAAAAATGTAAAATGTAAAATTTTTTTTTTTAATCTAAAATTCTTAAAAATTATGCTCAAAAATGCATCTACTGACTGAGTACGGGTATAAGTAGAGTCGCGGCTCCAGAAGCGACTCACACGTTCCTTCTCGTTTTATCGTTACGAAAGTGCTAAAATGTCCTTTTAATATGCTCTAATTTTTATTGTAATCTTTTTTCACCATGTGTGCACATTTAATTCGAGAGCTCCTCAATACCCAAAATATGACAATACATTTTTACTGGGAAACCCCTTGAGGATGTTATTATGGTTTGACTTAACCCAAAGACTTCGCTCCAAAAAAATATATAAAAATGTCATGTTTTTAAAATGTCGGAGTACAGCACTTTGAGAGATTTCTGCAATTTATGAACTTCAGTCTATTACAATTTTACGTAGAGCTGCGAGAGTTAATCAATTTCAGCACTTTTATAATTGCAAATTAGGCTGGCACAAAGCTAGCAAAACACTCCATTATCGTTCAAAATAATTGCGGCAATTTTCTTTGGGGAAGCACTAATTTATTTTTGGTCTTCGAACTGCAAGAGCATCAAAATTTGTCTATGGAAAATGTGTGGCAGCATTGAATTGCTTTTAGCGCGCTCTGCGAGCCGTTAATTGTGCATCAATATTCGTATTTTGCATTTGATTTAAACAAATGACCAGAGAGCACTTGCAATTATTATTATGATTATTGCTCAGAGAGGCACATGGGGATCGTTGGGGGCTTCAAGCGTTAGGACTGTAAATTTGCGCCCCATTAAAAATGAGACAGAAAACGATAAACAGCCAAACATTTTGAACATTGCTAATGCCATAAAGGCAATAAAGCCAACTATGATGGAATTGGATTTCAGACGTATTTCAAAATTGATTAGAAATGGTTTTAAAATGGAAAATTAAGGAAGAATTTTCAATGTACTGGACAAAAATGAGTGGAAAATAATCTCTCATGGGAAATTCTCGAACGAATCCCTTTTGGGTTGTTCCATTTTCTAAGCAATGATATTATCCAATGCCAAATAGTTCAAGGAGGGCACAAAACATTTTCCAGATAATTCCAGATAGCGGAAAATCTGGTTCAAACTTGTGCTCTGCTTATACTCCCCATAGACATTTACTACTCGTGCTACCATATGCATGGGATGTACCTAGTGCGGTTTATATCTATTCGCCACAGAGGCCAAATGGCCAAACAATTATTATTGTTATAATTCAGCTCGAAAAACAAGTAATTTTATAACCAAACATAAGCAAAAAATAAATTTACAGAAACTCATAAAATCGCATGCGAAAAGCCAGAGCCAAAATATTTATATTAATGATATGCATAAATACACGCCTCCTGTCCCGCTCCTGTACCACGTACCGCCCATGTAAATTGTTCTCTTTAGATAGAGGCAAAATATATGTACACATGTATATATGTATGTACATATATTTCTGACGAGAAACGGGACGCAATCTAAACAAAATTGCTGTATGCAATAGAAACATGTTCCAGACATTGTTTAGATCTCTGGTTTTGGTTTTCGGCTTTCAACTTTTCAGCATTTCAGTTTCACGTCTCAACGCTTCGGGACTCTGCGACTGGGACAGGGACAGGGGCGGGGCTGTGGCTGCTGGCAATTGCAGTGTGATGGATAAACTACACCAATCAGCCATAAATTGTCCCGAATCAAGGTCATTTCTACGCTCTATCCCACTCTTCCGTCTCTCACGCTCACGCTCCCGATAAAGATTGAAATAAATATATTGTGGGCAAGATTTATGCCTCTGTGAGTTATCAATCCAAAACGTAATTACGGTGAGGGATCTGTGAACTTGATGAACTTTATGGCAGGGGAAACACCTTCCTGTGCGGCGCCATATGCTGCCAGTAAATGTAGAAATGTTTTAAGTTGTGGAAATACCACAGATTTTTCTTGGGTAAACTTTGGTTTTATACAGTAATTATATCTGGAATTATAAACAGTTGGCTTTATGTTTAATAGCTTGATTTTAATGATTTGAATAGCTTTATAATTAATAAATTCTGTTAATATATTTAAAAATTGTAGTATTACTTGATTGGTTTATATTGTTTGGTGAATGGAAAATATTTTTCGTGCAGCAGAGTGTAATATTGTTTTGCATCTGTCATTGCCCCCATTTCGGACTTCTGCAACGTTGGAAATCGATCAAACAGCAGTGGGCAGAGATTGAGATTGAGATCCATTCCAGGCAGCGCCTGGGGGGACTGACAGCTAAATGAACAGATTTCGCATTCACCCCTACCCCCCTACACTCTCCTACACACGGGGGCAACCAGACAATAAACAATAATAAACACACACACATATATAGCGAGCAGAAAGTTTTGAGTTCTTTTCCGAAAAACACACACGATTTTCTCGGTCTTTTGCTTTTTTTATGATTTCCGCTTTAGCGCAAAAATAAAAGAGCCAGAAACTTGTTCCGTTTTATGGAGACCAGAGCAAAGAGGGCAAGGCCAAAATTAAAAGGTCTGGGCATGGGTGTCTAAAGGTTCTCGGTACAACAGTTTGATGCTGATGATGTCCAGGGGGTATACGGATTTGGTTGTGGTAATAGCATATCGGATATAACTATTGCCTTTTTCTTTGTTTTAAAAAATATTTAATTATTCATTGATTTAAATTCCTCTTATGGTCTTCCATCGACCCACTTTATGCGTAAATATTTTATTTTATTTTATTTAATTTATTTCAAACAAAGGAAAAATAAACGATACCTCAAACTGAACTCTTTTCCACGTGCTCTGTATATTATATAAACATCTCGCAGCAAAAGGTTCAATCTATTACATTTTTATTGTTATTGAATTTTCATTACAAACAACAAAAGTTTTCTCTCACGAAGGTTTTTACCCAAATTAAAAAATCGTTGGCTCTATTTTATTGTTCAATAGTCGCACAATGAGTGGTTAAATAAAATACATGCAATGTTCTGGTGTTATTCTACTATCTGTAAAATACAGTATCTGGAGCTCCGTGTCTTTATAGTTTCGAAGCGCACTGTACATACATATGTGCAGTAAGTACCACTCAAGCGGAAATGATTCGCTAAGCTGTTTTAAATAATATAATGGGTTTTATTTATTTATCCAGATATGATAATCGCACTTGTTATATGAAATTAATTGCCAGGCAATTGCAGGGCCATGTGATGCGAGTTCTTTGAGGGGCAGAAATGTATTTCAAAATGCGAATCCCAAGCAATTCCGATTACCGGCACGATGGGTGGCCAACTTGAACTGAACACTTGACGAAGTATGTAGAAGTAGCAGTGGTGGTGATGCTTGTGCGGTGGGTGGCTGGCTTTTGTGTTTGGAAATTGCTTTGATGTCCGCAGGTGGCAACCGTAGCAACACAACCATCCAGCAGTATTCAGCGTGGGAGCATAAAGTATAAATGCTTTCAACATAATCGAGTGTAAAACGAAAAGTGCATTCGAAATCAAATACAAATAAATTCTTTATCTCATTCCGGTCTGTCGAAATTGCTGGACAAACAAACAGCAAGAATTCTTTGTTGGGAATTCTTTTGTGTCTTTTTTATACCCGTACTCAAAAAGAGTTAAGGGGTATATTAGATTTGTGGTAAAAGTGGCTGTGTGTAACGCACAGAAGGAAACGTTTCCGACCCCATAAAGTAAATATATTCTTGATCAGCATCAATGGCCAAGTCTATCTGTCCGTCTAGATTGTCGCTTACATCTCAGAGACTATAAGAGCTAGACTCCTCAATTTTAAAGATATATCTATATATTTGCCATATCTACCAGATTGCCGAATCTGAATCAGATTAGATCATTATTATAGCCGAAATAAATAAATTATTTTCCATGTGCTTCCCCCACCTCCTCCAGCTCGAGACCACGCTACTCATTCTCTTTCTGTGCAATGCGCGACCTTTCTGGAGAATATGTAGAATCGACATTACAGGTGCAGATGTAGCAAAAAAATGTAAAATATTTTAAAATTCTACATAAATCATAAGCTCAAAAATGTATATACTGACTGAGTACGGGTATAAAAGTAGAGTCGCTTCCCCTGAAGCGACTCACACGTTTCTTCTAGTTTTTTTTTTTTGTAGTATCAGCTAGCGAAAATTCAATACAACATCAAGCAATAACACGAACAATTGCTAAAAATCAAATTAAAGCTGCTGAATACTAAATTTTTCCATTTAGACTGTTGTTTATCTGTGTATTTTTCCGTGTATTTAGATATAGTAGATAGATACATATAGACAATAAAGATTATACCCGGGTCCCTGAAAATCGATGCAGATAAAAGCGAATTGAAGGGTATGCCCAATCAATAACAGCAGGGGATGAATGCTGACTGAATGCTGGTCTACAATAAACCAAAGTATAACTGCAGTATCAGTGTAGTAAAGTTGAATTTTTGTTGCTTCAATGTTTAAAGTTAAGATGGAAGGGATTGACACATGACAAAACACTACCAAAAACATTTGAATCACAAGAAAAAACTGAACAGGGAATAATATATTTACTGAAAACACCTAACATAATATTGGTTTGTATGTACATGAAATTAAGAACTCTATGCAAGCAGCAATCATCTGGCATTAGATGATTTTCAGATGATTATTTGATTCAGTTCGACTGCAAATGGGAATAGCCCGAATAGGAAGTGTATTATCGGATGTGTGGCACAATCATTGATCATTGATGATATAATAAATATAGTTGAAAACAGAAAACAGAAAGACCCAAAAGAACTTACAGATGTCCACAATCTCCGACGGTGCCTCCATTTCCATAGCATTCAAGATTTCCGGCATGATTGCGCTATATAGTGGGTATTTTTTTTATTTGACTTTCGTATTTGTATGTCTCTGAAGCTTTCACTCTTCAATCCCCAGATTTATTTACTGGGCGAACATTTTCCGCGTTTTTTGGCCTGCAGCCGGACTGCATCTGGTTGAAAATGGCTAAAATTAATTTTAGCCCAAAACCAAAACAAAATCCACAATAAAAGCAAAAAAAAATAAAAGAAAAAGAATGTATGAAGAAAATTACACACAGGGATCGCACGGAAAACTATCCATCATGTTGTGACATAAGGAAAAATCTCATATGTACATACATATGTATGTAAATTTGTACCGTACATGTGGTAAATAAACTAGATATTCATATGCCGAATTGACCGCACAATGTTGCACTTGTTTTTTCCTCACAAATTCTCCAATCGAATCCGAATTTTCTTTCAACTTTTCACTGGCGGCTCTCCCATTCGATCCATTTCCATTCGATTTGGCAGCAATTATTTGAGTAAACTTCACATTTAATGTGCAGCAAAAAATAATTCAATAATATACGAGATTACGAGCACATTTACGAGTGTGTGTGTGTGCGTGTGTATGCAGAGCAAATCTTTTGGATTTCCCGCTGGATGGCCTTTCGCATTTCCCGTTATTCGTTCACGACTGTTTGCGCTGATGGCTGTCCGGTTAATGTTTTCTTTTACTTTCCATTTCGTGCTTCATCGTGGGGGCGGTCCCACCAGTGACTCTAAGACTATGCAACAATGTGCGCGATCGGCTCATGGAATTTTCTATTTAAACAGAGAGAGAGCGAGTGCCGATGGGTGGAAACACTGCACGATCAGTATGTTATCGGTTCGGTTCGGCTGGCAGCTTCGTCAGCATTGTAGGGAGAGAATAGCCGGAATACGGTAAAGCATTTCCAGAGAGCATTGCATTCACGAAACTTTCGATCGTCACAGATTTCAACAATGACAGAGAGACAAAGAGAGAGTAGGCGGATAAAATGAATAGGTTAGCCGGAGGTGAGGGAAGGCCTATGCCAATATCCATGTATCCCGAAGTCACATAAAAGACGCTTGGAAAACACTATTTAATATTTATTTTATTGAATAAATACACACATCTTGAAAAATCCATTAGCTTTTGTGCTTCCCAATGTATTTCTATATTTAATTATTGCAGGCAATATATTTTTATTTTAAATCTTAATTGGAGTGTTTAAATCGTAGGCAAATTCCGCTAAAAGAAAAAAAAAAAACAATAAACTACATCCTACCGAAGTTTTTGCTACATCTGAGAACCGCATAGAATGTTGACAAAATATAAACAGAAAACTTTCACATGCTGCTATTCAGGGCGTAAGAGTAAGGAGCATGGCCTCTATATTATCGTAGCTGCCATCTGCCATGCTCAATCCAACTCTTGCTCTCCTATGTTCCATTTCCAATTTATTCCAAAGTCAAAATATTCAAGTAAATTCACAGTTGCAGCTGACGTGACAATGACAGCGCATAAGGTAAATGGCATACGGAAACCATGCAAAGAGAGGGCCAGGCACAGAGAGAAAGAGAGCAGTAAGTACATGAGCAACGTTTGCCCCGTTCCTATCCCCCAGATACGTCCCCAGTGCAGGGCAGATTAATAAGAAGGTAAAGTCATCCGCGTGAGTAGCATAAGTGATAATATATAAGGATAGCAAAATATCTCCACACTTTCTTACATATATTGTAAATCGATTTCTGTCACTGTTTATACTCCTTGAAAGAAGTTCATATAATTTAGAATGGATGATTGCAAAGCCAACTACTCAGTATATATGTATGTAACTCCCACTCCCATCATTTGAGCCATAACAATTATTGAGTACAACACGCATTATTTCGATCAACGCTACTACCCAGTCCGACTTGGTCCATTAATCAGATCCTCATCGCCATTTGCATTGGTATTTCCCCATAAATAATTTCCACATTAATAATTATGATTGCCAATTAGCTTGAATGCCTGTGGGCGTGTCCAACATCCGCCCCCACTCACACTAGGTGTCAAAATCGGTTTCCTGGAACCGCATTTTGGTATCGCCCAGCATCGTGGCACCATCACCCAGCAGGGCGAATGGAATTTAATAAATTCGCATTAATACATTAGTGGCATTTTCGATATTTAAAAATGACCGCGCTGGCCATTCGAATTGAAACAATTTGCGGCTTGTTTCCGACGCCACAGAAACAAGTTAAAACAATCACACACAAACATGATCGACTCAATATAAACTAATTGGAAAATGTTTCCACGAGAGACGTCACTGTTAAGGAAGTACCCTGCAATGGGTAGAGTTGATTGGGTTCCACTTGGGTTACACTGCAGTATGAGTAGGCTAAAAAGTATGCAAGGGAAAACGGTTAAGGGATTGCATGGAAATATATCTTATCGGAGCGGGCTATTAATCACTGAACTGGAGAGGATTTTAAGGCGCTAGAAGTTCGTTATATGCAGATTTATTTCTCTCATATCTTTCCCATTTAAATTTGTTCAGTTCTGTGCATAATCTCTCGACCATTTCGTCAACCTTCTTGTATCCACTGCGCTCCACTGGAACCATTGCTGACTGCCTAGAAGTTGTATAAATTGTTAAAAAAAATTCCATTACACATTAAAAACGAAAATTAAACTTCTTCAAAGTAAAAGATTTCAGAATTAAAAGCAAAAACAGAACTCAGGTCATTCTTAGATATATTTATCTGCATACTTTTAGGAGTCAAGAAAAATCAAACGCTCCAGGGTATTCCCCTGGTCGTGGTAGACATGTCAAGCGACCCAATATAAATTGCCATAATTTTTCCCTATCAAAAATAATACATTTTCGTTTTTTATAAAAAAACACACGGACACAGTTGGAAACAGAAAAAAAGACTCGAAAAAAGACAGCAGCAAAAAAACATATGTACAACAAAAATACGAGACAACAAAAACAGCAGGAGACTATAGAAGGAGAGATTCTCCCTCTCTGTCTGTCTGTACTCACCGTAAAAAAACAATAACAAAAAAGCACTGTAACAAAATATTATTTTATTCGTGGCAATTTATTGCTTTAAATGCATTTCGCTTAATTTAATTTCACCAAGCCAATTGTAAGCATATTTGACACACACAAAAAACAATAGGATTGAAAAGTGTATTCTCTGTTGGGAGTTGTTTCCAAGGAGCCAAGCTGTGGAGACTTTGGAGACTGAAATTTACTTTGGCACGCGGCGCTCTCTGCCAACCGATCGCTGGCCAACTGAATGTGAATGGTATTCCTAATCAAATTTGTAGATGCCAGTGCCAAAAATCCACAGACACAGATACGCGCGACTACGGGAATTATGGAGCCAAATGAAATAAAATTGTTATTAAAAATAAATACACTTAGCCGACGTATGGAAAAAACGGAACAGATCGGAATGAATTTCTCTCTTTTGCCTTGTGGCAGTGGCTGTTTGCTGTTGGCTGCTGCTGCAGCAACGACGACGACACCGAACGCGGTTGCGGACACAGGCAGTGTGAAGAAGCAGAAGCAGAAGCAGCGCCCCGGGGCAGCGGCGCACAGTCGAAAACCCCGACTAGAGATGGTCCACGGAACGGGATGTTCGAAGCATAAACTAGATTTGGAAGCATCAATATGCGAGTCGATTCTGAATTCAGCCATGTCCAGCCTCCTGTCTGTCTGAATATTAGCTTTTTGAGCTGTAATTACCAACTTAAAAAGACTCCGATAAGTACGAAAAATAGCCAAAGATAAACCAAAAATCCAAATAAGGATAAGCATGGCAGGCAATATAAAATAATCACTGCAATCGGATAAATAATACAGCCAGAGGAGTATAAGTTCTTATTTACTATTGGTTGTCAGTTTTGAACATCAAAACATCCAATTCTACGAGCTGTTGCTCTTTCTTTGGCTGCTCTGCACGGTCACGCACGAATCAATCCGATTTGCCATCTCTGCTTCCACCAAAATGGAGAGGAGTATAAAGACCCAAAAGAAGCAGCAGCAGCTGGCTTAGCATCGGGCAACGGCAGACCAGAACCAGCTAAAGATAAACAAAAGTTATGATTCGGAAATAAACCAAAAATTTTGGTTGTTTCTCAATGTGAGCGCGCGCGCCACGCCGGTTTTTTCGATTCCCACTTTTTCCCATTTGATTTGGTTTATTTTTAGCTGCTCCAGTCTTGGAATTCCAACGATTCCGTTATGCGCCACCAGGCCCCCAGGCAGATGCGAAAGCAGCAGCAGTGCATGCCACTCCAGCTCCACTCCGTGGGTCTTTTTATTCGACCGAACGATCGCAGTTATGCTTCTCATGCGGACCCCACATAGCGACGGAACAACCTCTGCAAGGAGAACAATTGGCTACAATTTGTGTATTTAAGTGGCACAATCTGGTCACAATAAAGTCATAGACCATTAGTCTATAACCACTTATGTGCCTTTTTTTGACCATGGCTTTTATTGCCTAGGGGTGGCATTCATTAAAATTCATGGACACGAAACCGAAAGTCAATCAAAGCCATTGAATGACCATAAATGTGTCAGATCGGTCGCTGAACCAAACTGCTGACCAAGAGGGAAAAGCTACTACGTGATTTTTCATTTGCCATTAACGAGATCATTAAACTGCCATTTTTTCCACCACAGCGACAGCGAGGCGTAGAAGCTCGGGCGATATTTAAATCAGGCAAACTCAAGTTCCACTTCATTAGCATTCCCGTCACGTATACGTAACCGTGCAAATGTTCTGCTTCGACAGGCTATCAGAAATTCGACCCTACCACGGACACATATGTACGTTTGAGTGGGCGGCAGGAGTAGGACTCAATATTAGCGTGGACAAGACGAACCACATCCTTTACGCCAACAGATTCCAGATGGCGGACTTATATACAGCTATACGAGTATACAACAAAATGAATAGTGTAAATAACGTTTGCTTATGCTTTTGTTGTTGTGCCCCTTTGTTGATTTATTTGTATTTATCTTATGATAGAATCAAAAGACTTTGTCTGGCTTTTCTCTTAGTTTTGCTTGCCGTCTGGCGGGCCATTGATATCCCCATCAGATCGGACTGCCTTTGGCATGTAGACAGTCGGGGGCTTTGCCTTGCCCCTTGCATTTTCTGGGCTTGTGGGGCAGCACGGCACTGCTCGGGTAGCCGCTTTATCGCACTGCTTGTGGGCCAATAGCCCTTTTCTTTTTTCGGCGTATTGTTTGGCTTTCTCCTCGTTCCAGCCTTCGCCGTTCTTTCGCGCCCTTATCTCATCCTCGCTGGGGTAATGCTCACGCTTGTACACCACCGATTGGCAATCAAAAATGAGCGATACGAGGCCAGCGTTCACCGCAATATCGTAAATGATCATGCGGTGAACATAATCCGCGGCCTCAAACTCGATGAACGCCCGATCATCCTTGGAAAATTCGCTTATTTGCTCGGCAACAGATTTTCGAAAACTTCGCGATTCGTCCCTCACTTCACGCTGCTTCTGGATCAGCATTCTCTGCTCAATTGTCGTTGGAGGCGCAGGGACATCCATCTTGCCCTTTTTCGGCTTTTCTTTGAGAGCTCGTTGATTTATTTGCTGCCTGCCTGACGCTGCAAATTCAAATTTAAGGGCATTTTAATGCGGCTGCTCGTCATGCTCTCAAAATCCGAATTTCACACATTTACTTACCAATCCCAGCCGAGTATGCAGAGCTTATCAAATGGTTGAACTACAACTAGTCAGCTTATTTTCGTTGTGTGAAAATATTTTGACATTTGACAGCACATGGCCGACTTGCTTGCCACGTAACTTCAGGGAACGAGCTGCCAACTCGTTGAAAACTTTTTGTCTTGGCATTTGTTGCCCAACTGCGTCCCTGTAATTGCAAATTAAATAAACTAATTATAATTGTTTTGCGAATAAACCATGCAAATTGTGTGAGCTGCGAAAAGTGCCAAAAATTATAAATTTAGTGTTTAATACTTTGTCGTATAATTATTGTAAAAATGTAAAATTTTGGCGCAAATTTGTAATGATTTTTTTAAAGCTTTTGCCTAAATATTTGTATTATTTATTTTAATTTTAGAAATTTTGATTACTTCTATTTTATTTATTAATGTATTTTCATTCTCTGAAAAAAATCGAATGGTATTGTGGGAGTTTCGTCCCAGAAACAACCAGAGTGCTTCTTCGCCAGAATATAGACTATATATTATTATACTCGTGCGAGACCAAGACATCAGACCCTGAGCTCGCGAATACATACGTATACATAGTTCATCTGTCTCTCTCTGTTGTCATCTGGGTGCGACTCATTTGTCCTTTACGAATTTGAATGCCTAAATGAACTGTTATTTCCCTGTTAAAGCCCGCTGTTTGCGGCTGTTTAATTGTCATTTCGTGTGCAGAAACTGAAATGCCAAATAAACACATATTGGATGTGACCGATTGACGCATATGCGAGTGAGATGAACACACTGGAGATGCGCACAGTAAAGATATGTGGAAAGTGGAAAGCGCTTCAGGGATAAACAAAAAATGTACATATAGGCAAATAATAATTTAATTTAATCTAATTTATCGAAAGCAATGTTATTGTAAACTAAACAAAGTCATTACAATACCAATGTGGGAGCCACAGCAGAGTAACGCAGTCTGTGGAGTCAGAGAGAGGAAGCATCTGCAGAGCTAACAGAGAGAGAGAGAGAAAGATAGGAATCGGACAAGGAGAGGAGAGAAGCGAAGCCTCAGCGATCGACGTCTAACATTCGGTGGCAAGCCAAATTCCAGCCAATTTCTTTAGAACATTTTGTAGATCTATTTATGGATCAATTTTTGCTTGTAGCTTGTAGCCAGTCGCCACTGTCTTTGTCCTTTTTGCATTTGTAATGAGAGCCTTGAATTCCCAACTGCATTTTGGAGGCTGCCAATTCGATTTGACGCAGGCACCGACTGCTGGCCCGGCCAGAATGGCAATCGCTGCTGGTGCGTATCATTGTTAACTTGGCCAAAATATATAAGCCCGGCACCGCCCCCTCCCCCGCCCCATTCCACTTCAGGGCGTGTGTGTGTGAGTGTGCTTAAATTGCTGCCTCCATTTGGCCCGCTGGCCTTTGGCAAATGAAATTTGCAAACGTTGCAGGCCAAAATGAAAATGTTCACCGAATTCGGTGAGCAATTTTCAGCGCTTTTCGGTGGTTGAGACTGGATGAGGTTGCATATTTGCCAAATGCTATATGTACTTCCCTCTGATTTTGTTGTTTATTTTTTGGAGGTGGTTTTATGTGGGGGGGCCGAGGGAATTCGAGGGAATAATTGCAGAGACCTTTAGGAATGTGGAAGTCGATGCGAGCATGTGCATTGTGCCTATCGGATGCACCCAAAACATGTGAAATAAACTTGGCAGCTTCACTTGGCGACCCCCTGGATTACCCTGCGCCAGAGGTGCTCCAGCAGGAAGCCGACAAGTGCCAGCAGATTGCCACCGAGGACCACATAGAAGGCCAACTGAAGGTCACCGATGGTGAGGACACGCGCGAGTTCGGCCTCGGCCTCGGCCTCTAGGGTGCGGGCGCGCATCTGGATGTTGACGCGGGACTTCTCGTCCGCGATCCACTTAACGATGAGGCCGGCGTTGAGAAGCCGCAGGATGAGCGCATTGATGGCATCCTCCCAGGGCGAGTCGCGCGGCATCACATAGGAAATGGCATAGTACTTGGGGCACTCGGGCACCACCCAAATGCGGCGCAGCAACATGAACAGCGAGGACTCCAGCATGAGGGAGTTGTAGCGAGAGACGCCAGCCTTGCCCCCGTTCCGGGCCACATCATCGATGACATCCGCATACAGGTCGTGATTCCAGGATAACTTCTTGTTGAGGCTGGCAAAGAGCGGCGACGTTTCGCTGAAGAACAGATCATCCGCCATGGAGCTGTACTTGTAGACGACCTTCAGGCCACTGTCGTCCAGCTCCTGCATCGTGTTGATGTCCTTGTAGTAGAGCGGATGGATGTACACCGTGGCCAGGCTCGACTCGAAGATGGCCCCAAAGATCACGCTCACCAGGCACAGCGAGCCAATGAACATGCGCTCCGCATAGCTCGAGGGCAGCCTCGACAGATTCACGCGCACCCACACCACCCACGTGTCCACCATGATGCCTAGGGCCTGCCTGTAGACGGAATTCCGCAGCTTGACAATCCTCAGGCGCAGATTGATCAGGCGCAGCAGCAGCCAGATCAGGGCGCAGCCGAAGGCGGCGAGGATGAAGCCCAGCCAGATGTCGTAGCCGACGGCAAAGATGGGCAGGATGGACTGGGGTATGCGGTGCGCCTTGGGCACATAGATGCACAGCTCGTCGTCGTAGACGGCCACCGTGAAGTCCATGTACTGCTGCACCAGATAGTCCTTCACGAAGAACCCCGTCAGACAGATGTCCAGGCCATCCTGGATGATCGAGCCGATGACACCGTTGTAGCTGCCATTCGCACTGCGCTCGCTAAAGAGAAGAGAATCAGTCGAGGGGTCGGATCGTTCGATTGGGGAGCACCTGCACCTGCACCTGCACCTACCCAAAGTAGTTCTTGTCCGGCTGCTGCAGCAGCAGCGTAAAGTTGAGTTTCTCCCGCAGCGTCTGGGCCACCAGGAAGTCCACGCCCGTCACACTGACCAGCAGGCCCGTATTCGGATCCACCTCCGGCCGCGTGAAGACGGACTTGAACATTTGCACGCGCAGCGGATAGCCGGCCATGTCGTGGAAGAGATGTTTGGACAGCGGCTCGTGGCCCGAGTAGGTGACAAGGCGACCGAAGGCCTGTCCACTGCGCTGGAACGGGTCGTAGATCCAGATGCCTTCCAGGGAGAGGATGTAGCGATTGTAGATCTTGTGGCGCATCCACAGCCATCGGCAGCTCTCCTCCAGCTGGAGCTGCTGCTGCATCGTGAGTCCCTCACTCTGATCGGCCAGTATGTAAAGGAAGACGCCGGCGCGCTGACTGGGCCCGGCTGCACCACGATTCGAGATAAGCTCCGCCAGCGTCATGACCAGCACCAGATTCTCTCGGCCAAGGGGATCGTCCAGCCACTGATCCTGATCCGGCTCGTAGCCGCGCACGATTAGGGGCAGCTGGGAGCGATGCAGAAACCACTGGACATACACATTGGCGGCGTCCCTATGCTGATGCCGCAAGCGCAGCCACAGCTGCATCTGAGGCAGGTCTCTTGTGGGCACAGCCATCAAACCATCCAATTGGGTCAACTCCACTCCGACGGAGTCGCTTCCAGCGCAGAGCAGCTGCAGTAGTAGGAGCAACAGTATTGGGACTGCCATTCGTCTTGGCATTGATAGCACAAATGACTCAAGAATTCCTCCATTTCCTCCAGTTCACGTGGTGTTCCTGTGCCTGTTCCCCCCCTGTTTTGACACCTGCAATTTTGTTTGTTTTCTTGCGCGTAATTAGAGACTCGTTGTGTCAGCAGGTCCTGCCGCAGCTCCTGAGCAAACATCGCAGAGCGACACGACACCTCGCACAGTGGACTCATGTCTGTGTTTTCTTATTTTCCTGCCTGTGGGCGGGCGGGTACCACACCCATACCCCCCCATAACTTCTGCTCGACCGTTTGGCCCCGGTTCGCGTTCAGTTTTGACCATTCATTGCTAAATCAACTTAGTTCAACGCGGAAATCCGAGCAAAAAGGCCAACGAAAACGGAAACGGAAGGTGCGCGGACTCGCAGCGAGATTTTTGGGCTGTGGGATGGGACTGCGCACTGTGGCTTGTGGGGTGTTTGTCTTAGATCAATTACTAGTACTGGTATCTACTATTAGATTGGGCCATTAGATATTTGTACTATTCAATGTAGCTGACGCATATGATAAAGCGTTCCCATTCTGCTTGCTAGACAATTCTTACTAGCTTACCAGCTAAGGCCGCTCGCTTCTGCTCTGCTCTTTGCCTGCACATTGAGGTACATGTGTAAAAACATGTAGTATTCAAAATGTAAACTTTTGGCTATTATCCGACTGATTCTTCATTTGTGAAATATCGCTCTAAAAAAGTTTTCTCTGCCCCTTTCCCATCTTCGCTTGCATTTCGACATATGTACACGTAAATCTGTGAGTGGTCACGTGCCACTGCTGTCCGCCGCCGCTACTGTCCGCTGACAAGAGCAACAAAAACAGCCATCAATAAAATTCTACTCCGCTTGCCAAAGCCCGATCCACGCGGTGCGGTGCGTGCCCGTGTCCGGGTATCTGTGAGTAGTTTTGAAAATGAAAAATAAATTGGAAAATTGAAAAAGCAATTCATCGCATTAGAAACGTGCACTGAATGGGAGGACTCGCTGGTGCTGCTGGAACTCCTACTCTCCCACAGTTTCCACGAACAATCGCAAGTTTTTATCGCTGCCACGGCAGGTGCGTTGCCGAGACAATGGCCACCGGATGGATGCACAACTCCATTTGCTACTTCTCCTCCTGCTTCACCGTGGGGTCCCAGCCCTGTCTCACTTGCTGTCAGACTAGAGATGGACATGCGCCGCACATGTGACTCTACTTCAAAATACCAAAAAAAAAAAAGCGCAAATAATTTACTTCTGAAACTAACAAAGCACCTCAGCAGATATTCCGCCTGGTGAGGAGCAACTCGTTCTCATTATACAACCCAAATATTAATATTCAGAAAAATAATTCCATGCAAGAGAGCGCCCTATCTGCTTTTCTTTTTCCCATCTTGCTTTTCTTCGTCCAGCCTTGTATATTCCACCGGATTGGTGGTAAGTATCTTTTCTGTTTCGGCATGGCTCTTAAAGTCTCAGAGATCGACAGAGGAAGGAATATGGATGGATGCATGGATGGATTGATGGTTCGTAAATGTTTTTCGTGCGTGTGGCAGTCCGTCCCGTGGCCGCGCCCATCGCCCATCTTGGACCGAACTGCATTCAACGCTGAAACGAGCTGAGCTCAATGGGCGTGGCCAGCTTTTATGGCCCGGCGATAAAATCAAATTGAAGTTTTTCCGGACTGCCTCAAAAGAGAAACACAGACAGACGGAGAGGCAAAGAGAGCCGTGGAAACGGTTTACTCATTTATTATTATGACGGGGCCCGTTGTGTGCACTTGAGTGAGTGAGAGAAGCACGTCGGAGGCGATGGGAATAATGGTACGGTACGACTGCATCCAGAAGGGAACGAAATCATTTGTAACCTGGCACGTGAAAATCAGCACTCGAACTCGAGCCAGGCAACGTCGATTGGCCATTGTGGTAAAGTGCATTCTATGGGTGCACTCAGCGCTCTCTTTAGGTTTTCCTTTAATACGGACAACCCATCGGAAGGAAGCGCCCCAAAAGGACATCACTGCAGCGACGAGCTTACCTCGTCTTTCTCCAGCTTATCCTCAAATTTTTGTCTGTTAAATACATTTTCTATATACATATACATAAATGTTTTTTCACATGGAAATGCATTTTATATTTCCAGCGGAGGACACACACTTTTCGATAAGCCAGTGGCTCTTTATCTTCCACCAATATCCTTGGTTTGAAGCCATCACTAAATGGCAGAAGCAGGCAGCCACAATCCCACAATCCAGCCCATTCCCATACACTTCGCCCTCCCAAAAGCCATTACTTCCATTGCATTTACTTCTTTTGGCAACGCAAATTGTTCGCAAGCGAAAAAACAGAAGAAAAAAGCATAAAGAAAATAAGAAACCAGAGTGCAATCATGTCGGATCAAATGAACTGAACTTAACCAAGCCGAATGGCATGCCAATGGGATTACCTTCAGCTCAAATACAGAGAAAAAAAACCAACATGGAGCCCCCGAGTTGCCGAAGCGTTAAATGCAAAGCCAAAACATTCATAATGGACCCAAAATTGTGTCGAATTCGTATTAAGAGCGGGTAATAGAAAAAATAAATTATTTTTCTTACAAATATAAATTTACTTGTGCACTTAACATATAGTTATCCAAGACGCTGAGCTCCGCTGGATGGATGAACAACTCCATTTGCTTCTTCTCCTCCAGCTCCTCCAGAAAAGTATGTTTACTGTTTTGATTTGTGCATACAAAGATTGGGAACTAACTTGGCGCTAAATATATTTTTCTAGCTCTGTCATGTACCATGTACCATGTACTGGTAAGTTAAACATTCTAAATTTATAGCAGTAATAACATTTAAGTGATTCTCCAAAGGATCGTGTATGCTTAGCGAACACAGCTGGGAAAAAATCCCCGAAGATATATACATATATATATTCCAGAAATAACTAATTAAATTAAATGACTCCCAGTTCACATATATTTAATTTACGAGGAAACATATTCTGGTATCAAATTTATAAGCTTTGAATATAGCACAAGTCGCTTCATTGTCTTTCTACTATCGTCCAAGTATGGGAGAAGACCGGCAAAGGTCAGCTAATGGCACTCTGAATGCGGCATTCCTGAAAACGATTTCTACATGAATTTCCAGTCTGACTTTCCCAACATCGCCCACAGAAACTAAGTTCTCAGACCAACAAAAAAAGCACCATAATATTTCGCTTAACATGTTTCTTTACAATATTTTTAATTGGTTTTAAATACTAATAATAAGTACGCTATAAATCGAAAAATCAACAAGAAAAAAAATTTGTCTTAAAGTAGAGACTAAGAGAATAATCAATCAATCAATCAATCACTGTTCCATGGCCGTTGTCATGCACCGATCCACGCCAAAATTCCTGCGCATGCGTTCCAGGGCACCCAGATTGAAGCCTCGCGCCAGCAGCTGCGCCTCCGCCTGAGCAATCACCTCCCGCATGTGGTCCAGCACGCCGACGCTCTCGGTTAGCTGGCTGCTGACGAACTTGTGACGGAAACGCAGTTTGGCCTTCTTGATTTTGTTGTTGTAGCGCGACTTGCGGCAGGACTCGGCTCTCTGACGCTGGGTGTCGTGGCGACTGCTGGGCATTGTGGATGAGGGTGCGGGCGAGGGCGAAGGGAGGTGTTGGTACTGGCACTGGTCTGGCTGCCTCTGTCGGCGATATTGCAGTCTCTGGCTTGGGCTGTGCCCGTCGCTCCACCACAATGGGATTCGCGAGCAGCATCTGGTCCACATATCGTTGCTCCTCGTCGGCGTAGTGCGTCTTCAGGTGCTGCAGTTCCAGAGCCACCAGTTCGTCAATGTGCTCGGGTTGCTGTTGCGTTGCCGCCGGTCTGCCGGTGTGCGGATGATGCAGGCCAGCGGTGCTGACTAGGAGGGGCCTTGGGCTGATCTGGGCGTAGAATTTGTGCAGATAGAGATGGCTCTGTTCCATGGCTTTGGGCTTTCGGTGTGTCTCGCGTCTCGTGTGCTCTCGTCGAAGTGTGCAAGGCTTGTGCTGCCCCTCAGCCGTTCACTGCTCGCTTTTATAGAAAACAGGTAGCTTGGTATCTTGCTTGGTGCAGGTCTCTTCATGAATGATTGCCACCCACCCAACTTGGACGACTGAAACTTTTATGATCTTGTTTGCCTTGGGGTGTCGGTGTGCCGCCTACCTGTGATCCAGGGATGGTTCCGTCACCGTCGATGTAAACAAAGGGATTAGCGGCAGAGATTGCGGCTCCTCAACCGAAGGCTGCAAACAGTTTTACGGAACTTCAGCTAATACTCTCTGGCAGGTATCTGGAGGTATCTATCGTCAGCACTTACTAAATGGCGAAACGAGCTCTCGTGCGGACAGCGACGATAGAATTTATTTCATGGCTAACAATATATTTTATTTAATTGGCTTTAAACTTAAGGGTCTGAATTTAATTTGTAAATGAAACGCAATAAGACAATAACTGTGAGGTTATGGCAACTATAATATCCGAATCTCTTACAATTACTAAAACAACGTAAATTTCCCCTGCCACTCCCTTGTTCCTTTACTTTAATTAATTCATATAATGAAAAACATTAAAAACATTGTATATTCATTTAAACATATATAGCATTACGTGACGTTACATTCGTACGAGAAAAATGTTCAAAAAAAAATTAAATAAATATTACAATTTTTGAAAATATACAATATTTTCTATTTAAATAGTAATTGGGTAGCTCTATATTCACCAAAATAATTAAAATTAATTAATTAACGTTACGTTATGTTTTCGAGGTTAGAGAACAAAATTCCAAACCGAATTGGGTAGGTAATACTATCTTTATACAGACTTTTAGTGCATATATGAATATAGGTTAATTTATTAATTTAATTAATTTATTAAACGAAACAAACCTCTTCTGTTGATTTTTATTAGCCCACGGAAGCATCGGACGAACGTTACTAGCTACTACAATATTCTGCGGTAATAAAAGCTTAAAAACATCCCGTTCGCCGTTTTTGAACCAGTCTTCTGTTACTCTGTTTAAATAGTTCAATATGTTAGTTAGACTCTAAGGAAAAACTTGTTTCTTCTAGGCGATTATACATAGTAAAAGAAAAATGACTATAAAATACCAATAATTTTGGTTATTTACATTGGTTTTCGCATCAAAGTTAATTAAATTATTTATCAATTTATTGTTTTAGTTAGCTTTTTCAATAAATTTATAAAAGAATATCGGAAAAAAGTATATGGAAATCTGTTTGTATAGATTTCATGATTTTTGGCCTGGGGGAACTGTCCGTATTCGTTATCTGTGAATTGTTTAAATGTGCAAAACGGACAGACCGCTCATGATAAGGTCGAAGGTCAACTTCCAACACTTGCAGACATCCACATGCAGGGATAATCCTACCGTTGAGCGATAAAAACCAATCAGCCATCGATAGGGCTACCTGAAATTGGGCCTCGGTAGGTAGGTAGCCATTATTCTTTAAGAAATTAGCGGACATGTTGCGGCTTGTTGGCCACAGAACACAGCCCGTCCGTTGTATAATTAAATTAACAGCCCTCAGCGAATCCCAACAAAAAAGGGTGCGTTAACCCGGTTTACCGAGCGGGGATCGGGGTTAAACCCTTGCCCACGCAGGCATAAAGGATATGAAAATCCTTCAAGATGCTAATAATTGATTGCAAGATCTCAAGTCAGCGATCAACGCAATATTGGGATTTTAAGAGGGTTAAACACAGAAGTTAAGTCTTATATAGTCTCCCGATTATATAGAGAAGCTTGTTATAATTTTAAATCTTCTGCAAGCCTGAGTTATACAAAATCTGAATAAATTCAGTTCACTAGAAAAATGTCATTAAAATGCACATCCTTTTAAAACAACAACACAAAATTGAACCAGTATATGAAATATATTAAAAAGACATCTGATTCTTTTCTCCTTTAGGACAAATACCTCGTCCAATGGTAAGCGAAAAGATACAATTTGTTAGCATTGTGAAAAGGGAAGCATGGGAGAAAGTAAAAATTAATATTTAACTACATATACTCGTACATACATATGTATGTAAGTATGTATGGAAGAACCTTAACGCTGCAACTATGCATGGAGGAGATCATGGGACTTATTTGGGCCCTGCACTGGTGTTGTGAATTTAGATTTCTTCGATGGGAATATGGACAAGGACATGTTACCTTCGATACATAAAGAAACCTCCTTCAAATATTCTAATAACTCGGTATAAAATATAGTATTTGATTTTACCAGGTGAACGACACTAACCTTAAATCGGGAATTTCTCGGAACTGGCCAATTTAAAAGTGCCCTCACTTAATGATTCCTTCGACTCAATAGCCTGACTTTAAATGGCATTGAGAATTTTCGGCTAATAATGGAACAGACCATTATAAAACGTAAAAAAGGGCTTAAAAACAGTACTTACAGAGGTGTAAACAATAAGAGAAACTTAAAATATAAAAACTTTTAGCTTAATAGTAAAATAGAAACCAAAACATATTGCTAAAATATTTTGGTTCAAATAAGCTGTGGGATGAAATAAGAAAATGTTGAAAAATAAATAAATCTGGTTTTGGTGAAGTTTAAATATTTGTCTATCAGTATACATTTGATTTTCAGCGGTACGGTTGATGGTTCAGAAGTTATACCACATTTAAGTCTTGCTGGTCGTCTGGTTCATTTAAGCTGTGAGCCACTGGATATCAAGAAACTGTTTAGCAGGTATCTCTGGGTCGAGACGCGTGCAAATGTTGCAGCCATTTCGCTTGTTTTAAATCTTTTCTTCACTTGGGTTTTTTTGGGGCAAGCTGTCAGCAGCAGACGTACCCAGACTCCGTGCTGGACAATAAAATTCCATTTCAAAAATAAAATTGTCGCACAATATATTTGTGCGTTGGATGCGATTCTATTTCGGAAAGCGAAAAACGGAAAATGAGAAAATATGCAGACAAGTATAATTAAGAAACGATTTATAATCATTTTCGCACAGATCCCCAATGGACCACCCGAGCACCCCATCGGACTCAGGCTCCCATGTCCATGTCCAACGAGCACTTGAGGCCTGACAATTTCCAAACTCGAAAAGAATGAAATAAAATGGTAGAAAGAGGGAAGGGCTTCTCCCTCGATGAGGGAGAGCCAGTGCCATTAATACGGCCATAAAGGCAACGTGCTCATCGTGGAGACGCCACTGCCACCGGCCACATCCCCAACGACATTGAGTTTGAATTATGTCAGCGCAGTAATAAATTGTTCCAGGCATTAAATTAAAATCTATGTACATGCAATTTCTGTGGGCGTAGCTGGGGGCACTGGGCGGGAGTGTGGCCAGCAGATAGGTGACCCCAATTTGGGATTTGTGTTGGATAATTTACAGCTCTGAGGCAGGCAGGCAGGCAAATCTGGTTTAGTTTTCGATTCTCATCATTAAAAAAATCGTATAATTTCTACGTTTATTTTAGTTTAGCTTACAATGCCTAGCCCTCTCTCTGTCCCTGTCTAACTGTGAGATTAGCTATTGGCTATCGCCGTATAACTTATGTCTAAAACAGCCACAACATTCGTATAAAAAAAAGTATATGCTAAGTTCTACAGGTGGATGGATGGACGGGTATTAGCCCGAACATCCGCGGCAGCCGCAATGCACACATTCCACAATGCGTCCTTCCTCGAGCTTGGATTTGGGCACACGGCATATGCAATTGGTGCCAAAGTTGGTGTCGCGCGACTGTATGCAGCGCAGGCGCAGGTTCTCGTAGCCGGATTTCTTCCATTTTGCTAGAAGATTGCTGTCGGCAATCTTCTCGCGCAGGCAATAGTCGTAGAGCTCCCGACTGATGGCCTTACGGCGGTAGAAAAGGTCGTAGATGTAGCGCGTCTTCTGGTGGTGGATCTTGAATATGGGCCATAGGGATTCCGAGATGCGTTTGCCTTCGTGTAGTTCAGTTTCGGCTGTTAACGAAACATACACTTTTACCATCTCTTTCTCTATCTTGAAAGAAATTAGCGACCGGCTTACCTTCCCGCATTTTCTGTCCCAACTCCTCCAGTGTGGGCTCTATCAGCTCCCAGCCATCTGGCGGCGGCTTTCGACTTCGCCTCACCTTTGGCATTTCTTCTATTCCGTATATCGTTTTACTTCAAAGGAATACAAATGTTTTAATATTGTTATAATTTTGGTTTGCTTCAGGTTATTGTGTAAATAGAAAACAGCTGCTCAAACAAGTGCTGCAAAAGCGTTCGATGTCTCTATCGATAGTATCGATGTTTTTAGAATTTTGAGATAGATCTATAGTTTTTAAGTCGATATATTCGATTTTCTAGTGGAATATTAAATATTAAAGCAAATCTTAGAACAAGAAACATCCAACCAAAAAATCACAGACAAAATATAAAAAATGTGTGCAAATTTGAAAAATATATGTATGACAAGCCGATTGAATAATAATGAATTGGAATTGCTTGGAACAGCGAAGATCATCGCAGTATTTGATCCGTGCAAATACTGGAAACGCAAAAGCATTGAGCTATGTTTTGTATCACTTTTTACTTTTTTGATATTATTTTAAAAGTTTTCCATATATTGATGGTTTTTTAACCCAAGTTCAAATCCGTTTTACAACACCAAGCTCGGCGCTTTATGGCCTATCGACAGTGTTATCGCCGGCTAAAAGTGTATTTGGCCCAATATATAAATCCATTATAATGGCTGCAGCTTGCAAGAACCAGATTAATCTGTTACAATATGGACTTCTCTATCATGGAGCCAATCGAATTCCTCCTCCATAATGAGTGTAGCACCGCAATAGAATGCCAGGCTGCGGGGCAGTTTATTTTCGAAGTCGGTTTCCCGGAATTGCTTGATGTGTGAACGGTAAGAGCGTGTTAATAATTGCGATTTATTTAGACAGTAATAAAAATGTTAATCATTGGCAGCCAGAAACTGCCATATAAAAATGGCAAGGACACACTTAAGGTTAAGCCCAGTATCTGAAACACGCCCTGAAACTGAAGGCCAACGCCAACATGGAGTGGAGTAAAAAAGGGCCCAAGACCGGCACTCGACGCTGGCCAACAACCCAGATACCGGCTTTCATCTAAAACTGATAAGCTCATTACTATTTAATTGCATAGTCTCCGACTAGACGTTTATGTGGCTATATTTTCGAAGCCGTTCCATGCCGTCCTTGTATTTGTAATTTCAAAACAATTTTGTATATTACCAAAGTTGAACAATTTATGGTTCTAACCCATAAAACCGACGAGTAGAATGGAGAAAAACTCAATCTACACAATAATAGATTTATTGGATATAATACAGTGAAGGCAATTAATGGTTTAAAGTTCCACAAGCGCGGTTGAAGTATTTTAAGAACGCGTTAAGCATTTTCTGCCACGCGTTAGCCACTCTCTCGCATGTCTCTCTCTCACTCTGCGACTCGAGTGCAGAGCTGCCGATTCCGATTTTTTCCCGTCAAATCTGGCTTTTTTTGATGAGCAACAGCGGGAATAGTTTGGCAATTGCGGGAAGCGGGACTTCTGGATTTTGCAGAATGTTATTTGGCTTTTTTCCGCTTTTTTTTGCAACTCCACCAATAGTTTTAAGAATATTATCATCTCTATACGATACTGATGAGCATAGGGTGTAAGCTGGATTGCAAAATCACAATAATAGCCAAACTTAGTGATCTGCGCGCTCATGCGAAAACGAAGAAGCACACGAGTTCGACGACCGGCTTCACACAACAAAACAAAATAGATTTTGGAACTTTGCCTGTTAAAACTGTTGAGCAGGAAGCATTGCTCAACATGCAGCCATGGCTCAAGTTGATAATTTGGGCAACTTGTGCAACAAACATTTTGAACTGGCATCTTTTTGTCTCCAAATGCTTTCGCTACCGTGGTCGAACGTGGAAATCGAGCGGATTTTTAGCCAGGTTAATCTGGTAAAATTTAAGTTGAGAAATTCGATGAGCTTGAGCACGACCAACAGCATTCTGTGCATTAGGTAAAGTATTATTGGAAGTGAAAGCATATTACTAATTTGTATTTAACTGTACAGATAGGCCTACGAATACTGGGAAAATGCTGTTTCGATAATGTGCACAAAAATTATCTTCGCTTGATTGGTACGACCAAGTCGTACGATTGCGAGCCTGAAGAATTAGACGAATTAATGGGGGTCCTACAGTAAAAACCTTATAAAATATTACATAAATAAACAAATTGGTAAACCCAAAAATTACGCGCTTTATTTTGGCTTTTTTCTGTAATTTTTCAGCTTTTTTGTGTCTTGTACAAGTCAGAAATGGCTTTTTTTCCTTATGAAAAGTTGGCAGAACTGCTCGAGTGGAGCTCAGGTGACAAGAAGAAGAATACAACTTAGGCGGCGAATTTGGTTTGACTGCTCCATTCACAGTTCCTTCCTTTTCTTAATTGATATAAATAGACAACAAACGGCATTGAATGCTTAACAAATTAGGTTTGCAACGCGCTTCAAATAAAACTTTGATTAGACATCAAGTGAGACAAGAGCCACAGCACAGCTCTGACATACACGTGCTCTCCATCTACAACTACAACTTCAGGCTGCATCAAAAGCTTCTGTGAACGAAGGTGTCGTCTGTGTGAGTGCATCTAAATGGCTAAATAATATACCGCAAAATTGTAAAAACTTTATTCATAATGGTGGAGAGTGTTCCACAAGTTTAACATACTTAAAATATGCATTGGATTTAGAATATGGAGTACTTTGTTGGGGTACCAACCGGTTTCAAGTCTTCTTGAACTTCTCCACACGTGCGCTCACACACACTCGCACAACCAGCGGCACGTTGTGGTAAACAGAGGCACTTTGTGCTTAGTAAACAAACATCTGAGTGGGTAAAATATGTTTAAAAGTTTATTATTATTATTTTGATTTATTTATCCATATTTAAATGATCGAATACTTTCGGTCATTTGTGGTTTAAAAAACACCTCCATTCATGTCGTGGCAGTGTTTTCAAGCTTTCTATAAATTTCCAGTTTTGATAAGGCGTTGATTGTAGCAAGAAAAGAAACACACAGCTGGTAAAGTTTTGCCTGTTCCAGCCGCGAGCAACATGTTGCTGCCAGACATAGCAAAACACACAAGGGCGACAGAGATAGAGGCAGACAAAAGTGCGTGAGAGAGGTCATGTGTGTGTGTGTGTGTGTGAAGAGAACCGCACGTTTGTTGTTATGCTGTACGGGACTTTATGCTATCCTGTATTTGTCGAGTAGAAGGGAGTATTTGTTTTGTGCGCAGCAGGAAGGAGTGACCTCTTATGCATATGTGTGTGTGTTCGTGGGTATATTGTAATCGGATAGATGTACAAATCCATTCTGGATCAAAATAGATAAAACATGTAATATATAATATCTAATTGCTATATCAGAATAGGTACACAAATAAAAGTATTCCCAAGTGCGTATGTATAATTTTATTGTTTAACACTCATACATATATACATATCTCTCTCTCTCACACTCTCTGTATCTTCTGTGGACAGGATACAGGATAAAGATGCGACAAGAGGACTGTTACCTGGTGCTGGAGGATGGCACCGTCATTCCGGGCTTGTCGTTCGGCCATGTGGACAAGGATAGGCCCGTGGGCGGCGAGGTCGTCTTCCAGACGGGCATGGTTGGCTACACAGAGGCGCTGACAGATCGCTCGTACAGTGGACAGATTCTGGTGCTGACATACCCCCTGATTGGCAACTACGGAGTGCCCTGCGCAGAGGAGGACGAACACGGCCTGCCCAAGCACTTCGAGTGGCTCAAGGGGGCCGTCCAGGCCACCGCCCTTGTGGTGGGCGAAGTGGCCGAGTGCGCCTGGCACTGGCGCAGCGCCAAGACGCTGCCCAAGTGGATGAATGAACACAAGGTGCCCGGCATCAGTGGCGTGGACACACGCGCCCTCACCAAAAAGCTGCGAGAACAGGGCAGCCTTCTGGGTCGCATCGTGTACGAGGCCCCCAAGGAGGGGCCAAGCAAACTGATCTTCGAGGATCCCAACAAACTTAATCTGGCCCAGGAGTGCAGCGTAAAGCAGAGGATGGTCTTCGGAGATGCCACCAGTGGCAAGGGTCCACGCATCGCCATCATCGACTGCGGCCTGAAGCTCAATCAGCTGCGCTGTATGCTGCAGCGTGGCGCCTCTGTGCAGCTGCTGCCATGGAGCACTGAGCTGAAGGACGACGAATACGATGCCCTCTTCCTGTCCAACGGGCCGGGCAATCCGGAGAGTTGTGACGCGATTGTCCAGCAGGTGCGGCGCGTCATTCAGGCCGGCACGAAGCCCATCTTTGGCATCTGTCTGGGCCACCAGCTGCTGGCAAAAGCCATTGGCTGCTCCACATACAAGATGAAGTACGGCAATCGTGGCCACAATCTGCCCTGCCTGCACCGCGGCACCGGCCGCTGCCTGATGACCTCACAGAACCACGGCTATGCAGTGGATCTGCAGGACCTACCCGGGGACTGGGAGGAGCTCTTTGTGAATGCCAATGACGGCACCAACGAGGGCATTGTGCACCGCTCCAAGCCCTACTTCTCAGTGCAGTTTCATCCGGAGCATCATGCCGGACCCTGCGACACCGAATTCCTGTTCGATGTCTTTATGGAATCCATAGGCAATCCGCAGCTAAGTGTGCCGGAGCTGATAGAGCGACGACTGCGTCCCGCCAAGCTGGTGCCCGTCCAGCCCAAGCCACGCAAGGTGCTCATCCTGGGCTCTGGCGGCCTGTCCATTGGCCAGGCGGGCGAATTCGATTACTCCGGCTCGCAGGCCATCAAGGCGATGCGCGAGTGCGGCATCCAGACGGTGCTCATCAATCCGAACATCGCCACTGTGCAGACCTCGAAGGGAATGGCGGACAAGTGCTATTTCCTGCCCCTCACACCGCACTACGTGGAGGAGGTTATCAAATCGGAGCGGCCCAACGGTGTGCTGCTCACCTTTGGCGGCCAGACGGCCCTCAATTGCGGCGTGGAGCTGGACCGCGCTGGCGTCTTTGACAAGTACAATGTTCGCATTCTCGGCACGCCCATCCAGTCGATCATCGAAACAGAGGATCGCAAGCTTTTCGCGCAGATTGTCAACGAAATTGGTGAGCAGGTGGCGCCATCGGAGGCCGTCTATTCGGTGGCCGAGGCACTGGAGGCGGCCGGACGTCTCGGCTATCCGGTGATGGCAAGGGCCGCCTTCTCGCTGGGCGGCCTGGGCTCTGGCTTCGCCAACAACGAACAGGAACTGGAGAGCCTGGCCGAACAGGCGCTGGCCCACTCCAGCCAGCTGATTGTGGACAAGTCGCTCAAAGGCTGGAAGGAGGTCGAGTACGAGGTGGTGCGCGATGCCTTCGACAATTGCATCACCGTCTGCAACATGGAGAACTTTGATCCGCTTGGCATCCACACGGGGGAGAGCATTGTGGTGGCACCCTCGCAGACGCTGTCGGACCGAGAGTACCAAATGCTGCGCAACACCGCCCTGAAGGTCATCCGGCATCTGGGCGTGGTGGGGGAGTGCAACATCCAGTATGCGCTGTGCCCCCACTCGGAGCAGTTCTACATCATCGAGGTGAATGCGCGACTGTCGCGCAGCTCGGCGCTGGCCAGCAAAGCCACCGGCTATCCCCTAGCCTATGTGGCCGCCAAGCTGGCCTTGGGGCTGCCCCTGCCCGAGATTAGGAACTCGGTGACGGGGAATACGACGGCCTGCTTTGAGCCCTCCCTCGACTACTGTGTGGTGAAGATACCGCGCTGGGACCTGGCCAAATTTTCGCGCGTCAGCAAGCACATCGGCAGCTCCATGAAGAGCGTGGGCGAGGTGATGTCCATTGGACGCAGCTTCGAGGAGGCCTTCCAGAAGGCCCTACGCATGGTCGACAGCGATGTGCTGGGCTTCGATGCGGACGGTGTGGTCGTGGATGAGCAGCTGCTGGCGGATCAGCTGTCAGAGCCCACAGATCGGCGGCCCTTCTTCCTGGCCGCTGCCCTGTACTTGGGCATGCACATCCATGAGATGCATCAACTGACCAAAATCGACCAGTGGTTCCTGCACAAACTGGAGCGGATTGTCTGCTTCTATCACTATCTCAGACGGCTCAATTCCGACGGCAAGCAGCTGGACCACCATCTGCTGCTGAAGGCCAAGCGTCTGGGCTTCTCCGACAAGCAGATAGCCAAGGTAACCAAAAGCACCGAGCTGGTGGTGCGCCAACAGCGACACGAGCTGGGCATCCGTCCGTCTGTCAAGCAGATCGACACGGTGGCCGGTGAGTGGCCGGCGAGCACCAATTATCTGTATACGACCTATCACGGCACCGAGCATGACGTGGATTTCCCCGGCGGTCACATCATTGTGGTGGGCTCGGGCGTCTATCGCATTGGCTCCTCGGTGGAGTTTGACTGGTGTGCCGTGGGCTGTCTGCGGGAGCTGCGCAAGCTGGAGAAGCGCACCATAATGATCAACTACAATCCGGAGACGGTCTCCACCGACTACGACATGTGTGATCGGCTGTACTTTGAGGAGATCAGCTTTGAGGTGGTGATGGACATCTACGAACTGGAGTCCTCCGACGGCATCATCCTCTCGATGGGCGGCCAGCTGCCCAACAACATTGCCATGGATCTGCACCGGCAGCAGGCCAAGGTTCTGGGCACTTCCCCGGACTCCATTGACTGTGCCGAGAACCGTTTCAAGTTCTCGCGCATGCTCGATCGGAAGGGCATCCTCCAGCCGCGCTGGAAGGAGCTGACCAACCTCAAGTCGGCCATCGAGTTCTGCGAGGAGGTGGGCTATCCCTGCCTGGTCCGGCCCTCGTATGTGCTGTCCGGCGCGGCCATGAATGTGGCCTACTCCAACCAGGATCTGGAGACGTATCTGAACGCCGCCTCGGAAGTGAGTCGCGAGCATCCGGTAGTCATATCCAAGTTCCTCACCGAGGCCAAGGAAATCGACGTTGATGCTGTCGCGGCCGACGGTCAGATCCTCTGCATGGCCGTCTCCGAGCATGTGGAGAATGCCGGTGTCCATTCGGGCGACGCAACGCTGGTCACACCGCCGCAGGATCTCAACGCGGAGACACTGGAGGCCATCAAGCGGATCACCTGCGCGCTGGCCAGCCTTCTGGATGTCACCGGACCCTTCAACATGCAACTGATTGCCAAGAACAACGAACTCAAGGTTATTGAGTGCAATGTGCGCGTCTCGCGCTCTTTCCCCTTCGTCTCGAAGACCCTCGATCATGACTTTGTGGCCACTGCCACCAGGGCCATTGTCGGCATGGATGTGGAGCCCATCGATGTGCTGCATGGAGTCGGCAAGGTCGGCGTAAAGGTGCCACAGTTTAGCTTCTCTCGCCTGGCGGGAGCCGATGTCCAGCTGGGCGTTGAGATGGCCTCCACCGGCGAAGTGGCCGGCTTTGGCGACAACCGCTACGAGGCCTACCTCAAGGCCATGATGTCCACTGGCTTTCAGATACCCAAGAACGCCGTACTCCTCTCCGTTGGCAGCTTCAAGGTGAGCGGCGTTTGGTTCCCAGCTTTGTGTTTATTTTGATATATTTCCTTTCGTTTTGGGCAGCATAAAATGGAGCTGCTTCCTTCCATACGGGATCTGGCCAAGATGGGCTACAAGCTGTACGCCTCCATGGGCACGGGCGACTTCTATGCGGAACATGGCGTTGATGTGAGTGCTAAAACGATTTTCTAAAATTAAATACTTAAGCCCAGCCCATTGGCTTGGACGGGGAAAGTCCTTGCGAGGATCTCTAGTTCAGACCGGTATCAAAAACATCACACATAGCGTGTGCAGAGAGACGCTTGCTGCTTGTATTTGTTAGGCTGTCTTGGGAACGTTCAACGAAAGATCTGCAGAATAATTTTAAGGTGAATTTTGCATTGAAAAATACTTTCTGCACGTAAATTCTTGATAAATCGCGGTCCATTATCGGTTGTTTTTTTGTCTTTTGGGCACAGGCCCGTTAATCGTACATTTACCGTCAAATCCCCGCCATATACCACCCAAGAGGACCATCAGGAGGGAATTCCTGTAGAGGAATAGGCGAAGTAGGACGAATTTGAATTAACAAAATTGTTCTATTTAAATCCAACAAAAATTGTAAATATGAAGGGAGCTTAAGTTCACCGTTTCACAACTTCGCCCGGGATGCAATTTGTAGAATCGCAAGATCTGAATTTAGTTTTATTTTATTTGATTTTATTGTAAATATGTTCATAGATCATTGTACGATCTTCGGTTATGAGTAGTTATTTTATCCGTAGCCTTTACCTATTGGAGCAACCTTCAACTTGATGCCTTAACTCAAACATGTACCCTGTAATATTCACTTCGAGTGCTCACCAGCCAAATGGATTCAGTAGCTCAAGGTGCTGTAGAGTGCTTTTCAGCAGAGTACTCGATGGGGCTTATCTGTGAGTGGGGGAAACTTACAATCATAGTTTGTTGATATACCTATACGAGGGGTGCTATTTATGTTTCTGTGCCAGGTCACTTCTAGTCGTACTAGGACCAAATGGTCAGTTGCAGTTGCAGACGCCCAAGTTGTGTCTTCATAGGTAGGCCAGAAACTTAAGTAGCAGCGGACGTAGTGATGCATGGGATTAGGGTCGGATTCAGTTGAAGGCTTCCTAGAACTTCTGCGTATTCCGCTTGAGGATGTCGCGCAGCTCTTCGCGCTTGGCCTCCGATGGTGCCAGAGTCTGGATGACCTGTTCCGTCTTGCTGCTGAGCGTCTGTAGTCTGTCCGGATCCACGTGGAGGCGCTGCAACAGAGTGTTGAGCGAAAGGATGCTCTCCGTGGGACTGACCACTGTGTGAGCGGGTTCTTCCTTAATCCCTGGCACCTCGCCCTCTGGCTTGGGCTGTGTGTTTCTCTTCAGTATTCCAGGTGCCGTGTGGTGTGGCAGGGGCAGCACCTGCCTGGACGTGGGATCGGGCGTGTGGATCTGCACCACATGCTCCATGAATTTGATGGGCTTGCGACGCTGGCGGGGAGTCAACGGCGAAGGATGTGGCGATGGCATTGGCGATGGCGACGATCTGATAGAACCGGAGAAGCTGCGTCGTGGCAGGGCAGGCGGAGTCTCCGCCCCGGCCACGCACATCCCCTCAATGCTCGCCGACGACTGCAGCAGCTCCTCCACGTAGTGCTGGGCATTCTGGGAGCAGCCGAGCTTCTGGTACAGTCGGCACAGCCGCTGGGCCTGCTCCAAGTAGAGCTCCGCGTGCAGCCGATTGCCAAACTGAGTGGCCTTGGCCAGCATGGCCAGCAGATGGTCGATCAGCAGCTCCAGCAGATTGGTGCGCCGCAGTATCTCGAGGCCGTTGTTCAGCTGCGGCCCCGCCGGGCACTGCGACGGCGGAGTGTCCTGCAGGCTGCGGGAGCGCGACAGCAGCAGCTGCATGGACATGTCCATCATCGAGGAGGAGTCCAGCGAGGAACGCCGCTGGTCGGCCAACTGCTGCAGCTGCTGGTTGGAGGCGCGCAGCATTTGGGTCTTGCGCCGCAGCTTGCCCCGTGAGCGCTCCTGATGCTGCGGCATGCCGAGCAGTCCCCGGGCGTCGGTGACCTCCACTCGCTGCGACTGCTCCTGCTGCTCCTCATCCAGCTGCTGTTGCTGCAGGTGCGCCTGCTGCAGGATGGAGTTGGCCGAGCGGGAGAACCTGCCCCAGCTGTGCAGCTGCAGGTAGTCCTGGCAGCAGAAGTTCTCCAGCAGCCGCTTGTAGTCCAACTTGGGATAGAAGTCGGGCGCATGGTCGAGGTTGCGCAAGGCCTGCACGAGATGGAGGAGCGGCTGCTCGGCAATGCCGGCCATAATGGAGCGCAGCTCCATGAGGGCATCCTCTGGGACGTGCTCGAACAGGTTGCGCCGCTCGATGAAGTAGTCGCTGAGATGCTTGCGGGCGAGGCACTCGTCGAAGGAGCGGACGAAGCGCAGCAACCGCTCCCCGAGAAACTCCTCGGGCCAGTCGTTGCTGTGCCGCTCGCACTGCCAGAAGAGATGCGCACGCAGCTGCTCCACCAGGGAGCCCATGGCCTGGCACTTGTCGCTCACAAAGGTGCGCACCAGCACCTTCATCAGGAGGAAGACCTTCAGGTGCATGGCCGTCAGCTGGCGCTCCAGGAACTGCTCCGCCTGCGGGAAGACAATGCGCCACTCGAGCTCCCGAAAGGGATTCCGAGAATGCTTCGGCGCATAGCCCACTGGCACCACATGGAAACCGAAAGAGCGAATCCGATTCCTCATCTGCTCCGTGGGCCACTGGAACTTCTCGTCCGTGTGCAGATTGGTGAGCCGCGGACGCGCCCTCAGATTGAACTCGAAGGCGCAGTCGGGCCAAGCGTTGGGCACATGAATGGCCGGCACCAGCTCCTCCCTGTCCGTGTAGACGCTGCAGCCCCGATAGCTGCCGTTCGCCAGCAACGAGGCGGGGATCTGCAGCTCGCGGGCCAGCTGCTGGCGCAGCAGATCCGCAAAGTACTTCATGAACTGCTCGGAGCTGAGGTAGCTCTGCTGAAGCAGGGCCTGTCGCCGCTGCTGCTCCACGCGGCACTGGCGCAGCACCTGGACTGTCTCGTAGGCGGAACGTGGCGCCTCCTGTTCATCGGCCTCCTCCCCATCGCTGTTGGGGCAGGACTCGTCCTCGTCGTCGTCGTCATCATCTGATTGCTCCAGCCAGGCAGGCAGGCAGCTGGCCAGTCGGCAAACGCAACCCTCTGGCAGAACGTTCCTCTCCAACGGCGGGGCGCTGCCCATTCTCAGCTCCTCCATGGGCCGGAGAGTGTTGAGGCGTGCCAGATAGACGTGATCGTAGTCCCCCTCTCGCCAGCTGCCCGAACTGTAGCCAGATGTGGATCCGCCCCCGTCCGTGTAGGTGCCATCGCCCTCACCCTCATCGCCGCTGCTGGCGACCCGCCCAATCGGATGCGGACTCGAACTGGCTGGCTGTGCCTGCTCGTGGGCTCCCTGCTCCTCCCTGAGCTTCAGGCGCACATAGCCCATCCAGCGGGACTGCTCCATTAGCTGCACATACTCGGAGCGGCAGGGCGTGGATGTGTAGTAGTCGGACTCGAGCAGTACCTTGCAGAGGGTGGCTATCGAGTCGTAGTTGGCATCGTTGGGCCGCGATATGTCCACGTTCTCGAACACCACATACGTCAGCGGCTTCTGCAGGGGCTGGGAGTGTTTGGCAGCTCTAAAGCAACAAAGAAAAGAGAGTGATCGGAGATGAGGAAAATGTGTGGAGGACAGGGCGGCTGCCACCTACATGGGCTTAAAGTGCAGATGCTTGGCCACGGTCACATCTATGGCGCTCGCCTGCAGCAGACTGTGCTCGGTGAGCGACTGGCCACAGGCACGCCGCTGGGACTGCAGCTCCACGTCCATGGCCCCCATCTCGGCATCGAAGTGCGCGAAGAACTGCAAGCCCAGCAGCAGTTGGTTGAGCAGGAACGTGTGCAGCTCCTTGTCCAGCTGTTGCAGAGTCTTCTGCTCGATGGTTCGCTGCAGCTCCTCCCGCTGGTGCTCCAATGTGCGCGCGTACAATGCGCTGACACACTCGGTGGCAGTGCTGCCATTGCTGCCACCCAGCAGACGCAGCTGCAACGCCAGGTCCTGGCTCTGTTTGCCACCGCTTACACGGCGCCTCTGAATGGATCCTGATGAGCCGCCCCCGCTTGATCCTCGCTTTTGCTGCCGCTTGCGGGCGTTGCGCTTCTGGAGCTTCTGCAGCTGGCGCATACGCTTCTCCTCCTGTTGGCGTCGCCGCTGGCCGCGCGGCGGCGCAATGGCCGCCTGCAGTGGATTGGGCGTTTCGCCGTCGTGTTCCGATGGCCTCGAGCAGGAGCAACCCATGGCCTGGCTGTTGTGTTGGTCTCTTGACTGGCAGACACAGCTTTCTCCGTGTGTGCCTCTGACCAAGTTCGATTTTTGTCTGGTCGCAGCAGTCTTCTCCTTCGCCCTGATAAGATCGCCACCAATCAACAATCAAACAATCGCAATCATTCAGCCATCAGCGGAGATAAGTGACTGACACTTCCGGCTCGCTGCTCGTCTTCTATCTCGCGCCAAACGAAAGCACAATTTACTTATGTACTTTGCGAGTACTTATTTTCACCTTACACTGGGACCAACACATGTCATATCATATCTTGAATGGAACGTTGGAGAACATTCTTCAATTGGTTCGGATAGTGGCGGAACTAAGTCGCTTTTAAACTCAATTTAATTCCAGTTTACAGCTCTATAACTTTTAAATGGGAGATCCCATCATAAAGAGGCACGAGTTGCTACAGGTGCTTGGTGTAATTACCCAGCAATATTGTGGAAAGCCTGAAAAGCTCTAACCTTTGTTGTTCGTTGAACAATTGCCATTATTGTTGCTTGATTTGGTTGCGTGGAAATTAATTGTAAAATTCAATTTGCTTTCAATTTGTTTTAACACAATTTAAATTCAAAATGCATAGCATATATAGCTTTTGAAGAGAGTTGAGTCTATCGAAAAGTGATATATGTAAACTCAGGGACTGTAATCACTATAACTTTTATTCAAAAAATGATATAACATTGATTTATTTTAATTTTGATTTACTCACTCACAACATAATGATTATTTTGAGCTAGACTTTCTTCTTTATGTTTATATGTATTCTTCATAATAATAATCATTGCTTGCAGTCACTCATATAGCTTTCGATAGTGAGCTCCAACCAAGAAAGTGTTTTGTAAACTAAAATCGCTCTTCGGCAGACTCCCCAAAGTAAATCCAAAATGCTAGCTAACAGACATTTTGGTCATGTATATAAATGATATCAACAGAAACTGAAAACCAATATAGTTACTATTACTAGTAATAATAATAATAATACAATAAATGAGGATGAGGAGCATTCCCTTCTTAGCGATTCGCGACCCACTGTGCCATTGTAACGGGGCCATAAACTGGTATTGTGGGGGGGATCTGGAATGTCTACATGGCGGGTGGCGCACCATCGCCATCCCATAAATAGCGATATCTCTCTCTGTGTGTGGCCTCGGCAAACAATTGATTGCATTTGAAGTTGAAGATTTTCACTGACGTGCAGTTGGCCTTGGAATTGCTGTCCCTCTAATGCACTCTCTCTCTCTGCTCTCTGTTCTCTGTAGGTGGAATCGGTACAGTGGACATTCGATAAGACAACACCGGACGACATCAATGGAGATCTGCAGCACTTGGCCGAATTTCTGGCCAACAAACAGTTCGATTTGGTAATCAATTTGCCCATGAGTGGGGGAGGTGTCAGAAGGTGAGTGTCCACATACACATGCTGCATGGAGTTACCCATTCCCCATCCTTGTCTGCCCTTCAGGGTATCCTCCTTCATGACCCATGGCTATCGCACCCGCCGCCTGGCGGTGGACTACTCCATACCCTTGGTGACGGATGTCAAGTGCACCAAACTGCTGGTGGAATCGATGCGCCTGATGGGTGGCCAGCCGGCAATGAAGACGCACACGGATTGCATGACCTCACGGCGGATTGTCAAGCTGCCGGGCTTCATCGATGTCCATGTGCATCTGCGGGAGCCGGGTGCCACCCACAAGGAGGACTTTGCCAGCGGCACAGCCGCTGCCTTGGCGGGCGGTGTGACGCTGGTCTGTGCCATGCCCAATACAAATCCCTCGATAGTGGACAAGGAGACGTTTGCTCAGTTCCAGGAGCTGGCACGCCTTGGGGCCCGCTGTGACTATGCCCTGTACTTGGGCGCCTCCGATGCGAACTGGGCGCAGGCCCACGACCTGGCCTCGCAAGCCTGCGGCCTCAAGATGTACCTCAACGACACGTACGGCACACTGAGGCTCAGCGATATGACGGCCTGGCAGCGGCATCTCTCCCACTGGCCCAAACGGGCGCCGATCGTCTGCCACGCGGAGAAGCAGAGCATGGCGGCTGTGGTGCTGCTGGCACACCTTCTGGATCGCCACGTGCACATTTGCCATGTGGCCAGGAAGGAGGAGATCCAGCTGATCCGAGCGGCCAAGGAGAAGGGCATCAAGGTGACGTGCGAAGTGTGTCCGCACCACTTGTTTCTCAGCACCAAGGATGTGGAGCGTCTGGGCAAGGGCATGTCAGAGGTGCGTCCGCTCCTCTGCTCGCCCGAAGACCAGGAGGCTCTGTGGGACCACATGGAGTACATCGATGTGTTTGCCACCGATCATGCACCGCACACGCTCGAGGAGAAACGATCCGAGAGCCCGCCGCCCGGTTTCCCCGGCCTGGAGACCATTCTGCCCCTCCTACTGCAGGCTGTGCACGAGGGACGGCTCACCATGGAGGACATCAAACGCAAGCTGCACCGCAATCCGCGCAACATCTTCAATCTGCCCGAGCAGCCGCACACCTATGTAGAGGTCGATCTCGACGAGGAGTGGACCATCACTGGCAGCGAGCTGAAGACCAAGGCCGGCTGGACGCCCTTCGAGGGCACCAAGGTGACGGGTCGTGTCCATCGCGTCGTGCTGCGCGGCGAGGTAGCCTTCATCGATGGCCAGGTGCTCGTTCAGCCCGGCTTCGGGCAGAATGTACGCACCAAGGCAGGCGCCCAGCAGCTGCTGCTGTCCGAGTCCACAGAGGAGCTGCCCAGCGATAGGGATGCCAATGACACATTCGCCCGCCTCCTGACTGTGGAAGGGGCGGCCAAGGTGCACTTTGTGGACGAGGCCAATAGTTCAAACAGCTTCCTGCGGCCGATCTCGCCGTTGCCGCGCCACCGCCTGGACTCGTCCAGCAACACCACCCTGCGGGACTATCTGCAGAGGACCGCCATGTCAGGGTCAGGATCGGCGACGGCCAATCAGTACGCTCAGCCCAGTGGCAATCCGGTGGCCCATTCGCTGGTGGGCAAGCACATCCTGACCGTGGACATGTTCAGCAAGGACCAGCTAAACGACATATTCAATCTGGCGCAGCTGCTCAAGTCGCGGGTGACCAAGGACCGGCCGGTGGACGATCTACTGCGCGGCAAGATCATGGCCAGCGTCTTCTACGAAGTGAGCACACGAACGCAGTGCAGCTTCGCCGCTGCCATGCAGCGACTGGGCGGCCGAATGATCAGCATGGATCAGCTCACATCGTCCGTGAAGAAGGGCGAGTCCCTGGAGGACAGCATCAAAGTGATGGCCAGCTATGCAGATGTCATGGTGCTGCGCCATCCCCTACCCGGCGCTGTGGCTGTAAGTATGCAATGGATCCAAGACCTTACCATCCGTTAATCTGCCCTGCCTTGCCCTGCCCTTCCAGCGTGCCGCCTTGTACTCCCGCAAGCCGGTGATTAATGCTGGCGATGGCGTCGGCGAGCATCCCACCCAGGCGCTGTTGGACATCTTTACCATTCGGGAGGAGATCGGCACCGTCAACGGACTAACCATCACCATGTGTGGCGATCTGAAAAACGGCCGCACTGTCCACTCCCTGGCGCGTCTCCTCACCCTCTACAATGTTACGCTGCAGTATGTGGCGCCCACTACACTCCAGATGCCGGAAGAGATCAGCAAGTATGTAAACGAGCGCGGCGTGAAGCAGCTATACTGCAACTCCCTCGAGTCGGTGCTCGCCGACACCGATGTCCTCTACATGACGCGCATACAACGCGAGCGCTTCGACAGCCAGGCGGAGTATCAGAAGGTAAGCACCCAGAATAGTCCGCTCACTGACTTACCCGAATGCGTTTTGTATTGTTTTGTTGTTGCAGTGCTACGGTCGCTTCATTGTCACGCCCAAGCTGATGACGCTGGCCAAAAAGCGCATGATAGTGCTGCATCCGTTGCCCCGTCTGGATGAGATCAGTCGCGACTTTGATTTGGATCCGCGCGCTGCCTACTTCCGGCAGGCCGAGTACGGCATGTACATTCGCATGGCTCTGCTGGCCATGGTCGTCGGGTGCCGCAGCACTGCTCTCTAATGGAGGCCCCCTGCAACGTTCTTTTCTTTCCAATATTTAGATAGAAATGTGCCCCAGCATTCAGTTCCACATTCAGTTTGTGATAGTTATTAAAGACATCCTTCAATTGGTTACAACACAGAAAGTGTTTCACTCAACAGGTTTCAGTTTCAGTGAGAGCTCAGAGCTGGAATGGAAGACTCGTTGGCAGAGAGTTAAGTAAGCCTGCCCATTCGCATCCCGGAAGCGGAACATCTAGAATGAATGTGAAAGCCAATCGCTCCTAAGATACAGAACATCCTCCCAGAGCCACTGGGACTGACTGTTTTTCCCACCTTTCCAGACGAAAAATAATACACTTGTCCAGTTGAACCATAAAACACATTCAGGGAAACTAGTTCCTTTATTTAAAATTTAAATTTACGAGTAAGTATAATTTTGTTTGCATTGCATATGCAGAAATTCATTTTGAGCATTTCAGTTGTCAGCCGATGAGGAACCAAGGATGTCCGAATCACCAGTATCGGTAATGCACATTGTGCTCGCACGGAACGTCTTACCGCAGGCGAGGCCCAAATCTTTGTTGGTCCCACCATAGTTCCTGATCTCGACCTTGGCAATTGCGGCGCTTTGCTCCAGCTTAATGCGCATAATTGTGGGTATATTTCTGGCGACAAGAACAAGCTTGGCCTCCCCACGTTTCAGAGCCCTCAGCGACTGTCGAATGCCCAGAAAGTATCCTCCCGAACTAGCCACAGAAGCGATTTTTTTATTTGTGCTCTCCATTTCACTTGTTGTGGCCCACGCGAGTTGTGGCTGCTGTTGTGCTGTGGCTGGAGCTGCAACTGCAACAATTTTACAGTGCGCACTAAATTTTTTCACTCTGCTATTGGAACCTGTTGCCCTTCACGCGTATTTTTGATATAGGTGGACCCACACGCCTGGCGAATCGCAATCAGCAAAAGAGTGCAGTTTATTTAATTTTAAGGGGAATACTTTTCGGGAAAGTGCAGCGCAATATTTTTCCAGGTGAACGCAACAGCGTGTTGGTAAACGAAGTGTGTGAAATTTCTGGACCTCCGGAGTGGAGCTCGGACTGTCGTTACAGTGGGGTGGGGGAATGCAACATAAGCAGAATGCTGCTATATAGCAGCATCAGCATCCCCAATTGAAAGGTATTCCGTTTACAGACAACTGCTATATAAAATTTTTACTTGCACTAAATACCGATGCTGGAGCAATGGGTTATGGAATGGAATATTATTTTTATTTTTTTGCTTTCCCTTTTATTGGAATTACAATTCTTATTTTCCACATTGGTATTTTAAAACATATGGAGTACGTTATATATCGACTGAGCTATTTGGATGATATTTGAATAATAAGATTGAATATTTCGGAAAATTCCCCTAAGATCAGAACATTCTCTATACTTTCCTGGTAAGCCATTCATATTTGCTTTCTACTTTGTCCTATTTATTGAAAGTAATTAAATGAGCTATGTACATTTATTGTGCTACTACTTACGAAATGCGCAATGATTCTTTATACCAACTTAACATTAATTCTTCAAACGAACTTCGCCATGTACATATAGACTAAATATTTAATTCTACTGAAAACAAACCATACGCTCGCCAATTCTTTAAAAATGTAACATATTTAAATATTCACAAAACCCAATCGAACAATACCAGATGCTGATATTTCACTGGGTCCCGAGCCCTACGAGTGGCTGGTGGTTCAGACCCAATTTTAGCCAGCTTTTTATCCTGCTTTCTCCGGATTTGTCACCGGGCTCCAAGGCTATACCGACAATAATACATCCGATGCCATGAAATTAATTATATAAGTAAGGCATATTTTTACCGGTGTTCCCATAACAGAGCATATCATTGAAATGCATTCAAAGGTGCGTAACAGAGCTTCCCCTGCAACGCACAGGTGCGCAACAGAGCACACCTACCCCTGGTAGGATGGATGGTCGTTGTTGAACACTAAAAAGCTGCGCAACAGAGCTAACTACCCCAGTAGCCTACGCTTATCATGAATCTCCACACTACATGCCAGGAACCGAAGTACTATCGCGTCCAACAATAGTATGGACATACATTGCATTTATTCTAATTTGATCCTATCCTTGGCCTATGCAGAGGAAACTTTTTTGAGGGTCTTCTGTCCATTCAAAGAGCCACCCAGCTGTAGGTTGAGCGGTAAGTGCTACCAAAACAACTCCTATCCAACTCCTCGCACGTTCAGGAGTATAGATACAACTACCCAATCACCAGAGATGAGCAGTCGGAAAATCACAAAAATTCTAAAAACAAAAAATTAATTAAAACAATCAAATGTTTGATTGAATATAATTTTAATTTTATCATTAAACATTGAAGAATGAAGAAATGATGCATGTATTATAATCAATAAAGTTGAAATGTCATGTGGAGCAGGATTTTCCTTCTATAGGTGGGATATTCGTTCTGCGATTTATTGTTTTTGTTTATTTTTTTTTGTAGATAATTAGGTTTCAGCCCCTTTGTTGTCTCCGAACTCCAAATTTTCTTTGGGAACCTCAATTGTTGCTTCAGTTTCCACTGATTTAGCTTCTGTTATATTCTGTGTACCAGTCGGCTGTGGTTGACCCTCACCATTTACAGCGTTCTGATCAGATATATCGGCTAAAGCTACTCTGGCTCGTTGACCTGAGGATCCAACATCATTCAAAGTCTCATTCGTTTGAGTGCCAATAATTTCTGGTTTCGGGGCTGAGAGAATATCGTTTGGAATCTCTGCGTTCTCACCATGGATCCCCCCGGTTGGCAAACTTGCCGTGTACCCACGAAAACGTCTTGACATACTGCGAGTTGTAGGACCATGATAAGGTACTGGCCGTTTCTTTTCTCTCTTTTTTACTGTTCGCTTTTCCACCTGCTGTAAAGCGAACAAAAATGGTGTACCTTTGGAAGTTTTTGCAGGATCAAAAATACTTACAACATTATTGGTGTCCAGCAATACTAATGGCCCTGGCGCCGGTGTTGCCATATTTGGCATAGTCGTAATTACATCAAGCCCCATCGGCTGAGCCGTTGCTGGCAACACCGGGGCAGGTGGCCCCTGTTCTGCTTGTGGCATTGTATGCTGTACTGGGTGTACGGCTTCTATTTCAGTTATTTCAGTTTCCCCTGGCAGATCCGTTGCTGGTAGTACCGAAGTAGGTGGCTTTTGAGCTACTTGTGCCATTGACAGCAGTATATCCACAACTGAGAACTCAGCCAAAGACTGAGCCGACGAAGGGGCGTCCGGTGAAGGGGGGGTTGGCGAAGGAGGGATTGGCGAAGGGAGGGCCGGCGAAGGTTGGGCCGAGGGTGGGGCAGAAGGGGGAGGGGTTGAGGACATTTTTTGAAGTTGATCTAATCTGTGAAATCAATTTAAATGAGCGGTGAATGTGTGCAGTTACATTTAATTAGCGTGGTAGCAACAAAAAGTATGCGTGCCACACTCAGGATGCACACACACACATACACAGGCACACACACCATATACACACACACACATAAGCCAAACCACAGCCAAAATTTTCACCAAGATGGCGGCATAAAACGCTTTTTTTTCACTTGTTTAATATTGAAGCCCGACATGCGTGTGTATGTGGATTTATTTTTCAAAGAATTTTAACAAAACAAAATGATCTTTACATGCAGAAAACGCAACATAACTTACCGGCTTGCCACTTGAAAGAAAAAGCAACGAATAACTACCGAAATATTAAATTGTGTTTCCTCTCTATTGGTTTTTATTATTAAACACACGAAACTGCACAAAATAATCCAACATAAAGCCAATTACAAGAATCAAAAGCCTTGCCACAGCCAACAATTTTCAACAAGATGGCGGCCTTTGCGTTGAAAAAAAAATTACAGAAAATTCTTTTATTTTGTGTGTTTCACTTGTTTAATGTTGAAGAGCGACATGCGCGTGTATGGAGCTATTTTAAAATCGAAATTACACAAAATAATCAGTCATATGCCAAATAAAGGAATAAAAGGCCAAGCCACAAAGTTTTCACCAAAATTGCGGACATTTGGTTAAGAAAAAAATGTTAATTATAAGTATAAATGCTATTATTATGCGTGTTTCACTTATTGAATATTGAACAACGACATGGTTGTGTGAATGTGTGTGTGTGTGGAGCAATTATGAAAACAATTTTAACACACAAAAAAAGGGATTTTACGAGCAGAACACTGAACACAACTTACCACTTAGTTGGACGGAAAATAAAGGAATGACTGCAGGAAACGGAAGAAAAGAGCTATCGATGGCACAGGGTTGCTTTGGCATCGATAATATTGAGCTATCGAACGTTCAGTTATTCACACTAAACTAACGCAACTTATTGACCAAAACCAAGTTAACAAATAGATAATAGATAAGACAATAAAATATATTAATTTAATTCAGTTTACAATCATGAGTGATTTTTTTTTAGATTTGTGAATATTTGATTGTGGATATTTTTGTAATTTGTCTTAACGTTGCATTGTGTTGCATTTCCATTGTTTTTGAGTGTTTTGTTCTGGAGTATGGGTATTCCTTGTGTTGTGCTTACAAAATTATTATTATAATTTGACTATCAATTATATTTTTAGTTTGTCTGTGTCTGGCATTGCGGAATGGGATATTTTTGGTATACCAAACTAAAACGTTGAAACACACGTTGCTTTTTAGTGCAACATTGTTTTTATGTGTTAATTGCCATCACCACTGCACCAATAGAGGTACTACTTTTGGTCACATTGACTGAAATTTAATAAATACTTCTATAGACAAAAAATAAAAAATAAATGTAGCTCACAAAAATACCTAATCTGGAATGTTTGTCTTAAACTGGTTGTCGTGCGATAAACACAGCTACACTTAGCTCTCTAAAATAATATTGTGAAGTCTGTTTTTTATTAAATTTTTTTTCTAATAGCACACATTTTTCGATCCGCTCCTTTTTGTTTTGGTTTTTTGCCAGCATGTTGGAAAGCGACTACACGTCGTCTTTATCGGAAGAGTATGCCAGCGTTTCAACTCTCAGCGATTCGAATGAGATGCGGGTAAAGAATCGCGGCATTTCCAAGCGATCTGGTAAGGGGTCGTGCGGTAAGCGCAAAACGCAGGCGCCGCAAGTCGGTGGCCTGCAAAAAGCCGAAGAGCAAAGCTGCGCCACAAATCCCAAGAAACCCAAAAATTGCTAACCCTGTTGCTGGCTGTTGACCCGTTGATGATGAACGTATTGATACTCTTAACAAAAGCAGGATTAAAAAATAAACAAACAAAAACGAGAAGGAACGAGTGAGTCGCTTCTGTGGACGCGACTCTACTCTTATACCCGTACTCAGTCAGTATATAAATTTGTGAACTTATGATTTATGTAGAATTTTTTTTTAAATATTTTCAAGAGAATGAGTAGCGTCAACAGCGATGGAGGAGGTGGGGGAAGCAACTTAAAATTAATTTCTCCATTCTGGCTATAATTATTATCCGATCTGATTGAGATTCGGCAATCTGGTAGATATGGCCATTCTCTGCGATACTGCGTTTTCAGTTTTAACGTATCTTCAAAGTTCTGGCTGCCACAGATTTTTGTTCTTTGTGTGGTCGGAAGGGGCGGGGTGAAATTTTGAAATACACTTGTAGCAGTGTGATATCACATGAGTCTGGAAACAAGACTCGGCTATTGATGCTGATCAAGAATATATATACTTTTTGTTTTCTGCGTTGCACGCATCCACTTTTACCACAAATTGTAAAATGCACTCATAAATTAAAAAGTAAAATAGTTCTGGGCCACGCTTCCAAATAGCTGATTATAAGTAAGCTAATTAGCTTACATATTAATGAAAAGTCATTGGTTTTTATGTTTTTTTTTTTTGTTGTTGGTTTCTTTTTTTGTTTTTTTTTTTTATTTTGAGTGTTCTGTTTTGTGTATTTTTTTCGATCTTTTTTTCATTGTTTTAAAATGTATTCTTTTTTTTTAATCATTTTCCTTTGCGGTGTATATTTATTACTCATCCTCATTTTATTTTCACTTAATTTTTTTTAATATAGTAGATATATGTATATACTATATTCATTATGTATATATATATATATATATGTATATAGCATACTGCATATTAAATTAGTTAATAATAATGCGCGTCTGTAGCTCTCTCTATCTTTCTCCCTCGCACTTTCCAACTCGCCTTCTCGCTCGCTCACTAACTTTCGGAAAACTATTAAAAGTTGAAAAAACGTTTCTTCAGTGATCTTTACATGGTTTAAAATCATTCATATATACCATATGATGTATGTATATATATATTTTCTGCTTACAATTTTTTCATATATAATTTAGTTCTTTTAATGGTCATTTCGTTTATTTTATTGTTGTATGTTTGAATATATAAAATAAGCTTTTTTATTTTATTTCTCGTTTCCCATTTCGTCTCCTCTCTGTTAATGTTTCACTTTCCGATTCTTGTTTTTTTTATTTTTTATTTTTTTTTTTAGTAAGTTTTCGTATTATTCTGTTGTTTACAATTTGTTGCTATATAAAGAAGAATTTGGGTATTTATTTTGTTGTGGTTTTACTTGGTGTTTGCTTGATTTTGGCAGAGTTTTTGTTCTTTTGTTCGTAAAAGTCGTGTTTTTAATTGTTCAGAGAAATGATTTTTTTTTTAAATTTGTTTTAAAGCTTTTTAGCATAGCTGTGGGTGTTTTTTGTGTGTGTCTGTGTGGCAATGGATTAAAGCTACGGATTGTTGGGATGTTTTTTCTTTTCTTTATTGCGTCAAGGGAAAAAACTTAATGATAATTAATGATAATGATCCGGTCAAAATTGTGTGGTTCCGTCTCTGCTACATATTTACAGCGATTGGTAAAAAAACTTGCATTATGTGTTTCGTTTTGTAAAATTAGTTTTCAAGTTTTATTTATTTTAGTGTTTTCTAGTTAAGCTTTCAACATGCCAATGCATTTCCGTGTATAAATAATCTTGCTTAATTTATTTTCTATTTTCTTCCTTTGCATCTCCTTGCATTTATATATGTATGTATATATACTTTTTTTTTTTTGGTGACTTTCTTCCGGCTTTTAGTTAAAAAGAACACTTTTTGTCGCGTTTCTATGGATTGTTTTTTGTTTTTATTTTTTTTTTTCCAAAGTTGAATAAAACGCTAAAATATGCAATGTAAATAAGTATTGTATATATATATATTTATATATTTATGTATATATATATATTTGTATATAATAGTTTTTTTTTACTCATTTTTCTGTAGGCGTATATATAAATAACGTCATTTCATTGTATGTATATGTATGTATATATATATATAATATATATTTATGTAGATATATTTGCATGATAAACTTTTTGCGCGTTTTTAAGCTATTTTAATTTTTTGGTTTTTTTTTCAAATTATTATGTATATTTTTTTTTAGTTTTTACAGTGCAAAATGTACAAAGAGCCAGGGATAAGCGCAAAGAAGAACTCTGCAGGGTTGTCAAATGCCTCCGAAAAACAAGTCCGAGGTTAAAGGTTAAAGCGGATGCTCGAGGAGAGATCTGATGTCTAAAACGATCTCAAAGCCCAAAGATGACGGCTATCTCTCCCCAAAATATCTCTTTCTCTATCGTCTTTACTATTTCACAACAAATTAAATAATAGAACTTTCGTAAAGCCTATGTTCGATTGCTACAAAAAAATGTCCTATTATTAAGTATTTTTCTTGTAATATATATATGTAGATGTATGTATATATATCTATGCGTGTGTATATATGTGTATAAGTATGTATATTTATATATATATGTATGTATATAATATATGTATATTAAGTGATCTACTACTGGTAACTTTCATCATCATAAGTATTTAAAGTATGAGGTAATGCTTTATTTCCGACTTAAGATTAACGTGAATTATGTCTGCCTGTGTTTGTCTGTATCTGTATCTGTTACTGTTACTGTATATGTATAATTTGTGCGGATCCCAACAGGGAGCTGATTTGCAGAGCGATATAGCCAGACCATATCCAGTCCCCCATCAGCTCCGAGTACCACAGATTTCGTCTGCTTTTGTATGCGTGTGTGTGTGTGTTTATGTGAGGCTATATACACATTGCTACGCTGAGATTCAGATAGTCTTCTATATCTATGACTGCATCTCTTGGGTTTGCTTTAAGGTTAATGTGGCTGCCTAAGGTATTGAGGTACCAACACATATCGAGTGAATTTGAGTATAGGCGTCCCCGAAGCGAATAAAATGAAAATATGTTGATATGGGGGAACTTTTTAAAATAGGTTGATGATCGCTGCAAAAAAGATACTTGTGATCTGTAGTCGACAATTTAATGGGATATCAAATGGGTAATATTTATTTAGTGTTCTCTCATTTAAGCATTTTACCTATGTTTATATCTTGAATCCTGGTCTGACTTTCTTTGTATATGTTTTAAAACAATTTTGGGGAAAGCTTAACTCACTCCACTCTCAATGGATGGTATTTACTCAGATTTACTCAGTTCCTAATCTATGTATGAGGGGAGTTGGGAAGGTTTCGAGGTGTATGGGAATTTCTGGTGGCTATACTTATGTGGAATTGGTTCACTACGCTTGTGTAAAATATGCGCTAAATGTGATCTAAAGGCTAATCGGCTACGTTAACATTTGGTTTTCATTTATTCATATTTTTTTTGTATAAAGTTTTCCATTTACTTTTCCTGCTGCTTTTCACTTATTGGTTTTTTTGGTGTTCTGTCTGTCTATTGCTTTCATTCTATTAGTTTAATCAATATTTTCCGTCTACCTCTACGAGTACTATTTTTTTCGGATTGGGATTATAGCGTATATAATTTACAAATATTGTATTCCGGTAAACAAAGCGGGGGGTTATCGGTTTCTGTTCTCGATAATCATTTGGTTTTGGGTATAGTTTTGTTTGTTTTTTTTTCATGGAAAAAAAGTTAACTATGTTAGTATATATATATATAAATATAAATATATATGTCGATCTATATATGTATATATAGAGTTTTTCTCTCTTTTAATATAATTTAAAAACAGTTATGTTACTTTTTTAAATGTACAGATTGCATTCGTTTTTTATATAGATATAAACCTATGTGTGTTGATTCTTTTAATAATTTTTTTTTTTTTTTTTTTTTGGCTTAAAATTTTTTTTTTTTTTTTGTAGCCTGTATAAAACTCTGCCCACTAAATGTTTACAATTTACTTGATTGCTTGCCGAGAATCCGAGAATTGATCTTGGTTAAATATTTATCCACGTGTTCTCTGGTGTGGTCTACGATTTTAAAAATAAAAAAAAAAACACGAAGGAGATTCACAATATTTATATACGTTTTTTTTGTATTTACAATCTCTAAGCAGGGACTGAGGACTGAGAGGATGGCCAGCGCCTCACTGGTCCACAGTTCGACCCTGGCTTAACGGGAACAGCTGGTTTGAATACTTGCAATACAGTATATCTAAATATATTATGTAGTAAGTATTATACATATACATATCTATGACACTACGCAATCCTCAGGACAGTGGCAGTTTCTTTTATAGTTTTTTTTCGATGCTTTTGAGGATGGTTTGTTATAGGATGATGGTTTGTGGCTGGGGGTGTGTGGGGAAAGTTTTTGGTACTGCTTTGACCAGCACAAGCAATCAATGAAATGGACCGCAGTTTGATGATGATCGTCGCCTGGGAAGGGGCATTGTCCCGCGAAAAGAAAATTAGGAGACTCAATGAAAAATTTTGAGAAATATTCTTGATAAATTGCTTATAATTGTAAATATCATAAAATTTTGGCAAAATCTTGCGTAACTTATTTTTTATTGGAATTTTTAATGTATAAAAACTAAAATTAATAAACTTTTAACTGTATAACTCGGAAAATGTTCTAGAACTTGATCGAAATTGGGTGTAATTAAAGTTCCTGGATAAATAAAAAAAATATAACAAATAAAACAAACTTTGATTATTTTTGGTGTTTTTGTTTTTTTTCGTTTTTTTTTTGCGTTTTGAAATAAATCCAAAAAACCATATTTATTCAAAACTGCATTAGGTGTAAATATAAAAAATCTTTTTTTCTCTTTTTTTTCTGGGCGTGTATAAATATAGAACTTGATGTTTAAAAAAAAAATATTTATGCTTCATATACATAATAAAAAAGCGTTGAAAAAATTCAAATGTATTCAAAAAATAAACACAATTTGTAAAGCAAAAAAAAAATTTTTTTTGTTGGTTTTTTTTTATTTTTTTGTTAAATTGTATAAATAGAAACTTCTCTTCTGCTAATTCTTTTTCAACTAACAAAATTCTAGATCAATGTTTTTGCTTCATCAACAAAAAACTATCCTATAATTTATATATTGTATATGAAAAAGGTAATGTCTATAAACTATAAAAAAATCTGTTCAGATTGTTTCAGTATTCAGATCTCGTCATCAGAGACAGGCAATCAGGTCCGAAGTGTCTGCCTGCCACCGCATAAAGTAATATAAATATTCTAAAGAAATTGCAGCAGTTTGTCTCAAATATTTGCTGTCCATGGATTCTTATACTCGTATATAGATACCTAGATACATTTATGCCCTGCCGGCCTTACGATATGCTCAAATAGTAGGCTAAACCTTGAAAAAAAAACAATTTCCAAAAACTAAGCTTAAATTGCTTCCGTAAAGATTTTCCATAAGATATTTCCACACTCTTAGTATGCCTAGTAGTCGCAAAAAAAGAACAACAACCGGGTATATTTGAATCTGTGAAATGTACACAACCGGGCAGAAGTACGCGGAAGATCGGAACTCTCAACAAAATTGTCTGGGTGGCTTGCCATTTCCTTCAGCCTGTACAAAGACTTGGATTTTGGTAACTATAAGAGCTAGCATTTCTAGCACCTATCCAACATTCTACAAAAAATTCGTTGCAATTGGATAATTATTACAGCTAAAACGAAGAAAGTTCTGAACATTCAAACGAGAAAGTAGCTCTGCTTTGATTGTTTTTGGAAAATAGAAGCATGTCGAAGCATTTTCTTAACCCATCTGTCTATCCTCAGGTGACAATTTATCTGATAGTTTTTGTTTGGATTGAGATCTGGCCTAGTCTTTTGCTGCTGCTGGGTTGGGCTGGGTAAATATTTAAAACAAACTGCTCAACTGCTCCCCCATAACGACAACTACTGCTTCGATTAAACACGGATTGATTGCATTAACATATTGTTTTATACTTAATACATAGAAGTATATCGAATATATACAGAACTATGTATGGGTATATGTTGATATTGTTATGCCAGAAATAATTTGAAAATTCTAAACATTGCTTATCCGCAAAACATAAAATATATGTATATGTATATAAATTTCGTATAAAGTGTTTTGTTTTTCTTCTTCCACTTACGCCTATAAATCATACAATTAATAAAAGAAATTAGATTTAGGCTTAAATTAGAGAAATTACTTCTGAATCAAGATCGAATATATATATATAAAAAAAACACGTATGTAGTTGGAGCTACAGATAAAGATAGTAGGGGTAGAAAACTATTGGGTAGATCGTCTATAAATACGTTAGATTAACTGAACACATTCTCAAACAACAAAATCAAAAAAAAAGGAGTCCGTCCTCTCTTCTTTCTGCCTGTTTTTCTGTGGCTTTTGTAATGTGTGTGTGTGTGCGTGTACGGTTGTTGTTGTTGTTTTGTTGTTGTTGCTGTTGGCAGATTTCTCAGTCTAAAACCCACACACACACACACACAAGCCCACACAAAATCTGTAGTTGATGGTTACAAAAATTCATACGATACAATTACGAAAGAAATTCGAATGAAACTCGAACTAAAAACTAACGTACAAAATTAAATTTAACATTAACTAAGTGCGGTGGTTGTTGTTTCAGAGGGATGTTTGGGTGGTGTTGGGGGGGAACTATGGGAGCTTGGGTGATTTAGGTTCTGGGGAATTTGATGATTTTGTTGATTTTGTGGGCGTCACCGGTTGGTTATCATCCGAAGCATCCGCATCAGAAGCATCATTAGCAGCGGCACCAGCAGCACCACCGCTAGCAGGCCCATCATCAGAAGAGGCAGAAGCACCATCATCACTAGCCTGACCCTCGCCTGTCGGCAGTGGCAGTAGCGGCGGGCGACGTGCATTTCCTCCGCTATTTGGCTGTGGCCTTCCGCATGGGCAGGCGGACGCAAGTGCGGCTGCCGCCGGATGTAGGCGGCAGCAACCGGGTCCTTGTGGCCACCACTGCCAAAGCGCTGGAGGGATGCGATTAGGCGCGCCAGGGGCAGCGCCGCTGGCACGTTGTTAAAGCTGCTGATGATAGTGACTGAGGGACTGCAGCTGGTATTGATGGGGATGTGCATGTGGCACCAGCGGGTGCCCGTGCACATGGTTGTGGTGGTTATGTGCATGCTGTGCCAGTTGTCGTGCCACATTCGCCGCCTGATAGTAGGTCAGCGATTGATAGGCAGCGTGCACGGAAGCTGCTGCGGCTGCCACTGCAGCGGCTGATCTGGGTATTACTGGTGGACCCACCATTGGGGTAGTTGTTGATGGTGCCATCGGCCCCCCACCCAGCAGCGGTGGACGTACAAAACCCAGTACGGACGGGGCTGAAGCTGTTGCTGCTGCTATTGTTGTTGCCGTTGTTGTTGATACAGCAGTTGTTGCTACAGCAGTTGTTGCAGTTGCTGCTGCTGCTGCTGCTGCTACTGCTGTGGGTGTGGCTGTGCTGGTTGTGGGCGTCTCCAGCAAATAATGTAGGGTTTTCCTGTGTAGAGTGGTTTTCCCTCCTGCCGCATCGTTGCTGGTGTTGTTCGTGTTGCTGCTGCTGGTGCCAATGCTGCTGCTGGTGATTGCTGCTGCTGATGCTGTTGTTAGTTTGCTCTGTTGTTTTGCTTCTGAACTGCTGCCTGCATCTGTTTTCGATCCCGTTGTGGTGGCTGTTGCAACTGTCGTTGTGGTTGTGCCGCCGGCCGCTGCTGTTACCGCAGCCGCGGCTGCTGCTGCTGTTGCATTTGCCACTGCCGTCATCAGAGTGCAGGAGTCAAGTCTTTGTCATTTAGAATTGCTTTGGAGTGCCGCATTGATCTGTGTCCACAGTTCCTTCTTGCACGACTTCGATCTGTTACACAAAATAAATTAAATTGCGAAAATTGTTAAATAAAAAGCCTCTATTTTCTTCTCCCATTAAATGGACCCCACCTCTTGATGGACTGCAGCCAGTCTTTGAACTGGGCACTGCCCTCCGGTGTTATCTGAAAGGCGGCCCTAGCGGCCACCACAATGCTGGCAAACTCCTCATAATCGCCCTGAGTCAGATGATACAGCTTCTGGTGTATGCACTGGATGTACCTGAAGGAACGAAACACAATAATTCAGGACTCGAACATCGGAATTCCTGGCATTGCCTGTTGTTCTTTCTACTCACATTTGCTGACACTTTTGCACAAGCGGCGTCAACGCCGAACGCAGATGCTGCATCACCAGCTGATGGTTATTCCTGCCCAGATAATGGGCCGACTCAATGGCCACGTCGTGCAGCACAAACGGACTCACAATCGAGTTGACGGCACAGATGCAGAACTGATGGAGATACTGGGTGCCCAGCTTCTTGCTGATTCTCAGCAGCCATTTGACATCCTCGCCGTATGGCGGATTGCGCGCATATTTGGCCTGCGGACGATCATCGTGTACGCGTCGCGCCAGCGTCTCCATGGCCAGCATTCCCACATTGTAGGCGGCCAGCAGATAACGCAGCTGAGTGGATCTGTGGCAAAGGAAAACGATTTCGTTGACGTACCCCAAATACATGCATAGATACTCACGTGAACTGATGTGGCTGACGCTGTCGCACTTGCGGCTGGGAGGGAGGTTGCTGCTGCTGCTGTGGCGGAGGTGGTGGCGCCTGCTGCATGAATGGATACACGGGATGCTGATGCTGATGTTGGCGCATGGCTACACCCACGCCAACGGGCGGACCATTGGGCGGCGGTGGAGGCGGCGGTCCATAGTAGCCTTGAGGTGGCCCCATCGGCGGTCCTGGAGGTCCCGCCTGCAGGGCCTGGTACGCCTGTGGCGGCAGTGCCTGGAACGCGCCCGGTGGTGGAGCCTGGAATGCAGGCGGCGGCTGATGGCCCTGCACCGGATGACCCGGCGGCGCCTGACCAGACATCTGCACCTGTTGCTGCTGCTGTTGCTGCTGCTGTGTCGGCTGCTGTTGCTGCTGCGGCTGCTGCTGATATCCGGCATAGGCCTGGGGCGGTGGCGGTGGACCCGCGGAGATGTACATCTGCATCTGGCTCGGCGGATAGCTGAGATTGTGGTGATGCGCATAGATGCCCTGACAGAAGCTGTACGGCGCATACGGTGCCAGCCCGATGGGCGCCAAAGCGGCCACGCCCACACCCACGCCCACTCCAACGCCGGGCTGGAAGGCCTGCGGCGTGTTCACGGATGTTACCACGGGCGAGGGCACTGCCACGGACAGGGGACCAGCTCCTGGTCCTCCGGGATTTGACATTCCCAGCTGTTGCTGCTGCTGCTGCTGTTGCTGCTGCTGCTGTTGTTGCTGCTGTTGCTGGGCCGCAGCCTGCTGTTGTTGTTGCTGCTGCTGGTGAGCCGCAACCTGCTGCTGCATCTCGTGCTGCTGCTGGGATTCGATGAGGGCGCTCAAACTGACCGCCGAGTGGTCCATGGGATCCTCGTGTTGATCGTGCTCGCTGTTGTTGGGGGAGACGCGCAAATACAGCTCGTACCAGTAGCGTGCCACCTGGAAGAGCACCTCCGGATAGACGCCACCGCCCTTGGCCGCCGTCTCGACGGTGAGGCAAGCCCGCTCCAGCATCAGATCGCTCTGCTCCTTGCACTGCAGTATGGCGCGCTGTATCTCATTCGGATTGAGGGCGGCGGCATGCGGCAGCACGGACAATGCCAGCTCGGCGGCCGGATACACCATGTTGCTGTCCCAGCCGCGTGAAGCACGATCCGCCATACCAGCCGCCTCGGGCGGAGTCAGGTGCGCCTCCCACGTGTCAATCAGGAAACTGATGGCCGGCGCTCCAATCTCCATGGCCTGGCCGAGTATCCACGAGACGTGCGAGGAGTACGTGCGCGACAGCCAGTTGGGGCTGACGCAGTTGTGCAGCCCGAGGGCATAGAGGCCCAGTTGGAAGGCGCACATGTGCAGCGCCCGATGGGGTCCATGGTGGTTCTGGCTGGTGCTCGCCTGCGTGAACAGCGACGTAGAGCTGTTGCCGCCGGCCTTTGTCAGCACATTCTTGGCCAGCTCGAACATAAAGTGTGCGCTCGCCTCCGATGGTTGGTTGGGTATCGAAGGGTAGGCACGTTTTCCCTTGTATCGGCTCTCCTTGCTGCGGCCGCTGCCATTGCTGCCACCTCCGCCAGAGCCATTGGGATTACCATTGGGATTGCCGTTGTTACCGCCACCGCCACCAGAGCTGCCTCCGGCATTGGCCCCCGTTCCAGAGTTACCCGCCTGTCCTCCTCCACCTCCTCCTCCGCCTGGAACCATGCCCTGTCCGGACTGGCTGCCCGCACTGCTGCTGGCCATGCTCAAGGCGCACATGCTCAGCTCCAGTTCCGCGCTGGTCGAGCTGTGTGGCCGGCTGTTGCCTCCGACGCTGCCATAGTCCGCCGGCAGCAGTTCGCAGAGATTCACAACGCCCGAGCCGGGATTGCAGCTAGATGATGCTCCTCCACCGCAGCCAGATCCTCCGCTTCCACCGCCTCCACCTCCATAGTCGTGCTCCTCGCGGCGTGAGGGCTGATTGCTGGGCGTCCGTACCGGAGGATTGCTGGAGTAGTAGGCCGAGAGAAGCGGCGCCTTCAACAGGGTGTGTATATCCCTGTCCAGCAGCTTCTCCATAATCTTGGCTATCTTCCGTGGCTCATCCTTGTAGTGGTAGAGCAGCGATAGAGCCAGGTCCCCGCGCTGGCGTCGCGTGCCCTCGCACAGCAGCGGATGCTCTGCCTCGGAGACATTGGCCTTCAGCCCCAGAGCGGCCACCGCGGCCTCAAAGCCCAGATTCTCGTCGTTGTTCTGCTTGTAGAGGAGCAGCCGTGAACTGCAGTTGACCAGGCTCTTGCTGGGCAGCGATCCCGCTCCCGAGGTGCCACTGGAGCCCACGCCGCTCTGCTGACTGAGCGTGACCAAAGCATCAAATATGAAGGTAGCCAGATTGATAGGCAGCAGTGCCTCGCCGCGGGTCTTGAATGTGCCGCTACGCAGCTGTTCGGCCCTCTCGCGTATCACCTGCAACTCGGCGGCGGCCAGGGGTAGCCGCTTGAGTAGCGCCAGAATGTCCGCCTCCTGATTGGCCAGCTTCACCTCCAGCGGCTTGGTGCTGGCCGGCGGCCTGGGCATCTCCAACGCAAACAGGCATATCCGAAAGCCAATGTGATAGTGCTCCGAGTTCTCCGACAGCACCGTGCAGAGGAAGGCGCACTTGGACAGGGTGGCCGAGGCCACCACCGTCAGCTGATGGGAGATCGGATTCACGTTCTGTTTCTTGCCCTTCCGCTTGGGCACCGGCGGCAGCTCCAGCAGCAGATTCGGGGGATTGGCCAGCATCTGTTCGGCCAGACGAACGGCCAGTATGCACGCCTCCTGACCATGTCCGTGGGCATGTAGTCCCTCTGCCCGGGCCAGCAGTATGTCCCACGCATCCTCTGTGGGGCGCACATTCGAGAAGATGTGGGGCTTGTCGTGGGCCACAGCCACCGCGGCAGCCAGGGCACGGGCTGCTGCGAAATTGGAGTGCGAGACGCTGCTGCCGCTGGGTGGATGGGGATTCAACGATGATCCTCCCAATCCCATGCCCATTCCGAGTCCTATGCCCATTGCCATTCCCATGCCGATGCCGATGCCTGCACCTGGCAGGTGTGGTGTCTGCACGGCTGCCTGTGCCATGGCTGTGGCGCTGGAGCCCGCGGCCAGTGCTGCTCGAGCCGCAGCCGAGGTGCTGGGCACAGGCGTTAGATCGCCTCCTGCTGGGATGGACACTCCTGCTCCTCCGCCGTTGCCGGGTGGCATGGCTCCGCCTCTGCCCACTGCTGCCTGGGCAAAGTCATCGCTGCTGCTGCTAAAGGACTCGTCCTTGCTCAGCCTCCGGGCTGGCTGCTGGGCGGCCACAGCTGCCTCCTGTCCGGCCATCAGCATGGATGAGGTGGAACTATTGGAGCTGCCCGAAGCCGTCGATGCCGACGAGGAGGACGATGCAGACGAGGTATCCGAGGTGGAGCAAACTCCTTGCTCACCGGCTCCACCCACACCACCGGCGCCTACTCCGCCGGGACCCAGGCCGGGCTCGTCCTTGCTCTGCTGGGAGACGGCATCGAAGCTGCTCTGCGAATCGGACTCAGTGAGGGTCGACTTCTGACCGGGCGCAGCCTGCGCCGGGGTGCAGTAATTGTGGCTGCTGCTGTTGTCGCCTCCAAAATCGTCGTTCTCGCAGAATCCTTCGCTGCTGGCACTCGAACGATTGCCATCGGCACGACCAGCTGCCGCTCTTCGGACGCCGCCGCCGCCTCCTCCGACGATATTCGCGCCCGTTCCAGATCCACTGGCTCCCGCTGATGTGCTTGGCATTTGCTGCTGTGCGGCATCTGCATCGCCATTGGGCATGCCGCCTCCTGCGCCTGCTCCTCCGTTTGCAGCAGCCACTCCGCTCACACCGCTGCTGCCTGCTGCGGCGGCCAGGCCCAGTCCCGTTGAATATTGTCGACCCGCTCCGGCCAGGATGGCAGACGCCTCCAGGTCCGCTGGGCTGGCATAAAGTCTCTCGCGAAAGGGTCGATCCAGGCGCTGTTTGAAGGCGCCCGGATGCAGGCCACCGCCATGCTCATTGGAGGAGCTAAAGTAGTTGTAGTGCTTGTTGTTGCTCATCAAAGCCTGGGTGGCAATGAGCGTGCCTGGTGGAATGGCCGCTCCATCGCCCTTGATCTCCGTGTGCTTGAAGCAGGTGAATGGGGAATAGTAAATGGGATTCGTGTCGTGGGTATGGGTAACGCCCGGTATTTGATAGTCCTCCCAGTCCAGATAGCACGCCTCAATGGCCGGCTTGAAGCCAATGAAGAGCTCCGTGTCGGAGCGCGAGTTGATCTGATGCTTGTTCGTGTACGAGGAGGGCATCATGCGGCTCTTCACCACCCGATCGAGTATCTTCAGATGCCAGGCAGTGAACTGGGCATGCAGCATGTCCCGCTCGTCCGGCGCCAGGCCGGGATTTAAAGCGGCCAGCCGCCACAATGCTACAATCTCATCGCACAGCGAACTGCACGCATGCTGTAGCGCCGTAGAATTGGAGTGCGTATTCGAGTGCTTGCCTCCGCTGTGGCCATGCGAGCCCATCATCAGGGCCAGCTTCGTTTGGAACCACCAGATGAGTATCTGATCGCAGGCCATACACTCCTCCGTGATGATCTCCAGCAAACGTACCGCATTCCGATCGCAACGCCTGTACATCTCCCTCACAATCGACAACAGATTCCACATGCCCTCGGGCTCTCTGCCGCGCAACGGTCGCAGCAAAGAGCTCCATTCGGCAGCCGCTGGGGGAGCCGAATTGGTCAGATAGTTGACATCACTGCAGAGGAGAGAGGGAGAGAGAGATTAGAGAGGTCCTTAGGACTAGGTCAAAGGGTTCGTCGGACTATACCTAAACACAATGGGTGCGGGCAGACAGAATTTGATGAGTATCCGCTTGATGTTGTTGTGCAGCGTCTTCTCGTCCAGATACCAGCTGGTTTGGTCATTAATCGAGGCTCCCGCCGTCGGATCTGGTGCCCCGCACACCGTATTGATGGCCGTCGGCTGGGCACTCAACAGCTCGTCCAGGAGCCGCTGTGCTGTGGGCAGAATCTGCTGCGGCAGCTCGCTGATTAGATATTGGGCAAACTTTTGCAGCTGATCCCTTTGGAGGCGTGTCAGGGACTCTGAAACAGGCGCACGCAGGCAGACCTCCTGCGGCTGTACAGAGAGAAGCGAGGAAGAACGAGAAGAAAATAATTTGTATGGGGCATGTGTCTGGTGTGTACAATGGGGAGACTCACGCAATGGATGCGATGCAGACAGACTGCCACCACATGGGAGCACCAGTAGGCCGACGAGGTGCACGTACAATTGCAGGAGGAGATGCGACGCCGATCGAAGGTCACCGCCACATTAAAGTACGCACGCGGCGTCTGATTAACCACGCTGGCCGACAGATGAAAGCCTGTGGGAGCAAAATAAGCAAAACAAAATCAGCACTTCCGTTAGATCAGGAAAGCAATTTAAATCTTACCTATCTGCAGGGGATCCTTGACAGCTCGCATGCGAAACAGTTGATCGCCACGATTGAACTCATCCGCCGAGCTATTGGCCAGGCAGGAGTACAGCCGTATGTCCTCCTCATTGTCGGGAAAACTCCAGAATGCGATGCGCAGCTGCAGTTGCTCCGGCACTGGTGGGTAGACATGCTCCACCAGCTCGAATGGTATGTAGGAGGCGACACAGCGGGCGGACAGTTCGGCCAATGTGGAAACCTCTGCGGGCATGGCAAAAAACAAAACAAAAGGAAAAATCAATTAAATGTGTCGGAAAAACCGAAATTTCATCTCAAACTAGGCAAAGCACAGTCTCACAAATTCTAGGGAATTATAGGACATCCTCAAATTACATTCCACGAGATGATAGGGAGAGAGATCAAATGGAATGAAAATTACGTTTAAATTTACAGTTAGCCCCGCAAATACCGTTAATATTCAATCATATGTTATAAGTGTCCCGAGGCTCAAGTGAAAGCACTTCAACGACCCCCTCCCCATCAGTATATGTACATTCGACATCAGCGGATGAATGTTACATACAATATCCATCCGGTTCCAATATTACTCTGGCAATTTTTAATTAGTGTAATAAAGGAAAACCCGAATTCAAATGCCTTCCCATTTTAAATTATTAAATGAAGTTTCACAGTCCGACTCATAGGTGGAAGCAATTCAAGGACATGCCATTTTAGAGCGAAAAGAGAGGAAAACATAGCAAATGAAATGAAAGATTTATGCTCATTGGCGGCGTTGCCATTCAGTACAAGTAGCTGTAAATAAAAGGACAACGGTAATCGGCATCGCTCTCTTCAAATGAATTGGAAAGGTCAGCATTTTTATGCTCTGGCGGCATTGCCAAACGGGAGAGTAGTATCATTGATTAAGGAGAATCAGAAATGACTAATTCCACATATCTCTCTCTTAGTCTCTTCCCCACTCTCTCTTTCTCTCACGCAATAATTAAAGGCAAACAAAGCAGGGAAAAGCCACACGCACTCTCTATCACACACAGTGAGACAGACAGAAAGACATGACAGACAGACACACATACACATATGTCAGACATTTATTAATTAAAGAACTTTTTATATGGCGCACGGCCAATGACCAGGAGAGGCCAGAGCGCAGTCCGAGAAGAATGGGCATAAGAACAGAGAACACAGAGAGGATAGAGAAGAGAGCAGAGCAGAGCAGTGAAAAAGAGAGAGGTCAACAACGTGATGGTTGTCGCTGCTTCTTCGGTTGTACATTCATATGTATGCCGCCTGCATGCCTGTGCGTTTGTGTGTGCGTGAGTATCTTAGCCACGCATTTTTAGCCCTCTCTTTGTTGTTAGGTGCTTCTCTCTTTTTGGACGTTATTGTGCAGCAAAATTGAGATGTACATAGATAAACAAAACGAAAAAAATTCAGCATGCAAATAAACAAATGCAAAAGGCATTTGCTAGCCGACGTAAAGACCAACCAACAATGGCCTGCATTTTAAAGGTCTCGTTCCCATTATTTTGCTTTAAAGCTCAGAAGCAAAAAAATCAAAAGCCCCCACGAGCAAATGCAAAACAAAGAAACAGCACAAAACAGAACTGAAAGAAGATAAGTTTTCTTGTGTGTGTTTACCAAAAGGAGTGCTGGGGGGGGAGTGCAGCACCAACAGCCAAAAACCTGCAACAACAACAAAAGTTCAAGTTCGCCCACGCAAAGAGAGAAGGTGGTGGCAGGCTTAGATTAAGAAAGAGACAAAAAGCGAGTCTCTGAGCGGCAGAAGGTCGAGTCATCTAGAGAAGAGCATTTAAAATTTGACCGGAGAAACCAGATCCGAAAGTTTTCACTATCCCTATGGGTTAATGGACGGACTCCACTCTAGAACTTGGAGAGCACATGATCCAGCAGCCATAAGCCATGCTCCCATCATAAAAGCTCTCCTAACGGACAGGAATAAATGTTTTAGAAGCTATCTTACTACTTGCTCTTTCTTCAACGAACTTTCTAATTTCATATTCTTAAACAGAAGAAGTAGAGACAGAGTCATAGAGTTTTCTAATCTTTAACAATAATAATAAGTTGAGAAAAAACAATTTCTGAACAGAAAACTATTTACACAAAGAGCCAAGCCACTGTATTTTCCATACTGCATTTATACACTAACTGCATTTTAGAATCTGTCATCAACTCTCTTCTTACAACTCCGTCAGAAGCCGCACAATGCACGAGTAAGACTGTGTGTGAGCGAAAGAGAGAATGAGTAGCATCGCTGGAAGGGAGCGGGATAGAAACTGAAAATTAATTTCTTCATTCTAGCTACATTGATATCGGAGATTCAGCAATTTGATAGATAGGGTTATTCTACACGATACTGTGTTTTCGGTTTTTCATATCTTTAAAGTTGTGGATTCCACAGATTTTCGTCCTTTTATGGGGCGGAATGGAGCGAGTTTTTTGTATTTGTATATCATAGATTCACAGAAAACTGGGACAAAAATTATATACTTTATGGGGTTTCTTTTGTGCGTTACACACATCCACTTCGACCACAAATCTAAAATGCCACTTAACTCCTCGAGTACGGGAAAAAAAAAAATATTTTAACCATCCTGCGGGAAAAACATCAATCTCTGGGCCGTTAATTAAGCAGTCGAAATCAATTTAAATTTTAAAATAACACCTCAGTTTTTCGATTTGGTAATACTAGCTTTACCAAATCAATTACGCAGTTGGGACAATAGGTCAATTACAGTTCTTTATTGAGGATGTTACGCGTAATTAATTTTTGGAAAGCAATATAAACTATTCCGACTATTTTCACCACCCACACAATAATATGTGCATTTTATTGTTAGAATGAAATAAAATGAAATTTCAAAAAAAACGAGAAGGAACGTGTGAGTCCCTTCTGGGGCCGCGACTCTACTTATACCCGTACTCAGTCAGTAGATGCATTTTTGAGCATAATTTTTAAGAATTTTAGAATTAAAAAAAAAAATTGTACATTTTACATTTTTTTGCTACATCTGTTATCTACATCTACAATGTATATTTTACATCTAATATGTAGATTATAGATGTACCATTCATATTCTACATCTCTTCCGCTAGGGGTTGCTCGCGCACTGAACGCGGCAGAGTGTGCGAGCGAGAAGGAGATAGAGTTGCGTTTCTCTGGCTGAAGTGGGCGGGGGAACCAACTGAAAATCAATTTCTTCATTCTGGCTATAATTATGATCCGATCTGATTCAGATTCGGCAGTCTGGTAGATAGGATCATTCTCTACGATGCTGCGTATCTTTAAAATTGTGCCTGCCACAGATTTGCGTCCTTTGTGGGGGCGGAAGGGGGCGGGGCGAAATTTTGAAATACACTTGTAGCAGTGTGATATCACATGAGCCTGGAAACCAAATTTGGTTACCCTAACTCTTATAGTCTCTGAGATCCAGGCGCTCAACAAGACGGACGGACGGACGGACAGACAGACATGGCTATATCGACTCGGCTATTGATGCTGATCAAGAATATATATACTTTATGGGGTCGGAAAATTTTCCTTCTCTACGTTACACACATCCACTTTTACCACAAATCTAATATACCCCTTAACTCTTTTTTGAGTACGGGTGTAAAAAGATGGATAGATACTAGAAAAGCTGCCGATGGTATTTGCTGGTATTCATTGATATGTAGCTAGCTGCTCGAAATATATTTCAATGTTCTATCTTCCGCCAGGTTCCCTAGCAAACAAAATGTTTGTTTTTCAAAATGAGACAAATCGAATCTAATTAAGGCAGCTATATGAAGGACAATTAAATGGATATTATAATTTATTACTTTTATTAATTTTTATGAATATAAAACAAATATTGTTTTCAAAACATGTTTTTTACAATAAAAAATGAAGCGAAAATGTAAATTCGCAAATAGTACTTAACAATAATAATTTTAGCCAATATTCGAGATTACAATGAATAAAAATCTTTAAAAATAAATGAATTCGAGTAATTGAACTTGTTATTCTTGAAAACTATCCATGATATGTCCCGATTAATAATTTGATTGATTTATAAAATTTGTTTAGAAACACGCAGAACGTTCTGTTGTCAAAACTTATAGCTCAATAACTCGAGTTTGTGCCAGTGTAGACGCCAATTCTGAGTTATTGAGTTGAAGCGTAGTACTCAGAAGCGCTAAATCATATGAAACCGATAAGAAATCATCTGTTTTTCGGTCGACCGAAAACTTTGCAGCTGGCGTTTCGCAGACCAGAACTCAGTTCCGAAAAAAGACCATTTGATACATACTAGAAAAGCAACCGATGGAATTTTTTCATCTCGAGCAGAACATAGAAATATTCTATCTTTCGTCGTCCAAAAGGCACATACACACACACCCACACACACATTAAAAATGGAAAGAAACAAGTGCAAGCCAGCTAACCATCCGGTCCGTAGGGTTTGCCGTTCCGAATATTTCCCAGTTATTCCACCATCCTTCTGGGATGTTCCTAATTCGCACGTTTCTGTGCGGTATTTTTTCGATAATTGTCAAATGCAACCATAAATATTTGACATTCACAACAAAAAATCGGAATTCACTACGAAAATGTAAACAATGACAGACAGGAAAATGGTAAATGGTTTTTTTCGGGTACATCTTTCTACCAAAATTTCCCAAACCGCTTCTCGAAAATGATAGAATGTATAATTATATTTAAAACATTGATTGAATTGAGTAGAATCAGTCAAAAATGACCACGCTTCAGTGTTTTCAAAACAGATATCTATTCCAATAAATTCTCCTGGTCAATGTTGACACATTATTATCATCATCCATGTCCAGCAACATGATTATATTGGGCAAGAATATATTTTGGTGCTGAATAAAATTCGCAACCATTGCAATATTATTAATATTCATTTTAAATTATAAAAGAAACAAATTTTATACCGCACCAAATTGTGTGCATCAGCTATTTTTCATGGATGGTGGTTGGTAGATGGTGGATGTTGCCAGTGGGATTCGGAGTTTCACATCTGTCAAAAACTCCCACCGTTCCTAATAGATGTGCTGTGTGGGAAGAGGCTATTAGACAACTACCCATGATATCTGCTGTTCAATTAAATAGTAGTGCTGGGTTTAATTATTTTAAATAATAAACAATCCTAATACCTCTGCACACTGAGCATATCCCAGCGGAATCGTGGGAATTTTTGAAATATGTGAAACACCGATTCACACTGGCACCATCTACCATCCACCATCTATGAAAAACAGCTGATGCACACAATTTTGTGTGACGGAAAATTTGTTCACTTATATAATAAAAATCAATATTTATAATATTTTAATGGTTGTGAATGTGATTCAGCACCAAAATATATTTTCTGCCAAACTCATGCAGGATATTGCTCAAAGTATACGGCAATACAAACTTAGCTTTAAAAACGCCTCGTCGTTTTCGGGTACATCTTTCTCCCAAATTTCCAAAACCGCTTCTCAGAAAACATAGAATATGTATTTGTATTTAAAACATTGATTGGATTAAGTAGAAGCAGTCACAAATTACCACGCTTCAGTGTTTTCAAAACAGATATCCATTCCAATAAATTCTCCCCGTCAATGCTAGCCTCATTATTATCATCCATGTAGGGCAACATGATTAGATTGTGCAAGAATATATTTTGGTGCTGAATCACATTCAAAACCATTGAAATATTATTAACATTCATTTAAAATATAAAAGAAACAAATTTTCCGCCGCACCAAATTGTGTGCATCAGCTGTTTTTCATGGACGGTGGATGGTGGCAGTGTGAATCGGTGTTTACCTTCTTTAAAAAAATTCCCACCATTCCCCCGGAATGGGATCAGTGTGCAGAGGGCATTATAGCCTTTTCACACTGGCGACCATCCGCCATGCATTTCGGGGATGGTCCGTAAGGTTTTGCAGTTCCGAAAATTTCCACAATACCTCTAGGATTTTCCCAATTCGCCCATTTCTTTTCGGTATATTTTCGATAATTGTCAAATTCAAACATGAATATTTGACATTCACAACAAAAAATCGGAATTCACTACGAAAATGTAAACAATGCCACAGTCATGAAGGATATTGCACTCGCTTTTGAGTGAGAGCGTTCCGAGTATTCTGTACTCAGAAAAAAAGCCCAAAGTATATAATGCTAATACTTTCCTTAAAAAATGCCTCGTTTTTTTCGGGTACATCTTTCTACCAAAATTTCCCAAACCGCTTCTCGAAAATGATAGAATGTATAATTATATTTAAAACATTGATTGAATTGAGTAGAATCAGTCAAAAATGACCACGCTTCAGTGTTTTCAAAACAGATATCTATTCCAATAAATTCTCCTGGTCAATGTTGACACATTATTATCATCATCCATGTCCAGCAACATGATTATATTGGGCAAGAATATATTTTGGTGCTGAATAAAATTCGCAACCATTGCAATATTATTAATATTCATTTTAAATTATAAAAGAAACAAATTTTATACCGCACCAAATTGTGTGCATCAGCTATTTTTCATGGATGGTGGATGGTAGATGGTGGATGTTGCCAGTGGGATTCGGAGTTTCACATCTGTCAAAAAATCCCACCGTTCCTCATAGATGTGCTGTGTGGGAAGAGGCTATTAGACAACTACCCATGATATCTGCTGTTCAATTAAATAGTAGTGCTGGGTTTAATTATTTTAAATAAGAAACAATCCTAATACCTCTGCACACTGAGCATATCCCAGCGGAATCGTGGGAATTTTTGAAATATGTGACACACCGATTCACACTGGCACCATCTACCATCCACCATCTATGAAAAACAGCTGATGCACACAATTTTGTGCGACGGAAAATTTGTTCACTTATATAATAAAAATCAATATTTATAATATTTTAATGGTTGTGAATGTGATTCAGCACCAAAATATATTTTCTGCCAAACTCATGCAGGATATTGCTCAAAGTATACGGCAATACAAACTTAGCTTTAAAAACGCCTCGTCGTTTTCGGGTACATCTTTCTCCCAAAATTCCAAAACCGCTTCTTAGAAAACATAGAATATGTATTTGTATTTAAAACATTGATTGGATTAAGTAGAAGCAGTCACAAATTACCACGCTTCAGTGTTTTCAAAACAGATATCCATTCCAATAAATTCTCCCCGTCAATGCTAGCCTCATTATTATCATCCATGTAGAGCGACATGGTTAGATTGTGCAAGAATATATTTTGGTGCTGAATCACATTCAAAACCATTAAAATATTATTAACATTCATTTAAAATATAAAAGAAACAAATTTTCCGCCGCACCAAATTGTGTGCATCAGCTGTTTTTCATGGACGGTGGATGGTGGCAGTGTGAATCGGTGTTTATCTTCTTTAAAAAATTCCCACCATTCCCCCGGCATGGGATCAGTGTGCAGAGGGCATTATAGCCTTTTCACACTGGCGACCATCCACCATGCATTACGGTGATGCTCCGTAAGGTTTTGCCGTTAAAGCCTAGTACTCAGATCGAAAAAAAATCACCTCGCGAACAGACCCAGGTTTTTATACGTATGAAACCGATAAGAAATGTTTTACGGCAAAAACTGTTTTCTAGGGTCTGTACGGAAGGCAGTACTCAGATCAAAAAACTAAAAGGTCGGTATATACTGGAAAAGTATCAGAAGTATTTGCTTGTTTTTTTGGAATGTTTCGACCCACCTCGAAAAAGATATCAATTTGATATATTTTGCCAGCAAACACGAAGCAAACATTGCAATAAGAGAACAAAAAACCAAATTAAATATATTAATAATGAAAAAAATAGAAACTAGTTAATGCAGTATTATATGAATGACAATTATATGGATATTATAATTTATTATTTTTATTAATGTTCATTAATATAAAACAAATATAGTTTTCAAAACATTTTTTCTTCACGGTGTCCGGCACGGGCGGCGTCGCCTTCTGCTGCTGCTGATAGTCAGACACATTACCTTGCCAATAAAATGTTGTGTAGCCCAGGATATGGGATATGGGCAAGGGTGGCCCCAGCCGAAGAAGTGCATTTTATTAACTTTAAACAAAACCAAACAGCGGTCTGAGCAGTGTAACCGTACGGAATGAAGTGCACACCTCTGGTCTATTATTATAATCATATGTGTATCTACGACAGGCCTCGTCAAATTCATTAATTTTTGACTCATTAATCATTTGTAACAACATTATTATCTTCAGAAAAATAATTTTATGTGACTAGAAAGACATCAATACTGCGATAGACTGAATTAGAAGTGGTTTTGAGGGAAACTTCTTTCCTTCCCAGAAAATGTTGACATAAAAAGGCTAAAACGCCAGACCTGAACAGGCCAGCTCTTTGTTTTGCTTGTTTGTTTGTTTGTTTTCTTCCCCTCGTTCGTTCGCATTTTGCGCTCTCGTTCGCACTCGGGCAATCTGCAAGACCGCTCCGTTCGTGCGCCGTGACGACGCGTTGTTGGTGTCGTGGTCGTCGCTTAATTTTCAGACACTTTGGCACCATTTTATTCAAAGTCATTTTCTGCAAGCGTTAACTTATTGCTCATGCCAATCCCTCCTTATATACAGACAGACAGACACTCCTCATACCACCATAAATGTAAAAATAATTTTAGCTTTACTCATTTCAATTCCATTAGCCTCAACAGAAAAATAAAAGAAACGACAAAAAATATAAACATACAAAATAAAATAATTAAATGCATTTGTAAAATGAAAAATCAACTTAGCTAAGGTAGGGGAGCGGGCTTGGGCCTGGAAGTTAATGCGGATTCCATTATCCCTCCGGAGTCGGCCAGGATGAGCACAAAAATTTGATTGAAGAAGGTTTAATAACCGATTCGTTTGTGTTTCTTTTAGCTGGTTCAAGGCTATTGCTTCAAACAGGTTTATTTTGTATTGTTTTCCGTTCTTCTTTATATGCAGGTACTCTCCTGACTGTTCCCCTATTTATATCAGCTCGCTCAGGTCTGGTCTGGTCGGCTCTACTCTTTCTCTTCCCTATTCCTCTTTGCGATTTTTCATATGCATTTCAATTTTTTTTCCATTTGCAACGAACAAGACATGTAACAATTATAATACTCGTAATAATAAAAACAAACCTCATGCTCCAATTATTTTTGTTATTACGGAACGAATTCCCAAAACAAAGTTGAGCAAGAGGTGCTGTAGATTTCTGTGGTACGATTGTGCATCCGATCCCCGTCATAAATTGAACAGCCTTCGACTGCTACGTTCCCTGGCTCCCCAGATAGTAGTCGTGCCGTAAATGATGCTCGTTCACACTACATATCCCATATGGGCTAGTGGCTAGGACCGCGTTCTGACCCTCTCCCTAAGGGCCGGAATTCGATTCCCGGTATGTTTTTCAGCGTTTTTTTTTTTTATAATGTTCAACAAAGTTTTTTTGTGTTGCCTGCATGTTTCGGGTTTTTTCTGTTGTTCGACATGACAAATTCAGGTTATACAGAACAAAAAGTTTGGCTCGAAAAAGAAACAAAACAAAAACCGAGAGAAAACAGAGAGATAAACTGAGGAGAAAAAAGAGGTCAAAATGCAAACCATCATTTCCATGTGTGTGTTTAGCGTACTGTGGTGGGTCTGGTCTGTCTTGCATATGTTCGTGTAATTGTTGGGGCTGCGGAAGTGCATGAAACTGATATGCACAGCGAAAAGTATGAAAAACTGAACGCATTCCCGTTGGGCCGAGCGAAACTTAATTCGAAATTGACACACACAGCCCTCGACCCACTAATTAGATGATGACATGTGGCAACGCCAAGCACTTAACACGCACACATACTCGTATGTCATGCCATGCCCCCCACTAACGCAGAGTTGCACTGTCAGCATTGCAGCGTGACCGATACACGGTTCATTTGGGGTCGTCACATATCGAAAAAAAAATATATATATAACAATATTCTACATACATACATAATATATATATGTACATATCTACAATGTACATACTGAAAACATATTATCGAAAAAAAAATTAATAAAAACCATTTATGTAGGTTCGTTGCATTAATGAATTAATGAATTAATGTATTAATGAATTTACAATGATACTTTTTTTAGAAACAAATGGAACGATCCCCGAACCATGTCGAGAATTTTTATTGGACTCGGGGTTCGACTGAGATTTAAGTTTTGTACCAACAATATAAATACATATGTACATATGTAAGAATATATCCTGGGGATCAAATCAGTTTCTCTCCCTGTTGTTTCTATTCACGTGATCCAGGCTGTCTGCAAAATGGAGAATGGAATCGTTCATGTCGCTTCATGTCTTCATTTTTATTACATCCCCCTCGGGCAGGTGTTGGGTGTGTGCGGTGCGGTGTTGTGGTGGTATCCTTGAAAAGGTTCTTTGACACAACACAACGAAGCACAGGAGCAGGCAAGGAATACGAAGAAGATAGGGGAAAAAGAAGATGAAACAGACGGGGACGTTAGCGTCAGCTTCACTGCTGGCAGCGACATAATTTTGAGGCAATTTTTTGTTGTTCTTGTTGCGTTTTGCGGTTATTGTCCTTCGAGCATAAAAATGCAGCTGGCATTGGCTACACGCACACATACACACACACCTAGACAAGATGATGAACGAATAAATGGTGTATTTTAGAAGGTGAGGCCTTTGCTTTTCCCCTCTTAATTCTGCTCCCGTTTGAATCTTGGGAGTCATGTTTCTCTGCAATTTCTCACACAAGTGTAAATACACCTTTGATGGATGATTGCCCCTCTGACGAGGTGTCTTAATAAAAAGCCCATGCATTCCCTCTCTTCTCGCCTACACTCTCTTCTAGGTATGTGTCTGCAGGAACCCTCCCGATTATATTATATTTCGAATTATCTCACCCTATATTAAGACACCATGCTACCATCTGCTAAACTACATGAAGATGGCTTTACATATATTTCTCCCTCTCTCTCTCACTGTATGTTGTCCTCTCCCCAAGGCTACTGGACGCTCTCTACAAAAATCTTACAAAGAATTAAACGAAGACAGAGAAGCTATAAGACGCAAGCAGACCAGCTAGCAGCACAGCCGCATTCAAAGATGACATGCTGATAATGCTGCTGCGTCGGCGCACAGGATACAAGAGAGTGTACAAAAATCTCTAGCTTTGAAAGGCCCAAACTAAAAGAACACACACACAGAGTAAAAAAATACGTAATAAGCCACAAGGCAAGAAAAGAAACAGAAACAGAAACAAAACAAGAGGCAAAAAACGTAACTAACAAAAGTCGTGATTTTGACTTTAGCGATAAGCAGGAGAGGACATTGGACGGATATTTCAGGGCTGTTTTGTTCTTTTTCTGAGGTAAGAAGGTATGTACATAGGTGAGGCAAGACAAGGTAGGGCTCAGACCCCAGAACAGGCAAGACAATTGCAAGGTACAAGGCACAAACTCAATGTAATTGTGGTTGTTGTTGTTGCTCTTAAGCCAATTTTACACAATTTACAAAAGAGCGAAGAAAAGGTCATGCGTATGATTTCAGACAGACAGACAGACAGAGCAGTGTTGCCAGATCATCGACGAGCCGCGAAGAAAAGAAACAGAAAAGCGAATTTGTACTTTTACTTCTAGTACAAGACGCAAGATAGTATATATCTACTAAATGTAAACAAACTATAAGTCCTGGCGAAAAGTGGCTTGTCCGTACACGCATGTCACAAGAAAAATAGCCAGATAAGCGACCCTTTCCCCTCTCGGTATTTCAATGCCACAACACAAAGAAGTTATGTCTATGTTGATATCCGTTGGTGGAAAACATTGGTTGGTAGTTAACGGTATGGTATGTTGACAAGTCAAATTTCCCTAGTGAAGGAGTACGAATCCATTTTGTCTACGCCCTGAATAGGACAGCGGTTTTCAGGCTTTTTAAATTTTGGAGCAGTCCATCTAAAATAAGAAAAAAAAAACCTTTTCAAACAAAACTCGAACTCGAATATTAACCATTAATATTACCCCTCATGCACACGAAATGCATATTGTTTTTGGAATTCTCGAGCATTATCTTTCGGGTTTTGGGCGGTTCGTTGGCTCCTTCTCTACTTATTCTACAATCGGTAGTGAATTCGATCTTTGTATTTGGACCTGAGTAGGGGTTCAAGGTATAGTCTCTCTCAAATGAATCCTGCCCAACATTACAAAAGAGCGGACAGGCTATATGTATGTACATACATATGAATTTAGATAAGGAAAAGCAACATAAAATTCTTTAGTTCCACTTAAACGCTCACCAAATATAAATCTTACATAGAAATTTTAGAAAAATACAATAAAACATTTAAATTTATATAAATAAAAGAGTTAATTTTTTGTGTGTTCTGAACTATAGTTTAAGATCTGGGTTTATATCCCAATAAAAAAAAAACTTCCACTCACCATGATATCTGCCGCAGGCTGACATCGTTACCATAGCTGAACTGCTTCCGCCCGGTCCGCACGAACCAGGTGCGCCGGCTCCCATTCCGCCAACCGATCCAAATGGAGCCATACCCAGGCCGAGTCCGGCACCGGGTCCGCCAGCCGCATTGGTGGGCTTCTTCCAGCCGCGCCAATTGTTGCACAACGATTCGGGCTCTGAGCTCCAGCTGCACAGCGAGTCCTCCTCGAAGCGGATGGAGTCATCAAAGCTGAAGCGGTCCATTTCCTCGGGATTCCATTCATTGGCACCGCCACCGCCTACTCCACCGCCGGCGTTTGCTTCGGCGCCAGCGCCTGCACCTCCTCCGTTGCCACCGCCACCACCACCACCTCCGCCTGCTCCTCCGCCATTATTGTTGTTGTTTCGGTTGGCGGCAGTGGCCACTGAAGGACCTGCGTGTCCTCCGTCCCCTCCTCCTCCGGCACCGGAGTCGCCTCCTCTGTTGTTGCTGCTGCCGCTGCGATTCGCCAGCGTGAGGCTGAGAGTGTATTGGTGTGTGTGGGGGTGTGTGTGTGTGTGTGTGTGGGTGTTGCGGCGCTGCTTCTGCTTCGAGCGCGCGTTTGTATTCTTTTAGTTTTATGGCTTATATATTTTATTTGTTAATTATATTATTTTACTTATTTTTGGATGGATGAAATTCTCGAATGCGCTAACGCTCAATTGAAATCGTGTAAAAGGCGAATTTTATGTTGAGCGTTCTTGACGATGTTTTCCCTTTTGCTTTGTTGTTTGTTTTAGTTTGCCTTTTGCATTTTATTTAACATTCCTTTTACTTTGCGATGTGATTTTACCGTTATTGTATATTTGGGGGTTAAAGAATTCTTTAAATTGATTTAAAAACTATTTTTTTTTCCATTGTATATATGTACAAAATACATTTATTTCGTCGACGGCGGCTCTGGCTCTGCCTGTGTCTGCGTCGACTGCGAGCGCGACTGCGATTCCCACTGCCACTGCTGCTTCTTCTGGCGCTGCTGCTGCTATTGTTTGTTGTCGTTGTTGTTGCATGTGAATTTTTCTTACCCCCCACTGAAGCAGTGGCCTGGGGGGGAGAGAGCAACACCAAACCAAAAGACAGAGAGAGAATGCGAGAGAGAGATTCGACGACGACTGCCAAAAATAAGAATGGTCGCGGGAGAGAGGAGGGGGACAACGCCAAAATGGTCAATTTGTAGGGGAATCGCTGTGCTCCGTTTCACTCTTTCCACACACCGTACACTGCTGCACCGCACAGTACCGCTCCTTCGACCACTGCCAGGCAACCTTTAATTATTTTTCGCTTTTATGCTTTGGCTCATCTTCGGCGCTCCTGTTTTATCCTGCCTTCACTCACTTTACGTGTGTTGTGTTGCTGTGGAGTGTCTCTTTACCGCGAAACCTGCGCGCGCTCTCCTTCTCTCTCGCTCACACGCTGTCGATTTTCACTGCCTTTTTGCCTTCTTTCTTTGTGTATATGCGCTGCGCGTTGCTTTTTCGTGTGTGTGTGTGTGGGTTGTGTGTGTGAACGAAATGCGTTCAAAGAGAACGTTGAGAAAAAAAAACTTTTTCTTCTGCGTTATTTTGCCCCGTTTGTCCGTGTCCAGAAATTGTTTCAACTTGTTCAACTGCACTCAGCACTTAATTGTCGTTCCAATCGATGTTAATTAGAGCTTTGAGTTACGATTTGTTTGATTTAACACACACTTTTTGAATAATACACGGACGGGGCTTTGTTTTTAGCCAGCCATCCAGTGTGACCGCGGATTTATTGATAAGATATACCCGTCTGACCCTCAGAAATATACCAACAAATTGATTAAATATGCCATATTATATACCGAATTGGTGAGGAACGAACTTAACCCACAAAACGCAATTCGGTTATTTAGTTTCATTTAGCGTAAAATATCAGATGTAATATATTCAAAACCAAATGATGGGATTTACCAAATGTTGTACACCTTTTTGGTTTCTTGCAGAGAAAATTTACCATTCATTTTGCTACATGGTAGCTGCTACACGTAGAGTGAGCATGCAGCTTTACTGTGAATTCTTTCAAATTTCTTGGTTGATAGAATTTCTTGATAGAATCATAGAATCTTAGGTATCCACAATTAAATCGAATATTAAAATTGAGGAGTTTATTCTCATCGGTATATTTACGGTATATTTTGTAAATGAGAAGAAATATTTCGGTATGTTTATGATGGTCAGGCGGTATATTTTATCGATGTGTTCGCGGTCACACATACCTTGAACGGCCGCCAAAACGCGTTCTTTAGTGACGCCGTGCAAAAAAAAAAAAAAAACTCAAACAGGATCAAAATGTTGGCGGGCGTACTCATCGAGATTCGCCCCTATCTAAACTGTGGCCAAGTGTATATCCAGCTGCATCGCAATGCCAACGACGCCCGCAACATGCGCGTCTTCATCATGGAGCAGAGAATCTACATTGAGCCTGCCGACCGAGTAGTGGGAAAAAGCAGCGACACCGAGATCATGCGCGTAAACGAGTTCGATATGGATCTCGGTAGTCTGTCCGGCTTCTTATTGAGTGGCAAAAACATGAGCTTTCGCTTTAGTTTCAACAATATAACCATGGCTGCCCTCGACAAACGAACGGTAAGGGTCCTCATGCAGCCGCTACTCCTGAGATGCCGCGAGAATGAATCCCTGGCGATCCAATGCGTGGGCTGCCAGGCAGAGGTCGCACCGCTTCGCATCTACACGCGCATGCGTGAGTTTCCCAATTGCATTGTGGATCCGAATGAGTTCTTTTGTCACGGCCACGGCCATGGCAATAAAACGGGGCACCCGGACAGGCTCTACAGCCTGTTGCCAGGCGAGAGAGACCTCTTCTACGGGCTGAACAACGTGATCATACGGATGGTAAATCTGGCCAACATTGTGCAGCGTGGCGAACACTTGCATTGCCAGCGCTGCATGCGTTTCCTGGGCATGGCCATCTTCAATGGTGAAGCGGCCAGACTGTGGGCCGATGCCGTCCGCTGGCTGCCGTCGGCTCTGAAATCAGATGTACTGCCGCCGGTCAGTCGTCACTTCTTTCAGTTCTCTACTATGACGGAGCTGGTGCTGCGCCTGTTCAATAGCCTGTGGCCCCATGTGTTGCCATCGATAAACCTGACGGGCAGTCGCGCCGTGCTGTTCGCCTCTCCCACTCCGCAGCGAAAGCAGTATATGCTCATCCGTGTGGTGGAGCCGCAGCTGAGAGTGCTGCGTCGCATCAATTGCAAGGCGCCCGAGCTGCGCGGCTACTATGCCATCAAGCTGAGCTACAGCATCGTCGAAGACTGCCAGGAGGAGCCGCCAGCTGTGCAGCGCTGGCAGGCCCACCAAGATGTCTCTCAGTTTGAAATCTCCCCCGAAATGTTCATGGAGCTGCGTCAGCGCCTCGACCATAACGCCGAGTACCAACCCAAGGAGTGGCGCCACTATGAAGTCGTTACTTACTTCATCTACGAGGACGAGGATCAGCCGGCCAGCGTCAAAGTGGCTCCGCCAAAGAAACCCTGCACAGAGGAACACAGCAGCGACAGCGATGACGAACAGTCGGATCCGGGCAGCGTGACGTCCGGCCGCAAGCGCAGCCCGCGACTCAGACGTGCCATGTCCCTGCCGAGCGTGCTCGATGGAGAGTCCAACCGCAAGCGTCTGCTCAAGTGGCTGCTGGAGTCGCGCCTGAATCTGGCCAAGAATAACTCTGGCCGCCAGCGCTTAGCCGAGTTGGAGCCGAATCCGAGCCAGAATCGTTTGCCAGACGACGCTTTCTCAAACTAATTCTCGTAACATTCTTTTTTCAGACAGAGTGGCAGAGCAGAGCTTCTGTTACTCTATTTTTTTTTTTTTTTTAATACAGAATTTTTGTTTAATTTGTTATATTTGACGCATTTATTGAACCTTTACAAACGTTTTTCTCAACAAGTATTAGCTAGAGGAAGAGTACTGGAAGTAATGCTAGTCCATCTAGTGCAGTGCGTTTCATGGCCATACAACCAGTGGCTGTGATTCCTGGATATATTTTTGTTATATTGTTATATATATATATTTTTTTTTTGATGAATGTATTTGTGTCTCCTAACGCTGTGAAACGCACTGTACTTTGCATCAAATTTATATATTTGATGAAAAACCACAAAATACTTAAGTTAATGGAAACAAAAAATATTTGAAAATATTTCAAATGAAAAATACATACATTAATTCATTTAATGAGTTTTTGGAAACAAAGAAAGGAGAAAGAGAAAAGAATATTTTTGTTAGTATAAATAAATTAAAAACCATTAAATATTAGTGTTAGTTAAACCAAAAAGCAATGTGAGAAGAGAAAATATTGTTTTTGTTAATATTAATATTGAGAAAGAATCAAAAATCAAATGATTGGATTTGAATATATTTTATAAAATTAATTCTTGTGTTCTGATATAACAACTAAATTTCGCTTATTTCAACGAGAGCAAAACAACAACAAAAATTATCCACAACCCCTTGAAAGAAATTATACTTTATTAGGTTAAGAAAAAAAATTAAAAGCCAAAAAAATATATATACATATATACAAAAATTAATGAGAAAAAAGAATATTTGTATTAGTTTCAATTTAAAATACAAATTTAAGGAATAGGAAAAATAAATGAAGAAAGTTGAGAAACCAAATTTCACAACACTTCACATAATTATCTGAATAGATAAGAACAGAAACGATTGTTTAAATTAAATACAGTGTATGTTTAATTAAATAATTCTATATATTTTTTACGAATAGCTGGACACAAAAACTTTTCAAATAGTTTATAACGAGATATATAATAACGATAAAAACTGTTGTAAGCTATGAATACGATATAATAGGAGTAGTGGAGGCAAATCAAACGATGCAGGACATGAATAAGGATGAGAAGTGAGCGACTTGTTTGGGCTTGAGAGCAGAGCCATCAAAATGAGAGGCGGTCTGTCTCTAGGCTGCAAAGCGCACACCGCACTGTCCTCCTCCTGCATGTGATTGAAAACGCTTTTTGGGTAATCTCAACTCAACCGAAACTTATTTATCCAAAGAAAGAGAGGACAAAAGGCTGGCCAGGATCAGAGCTAACAGACGTATAGAAGATGCAAAAGATCCGATGTATTCATTGTAAACCCAAGCAAATTTCGTATAAAATAAAAAAAATGTTAACACACGCACCTTGGACTCCTCGATTTCATGCCTCACTTGGCCAAGCGTCGCATCTGCTGCGTCTGCTCGCTCATGGATATGTGGGCGTTGTCCGCCTTGTTGATTAACGCATCCAGTTTGTCCAGCTGTGAGTCCATGCGCTGCTGCTTGGCCGCCTTGGCTGCACTCACTTCGGCCGCTGTGGGTGGGGGCCGCGGCTGCTCTTGCACAGGGGCACGCTCTTCCGGAGCGGTGACTCGCCCAGCTGCTGTTGAAAGATCTACAGATCCAGAGCTTGGTCGAGCAAAGATGTTGGTTAGACTGCCGCAGGCCGTCTGCTTGAAACGGTTCAGTCTTTGCTGCGTGCTGGACAATATGCTATTTAGTTCGCCCAGCTTGCCGCCGACATTGCCCAGCGATTCGTCTTGTTGCTCCAGCAGCTTTTGGGGCGTACAGAGGAAGCCTTAGGATTCCATCGAGCACTCATGAAGGGGGAGACGGAGACTTACCACTGCCTCGGCTGCATCGTGATCGGCCTGCTCCTGCTCGAGGCGGGCCTGCCGTCTACGTTCAAACTCGTCCTTGTCGGGCGCCTGCAGGCCCAGGAGCTCTGCCCGCTGGCACTCCTCTTCGTAGCTGTTGCTGTTCTGCTGACCCTGCTGCTGCAAATCGGACATCTTGCAACCAAACAATCTGGCAAGCGACTGGCAATAACATCGATTTTTTTTTTGTTTGCTCCCCTTGTTCAGCCCTGTGGAGGCCCCAGGCATGCGCAGGATGGAACAGCCATCTGATAGAACAGCTGCAAGCAGCAGCCACAAACAAGAGAGACACAAAGGCAGACTTTTGTCTGCTCTGCCTTGAAACAAATATCGTATTAAATACAAGGACTATAGCTTGTATTTCTAGCTCATGGTAGGGAGATATTTTCAGTACAAATAATAAACTAGAGAGGGGTTAGGGCATAGATCATGACGGATCCGAACTGCGCTCGTAGATCTGAATGTAGGACTCGGTGAGTGTGATCATCTGGGGTAGAATTTCGGTGACATGCAGATCCTGCATCTCGTACCACTGCCCGTTGGCCTTGTGTAGAATGTGGGCGCGATAAGTGCCCTTCTTGGGGTCACCATCGTGGACAATATTCGCCACTAGATTGTATTTGGTATCCTTGACATCCTTGTCTCGCTGCCGCATGCCCAGAATGTCCCCAAAGTCCACGTTTCTGGCGAGACAAAGAAATTAATGAATGCTCCAAGAAATGGCCAGCCATACTCACTTGATGGGAAAATTGACAATTGTGGGATTCTTCTCCAAGAAGAATGTGTTCTTGGTGAACCGCTTGATGTACAGGATAATGAACTGCGGCAATCGGGTGATCTCGAAGCGTTTCATGAAGTTATCCTTGTATGTTTTGTACTCCTTCTCGGCGCTGCCGTTGAACTTGCCCAGCAGCTGGTAGAGATTCACCTGCGGTATGATGTTCTCGCGGAATTCGTCGGTGAACAGTGGTGGTGGCGGCAGGTCGCAGGTGAGGTAGATAAAATTCGTGTGCTCCACCTGATCCTGGTACTCCTCAGTGGCCAACAGCTTCTCCTTGGCCGCATCGTCCAGCTCTACGGGCGGCATTTTGCGCGTAAATATCTGCATTTCGCCTAGGAAAATCTTGTACAGAATCGAGGAGTTTGGCTGCTTGTTGCCCTTGAGGGCACGATGGAGGGTGTTGAGGAACCAGGAGAGAAAGTCAATGGGATCGCCCTGCTCTGTGATTTGGAAGCGCTTGCTCGACCAAAGCACCACCGCCTGCAGCATCTCGTGCGGCGATACGTGAGCCTTAAAGTTGCGCGGATTCCACATTTTGCGCATCAGCTCGCCGAAGCGCTGCACCAAGGTGAACATCGAGTCGCCCGGCGGCCGCTTGATCTTTGCGTAGTTCTGCTCGCGCAGGAAGTAATCCCGCAGCGGGCCCACGTGAGAGAGGGCGTGCAGTACCACGTTACAGTAGTCATTGGCCTTGATGTTGTTCAGGCCGACAACGCCGGGCAGATAGAGGATGCCGTCGACGGTGCGCGACTGCTTGGGCAGTACCAGATCGAGTTTGCTTATTTCCTGTTTGGTGAAGGTCGGATTTAGCACATATTTGATGTCGTCCAGCGACGAGTCGATGATCTCGTAGTTGTCTGGCAGGCAGTAGAATCTCAGTGTGTGCAGGTTGAGGAAAACATGATGCGCCTCGCCCACCGAATGCGTATAGGCGTGCGTGTTTGTGCCGCGTCCCTGGAAATACTTTCCGCACACCAAGCATGCGTACACATTGATCCGCGTCAGTGAAACGGAGCAAAGCTTCTCAAAATCAAAGTCCAACAGATTCCTGTTGATCGTGTCCAGGTAGGGACACACCCGATACTTCGGATTGAACACGGATGGCGTCTCTGTATGGTGGAAAAGAGCAGTTTACCATCATTACAATTACGGCTGTTCCTTTACAGGCACTCAGCTTACCACTTACCATCGTCTTCATGTAAATTTGCCGGCCTGTTGTCCAGCCTGGGGCGCTTTGCTGCTAAACATATGGAATGGAATGCTGTTAGGGTTTTGCTAGAAGCTTTGGAGGACATATTATCTACCTGTGAGTTTCGTTTGCGCCATTTCTTGCAGTGGTTTTTGTCAAAAACTATGCATTAGAGGTGTGAAACCATCGAGGGCACTTTCGATAGTATCGATATTTTACTTCTAGCCTCTACTATCGATGTTTTTGAGACTGTCATGATAGTATAGTACCGAGCTACAGCCGTTGCGCTTTTGATATGTTTGGATTGGCTGCTATAAAATACGAAGACACATTTGTAATCAAATCGACAGGTGGCATCTAATTTTTACAATGGACAAGTTTCGAAAAGGTTTCAGTGGATTTTTAATAAATATTTGAGCCCGATACTATCACGATAGCATCGCTTGTTTTTTTCAAAACATTCAAAACTATCGATGGCTCAACTATCAATCGCTTGGCAGCTCTACATCGATCATAACGATATTTGGCCAGTAAATGTTTAAATATTTAACGAAATTCGAATTAAATATACGTTTTCAGTAAAATAGCCAAGCAATAAAATAAAAATAAAATTAGTTAAAGCAGATCAAGTCAGAGAAAAGTTTTCAAAACTATCGACTGACGTATGTATCGCTTATCGGAAAAAGGCGGCTATATTTATACATTTGTATAACAGGTCGGTGTGGTTGATTTGATTAAAGCTGCTGAGAGTGAATCTCTAAATTATTAGAAACGACCTTAAACGCCCTACCTACCGCAATCCAAAGCTCTCGTGTCTTGGCAAAGCTTTCGCCTTGCCCGCTAGCAGATTAGAGCGATAAGGTGTAAACATCAATTCCAGTTCTTAATACGAAATACGATCCCCATAAACACAAAGAGTGGAACTTTCCACAGCAACACAACTGGCAGCTATAGATCAGCATTACGCACACCATCATGTGGGAAGATCTCAAGAACAAGGTGATCTTGGTAACGGGTGCCGGAGCGGGCATTGGCCAGGCGCTGGTCAGAGAGCTGGCTAGCGCGGGGGCCACTGTCATAGCGGTGGCACGCAGCGAGGCCCAGCTCAAGGAGCTAACCGCCTTTGACCCCAAGCACATTCAGCCCCTGCAGCTGGACCTCACCGAGTGGCAGCCAGTGAGAGAGGCTCTGGCCAAGGTGCCACTCTTGGATGGACTGGTGAACAATGCCGGAGTGGCCATCATTAAGCCATTCGGGGAGCTCACCGAACAGGACTTTGACACGTAAGCGGAAGGGGATCTATTTCGAAAATAAGCATTTCATAACTTTGTCGCTTTCAGGCAGTTTAATGTGAACATCAAGGCTGTGTTCAATGTGACACAAGCCCTGCTGCCGAGGCTTCGCGATGGAGCCTCCATTGTGAATGTCTCCTCGATAGCTGCATCGCGCTCTTTTGCTGGTCATACAGCGTACAGTGCCACCAAGGCGGCCCTTGACTCGCTGACCAAATCATTGGCCCTGGAGCTGGGTCCTCGCAGGATACGCGTCAATTCGGTCAATCCCACGGTGGTGCTGACCAAAATGGGGCGCGACAATTGGTCAGATCCCGGCAAGAGTGGACCGCTGCTGGCCCACATTCCGCTGAATCGGTTCTGTGAGGTGCAGGAGGTTGTCGATGCCACTGGCTATCTGCTGAGCAACAAGTCCAGCTTTGTGAATGGCCATCACATTCTGCTGGAGGGCGGCTATGCGGTGTCCTAGAGGCTCCCAAAGAAATAACTTCACTTGCGTTTAAATGGCATGCAATTTATTTGTATATGTAAATGTATATATATGTATATGTATGTATTTATAGTATATACCCATATATGGGGTTTAACGGCGGTTAAACATGCAAATTTATATGTATATATGTTTCTTTGCACAGCTTTGAAAGGTATTAGCTTGAATTTCCCTTAGATAAATACAGCAGAAGCACAATAAAACAACTAAGTTGGAATGGCAATCAGAGGCACCGTATCAACACGCATTAATAATCCTATCAAAGGTCATACAATTCTATTTTCAACTCAACAATTGCTTAGAATGTCGGCGAGTGCAAGTGCCCAGTGATAATTATGAAAGTGCGCAATATGCTGTTTGGGTTTATTGCAAAGTATTCTCAGCATGAGGATATGTGGATCTACTCAAGCCCAAGCCTGCAAAGTACATTCCAAAAGTATTCATTATCTCACAAATGGGGGGTATGCATAGATAGATAGACGCATATGTACTATACCATTAAAAATATTCAAAGATTCTTCAGAGCTTGAGAAGTCTCTAAAGGATGCATTTGAATCTGTTTTCACATGCTAAAACTCTTCTACAGCAGGGTTAGATAGCAGTTTGAGTGATATATTTGTAAGTAACTTCAATTCAAGGCCTTAAGACATTATTGCTTAGATTCTATTAAAAAACATTTTGTATCTCTTACAATCTATAAAAAAACTTGATTGAATTCTTGGATATATATACATACGTGCCTACATCTGTGTGTGTGCTTCGTAAATACTTATATTCATGTACTCTGCTCTGAGCATTATAATGCTCTAAAATTCAGCAACAAAAGATTGCTGAATCAATTGATATAGGATATATAATAGTATATGTAAGCAAGGCCTTATCTTATTTTTCATTATACAAATATGTAGGATATATAGCATTCATTATAGAGTTAATTTTGTATTCATTTATATACAATTTTCTTGTTCATTATTTTTTTATTTTAAAATTTAGTTTTGTAATACCCTTCCTTCCGGGTATATTAGTACTGTGGTACCCAAGATTAAATTAATAATCTTTTCACCAGCAATTAAATTTTGCTTAGCTCATAGACAATTTTCAGAGTTTCCTGGCTGTTTTTTTTTTTTTTTGTATTTCGTATATGTATTTTGTATTCATGCCATGCCCTCTGGTCGGGGATTTAAGCAAGTTTTGCAATTTTATAATGAGCAATAAAATATTGCCCAGTGTATGAATGGTATGTACAGCTGTTTTATTTAAATATATTTTTATATCTATACCTATCACGGAATTCTCGTGCCTACATATACTTAAATATACATACATATGTACATGCATATGCATGTACGCATTTTGCTACAACATTTGTGTCATTTAATCAATTTACTTTACGTTTTACAATTCAACAAACAAACCAAAACAGAATATAGGCTGCGTAAAAGGTTTTCTTTATAAAAATGCTCCCAATTTGGTTTAGTGCTTAGCCAAGTTTAGCAAACAAACAAAATGTTTGCTGAAACGTTATCTAAGTGTTAAAAATGTAATTTGGACAATTTAAATTGTTGAATTTACAAATACCCCAGATTCCGGGTACATTGTGTTCTATTAAATACGCAATTTTGTGTCCTATAATCAGTAATGACCGAGTGTATATACAATTTGTAAATAAATATATATATATGTATGTGTATGTGTATATATATGCATTCAAAAACCCTAATCAGATTGATTTGTTGCTGTATAAACAGCGCTTAAGACATTTAAAAAAACATATATATATATATATATATATATACATATGTTTTTGTATATATTTTGCTTTAAATAGTTTTAAAATTTTTAAAATGTTTAATTTAAATTAATTCTAATAATGACCGCATTGCAAGTTGTCTTCTTTTTCCGTTTGTTCTGATTCATGATTCAGCTTCCTGTTTCGAATTTCTTACCTCCTATTGGGTGTCCTCGTCCTCATCCACGTCCACGTCCACGTCCTCTCGCTCGCGCTCTCGTTCGCGTTCTCGCTCCCTTTCACGCTCCCTCTCCGACCATCAGGTGCACACTTTGCCCTGCGTCTGGCCCTGCTGCTGCTGTTGCTTCTTCTCGCGCTCGCGTCGTCGCATCTTCTTGCGCCTGCGATCGATGACAGCCAGCTCGCCCTTGATGGTGTTGTATGCCTTGCGCAGATCCTGTATCTGCTTGCGCAGAATTGTGATGCACTGGTCCGAGCTCAAAGAGCGATCTGTACGGGGAATAAGGTTTAATGAGAGACTGCACATATAGGGCTATAGCTGAGGCTTACCCAATTCAACCAGAAAGTTGTATGGACAGGGTCGTACGCCCAATTGAGTGCTCGAAGTTGGTTGCTGTTGCTGTAGTTGCTGTTGCAGCTGCGGCTGTTGGTGCTGCTGTTGTTGCTGTTGAAGCTGCTGCTGTTGCTGCTGTTGGGTATTGCACAAAGGCATCAATTGTTGGCGTCCACTTTGACGTAGCTGCTGCTGTGCCGGCTGCTGCTGTTGCTGGGGCCCCAAGTTGGACACCAAATGGTCCGAATTGTCATCAGTATCCGAACCAGCTGCAGGATGGAAATGGTATTTGAGTTTAAATCCAAGTCAAAGCTGCCAAAGAGGCAGCCTCAGCCCCTCCCACTCACCTGTAACTGTGGCTGTCGTCTTGCTGCTTCTCATGCCCGACACCTGACGGCGTCGCTTGCTCAGCGATTGGAGCTGTGCCGCAACGGCACTGATCTGCGCCTGGGTCTGCTTGCTGGCGCGCTTCCTCTTGCGCAGTGTCCCACCCAAGCCCAAGCCCTCCAGTTCGTTTTCCAGATGCTTGGTCTTGGTCTCCTCGCTGCTCTCATCCTCCTGGCTGGCCGAGTCCGGCGAACTGTTTGCCGCCGACGCGCCCACGCCACCCATGGCTGACTCCCCTACGGTCTGCTGGGCCCCTGTTGTGCCCTGCAGTTGGCCTATGGCACCCGGCGGTGGGGTGTCCGGCGACAGCGGCGTGATGCCTGAAATGGCCAAAGCAGAGCTCCCTGTGGCGGGAATTTGTTCATCCTTGCCGCCATAGGTGGGTGCCGGACTGCCGGGTATTGTCTCCTCGCACAGCAGATTGATCGACTCGTTGTGTGGATCATTGATCAGCGGCGAGCTGGCTGCTGGTGCCGTCGTATTGGCCACCACATTGTACATCTCCTTGCTGACGGCATGCATCACAAATGGTCGTGCCACCACGGGCGTTGTGTCGCTCGTGATCTCCGCCCCTCTGGCTATCCATCCCCCGCTGGTGGATGAAACGTTCACATTGGATATCACAATCTCAGTTTGGACAGCCGCCGACTGCTGCTGCTGTTGCTGCTGCTGCTGCTGGTGATAGCTGGATCGAGCTTCAGACTCCGGTTCTATGTACGTCTTCAGCAGCAATCCACTGCCCAGTCTGTCGCCCAGTTCGGGCGAAACAGTTGGCGGCGAGGGCGAGGCCGGACTGGAGGTGCATGCCATTATGGGTGGACTATCCTGATCTTGTTCCATGGGAATCGTGAAGGCGGGTATCATTATGGATGGCGTGGCCATCACCACAGAGGCGGGTATTTTGGGCAGCACAATGGGTATGCCGAAGGAGCTCAGTGTACCCAACTTACTCTCCTCTGCTGGGTGCTGCTGATGCAGCTTCGCCAGCGGCGGTGGCTGCGTGACCGCTGTTAGTTTTCCCGCAAACGAACTGCAGCTGGAGCTGGTCTCTGCCTGCGCCAGCTTGAGGGCAATGGGCGCCTGAATGCCGCTGCTGCACAGCTGCTTGCTGCCCATCAGTTCCATTTTCACGGGCGGCGTGGGCGTGCTGATGGTCCTGTCCATGGTCTCGGCCAATTCCTCCTGGGAGCCGGGACTCTTCTGTTCGGCCGTTGTGGTCGTGGTGTGATCCTCTACAATCACATCCTCGATGACCAGCCGCTGTTCCGAGTCTGTGCTGTCCATGGACTCGTCGGAGAAGCCACCGCCCACACCCACAGTCACCGTCGAGTTGGGTGTGTGCGCCGTTGGGGGAGTGCCTGCCGTGGAGCTGGCCAGCGAGAGGCCACCCACGGGCGTCTTGCGCTGCTGTATGGCGCACTCTAGCTTCTGAATCGTTTCGCTTAGCTCACTGTTCTTGGCCGGCATCGAGTCCAGTATGGACTTGGTCTCTGGACTATTGGTGGCCGGTCCTGGCCTGTACAGCTCCCCCAGCAGGGGTCCCGTCTGGATCTTCAACGGTTCACTCAACATCTTGAGTGCCTCCAGCTTGGTGCTGGTGCAGGGCTCTGGTTTGGGCAAAAGCAAGGGCGTGTTGGCCTCCATATCGGGCAGCAGCTTGGGCAGCAACAGGGTAGGGCCTGCGCCCGCGGCTGTGGCTTTGCCAGTGCCTGTGGTTGGTGTGGCCTCTGCATGTGGCGGTGGCTTGCTCTTGTTGTTCTCCACCTCCTCCTTTTTCTGGCTTATGGCTTTGAGCACCTTGTCCGCTATGGAGCTGGTCTTCTGCTCGTACTTGACCGCATCCAGATCGAAGGGCAGACCCGCTGCTCCAGCCAGCAGAATCTTTACATTCTCCAGCTTCTCCAGTTTGTTGTCCTTGGACTCGCCGGAGCTGTAGCCGCTGCCCTCGTTCGAGGTGCTCAACTCGAACACGTTGCGCGTCTCGATGAAGGGGCTGCCCACAACAGTGGCTGGCGGTGGGGGCTTTGTCTGTGGCTGTGGCGGTGTGCTCAGCTTGGGCGAGGCTGCCACTTGGTTGCCTCCTCCTGTTGGCGGTGTGCCTGGACATATGAGCAGCGGTCCTGCAGTTGGAACACTGGCTGAAATGGGCGTCGTGGGTGGCTGCAGGGCATCGGTTAGGGCGCGGGTTGTCTCCTGCACGGTCTGGGCCAGCTCCTCGTTCAGGGCCATGATATTCAGGTTGAAGCTCGGGGACTTGCGCAGCGCATCAAAGGGCGTGGCATGGTGTCCGGGCGTCAGTTGGCCAGCGGTGGCGGAGGAGCCTCCTCCTGCTGCTGCTCCTGGTGGGGTGATCAACTTTTGCTGCATCTGCACAAGATTCGGTGTGGCTGCAACCACTTTGACAGTGGGAGGGGCCTGCTGTTGCTGCTGCTGCTGTGGAATGCTTGGCTTTTGTTCCGGCTGTTCCTTTTCCAGTTTTATCAGCTTCGGCTTCTCCAGCACCAGACTGGCCTCCTTTAGGGGTGAGCCACGCTTCTTGGCTTTGCTGCCTGCTGCGAGTCCAACGGCTGTTGCTGCTGCTGCTGCTGCTCCTCCTCCTCCATGGGCAGTGGGCGGCAGCTGATGGTGCTCCAGGCTCTGCTGCATAGCCGAAGCCTTGAGGGCCTGCTTTCTGGCTGCAGAGCTAACCACCACAGTAGTACCAGCACTGGGGGGTGCTCCTGCTGCGCCTCCTGCCCCTCCTGATGCTGTTGCTGGCACTGGTTGCGGCGGCGCCGCAGTAATCACCGATGAAGTGGCGGCGGTGGCGGGGAGAACGGCAGCAACGCCTGTCGCTGTGGTCGAACAGGCGGCCATGGGCGATATGCGCTTCTCGAATTCAAAGGGTTCCGTGTCCTTGAACTCGTACACATCCGAGGCCAAGAGATCACCCAGCGTGAGGGGTCCACCGGAGGCTGCCGCAATGCTGCTGCTGCTGTACTTGGACTCTTTGCTGGCTGTGGCCGCCGTGGGCGGTGTCGAGGGCTGGGTACCAGAAGGACCGGCTGCTCCTGCTGCTGCTGCTCCTGCACCTCCGCTAATCTCCAGCTTGCTCATATCCGGCAGAGATCGCGTGGCGGAGCTGGAGCTGCCACCGGAGGCACTCGAGCAAAAGGAACTGGATGAGGAGGACGACGATGAGGGGGAACAGGCGGCCGGCAGCTCAACCTTCAAGGTGGCCACAGGCTCAGCGAATTTCTTGACATCCTGTCCCGAGGTGCTGCTGGTGGCTGTGGCTGCTCCTCCCCCTACCGTGCCCGACTGCTTCTTAAGGCTGTCCACCTTCTTGTTGAGATGTGGCTGATCCCCCGCGGACGCGGACTTCTTGCTGCCGGCCCCGGCTGATGTTGTCATGGTCAGTGGCTTCTCCACAATCACCGACGTGTACTTGGCCACCGCCGAGAGGCAAGGTCCCTGGGTGGATGTCGAGGAGGAGGAGGCTGCGGCTGAGGAGGAGCTGTTCAGGCCAAAGCGTGCCGGGGCTATCAATGTGGTGGTCGGCTTGATGTCAGCTCCCGTGTGGAAGGGCTTCGCCTTGATCATGTCCTTGGCCTCCGTCTTGATGGCCTCCAGCAGCAGTATAGAATCTCCGCTGCCCGCTGGCTCATTCCCTGCCTTGCCTGGCGTTTGCCCTGCAGCTTCTGCCTTTGTGCGCTTCTCGCTGGCCTGCTTGCGGTAGTCCGACGACTGGGAGTCCTCGTCCACATACGAGTCCGTCTCGGAGGAGAGCTCCGTGGAGCTGCTCTTGGCCGACGACTCCATTTTCGGCTCTTTCTTGATGTCCCCCACAGGAGGATGGATCTCTCCCTTAATGTGGTCCTTGCGCTCATCGCTGGGCAATGCCGAGGAGGAGGCTGAGGAGGAGAGCAGCTGCGGTTGGAATCCCTTCAGCTCGGATCGGATTTCGCTGAGATCGTAGTCACGTCCCTTGGAGGTGGCGGCCCCACTGCTCATTGCCCGATTGCCAGCGGCGCGGGAACGTTGCAGCGAAGACGGCGGCTGCTGCTGCTGCTGTTGTTGTTGTTTGCCCGGACTGAGGCCTGGCCCCTCCTCCTCCTCCTCATCATCGTCGGAGTCCTCGCTGGGACTTTGCTGGGCGGCGGCTGCCGTGGGCCCAGAGGATATGCCACGGGACAGACGTCCCTTGGCGATGGCCTGCGGCTTGCCAGCTGCCTTCTCTTTGGCACTCTGCCGCTTGGGTCGGCGCACGGGCTCATCCGAGTCAGAGTCCGATTCGGAGGCCAACGAGGCATCCGAGATGCGATGGATATTGGCGCTGTTGGTCGGCCCTCGCGTGGGACGCTTCTTCATCGGCTGGTGCTGCAGCTGCTGCTGGGAGCTGGCCGGGGACTTGGTCCTGCTAGAGTTGGAGGCCACCGACGAAGGGGTGGTCGATCGCGGTGGCATCGAATCGCTGCGCCCACGGCCCCGCTTCGCTCCCGTCGTGGTGGGCGTCTTCACCATGGCCTGGATCAGCGAATTGGCCGTACTGAAACCGCTGGGATTTCCCGACTGACCGCCTTGCTGACCCGCCGGCCCAGAGGGTGGAACCGTCTTTGAGGGTCCATCCTTGCCAGGCGGCGGCTGCTTGTCGCCGCCACCGGCACCCCCACCTGGACCTGGGGGCAGTGTGCCCGGCCCGGCTCCGCTTCCTCCTCCGCCGCCGCTGCCACTGTTCGCACTGCTGGTGCTGATCGTTCGCGTCTTTTGCTTAGATCCCTTGGTCAGGTTTTCGGCAATCCGCTCGCGGGGCACCCACTCGTCGTAGCGGTTGTTCCATCCGGTGTAGTGGACCAGGTACATGGGCACACCGCGCTGTACGCCAATCTCGATGACCTTCGCCTCATAGGTGCTGCCATGGGAGCTGGGGGACTTCTTTTCGTGGTAGTTGACTTTCAGCTTATCACCGATGCCCACCACAAAGTCCCCAGTGTCGATCTTCTCAACGCTGATGTCCTTATCCTCCTTCTTCCGCTTGCCGCGCTGCTTGTCGTCCGTCTTTTCCACCTGCTTTCGTTGGTGCTTCTCTTTCTTGGCGGTGGTCGGTGGGGCAGCAGACGGGCCAGGGGCAGCTATAGACATGAGTTGAAGAGAGACAGAAGATGGTCAGTCAGTACAGTCACAAAATAATCATAAAATACATAAAACATATGTATGTATATTATAGGTTTATTTGTGTTTTATTTGTTGCTTATTTATATCTTATCTAAATACCTCTGCATACTGCATATTAACTAGCTTATTTCTCCTAATTATATTCAATTTGGTTCATTCCTCTTGTATATGCTATTCGTAAGTACTGGCTAAACGAGTCTGCAGCTGCTTTGCACCGCTCACAGATTTTATTTTGTTCGCCGATCTCTCTGTAAGGCACAATTGCCATAACTGTAAATTTGTAACTGTAAATGTGTTGTGTTCGACGAGAATCCTACAGGAGATGCCCATTTTTGTTCTATGTTTGATATAAATATTCCGACGAACGAATTCATCTGTGGACGTTTAGACAGGGCTTCCGACATATCGATAGTCTGTTCCGTAGATACTTTGTATCGATACTTGGAAGCTGGTGTGTGTGTGTAACGCAAACAAAACGCAAAACGGGGCGACAGAAAACAGCGCTTATGCTGCCAAAGAGCTTGCTTATCAATTAAACCCCAAGGGGGCTACAGGTGCTGAGGCCAAGGCTAAGAAATAGAGCTCAAAGAGAATAGAAGAGACTGGCTGTCAGCCACAGGCAGCAACAGGCGACGTTCAAGAAGCAGCAACATTCGCCGGCTGACCTGCCCCCAAAGATAACTTCACGGGGCAACTCGGAATCGGTCGATTCGAATTGTTTTGTATTAAGTTAATGTGCTTTTCTTCTGGAGGAGGAGTTTGTTCTGTTACATAATCATGCGCTTGCTGTGGCAACGGGCGGTGAGGCTGCAGAAGCTGCTGCCACAGACACATCCACACAGACGCTTGCTGGCTACCACAACAGCTTCAGAACGAGGCAACGGACAAGAAGAAAGGGAACGCCGCAAATGGAGTTCGCCTGGGAGCAAAGCGGAGATGTTACTGTACGGCGCCTACTGGGTCGGTGGCCTGGGACTGGGCTACTTCTGGCTGACTCAGCGAAACAGTAGCACGGTGGAGGCGGAGACGAAGCCCGATGATGAGGCAGTGGCGCGGCTGTGGCACATCACGCCCAGAAAGGATCTGCCCACCTACAAAGCGGATCAGGTGGAACAGCACAATGCGCCCGATAAACGCATTTGGGTCACCTATGGCCTGGGCGTTTACGATGTGACGGAATTCGCCGAGAATCATCCCGGGGGGGACAAGATCATGATGGCCGCGGGCAGTGCCATCGATCCCTTCTGGGCCATCTACCAGCAGCACAACACCCTGGAGGTATTGGAGCTACTCGAATCCTTCCGCATCGGGAATCTTGATGGTCTGACTGTGCCTAATGCGGAGGAGGAGCTGGGCTCGCCCTGGGCCCAAGAACCCGTACGTCATGCCCTGCTAAAGCCCGCATCCCAGCGACCGTTCAATGCGGAGCCGCCAATTGGACTGCTAGCCGAGAAGTTCTACACACCCAACGAGCTGTTTTACGTGAGGAATCACCTGCCAGTGCCCGTCGTAGTGCCCGAGGAGTACGAACTGGAGATCGATGCGTGTGGGGGCGAGCAGAAAAAGCCGTTCACACTGACGCTGGCCCAGATCAAGGCCCTGCCCAGGCACACGGTGACGGCGGCCATCATGTGCGGGGGCAATCGACGTTCAGAGATGACCAGCATCAAGGCTGTCAAGGGTAGGTTCCAATTGCAGTTCCAGTATTTTTCCCCCACTAATCGCACTAACTGATCAAACATTCTCTCTCTCTGTTGCAGGTCTTTCGTGGGGCGCTGGAGCTGTGGGCAATGCCAAGTGGTCGGGAGCGCGTCTCTGCGATGTGCTGCGGGAGCAGGGAGTGCAGCCCAACGAATCCATGCACGTGATATTCGAGGGGGCCGATCTGGATCCCACATCCCATCCCTATGGCGCCTCCATACCCCTCTCAAAGGCCCTGGATCCACGCGGCGATGTCCTCTTGGCCTACGAGATGAACGATGAACCGCTGACGCGAGATCATGGCTATCCCATACGCGTCATTGTGCCCGGCACTGTGGGTGCTCGAAATGTCAAATGGCTGACTAGAATCGCGGTGGCGGACCACGAGTCGGACTCCCACTGGCAGCAGAACGACTACAAGGGCTTCAGTCCCAGCACGGACTGGGACACGGTGGACTTTGGCAAGGCCGAGGCCATTCAAGCCATGCCGGTGACCTCGGCCATTTGCACACCCCTCCCTGGGGAGCGTGTCAAAGTGGATCCACAGGGCAGATACATCACAGTGCGTGGCTATGCCTGGAGCGGTGGCGGCCGCAAAATACTCCGCGTGGATCTGACCGGGGACGAGGGCAAAACATGGCATGTGGCCGAACTGGAGCAAGAGGATGCGCCCGACGGCCGGCACTATGGCTGGTCCCTGTGGACCGCCCGTCTGCCCATACCCGAGGAGCAGCAGCAGCAACAGCAGCTGGAGATCTGGGCCAAGGCCGTTGACTCTGCCTACAATGTGCAGCCGGAGAAGTTCGAGCATATCTGGAATCTGCGCGGAGTCCTGGCCAATGCCTATCATAAGGTAAAAGTGAAGCTAGCATAGCAGCAGCCGAAGAACTCGTCTGATCATAATAAATAAACGTCATGATATCTAGATGATTGTCTAGACAACTGTGGTGCCCTGCACTTACCCGAGGCAGGAGAGGTATCCCTGCTCCTTTGATTGTCCGCCGAGTTGGCCTTGCTGGATGTGGCGCTGCCCGGACTGATGTTGGTCTGGTGTTGGTCCTTCTCCATGCTATTCCTGGTCACAGCTGCTGCCGCAGCAGCCGCCGCTTGCAGCTTGATCTTGGCCAAAGGCAGATCCGATTCGGTATCTTTGCCAACAGCTGCCGAAGGAGTGGCTGTGGCTGTTGCTGTTGTTGCTGTTGCAACTGATGATGGAGTGGCCGTGGATGGAGTGTGGCCAGCAGCAGATGTTGCCGCAGTAGCTGTTGTTGTTGGCTGTACGGTGGCTATGACAGCTCCAGGAGCAGCAGCAGTAGGGGCAGCGGCTGCAGTCGCAAGGGGCACTGCTGCCGAGGACTTCTCTTCGTACTTCTCCACCAGGCTCTTGACCTTGCCCTGCTGTTGAGTGCTGGCGGCCGCCGAAGCCTTGCGTTGCTTCTTGATGGGCTCCACCACCACACTGGACTCGCTGGTGTTCTCTGACTCCTCTGCTGCCGATATGGAGGCTGTCGAGGTAGCCCTGGCAGCGCTGGCTGCAGCGCTTAAGGTGGGTCCAATCGATGAGGATGAGGCAGCAGCGGATGAGGCAGCTGCTGCTGGAGCACTGGACGAGCTAGTGGAGCTCGTAATGGTCGCCGTCTGATTCGGTTGGGCTAACTTGCTGATCGTCTCCGTTTTGGTGGTTTCCATGGGCTTGGGTGAGGCCACTGAATTAGCCCTGACCAGACTGCGTCCCTTGCTGCGGTTCGAATTCCGCGATGTCATCAGCATGGAACAGCCGAGCTTTCGATGGAAATCGCCGTATGGCTGGAGGAACTTCTTGTACGCCTGCTTGACCAGATTCATAACGCTGACCGTGCAGGGGGCAAAGCCCAGACGAACGGCAATCATTTTCCATTGGTTCTGGGTCGTAACGCGATTGTAGCCACCACGCTTCTGGACAGCGCGAAAGAGGCGGTACAGGTCCACGTCGCGGCTCTGGATGGAGGGGACTTTATTGAGTGGCGTGCCACGATCGTCCATGTACTTGTAGAGCTGGGCTACAAAGCGATCCTTCTCCTCGTGCGGCTCGTCGTCGGACGAATCCGAATCGATCTCGCCATCGTCGTCGCTGGTCAGATTGGACAGGCCAAAGAGGGAGTCGCGGTCCCAGTGTGGCGGTAGGATGCTGCTGTCGAGGAATTCGAGGGCAGCCTGCACGGCAGGCACATCCTGTTTGCTGGCCACTTCCCTAGTAAATTCGGTGGCCTCCTTCTTGGGCACCGTGTAGTAGCGTCCGTCCTTGAAGGATCTCACCAGATACTCATCCTTCACGCGTATTCTGACCGTGGCCTGCAAAAGTAAAGTGAAATGCTGGGATTATCGGGCAGCTCAAATCTTCGACAGGAAGTGGAAGGGCGAGGACTCACCTGAGCTGTGGGGGCCACCACCAAGGCGGGGAACCATTTCTCCTTGTCCTTCTTCTTGGACTCAGTCTCCACGCAGACGACCTGGCCAATGTTCTCCTCCTTCTCGTTGACCACCTCCTTGGCATCGCTCTCATCATCATCATCGGAGCTGTCCTCGTTCATTTGACCCCTCCGACGACCCCTTCTACCACCGACCACTGGATTGCCAAAGTGCTCCGGATGGGTCAGCGGCAGCTGATCGAGGGTCTCGCTCTCATTGAAATGCCTGCCACTTTTCAGGCAGAGGGCCGTCCGCCTCAAGGTGGTGATGTCGCCATCGTCAAAGACGACCGTGTACTGTGAGCCATCCTGGATCTTGGCAATCGTCGCCTCGACGATCTCCTTTCTGTCTGGATGCCGCACCTCAACGACGGCACCCACGCGCATCTGGCCGGGCGGCGCCTTGATGGCATCGTCGGGCACGATGCCCGTGCCCAGCCCCTGCTTGTAGACCACTTTCACCTTGATGTTGCGCACAACTTTGCTAACTTTTGCCTCACAAAAGGCGCCCTTGTACTTGGCACTCACCTCCGTGCCCACGGGCAGAGACGGAGGATCGTCCTGTTGCTGCATAACGACAAAGACGTATTTTCACTCCGTAACGAATCTCTCACTGGATGCCTAGGAGCATCTATGTTGGTGGGGGGGCCGAAACTGTATGAATGTTTGGATTGAGCTCCAAATTTACTGTTTGCCACTGTTCATTTCGATTGCAATGCTCCTTCTTAGCGTTCCCACACGACAGCACCACTGACTGTTGGCCTCCCCTCACACACGACCCACCACCACCGTAAAACAGTTATTGTAAAACGCAATTTTCACTCGCACTGTTGCTTGCGACCTCACTGTGGGGCACTTAACTACACTCTGCAAGACTTGTTGGGGTTTTAAGTTTGCTTTTACAAACTATATTGCACTTGATTTGTCTTAAATCTAATTATTTCACATTAGTTTATGTTTTTGGCGCACGAAATTTTCGCTGGAGATGATAAGCGTGTGACCGCGGATATTATCGATAGATATACCGCCTGACAATCCAAAAATATACCATCTCATTTTCAAAATATACCGAAGAAAATCATATTCCATTCTTTTGATATTCGATCTTATATTAAAAGCTAGTTGGGACTCTTACCACTTAACATAAAATTGTATTTACTGTACCATTAAATTTTATATATCAAATATTCATTAAATATATCGTTATATACCATATACTCTAACGTTAAAGCCTACTACTCAGATCCAAAAACTGTTTGCTAGCAAACATATATTCTTCTAGCTGCCAGTAGTGTGACTGTACGGTTACACTGCTCAGAAAGCTGTTTGGTTTTGTTAAAACTTTGAAATGTACTTCTCCGGCTAGGGTCGCTCTTCGCCAGCCATATATAGAACCTTCGGTCGACGGGAAATTTAGCGCATCTGAGTACTGGGCTTTAATATACCTTGAACTCAATTTCGACGTCGAAATATCCTGAAAATACATATATAATACATCCCGGATAATATATATGTCTTTTGTTTGCTTTTTACAGCCGACATTTGTTTCAACATGTTTTTGATATATTTATTTAAATTAATACATTGAAAACATCCCAACAGAATTTGTGGTTAGAGCTCCCTTGGGCTCTGGGAGCTCTCATCTTCATCTATTTGTTCGCATTTGTTCGGGTGGCAGCATATTTGAATGCATGTGTGTAAACATTTTGGCTATGCCTGGATGCAATTTCTTTTTTCTTATTTTTTTAATAAATGTTGACTTTGTTTTTATATATGAATCATCAGCGCGACCTGACGATGCATTCAAATTAAAATGTTAGCCATTTAAAGACATTCAAATGAACATAAGACCCGTATTAATTAAAGAAATAATGTTATGATGAACGTAAAAACCTTACAGTTGCCAAATGTTTCAAGTGAAAAGTAGGTAGGTTCTCTGTCCTCATGTCTGGTAGACCATGTATTTTATACAACTCAAATATGTAGCTTTGAACCTCTTTACAACATTTAAAAATGTGGAAAATTATTTAGTTTAAATGTGCCATCGGGCCACCCGATGCGATGCGGTGCGGAACATTCTCCAAGTCAATGGAATCTGCAAAAACCTCGCTACGATTGAATATATAAAATATGTTTTATATGTGAATGAATATTGAATATCTTTTAGGCCAACTGATTTTGTATAGTGCCAACACTTTTTTTCGGATAAAAGGACTGAATGAGAGTGAGGGGCAATCTTGAAGGGGCTTTTAGCAGAGGTACTGATTTTGGAAAATGTTCGAATTGGAGGCATTCTGTTGAAAGAGTGCTGGGTGTGTTACTTCTTCTGTTTTTTCTTTTCTAGCTCCTCTTCCTTCTCCTTCTCGATGATGTCCACATAGTCCTGGATGACTTCCCGGTCCAACATCTTTAGTGGCTTGTTGTTCTCCATGATGGCCACTTCCAGGTTGTTTTGGCCCGACTGAGCCACCTCGAGCAGGGCGCGAACGGCCAATTTGACGGCACCACTCTCGTCGACCACATCTTCTTCGCGATAATTCTTCTCGAAGAACTCGCGCACAAACTTGGCCGAGCGACCCGTAGCGTTTGCCTTGTATTCATAGAATATACCAGAAGGCTCGGTTTGGAATAAATGCGCCGAGCCATCTCCATCAAAGCCGCCAATCAGGCAGGAAATACCAAAGGGACGGCGACCATTGCTCTGAGTGTACTTTTGTTTCAGCTGCGCAATGTACCTGAAATGTACAAAAAATGTAAATGCAAAAGGCAGTGAAAGGCACGGGCACTATGCATACCGAGTGATGTACTCCAGAGTAACTTGGTCCTCAACATTAAGGCGATGGCTCTGGCACTCAACTTGTGCACGGTTGATCAGAATGCGCGCATCGGCAGTAAGGCCGGCAAAGGCCATTGTAATGTGATGGTCGAGCATGCAAATTTTACGAACTGTGCGGTCCTCCTGCAGCTTGGCAACAGACTTTTTCTCCACGCCCAGCACAACGCAACTGCCGCCGCGAACACCAACCTAAGGAACATAATTGTTTTTGTGTAAATGCGTGCCAAATATTGCAAAAAGCGTGAGTTTTACCGCAGTCGAGCCCTTGCGGACGGCTTCCTGGGCATATTCCACCTGAAGCAAATGTCCGTCAGGGGAGAAAATGGTAACTGCGCGATCGTAACGTGAAGACATCTTTAGGAATTAGCCAACAAACAGATGATGCACTCGACGATTATTATACACTTTATTTCCGTGTTTCTTTGAAAGTTTTTTTGTTCCGGCAATGATGATGCTTTTTTGAGGCGGTGTGACCGCGGACTTATCGATAAAATATCTCTCAGAAATATACTGAAATATACATTCTCATTTTTTTAATATACCGAAAATATTCCGACGAAAATCATATTCCTTAATTTTGATATTCCATTTAATATTACAAACTAACTAGAACCTTCAGAACTGAACACATAGTTTTATCCCATTGATAAATATATTTCCTACAAGATTGGTTAAATTTAAGAACTCATTTTGATAAGATTGTTTGTTTAAACATAGATGTTAAGAAAAATGTCCTAACGGATCTTTTAAACATGCTGAGCAAATCTACTCATTTTTGCGTTTAAATTCTGATCCCAAAAATATACGGAGTGAAAACCAGTATAAACAGTTGAGCCGCGGAAAAATATTATGTTGGTTAAAACCCTAAAAGAGCATATCGGCGTTTTATTTAAAAAATAACAAAATTACAACAAAGTACTATTTTTGCGGCAGTCTGTAATAGCTTCCCAATGGGAATAATTAAACATAGACTTATTTTGCACTTGTCCCCAGCTCATCATTAAACATAATATAGCTGTAAGGGAGCACCTTTATTAGCCCGGCCAAATTCAAAAAGAGAATTTAAGTAAACTATAGACATAAAATACTTGGATGGCAGTACAGATAGTAATAGATCGTGAGCATGATCCCACAAATATACAAGGCAATAATGGCAATAGAAAAATACAGAGGGATATATAGCACACAGACGACAATGTTTTGCAAAAGACAAAATGTCATATACATCGTATACTTGTACTTTGTGGGCGCATCCTTAACAGGGGTAAAAATAAATATATACACAACACCAAAGGTCAGGCAATAGATATAGTTTAACACTCTAGATTGGGCAATCGATGGCGAGTCCAACACAAAGACGAAAGAGCCACAAAACCATACATGAAGGATGCACACACCCAGTGTTTCCAGGGGGAAGAGACTGGCCATATAGGCAATGCATAAAGTACGGGAAACTACAAAATAAAATAGGTATAAAATGCATATCGGCTGCAGTAATTGGTGGATTAAGTTACCCGTGAGACATAGAAGAAAAAGGAATTGCACAAAACGGCCTGTTGCCGCTATATCATATTTGTCGAGTTGCACCAGGCGATTGCAACGATTATAGGCCTGTATGCACCAGGCAATGCTGCCAAAATAGACGACGAAGGCAAACAGGCGATAATCTGCAATTAAATCATACATAAAACCACTTTCCATATGAATCCATATCTATTATTAAACATTACTTGTCAATTTCATTAAAGATCGTATCAGTATGACAAGCTGAAGTATTTTTTGGGGTGCTGATTCCAGAAACGAATCGAAGAGCCGGATAAAACCCACATCGCACTCTTCCCGCAACAGTTTTTGATAGTATCTAAAAAGGCAAACCAATTGAATGATGCAGCCTACCGATATGGAAACCCATGGCTAGTGAGATTCAGCACCTGTACTAACATTAATTCGATCTCTTTGTGGCCTTGCGTTTTTGCCTTGCTATACTCCAGGGCATAATGTAAGGAATATCCGTCCCGAAAGAGATATGATAGCACAACAGTGGAGTACATGCCTCTCTGGTCCGAGTTGCTGGCAGCCAATCTTAAAACATAACGCTAGTATATGTACATTTGTTCAAGGCCTTGGCATTGGCATACTTACACATTTGTGTATATGATCGATGTGATCACCATGGGCAGCAGAATCGATCCAATAGTCCAGGCGGTGTAGCTGTACGATCCATCCAGCCAATAATCATAGGCCAGACTCCAGTTGATGATGATGGAAGTGAAGCGCAATATGACGGAGACTCCAGTTAGCACTATGCTCAGCGGGGTGATCGGCACCATCGCAACAGAGGCGGCGGAGTCCACCACTTCCTCCATTCTGGTGCTAGCGATCTTCATTGTCCTTCAGAAACCTTCAGCTTGGCCCTGACTTGCAGATGACTTCACATAATGTCACATACTCGTCCGGAGTTTCACAATTCTATGACAAAATTCCAGTTAAGTCAAGCCAAGCCAAGAATTGTAAACATTTAATTAGAGATGACAAAACGAATTGGCTCAAGCCGCTCTAAACCTGTACACTTGACCACTCTGTTTGGTTTTTCGTGCTAATAGTCCTTTTATTTTCATGTAAACATATTGTTTTCTTTAGCAATAGAGCTAAAGATGATCTTTAATCATCTTTAAGCAAGTCTTAGTTAAATTTAAGGGGACGGAAACAGCAAAATGAACAGTACGATCGATTACAAAACTATTTCTATCGATTATTTAATTCGAGCTATCGAAGTAGCCAACTACTAGATCGAAAATATCAACAATTAATTTATTTAAATTACGGCGCGCACCGGCTCTTGAAGAAATTTTATAATTAAAAAAAAACCTATATATCTAAACATTTATTTGCTCGATCCCATGTCGTTTAATAATAACCATTGCAGATGGAAAAGTTGTTTCAAATTTATATCACTTTATTTGCACATTTATGATACTTGTATTCATTTAAAAAACATACAATACATATACATATATAAATATTATTTACTTTAGCCCGTACCCTTTCGTACCCACTCCATGATGAGATGTAAGAGTTATCCCTAATCCGATCCCACTAAGTGTTTTGATCCATTCGATCAGATTAATGCAAGAGATTCATTTCCGTGACAAAAAAAAAAAAAAAAAAAAAGTAAACAAAAGCAAAAAAGCAATAGACTTGAAAAAGCAAAGGCCTCATTAAATTTAATACATAGTTTAGAGATAGACGCACGACATGGCCAAAAGGTACGACAATGTCTTAGCTGCCGTGCATACATTTTTGTTATTGTTTTGTAAATTACTATTATAGAGACTTGCACGCGGCCTGAGTTGCGTGCAAAAGAGTCGTAGGTAGCCATGTGGTGCGCCCATCTGCATATTTGGGTTTGACCTATGGAATGGTGCTAGCACCGGTAATACAAATTAGTTTTTAAATATTTTGAGTAAACACTTAAATACGAGTACAGATATATGTTTGTATGTAAATCCAGTGCATAAATAATATCCATTAAATCCATATGCACACACCGCGCGACCTTCCATCAATTATTTACTTGACTTTTGAATCTTGTTGGTGGAAAAGTAAATATATTCGAGATATTCGAGAGATTCCAGCGGTATTTGGTTTTGCAACTTAGAACTATGCAGATTTGTGGAAAGCAAACATCAAAATAAAAGTGGAAGACAGAGAGTACAATAATGGCATTGCCTGAATGCCTGGACTGCTGCTGGCGGCGGCTGCGCTTAGGGGAGATTTCTGATAGTTGCGACATAGGGTTTCGTTTCTGATAAAGTTGAACATTGATTCTACAAGATTGGCTGGCGTTATGTCGGTGCACTGTTCAAGCCGGTGGACCACGCACGACTGAAGGCTCAGCATATCATCACATTGCCGTTGGCCGACAGTAAGTTTGGGTATGGATTTGATCTTATTGTCATGGATATCCGCAGAGTTAAGATACGTAGAAAATGTGCTGTTCAGGCACTGTTGGATATTGTCCTTCTCAGACTCGAGGCACTCGGGCCCCTTCTCGGCAATAAACAGAGCTATTTGGTCTCCATCTTTGTGGCAAACAAAGTTCAATAAACTCTGAATGATCCGCTTGATAACATCCTTGCTCTCCTGCTCCTCCTTGTCCAAGCAAGGCGTGAGCTTGGCGGTGAACACATCGAAGCATTCAATGGCACTTGACCGCTTGTTGCAATACTTATTAAAAACTACATCCAGCTCGCCCTCGGGGCTCGCCTCCTCGATTTCCTGCTGCATTGTCGTATAGTTGACAATGCCGTTCACGCAATCACTGAGAACTGCAAATCCGGACTCGATTTCCTCGTACGCCTTGCCGCCAGCCTCCTCGCCGACCACCTCTATGCACTTGTGGCGGAACACATCCTTGGCATCGTTGAGGGTGAAGTTCGACTTGAGCAGCTCATCCGGAAGCTGCTTCTGCAGCTCAATCTGGTCGAGATTCAGCTGTGCCTGGGTCCCCACACTGGTGAGTAGTACATGTAAAACCACGCACACTGTGATTGGCAAGTTCATCTTGTCGATTCGATTGATTGATTGTTAATTATGATCTCTTCGCTTGAAAGTCAATTGCACGATGAAAAATATTGCTTGTATTTTATTGCACTATTATTGATTAATATTACGCCGTTGATTTCTCAGCCACCATTGATGGCTTGAAGAGACTAAGCAAACTGTTTAGCAAAAGCAAAAATAATTTAATTAGGTAATTACTAGTTGCTGCTTATAAATATATTATAAATATCTAGTCATTCTGTTTATCATCGGTATGTGCAGGCGCAATCGATTAGGTATCGGAACGAACGAATGGAACAGAAACATCAAAACTTGCACAAACTTTTTGATATATTAATATGTATATATTTAAGTATTTATGAGAGATACAATTGGAAAACATTCGATTAAAGTTTAAAATTTTCCATAGAACAACAATAACACATATATGTTATAAACTAAAGATGTGGATAAGTTATACATTTATTTGAATATCAAGCGGAAAGTGTTGTTTATACATTATTTATAATAAAGTGTTAAAGTGTTAAATATATTGTTGATTTTAATATTAAATATGTGTTTGTGAAATAATTAAAACCTCGAGAAGTCGTTTCCATCGTTTCATATCCAAAACTACTATTGGATAGATATCGATATATCCCATCATCCAGGTATCATCAATAATTACCAATACAATGGCCCATCGACAGTAGCGGGAAATTCGGCATTGTTTCGAAGTTGAGCGAGTTCCGCTAGTTTTTGTTAGAATTTGTTAGAAATGTGTGATACTGGAAACCTTATTGACTTGACCGGCTGGGATGAACCGCAAAAAGAAGAGACAATATTGGAGGAACAAGAAGCCTCAATGGTTGTTGAGTCCAACAGTTTCAAGGGACCCTACGATCCCTTCGATTCTGTTGCGAAAGAGGCTTGCATCAAGGTTAGCCAAACACACTGTCATTGCCAAAATTGTTACTGTGTGCGAAAGCATATGTACACTCTTGCACACACACACAGACACACCAACTCCTCGTTTTTTTATTTTTAGGGAATTAATTTGACGACTCAAAAAAAAGAGAAGGAGGCAAAGGTAGCAGAAAATCCGTATCCTGATCTCGAAAATGAAAGTCCACCCGTTTGTATGCAAACGGATGTGGCGCCCGGGGAGGCTGCACGTCCGCCCCACCGACAAATAAACAACTCGTTTCAAAAGCAATTGCTCAAGTTGAATGCCTCGCGATCGGTAATAAATACACCGCCGCATCATGGCGCAAAATCCAGGGGAGCAGCAGGAGGCGACTCCCAATTTGAGAAAACAATTCTGGCCGAAAATCTGCAAATGATTGCCGCCGAATCGCCGCTGAAGCTGATAGAAGACGAGCCGCCCGCTGACAGTGGCTATCGTTCCAGTGCCAATTTCGAGGAAGATTTGAAAATGCTACGCATACCCATACTGGACGCCATGACGGCCAAGGAAGAAGAGCCCAAAACAACAGAGGAAGTGAACAAGACAGATTTCCAGACGCCCGACAATCAATCGCAGTTGGGGCATCAATCAAACAGAAAGAATGTGGGCCAACTGCTGCAGGAGCTGAAAACGTTAGTGCATGACAAGGTGGAAATTACGAAGAGGTATCACTTCGACTCGGTGATTGAGTCGCTGGATGCAGCCATCTTTGGTGGCACGCCCACTTTGATGTGTACGGCAGCGACTACTCTTGCAGGAGATGTGGACCAGACCACGCCAGTAACAACACTGCCACACGCGTACACTCGGCAGGGAACCTTTGACCTCGAACTGAAAGTAAGTTAATTTAAGTATTTTTCTATGGTAGAGATTAATGTTAGATCACTCTCTGGCAGGACAAGAGGACAATGTCTATGGAGGAGCAATCGCCACCCGGTAGTAAAATGCAGGAATTTCCCGATGCCATGGTCTGCTCTTCGGCCACATTCGATGGCGACTCGCGTTCCGATATATATGACAAGGATTTCCATCCAATGAGTGCCCCACCTGCACCAGTGCCCCTAAAGCGAGAGCCATTCATGACCGAATTGGTGGACGAATCACTGGCCCATCAAATTAATGAGCTTCTGGAGCGTCACAATCGCAGCCACAACGAACAGCATGGCGCCGATCCACGAACAGTCATTCTGTTGGTGAATCCCAGCAATGGGGGCCAGTTCCAGACCAGCTGCTTTGGACAGCCACCATCTGCAGATCTGCAGCCTGCGGTTAAAGCGATTGTGTCCAACGATGAGGCGGGCTCAATGCGTCGACGCTCCTCGTCTCTGTCCATACACGACAAGTCCAAGCTGCTGCCGGAAAGAAAGGCCAATCAGTTGATTGAAAACATACAGAATGTGCCACCAAAAGAGCCACGAAACACACCATTGAGCAGCAGCATCTCTGGCAGCGGTCCGCCCCCGTTCAGGCAGCGTCGTAATTCGTTTTCGATTGTCAATCCGCCAGTGAAGGGAGCCGAGGCCAATAGGCGCTCAATACTGGCTAGCCGCATGAAGACCCCGTCCATTAATGAATCCATGTCCAAATGCAATGGTACAGCAATGAAGGCATCTATACCCATTAAGCGTGTCATTCCCATTGTAAAGCCACTCAGTGTGGCGCCCAATGAGGGAACGTACCTCAATCCCGTCCATCCGCCAGAGACGCCCATGCCAGTGAAGCCAAAGGCTGGCCAAAAGATATTTTGCACGAGCACACCGCTGCCACAGATGCGCTCACTGCAGCGTAGATCATTGAAGCCAGTGTCGGTGAATGCAGTGGTCAATGCATCCTATTCCACGCCAAATATCAGGCGCCCCAGCTTCTCAAAGAAGCCGGGTTCCGGATAGGAAAACCACGCCAGAGCAGAGCAGGCAAGGTCACCAATGTCGTATGAAAGTGTATTATTCCAATTGTGATGTTGTTTAACCTTGAAGATAAACCTTTCAGAATGGTCGGAATGGCCGCATCACGCAGCGTGTTTTGGCTATCTCCCAACTGAAGTATTAGTTTTGTTTTGGTTTGCGTTTTTTTGTTTGTTTACGATACCTTAAGATAAAGCAAACTGATATGTGGAAACCCCGCCCGCACCTCCAGCACAGTACTTAATAAGTTTAAACAGAAATACTCGTTCTATTATTACCAGAAATATTCTGTCTATTATTATCCTAAGGACAAGAGAGCAATTTACTTGAAAATATTTGCTCAGAGAGAGAGAGAGAGAGACGGAACCTGAACACTCTTCATTCATGATTTATCAAATAAAATAAAAAAGGCTTAAGCCTTTATTTAGTTATTCAAAAATATATTTATTTTAACATAGATTGAGGCTAACGAAAAGCAAAAAAAAATATTTAATATAAGAATTGTGGGGTGGTGGGGCATGGATGAATGGCATTTACTGTTTATTCAGCTTACTCTTGAGTATGCTCAAATGTGTCAGGCAATTATCACGATAGGTGCGTCGCTCGGCCAGCTTGTCGAGCGCCACCATTTCGTTGAGCTGTTTGGCCACCTCCTCGGCCACAGGGCCCTCCATTTTTGGTGTGGGTCCCATGGTCTCGCTGACGCTGTAAATGGTCTTTGAGTAGCGCTCAAAATAGTTGGCCATGCCCTCGGCATTCAGATGGGCCGTCTCCAGGGGCCCCAGGAAGGCATAACGCATGCCCAGGCCATCGCTCATCACACTGTCGATATCCTTGACATTGAGGATACCAGCCTCCACCAGGCGCCAGGTCTCATTTAATATGGCATACTGTATACGGTTCAGGGCAAAGCCCTCAATCTCACGCGACAGCGTCACCGGCTTCTGGCCAATTTCGTCCATCAATGCACGGGTCCTGATCACGAATTCCGGTTTGGTCCATGGCGCTGGCACAATTTCCACCAAAGGAACATAGTAAGGTGGATTGACGGGATGTGAGACCAAAACCTGTTCCAAGAAAATACAAACATTTGTTAACGTTTTCCATTACAGATTAAGCCAAAACGGGGACAAGGACAGATGCCACACACACGTCACGCATGGCGATGCATGCGTTGGCCTGCTGCTCCGCTATTTTGGAGTGGCTTTATCTGCGTTGACGTCCCGCCCGGATAGATATATGGCTGGCTGGCTAGCTGACTGGACTGTCTTTACTTACGTTCTGCTTGTTCTTCAGATCCGAACTGAACAGAGACGGCAGGAAGGTGCTCGTTGAGCTGGAGAGTATGGTATTACCCTCGACAACAGCATCCAGCTGCTTGTAGAGCGCTTTCTTGAGGTCCAGGCGCTCGGGTATGCACTCCTGGATGAATATGGCACCCTTGACCAGGTCCTTGATGTCATTGGTGCCCGACATGCAGCTAAACTGTTGCTTGGCATTCAGTTTGCCACGCAGCAGTCCCTTGGCCTCTAGATCCAGCAGCTCCTTTTGTGTGGCAGTTAGCGCCGTGGATACCTGCTCTGGCAGGATATCGTAGAGCATCACCTGATAGCCCACAGAGGCGAACAGCATCGACCAGGAGCGTCCAATGAGACCGCTGTGAAAGAGTAGTTGTAGATCCACGTAGCAAGCAGGAGATCCTGTTTGGTTGGATCCAGTGACTGGTTCTTACCTGCCCACAATGCCGACCTTCTCGTTCTTTTTCACCTGCGACATTTTTGTTTTGCGTGTGTCTGATTTTTTCTATTATTTTGTTGCTTGTTTTTGTTTTGTGCTGCAGAGCATTCAGTCAATCACAGACCAACCTAGACGACAGTGCAGGGGCTTTTGAACAATTGTACAACAGCGCAACCGGTTTAATATTAAGGCGATAAGGCGGCTGACAAGCGACAGAGGTGAACCCGAAACCTCCAAGTGCTCTCTGAGGTGTTGGTAGCCGTGTTTGGCGATTTTTTAAAGAGATAATGAGAGCCCCCCTCCAGCTACAGTTCAACTATTATGCGATAGTATGGCAGCAGCCACCCGCTAGACAATTTGTCATCCTAGACAGCGACAGCATGCAGTATCCCCAACATCCACATCCCCATACCATACCCATACCATATGCTCGTGGCCAGACACTCCAAAACTGGTAGCTTTTGTTTATCTATATTTTTCATGGTGGTTTTTTTTTTTTGTATTTTTCCACCCCACTCGTGTGTGCAGTTTATCGCCGTACAGTTGGCGGGGGGGTACTCCGATTTCCAAATGGGGGGCTGTTGTGTGCGTGTCTATCAAAGATGCCCTTAATTTGACATTTATTAATAATTCCAACACGACAAGCGGAGTGGAGTGGTGACCGTATAGTACGAGTATCATTGTGATGACTCGTATAATTGCTAACCAAAAGCAAATGCAGCAGCAGTAGCATAGGTATAGCTATAGCTATAGCAGGTGCATAGCTCTAAGTGGAAATGTTTCAATGTTGTCTCTTAGAAATAAATAAATAAATCATATTCTGGAATACATAAAACACATGTTTTTAGTCATCGATGCAGCGGCGCAGCAATCCACTCTCTTTGGTTTATCGGCTATGGATTGGCAGTGTGTGGTGTTATCCTTAGATCATGTAATAATCATGGATAAAGATATCTAGTGATATATTACCATCATTGTGTGGGTAAAATTAGCAAACAAAATTATGCTATAAGTCTAGTTCTTGGTTCAAAATGTCTTCAAAAGAGAAGAATTTCTTTGTCTGTCTTTCTGGGACATTAGATATCGGAGATATGGAATTTAGCATGCCACCAAACAGATCACGACCACGAACTGTGGCTTTTACAATACATGTATTTCTGTATTCGTTAACCATGCCATATACAAATCATAGAAAACACTCGATATGGGCCATTCTGTGATTATTTAAATATTTATTATGTTGAACTTACCTTGTCCATGATCGTAGGAGACATTTCTGTAGATTCTCTAGGGTATCATTTCAAGATTATTAGCTAGGAACCGACATGTGTACATACACGAGTATGTACGTATTATTGAACGTTGGGTTATGTAGTGGAATGATTAAAAATGGATTAGATTTGCGATTGAAGCACTGACATTTATTCCTCACTTAAACAGAATACATACATATGTAAACAATACATATACACATACACTTATATATGTACAATTGGTATAAGACCGACCTCCATCCATTCCATCTCTCGGTCGTCTCTGTCTCTCTCTTTTTCATACAGTAACTCATTAATTGATTCTTCATTTGCTTTGTAATTCTCTTTTATGTAACTTGATTGAGTGCTTGTGATGGACTACTTGCTTAGGGCGGGGGAGGGCGTGGAATATATCCGCATTATATTCAAAAATATAATTTATATTATTAATTTTGTTCTATGTTTGGATTGGAAATTGGATGATTTCTCTTTTAAATTGAAACTTAGCTACGAGTAGGATTCCATCTTACAACGCCATTTTGCGTCCTTCAATGGATATTTCGACGGCACGTCGACTCTCCTTTAAACGCTTTGAGTCGAGGAAGCGTTTCATGTGCTTTTCATAACGATTTGGCTTACGCTTTGTTGACTGAAACATACAAAAGAACACACAAATTGGGAGTTAGAAATGCCGTTGATGCAGCAACACAAAGACTTACCGTAGATACTTCGCCCTCCACTGTGGACTTGGGACGTATGACATAGTCCTTGTTGGAAGGCATTGGTACACGAGCACGTGCCACCCAACCAGGATCACCGGGACGCAGCTGCTTGTCCTCGCTGGAGAATGTCTGACTGAGTGCGTGGGAGCGGCTTTCCTCGGATGCCGCCTGATTTGGCTCTGGGCTCTTGTTCCTATGCCGTGACATTTGTGCCAGATCACGTTCCTGGCGCTCCTCCTTGCTCATGGCCGAAAAGTTACAGCTTAAATTGAAGATGGGTCGTGCCCATTCGGATATGAGGCGACCAGCACGATCGCGATTCTGTTTGGTTTCCTGGGGATGCTTGTACAAGTACATCACAGCCTTGCCGATGCCCGACTGCTTCAGCAAACCCTTCTCTATCGTGGGAAACTAAGCGAAAGCAAAGAATACAATATACAATTATAAGGTTATACATATATAGGAGAGCTTTGACTATGTTGACTGTGCCTTACATCCGATAATAGCCGCAAAATACTCTCGCGTATTTGCAGGCAGGGCAGACTTTTGTTTGGCAACGGTGCTAGCCAATCTGTAAGTACATTGAGTATATTGTGCTCCAAAAAGGCCAATTGCAGATCCTTTTTGATCAGCTGCGACATCACTTGCTTCAGCATCGATATTTTCTTGGTGGCCGGCTGTCCGGTCATGTTCAATTGCCTGTCATCATCAGAGGCATTCTTCATGCTTATAATTAATTGATCAATGAGGTCGTCGTTATCATTAATCAGATCAATATCTCGCTTGCGTCGTCGCACGCGCTTTTCTTCCTTCTTGCGGAGAAGCATTGCATCGAAGTCCGACATAAAGTTGTTGTGGCTGCAATTTCAAAAAGAGAAAACAGAAATTAAATCAACAAATATTCAAGGGATATGTGGGTGGGGATCCTCTTACTCTGGTTCATTTGAAATGGGTATATTTTCATCATCGGAACTCTCTATAATCTTGTCCTGGGGTTTTTCCGTGGCGGAGGCGTTTGCCGGCGTCTCATCGTCGTCCTCATTGTCTGTATCCGTAATCTTGGGGCGTTTCTTTTCGATTGTGGGTGCTTCATCTGCAAGCGCATTAATATTCGGAAATGAATACGGTTTGAATGGGCCAGGACACTAAATATTTACCTTCCGAGTCACTGATGGCTTGTCGCCGGCGCCTAGAAGCACCTATGGATCCAGCACTGCCAGACCGTGAACGGTCTTGGGAGCCACTTCGTTTTTTATTTGGTGATTCAGCGCTATTGGAACGACTGCGGGATTTTCTTGAGCCACTGCGCGATTTTCTGGACCCACTGCGAGAACGAGAGCGTCTGGATCCACTGCGGGAGCGTCTCGACCCACTGCGGGAACGTCTCGAGCCACTGCGAGAATGTCTTGAGCCACTGCGAGAACGTCTTGAGCCAGAACCACTACGAGAACGCGCAGATCCGCTACGAGAGCGTCTGGATCCACTGCGGGAACGTCTAGATCCACTGCGTGAGCGTGCAGAACCACTGCGTGAACGTCTCGAGCCACTACGCGACCGCCTAGAGCCACTGCGGGAACGTCTGGAGCCGCTACGAGAACGGGCTGAGCCACTGCGAGAGCGTCTGGAGCCACTCCGAGAACGTCCAGAGCCTGATCCACTGCGCGAGCGCCTAGATCCTGAGCCGCTGCGTGAGCGGGCCGAGCCACTGCGTGAGCGTCTCGAGCCGGATCTGCTGCGGGATCCGCTGCCCGAACGCCTTGAGCCACTGCGCGACTGTCGAGATGAGTGGCGTGATCCGCTGCGCGATCGTGAGCCACTGCGGGAACTTGTGGCCGAAGCTTTGGATCCGCTGCGGGATCTTTCCGACCCACTGCCCGAACGTGTGGGCTCGCTGCCATCGCGAGTGCGGCTCCTTGAGCGCGATGAACTTGTTTCCTCCTGAGTTGCTGGTGACTCGGAAACGCTTTTGGGTGCTGTATCATCGATTGTTGTTGTGGAAGTTACTTCGCATGTCGAATCTTGAATTTCCTTCGACACTGTTTCCGTCGTCATTGTCTCTGATGGTTTTGCGGATGCCTCGGCGTCATCGCCGCACGCGTTTTCTTCGAAAATAAACAGTTAGTTACAGACGTATTGGTTATTTCAAATTATTTTGTAATCAACCTTGTTCTGACGCCTCCATTTTTGTTGGTTTGTTAGTGGTGAACAAGAAACTAAACGAATACTTTGTGCATAAATCCTGAACTATTTAAAAAAATATACTGGTGGTTAAATTGCTTATAAAATACGACGCGATACCTTCGGCCTTTATCAAGGCCTCTAACCATCGAGGGCACTATCGATAGTATCGATATTTTATTGCAAGTCTCTACTATCGACTGTTTTGCGACTATCATGATTCGTTTGATATGTTTGGATTGGTTGCTATAAAATACGAAGACAAATTTGTAAATAAATCGACAGGTGGCATCTTATTTTTACAATGGACAAGTCCCAAAAGGTTTTTAATAATTATTTGAGCCAGATTCTATTACGATAGTATCGATTTTTTCAAAACATTCAAAACTATCGATGACTCAACTGTCAATCGCTTGACAGCTCTAGGGCCGATGAATTGGTAATGCGTATGTGTACACACACACCACGCTGCACGCTTCTTAGGGCTGTTACACACAACGAGTCGAATACAGAAATTCGATTAATAAACCCACGCTATTTGTCGCATTGAGCAAGTAGGACTGGAATTAAAAACTATGGTATTTATATACAAGATTACCTTCATAAAAAATTTGTTTAGAAAATTTGACTAGGCAGCTTTGATATAAAAATTTGTTTTTGTAAATCTTGAGAAAAACATTGAAAGTATCGATTGAGCTGTCATCGATAAGAAAAAGACAAATACTCGGGAAATAGCCCTTTTACACCGGGCGCGTCTGCTATCGATATCGGAATAGACGCAATGAAGCAGAAAAGGTGTTTACATTGGCAGACGTGCGTCTAGAATTTGGATTGATGGTGCTTAATGACAGGGAGAGAAACACAAATTTTTGAAAATCAACAGAATTATGCAAGACGGTAGGAAAATGAACGAAAGAAAATTGATTCTCATATTTATATATTATTTTCAGACATTTCATTGTAGAGTTTGTGGGAGTTCTTCTTCAAATTATGAAAACCACCGAAGTTCGCCTACAGCAGTGTCTTAATGGCATCACGGGGTCAGAAAAATTTCGTATGATAATAATACAATCAGTTTCAAGTATTTTATTTAATGATTTTATGTATATTTTAACCTTTTTGCACAATCATACATTTTTAGCGCCAAAATTTGAGTTTTGATCTACATTAGTGGTGATAGTTGCGCTGATAGGCAGAAAAGCGCAAAAATGAACAAAATCAATCGAATATATCGAATAGACGCACATGAATCAGAAACTGACGCAACTTTTTGCCACCACTAGGGCCCTATGCTTAACCTATGTAAAAAAAACTGCGTCTCCGGCAAGACGCAAAGAAGCATGACGCAGCCCCAATGTAAACAGCCTATAAGATTCAGTTAGTGACCGCAAAAGGAATCGGAGAAGCACCAAACATCCACGCCTCCTGCTCAAGGCTTTTGAAAAATTTGTCGGCTGGATAGTTCGATGACTGCGCTATCGGAATCACATCGAAATACACCCACTTGAAATGGCCCATCCCTAAATTGCTAAAATAGCAAAATCAAAACAAAACAAAAACAAAAACAAAAAAATATTTACCGGAGCCAGGCCTGAAAACCATGAAACATGAGCAAAGTACCATATGTAAGAATGTTAACTTTTATTACCCAACTATGAATACCATAATTGCGTGATTTTTTCCACGTTGCCACAGCTTTGTTCGCCGAGGATATCCTCAGGGATTACGGCTCGTTCATGGAGGAGCACGATGGCGCAATGAAATCATTAAGGAATGATATGCTTAGCTTAAATACGGTCGAGTCTGTGGCGGTGGTGGCCATGACATCTCCAATAGAACTCAATTACGACAGCGGTGCCAGTGCCACATTCTGTGACACGAATGTGGAGGAATCCGAGCTGCTGGCAAATAAGCCATTAAAAACCTTGGCCAATCTGTGCAATCAATGTCGGGATCTGTCCCTAAAGGCCAAGCAGTATCAGTTGGCATTCCTCTTCAACGACTCTCAACTGGGCGAAGGCCGACTGCCAGCCGTATCCGACACTGCCGGACTGGAACGATGCTTGCACCGCATGAGCAGCTCTATGAATTTCTTTTGTCAGGTGTACTTTCTGCTCAAACGGATTATTGTGATGGTACAAACTATTTGGAAGCAGATCAGTGCATCGGCGGGCATGCCACTGGACATCAGCGAAGTACATTTATTTGTAAGTATTTCGAACAACGAAAGAGAGAGAGAGAGAGATCTCATTTGTCTCGTATTTACAGACTGTCTTTGAAGCCATGACTGAACTTCTGGAAGACGTGGTTGTTTTTAATGAAATTGCGGATCAATCAAAGATTGCGCCCAAGTGGACGCTGTATAAAAAGTGGCTAACGACGCTGTCCAACAGCAAAGAGACCACTGAGCAATGCAGTAGCATGGAGATGAATGGCCTGTTGAGCTCCCTCGGTGATATAGAGACTATGATTGCGGGCAATCTGTTTGGTATGCTGCTGAACAGTCTGCTGGAGCTGAAGAAGCAATTCAGCCTGAAAGACGTCCATCATATTAATCAACATACCAATGCATATATTCGTAAAATAATGCTTGAAATTGAGTCAAACCATGGCAACGACTATAAGCACTACGAGGAGCCCAAGAATGTGATACGTCTCACAGCCTTTGTGACAGTGCTCCATGAGCTGGGCATTCAAATGGAGGCAAAGTTGATAAAGAATGTTTTGGATGTGGCGAGCAGGCATAAAAGATTGCCTCTCAATCAGAGTGTTTGCTGGTCCCCCTCCGCCTTTTTGGCCAGGCATGCAAAGACGCTGATAAAGACACCGCCCCAAGGCAGGCCGCAAGATAACCACAAGTCCCATCACGCGCTCATGGAGAAGATCAAGTTGAGCGACCAGAAAAAGTGCCGCCTTCTGGGCACACAGATATCCCTGTGGACGATCCACATACAGAGATTGTTTGCTAGCGGTGTCTTTGGTCAGCTACAGAACTTCTCGCAGCTGATCCTCAGGGGCCAATCGTATGCGGATCAAGTACATCTAATGATGGACTCATTAATCAATCGCCATGTGGCCCTAACGACACCACTATCTAAGTCCGAATGGTTCACTGTGTGCCGTCTGCTTCAGTATTTAAGAGTTCTCCAAAAGACCTTCGAGTCGAACAAAATCAATGTGATGCGGTACGTTAATTCCCTCGTCCAATGGCAGAAACAGAAGGTCATGCATCTCCTGTTGAGCGCAAAGAAGAAGATCGTGAATTTGAAGCTACTGCAACGAAAAGTGAACATTCTCTCAACGATTAAGCTGGCCGAGAGATCCATCTTGGGTTTGCCCAGCAAAAAACGCTTGACCTTTGTGAATCTGGCCTTTAGCGAGTTCCTGGAGAAGGATCGCATGCTGCCGGCCGACATGCAAAAGCAATTTCAATCGATACTGTTGCGCGTTAACAATCTCAGCGATTTCCAGCGCAACATCAGGGGACAGTTTGATTCGACCAGTCTCATGTACAATTACTGGTTTATAAGCACCTCTCTGCTCAAGGAGTTCACAGAGCAGCAGCGTAATCCTTACAGTTTACAGGTACGTTACCTGATCCACTGGGAATCAGCTCGAGACTAACCAGCTATATCTATAGAATATATTTGCAGTGACAAATCAACTGGACAAGACTCTGGGTATATTCAGACGCGATGGTAGCTCCAAGCAATCGGCCTGTGACCTGGCCAATGAGTTTCTCAAGACCCATCTGGAGTTCTTTTTGCGTGTGGAGGCCTTGTCGCATCTGTTTTTGAACCAGGATCAACCGTTTCAGACGCACCTGCTAGACTACCGCAGCTGTGTAAATGTTGAAGCTATGGAATTCCAAGGGGACTACAGCGTTTTAAGAGGTACGTCCGAATCGGATGACATTTTTGTATATGTACTGGACATTTTTGCTACTCTGGAAATGCATTTAAAATCAATTATTTGTATACTATCTTATCGTACATGCCACACTACCTAAACAGACTTCTGCTGGTTGTTCTAGATAATCTTGAGAACTATTTCACTGAAACATTCTACAATTTAACAACCATCGCACCGCACGACTGGAAGTCATACGAGAAGATGCGCCACCTTGCCGACAAGGTCCTCCAGCTGCGTCCCATCGATGATCATTTGCCCAACCAAATCATCGACCAAGTAATACAACATTTCTCCTAAACAAACAATTAATGATTATTAAAGCTTAACTTTGATCCAAACAGGGCATAGATGTGCTACAGATCATGCGTAATATCCATACATTCGCCTCCTCGTATGCCTACAACATGAATCTGCAGATCTTTGTGGAGATGCAGAGCAAGAGCAAGCATTTGGATATCATTGGCACCCGTCATGTGGCCAATTCGGTGCAAACGCATGGCACTGGCATTATCAATACTACCGTGAATTTTATCTATCAGTTCCTGCGCCAGAAGTTCTACACATTCTCCACATTCCTGCACGACGAACAGATTAAGTCCCGTCTGTTGAAGGAGCTGCGATATCACTCAGAGCACAAGCATACCAACGAATCGTATCCGTATGAGCGGGCGGACATCCTGCTCAAGAAGATTAAAAAGCTGGGTCTCTCCGGCAACGGCGAGACGTACATGGACCTATTCAGGAAGGTGATAACACAAGTTGGTATGTTAGCATTGGGGTTTCCCGGGGAAAGAAAACCATATTAATAATGTGTCTGTCTCTTATTTTGTTAGGAAATTCCGTTGGCTATGTGCGCCTCCTGCAAGCGGGCAGCAAGAGCGCCAACTATAAAAGTCGCTCGTACATGTCCAGATTCCACAGCAGCCTCGTTTGCGGTGGCACCAAAACTCTGCACGAGACCACAGAGTCCGCCATCAAGGAGTACGAAAAGAGTGTGGATCATATGAAAAAATGCTATTCGGACAGCACCAACTACTTTAAGGTACAACAACAAAAATAAATTTTTGATTTAAATATTGTAATCGAAAGGACTTTATGTTTGCAGCTCCTGTTGCAAGGCTTTCAGCCGTTTCTGTGCAATCCGAACAATCACCATTTGAAGACATTTTTCCTGATTGCCCCGGCTCTCATAATGAACTACATTGACTATCGGGTCAAGGAGAAGCTGAAAATCCACAAGAAAGATCTGGCCAAGTTCTCGCTCTTTGAGGATGGCTTTGCCATTGGGCTGATCTACATACTGACGATGCTCAACCAGCTGGGAGAGTTCCACGAGTTGGGCTGGAGCCAGACGACCACTCAGCAAATGGAATTGGAGCGTTCAAAGGTTCGTGACATACTCGGGGGCCAACAGTCAACGGATCCGGTCGATGAGAAGCTACTCCAGACGGTGGCCATCACAGAAAGGCATGTGAATGCCTACGAGCATGAGTACAATTTACTTAATGCCACATTGAGCAGTGCCGAAATATTCTTTCAATAAATATTGTTACTATTAAACCAAAAAAAAAACCCTTATCTTTCGTAAATTCTTAAGATTTGTAATTTAGAGGATTGCTTCCCCACTCTTCCTTTTTAGTTCAGCTCGAAAATTAGTCATGCTTCAGAATCTGCTGCGTGCCCAGACCAGAGCCCTCCCAGAAAGTCGTTTCGCAGTATTAGGATTTGGATTGTTTGGGGACCCTTTATTTATTTTTTTATTAAGACGAAAATACAATTCTGATTCTGGTACATATCGTGTAGAACGTGTAGATAGTAGATATAACTAGCTTTAGAAAGCGTTTTATGCTAAGATCAATCGACAAACCTTTTTGTTTCTTTGATTAGACCGCTAAATTGATTATAAACAGCGGCACACAAAAATGTTGTGGGGGCCTTTTTCCAATGGAAATGTGGAAGTTACATGGTTATTCAGTTTTGTTTTTTCAACTATTTAATTACTATTTTTATTACTCCCGACATTTGAACTAGAATGAAATCTACAATACACACAACTCAACTCTCTCCCGCGAGACAACGCAGGGCCGGGCCGTCCCTGTCTTCAGAATGAGGAGGGACTATACAACCCGTAACAGCAGCTTCTTCTATATAGTATCTGGGCTATGTAGATGTGTAATGGATCTTCTCTTATAAGATAAAAGCCAAACGGAATATATCAATCACTTATATTCTTCCTCTCCTCTTACATTCCAAACTTATGCGGCTCGCCACCCCATTATAATATACCTACATATATAAAGAAGAATCTCTGGGAGTGCTGTCCCTGTCCCACTGGGGGGGGTGAAACATTCGAATTCGAACAAAGGTCTATTGAAAATATTATTTCTTGTATTGTATTTCGTAATATTACAAGTAATTCGTAAAAAAAAATTGTGGAGAAAATGCAAATGGTTTTCGTCTTAACACATTTTTCTTCTTTTTGTTGTTGTTATAATGGTGTTGTTGTTGGATTGTTGTTGTTATTGTTGTTTAAAGAGAACCACAGTTAGCCACCATGATCTTCTTGGAGGTCTTGCCGGACTGAGAGCCATAAGATTCAATCTTCTTGACAATGTCTAAGCCTTCAACCACCTCGCCAAACACAACATGCTTGTTGTCCAACCAAGCGGTCTTCACGGTGCAAACGAAGAACTGGGATCCATTGGTGTTGGCGCCCGCATTGGCCATCGACAGAATGCCAGTGCCGGTGTGCTTCAGCTGGAAGTTCTCATCGGCAAACTTGTTGCCATAGATGGACTTGCCGCCAGTGCCGTTGTGGTTGGTGAAGTCGCCTCCTTGGCACATGAAGTTGGGAATAACGCGATGGAAAATGGAGCCCTTGTAGCCGAATCCCTTCTCGCCAGTGCACAGTGCACGGAAATTTTCGGCAGTCTTGGGTACCACATCGGAGCGCAGCTGGAAAATGTATTCAAAAAAGACACAAGGATTATTGATTATTTATTTGAATATACATACATAAAACATTAAATTCAAAACTTTTACCCTCCCCGACAGAGAGAGAAGAGGGTGGTACACATTGGTGAGAGAAAATCAATTTCAAGTGATATTTTCTTATAAAAAATATATATATATCTATATCTATACATACATGTAAAAACTGTGAAAAAAACGAGAGCTGGCAAGGAAATGGGCGTCCCGTGGGAGCCTGGGCATCGAATTCGCCTGAAAAGTGCGCGGGCCTTGTTTCAAAATTGGCATCATCCCGCGCGCGCCCGCCCATTGGCGTCTACACGCAATATTACACGCATACATATGTATCGGTTTTATTTGTCATGCCGGGCAATGACTTGGCTGTTACTAAAAATATACTACGATGCAATTGCTAAACTCTCTCTGAGTAAAAAATACACAAAATTACCAAAAAAAAAAAAAAAAATGCACGTATGCCGTATTACATCATCAACGGAATTTATATTGAGTTCATTCGTGAAACGGGTTTACTAGATTCTCATGCATATATATATATATATGTGTGATTTTGTGTGTATGTGTATGTATGTATGTACGTGCATATGCCCTTGTGTGTGCGCCAACGTAGAGGTTATGTTTCACTGTATTGATTGAAATGTGTATGGGCACACACATGCATACAGTATACACCGCATGTATGTATGTATAGAAATACCGGCAAACTATTCAAACACACGAACACGCGCACACAAACGTTTATGGAGCACCGCAATCAAATTTGAAAAAATTCCATTGCAACGTATCTGGAAATCAGTCTTTTTTGCACACACCTGGCCGTAAAATGAGCATTCTAAATACACACACGCCAGGGCATTGTCATTTATTTAATTATTGGGTAGCGTGTGTGTATATGGGAAAAGAACATGATATCTACATATATTTAAGAGTAAAAGCCGAAAATATGAGCATGCTTCACATGGAAATTACATGTGCATGTATGTCGTGTGTTTAACATACATGCATATGTAAGTCCGAAATTTGCTGAAAAACGCATGCTTTTTTTATAAAATGATGCACCTATAATGTAATTTTTATATTTTCAACAATTTACGGGTGCATTTAACCGGTACCGTTTCATTTACGATCTGTAAATCACGTGTTCAAATCTAAGTGCACGTTAACTTTCTACGTGAATATGCATACACATACATATAAATATCCATACTAATGCACACACTTGGTCAAATTAACACTTTTTACAAAAAGACTAAAAAAACTGACTTTAAATGATAGTCAGTTCTTTGGCACATACAAAAAAAATAAGTAAACTCACCTCCATGATAATCCTACCGAGGGGCTCCCCATCGGCGGTCATATCGAAAAATACCCTAGGCAAATTACTCATCTTCGACGCTCTTGAATATTCGCGAACAAACTGAATTCCAAATTGCAACTGACCTCTGTTCCCGGTGCTCAACGAAGCTGGGGTTATAGATTTCTTAGCTAAAATGGCGGACTCTGCAATCTGAAATGCCGCCGACTTGTAGTTCCGAATGTGTCGTACCAGAGTTGCACCGAAAAAGACCATCGTGTATGACCGCGTGTATGTTACTACACGAGGTTACGCTTTCGGCAATCGTTCGATTCCACTCCGCGCATGTATGTTATATCATCTTAGGGAAGCTACAAACCATTAGGGACATTGCCCAAAAACAAATCAACATTCTTACACATTAAAAATAAATTATTTCGTAATATGTTTTTATTTTACTGAGTTATTTTTCTGTTGCTAATATTGATCTACTTCGGAAATAAAATTCCATTCATTCCATATCACAATCTGTAAAACAGTACGTAGAAAACAACCTTTTAACATCTTTTTAAGTTTGATATTCCACCCGACTTCAAGACTAGTCTTCTGGACAGATAAATCAGTGTTGGGAGGCATCTCCATAATGGTATCAGTCGAAGATCTATGCCACTATAAATAAGTGCCAAAACCATGTTTCCCAGCACGTACAGATGTTTTAGTCTATCACAGATTTTTTTGTTTGATATTTATTATGTTTCTTTAATTTTATGTTACAACAGGAAGAAATAAACATTGGTAATGAATATTACAGTAGAATATGGTATCTGAAAGTAGATCAAAGTTTGATTTTTAGAATTTGTATGAAGTTACTAGCAGAACCGCGCGCTTCGCTGCTTACACAATGAATTTAATGTTTAGGAATTCATCGAATATAAATAATGATATTCAAAAGCAACCAATATACCTACACAATTTGAAATTTGTTCAGACAACACACAAAATAAAATGGGCGTTTAAAACACATTTTTAGACCTAATATGAGATTTTTTTAAATATAATTTTTAATTTTTGAAGAACCAATATATAGAAAAGTTAAAATTTTTGTATAGAAAAAATACCACCTAATCTGGATGTCATATAAAAAAATTTGGTGCACGCGTTGCGGAGATGGCCGTTTGCACACAGATTTTTTTCTAAACATTAATGGTATAGACTGTGTTTCATCAATCAAACTCGATGTCAGCTGATTCTTGTTTACTTATAGATTAGAAAAGCTATTGTTGGAATACCATTAATAAGCTTATACACAATACGATACTGAATTTGATGAACATTTTGCCATATCGAATAAACTAAGTAAGTATCGGACATAGGTATCGGACATTTGATGTCAAGTACTGGAACGGTTAAACGGTTAAACATCCGTTTGATTTGAATATTTTGACATTTCAGTAGTTACTTTTTGATTAGTGAGCTTTCACAACTTCAAACTTTCTTGTGATTAAATTAATTATTTAATGTTTATTTATTTATATAACTTTTTATTAATTATTGAGTAATTATTATAGTTATTGCATTCTCGGGGATTCTGCATACTCCCGCCGTTTTGCTTAGAATAAATCTTGGAGCAGCGGGAACAGTTTTGAGCAGAGGCGTTAGTATAGGAAAACGACGAAAATAACGGAAAGCCAAGTAACGGAGAGGGAGGAGACAACCAGTCACAGCCTGCACTGGTAGAAAGGTACATACCTTACGATACCATACTCCTTACGAGAACTTGTTTCAAACTGTGGGAAACTAAAGATATACATATATACAAAAATAACTTGCCGCCTTAATAAATAACAAAAATCTTTTGTTTTAAGATTGTATTTAAATTTACATTTTGTGTCCATATATCCATAATATATATCTAACAAAATTTGTATAATTTCGTGTTCTTTACAATCGCACAAAGGAATTTCCGCTATTATGGTGCTATAACACATACATATGTAATAAATATTGTTTGTTGAGTATATGTATTATATGTACATATCGATACAACGCTGGAGGAGGAGCAGCAAGCAACCCACAGCATAATGAAAGCTTGTCTTAGGAGCTGGCAGAAGGCCTTGCCGCTCTTTCATTGGAGTCCGTGGAGTCGGAAGGCACGGCAGCATACTCATGGACATTGGATGTGACTGTAGTATAACAAGATCCGCATAGCCTTACGGGATTGAAAAGCTTTTCATACGGCAAAGGGGCCCAAAATTCCGAGCAGTCAGCACAGAAAATTTCTCCACATGATCTGAAATGAAAGCACAAGTAAATTTTAAATTAAAAAATAATAGTAATACTTTAAATGTAATATTTTTTGTTAAAGTTAATGGTCGTAAAACAAACATATTTCAGAGGAATTTCTTGGATTAAAATACAAATAATGATATACATATATATATGTATGTATATATTCTTGATTAGCATTAGTCTAGTCATGTGTCTCAGCTTCAAAAACCAAATTCATGGGCCACTAAGAGATACTATTCGTGAAGTAGGAGATTCAAAACAAGAGTTGAATAAATCAGTCTATAAATTGTATGAATATTTAAATAGTTTTAACATACTTCTTCCAACTACAAGGATTAGATTAGTTAACAGCTTCAAAAAGATATGAGAGAAGTTAGTTTTTTTTTTTTTTTTTAAATAAAAAATAATACCAAACGAAATAAAAAAAAATACGTGTATAGTGTGTATGAGTGTGTGTGTAGGTATTACTGAAAAGAGTAATGCGCACCGACAATGATGTTTTCTTCGTCCAAGCCAGAACTCAGTTTGACAACTGGAGCAACGTGAAACGGCATGATCTGGTACCCAGAGAACGCTGGTTGCTTTTTTCTCTTGTATCGAAGATGGGGCATACGATGACGGGCCATTACGCTCTTCGACGGCCTCCCAAGAACACGTCGAAGCATTTTCAACGATATCCGATCCGTTTTCCTAAAGGAGATTCAAATCATTAGACTGTGGAAGGCTGAAAAAGTTCATACAAGAAAAAAAACACACACAAAAGAATATGAATTAAGTCTACAATCTGGAGACCTTGTACAGCCTAAAATAAACTCCATATATTGTCAAATATACTGATACAAATGGCTAGGCCAAACGGTAGCCTCTCGCTATCTCAAGAATATACGCAAATCTACATATGGTTTTCGATAATTTTTAAACCAGATTAAAGGGCAATTACATGTTCCACATTTGTCGAGACTATGCTATTGCAGCTGGGACAGCCTTTCTCCAAAAGCGCCAGACGCATGCCATGTATTTCCCGTAGTAGTACCTCTTCGCGTTGCTATAAATACAAATATATCAATCCAAGGTAATGTCAGTATATACCTTCAGAATGCCAATTAGATTCGCAATTACCTTGTGTTCTTGAACAATCTGATGAAGTCTTATATTTTGTTCACTTAGGCCGTGGGCCAAGCCATCGGGGCAAGATATTGTGAATTGCAGCCGTTCCTGAACACCCACTGGTGTCGGTGGCAATGAAATTAGTCCACCAGTAAATGGGGAATTATGTGTGCTGAAAGTACACATAAACAGTTTATTACTCCACATCTATTGGGAGTACTCAGGTGAATCTCTCACCTGCCATTTTCTGCAAATTTCAAATGTCCAATATCCCGGCTGTAGCTTGAACCAAATGTATTCCGGCGCGTTCGACTGCCCAGCGTGGGCAGGAGCTCGGGTGACATGAACAGGCTTTCCTCAGCAGCATTATGGCCATCAATTATCGAACCATTCGCATTTGTTTGTTCCTCCTTGCATCTGCTGGGCACATGCAAATCCAAATGGTGCGGAAAATGTGCATTCGCTTCTTTCTTTTGTGTCGTATTCGTGCAGCGTGCAGTAGTAGCAGCAGCAGCAGCAGCATTCGGATTTGTATTCGATCTGCTGTGTACCCGAGGCAAATTGTTGTAGCTCTGACTGATTTTATTGCTTGGGGTAGGAGCACTTGGGAGAGCGACTGGTGCTACTACCACATTTGGCTTTTTGTCCATGCTTATCACGTGATTCTCCAAAGGCGCTACGTGGTGGTTATTGTCAGATTTCGTTTGTTGCACGGCCTCTGTAGGAATTAGGGTATCTGTACTATTATCAATTGGGCCATGCCAAAGAGCGCGGCTTGCATCACTTTTTTCTTCTCGTTCTCGATCTAAATGTAAGCAAAAGGTTTCTTAGAACTAGAAAGAACTGATTTTATATAGGGCTAACCGTTCGAAAATGCATGACCAGCGTATTCGGTTTCAGAGTTTTGGGGCTGAGAGGGCTCTGGCACTGTCGCTGATGCTTCCAATATTATATCACGGTTAGAAGCTGAACTTTGGTCGTTTTTGAACTGCTTGGAGGTACATTTTGTAGAGCAACAACTGGCATCTGTCTCGTCTTCGGCATCCTTAAGCTTTACCTCTGGTTCTTTGGAGTCTTTAACATTATCATGGACATTATTTGCACTAACACACTGCCTCCTGTCTGCCTCCGATCGTATATCAAACATTGAGTTGCTATTCACATTTAAAGCGCACTCCGAAACACTGTAAATAGGTGTATAATTAGTGCTGAGAATGACGTCAATGCTTTCATATGCTTTACAAAATACTCACATTGATTCTACTGTCAAATTCGGATCACTCGATCTCCTCGAAATGGTGCTCTGCCCCAATTCATTCGTTGTTAGGTCTTCAGAGGATCGTGTTTTTGTCAACGAACCTAAATGTGGGTAGTAATTAATTAGAAGGATTTTGTTTGGTTTTTGTTTGATTTGATTTTAGTCGTAATTGAATGTTCTTAAAAGGTAAGAGAATTTTCTGCTGGAAAAGGGGGTGCTGTTTTCTAGTCGTTTATTTAATTACCATTATGGCCACTTTGTCGTTCATTACTTAGTAATGGAAGATCAGTACCATTTTTGTTGCCCAAGCTACCAAGATAGACGTCAGACCAAAAATATAAAAACCGCACACTGTGCGCTGGCCAAAGAACCTGAAAATTAAAATACAGAGAGAGAGAAAGATAGAGTGATTTAGACCAGACTACATGTGCTTGTGAAGCGTACCTTTTCAGTCTCATGCTTATAGAGTGGATTTCTATACATAGTTTCAGCTAAAAATGGCCACACTGAAAACGTACGATCAAAAACGGAATTCTCAATGCGTTCCCTCAACGAGTTGCATAGGAAAGTGCCAAACAGGCAGGACAGCGAGTGTTGTGCTAGTTTTATCTGAAAACAAATAATGAATGAATAATGAAATGAAAAAGATTTACCCTTAAGGGCAGTGTGCATCGTTTTACCAAGTAGCCAATACTGAATTCAAAACTGCATGGATACTGTCTATGGATTTGATGCACCAGATCCAGCCATTGTAAAAAAACAGGGCAACGCTCGTTCACCTCATCAGAGTTGGGGCCATTGCCCGAACGATCGGCGAATTTGTGACCAAAATTTAACCATTCCCGTTGAACCAGAACACGGAAACCCTATAAAATACAAATATGGTTTTAATCATTGTTGTTGCTTAGGAATTTGATTAATTGAGGGACATACTTCAACAGTTCGATAGTATGGATCCAGACACAGTTGCGCTGTGGCCACAATCTGTGGCGTACGATCCCAACCATCGGAACAGTGCACTAGCACGGGTCGTCCGTTCTTTTCGATGGTATGGACAACGGTCATGGCTGCACCCAGTAGACCCGACAAATGCTGCATCCACATGGTCTTTTCCAACTGTCCAAACCAACTGGAAAAAGAAAATTGGAAAAATATAATATACATATGTAATTAAGTTCTATGGAGGATAGGTTTTGACATTCTCGCCATTTAATTATGCAGATTTTGTGAACCATCTCAGGCTCCTATAAATAGTGATAGCCACATCTGCCCCACATCTAGTATCCAGTGCTGCCTTCCCAGAAAGGCATGGCAAATGACCTCTCTATTTCCTCCCCGTCCTCCTTAGCACCTGGCTTTTTCTGAAGCTCAGATCTCCAACTCAAGTATCAAGTTCCGCCGCTTGTCCGGTCTCCTTATGTCTTTAAATGCTAGGAAATTTCTAAGAAGAAACTTTTACTCACTTTGGATCATCTGGCGATGAGGCGCACAGCTGACGGACCGCATGAAAACTCTTACGAATCGCATGAATGTTTCCCAAGCTCATGAATTCGATTTCGGCGCATGGATAATACTCAATGCATTCACAGCCGCCACCGCGTGCACGATTCGTCACAGCCGATGTATAGCTTCGTGCATCAACAATGAGAATTTTCTTGAAATTCAATGAGAATGGAATACAGATTTCGGATTGGAAAAGTTTAAGTGCAAAAACGTACTCGTATTTCGTCAAGGGCCAGCTCTTCATGCGAGGAGGAGTCATCCAGCGATGGTGAGCTATTGCCGGAGCTGTTTGACTGCCCATTTGTGTCCTTCGAAGCAGCGGCGTGGGCGTGGCCTGGGGCCTGGGCCTTTGTGGGTTGTGTCTGTCGTCTGTTATGCTCACCTCTGTCAAAAGCACAGGCATCGGCCAGGGCTTTCAGTAGCTGCTCGTCTTTGGTATTCCGCCAGCCCAGCCAACCGACCTCCGGCTGGCTGCAGCGTGCCAATATGGCCCCAGACTTCTGATGTCGCCAGACGACGGCCGGCAGGCGCCGTGAACCACGAAAGTTTGCCACATTGTGAAGCATTTCGTCGGTGATGCAGCAAGGAACAAGCAATTTTGGCGGATACGATGGACAGAGCTTAAAGTCGGCATTTGCTGTCGAGATGCGCCACGAGCCCTTTAGATCGAAGCCCAGACGTGCCACCTCGTTCTTGAAATCACTCTCATATCGTACCTCACGCTGCAAGCGACTGTTTGCCTGCGACGCTGCTATCTCGCAGGCCGATGGAAAGTTCTCACTCAATAAGGCAGGGGGTTTCACACAAGATCCAAATCCGGAACCATTTGACGAGGGAATGCGCTCTTTTCCATGACCATTACCATTCGCCTGGGCATGGGCATTTACTGTCCCTATAATGTCGCAGGTCCACGAGTAAAAAGGGAAGGCAAAGAGTGTCTCCAGCGTTACAGGTACACCGATTAGCAACTGAATGCGTCGCTGCCATTCCGAGCATTGCTCGGCGGACTGAAAGGAGCACCTAACCGTGCTGGCATCCTTGCAATTGACAATCAGCTGGAACAGGTCACGCACCTGCACCGATTCGATCAGACCTAAGGGCACATAAGTCTCGTATGCGGTTGATTTTTTTGATAAAAATATACGATAATTGGAGAGCGCCAGAACACCATCATCGGTGCGTCCTAGGTACTTGATTGACTCGCCAGCAACTGTTGAAAAGAATGATTGTCCAAAGTGTGAATATGGATGTTAATGGTAGTTTCTGTTCTGGGCACACATACGTTCTGGAAATGGTACAAACAGCTGCGAGTCTTCCTTCTCCATTTGTGATTTTGGATAAGATTCGGCGGCGCGTATAAAGCAAATCGATGGAGGCGGTGATCCATCTGACATTGTGTGAATCGGCTAAAATAAGACTATATATAATGTATACAGTATTATTTATTTGCTTATATTTAATGTATATCTGCTCTCATTAGTCGATTGTGTGTGCAAAAATCCGGTTAGCATTCACCAACCATATACATATGTATGTATGTATATATGTACATATATCTAGAAATACTACAAGTGCGTGCATTCGTACATATGTTTTGTGCAATGTTGTTCATATGTTTGGGTTTGCGGTTGAGATCGAGACCATTTAGAGGCAGGTATTTGGTACCCCACGCCTCATTCTGATGAATCTACATACATATGTATGTGTGTATGTAGAATTAGAGTTTCTCCAGCCATGTCCTGGCTATATCAGTGGAGTGAACTTTGCCCATACATTCATTTTTCTGACTGACGGGCGTAGAGTTTTCAGGGAGGGGGACTCGATAGATTTCTCCTGCTTTCGCGTCTTGGAAATGTGTCTCCTCTCCTGTTCCACCAAATCTTACGGAACTTTCCATCCGATACTCCCTATGCTTTGTGTATGTCTGTGGCTGTGTACGTGTGTGTGTGTGTGTGTGACGGTACTGGATGAGACGTCGGCAATCTGGCGTTCCTCCGTTCAGTGTCTCGCGACGCGGGGGCACTTATACAATGTATCTGCATATGTACATACATACATGCATACATATGCATATCTGTGTGAATGTTTGAATTTAGCATACATACGTTCTGAGCGCACTAAATACAACAAATACCAACACCTTTAGAACAAATCGAAGTTAATTTTGTTTTGTATGTCGTGGTGGCAATATAGATAATGCGGAATGCATACGAACATACATATGTATGGCATACAGCTGCAATCGCCTGAAGGTGCGCACTACATACATATGTATGTATGTGTGTACATATGGGGTGTATGTTTGTATATTTACTGCTAGATTATCGTGATTTCCATTACCAATAAGTTTGAAGTTGAGAAAAAATAATGCAATTATCGTACTTGAAATGTTCGGTTAGATCCTTGTTGCTTTAGTTATTCAATGCCAAAGACGGAATTATGTTGTCATAAACAAAGTAATTAAATATTTATACGTATGTTTGTATGTACATATTCCGATATTTCGAACGCAACAATAACACAAAACAATCGTACATATGTATATGCATGTACGCACCACACACACACATTTGTGGCCAAACAAAAAAACCTTGGTAAAACGTCTTTGGAATGCACATATACTATTCAAATTTATTTCCGAATTAAAAACGCGTTTAGTTTCTGCTTTTGCTTGCTCTATTTACCACTATAGAATCCATAAACGTCAGCTATTATAAACAAAGATTCGCAAATATTGTTCCATCACATATGCGATTGCGCCTATCGATATCTGATTATCGATAGTCTCTTATTGATCACACGAAAATCGTGATTTTATTAACTGTGAACGCACTTTGAACCAAATCGAATTATCCAGTGTTTGTATACAAAGTCTGTACAAAATGCTTTCATTTTTTTGTTTTAATATTTAGAGACTTAATATCGCGGAGAGTTCGACTAAGGCCTAGCACTAAGTTCCGAAAAATGTGTGCTAGCAAAAAGTGTCATAAGCCCTGCACTCAGATCAGCTAAATGTTTTGTCTACAAAATGTAAGCTATGCTCCGGCTATCATACATTTTTGCGTTTACGATTTTGGAACAAGTCGTACGAATTGAAATTGTGTGCGCTCTGGTTTTCGTAACTTTATGCTATCGATAGTCTTTCAAATTATTTTACGAAATTTTTTTCTTAAAAAAAAAAATTGTATCGAAATGGAAATATATATGAGTTAAATGTTGGCAATCGCATAATATTACAACAATAAAAAACAAAAAAAGGGTTAATTCAGAACAGCCGACATATTCGACTGTCGATATTGATATCGATATTTTATCGGTCAAATGGGAATTCGCACTTTGTTGCTTATGTTTATTTTCGTGAGGTAAAATTGGGGACATTTAGAAATAAATAAATTAAATATATTAGGATATATAAAAATAAATTTTCAATTATATAAATATAGACTTAAAACATCAGCAGAGTTGCTTATAATTTGTTACCGCTCATACAAGTTTTTATTTACGTGCTATGTAGAATTCGATTTGAAAGAGCGAGCTCATTAGCAACCGGTTTAAGATCGTAAAAATCTTGCGATTTACGATTTGACTGTCAAATCGAAACTTTTAGCGGTTTGCGAGAACCGGAGCATGGCTGATAATGACAGAGAAGGGACAGAATTGTGTACTCTCCACCCTTAATTAATTACAGTTATGTTGTGGCACTAACCATAACCATTATATGGTTAGTGGTTGTGGCCATAAGCATGGGCATGGCATGGGTTACGCCTTGATCGATAAACGGCATTTAACACTCAAGTGGGACTGGGACCGTCCGCTTTTTGCTCGAATGATTTGCATCAGAGAAAATGTTTTAAGATAAGCGAGAAGCGATGGCTTGGTTACTGGTAACTACAAAGGGGAATGTAAAGGTAGTGTAGTGATGAAAGCATCCACTCGCATACGCCCATGATGAATGAATGATGAACTTACCCCCAACCCTGTGATATCATTTACCATTCATCATTAGGAAGACTAAAACGCCCATTACTTATACCATTCTCTTGTACTATGTATTTTCTTTCAGTAATACACTGCAGTATCTTTTCCGGAATTTAAAGGCTAATAACGAATCTGCGGGACATTTTTTATTGTCTGGACGTTGATATGTAATACACCATCAAGTGGCCCATGCGATACCAAGCCGAAGCCTGTTACGAGCGGAACCCAGGCAGAAACGCAGCCCCTCCTCCTGGCCAACCGACCGAGGGGCGATGCCATATGACGCGCGACCCGTGTTACCAAACCGATCGTGAGCATGCAGGAATTATAGGACTAAAATTTGAGGAAAATTAGACGCACAACAGTTATACACAATTCAAAGAGCTAAACATGCAAAGATGGCTAAGAAATTAGTGATTTCGGGAAAGGTATGTTAGTATTAGTAATTTAAGAAGAAGAAGAGAATTAGTGGTGGATATTATATGGAAGAGGGAATTAAAGTCCGAGCATAGGACCCTAAAAAGTAAAAAGTTTTTCTGGACTGATTCAATACGGTACTGGCGTACTTTTTACTTGCATAACGCATGACGTCAATATAAAGCTACAGTAATCCTTTTAAAACTTGAATCATTTTTTTGTGCATCAAAAGCGTGCCAACGTACAACTGCGAACCGCGGAAATTCCCATATCCAAGACGATCCGCCAACGGTTCAAAAATAATTTCGATTGCGCAACGCCAGGGCTTCGTGTCAAGTGTCTGGAGTTAGCAATCAACATATCCGAGGCGAGGTAACTTGAGTTGTGTGGTTTCCGGATTCTATATCCTTTATATTAATTATCTTTCCCTCTTTCAGAAAACTAAAGATTAACGTAGTTAAATAATAATAAAAATATATGCATAAGCTAGTCATTCCCTGTCTTTAAGTTATCTCAACGAAATGTTGCAGTTTACAGAACAAGAATATGTACGAGAGCGAGATTTATATACAGAAAACATATGAAGATGTAAAAAAAATGTCAGTCTAAGATAAAGCCATTATTAATGTTTAAAGGCAGCTTGAAAAACGGAATTTTAAGATTAATTAAAGGAACTAGGGTACAAAGATACATAGATGCAAAGATGTATAGACCAGCAAAATGGGGGCTCCTTTTTTCCTGCACGTTCTCTTCTATTGTCATTTGAAAGAATAGCTTATAACTTTCTTGTTTCTTTGATTACACTAGTCAACACGATTTTTCCTCACGGAACAAAACGAACTTTTTCTTAAAGATTTGGGGCTTAGAAATGGTTTGATGATATTTTTTTTTTTCTATGGCAGAACTTATTTTTAAAGAATTTTTGAAAACTGTTATTTTTTTTTAAAGCTTTTTTCAGAGGTAGCGCTTGTTTTTTTCACATAACTCTAGTATCTTACGTCTGGTTGTAAATAACTTTGCTTTTTTGAAAAGATAATTAAAACAGCTAGAAGTTAAGCCCAAACATTGAAATGCAAAAATGATGATTTTTGTGCGGTATTTTTTACGAAATTTTGACTTTAAAAACTCAGGAAGAGTCGAAAACATACAGTTGACCATAAGAAAATACCGGATGCTCCCAATTTAAACCACAAATTTGCAACGACTGTCTTTGTTATTTATTAATAGTCATGTTCACCACAAAATTCCCCAAGCAAAATAGCAAAATGACTCCAACTTTTACTTGTAAATAGTATGGCGGCAATCCAGTTAAGTCAAATGAATTTAGAAATTCGACTGGATAATTTACAACATGATCTTGATTGATAATTGTATCAATCGACCAACCATTTCTCCTATGCTGGAATTCAAAATAGATGCGTTGTTCTAATTGACATCTTTATTTGTTCCGGCCAAAATTGCTCTTGTCAACCAGTCATGGTTTCTATAATTTTGTACAATATTTAGAAACACACTCTGAATCATGTATTCCTTCGATGGCTCATGGTTTTGCACAAACGATTTAGCTCGGCATGATCATACTGTTGTTCACGCTCCAGTTCTTTGTTGAAAAGGTCGTGTATTTCACGATTAAGCGCTGTCATACCTAATTGAGCTAATGCTTTGCTTGCCATCATCAAGCAAAGGTGTTCAATAACGAACAATGCTTTGTTGTAAATTAAAATATACGATAGAATGAGAACAAAATGCAATTTGCATAAACAAAACTATTTCATTGCTTTTAACGTTGGCATGCAGTTGTCTTTTATGATATTTATGGCGCCAAAAGATGTCATTTGAACACTCGAATTATACTTTCGTATATTGTTCAATAAATGATTAGACTCAGGTGTCAATCCATTAAGTAATGTGCTCAATGGTTTTGGTGCGCTATTCAGGCAATTTCACTTTGCCACTCGCACAGCAAATCCCATCTGCTTCACCTTTAAATATTAATGCCTGACAATGGCGACAACGGTCGCTCATTGGACCAATTATAATTTGCCTATGAGAAGCGTACTCGGTGACACTATTGTACGAGAACGCGCTACACCTTGTAGATTTTGTATATCACGACGTTTACGCAGTTGTTGTTGCATCTATGTTCTGTTGGTTTGAACGGGACCTTGCTGTGCGTAGACGATTTTTTTCATTCCGATGTGTAATGTCTTGGCTACTTTCACGGCTCCTTGAAGCCACAACTTGTAACGACATTTAACTTTAAACCAATCTGGTAAGTTTAAAACGCACCCATTATGAAAAGCAACAAATATACTTACACAAGTTGCAATTTTTTCAGAAAACAAGTTTTCACACAAAAAGTTATAAAAAACAAAATCTATTTTATGATAGATATTTCATAAAATGTTCTGTTCTACAGAATGACATAAATGAAATAGGCGTTCAAAGTTAATTCTTAATTTTTTTTGGAACCTATTAATCAAACCTATTAATAAATAAACAGCATGCAATTTGGTGCACGCGTTGCGGAGATAGCCGCTTAACATAATGAGGAAAAATAGAATCTAAGTATGGACATATTAAACAAATATTTTGATAGTACCTCCTTTGCTATAGCAAGAGATACCAATAACAAGTATAACCATAGCTACATATAAATTAATTCTATTCGTTTCTTGTTTGTCTATTCATTTATTTTCATCTATGTATGTCCATTTCTATGCTCTTCTAAACACGGGTAGCGTCGTCATTTGCTGCTGCCGATAGCCAGACACATTCCTTTGCCAGTAAAATAATGGGGGCCCTAAGATATGGCTAGCGAGCCCAGCCGGCATTTCATTAATAGACAAAACACAGCTGACTGAGCAGTGTAACCATAGGTCATGGGCACCTGGTTACACTAGATGGCACTTTATGCTAGCAAAGCTAGGCTTTGACATGTTCCAATATTGAATCATCATAACTGCATCGGCTTGTCTTGTCTCTACAAAATTATAATATTTTGTCTGTGATTATGTGGTTGGAGGCTCGTTCGGAGATAAGTTTTCCAAATCCTTTTTATTCATTAATTCGCCTGATTCATATTTGAAACTTCGAAATTTTACTTTTTCTCTGAAACGATATATTCTACAACCATCGATATTATCGATAGTGCCATCGATGGTTTGCAGCCCTATTAACCAGCCAAATTGTTGAAACTTTTTTTATTGTACTACGTTTGCAGTGCGACAGCAGGCATATTTCCATTCCAATCCATGCCGAACTGAATCGAATTCAATAACTTGGTGTCTATTTCTGTGTGCAATTCGTCGCAGCCCCTCCACCTACAGCCAGTACCCCAGAATGATTGAAGCAAGAATTCAAAAGCTGGGGCCCAGCATGGCTCTGCTAGCGGTGAGTGTTCTGAGTCGACGTGTTCTAATGCCGAAGAAAACACACTGGCTGGGCGAAGATGATGGCAGACGGCAGTCGACGGCAGCAGTCGCGCGCTCGGTCACCCGGCTTAGGCATGAAAATAATTCGAAAGATGCTGTCGCCCGCCCGCCCTTCAGTCTATCACTCCACGCCCAGACATATCATCCCACCACTACACAGCACTGCCTGCAAACTAAGTTGCTCGATTCTATGCATAATTTCAGATACTTCATATCCTCCAACATCCAGCGGCCACAGATGCGGCGGGAGCGGTGCCCATGACCAGTGAAAACATTGATATGACATTAGGTAAGGCTTCAAGTGGTGGGCACGGTTCATCCGCTGCGTATCAAAATGCAGAAAATCAATTAGCCAACATTTTGGTGGGCATTGACGTGTCACAAGTTTCACGCAAAAAGCCATTGGCCCGGTAAATTGGTCTGTTGTTGGCGGGCGTATTGACGCGACCTGCTGCCAACGTGTCTAAAAACAACAACAAGGGCTAAAAATCAAAAAATTTCCACTGAAATTCAGTTGGATATAACAACAATTTGAGTTTTCCCTGTTAATGCGGATACAATCATCTTACCTTTTTATACACAAACACATCTGGTTTCACACTTGTTCCTTTCATATCATAAACACTTGACTGCCACGTGAGTGAGTCATTACTAGAGTTACTGGGAACATAAGCGTATGGAAATGGGCTAAAATCTTGACAGATTGACTTTCTATAGAGGAGTTGTTTTCTTTATCTTATCTGCCCTGTGAACAACAACCTCAATTCCTCAATTAAGACGCTGTGTGAATGTTTGTTTAAGGTTTAATGACTAATGTCTATCATTTTGTATCTTTTTGCAGCATCTAATGAATTGGTTTTCCTTAATTTTTATGCTGAATGGTGTCGTTTTAGTAATATCTTAGCCCCCATATTCAGTGAAGCTGCGGACAAGGTAAGCCAAATATATATATCCTCAAAATCCGTTGTCAAGATTAATGTGTATTTGCTTACAGATCAAGGCGGAATTCCCCGATGCTGGTCGTGTGGTGCTCGGCAAAGTGGATTGTGACAAGGAGACGGCCATTGCCTCACGGTTTCATATCAATAAATATCCAACATTGAAAATTGTACGAAATGGACAGCTTAGCAAGCGTGAATATCGCGGGCAGCGTTCGGCGGATGCTTTCTTGGAGTTTGTCAAAAAGCAACTGGAGGATCCCATACAGGAGTTTAAGTCGCTGAAGGAACTGGAGAATCTGGACTCTAAGAAACGCCTCATATTGGGCTACTTTGATCGCAGGGATCAGCCGGAATATGATACATTCCGCAAGGTGGCCACAAATTTGAAAGAGGATTGCCAGTTCCATGTGGGGTTCGGTGATGCCTCCCAGGCCATGCATCCACCTGGTAAGATATCAACCCAATCAACCTTTTGCGATTCATTATTGATCATCGCTCGCTCTCTGATTTGGTTACATAGGAACTCCCATCATTGTGTTTAGACCCGATGTGGCCTTGTCGCATGAGAACGATGAGACTTACACTGGCAGCCTGCAGAATTTTGATGAACTGAAGATATGGATACAGGAAAAGTGTGTGCCGCTGGTTAGGGAAATAACCTTTGAGAATGCCGAGGAGCTTACCGAAGAAGGACTGCCGTTCCTGATACTCTTCCACCGGCCAGACGATCTCAACTCCATCAAGGATTACAAGTCCATTATTGAGCGTCAACTGCTAGATGAGAAACGTACGAAAATGGATACTTTTTGACCAACGAAACAACACATTTAATCTAATGTCGATTTATGTTTTTGTTTTACAGAGAATGTCAACTTTTTGACGGCAGATGGGAAAAGATTTGCCCATCCGCTGCATCATTTGGGAAAGTCCGAGGACGATCTGCCATTGATAGCCATCGATTCGTTCAAGCACATGTATCTGTTCCCCCACTTCAGTGATATGTACACGCCGGGCAAGCTTAAGCAATTCCTTCAGGATCTCTACAGCGGGAAGCTGCACAGGTACAAAAAACGCAAACACACACGTTTTGCAAAACTCTTATTTATTTACCCGTTTGCTTTGTTTTACAGGGAGTTTCATTATGGGCCGGATCCCTCAAATAATGATATACATCCTGATCCACATACCGGCAAAGGTACCTCACCGCCCGAATCGAAATTCAAGGAATTGGGCCCATCCAAGCATCGCTATACCTTGCTAGAAAAAGATGAACTGTAATATTAACTAATGTATATTCAACAAATAATATTAAAACAAAAATTTTATAAAAACAAAAATATTTCCAAGAAAATGGTAACTTTTTTTTGCAGCTGTAACCCTGCGACAGTCATTTTGTACTTTGTACTTTGCACGAGGCCCGATATTATGTTATAGGCCTGGATGAGTGGATCACTTTCTTATACCTAGAATTTGGAATATATGCTTCGATAACTGCGCATTTTCATAATTTTTACTCGGCACCAACGAAAAAATGTATGACTTGATTTGTCTCCATACTATGTCTATATTTGAACGAATGTACATACATACATATATGCAGCTAATTCTACTCATACAAATTTCCCAAATTATCCTTATCCAAAGATAAATCTGTTGTGTTCAAAGGAATAACTCTGAAATCTTGAGTGCACGTGAGCGGCAGCGCACATTCCACTGCAAATCGCTGCTATAGAAATGTTCTTATTTGTGGATGTGGGAGCGCACTAAGAAAGGATTTTAACCATCCCCATTAGTGCTCGACTCGAGATGCACAAGAGAATGCTACAAAAGACAAGGCATAATAATAAATAAACAAAACACATGACATGTCATGTGCATGATGTGCTCGAGTTTCGCGCAAATGCATAAACGACCCGTCTTTTGCCACAAAAGGAACAACTTTTAGGTCGAAATATGTGCGCATAGCCCGGCCCCACCATTGAAATGAATAAAAGATTGAGAGACCTCTTCTATTATATATAATGTATATATATATATATATATGTATTTACAATTATAAAAATACACACATATATATATGTAAGTTTATACTTTGTTTTTGTTTTGTTTCAATGTTACAAATAGTGTTTGTTAAATTAGATTACATGTATGTATGTATAGTCTAAGTCAAAACGAGCGATAAAAGAGGGTAGGGTGTTGGTGTGTGTTGTTGTTTTTGGGGGCGAGAAATCAGATAAAATGGTTGATGTGGTTGCGCAGTTGTATCTTTTGCTTTGACTGTGGTAAACTTTTGATAAGGTTACTTTTCGCTACGATAAATACGTAAATCTGAAAAAATAGGGGTCAAAGAGTTACCAAAGAACAGGTCCTTAGTATGGTCTGGAGCGCATGCCGCCATCGTTTCGCATAGCACCGCCACCCTCTCTGCGATTGACGCCACCGCCGCCACCACGTCCTCCACCACCACGACCACCGCCATCACGGCCATTCTCGTTTGAATAGCGGCCACCGCCGCCGCCAGAGTTGCCCCCACGGTCTCTGTTTTGGTATCCACCGCCGCCGCCGCCAGAGCGATCGCCACCACGGTCGTTCATGCCACGATCGTTGCGGTCAATGCCACCGTAGCCGCCGCCGCCGCCTCCACCACCGCCATATCCGCCGCTGCTGCCACCGGAACCACCGCCTTCTTCACCTCCTTTGGGAGTCTTGCAGCTGCAAAAGATCAGAATTGGATGGGCATTCATTTAGAAGGTACAGATGCGCGCGCACACTTACCGGTTGCACTCGTTGCGCCAGGCGAAGTTGGTGTTGTTGCAATTGTTGCACTTCCAATCGCCATCACGAGGCTGAACATTGCCACCAGCACCTCCACCGCCGCCTCCACCACCACCTCCGCGATCGAAGCGACCACCGCCTCCGCCACCGCCACGATCAAAACGACCACCGCCTCCGCCGCCACCACCACCGCGGGGACGACCGCCGAAACCGCCGCGACCACTGGCGCCCTTGTTCCAGGTGCTTTGGCGCTGTGCGAGCGATACTTTGATATTGGCTCCCTTGAAGACACGTCCGTCAAACCATTCGATGGCGGACTGGGCAGCATTGGTGTCATCGTACGTGACGGTGGCTTCACCCTTCGACAGACCGGTGTCCTTGTTCTTGTAGAGCCAAATCTTTGGCTTCATTGTACGCTTATCCTTCTGCAATTTGAAATTCGAACAATTCAAATTTCGAGTAGAACAGAGATTAGAACGATGTGGAATGGAACAGTGGAATATACTCAAAAAAATGCACACTATTTGATACTTGCCTTGATGATGCCAATGGCACCGAAATGCGTCTCAATATCTTGCTCTGTTGTATTTGTATCCATGCCAGAGACAAATATGGTATCGTCCTGGGTAATCATGTCGCCACTACCACCGCTGCCGCCGCTACCACCGCCGCCGCCCATGGGTCCTACAAAAATGGCCAAAAAAGTGTTAGAATTCGCTGCACAGAGGGCAATAGACAGCTTATAAAAACAAAGATTATTATTGAATTTTGCGGATTGGTTTCCTTTAACGACTTGGGGGCCCCTCTCCCAAAAGACGGTGCGCGCTCTTAATGTACAAATAGTATATGTGTTGGGCATATATAAATATATAAATGGGCATTTTAACACCGGACTCTGCCGATCAATGGATCGGGGGTAAGAACCATATCGCCCATGCCGAGGCGCACGCGACTAAAAGACTTGCTTAGCAATATTAAAACCAGAATTTGCAGCGGCATTTGTGGGACACCAAAACAATTTCACAGAGAACCTTTTTGTTGTTGTTGTTTTTGTTTCAAAAGAACCTTGAGACAGTATGATAGAGGAGAGGGGAAGAGACAAGCGAATGAAAGAGACAGACAGAGAGAACAGTTTAATCTTAGCCTTATTTCTCTCTCTGGCATCCCCACCAAACGACACAAACACACCACCCACAGGAGAGAGAGAGAGGGAGAGACAGGAGCCAGAGAGATCGCGCCAAAGAGAGAGGAAGTGATTAAGCACTGGCTAAACGAGAAAGCAGCAGTGTTGCCGTGCAAACGCACTTTCACGCTCTGAAAATGGAACATTTTACTAAAAATATTTTGCAATACGAAAGCAATTCGATTCCCATTGCCCATCTCTGTATGTACTTAATTTTCGTAGATGGGCCCACAAATTGCACTGCAATTGGAAAAAAAAAACCAAATAAAACCAAACCAATTCAACAACACCACATAGCACATAGCAAAAAGGCCAGCTGCTGACTCGTTTAAGCGCAGTGCCTTTTCGTCACCACCAAGCAACCACTTCTTCAGTATCAAACCAACAAACAACCTTGCTTGCATATTTTTAAATATACCGATAGATAGTGCTTTACATTAAAACCACAACAATATAGTACACACACGACAGATACAACACAATTTTATGTGATAAAACAGTATAGCTAGATTTCTGCAAGACTCTTCTGGACACCTCTTAGAAACCCCTAGAGTACCTCGCGGTATTGTAACAACACTTTTAGAGTCCGTCCTTAACAATATATAATACCACCATGAAATTCGCTTTAGATATACACACTCTATCCTAAATATCCTAATAGAACGATGGAAAATAACGACCAAAGAATGCCGCCTTTGGCTTTGCTTTGCTTTCTTTTCTTTAGCCTTGCTTTTCTTTCCTTTCGATTTGGAATTTGAGATTTTTGATTTGAGGATCCTTTTGTTTTGTTTTGTTTTTAAGTTCAATATGTAGAAAATTATTGTTATACATTACTCGATAGTATTGCAGTCTATTTGCATTATTTTTACCTTTGCTGTAGCTGTCCTTGTTGGCGCCTCCATTTCTAAAAAAGGATATTGAATGAACTTATTTAATGTTTGAATTTCGATTTGTTTTGGGGTTTTGTAAGGCATCAAATACATATTTGTTTTTTGTTTGTTTTTTGCTGCTTGTTTCAATATATTGTGCCAACAATTTGGATAGGTATCCACCAGATTAGATCGCATCCAATACACAGATCGATTAAATTAAAAAAAAAAAATACCGGAAACGAACCGAACCGGAGAATCGAATCGCTGATCAGAAATGCTCTGGTGGACACCGCAACCTATTGGTTTTTTTCACTCTACATAATAATCATAAGACTTACATATATATATATATATATATACCTAATTAAATGTAATCTAGACAAAAGACATCACAATACAAATGCTTATTATATAATAATAATATATGTATATAATTTGTATTATTCTATTGGGTATCACTTGCAATTATCTTAAGATTAAAAAACTGAATGGTTTTGAATTTCACACTTTAACTTAACATTTACCCGGATTTTAATCGGGTTTTACAATACCAAAATTGTCACCCACCTTTACCCCTGTTCCACTCGACAGCCATGGTACCTGGTTGGGTGCCCCATTATTCTATAAAACTCTTAATTCGGAAGGGATAGTCTCAAGCATGGGTGGAGAGGTGTGGGTATATTCAAGAGTTCTACTTTTCTTAACTTAAGTTCTAAGGTTAGTCACAACACATGTTCAGTTTCAAACGAACATTATCCTTTGCGACTCTTTTTGCATACCTTGTTCCGATTACATTTAACACACAAATCTTCTTTATATTGCTTGGGTCTTTCTTTTGTTATTGTTTATACTCGTAAATGTGCTTTGGTGTTATTTTGCGTCTCCTGCAGATCAAAATTCAATTACTCATTGAGGGGGCGCGAATGTGTGTAGTGTTTGATTTCGTAGCCAAAACATATCCCATCCTATGCATTATGCATAACTCGGGTTATGGCATGTTTTTCTTAGAAGTATTTTGATATTTCACGAAGCTTTTTTGTTCCAGGGTAGGGCCAGGCCACCCGTTTATTCGATGCTTCGTTTAATATTTATGTAAATGTTTAGGCAGTGGATATAAATGCGTGTTTGTGTGTAAAACAAGACTATATCACATACATATATACAATACATATTTGCAACTATCTTTGGACCCTTACTTTAACCACATTTAACTTTACCCAAATCGATTTCTTTGTACATTTAACTCTAGTTTCTGTGTTTTTAGTTTTTCAAATTTGCAAATTTTGCACAGCGTTTGGGTGTGGTGAATGCATTGATAATAAATGGCTTTATCATGTCGCTCAGGCATCTCTTGTATCAAACTTATTTATATTGTGCATACAAAATTATATGCCACATATTAATTTACGAATTGATAAGAACATAAGTTCACAATTACAGCGGGGGTTTATCTGCAGTATCCTATCTATACATATGTACATATTTTGCAAATACCAAAATGCTTTATTTTTTTTTTGCGTGCGCGTATGTTTGTTTCGATTTTATAGATTTCCACCAAAGGGCGAAGCAACAAATCGAATAAAGTGTCGCTTTCTCCTTGAAAATGAATTTTTATTTCTAGCCGGTTGCTTAATTTTTTCTCTTTGCTGTATTTTCCGGGTTTTTTAGACTTTTCGTTTCCTCAAAACAAAAAGAATCATTTTCAATGCACATGTATGCTCATGCACACATACATACACACATATCGATTACTTTTTCACGCGTCTTACATTTTTTTTTCTAGTTTATATTTTTGCAGGCCCGTATATTTCGTCGATGGAAAGGTTTCATGAAATTTGTTGTACACATTCTTATAACAAAAAAAAAAATAAATCATGGTAACCTCAGTGGAAAAACTGTACCCCCGGTCCCGATTTGAGCATAACGAATGTATTTTAATAACATACCCATATGAACTGCCGCCTCGTTTGTCGGACCATGAGCCGCCGCCGCCGCCATCACTGCCAGAACCACGAATACCGGAATCGTAATCTAGATAGATGATATTGAAGTTGATCAGTTTTTGTTTTTTGCAGAGCATTCAGCATGTTAAACAATTGCTTACCTCCGCCGCCGCGTTGGGTTGGAGGTGGCTGATTGTAGCTGGACTGCATATTTGGTGGAGGGACATTAAAATTATTAAAGCCCTGGCCGCCGCCGCCATAACCTCCACCTAAAGTACACATATTTTAGTGTTTTTCATCCTTAACTATTTATCTTGATGGTATGGTGTACTTACGATCCATCACAAATAACGTGTGCAAATATTTTTTTCAACAACACAATTTCAGGAGCAAATTACTCCCAACACGGAAATATTCGGACGCTATGTGCATAAAATTTGACAAATTCTTTTGTCAAAATGGCGGAGAATAGGGATGATAGATATTTGACATATCAATATATCGATATATATTTTGTTGGTGGATAAATAATGTATATGCACAGTAATATATAGTTTTGGAATAGACTATTTTGGGATATGTAGGATATATGTATCATCAGCGGAACTACTTTTCCTTAATTTGGAACAATATTTTTCTGCTGTTTCAAGTCGTTAGAAAAGATATTACAGATATTCTACTTGTCGATGCTCACGGTAGCTAAGAAAAATATCGGTATTATGCGAATGTCGAACAACACAGTATAATGAGTTCAAAACGAAAGGGGCGCAGCGAGCACGGCATTCGGCAGGGCGGGACCGCTGCGCGTCGGGTCTTGCCGAGGTCGGCATTTTGACATGTTCGATTCAGACGGATGCGAGGCAAGCCGAGTCAAATGTATGTGTACAGACACACAAAATATCAGTTCTTATTCAGAGCGTTTAGTTGTTGATTTTCGTTTCCAAGTTGCGTAAATGTGTCATGTATTCACATACATGCTGGGGCTTTAAAATTTGGGCCAACTGGGTTTCGTTTTGTTTGAGGGCGATGTGGAACGAGCGACCGCCAACATAAATAGGAATGGGTGAGTGGGTGGGGGGAAATAAATACAATATATAAAATAAAATGTTAATTCATTGATGTTGCACACACATATACATATCCCTGTTTAAAATGTAAATACTAAATAAAATCATACATAAATATGTCAAATGACTCGCTTGACACAAATTTGTCAATAAATTCATTTTAGAACTTTCATATATTTTATTTCTTTTATATAAATAAATACATATATCAAATAATTGGTATATATATATACAAATCAGATTTTTTACATAAATCAATTCTTTATCATATACATACATTAATTGTTACAAAGAGACAACAATACAAAACAACAAATAAAGTGACGACGGGACGGTAGTCCAGGGCCGGATACAGTGCAGGCCCACCCAGGCAACAGAAACAATTTTAAAAAACTCAAATATGGATACAAAATATAAAGCCACGATAAACATATATCAATGTTTGTTTGATTAATTGTAAGTTTTATTTCAAACGAGAAGAAGGAACTAAAACGTGAAAAGGAGCCACAGATGATGGTGCACAGGGCCCGTGAGGGTTGATGCGGCGAATGCCGAAAAGGCGGCAGGTCAGCTCAGTCCACATCAGCCCTCAAACAAAACGAAACCAAATTCAGTTTAAGCCCCAAAATTTTAAAGCCCACACACAACAAGTATGTGAATAATGCACACACAATTTACGCAACAAACGAAAATCAAAACAAACTCAAAACGCTTGAAAATAAGACGATATTTTGTCGTGTCGGACCACACATACATTCAATCTCGGCTTGCCTTCGCATCGTCAGAATCGAACATGTCGAAAATGCCGAACGTCTCAGGCCCAAGACCGAAGTTCAGCACCACACCGAGCCGCACCCGCCGAATGCCAGGGGTGCGGACAAAACCGCGCCCCTCAGAACGACACATCTATATACTGTATGGTTAGTGGTCGAACTTATATTTTTATGTTGTGTTTCATTTGACAATTCGATAGTTTTGATATTTTTTGAGATTAATTTATAATTATGATTTGAATGGAACCAAATAATCTTAACGTTTCTGCTTAGTGCAGATGTTGCTTCTGTTTTATTTTTACACCGTATTGCATTATTTTCATAAAACTATCGTGAGCAGTGTGCTGTCGTGATATTGTTTGCTTCATGTAATATCACGTAATAATTAACTCTACTACAATATATCTAATTGCAAACGATAATATGCAATAATAAATACATAAACGAAATCGTAATTCATTTAATTCCAACTTCGTTTTCCAACACAGAGTCAAAAAGCAACCCTGCTAATGATTGTTTATATTCGTTAAAACGATACATTTTTAGATTGTAGAAATCAGCTGTTCCAATTTTTAAATAATTTACGTGTTTACGTGGAATTTCCAATCAGGTCCGAAACTCTCACTGAAATAAATACAAACGGACAAAATGATTGAAGTAACAGATCTTCAGAGTGAGTCCATTGTTCATGCATCTATTGAAATACTTCTGTGAGCTTATTTGAAACCCTTTTTCATAGAAATTGGCATCGGCTTGGCTGGCTTCGGCATATCGTTTTTGTTTCTTGGCATGCTGCTTCTGTTCGACAAAGGTTTACTCGCAATTGGAAATGTATGTGCAATGCTCACAGCTAACGCACCACCCAATGTACGCTCCATTATTAACAAAACTTTCCTCTAACTCGTAGATACTGTTCATTTCGGGACTGGGATGTGTGATCGGCGTGGAGCGAACTTTGCGCTTTTTCTTTCAAAGACATAAAGTAAAAGGCACAACCGCCTTCTTCGGTGGAATCCTCATCGTTCTGCTGGGATTCCCCATAATTGGAATGATTGTTGAGTCCTATGGATTCTTTGCACTATTCAGGTTCGCTATTTCTATACATTTTGTTGTTGCGAATTACGTGGAAAGGAAGATGCTTGCATCATTAAATAATAAGCCACAGCTGTTGTTGGATCTTCCCCTATACCTACAGACCCTAAAGCAGAGCTTTAAATTTACATTTCAAATTCTGTCTGGTCTTGTCTGCCCACCCATTTGTCCGTCCGTGCACGCTTTCTATCTATGTACGTGCGTGCGTGCATTCGTAATTGTTTAAATGAATGCGAAGCAACGGCAATATCTTCCATTTCACAATTTTCAAGTATCGCCAAAGAGCAATCTGTTCCAATCTATGATCTTTCATCTTTATACATATCTATGGATTTTTTCTGTTTCTTTACAGCGGCTTCTTTCCCGTGGCCGTCAATTTCCTTGGACGTGTGCCCGTCTTGGGATCGCTATTCAATTTACCCTTTATGCAAAAGGTAAGGCAGAATGGTGCATATCGTAATGCTTAAGATCACAAAATCACATTCCACACATAAACATCACATATAGAGAGAGAGAGCTGACGACTCCATTTATCCAAATGAGCATTAATCCCACTAATAAATTAAAATGGCATCTCCCCCCATCAGTTGACTATGCAAAACAGGCTAATCTCATAGCTTATTTAGTTTTAATCTAAGCTTTGTATTTCAACATTTACAAATCGAGTGGTTAGGGAGGGGGCTAAGTTCTTAGTGGTTCTTGTTCCAGTCCTCACGCTCCTCTCGCTCCTTAACCACCTCGTTCAAATAGGGCTCCAAGTATTTGACATCCTCCTCGTACTTAGTCCACTGCTCCTTTGGCAAAATCGTTTTGGTCATGGACAAATGCAGTGCACGCATAATACGATAGTTGCGCTCGTCGTAAATTTTGCGGGGCAGACGGCGGACTGCTTCCTTCACATCGTCGTTCTCATAGAGACAATCGTCACGGTGCAGACCTACATCCAATGCAAATCCATAGTTAGATACACTTTCGTCGCAATTTTAAATGTCATTAGTGCCCACTCTTACCATACTGATTGAATCCGGACAAGTTGTAGGCCCATCTGCCCAGGTTAGCTGCAATTGCAAAAAAAATTCGAGTTACATATTTACGTAATCATTCTAGCATTCAGGCCACAAGAGCGGCGCCACATCCGTGCGCATCGCCATGGCAGCCATCTAAGATAATACTTACAGAAAACCGATGGACCTTTTCTAGCAATGTAGCTCGCCATTATTTACGGAAATTGAAAATAATTCTAAAAACTCGGTCTCCTGGCTCCCTTTTTTTTTTTGGTATGACAGCTGCTTACAGCTGGTGGTGACACTTGCCTCAAAACGACCTATCGATAGTAGTAAGCTGCGATAGCAGAGTTCTGTATCGATACCAGAGTTGTCTTAATTGAATCGACTGGACTCAAACCGATAAGTCACTCAGTCTGTTTAAAAAAAAAAACAAGAAAAATGTGGGAAATCCTCAATTTCTGTAACCAAAATTTCAGAACTATAAAGTCCATTTTGGCATATACATATGTAGGTGTATAATTCATACAAATGCACAAAAAAATAATAGAATTTTGTAACCAATTTTGATAATTGACGATTTATTTATTTATCCTTTCTTTTGTTTTTGTATATCTTTATAGATTGTTCAAAAACTTGGTGGTGATGGCAACCGGACAACAGTATAATAAAAATGGTCTGTTGAACGTGTTCACACCCATTACAAAATATACGAAAAAGCCTTTTTTGTATAAAGTAAATAAATTGTATCGAAATTCTTGTAAAATCTAATAAGCTTCATGTACAAATCCGCCTTCATAAACAATATACACTACATGTAGATGACAACAGTTAATAATCACAATAGTGTCTTTAAAAGCCAAATTGCAAAACGGAGATATTTGATATCACCAGAAAACAAAACAAAAGGGAAATTTGTTTAGTTTCTTTTTGTTTAAATAAATCAGCTACGTTGTTCAGAAAGAAATCTTAAGGCTTGTTTTGGGGGAAAATCATACGACAAAATACGCCTCTCTTATATCTCTCCTTTGTATGTAGTAGTATGTATATGTTAGTATTTTCCCCTGGGCTGGCTTATACACGAGTTACACAATTTACATCCATATAGTAGAATATTTTTTCTTAAAACATTCAGAATGCACCATTTGCAAATAGAATGTTTTTTGTATGTTTTAAAGTACATTACTTCGAATTTCGTTTTATTTATGACTACAAAATATCAATTTACAAATTAAAGAACATATACAAATTCTTTATATATCTATATGTATATATATATATATATATATACATACACTAGGGCTGGCACGAATACGACACTAATTTAAGATTGGTTTTTGTTTTCCTGTTGTTCTGTTAACACGCACACACACACGTTATGGTATATATATACATATGTATAACATTGAGATCCGTGTCCAGCCTTAGTTTACACACATATATCACTGGGGGCACATATTAAATATATATATATATATATATATATATATACATATATATATATATAGTATCTCCAAATAGCGAGAGAGGGAGAGAGAGAGCTCATTTATTGTTCTTCTGTGATGCAGCAGACAATGATAAGAACTCCTCCTTCCTGGCCAAGTACTCATTGTAACGAAGAAACGCATAGCTAGAACAAAAATAATAAGACAATTATAACATATAAACATGATCGATGCTATATCTTCATGCACTTTAGCACTACTTACCCTACGTAATCGAAATCGATAGTGGAATGCTCGGCTTGCAATAGGGACCACACTGTCCAGAAGATATGGGATGCTAAAGCAAACTGATTGACCTGGACGTAGAGTAAATCCACCTCTTCGCTCTGTATATTCGTACGTTGCAGATATTCCTCGAGGTAGACGCGCAGCCATTGCAATTGAAACTCACGCTTTGGATACCGTGTATAGTCCACCTCATCGACACCACACATTTCCGCAAAATGATTGCCAATATCGAATGCCTGAAAATTATAATCGGCATACTCGTAGTCAATAAAGTTAACCGTCTTCATGCTTTTCGTGTAGACGACATTGCCCAGCAGTAGGTCGTTGTGTGAGAAAACAATTGGACTGTCTAGTGCCACCAGATATTTGTACAAGCTGTTGAATTCCTCACGCAGTCGACAAATAGGTAAAAATGTTCCTTTCACTCTGCAATCAAAATCAAAAAGAGAGTTTCCAATGATTTAGTATTTAGCTGGAGAGGAGCACAGCACTCGTCTTTGCGTACCTTTTGTGTTTCTCAGCATCAGTAAAACGTTCAGGTACTAAATCTAGAAAGCTTTGCGTTTTCGTCCATATCATTGGCAATTGTTTAGCTGCATCCGCAACCGCATCGGCACACGAAGTATCCGCTGCAGCACCTCCTACAATATCTCCAACATTCTTCCTAACCTTACGATGCATTTCAGCCATACGACGAGCAACCAAAGGCCAAATCTCTGGACATAGAACACTTTCAGTATTTAAGGTGGTACCAGGTACGTATTCGTAGACGAGGCCATTCTTGAATGTTGCATATAGCGATGGCGCTAGGCCATATGTATGCAGTAGTAGAAAATTTTGCGTTTCAGCTTTCCGATCGATCAGTAGGTCTGTTTTGTTTCCATATACCCTGACCAGGACTACGTTATCGGAGTACTGTAGAGGTAGGCCATCTGTTTCCCCATTCGCCGTAAACTCCTCCTCGTCCTCCTCTTGCACTGCTGGATCCTCAACTTTGATGGGGGGTACATATGGCTCTTGTTGTTCTTTGTCGTCGTCATCGTTCTCATCGTTCTTCTTCAGTTTGGTTGTTGGTTTGTGGAAACAACCAACCAGTTTGTTTGTGATGCCATCGGTAAAACTCTGAAATCAATAAATCCGCAAATGAACGAAGTGTTCAATTATTAATGGCACTTTGCCTTTGGCCCAGTTTATTTGCAACTGCGTTATGAGGTTATGGGGGCAGTGGGAGTTAGATTTATGTATATTTGTATGTAGTTATTGCATCACACCTCTAGCCAAAACCATGGGAATATTAGGGTTTTAGTTTGGGATTTTTCAATGGAAAGATTTCGAACAAAGAAATAAAAAAAAAACGTTCATTAAAGCTGGAACCGTTCTACAATAAAACTAACAAAGGGGGGCTTTTCCTTATCGCTGGCACATGCTACGCATACACTATATACTTTTATGTATGTGTATGTACGAGTGTATATGTGTATTCAGGGGTACGGTACGTGTATAATTTCTAGTGATAAACTTTTTGACATTAACCCCCTGCCTTGGCTTCGAATAAATCCCCCCCATCATCGATAACCCTCTCACACACGGGACGACAGCACCTCTATAATTATTTGAAAGTATCAAGTATAAACTGAAACATAGAGGCCCATAACCGGGCAAATATGCGCCCTCTGACATGATTCGAAAATATATATAAACTTGTAGATAATATAGAGGCCCATTACCGGGCGAATAATTGTCGAATGATGCGAATGACGCGCTGCGATTCGCTGGTACAAAGTACCCCTAAGTGAAGGGACACTTAAGGGCCGTGTGCCATGAGTTGTTATGGAATTTGTGAACTTAAATATAACGCAAATGTTGGGCTTATATTATAATATATTTTGTATAAAAGTATTGGAAATACCGAAAATGAGCTGTTTTTGGCAGTCACACGTAAGCATGGAACCACAATCATTCGCCATGTGCCTTTAATGGAGCCTCCAGCATGTACTCTCTTTCCTGATTTATATAATTACTATCTTTAGCATTCAAGTTAGATCTTGGCTGTTGCTGTTGTTCTGGAACGTACTGTTTTTTTTTTAGTAGATAAGTGGATTGCGTGCGTAGCACTAAAAGCATACATATTATAATACTCATTAGAATTTAAACACTTCAAATATATATACATACATACATGTGCACACATATATAGGTGCTAAACGTACATGAGTAGGAGGTCAAGTTATAAGCGTTCCGATAAGACACAGAGTCGAGCGGCCCATTTTTCAAAAGAATTATGGCTTAAGCAGCATTTATGACTACACAGAGCAAAAAGAATATAAGGAATATACATACGCTCGTGATATACGGAGTGCAAGCCACTGTGAAAGTATAACCCATACAGAAAATCAGATAATTATTGTGGAAACTTTTTACGTCGTTGCTTTGGCTTTTTCCTCTCTCAGTGTATTGTATGTGCTGGGCACACATTCTATGGCTCTTATCAACGTATCAGTGGAAGAATATTATCAGCAGCCCACACTCAACCCATATAGTATAGTATCTGTTTCATCCGTAATATATGGCTGGGCCACTCGAGTCAATGCACCTGTTCGAGAAGGACTTGAGATTATAATCTAGAATCTAGCGCTATACGTCGTCACGCAGGCCTCTTTCTTTGAGGCCCTTCCCTCGTGGCACGAGATTGTAAAACAAAGTAAGAATAATAAACTGGTTTCTACTACGTTTCGGATTGTCCTAACACCCCAACGGAAAACAGCAACAGCAACAGCACCAGCGTGAAAAAATAAATAAATGTTAATTTCAAATAACAATCCCATGGCTCACAATAAATAAAGTCTATTTACAAATATTCAAGGTAGCGGAGTAGCGCAAAAACATATATACTATATATAAATAATAATAATAATTACTATTGGAAGGTTGTGCAACCAGCCTCACGCTCCACTCTACTCTACTCCCTCTGTGCCTTGACAGTCTGTCTGCCTGTCTGTCATACCCAGAGTAAATTAGTTGGAAATGATATATAGTATGTCTGTAGAATATAGCCATAGCAAATATACGATTAAATTTTACCGTACAAATACATCATCGCTTTGTGGGGACAGTCAGTCCTTTCTTTGGTGATTCAAATGATCACTCGGAACTACAACACTTGAGATACATTGTACATAATCTCGGAAGATGAAGGTGCTGAAGGTAGAGGTAGAGAATGTTGATGGGGGAATAGAATGTACATATATGATGTATGGTATGTATTTGTATTATGTTGGTTTGGATGGGTGTAGAGGATGTCTTTTCTTTTGTTTTCTTTTGTTGATGGTTATACATTACCTTAAATTCAACGTGGGCGAGATCCCAGTTCGGTCGTATAACCTTCAATAGTTCCTTAGCACCTTGAATTACATCGGCCTCCCCAACAAATATGGGTACAAAGGGTACAATAATCTTCTTTGACTCTTTGGGCGACGGCGACGTGTTCTTCTCCGTGTGGTTTGTCTCTGGTTGGTTTTTGGTTGCGTTTGAATACGAATTTGAATTTGAACTCAAATGGTTATCGTTATCGGTATCGTTTTGATATTGATTCTGATTCGATTGCGATTGCTGATTGACCGTTTGACGAACTAAGGATAAAGAATCTTTCATCACTTTTGGATTGCCGCCACTTGTTGAAATCTGTCCTGTGTAACTGTTGCTCTTGGTTTCTGTGCCCATTCTATCATTCGGTATTTATCAATCATGTGAATATACGAAAGGTGTGTCAGAGGTCGGGTCAAAAACACATACAACAATAACAATAACACCATACATATGTACATATATGGAAATATTTTACAAATAAAAGCAAAGCACACACAAACGAAATCGGCAGGCCGAAGCTCCTTCTAAATATCCCCGCAGTTCATGAACGCAACCCCTCAGCCCACAGCAAAACACAAAAACTATAAGGATAAGTTGGATGAGAGGACCGCACCCAAAACAATCAATCCGGTAGAGCTAGATATTAGTATTCGTCATAGCAGTAGTAAATATATCCTCTGCGACTAATTAGATAAAAGTATAGCCAGCCCATGCCATGACTCCCAAGCGGAACAAAACAAAAAACACACACACCCACAGTAATACATTTTAGAAGGATTTTTAAAATTAAAAAAAAAATTACATTTACATTTTTTCACATCGTATCACATCACATCACAATGTTTTTACATCTAACAGATTATAGATGCCATTATATTCACATCTCGCAGGTTGCTACGAACGCGGCAGGTGTGCGGCGAGAAGGATAGAGTATGTTTCTCTGCGGGAGGGGGCGGGGAGCAACGATAATTCTTCATTGTGGCTATAATTATGATCGATTGATTCAGATTCACAATCGGTGATATGGGCTTCAGTCGCGTTCTAGTTTATCGATCTTTAAAATTCCCCACGATTGTCTTGAGGGGCGGGGCAAATTTAAATACACTACAGTGGGATATACATACAACCAAATTGTTCCCAGCTCTATAGTGAGATCAGGCGCTCATAACAGAGAAGAAGAAACAACAACAAACAACAGACAAGGACAGACAACACAATACCGCTATGTCATCAAGAAAATAACTGGGGTGGAAATTTCCTTCGGTCACACATCCACTTACAAAATCAATATACCCAACTTAGTCGGGTAAAAAAAGAAATGTATAGAAGGGGGGTGGTGCATGGTGGGTGGGTGGTATGATTAAGCGGACCACTCGTCCACGTGTACCGTACAATGAATTGCAGGAACAAAAATCTGATTGCAAATTCTGTCACTCGCATAAACGTCTGAAACAGAAGTTACACGTACGCGTTCCAAATACATACACAAGTGGGGCAATAATTTAAAAAAAATGTTGGCAAAAATGGAAACAGATAGGACACTGTTGGGCCCTATACTAAGTCAATAAGTTTGCTGTGATTAGATCGCGAAATAGACCCAACGCCATACATACATATGTACATATGTATGTACATATATCGTAATGTATTATTTTGTACGGCAGCCAGCCGCCGGTACATATTTCGTACATATATGAGAATAATTAGGGCGTTCGAGTGCCTGAAACAATATATATACGCACATATGAATACATACAGCAGTTGTACATGCACCACCACCACCCTTTCTATGTACAAAAGTCATGTGTTTCAGCGGCACTGCGTACCGCAGCAATGTGTACATACATACAAATGTATGTACGAGAGATCTCTGTGCTGTGCTTTTTCAGGTAAAGCGTAAGCGGCGGCGGCGTTTCGTTTGCACGCAAGATTCGTGTTTGTTTTGGCATTAACATGTTTCTCTCTTCGCCTCTCTGCTCCTCTCTTCCAATCTTTTATACATATTTATATATTTAGCGAATTCTCTCCGTTTACGGAAAAAGCAAATAATTTTCAAGTTTCATGCAGATAGATGTATGTATGTACGGCTGGATGAGTATGGGTGTGTATGCGAGTGTATTTAATATTTTTTGGTGTGATTTTTTATTTGGGGGAAGGAAGGTTTGGTCTTAAGGTGGGTTGTTGAGGGGGATGGGGATAGGTATGGGGATGGGTATGATGCTGATCTTGTTCAATGGGGATTGGGGATTAGAGGGATGGCGTTTGCATGCATGTGAATTTTTTGTATAAAAACGACAAATAAGGTAAAAATATAAAAGAAAATGTGTACCAATATGTCAAGCGTCAACGAACGCAAACGCAAACGCACACTGAGAGGTGGAATTGTTAGATTTTGTTTCTACACACGTTACCTTCGGGTATTGATTGTTTTTGAAAGAAAACACAAAAAAAAAGCCGCGAAAACCACACAACCAGATTATTGATTTTGGGGCCTGCTGCTGCTGTTGCTCGCTTTTCGAAGAACAGGCAATTTAGGGGGGTGGGAGAACGGACAGCGGACAGCGTAGAGTGCGATGCGATGTACGATGTAAGGCGGTCTTGGTCTTGGATTTGGTTCTTTTTTCGATGACAAGCAGATGTGTTAATATTTGCGTTTCTCGCTATCCGCCTTATTCGATTTTTCGTTTTTCGGCTCTTTCCTCAAATTTCTTTGCACACAACTCCGACTTCCGACTCGGCGAACTGTAGGGATGTTGAATATATTTTTTTTGAATATATTTTTGGGGTCGATTTTTTCTTTTTTATTGCATATATCAACTATCAACGGACTTTTCTGAATTTAGAAAAAAATTTGACACTATTTTGTTGTTTCATTGTTCGCGGGGAAAAATTTGTGAGACCATTTTTCCATTTTTCCAGCTACAATGTGCCCATTTCTACTACTCATGTTGCTGGGAAGCATGTTGCCGGCAAGCTAATGAAAAGGTACGGCTAACAGGCAAAACGGGCCTCGGGAATACAACGCATGCAAGGCTAAGCTTACCTTTTTTTTCAACATACTGAAAGGGTCTCAGTTGTGCGTCTCAAGTATGAGTTTTGATGGATATATCAGTATGGATTTTTTGTCGGAAATATAAAAAGAATAACTATATACATACTTCAAGATAACTTAATGCGAAGGCGCCCAACATCAATCAAATTTGCGCCGTCAAGAAATTTGTTATATCGATATATATTTTCCTCGATAAATATCAATAACGATGTTTTTGTGCGATAATGGAACTTTTTCAAAACCAATTTCTTGGCGCCACTACATTGTCGTTGTTATGCCTTTTTGGTTGAAGTAAAAATGTATGCTGTTGATACATATCATATTATGGGTGGACTGGCTGCTGCGCTTCTCCTTTTACGACTGTCCTGTCCTGTCTGCTGTTCCTCTTCTTCTCTGCTGCTGCTCTCCTTCTGCAGCCGCTGCTGTTATTGGTAATGTTAATATTGTTGTGCTGTTATCTGCTTACCCGTTTCTCTGCTGTTGATCTGCTGTTACCCTCGTGCTGCTGTTAAGGCTTCTGTTAGTATTTTTCAGCTGTTGTCAGCTGGACACGAAGCTTGAATCAGTTCGAATAAAAATATATTTTAATATATTTCTTATAAATCTTTGTTATATTTTTTAAATAAGCAAACGTCTGACAAAATGCCGAGAGTACAAAATTACAAGAAGAAGAAACAATTTCCCGATCTCGCGGTCATCGCCGAGGCTTTGGAATGCGTCGAAGTGCAGCCAGAACTGCCACCAGGAGATCTCCTTCATCCGGTAACCGTGCCCCACCACGCCCAGCCGTCAAGCCCATCAAGCGTGGAACTCTGGGCAGGATGGGTGAGATTGCAGACAGCAAGTGAATGTGTACAGGATGCCGGCGGTTGCATACCATCAAATTCACACAGGAACTGCCCAAGAAGTTCTACCGGGAAGCCTTTGAGCAACATCGAGTACAATATTTGGGCAATGCTGTGGCAGCCTTCGATGGGCGTGCCTCGTGCTACTCTGTGGATAAGCTCAACTGCCGATCCCAGGGCGAGCAGGTCAGTGTATTCGATAGCTATGGCCGTGAGCTCAAGTACTTGATGGAGATTATGATGACATCGGATCCGGAGATCGACCCAAACTCCCTTCGTACACATATGAGGGATAGGATCTACGAGAAGCCCAAACGCACGCAAGTGCCAGATCATGGCGTTGCTGCTATACTTCAACCACAACTCTGATCCGACCACATCGCACTTTGGCCTTCGTCTGCAAACAGATTTCGTTGCGGTGCAGAGGCGCACCCTCAGTGCCCCAATGATTCAGGATCGGAATAGGGCGATTTCAATGGAGAAGAACGGTTCGTGGCGCACCGACTGCTCGCATTTCTGAGAGTCGAAGCTGAAGGTTCCCAAATATGCCTCGGTGCATGCTGGTCTGAACTACAATAAGAGGCGGGACTAGGAGCAATGGGTAAGTAATTATAGATTGCAGTTGCGGGAATATCTACTGATTAGCTTTGCTTCTCCTGATCTTTATCCAAAGTCGAGGTGTCAATTTGTCGCTCCCAAGGCAGATATGCATCAAGAGCTTGGATCCCCACTTTGAATAGTTTAAATCAAATCAATACGATTTGGTTATTGTCGCAGTCCCAAAGCCGAGCTGGAGTACTCTTACGCAATGCATCACTTTCGAACGGATCTGCAACCTGTGGGTAATTGGAAATTTGCTGAAGATAAGCTCAAAGCTGAATGGCATCCACATCAACCACACGCTGAAGGCGGCAACGTGCACGATGCTGAAGAATGTTCTGTACCTGGGTGCCGATGTGACTTGCATCTCGTTTAATGTAAGGCAACCACGAGACATTGACCTTCTGCAGCAGATGACCCACAATCTGTGCCACATGCTTCCACCTATCCAGCTACGGCCCATTGTGCTAACTTGACTGCCGCCCGGGGCCGGGTATATCTGACTGGCACGATAAAAAGCACTGGCGCTGTTTGTACATGTTGGGCATACCAGGTACACATGGAGTGTGTCAAAAAGAGCCGCAAAATGCCAAAACACATATATATGTACTTGCTACGGAAAATTTCTCTTTCCACTGCATTAAGATACCTTCTAAATCCAACCCATGTTTTAAATACAAATATATATTCCATTTCTTTTTAGAAGCGGTTTGGGAAATTTTGGGCAAAGGATGTACGAGGTACGAGGCGTTTCTTAAGGAAAGTTTCTTCTAGCATTGTATTAAAGTTAATGTAAAGTCATTATACATTCGGCTCTTTTTCTGAGGACCAAATTGTCGGAAGGCTTTTCGACGTGTCAGCCAACAGCGTGTGCAGTATCCTGCAAGAGTTTTGCAAATCATTCATAGAGGAATTCTCACAGGGCAGCCCACAACCTACATATCTCACTTCCGAGTTGTTGTGCCTGAGAAAATTATGATTGTTTTGTTGTTTTTTCCAGTCGGTCATTGTTGACATTTTGCCAGTACCAAAAGTGCGAATGTGGGATTCCTTAGCGACCGTGTAGAACATCAAAAAGATGCTGAAAAGCCTCAAGGAGCAAACCCGCGGGAACAGACTTCGGATGGATATAATCGCCAAAGCAAAGAAAAACGAGAAGGAACGTGTGAGTCGCTTCTGGGGACACGACTCTACTTATACCTGTACTCAGTCAGTAAATACATTTTTGAGCTTATGATTTTTAAGAATTTTAGAATTTAAAAAAATTGTACATCTTAAATTTTTTTGCTACCTCTGTTATCTACATCTACAATGTATATTATACATTTAACATGTAGATAATACATGTACCATTTAGATTCCACATCTCTTCCGCTAGAGGGCGCTCGCGTACATCACGAGGCAGAGTGTGCGAGCGAGAAAGAGAATGAGTAGCGGGTCTCTTGCTGTAGGAGGCGGGGGAAGCAACTGAAAATTAATTTCTTCATTCGGCCATAAATATGATCCGATCTGATTCAGATTCGGCAATCTGGTAGATATGATCATTCTCTACGATACTGCGTTTTGAGTTTTCTGGTATCCCTAAAACTGTGCCTACCACAGATTTTACGTTCTTTGTGGGTGTGGAAGGGGGAGGGGCGAAATTTTGAAATATACTTGTAGCAGTGTGATATAACATGAGTCTGGAAACCAAATCTGGTTGCTCTAGTTCTTATAGTCACTCACATCTAGGCGCTGATCAAGACGGACAGACAGAGACTTCGGCTATTGATGCTGATCAAGAATATATATAGGGTCTTTTGGTCTTTATGGGGTCGGAAACGTTTCCTTCTCTGCGTTACACACATCCAGCAATACCACAAATCTAATGTACACCTTAACTCTTTTGGAGTACTGGTATAACAAAAAAAGAGTAGTTAAACAGCTTTGCAGTTTGAAAAGCTTAACCGAGATCATATTTATTTTCAATAGGCAATAAACAATGGATTCATCCGCAACATACGAGATCATAGAGTGCAAATCATAAGAAAGTACTGTTTAGTCCATTAGCATGACCGTAATCTTATATTTTGAATTCAGGTCTCCATCTGACGATTTCACCAACCGAATGTATCGAACGGAACGCGCCGTGAATTCAACCTCGTAAAAGGGTTCGTCGTTCACGAAAGATCCCACGCGTTGCCAGTAATTCTGATCGCATGACACATCAATGTAGAATCTACTGGTACAATCAGTCAGGAGAATATAGTCTATCAAGAACAACTGGCACAGCTCGATGACATATCTATTTTGGTTGGCCGTGACAGTGCGTGCTGGATACTTTCCGGATGCCAAATCAGCCCCCCGTACAATCGACACCACAGATTCTCCTTTGGTGATCACTTCACTGATTGCGTCCAATATTTTATCCGGCTCTATCAGGCCAGAGGGACGCACTACATGCACTAGATCATCGACACAAATGAGGAAGAGCTTCACGAGAGAGACCATTGACTTGATGTCTTCGGTCGGATTGTGGAGACTCCATTTGTACACCGACCCAAAGATATCAACTTCGGGGGCACTGAAGCCGTCCCGTCGCAGGACTTCCTCAAGTGATTCCTTGGACAGCAATAGGAAGGAGTCGTGCTCCAATATATCGGACGTATTTTGGTCCAGAAACTTGAGGCATATCTCGATCGGCTGGTTGAGATCGTAACGTTGCAATGCATCCAGGATCACGCACACGTTGCTGACGTCCAAATTCTGGCAGAGATATGTGGTTATGGTCGTCTGGACCTTCTGCAACATGTACAGATGGGCCAAATCGAGCACATTGATAATGGTATCCACTTCCAGCGTGGACAGAGGCAGCGTGCCCATGTAAATATAGCGCATGATAATTTTAAATGCATCCACCGGCACCTCCAATCGAATTTCGCGCTCCTTCGACTCAGCCAGGCTCCCGTAGAGCAGGGCGCGAAAGTGGTCACAGCGCGTCGCCAGAATATTGCGGTGGCCCGGCAGGCGCTGACCCTCCACCAAGAACGCCACGTCCGAGTACATCTCGTTCATACAAAGACGACCCATGTCTACGCCGACGCTGTCGATCGTATCAATCATTTCGTCGGTATTTGTGCTCTTAATGGAGCAGGAGCACGGAGACATCGCGTTCCCTTGTTTCTCGCTGCTCATTTTCGTCGCTGAATTTTGTTATTTCCTCCTTGCGTTTATCTTTGTTTATGACAGGTTCATAAGTTTATCGATTATTAACCAGCAATCAAAACATCGATCGTTTGTTCAATGGAATCCAAATTGAAGCTGAAATTATTTTCCAGAGAAAAGCCCAAAAAATGTGTAACCAGTGTAACCGTAGAGCGTACACTTTGCCCACTTTGGTCACACTGGGCACCGAGTGCAGTATATAGCCTTTCGGCCGACTGAAATTTTAGCGCGTCTTAGTACCAGGTTCTAACAAAAACATCGAACCAAACAAATCGGAAACTATAATGGCATATTAAGGAAAAGGGGTGGGGCAGCCCTTGTGTGGCGTTGCATTTGTTGCGCTGTTTTACTTTGCTTCTAGATGATAGGAAGACAAGTGTACTATATAGCTAAATGTACGAAATTGTGATTCAATTTACACAAATTGCAATACGCCGGTAACTACTTGGGGCCTTCGTGGTTTCAATTTATGTCGAATAAAAGTAATAAATAGGAATAAGAGTATTATAATTATAGTATATACAAAGAGGTATATACTATAATCATAATTAAAAGATGATTTAAATTTCATTTATGATTTATTGATTTTTGATTTAATTCTGGGTCGGCTGTACTTGTACTTGTATTTGTCGGTTTCTTGTTTTAGTGTATTTTAATCTTCTGGGTATTCGTTGCTGCAACTAACGAATTTTGCAAGGAAGAGGTATCGAGATATACATAGGTAGACCTTTTACCTTATTTCCTTTTCTTATATCCAGTCAATATAGCGGTGCATCGACTGCTGTGTCCACTGAGCACGGTTCACTGTGTTCTTGTTCTATCCCATTTGAATTTTCTGGTATTGGTCCTGCGTTAGACGGATCTGCATTAATGCGGCGTCTATGCGAAAGATAAGGTCCTTTATTGTCTGCTCCTCCCCCTTGCGCTGCATCTCCATCAAGCAGTTTGCTTTCACGCTTTCATAATCATCCCGAACTTTCTTCATTATGATCACGATTTTATAAAGGGCTTCCAGGTCGGTTTTGTTCTTGTAAAACGAATAAATCAAATCGTTAAGACAAGTGTCAAGTCTGTTAGCCTTTTCTAGCATCATCATCTCGAGCTCTGATATCTGCGGCTTCGTTTGATTCGCACATTTGGGCGGGGTTTCTGGATTTTCGCTCATATTTTGGCCTAAATTCAAAATACTTTAAATGCTCAAAAATTTAGATATGTATTTCTATTTAAGTCACTCAATGACTTATCCAAACAGCTGTGCTATTTAGGGTTGCTTTGTTCATAATTTTTGTAATGCATAGGGATTACTACTAGCTTCTTAATCGGCAGGAACTATGCCTATAAAAATATTTTTCAAGAATTGGGTGGATGTTAAAGTCTTGTACTCAAGATCCATTTAGTACTCATGGTACAGTCTAGACTCTAGACGGTAGCACAGCGATAACTCACTGCCTGTCTATTCCCCCATTAGCTTTTTAATGAAAACTCTTCGAGTCGAGTGACAGACAGTAGGTCTCTTCCAAAGCAGAATAGAATATATTTTTCTATTCATCACATCTTAAACAGGTCACAAAAAAAATATAGAAAGTCCAAGCGAAGCGCGTTTCGCAGCTCTAATTTCAGAATTCTAGTCTGAAATCAATTTACTCTGAGAACAAAAACATGATGCAGCTAAAGTCAGCAAAAGAATCTACCACTGGACTTCAAGCGGCTCGATGGCTTAAGCAGATGTGGAAGCTATAGAAGCTTCAGAACTTGAGTGAATTCGAGGCATTCCAGATGCTGTACATAAGCTCGAGGTCGCACGCACGCATCAAGTCCACGCCGGTCATCTTATCCTCGAGCCAGCTCCTGCTGAAGTCCGACCAAAGTGAGTGTCTCTTAGCTGTTCATCATCATCAGCATTGTATTTCCATAAGTGTGGCAAGCAGCTGCAAAGTCTCTTGGAATGTCCCATAGTTACGTTCCATGCGCTCTGCGCCATGGGAGCGCCAAGGATGCCCAGTGTACCTTTTCGCATTTTTAGCAAGACGAGACAAGACTTTACCAAGGCCACGCAAAAAAGAAAAAAAAAAATATTAATTTGCCATATTTTTAAAATACTTATTTTAGATTTAACGATCGTGATAGAGTCTCAATCTTATCGTTTATTAAACACCTGTTGGTTCCAGGCAGGACCCGCTGCCCCAGGGAAATCAAAAGAAAACAATCTATTAAAACACATATTCAATAATCTTTGTATATTCTCTCGCATCGTTTTCTTGGAATGGCTCGACTTAAAGCTACAAAATTTGCATACAAATTATACAAAAACAATAAGTGTACACACAATTACGAGTATGTGCGGGATGTGCGGCAAAGGTGAAATTTCTGTTGAATTATTGCAAGAAAATAAAACTTAAACATTGGAAAACATGGAAAGGCGCCTAAGGCCTAAAAAGTGACCCAACAAATCATTAAAAAAAAGTTTATAATAATTAGGCGGCACGCACAAAATGAGGGAACTAAAGACAGAATACTGAATAGAGGGTGGGGAAGGGGGGCTGGGAATGTGTGTGGTGTGTAGTAATAGACTAGGTCTAAATCAATATCTATAAATAATATAAAGTACGTGTGCAGTTAAGCCTAGAGCAATCATTGTGTAATTTGTGGGTTTCTCAGTACAATCTCTCGCCATTCCACCAGGTTGCAGTCCCAGCTGGTGCTCCCCTTTACTGGTCCTTCGTTCCCTTCCTCTCGCTCTTCTCACACATGATACAACGTGGTGTTGTCGGGCTCTACTTCCACGGCCTGTACAATGAACCGCTTGCGATCCACCACATCAATGGGGGCCGATGGCTGGATATAAAATATAGTAAATTTCCAATTAGTAATCCAAGAAATAAAATTAGTGGGACGTACAATTTAGGGATAGGAACAGAAGCAGGGATTGATGATTGATATGAGCAACAGTATTAGAAATGCCAGCATTAGGGGATAGCTATGCTACATGCAGGGTTTGGGGTGGGGACAACAGGACGGAAGTACTCACACAATGCAATGAAACCTTCTGGGGATCACACTCCACTCTCTCTCTCTCTCTCTCTCTCTCTCTCTGCCTCAACACAGCTCTAAGTTACATTTTTACAATAAATTTCCTTAAACCATTGGCTTCTAATGTGTTTAGTTACGTTTTGCAGGAAAGTATCACAAAGATAAGTTAAGATTTAATTATCTCTCGCTCTCGCTCTCTCTCTGTTAAAGTGGTTATTTCAATTCTTCAAATATGTTTAACAAATTTCTTCAGCAACAAATTAGTGGAACGAACAGTGGAACAGTGTGTGTCTGTGTGTGTGTTTGTTAACGAATTTTACGAATAATACTCGACATTTTTGATCTAAAACGAAACATAAAGAGAAAACAGAAAAGATGGAGGAAAAAGAACAAAGGTACATATAAACAGCAGGACCAAAAACATATAAACGGCAGGACCAAAAACAAATTACTTAAGCTAGAACTAAAACCGAATCGGAATCATTTTTGGGAGTCTTCGAAACGTGTTTTCCACACGAGTATAACTATAAGGTAAAGTTGTGGGAGCCTGTGGTTTTGCATTGGGAGTACAACTTGGGACGGAACCACAACCGAAACACACCGAACGGAATCTATAACCAATTGATCTATCCCTTGATTAATTTAATTTAGTCTAGTCCCCTCCACTCCAGGGCACTCAGCGCACACTCACATCGGTGCATTTGCACTGCGTCTCATCGAAAACGGTGCCAGTGGTGCAGCTCTGATTGTAGCGGCAGGCACAGGTGCAATTGGCATCGTCCCAGTACTTGCTGTCGGCCTGCTCCAAGCACTTGTCCCTGGCGTCCGTATTCTGGCACTCGCAGCGGCACAGTTCCCTTCTGTACAGCTGATACGCATTGCAGTCCTCGGCCTTGATGCGGCAATCGCAGCGGCATGCCAAATGCTGTTCCACCACAATGATTTCCGAGACCCGCTTGGAGGTGCCACCACGCTCGAATTTGCGCACACGCATCTGCACCTTCTCCGTCTGTGTGGGCTGGCAGGAGATCAGTGTGGAGCCGCAGCAGCCATTGCAGCGATTGATACGCGTGCATGCAGGCGTATAGTAGACATTGAAGCCACCCGCCTCATCGCTCGGCGGCTTCAGCTCCACAATGGTTGGCTGCGGCGAGCAGATCGCAGGCGTGGCATTCCGTATGGCAGCTGCAAGAGAGTGAATGAGAGCAAAAGGATCATTATAGAGTTTGTTCTTGGTTGGTTCTTGGTTCTTTCTACATTCTTCAAGCTTATATAATAGGCAATCCAAATGAGGCACTCAGTAAAATCGGACTGTCAATGGAATCCTGGATTCGGTCACGAGACGAAGAATTGGCTGGGATTATCTATCTATATCTATATCTATAAGGGATTGCCAACGAGCTAAATTACATTATTTTCGATTAGGAAATAATTTAACATGAAACGAAAGTCTTAAGCTCAGATGGAATATTTCTGCAGATGGGAAAAGAGAGCAGACTCGGTAGTATTTTCTCCCCCACTATTTTACTATTATTTCACAAGCGCTGCCAACACAGCAATTATTGGGGATCATAAAATCAGTTTGAATATTTTTGGGATGTAAATTATCGTTTGGCTAGGCATTTTTGTGGTAGAGAAATTAAAGCAATTGGAGCGATTAAAACTCCATTAAATACATATAAATAAGTCAAATTTCTCCTACGAGTATTACTTATGCGCCTCCTTTGCAAGCAGAATTGAGTCGCTGCACCAATTAAACCCTAATCGAATGGGTGCAAGTGATTCTGCTATTTTCTTCGATCTCAAAAATGACTGATCTAATGCGAGTATATTTCAAAACAGTTCTTAAATTTGTTTTAGGTGAATTTTGATGGGGAATATTCCAGAAGTAGAGTAGTAGATGAAATACGATTCTTGGCAGGCATGCTCGGAACGTAGATGTCCTGTTAATGGCCTTAATAAATATAAATGAATGAAACCCCCAAAAACTTAGCAATCTAGTAAACTGCAGTCTGAACCATGCATCTATAATCTACAAATTCGAGTGAATCCTGTCTAAAAAGTCTCCCCAAGAGACAGGTGTTGTTGACTGTTCCTCAGATCAGGAATGAACAAAGATCTTACATCTGGTGACGCTGCGTTTGAAGTTTTCTGCAAGAACGAAAGGACAGAGAGAGAGAGAGAGATCGAGCGTAAATTAATTGTAGATTCACTCAAATGCCATTCGACTCACCCTTGGAGGATATTTCGGCAGAGACATCGTAGTCGGCGGTAATATTGCCTAGGTCCGTTGCAAGTTCCAGCGGCAACTAATGGAAATAAAATAAGAATCAGTGGTTAAGTTAGCAAATTGCAGTTAAAGGGCCATTTCTCATAGGTGATTGAACCTATTCCCCTTCACCTTCTCTGTATGCTGAAACCCCCAAACAATATATTCGTTAGCTTTTCCCAACCCAGTAAGTTTATGTTTCCACCTGTCACAGGCTACGTGACACAAACTCCCCTTAAGGAACACATTTAAGAATGAATCAACAAAACAAAAATCAGATTAATAATCGAGATCGCGGCAGTGCCCGTCGTCCTTTAGTTCACGAAGAGGGACAACAGAAGCCGCCACCACGCGGAGCCCACCCTGAATCACAGGGCAGACGTCCACCAGTCAACAAAGGGGGGCAGCGTAACCGTTTTGCATCCTGTGGACGTCGTAAGCGTCGTCGCCGTCCAGGACGTATGCAGAATGGAGCTGCTCAAAGAAATCGGGGCCGCACAAACGGAATCGGCCGACTTCGTGTGCGTCAGCCTGCGGCTCGACTCCGACGCCAGCAAGCCAAGAGACAGGAGTTGCTGCAGTTGCTGGAGGTAATGATCAAGGAGTATGCAGAAGAACACGAACGCCACATAAGAGAGGGCCAAGAGCGACTGACCCTGATATTGGCTGTTGCGAGTTGGCTCAAGCTACAAGTTCCAATCGCAGGGAGGCAAAGGAAGTAATGCAAGGGGAAGATGAGAAACAGGTGGAGGTACAGGTACAGGTACAGGACTGCCCAGGGAATGAAGTGAACCAGTTGCAGGTCGCCGAGACTGTGCAAATCGATGCAGTGGCCAGGAGGACGACAGGAGGATGAACCGGCAAACTACGAGGCCCTCATGCACACCTTCACGGAACCAGGAAAATGTTGAAGAAGCAGATGAAGGGGTTGAATCACATAATTAAATTTTCTGATATAATCTACAAAATTCAAGGCTACTAATAAGATTAGAATTTATATCGAGTTTAAATTTCTTTTGGAACCATTTGTAAATTAATCTGTAAATATTAGACTATTACTGTCAAAATTCTTGATATATGTATGTACTAATGAATGTTATTTGGATAATCATTCGGCTAAAAACTTGTTTTTTTTTCCACATCCTTTTGCTGGATATTTCTTTATTTAAAAATCAAAGCGGGTTCCCCCCTGGATAGGCGTGGATCATTATAGCAGTGCCTACTAGAATTGTTATTAAACAACTGTGACAACACGTACAAGAGATCGCTGCAGCAATCATTAGTCACCTGCTCTCCTATCCGCGCCTAAGCTGCTGCTCCCTCTCCGTCTATTCCACCTTAATTGACGTAGATACGACACACGTATGTACAGATGTACGTCTGCGTATGCCATTAAAAAATGACAGACGACAACTGCATAGAAATTTTGCTATCTCCAGGGAAAAAATAGCTTCAAGCTCGAACTGTTATTTGTGCTTTATATCTGGCGCTGTCGTGCGTCATCCCATAGCTTCTGTTTCAGTGAAGTGAGGGAAACGCCACGTGCCAGGTGCTTTGACCAGTCGGCACGGCATCGTCATCATCGTCATCTCCAACGTAGTAGCGGCGCCAGTTCGGTCCGGTCCGATCATTCGGCCATGATTCATTAGCGCCCCGGAACGGAACGGATCGGAACGGTTTGCCATTTATTCACTCTCTTATGTTAATTTTTATCAGAGAGAAAGTTCAAGGGCAACAGACACGACTACGATCGTGAGGAAGTGCTTTAAGCCAACTTCTCAGACACTTCATAACAGTCTGAAGCTCAAGAGGAACTTCTGTTTCTGCAAATAGATCTTGATCTGCTATCGAAAACCAATCATTCAATGATTTTTTAATCAAAGAGCGTCGAAGACAAATTGAGGGGAAATGATAAGATAGATTTCTTGAGGCATAGGGAAATATAAACAACATAAATACACAGTCCCATATGATGTGTGAGTGCAGCAATCTGCAGTACTTGGGGGATCTCAAAATTAGCAAGATGCCAAAAGCACTTTCTGGCGCTTTCAAACTATACAAAATTGATCTTTAATTCCATTTGTGACATTAAAAGTTTACAATAAAATGTAATAATACGAACAGGCCGAAAGGTTAGTTGGAATATGAGAAACAAATTACCGTCGCACAGTGGGGCCTTAGGCCATTTCAGCTTGCTAAATTGCCAAATGCAATGAACTGCATTTGAATGGAAATCTTTCTAAATGTAGTCTGCAAGCTTAGATGGTGCTACATTCTCTAGAAGCTTTGCAATAAATAGTCAAAGTTGAACGTTGATTCCGGTGCATATTTGCCTGTTTGCGGTGCATTAAACGCTAAGCTTTGGTTTCTTTCATCGATAAAGAAAGTGTAATGGTTATTTTAACTATACATAATAACTTCAAATTTTATGTTTAATTAAATATAATTTTAAAAAATGTACAAAGAAATACATTTTTTTTTTAATAGTCATCTACCTTATAAAAAATATCTTATAAAGCTTAGATTTCTATGGAAGAAATATTTTCCGATTTATTTTGAGGTATCACATGTCTAATGGATGATATTTATGAAATCATATGTATATTGACTTCATTTCTGGCCGTTTTTAGCCTTTAACTTGAAGTAAAAAAAATATATCCCCCAATGTTCTCGAGACTTTTTTCGTCAATGCTCTTTGAATATTCGTTTACCCAAGTTTAAAAGCCATTTTCGCGGTTCGGACCCGTTTGGCTTCTAGATCGATAATACGATGTTTGATTTTATATGGGAGTTAGAACTGCGACAGACCATTTTTGGACGTTTGCGTGCGAGGTAAAAGTTAAGGTTAGAAAACAACCCAACAAATGTTTTTCTCTAGAACTGTCTATGCAACGATCCAGTTTTTAATTAAATATTGTAATATGGCAGAGTCCCCACTGTGCGACGATCACCACAAATTTGGGTTATTACTTAAAAATCGAAGCTTCCTCCAAGATAACTACAAATTCATATAAAATCTTAGATTAACAACTTATGCTTTCTTTTGCCATATAATTCGACAAGTGAATCATAAGTAAGACCCATTCATTATTATCATTATGAATCGCCTCCAATTACATAGCCATTTACTGGTTCGATAAGAAAACGTAATCTTCTGATAAATAATTAAGGCTTCCAGGAAATGAATTGCGGCTTTCTATGCAATCAGTGTTTTATTTGTGTACTTAGAAATTGATCCTACCAGATGTTTACCCAGTAAAGCCGAAAACCCTGCTCTATTATCCACATCCGCCACAAGGGGAACCCAAGCGAAGCAAAGAGCGGGTGTGGGAGGAGGCAGAGGAGGAGTAGTAGAAAGCAGAGCTCCACTAGAAGGTGGAGCCCTGCACCGTTTTGTTTATCTTTGAATTGACGCAAACAAAAACAAAAAACATACGATGTGGGAATGGGGATGGGGATGGCGGGGACGTAATGCGAATTATTTGTTTTGGAATCAAGGCGATCGCTATCAATGCCACCAGACGCAGAACAGAACCCCAGAAACAACACCCAGAAACCAGAGAGGCTGAGACAGAGGCTGAGACGATGACAGGCGACGGCAACGGCGCCACTGTCCATGGGAATGGATGATGGGGTTGAGGGGTGGGGGATGATGGCATTGGATTGGGGTCCGAGTTGGGGTTGTGGCTTATCAAACTGCAAACAAATGCGATGATCGTTGAAGGCTGACCCAAATATGCAATGTCTCTAGGCGACGCTGTGGCGCCACCATAAGAGCTGTGGCGCCACTGCATACCCCCGACCACACACACACACACACCTCGGAACGAGAGTTATTCTGTTGTTCCTTCCATTCTCGGTTCTTATTACATCTCTCCAAATATCTCCTCCTACTACTGTTAAATCTAGTTTCTCTTGCCAGAGTACCATCGAATATTCCTTCGGGCGATCGCTCTCTCTGCATCTGTTAAAATATCCCCTTCTCTGTTCAAATATCCCCCTCTCTGTAGGCGTGTCAGTCCACTCACCGTTACAGGTGTTCCAGCATCTGCGGCTGCTCCCTGGCAACAGCTTCCCTCATCCTCTGGAACTGCCGCTGCTTCTGCTGTCCCTGGCAAGGCTGCAACGTTTGTCTGCCGCAGCAGACGCACCTTTGTCTGTGAGGCGGCATCTAATGAGGGGGCGGCCGCCGCTGCCGCAGCATAGAAGAAGCGGGGCGAGGGCAGCAGATTGGTCGAGGAGGCAACAGAGACGCCAGCAGCACTGTTCGCGTTTAACAGCAGCAGCGTCAGCGTCAGCAGCAGAGGTAGGCGATGCGTTGTCGGAGATTTGGTTAGTGGCATGGCTAGGTGTGGGTGAGAGAGCGGGTGCTCTGTTAAGTCTTCGGCTAACAGCTGGTGTTGCTGCTTCTGTTGCGTCTTCTGTTAAGGCTTCTGTCGCCGTCTTCTATTAAAGCTTCTGTTGCTGCTTCTGTAATTTCGCTGGAATGAGAGTGAGGGCGAAAAAAGGTAAGGTGAGAAGAGAATCTAGATTGTACCGCTCTTGCAGGTGCTTATGTCAAAGGTATATTCACAAAAGGTGAAGTGCTATATTTTTTATTTATTTATTGATTTAATTATTTCTCTTTTTTTCAGGGCTACAAGAATTTGGACTTTGTTTTTTAATGTATCCCTTAAATGCAGTGCATTACAAATATTCATTAGCTGTTTAACGCGTAGAGGCATTTGTGGGCTCGGCTCTCCAAATGATCTACCGAACTGCATATGTATTATCATATATCCATCCGACTTCTCGCATGTCTGGCTTTCCCTCATCTTCTGTGTAAATATACCTTGCTGATGCTTATGCCGCATCTCATTTTTCGGGCTATTTGTTTGGCTTTGTGGACGGCATGATTTATGATCTGATTTACAGCGCCGATGGTGATGCCTGGACAGGGCGAGAAGACGTCACCAGAGATGTGTCTGTTGTTATTTGTTCGGTGGTTAATTTACTTTTCTTTTGACTTGCTGCCTAATTTACAGTGTCAACTCTTTAGTTATATTGCTCATTTTTTTAAGCTTTAAGTGGAAAAGTGTTTGCGGCTGGGCTACAGGTGGGCGGACGTACACATTTACCGTTTGAATTGGGGTCACCTTCTGAATCCGCTTTTTGTCGATGTTGTCCAACAAACAACTTTTTTTTTATGGCTAACTTGACATTGATATAAAAAAAAAAAACTCTTATCATAAGAAAACAAACAAAAAAAACAAAGACAGAGGACAGAGCCACGAGTTTGAGTATGCGTCAGGCATATCAATCAGACAATCATCCGGAATGATTGCACGAGGAACGAGTGGGGCCCCATAAATAAATACCCATACCAACGGAGTGTGTGGTAATCAACCCATGGGATACCTCTTAGTCATACAATATACCTCTCGAGGAATTGCTAACAGAAGGTGGTAGCTCCTCATCTACGAGTGCACTCATTTTTATGGTAGGAAACTATTTACAGAACAACTTATAGCTCTTTTCCGCTTGGGTGCATATGCGTCACCTGTCACGCTGATACGCTGTTCCCATAAGTGAATTGATACTTTTTCTTCAAGTGACAGGAACAGGGAGCTGACGGCACTAGTGATTTGGAATTATTAATTACGAAATCAAAAAGATGTAGCAATATGTGTGCCAGTTTTTAAAGACATTGGAGAATAATTGAAGACAAATCATTTCTGTGAGTTAAAAATTTTCCATTTCCAATTAACAAATGCCACTCGTATACGGCGCATTTCTTCCCTAACCACCAAAAACTATATACCCATTCAACTCTTATTCATGCCGCCTACCATTGGTGGAACAATGCAACGCATCTTGGCTATGAATGAACCACGTTTGTTTGTCGGTGCGAGCCGTTTATTTGTTTGCTTTTTTAATTACACAGCCCAGTCTTTTTTTTGACTCATAAATCAGAAAGAACTTGAAGTTATTGGCTTCAAACCGGATTTTTATTTGTTTCTATGCAAGTATGTATGACCAACAGGTGCAGGGAGGAAATAGCCCATTCGATTTCCTGTCTGTACTAATGGATCCTTCATGGGTAAGCCCGAGGTGTGATTGGAATTAAATTGTTCCCTACCTTGGTATAAGGGAGGTGCTACCTGTTGGAAACTTGAGTATTATTGTGTGATCCATCTCTTGGGACTCGTACTGTTGATTTATTTTCTGGTTACTTACACTCGTTTTTAATACTCTTTCAGAAAAGAGAGATCGTATTGAGGATCTCATAAATGGCATTCCATATATAATAAAGAACACATAGCCATAACAGATAGAAATATATATCTAGTCCCATAGGAACTATCGATTTGCAGTGGATATCTAAAGCAAACCCCATATACTATGTGTACATTTACATATGTGTAATAATTCCCAAGAACCATCGGATCTATAAGAGTATTTAATGCTGCGACCCTGTTTTTTCTTTCTGTTTCAACGAATTTTAATTTGCGCTTTTTGCGTTTCATTATTATTATGTATTCTCTCGTCTGTTCCCTTTTATACCCCGATTGCAATGCAAGGCCCCACCTCCCCGGTGCGGCCGTGGAGCCTCCTCTTCTGTCTTCTGTGGGCTGCTCAAATATGAAAATTCTTATTATAGGTCAGTTCGCGATCGCGTTTCCCTTTCAGCTCTGCTGTCGATAGCATAATAAAACTCTCGTACGACGAGTGTGTAGCCCCTGATAATGATATTTTTTGTGTGTTGTTTTTGTTGGCTCAAGGCGGTTTATCAGCCTAACAAAAATACGTACGACATATGTATGTACATATAAAATAGAAAGAGTCAGTGATTTGCCATTCATTCATAAAAATGCAAAACAAAACAGCAACAGCAGGCAGCAGCAGCAGCAGAATGCCAGCGAGACAAATTGGCTCCCCTATGAAGCAAAAACAAAAGATCACAATAATAACACTCGATATGCGGACTATACTATAGGACTACTCTGATTTATACATATGCTGTGTGAAATGATTGACACTCTCACAATGGCAGAAGAATATCGTTCTTGTTTTTGCAAATTATGTTTGTTGTTGTTTGTACATATCCAATCTGGATGATGCTCGTTAGTTAGGTAGATAAAAGTTCTGTTTATTAAAATCTCGCTTACCATAGCATTTTCTTTATGGCCTTTACTTGATCTCCCATAAATGGCGACCTGTTTATATAGACTATATCTACTGGACACCCTATTAGATATAGGGTAGCAGTTGTCCCCCGAAGTACCGGGTATTGCGAACAAGAATACGTAGAGGCAGAAATCAAGTACAGCCCAAAGAGAGGCCACAAACAACAGCACAGGAAAGGAGATAAATAACCCAAAGAACAAAAGCGAGTGAGAGACAGAGAGAGTGCAAAAGCGCAGTGCAGTGCCTTCTGCCTGCTGCGAGAGATCCCGCTGTTTTAAAAATAGCTTTGCTCTAACTCTAATTGTAACGGTGCGGGCGGTGCCAATACAAGCAGGAGATCCAGAGGAGGAGAGCGAGAGGAGCTTTAGAGAGCAAGAGCCATGGTCTAGGCAGCGTAAGAGTACCTGCTGGTACAGGAGGTACTGTTGTTGGAGGTGGATTTACGCCCTTAACTGTTTATTTGTTTTGTGCAATCATGAGACATACACGCACGCACACACACAAACACAAACACACGCACACTCTACTGATATCACAGCCTGTGCTGCTGCTGCTGCTGTTTCCATTGTTTCTTGGGGGGTACGAAACAGTTAAGCAAATACCGATTGATATGGGAGAGCCGTAAGCCAAAGCTGCTGCCTGTTGCTGCTTTTGTTGTAGCTTTTGTTGCCGGGCATTGCTCACTCACTCTCTCATGCACACGCACACCTGCGTGATTCATTATGACATTCCTTTTTTTTCATTCTTCGCTTCACTTCACTTCACTTCGTTTCGTTTCGATTCTCTTCTCTTGATCTCTTTAGAGCAGCGGGGTAATTAATGGGAAGGAAGTGATAATGTCAGTAATCTCTGGAGGTTAAGCTTCAAAGGAGTGCAACTCCGAGAGCAACCCTGAAAGGGTCTCCCAGGCCAGAATTCATTTTAAGGAAAATAATATTGCAATTAACTGAATAGGGAAACGCTAGCCTCGGCTCCTGTTTTGAGATTAGAAACAGCTGATGACTGCGCACTTTGTTTTTATTGCACGAAAATGTCACGTTTCTTTTTAAAACTTTCCGCCTTTCGTTTTTTAACAATCGATACCGTTCTAAAGTTCACAAAACGTTTAAAATGTAACCTAAAGGTTATTCCCAGTACCAAAGTTACCATAATTAGATGTTCACTCATTTCAATGCATTCGATCCGATATATGGGTCACCATCTCTTGTGCATAGTTACGCTGTCTGTTCCATTATAGCAAATGTCTCAAAGGCCTTGTTTCGCTCTAGAAATTTCCCATAAGTGAACGGCCACATTCGTTATGCATGAAATGCCAAATAGAAACCAATGTTTCAAAAACATTACAAGCGAATGCTGATAGTGGAATGCTTCAATATTCTATCTTTCCTCTTTCTATTTTTCCGCACTATTTATAAAGTAAATTAACATTGAACAGCTGTTTAAATAATGAAACACTAACAAAAATATTTGATACCAGTGTCAACCCAAATGCTCACCTTATGTTCGCAAGCATTTACCTATTTATTTACAATTCGCCCAGCTATAAGTTCTTTGAATTTAATTTTAGTCGGATTTGAAGTGAAGTTGAAAACCGGAATGGGTTCCGTTATGGTTTAACATTTTGGTTAGACCTATGTATGCATATGCATGTCATCTGCGGTAGTTCCCTAGTGAACCCCCTATTAAGTAACGTAAATTAATGTGATGGCAAGAGTATCTATCAAATGGCTCAACTATTTAAAATCTCATTTAATGGCCCCGCTGGAAGGCAGACCTTAACCTGATTGCACAGGGTGGAGAAAAAGCTTGCCTCGGCGATTAATTTTTGAAGTCACGTCACGCCATCGAAACTCTTAATTCTATTATTTTGTATCTGTCATGATAAAAGATCTGTTTATATGTAACTCTATCGAATATGGGGCCAATATCTTCAGAAACACTTGTGTTGACGTCTCTTATCAGTTGTTGATTTTCTGTTTTGCCAAGTGGCGTAGAACAAGTGGGTGAAGTGCTGGCGAGGTGCCGATGGAGATGCAGAGAGCAAGAAACCCATAGAGCGAACAGGGGAGACGACATCGATTTGAGAAAGGGCAACTGAGGTGCGGGGAGAGTGAAGAGTGGAGTGAAGCAACGGAGACAGCGACTGCACAACTGATTACAAAATTCAGCACGTTTTTAATTATTGAATGCGTTTTGTGTTCATTGGAATGTGTGGTGTTTTTTTTTTGCGCTGTTGCTTTTGCAGGTGTTTTAGCGGTTATTTTATTTTCGAGGCATCGCCCCAACGGTGCGTCATTGCTAAGGCATTTACCGAAAGGGAGACTGTAAGATATCGGAAGAGAGCAAGAGAGAGAGAGAGAGAGATTTGGTGACAGTGAAGTGAGAGATGCAGAGCGAAACGTCGAGAAATTAAGCTCGAAATCGAAAGGATTTACAATAAATACTCTTTAATGCAAAATGCTTGTACATGGTCTATGAAATGGCTTCGGTTGGGGAAGTTTCGCAATCGGTGAGCTGTCCCGCCATTCGAATGCAACACACAATTATTGCCTAAGACAGAACCAGTTGAAGCGAATGTTCTCCTGTCTCCGTGTCCGCATGCTTAAGGGAGCATTTTGACAGTGAATCAAATTTGTGACACTTAAGAGAGCTTTTTGCTTGAGCGAATTTTCACTGTGCCACCAAATACCAGCGAGTATGAGTGCGAGTGTACCTACTTGGGCGGTCCGGTCCCCATTCTGTGGGACACCAAAGAGTGCCAACTTGTAATTGCCCCAACAACAAAATTCCACAGACAGGCAGACACATGGGGAGGGAACGGCAACGGGAACTCTGGCATTAACGATAAGAAGGGGCAGAGACGCAGAGGGTACAAAATAAGGAGACCGACCCCGCCTCAGGGGAGAGGTTCAGTTCCAAGATCCATTCTGGAGTCTGGAGCGTAGGGCTCTCGCAGGCAAATCAATTACAATATAGGAATAAATGATAATTCCTCTGACTCTGGGGGGAGAGCTACAACAAAACAACAGAAAAGCGAGGGACAGGAGGTTAACGGTTTCTACAAGATAAATTATGGATTTGCTGCGCCCCCTCCCACCCCTCTGTGATAGAGGCGACCCCTTGGTTGGGTCTAGAAGTGCTGTCTGGAATGTGAATTAAAGATTAACCGATATTCAACTTTAAATGTGAGATATTCCTTGGAGTTTGTTTATTTTTATTTGGGATCGATTAATTTCAGAAAGGTATCGATTACGCATTGACTAAACGATTATTTGTGGAACATTTTAGCCGAGCTTTTATTACTTTTCATTAATTAATTGAATAATTAATTTGAATGCGTATTTATTTGTATTGTTGTATTGTATTTGATGCCTCTTCAATGTCTCTTCAACTATTGATTTATTTTCTTCACCTTTTCAACTAACAATTAAATTGTTAATCTTTCGATCAGTCATAGAACATATTAATGATTGTGTGGGTGCTATTCCTGAATGATCCATGAAAAAAGTCCCATCTACATCCCTTTGTTTTGGGTTAACCATTCATTGAAATCTTTTTTTAGGCCGGATTTATTTTGTATACGATTCACATGCAATGTGATTTTCGTTAAAGCCATAAAGCCATGTTTTCAAATGCGTTGACGGTTGGGAAGAACAACTCAAGCGCAACCATTTTCATGGGGGGTTTTCCACACCACTCACAGAAATAGAATACCAACCACAATAACAACAAATTAAGTTAATTACAGTTTGTACTTTTTTTGTATTTTACTATTTTTTTGCATTAAAATCCGCGACACAACGAAATCTGTTCTCGTTTCAGACAAAAGCTGGTTTTAGATGCCAAAAAAACACACACAGAAACAAATGCGATATGAAAAAGCTTTTTTTAAGGCCCGGCTCAACTGACTCTCTCGCAACTAAAACAAAAAAAAACAAATGTGGAAAACATTTGAAAAAACCAACAACAAAAGTTGTTTCAGTTTAAATGTTAACAGAGGCTTGAGGGTCGTCGCTTGGATTTGATTTGAATTTATTATTATTCTTGATGTTTGGTTTTGTTTTGACATGAGCTTGCAAAATGTTGTATAATGTTTTATCCCAATTTTGTAAGAGTATTTCGATTTAATTGAAGTTGTTGTGGTTCATTTTTTTAAAAGTTTTTATTGCTTTATTATATTTTAAATAATTTAATTTAATTATGATCACGATCGGAGATAACGGGATCTAATATAAACTGGATCAAAATGTAATCTACTATGTAAACCATCGATCTGCAAGAGTATTTACAGCTAAATTGAATCAAATTGTTATTATTTTTTTTAGCACATTTATTTATTATATATATTTTATTCTTAGAAGCAGTTGTTATCATAATTATATATATTTAATATTTTGGCACGTCTGGACAGATTTATGAACATAATTTTTTGTAATATTTTATATATTTTTAATGTGTTAAATTTTCTTTTAGCGAATTTTTTTTATGGGAAATTTCTTGAACAATTATAAAAAACAATACGTTTTCAGTAGCTTTTACTTACTGCAACAACAAGAAAAACACTCAAAAAAAGTGCACGAAAATTGTCAACAGACAGGCGGAAAAACAGGTGAAACACAACAAAACACACTCGAAAAAAACCAAGAAAATTCGAAAAACAAAACAAACACGTATTTTTTGTTGTGATTTGTGATAAATAACTACGACGACAAAGACACGGCGGAGGGGAGCAGAAAAGCGTTGGACGGTGTATGCGATCCAGACGCCAGCAAGTTCCGTTCAAAACTGTCATATCGGTGTGGGCCAAGTTTTTATTTTTTGTTGTTTTTGTCACGTATTCGAAAAACCCCGCGATGGGCGCCACCAACCATAACATAACGCTTGTTCTCACCCACTGTTACTGTGGCTGTTACTGTTACTGCAACTGTTACGCTCTCCTTCGCTCTCCGGCACTCTCAGCGGATCAGCGGCTCTCGCGAGCGGAGGCTGCGAATCAAAGAGAGCGAGCTGGTGCTTAACAGTTGTTGGGTAAATTTTGAGCCCTGGTCAAACGAGACAGCAGCAGAATTGGTGTCGTCGACCCAAAGTAATGCTACTATATATATATCCCTAATTTCTTTCTCCATGGAGTAGGACACATACCTTTATGCGTGCTTCTTGATGACATGCTGCTTCAGATCGACGATCCGTCGGAAAGAAAAATTGCACAGCTGGCAAATGTGTGGCTCACTTCCCTGGGGAGAGCAGCACGCATGGTCGTTGAGGTGGCAGAGCTGGTTGTAACCCTTGCCGCAGGCGGGACACAGATAGGGACGATCTTTAACGTGCCTGCTCTTCACATGCTTCTTGAGGTGATCTACGGTGGTAAAGTCCGCCTGGCAGATGTGGCATACATGGCCGCGGATCAGGACATGCATACGTTCGAGATGTCCTCGCAATGCCCCGCGAGTTCCGTGCAACTTGCCACAGAAACAGCACTCGAGTGAGCTCTTCTGGTGTGTGTCCCCGAGGTGGCGGATCAGGCTCATGCTGCCCGGAAAGCCGTTGCCACAGATGGGACACACATAGCCGCTGGGCTTGTGATCGGCTATGCATGCCTCCTTGTCCAGGTCCATGGGCCAGCCAAAGGTGACATCGTCATCCCAGTCGACACTCGGCAGTATATCATCGATGTTCTCCTCCAGCATTTCCAGCTCCTCGGTCTCGTCCACCTCGCTGTGGGTTTTCCGTGGCGCCAGATCGTGCGCCTGCTCGGCATGTGCCTGCAGCGCCTCCATGTTGCTGAAGGTCTTCACATCGTTGCGGCTATTCGCACACATGGCGCAGTAGAAGAGCGAGTGCACGCCGTGCCAGGACACCACGTGCCGGTAAAGGAACGTCGTCGAAGAGTACCGCTTGCCGCACTGCAGGCACAGGAATCGGCCGTCGGTATGCTTTCGCGCCAGATGCCGCTCCAGCACCTTCTCGTCCCCGAAGAGGGTCAAGCAGTGCTTGCAGATGTGGAGGCGCCACAAGCGACCGGCACAGTGTTGCTCATGATGCTTGGTCTTTGGGTACCAGCGGAAGCTGGCCAAACAGAAGCCGCAGTTGTACAGCCGCTTGGTCAGCTTCTGTGGGGCCGATTTCTGGACATCCGTGGTGTGGCCACCAGGTGGCTTGGGCTTAAGCGTTTTGACACTCATCAAATAAACAATTAAACAGCGATGGTTGAATAAAGTATATTTAATATTTTAACACTTTCTTTCTTTAAAGAGTTTTGTTTTGTGTTTTGTTTAAACTTAGCAACAATAACAAATTCGACCTTAACATTTTTTAAACAGCTGATTTTTTTGAGTTCAGTGTTGTAGAGCGTTGGAAATAGCGCGCTTTTTCGTAATTTCATTGATACCGATAACTACGTTTCATTATTTCATCGATAAAAATACCGAAACTGGTATATTTTTCGACCACCCTGAACGAAAATTCTTTTGAACATAGTAGGCCGAAAAATTAAACTTTAATACTATCAAATCTGATCTACTATCATTTCAAATTTATTTGAGTCAAGCATATTTGGGACAATACAATTTCGTTACAAATAATTTTATTCAAAGTGAGGTGAGCATTTTGGGACTGGGCAAACGCATTTTTCATTCAATTCTGCATGGTATTTTGCCAATTTCGGTTTCTGGGCACACTGCCCCTACACTGTTGCATTTGCAGCCCACACAGCCCAAAGAGGAAAAACGAAAATAAAAAGGCAGAAATGCCAACAAAATAGTGGCATTAACTGCATTTCGATACATACGAAATTAATTTTCGTGTGTGTGTGTTATCCCATTCAAAACAGTTGTCAGGCTCCAAGCAGCAAAACCAGCAGCAGAAGCGCTGCAACAACAGCACACACAAATCCACACAAAACGGAAAAACGAAATGAACGAGGAAACCGTAGGGGAACCGAGCGAGAAATCTGCCTCGCAAAAAACTGCATCACCGTCAACATCGATGACGTTGGCCTCGGCAGCCTTGGAGCCCAACGACAGTGTGACTGCTGCTGGACAGCAGCAGCAGGAACAACGTCCCACTACAAGTGCTGGGCCGCCCACAACATCGGCCGCCCAACATCAGCAGCAGCAGCAGGCGTCGTCCACTCCTGACGGCGGGCCGCAGACCCCAAAACAAAAACCACAGCAACAGCAGCAGTTGCCGCCGATGCCGCAGTTGAATGCAAATGATATGCGCGAACTGCGCGAGATAAAGCAGTTGTTGTGGGGCGATAATGTGCGCGAAGATGTATTCAAGCGTTGGTCTCAAGGTAATCATGCACCACCCACCACCACCCAAACCGAACCAAAACCAAAAAAAACACCCACCCATCCCACTGCACACAACCCAACGCCCAACAAATGAAAACAGCCAAAAATGAAAAAAAATCAAACAAATTATTTTGCGCGCCTTTTTTTTTAACTATTTCATTTGTTGTTCCTTTCTAGGATTTGAGTTTAGTGATTATGAGCCGTCGGCATTGGTGCAAAAACAGGGCGGCCCTTGTGCTGTGATAGCGCCCGTTCAGGCGTATTTGCTTAAGATAATTACCATGGACACCCACGAGTTTCGATTGTCGGAGGTAATTAAAAAATGCTCTTTTACTGATGTCTCATTTCATGCTTATCCATGCATCCATCCACCCCTTCCCTTCCATTCCTTTCAAAGATAACTCCAGCAGAGTGCAAGCGTCTACTCATACAGGCCCTGTGCAATATTTTACGGAATTGCCGTGCCCCTCGCTATCGTCTTGTACAGCTGCATCGCCATCGCATCAGCAGCGACAACCAGGCAACCAAAGAGAGAGCCACCACATCGGGAAAAGCAGCAGCAGCTGCAGCTGGTGGAGGAGGAGCTGGAGCTGGACCCAATGCGAATGAAGTGGATGAGGAGGCCGAAGAGGCAACACCCGAAACGGTGGAGCATCTTACAGGGAAAGACAATAAAGCTGGACAGGCCTCGTCCCACCCTCTTCCGGATCGTGATCTGACTCCCGAGGAGTTCCATGCGCGTCTCTATACGCTACATTTTCTCGACGGTCCGACAGTGGTGCGATACTTTGGTGACCATTACAACCAACTGACGGACACCTATGGCGTGATGCTCTTCATGTATTCGGTGTTTCTTACCAAGGGCATTGAGCTGGTGGCCGCCGATATATCCGACACCTCGGAGCCGATCATACACAGAACCTTTGGCTATGGCGGCCAGTCCATGATAAATCTAATGCTCACGGGTCGTGCCGTGGGCTATGTATGGGACCACGAACAGGATGTTGGCGGCTTAAAGTTGAGGGGAATTTGCGAACAGAGCGATATTGGGTATATAACGACAATGGAACAGATGCGCTACTGCACAGTCGGTTCGTTCTACAAGAATCCCAGATATCCCGTCTGGGTGATGGGTTCAGACACGCATTTAACTGGTACGAGAAAATACCCTTCCCTGACAAATGAAACTGTCCATATTAATTGTGTTTATTCCCTTTTGCAGTGCTTTTTAGCCACGAGAAGAAGCTCGTCTCGCCGGAGACACCCTCAGAGCATGGTCGTCGCGTGTTCAAGTCCTATGATCCGGAGGGTAATAACTTTATAGCCTCATCCCTTCTACGTGAAGTATTGGCCCAATTGAACCTTGTCAGCGAGCAGGGCTAGTAAGTATTAATATCCGATCTCCCCTCATGGAAATGTCTCTCATTTATCATTTCTTGTGTGTGTTTTCTTGCTGTTTCTTGTTCCCCCTCCATTACACAGTGTTAATCTCATGATGAAACGTTTGGATCCAGAGAATTTGGGCATCATATTGCTGAATGCTTTCATGGAGGAATTCTTTCCATGCGAGCGACATTCCGCACCCGATACCTTTGAGCTAATGCACTACAATGGCATACCAGGCTCCAATGACAACAACAAGGTCGGTTTATATGTTACTTCTCCAATCATTTCTCACCAACCACACTAGTTAACAGCCAAACAAACCAAAAAAGAACACACTTAGCATTAGATAGGCTGATGGATAGGGGACTACAAAAATGTTGAATGCATTTTTTTGTATAAAGAATTTTCAATTTGGTTAATGATTTTGGCTTAGCCGTTTATCCATAGATTTTCCGACACGCTACCTTAAACGACGACTCATAAACCTCAGCTTATATTACTAAAATATAAAACATCATGAATCTAATTTAGTTAAGTTTTTCCTAAGTTTTTAAAATCCACAATTCGATCAGAAGTGCCACCCAAAATGATCAATTTCCCCGTTTGAAAGCTTCATATTTCCCAGCTTAAACCACAAAGTGTTAAATGTGGATTCTTTAGCTTCTCAGAATTGCCAGAAAAAAAAAAACAATTTATTAAGTGATATTAGAAAAAGGATGCTTGAAGGCCTAAGAAATAGATAATTATTAATTAGGGAATAAGGAATTCTTTAATCGGATCTATCAAAGCCATCCTAGGAATAAGATATCAAGAAATATGAATAAGAAAGAATAAGGAATGGAAATTCCCAATAGTTGTTTGAATGAGTCTAAGATCATCGTAATATATATATTCATATATATTGGAATTTTTTCGTGGGTTCTGTAGGATCCCTAAGGATTTGCAAAGACCAATAATGTCGCCCCTTTGGTAGTGTGTTATTTACGTACCCCGTTCCATTTTTATAGAGGTTCCAAGTAATTATTTTTAGCGCAGCACTTTAGTGGGTGCCCCAAAGGATGCGATCTCACGCTATAGTGTGCAGTGTAGACAGGGACATAGGTAGTCGGAGAGCCCTGTGAGATAACCCCTTAAAGTCCGAATGCCGCATCGAGAGCGAGAGTATTATCCATGATATATTTATTTAAATTATTGATTGTCGAAGAAAAAGCTCATATCAATGGGATAAGTTGGAAACAAGGACGAGTATTAAGGGATTAAGAGGATAAACGGTGAGCACTTCTGGAATTGATCTTTTGGATTGGATAAAGGGATAAAGGTGGTTTAATGCAGATATACATACAGACGTTGAAATATGTTATTTATATTATTATACTGCCTGAACTTAGTCTCACACGTGTTGTTGCATCGCGCCTCAGTCGAGAGAATCTTTAATGGACCGAACGTGCTCGATGGGTGGTTTGCGCTTTCACTGAATAACCTGACTACCTCACCTTTTTAAATGCCTTTATTTCCCTTTACTTTTACAGGTGCGCTACTATTGCGGCTCGGCCATTCTACTAGAGGGGGATCTGAAGTCGATTTGTGCTTCGAATCCGATGGTGACATGCCTCCAGACCAAGTGGCCGAATATCGAGATCAATTGGCATGATCCCTGGCATACACCATCATTGAATTGACATCGCCAGCTGCCAGCAGCAGTCGCAGCAGCAGCAGAAGCAGCAGCAGTCGGTGGAGAAGCAGTAGAAGACGCCACAGCAGTTGCAAAGCAGCAGCGAAAGAAAGAAAAGAAGCGAAAGCATAAGCAGAAGCAGATGAAGCAGTAGAGGACAGCAAACACACAAAACTAAAGCAGAAAAACAAATATAAACACATTTGCCTGAATGGGGTAGAGGCAGGACAGGCGACAGACAAATGCACACAAAAAAATTTTGAATTTCAAAATGCTTTTCAAACGATTTGTGGTTTATGTATTTATTGAAAAGTAAGAAGAAGAAAACAATAAAAAAAAAACGAAGAAAACCCGTTGGAAAATGCACTCTGGAAGAGAGCATTTTGGAGGAGAACAATAAAAGGAGTGGAAATAAATGGAAAGGAGAATGCCAAGCGTTGATTCTCCCTACCTCCACACACACACACACACACAAACACACCCTTATGCATAGCTGTATGCAAAAATATGATTAACAAGAAGAAAGAAAAATATATAATAAAACAAAAACAAAGAAAAAAATGGGAAAAAACAAAAACTTATCGATGTATAAAAATCCACAAAAACTAAAAATATATTCAACAAAAAAAAAGATACTGTACGTTTCAAAAATGGAATCTTAAAAAAACAAAAATGAATTACAGGCAACCACAAAAATTGTATGGTATTAAGTAAGACGTAAACACACAGAGAGTAGAATGAATGAGACAGAGACAAGGAGAGAGAGAGAGAGCTCATAATTTATTTGAGAATTAGACAAAAGATAGAGGAGGAATTAAGGAGCGAGAGAGAGATAGAGATAGAGCGCGTAAGGAGCACACACAGAGCATAAGAGTAAGAAACACGAAGCTATGTCGTAGAGTAACAAAAAACATATTTGTTCTTTGGCCTTTTAAACAAATTACTTGTAGTGTTAAACAATTTATTAAAAATAAACAAAAACAACACACACACACAAAAAACTACTAACATCAATGTGAAGAGTATGAGAGAGAGCGTAAGCGTAAGAGCTAGAGAGACGTAAGAAAAAGATCAAAGAACAGAATATTTAAAAAAAATAAAATAAAATAAAAAAAAAATTAATAGAAATTAACAAAAATAATAATGCAAATTTAAAATAAACAAAAAAAAAAAAAAAAAAATCGCACCTCAAATTGTGATTTATTTTTAAAGAAAAAAAGGCATCTAATGGGAGAGCAGGAAGCGAGATAAACCAGAGAGACATTATTTTATGGATATATATATTATATATATATTATGTAGAGTATGTCATATGGCTACATATAGCGGAAAGTAAATGCATTTTATTTTATAAAATCATTCGCAGTGAATAGGAATTGGGAGAAACCAGAGAGACATACTATTGAGTAAAGGGATTTGGGTTCTAAGATTTAAAAAAAAGTGCATGCCATGGTTTTACAAGTGAAATTAAATTGAGTTTAAGTTTAAGTTTATTTAAGTAATTGCGTATAATAGCAAATGGGATAAACCAGACATATGTAGTGGGGTTCTGCGAGTTAGGATTTTCAAGGGCAGATTTACCATGGCTAGATTTGGGCCCTTAAAATCAACGAATTTAATATTCAAAATGTGTTCTCATGCGTACGCGTAATCAATGTACGTCGAATTGAAACGATCCTTATGTTCTAAATGAATTGTGGAAACGTTCATGCTTGAGCAGTTTTCGTTATTTGTTGATTCCCCTTGAAAACTTTCGAACTTCTACGTTTGATGAACAATTTTATATCCAACTGTGGCACCTTGTGGTGCAAGGCTGAGAATTGAGTCGAATAATGCGTATAATACAAATTTATTTTTGCAATAACTGGAGGACCTTATATACCCAATATTCCGTTCCCCTTTCCGTCATCTTTAGTTGATCGTCTCTTATTCCGTCTCAGGCCACGTACATAGATGCTTCGTGCTATTCTCTCGTACGGATTCCCGTTCTTATTCATTCATAATTGAAAACCGTCTTTTTGTACTATTCAGACTAAGGATTACAACTGATTTGCAATTTAACTTTGCCATTAAGGCACCACGATCCACGGGTTTCTCTAGCATACTTCAATGCCCCACAATGCTCGCATATGTAGATGTGTGCCACACCAACGCGGTGCTCTTCTCGCGAAACTTGTCGTTCTTCATCAGTTAGTTGATTCGCTAAGTTCCGTTTCCTAACTGCTCCGTCGGGAAAGATTAGATATTCTTGTTCGCGGCACTGAATAAATCTTGCACTCCAGAAAGAATAGCAAAACATTCACGTCTGGTGAATATTAGCTGATATTATATTTATTATTATTATTTTTTACTATTATTATTTTATTTATATTATTTGTTAAGTAAGGATCCGTTTGACAGCCCTAGCGAATTTCCGAGGCTAGGGTTATAAGTGTTTGAGCACCAACCGACTTTCTGCTCTATATATATAGAAGATAGATTTACGAAAGGATGGATATTTCTTAACTTTATTTCTACATATAGTATCACTGTCAGATTATAAATCCATTGTAGCCAGGATCATCTTTCAATTATTTATTATTTAAGCTTAATCTTCTGCAGTAGGTGCCTGTATATTAGGGATCTTTAAAGAGTTTCCTTTCAAGGATCTGGTTTATATGCTTTATTCCAAATTTAACTTGCTAAAGGGGGAAATATGTTTTGCGCTATTAGTTTATTTTTTTATTTGTAGCGGAAAATCCGCTGCTTTAATTTTATACCTGGTACTCCAGATTTTATCTGTTGCCATTTTTCCGCAATTGTTTTTAGTTCCGCTACATCTGTGTCTCTGTTCTAACTCGACCTCCATCGCCAGAGGACGCAGATTGCACGAGGCAGAGTGTGAGAGAGAGATTGAGAGGATAATGAGTAGCCGCGTGGAAGGGGATACCCTAGCAACTGAATATTTATCTGCTCATTCTAGCTTTAATAATGATTCGATCTGATCCGATTCGGCAATCTAGTAGATATCACTATCCTCTGCGTTTTCGGTTTCTTAGAATCTTTGGAAAATATAAAAGGGAAATACAATACCCGCTTAGAGACTGTTTTATGGTCGATGGTAGAGGATAGCCCGTAGTTGTTTATATATTGATATATATGCATAGTTTTATTCATTGTATAATCACACATGGAATATTGTAGCCACAAATAGGAGAGAACTATTAGAAGTAGGAATACAAGTAGATCAAGAGAAAATGTTTATTAACAACTAAAATAGAATAATAGAATATGGTACGGTTCGGTTCGGTTCGATTCAGTTCGGCGATTTAGAACCATTTCGTAAGCTTTCCTTTCGTTTAATTCTAGTTCAATCTCTGTCCTGCCTCGTCCACTTCCACTTGCGTTTCCGGTGCAGTAGCTGCTGCTGCTCGCGCTGGCCACCCGCATAGATTTTCACATCCAGTCGGTAGGTGGGTGTGGCTGTGGGTGCGGCCTGTGGCCTGGCGCGACGACACTCCCTGTGCATCGGATCTCATTTGACGTCGAGGCTGCGCTGGAACATTTGCATGGCCAGATGCCGCAGCCCTTCACCCACCACGGGCATGTTGCGCGGGAATTCGCACTCACGTGCAGGCAGGCCACACAGCTGCCGTCGCAGGCGAAGGTCCTGGCGAGCGCAAAGCGCTCGACTGCCCGGTCCGCAGACATTGCCCATCAGGCGCTGACGCTCGGCGGCAAGGCCGCGTAGGCCCTGCTGCACGCAGGCCATGGGCGCCAGTTGATCGGTGGCCAGAATGTCGCGATAGTCGTGCAGCGGTGAGGCACGCTTAAGGGCAGGCTCCTCCTTTTTGATGGGCATTTCCTCCGGATCGGCGGCCTGCTCCTCCGCCAGCTGTTGCTGCAGCAAGGCCTGCTCCTCGGCTAACCTCAGCTGTTCCTTCTCCTGAATGAGCTGCTGTCGGGCTTCCTCCATGACGCGGCGGGCGTATTGATCGCCGGCCATGCCAAACGATATGCCCATGTCGAGTATCAGACGATGAGGCTGCCAACGCTGCTTGGCCGAGGTGCCACGGTCCACGCCCTGCTGCTGTGCCGATTGCTCGGCCTGCTGCCTGGTCTCGGCTATCAGGCCCTGCCAGTCCACGCCCAAGGCATCGCCAATGCCTGAGAATACACAGAGTTTCAGAGATTAGTGAGGGGGAGTTCCTTCTTGGATGGCGTTTCTATTCTCACCTTTGTGACGTGCATCCTCCTCCAGCTCACCGTCGGATATCTCCTCAAAGTCCAGCACCTCGTCGACCTCCTCCACCTTGATATTGCCCCCATTCAGTCCGCCCATTCCGGTACCCGTTGTCGTCGCAGTTGAAGACGGACTCTCGCTCTTCACCTCCTCCGCTGTGCTTGGCGAGAGTGTGTCCGTGGAGAGCTCCTGTGTGCCGGCCAATGGATCCCCATCCAGCTGCAGCTCGTCCTTAGGCCGCACAGCAGCAGCGCCCGCTGTTGGCTGGCTGCCCAGGACGATCTCCGTTGTGTTGAGTATGTCATCATCGCTGTCGCTGATCTCGCTCAGCTCCTCTGCCTCTGGCTCTCGAGTGGGCGGCCGTGGCTCCTGCTTGATGATGCTGCAGGCCACCAGCTCGTTGCCATTTGCCGAACCGCTGGGCGACTCTGAATCCTGGGTACCCAGGCTCGGGGTGCTCATCACCGAGTCCTCGGAGGCATCCTCCAGCTTAACGTGGGTCGTCGGCTTGCCGCTCACTTGGCCCAGTATGCCCGGATTGGTGGTGGCATTGGCGGCACTCTGTGCAGCCGCCTTGGCCGCTGCCACCGCTGTTGTGGCGGCTGCCACAGCGCTGGCCTGTGCGGCAGCGGCATTGCCGGGCTGCGGCTTGCCCCCCGGCGCCGACAGCTGGCACTGCAGCAGCGGTGTGGGGTGTGTGGGCGACACGAGCGGCACATGGATGTGTTTCTTGAGAAACGATGAAGAGCCGGGCGGGGCGCCACGATCACAGCCGGGTCCACCGCCGCCGCCATACTGCATCCGCTTGTGGGGAAATCCCCGCGAGCCGCCGCCGCCACCGCCATGATAGCCGCCCGGTGGCTGCACAGGCAGCGTCATCAGCGGTGGGGGATGCGACCTGTAGCCGGGACCACCACGGGACTCTCCATGATCGCCATGGCCATGGCCACCGCGTCGGAAGCCCCGTCCGGAGCCACGTTCGCCACGCGGATGCACATGATGGTGTGGGGACGGGGGATGCGGATGGTTGGGTGGCGGTGGAGCATCGTTGGAGCCGCCACCACCGCCGCTACGTCCGAAAGGTTCATCGTTGTCGCGCCAGTCCCCGCCAGAGTTGGACTGCTGCTGCTGCCAGGAGCGTGGCTTCTCCCGCTGATCGTGCTCCAGCCAGGCGGGTTCGTTCTTGATGATGACCACACCGCCGCCGCCGCCACCTGCTCCACCGCTGCCATTGTCCGGCCTGTCATCACGGGGATCCCGCTCACGTTCCCGCTCGCGTTCGCGCTCTCTCTCACGATCTCGTTCCCGCTCGCGCTCCCGCTCATCTGCATCCCAGTCGGGCTCGGAGGCGGAATGATGCTGCTGGGCCGCCTGCTGTGGGCCAGCGCCTGGATGTGGCAGCGGCTTGCCGCGCTTGGGGCCGCCCACAAAGCCGGTGGGACGGCCGGGAGTGCCACTACCGCCGCCGCCGCCCACGGCACTGTTGCCATCATCATCCCAGTCGCGCTCCCACTCCGGCCGGTACTCCCCGCGTGGCCCGAGATTGCGCTCTCTGTCGATATTGCGCTCCCGCTCGCGTTCACGCTCACGATCGCGGATCACACGCTCCCGCTCGTCCGGATAGAGGACCTCCTCGGGCTCCACCAGCTCACGATAGTCGCGTCCCTGGAGTTCGCGCTCCCGCAGCTCTCGGGCCTCGATCCAGGCCTCGCGTTCGCGCGACGAGAAGCGCGCGTCCATGAATGCCCGCTTGTAGGCCCTGCAGAGACAGCAGATTACAGAATGATCACGATAGGGAGGAAGGGAGGGAGGGAGGTCTTCCTCCGGATTGGCTTACCTTTCGCGCTCCTCCTCGGAGTAGAGATCGCGTGGATCACGCAGGCGGGGCACATAGTGCTCGGCCAGGGGACTCAGCTCGCGGCGACGATAGCGACGCATCTCATCGATCAGACCATGGCCATGCCGCTCCTCCATGTACTCCTGTTCGCGCTCGTACGGATCCAGTTCCCGCTTGTCCCGGATGTGGCGACCACCACCACGCTCTCGCTCCACAGCGTCCAGGGAACGTTCACGGCTGGCATATGGCGGCAGATCCAGGTCGCGTCCACCAATACCACCACCACCGCCGCCCCGCTTGCCGTCATCCTCCTCCTGGCGGCGTAGTTTCTCGCGTGCTAGTCGCTCCCGCTCCCGCTGTCGCTCCTGGCAACGGGCCAGGGCCTCTGCGCGCTCTTTATCCCGTGCCGCCTCTCGCTCGGCTCGCTCTCGCTCCCTGTCCCGATCCCGGCGATCCCTTTCGCGCAGCGACAGATCATGGCGCTCTCTCTCCCGCTCCCGCTCTCTGTCCCGCTCGCGCTCTCTCTCCCGCTCCAGGGAGGCAGTGCGTCCGCGAGCACGCGTCTGAATGATGATCTTCTCGCGCGACATCAGCTGGTGGTGCATGCGCGACGAACCGGGACCGGGATGACCGCCACCGCCGCCCGTACCACTGGGCCCCAGGCCAGGGCTCTTCTGACGCTTGCTGCCCACCACGTCCTGATGGATGCGAATCTTGGTGGTGGTCGTGGTGGAAGAACTCGGTGGCGATCGACTGCTGCCCAAGCGATGATGATCCCGCTCCCGGTCCCGCTGCACGGCTCGCAGTTTCTCGCGTTCCCGCTGCTCCTTGCTGGCGGCACGCAAACGCTTCCGTTCCGCCAGTTTCTTGAGCTTGGAGCGCGTGGCCGGCGACAGCGAGCGATGAACATGCCCGCTCAAGGCGGCGGCCGCACGCTTCTTGAGTCGCGCCTCCTTCAACTTTCGCTTGATGTGATTCCGCTTGGCCACCAGCTTCTTCTGGACATGGTCGCGCTTGTCCCGCTTCCGGCGCTGGTGCTGCTCATCGCCCGACGAGCTGGCCGCCCGCCTGCTGCTCTTCTTCTTGCGATGGTGACGCTCCGCGGAGCGCGGATGATGGCCGTGCGGATGCCCATGGCTGTCCGCATGCCCCGTCTCGCTGTCGGTGCTGCTGAACGAACTGCTGCCGCTCTCCGATTCGGTGCTGCTGCTCTCGCTGCTCGTGTGCGTGGCATTGTGGCGAGAGGACTTCTTGTATCTTCTCAGAGTGTCCTTGGTCTTCTTCTCCATATGATAGGATCCTTAAGCGTGGGTCGAGTTGAAATAGTAGTTGGACCGGTGCCTGGTGGGCGGACAGAAGGCCGCCGCCACAATCGCAAACGAAAACAATCTCCTGCGCCTGCCACTTATGCTTCGCGGAGTTTTGCTTTTGAAATCACTTAACGTCTTTTCCCGCTCTCAAATTGTTATTTATTTATGTTATACTACTTTGTTGCCACTCTCCAGTTTCTTTTTTTTTGTCTCTTTCTCTTTTTTTTCTTCCTCTACTAGGGATGGGTTATTAAATTTATAAATGAGTATATCGATATATCGATATTTGAACTCAACCCGTATGCCAAATTAATATGGGTTGTTTTGTGGAATGTATCATCACTACTGAATTTGGTGCAGATTCGCATTTTTTTTGTTGCTGTTTTATGTTTTTAGATCATATGACAGCGACTCTTTGATTACACATATCGATATACAGAGTGTAGATAAGAATATCGATGTTTTTGTGCGATAGACACAACATTTTTGATATAGAACCGCAATACAAAGTACAATACAATTTATGTGTTTTTGCGTTTTGTTAATTTAAATGACATATATGTATGTACAAACAATAGTCAATATTATGCAAGTTGGAGCGAGAGCGACTATTCGAAGTGTGTAGTCTGGAGTATTACTGCTGGGACAACAATATATACATACATATGTATATAATGAATATGAATAAGGATACGAATGAGTCGTTTCTTGTTTGCATGCTGTACTCTACTTATACCCGTACTCAGTCAGTATATACATTTTAATGAGACATAATTTTTATGAATTTTAGAATTAAAAAAAAATTTTACATTTTACATTTTTTTGCTACATTTGATATCTACATCTACATCTACAAGTGTATATTATACATCTAACATGTAGATTATAGATGTACCATTCATATTCTACATCTCCTCCGCTAAATATTAGTTCGCGCACTGAACGCGGCAGAGTGTGCGAGCGAGAAAGAGAATGAGTAGCCAGGTTGTCGGCAAGAGGGGGCGGGGGAAACAACTGAAAATTAATTTCTTCATTCTGGCTATGATTATGATCCGATCTGATTCAGATTCGGCAATCTGGTAGATATGGGCATTCTCTACGATACTGCGTTTTTAGTTTTCTCGTATCTTTAAAAATGTGCCTGCCACAGATTTTCGTCCTTTGTGGGGGCGGAAGGGGGCGGAGCGAAATTTTGAAATACACTTGTAGCAGTGTGATATCACATGAGTATAGAAACCAAATTTGGTTGCCCTAGCTTTTATAGTCTCTGAGATCCAGGCGTCAAACAAGACGGACAGACGGACAGACGGACAGACGGACAGACAGACAGACAGACAGACAGACAGAGACTCGGCTATTGATGCTGATCAAGAATATATATACTTTATGGGGTCGGAAAATTTTCCTTCTCTGTGTTACACACATCCACTTTTAGCACAAATCTAATATACCCCTTAACTCTTTTTTGAGTACGGGTATAATAAATATATAATACGAATAACTTTTTCTTGTTTGCATTTCTGTACTCTGGTGTATGGGGAGGTGTACCTTTCGGGTAGATATTTAAATAATACTACAATTTTGATCGCTTCTGCTCCAAGAACCGATTGCGAATAACGGAGAAGTCGCTGTTGGTGCCGCTCCTGGGGACTTAAAATCAATTTAAATTTATAGTTGTTCATTCTTAGAAATATAACTGTGCCTTTCAGGAATTTTGAGACATGATATCCAACAGAGCTGAGAACAATAATGCATAAAATAAATTAGTTCTTCACTACAAGTAACAAATTTGTCTGTGCAATGCGAGATTAAGTAATTTTCAAATATTCAAAACGGGTGATAAAATATATCGACTTACACGATACATTGGGCTCAAAAGAGCGCTAATAATTACAGCGATGTGGCAGCACCTGCCACAGTACACAGCTGATTGCTGACTCAATTTTTCAAAATATACGTTAAAACTATTAAAGAATCGTTAAAAATCTACCTCAAACGACAAATTTAATTGGCAATTTCCGCTTTTGAAAAGCCACTTCGCACAAGATGCACCATCGAGTTTTTTAATACGGGATTTTGGATCTGTGTTGTTGGAGATGCCACTCTTTGGCAACTATTTGGCGGCAAGCGTTATTTATTTGTGAACCGCTGCCAGAAAGCCAAACTTTAGGAATAATTCGAAAAATTAAATTAGAGACTTGAAATTAGGTACAGTTGATTCTAGTGATATAGTAATATATAAAACCTGAGATAAATTTCGAAACGATTCCAACACCCCCACTCCCACCGACCATATAAGTTGCACCTTTTATTAGTTGTTTAGTGACAAGTATTACGGTCAAAAACGGTCGCCAATAATTTTATAGACATTAGTAAATATACACTTTCTACTTTAATTTGACATAGTTCGATTTTTCCGCTAGCTGCCGCGGTATTCGTTGTTAGCCACAATAGACAGGCAAGTTGGTTAAGATTTGTCTAGTTTTAAAAGGCCCAAATTAATACGCACAAAAAACAAACTAAGACAAATGAAAAAAAATTTGTTTTTTACATAAAATTTCTACATACCCCGGCGTTTCTGTTCCATATCTTACATTCACCTTTTCTTTAAATTTACGAAAGAGATTACCGTTTTTCGTATACCAACTCGTGATGAACCGAACATCCGAGCATTAAAAACAAAAATATGTATCCATTTTTTGCAACCATAAAAATTGTATATAAACCATTTTACCAAATAACACCAGTGCTCATCGAAAACTCAGTAGCTGAACATTTATCTGGTGGAAATCCTTCCGCTAGTAGGGATATCTCTAAGGGATATCTTAGAATTGTTTAACAATCGAGCCACAGTTAAAAGTGAGCCTGATTTAGTAGAGAACCTTTTCTTAGAGTGTTCCACAAAAATCATTAACTGTATCCTGGCGCCTTCATTTCTGGGTCTCGTTTGTGCTTCAGTAAATAGCAGATTGTCAATATTAAGATTGGACATTAAGACTTCGGATGCTTAGAAGGGCTATAAATAAATAATTAAATCAATAAAACTTTAAGGCAATGCAAGTTTTAAGATACTTCTTCGAATTCTTGGCTAATACAAATTTATAAATAAATTTACAATCTGTACAGCAGACAATCATATCGGAAACCCAATCTCTGAGGGGGCTGGGACATCCATTGGGCAGACTCCTTCGATATATGCAGAGGCGCTTCGTGCTATGTGGGATTGGGACTGTTGCATGATTCCAAATCTCACCAAAAGAAAAGTTCATTTTCTTTGTGGGTGATCTATTCAGTATATCAATAGATTCAAGATCCTCTAAAATCCAGAACCTCCCATGGATTTGCCATATTGTCGTTTGATCCCCGACTAAAATGGGACTGCCCTGCAAACGGCTTTCGTTCTGATTGATTCTGGTATTCTAAATCAATAAAAAATACATAAAATTAATCGATAAGCCCATAAAAAAAGAATAGAGAGGTCACAGAGGAGTCAACAGAACTACGATTGCATCAAGAGGCAATTGATAATCCCACTTGCCCAGTTGCATTTCCCCTGCCCCTGTCCCAGTCCCAGTCCCTGCCGCTGTCCCACCCAATCACAATGACAATTGATTTGTACATCCGCTCATGGGGCTCTGGGCACTGGCTGGAGAGTTGCAATCAGTCGGACAGATACAGCAGATCCCAACATGAATGAAAATTTAAAACCCATAAATCTTGGCGACTTTATACTACGCACTGCTGCACACCCAGATTGGTGGCAATCAAATTAACTACTGGCTGCAAACTGCAAAACAGGAAGGACAGTTGTCGCCCCGGCACTGCTGGATCGTTGATCGTCTGGATCATAGGCTGCAGTCCCTCCCCAGCTCCCTCCCGCCTTCCTTCTCCTCCTCTGACATGACGTGTCTGCATGGGATCCACATCCAATCCAAGCTAATTCCAGCACGCGTCTATGACGAAATGTTCCAGCAACAAATGCCGGCCTGCCTGCCTATGCCTGGACTGGTGTCACCTGTCCAGACGTCAGCGGCGGCTTAAGAGCTCACCTCAAATGGTTGCCAGGCACAGTGGGGCAGGCAGGGCAGGCCTGCTCCACATTGTCAGCAGCATCGTCGACACCTTGACAATGCGCTGCAGCCAAAACATAATTTGCTGCAACTATTTTCTGAGAGCGCGTGTGCGTCTGTCTGTCGTTGGTTGATGCATTTATTTTTAATAACACTAGACAGCAAAGCACTCAAAGCAGAGGAGGATCCCTTCTTTGCAGGATAACTCTTACCTCGCTGGATGTAGGCAACTGGTAGAAAACCGTGGGGTGCTTTACTGGAAAATGCATTTCTTTCTTTTCTTTCTATTTGTTGGTTATAAGAATATAGAAAACTTATCATTACATTCGTGGTTACCAAATATGGTATTTTCCCTCGATTGGAAATTTAGTAGAAATACATTTTAATACAATTTTGTCCCTCATTGTATTATTTTCTAAATTTATTAAATATTAACTAATTAAATCAGTTTGCATATAATCGCATTAGCTTTAATGTCAAAACCTATCAACATCAGCCAATTTGTTCGATATTTTTGCTTATTTTCAATTCCATCTTTTCATGTATTATTATCTATTAAAAGAAAGATGATGCATGATAAAACTTCTAACACAAATTCTTTTTTAAAGAACAACATGCAACATGTCTCTACATTAAATCAAAAGAGTATAAACATGAATTATTTGTGGGTTAATTCCTGCAGTAGAGTTGATTCCTCCCTGGCCAAGTGCTTAGTGAAAGGCTCTAATGGATGATCTATGGAATGAAGTACAGTACCTCAATCAGGTTGCGCAGTGTAAATGACTCTCTCTGTCTTTCTCTGTCTTTGCCTCTTTCATTGTTGACAATGTCGTTTGTCGCCTGTGATATCTGCACGGCAGGTGCAAACAGGCGCATTGCTGGAATTGCCTTTTAATTGTCTCTGTTTGGCTGCTTCTTTGCAGCTATTTTCGTTGGGGATGCACCACACCAAAAGAATGGAACGGACTGGAATGGCTAGGAATGGGCAGAAGCATCTGGTTGGAGTTGGAGTTGCAACTGGCAGCAGAATAAGAAGCTGCTCGTCGCTGCAGCTTTTGGTTAATCTCTTGAAGGCTTGCCGCTAAGGCTTTCATCTGATTTGTGGCTGTCACGTCACGTCCACGTCACGTCGATGGCGTGTTGTTCGAAATCGAAAAGAAAACAAGTTGGGCAACGAACAAGCGAGCGAACGAACCCCTCAACGGCCGATAAACGAGAGGAAAAGTTTAGCTGGATTTTGATTCTTTTTGGGAAATGGCAAGAGCGAGCTTGGCATCTGCTTTTTACTTGGTGGAGTAAAAATAAAAGTGCAAGTCGTGTAAATGAGGATGGGGAAAATGTGACAAGATATCCCCATCCCTGTTCCATGCCCCTTGCCCCTTCCCTTCCCATTCCTTGCTTTCTTTCTTTACAAAATTCCCCTTGCAGTTTTCGCGTAGATCCCGACGTAGCTGTTAGCTGACAAGTTCTCTTTTTGGCTGGAATGGGGGTCTCTGTGTTTTTCTTAAAGAAAACATCCCCCTGCCATACCCGCACTGCCGCTCTTTGGGTTTCCCTTGAAACAGCATTTTGCGTTTGGCATATTTATAGACTTAGTGCCCTTCTGCTGCTGCTGCTGCTGCTACTGGAGACCGTTTTCACAGTTGGTTTCCATTCAGCTTCCCCCACGAATGCAACACCCCAGCTTCAGCTCCATCCACTTGATCGCTGATCTCCATTTGCCCTCTCCTCTGTAGTTGGAGCGAGAGTGAGTGAGAGTGAGAGATCTGTTGAAGTTTCATTTGTTGTTTTTTGTCTTGGCTGCCTCTGGTGCAGACACGAACATTAACATTGCCACTCGCACTCGTACAGCATGTTCCCCACTTAATTGCAACAAGTGCAGAAATAGCAGACAAAACATTGATTTGCTGTTGATTTCTTTTCTTAACAAGAATTATTCGGGTGTGGGGAATAATGCCTGGAATTCGTTTGCAAATGGGGATTATTCAATTGAAGTGTTGCAATTGGAACAAGATTTTCCACATATATGCCGCAGATATTTGTCTGCCTATAAGCAGGATCTATTTTTTGTAATTTTTCAGCCTCATTCCAGGCCAAGACACTGAACACGGTGCTCCTGCAGCTACTCCATAATGGTACCAGGAGAAGCCGCTTCGAGTGCTTCCAATCAGCGATTGTCATGGCACCATTTATTCTCTTTATCTCTATATATTTTTATTGGATAGTCAACCGATTTTAAGAATGATGTATAAGCAATTAATAAGTGTTCTTCAATGAGTGTTTTTCAGCATAAGCATCAACAAAATATGCACGTATCGCATGCATTTTGCATTCCAGTATACATACATTGAGTTTGAAACTCTGACTAGCAGCGAATATGTTTTGAGTGCCAAAAAGGAGATGGTAAACGATTGCCTATTGTTTTGAATTTTAACAAATTTCCCTTGAGAGCCCATTCATCTGAGAATCAGTTGATCTATGTATGTCCATATGTATGGTAGATATGGTATTCGAACTTGTCAAGTTATTTCATCTGCTGCCCAAAATTAAATCAAGTAGTCCCTGAGTTGGATGGATATTTGACTTTGTGCCACAGCCCATTTGAAATCTCAGTCTATCAGTGAACTTCCAAGCGGAACAAGCTCCCAAACAGAAAACACACACACAAAAGGTGAGAGTTAAATTAAACCCAAATAGGTCCGAAATTAGTGCCACTTTTGTGGGGGACTTTCAGATGTTTTTGGTGCGCAGGCAGCTGAAGCTGCACAGCAGTCGGCCAGCGATGAAGTTGATGAGGTCCGTCGCCAGCACCCAGCCATCGATTTGGCTGGGGGATGGGAATGCACCGCTGCTGCCACAGCCGCCATCACCGCCCATCGGTACGCCGCCTCAAATCCCCATTACGATGGCAACCGCGGCGGCGGGAGGGGATAAAACGGCACCACCACCCAAGGGGGGTCCTGGTCCACCGAAGGAGCCGCCGAAAGCGCCGCCACCAGCCGCTGCGGAGAAGAAACAGGAGGCCGGACCACCACCGCCGCCGCCCAAGCCCAAGGAGAAGCGTGTCAAGAACTTTGAGATCTACCGCTGGCAGCCCGGCGAGCAGCCCAAGATGCAGACCTATCCCATCGACCTGTCGCAGTGCGGCGCCATGGTGCTGGATGCCTTGATCAAGATCAAGAACGAGGTCGACCAGACACTGACCTTCCGCCGCTCCTGCCGTGAGGGCATCTGTGGCTCGTGCGCCATGAACATCAATGGCACCAACACCCTCGCCTGCGTCACGCCCATTGACCAGAGCCTGGGGGGACCGTGCCGCGTCTATCCGTTGCCGCATCTGTATGTGGTGCGGGATCTGGTGCCGGACCTGACCCAGTTCTACGACCAGTACCGCTCCATCCAGCCCTGGCTGCAGCGCAAGAATATCCAGAACGAGATGGGCCGGGCCCAGTATCTGCAGTCCCTGGAGGATCGCAACAAGCTGGATGGCCTGTACGAGTGCATTCTGTGCGCCTGCTGCCAGACCTCGTGCCCCTCCTACTGGTGGAACAGCGAAAAATATCTGGGGCCGGCCGTCCTCATGCAGGCCTTCCGCTGGGTCATCGACTCCCGTGACGAGGCCACCGATCAGCGACTGTGCTTCCTGCAGGACCCCTGGAAGCTGTATCGCTGCCACACCATCTTGAACTGCACCAATACCTGTCCGAAGAACCTCAATCCGGCCAGGGCCATCATCCAGTTGAAGCAACTGCTGTCGGGGGCCAAAAAGAAGAACAAGCCGGAGCTCCAGACCGATGCTCTTTTCTCGGGCAAGTAATGGACACGTCACAAAAACACTCTGACACACTGACACCTGACACTGTTAACGATGTCCCACACCCAGTACTAACACTTAATTTCAAGCGTTATGCAACACTGTTTATGAATGCCTACAACACTAAATACTAACTGTAAACGGAACTGAAACGGAACGGAACTGAAACGGAAACGGAACGTATTACATGGCAGTAAATGTAGAAAGCTCAAAAAACTTCACGATGTTCAGCACTGCGGATGGCTTGCAACACTTAATTCCAACGATACTCAGCACTGTTTATGAAGGTCAAAAGTACTTAACGTAAGACGGGGATATTTCAATGCATCTGACGTTATAATGACACTCTCGACTGAATCGCTGACAGACTTTCAAATACCTCAGACACGTAATACTCACGATATGCTGCACTGTTTATGAATGCCTACAACACCTAATACTCTCAATACACTGAGTTGAAGCGGAGAGTAACGGATTACATTAACAGTAGCCGAACGAAAACTACAGATATACAGTACTTATGGAGGCTTACACACTTAATCGTAACGATTTTCAACACTGTTTATTAGAGCCATTAGTACTTAACGTAGGACATGACATTGTTATAGCTGTGACGGCATAGCAGAATCCCTGACTGAAGGACTAGTGAATGCTGAAAACACTCGATGGTAATGCAATACTGATGCAACACTGTTTATGAATGCTCTAAACACTTACCTGGAACGTTATCCAACACTACAGCCATGAATGCTGGAAACACTTCGCACGATGTGCAACACAAATAATTGTTACCATACTTGGAATTTCTTACACTTATAATGCGAACACAAGCAATGAAATTTAGTATAGGCATCGTTAGAACAACACAACAAATAATAACAAAACTGTACCAGAAATATTAAAAATTAGAATGAAAATGATAAGCACCAAGAGATCTTGAATGTGAAAGTGGGGGACAAGACGCTGTGTTCCTGGAACGTACATTGGCCAATAAAAGTTACTTATGGATATGGAATAATTGGTTCCAAATTAAATTGGTTCCAATTAAAGATTGCCATAGCTTCGTTGGCTGACTCTCATCGATGAGTGGGTTAAAACCAATGGCAAAATGCAAGCCCAAACAGTGCGAATGACTTTGAACGTGAATCACTCCTGAACCAAGAGAGATAAGCTGCCTCCTAATCTCTCTGTGTATCTCTCTCTCTCTTCGGAGATCTATCTAGTATTCTATTTTCGCATCCCACAGTCATAAATTGTGTGGGTGAGAGAACGTATACGTATACGTTTGTATTATGCACGGTGAATCGAATTCATGGACAAAGAGAGTCTATGAATCATATGGCGATCAAGGTTATTGATGGGGTAGGTCTGTTCTTTACACCAAAAGCTTCTGCTATTATTTGCGAGCTAAATCTTCTCCACTGATATCTGTAGATTAAGGAACAGAACAGTTTGCACAGCTAGATTTTTGTATGGAATTTTTGCTAGTCGTGTATCCATGTAGGATTATATTTTGCTGAAAAAATGTATCCATTGATTGGTTTGTGCTATGCCACAACATTTGCAGGGAGCGCATGAAATCTTAAATATTTTTACTAATGCTTTGATCAAGAATTTCCCTCAATCTGTTTGGATTCGTTTAAGTAGAATACGTATAGGCATATTTGAATGCTCTTTCTATCATCCAGGCAAGCGTTTGGTAATACAAAAATCATTATAAAAACCGCTTTTTAGAATTTAGAAATAATCCATCGATCAATTGAAGATACCCAGAACTATCACTGGGGCAACATGGTAGATACGAAATAAAAGTATCCATAAAGACTTAAATGTTGAATCAGTTAAAGATGAAGTTGCCAAGGTGAAAGCGAAGCATCAGGCCAAGCTTCAGGCCCATCCTAATAGACCTGGGCAGTCTTTAACTTGGCATACACGACTCCGGCGAAGAGACCTCGCCACCCAGCAATAAAACTTAGCTAGCACGTATTCTAAATAATTAGGTGCAATTAATTAAATGTTTATTGGGTTAAGATTCGCATACTTGTCGTCAGTCTCTAATAGGAAAGATTCGATAAATAAAAATAAAAAAAAATAGAAACCCTTAAAATCTTCGAAACGTTTTTATCGAGGCACTTCGGAGCTTCGTAGATGCTTCTTTCTGGCCGGATAAGGAGTAATTACCTGTATTACCTTTTCTTTAAATTAGTTTTCAACGACTGTAGACAATTTATTGGTGGCCTTGTTCACCGTAGGCATGTCCACCCTCCATAGCTTCTATAGATAGTTACTACGTGTGGGCAAATATCTTTTTCCTCATTGCAAAGCATATAACAATAATGCTTTAGTGGGGAAGGGTATGTGAGATTCGACGGGAATCGCTTGCTGGCTTTCTTAGAACTTTTTCCTAGAAAAGCTTTTGGCTCCGTCTCTCTTTCAAAACTGTCTCTCTATTTTGGCTCAAACGATTGAATATGTAAATGAATGAGTCGCAAATACAAATGTAAATATAAAAATATTTACACATGCGTAAGTGGGTGGCAGTGTGTGTGTGTGTGTGTGTGTGTGTGTGTGGCAACACCCACATGCCTGCCTCCTACAGAGAAATTAGCGCTCACCACGTGCGCGCCTCCAACCAAGAGAGAGAGAGAGAGGAGGAACCGATTTGAATCCACGAAAGGTAAGGCGGCCGATTGGGTACGTAACCCTTCGAGCGGATGCTGCAGGCAGACCGTGATAATGCTCTGCCTCACCTCTATGGGGTAATATACCATTCCGGCCAAAGTCTGAGCGGGAGCGTGAGCTTTTGTCGCCTACGTCACAGCCAGGCCAAGAGAGCGCTTTCGGACGCCTACAAAACAACCCCAAAGCGGCATCGCGAATCAGTCGCAAAAAAGTTTCCGTCGCCAGAGAACGCCAGCAAACAAAAACAGGCAGCAGTCAAAACCGAAGAATCAAACAAAAAAAAGTCCAAAATCAAATCGCAATTAAATATAAATTAAATAAATTTACAAAAAAAAATTAATTTATTTTGCAAAAAAAAGAAGTAAGATTTTGTTGCTGTATATATACATATATATAAATTTTTTTTTGTGTGTGATTGTGAGAGAGTGATGTTGATGTTGTTGTTGTTGGCGACCGAGAAATGTACGAATGCTGAGCCTCTTCTTCTACACCCCCTATGTCCTGCTCCAGCCCCCTGCCCCCCTTCTCCAACAGCATCTCCACATCCCCTTCGGCGACGTCATTTGACTGTTACTGCTGCTGCGGCTGTAGTTGTTGTCGCTGTTGTTTGTTTCCTCTTTGATCCTATTATTTAAACGAATTAACTTTCCAACCAAAAGGCAACCCGCGCGAGAATCCAAATCCCCGCCGCACACACGCGACGCCCGCCCGCCCCCAGAAACGAAACGAGAGGAGAGGAACGGTGACAGGAACAAGGAACAGGAATAGAGAGAGAGAGAGGCAAGAGGCACGTGGCAAGAGGAGGGCTGGGCGCAAACTAGAGGAGCGGTAGCAGGATAGCAGGACACACCATCCACTCACACCCACACACACACACACCACCCACCACCCACACACTCAACAAAGATGTCATGGAGATATGCGGTAAGTGGAAAGAGCGGAAAGAGAAAAGTGGTAATGGAAAGGGGAAAGGAGTAACTAAGCAAACAAACAAAAAAAACAGGGGAGCAGTGGGCGAGAGAGCAATCATAACGGGATGGTGAAATGGGAATGGAAATGGAAACACTAGCAAATGGATGGTTTGGGTGAGGGGTAGGGGTAGGACCTAGAAACCCAGAAATCCCAACCGTAAAAATGCTCCAAGACGAGTAACAAATCGGTGGCTGAGCAGGAGAGCAGGCAAGCGTTGCAATGGAAACCTAACTGTAGAGTAGTGGGAGAGCGGAAGCACAGGAGAGCGGGAAAACGGGAACACAGCGGAGTGGGAGAGCAGGAAGAATAGCCACAGGAGAGTGGGAGAGCAGGAAGAGCAACTAAAACTAGAAATCGTAACGGAAAGAGTTGCATAGAAAAGGAACATAAAAGCGTTTCCCTAACACGGGTTTAGGAACGAAGATAATCTCAAATAAGGTGAGGCTTTTGGCGAAAAACCACTTTAAGGTTAGTCACACCCAAAGACAGGCAAAGGACGAATAAAATACTAAAAATATCCATGGGGGATGTTTACATTAATATAATTGCTCGGATTAAATCACTCGTTTCGTTCAATGATTGAATGTGATTCTAGGGCTTTAAGTGTCAGAAGCGTCAGTCAATGTCAATCAATGAACCCAAATTTTTGGCGTTTTAATTAAACCAAAAAATGGATGTAGAAACACCCGCTCTCCCATGCTCGTCTCGTCTCGTCCCTTTCCTTAGAGATCTTTTGATCATCAAACAATATACATATATAACCGATCTGCCATCGTCTGACCTTCCAAAAATGTCCCTTAATCAAGGGCACCCACCGCATGTCATATGTCGTATGTATAGCCTCACCTTGTATTAATAAACCTTGTAAGGAAGGGAAAGGGAGTGGTCGAGAGTCGGGACGAAGGCTAAATTGTCCAGAGCAGAGCGAATGAAGGGGCATCCAACTGTCAAAGGACGAGGGAGTGGAGAGAGTGGAAGCATAGGCAGACTTTTCGACGGCTCGGGCTCCACTTTCCGGGCATATGTCAAAAACAGCTGATGACAAGGACGATGCTGTTGTTGATGATGCTTTTGATGATGGGGGATGATAGGGGGATGGACCATCCAAATGACCTTGACTTGCCTTCTTTTTTTCTACTCCCACTCTCATTCTCTCGTTTTTGGCTTTGTCTCTGTCGCTGTCTCTGCTTGTGTGTGCGGTTTGCTCTGCTGACCCAATTTGCCTGACAGCCACACACTTCACCTATAAACCACCGAAAAAAAACAATGAGGAAAATAGAATTTGTACTATTTTCTGTGGGGGACAGTGAGAAAGAGAGAGAGAGAGAGAGATGGAGAGAGAGAGAGGCCTTGGCATGCCAAACCACCATACACGTTTCTCATGCTCATGCCCATGCCCATGCCCATGCCACCCATCGCCCCATCCCACTGAAGGCCTCCAAATGCAAATGCAAAGTTCAAGTGCCTTTTCAAGGCGTGGCAGGCAGAGGCCCGGCCTCCAAAAAGCACCAACCCATCAACCCATCCGCCCACTAACCCACCAACATGTGGGTCGTTAAATAACTAAATATCTTTGTGTCTTTTGGCATTTATCAGGAGATTATCTTCTTGGCACTAACTTTGCATTTGGGCGGTGCCCCAAATTCCGGGCGGAGGGTCGGTTATCCAAGTTGCAGTTTGCAGGTTGCAGGTTACAGGGCATGGCCTTGGTGGTGTACAACAGCCCCGCTGTAGAGGTTAATCGCTGTAAAAAAAGAAAGAGTACAACATTTTACTAAAATAATTTAATGTTAGGCCTTGTTTTTAGACGATCTGATGAGTTTTGGACCATAGATCAAGGAAGCGTTCATTTAGGGGAAGAAATTGTATGGAAAAAGGGTTCTAACGGGGGATAAAAAGGGGCACACGAAGAAATAAATACATTTATTTGGAAGGATCTTGGAGCTTCAATTTTGAAGATCAAAAACGATATTTCGCATTAAAAGGGAAGCTTCTTTATATAGCGAATAGATGGGATGCCAATATATCAGACACTTTGATGAAAATAAATGTTACATTATTTTTAAAGATTAATTTAAAATTAGTTATTAATGGTATGCATAAAAAATTCTGCTTTATACTCGTAGGAAGATTTCGGTTTTGAGGGTAGATTTCTCTTATAATAATTTTTAATTTAGCAATTTGTGGAAGTGGCTCTGATATTTGGCATAGAAAGCATTTCAGGTAAATTTGATTGCGTCGTTGCATCCCTTCTTCATTCATTCAAAATATATCTCGGATTTCAAAAGTAAATATTGGAATTAAGCCCCAAAGGGGGGCACATAGGGTCCACCCTTAAACGAAACGAATTAGTGACGCTGCCCGCTGCACGGCATTCGATTGACCTCAAAGAGCGGATCAATGGTAATGGGCTTTTGTGGGCTGCCACTGCCGCCGCCTGCCCCCTAAAGCTGATTACTCATACGCCGCATGGGCCAATTAACTTAATTATAAAACGAATATTTCAATGGGGAAACGGGAAGGGAAGGTGGCACATTCCAGGTGGCATCCTCCTATTAAAAAAAATCTCAAAGTCGAATGCAAAAATAAAAAAATAATAAAGAATTAATTAAATCGCTGGGCACCAAACCCTCATTCAGAGCCAGTGAAGCGTATTAAGTTGATGTCTCCCCTTCCATCGCCTCGCCTCAAATTAATTGCCGGTCGGTTGGGGGGGTTTGCTGCTTCCGTGTAATGGCGATTGTAAGGTATATATACATATACACATTAAATACATATACACATATATCTACACCAAAAAGCTTAGCTAAAATGTCAATGTCATCAACTGCCTCTTTGGTTTTTTTGCTGCTGCTGCTGCTGTTTCTGTTTTGGCTCAGTGTCAAGCCCATCCAGAGCGCTAATTGAACAATCGATAGAGCATTGTACACTTTTTAGTTTTAGTTTCCTACTTGCAGATACATAGGTGCAGATATAGTATCTGTAGCTACAGCTACAGCTGTGGGCGTGTCGCTGGCGCTATCGCAGCTGTTGCGCCTCATTGAGCAAAAAAGCGAAAGGCAATGCGCGCGCGATTTTAAACTCTGGCTCTGTGGCTTGAAACAGAAGCAACCGATGGCTGGCTCGCTGGCTGGCTGGCGGCCACTTGAAAGCGTTTCCCTATTTGGTTCGAACGGAAAAACTCGACCCAAAAGTGTATTAACAAAGTGGGAATGTATGACTGAGTATATTCTGTTTCAAGGTCAAAGCTAGTTAGATATTTTCAGAGAGCATTGAAAAGCGCTAAACGAAAGGGAGGAGTGGCTCAAGGGGAAGCCGTGTAACTATGGAAGAAAGTTTATCCAATGGGAAATTAAGAAGATATAAGAAGCAATAAGAAAGGGAATCACGTATAAAAGAAATATCTAGAGATACAAATAAAGATAAAAGTTGGTGGACTTGACTGTGTAGGGTAGGGTAGGGTCACAGAAGTAAGCTTCATTTTCCCATAAATATTCAAATATATCCATTGATATATATATAGATATATTTTAAACACAAATATCTCTCAATTTTGAGAAGAATTGGCGCTGTTTTTAGTGCAATTTTCTACTCAAAAAAAATATAAGCTCCCTCTAGTTGGAGTTCCTCTAGAAAAAAGAAAACGACTCATAAAACTGACACTCACATTTTAACGTGTTAAAAACATTGCAACTTTAAAGCATTTCTAGTATGAAAAAGCAGCCCAGCCCCCACATTAGCCACAAGTTTGCCCGTTCTGTATTGTGTGTGTTTTTAATGAGCCATTTTTAATGAGTATCTCCTCACATTACCAGTTGTGGGAGATCCATTACCTTAAAGCATTCATCGTTCCCTTAGTAGTGGTGGATGTGGATGCGCCCTATTCATAACCTTCAGTCCCATCGCCTGATTTGCATTTCATTTGCATAAATTGTCGTTCGTTCGTTCGTTGGTTCGTTCGTTCGACGATGATGATGATGATGATGAGGGTTCTGATGAGCATTTATCCGAGTACGAAGTAACATCATCGTTGCATTTTGCACACCTTAAAAGGCCAATTAAGAAGCACAGGAACTGCGCATTAAATTGAAAACTTTGTTTTTGCAATTATTTTCCCTGCTTCTGTTGCTGTTTTTGCAAATGAATTAAAATCCGAGGGAATCAGAAATTTTTTCATTCCGTTTGTCGCTGCCAAAGTTTTTTCCCTCATTGGGAAATTGCCTCAGGAATGTTTCTCGGCGTCTTTCTCCCTCTTTCTCTCTCTCTGTTATTGTTGGCTTTTTTTTAATAATTGTCTCTGAATTTTATTTACTTTTTTTGGAGGCAAAGGGTTGTGTTCGTTGACTGTTTAATCAATAAAAATCTGCAGGTGCCTCTGCCTCTGCTTGCATGTCAATGCAATTTTCATTTGTCGAGTGGCCCCAAAAAAACAAAACGAACATGCATATATTTATATGTAGATTTGTTTTGCACAGACAGATATATGGATATCTGTCAGATATACTATGCATACAGATATAGATTTATCAATGCCAAAAATGTTCTCGTAAATTTGTTAATTTTCATTTGGTTCATACATTAATTGTTTCTCTTGGTCTTGCTGTTGTTGTTTTTGGTTTGATTTTCCAACATTTGGACGTTGAGAATTTTCACACTTGAAAAATGATTTTTTGGTTGATTTTTTTCGCTTCTCTGTTTTTCTATTTTTGGGGGAATTTTTGATGTTTGGTTCTTCAAGGCCAAAGGCAAGTAAATCGCGATACAAATTTAATGGATGCTTCAACGAACAAATGTACATGAGAATGGTTTTAGTATACGATTTAAAATGTTAATTATAATTTTGTTGAGAGTATATTTTGTAAGATAACTTTTCAATTTATTCTTAAAGGATTTGTGTACGAAATTTTACATGAAACTCTTGAGAACTTCTTAAATAGAATTTTATTAAATGTTTATATGAGAAGAGCAGCAAATATAATCTGTGAAAATAGTTTTGTTATGAAAGGATATTCTGTTCCAGATGGGAATGATGTGGTTTGATGCTGTAAAAGTGTTACCCTAAGCGAGAGTTCACCACAAGGGATTCGAAATTAAATTACTATAAAATCCACAAAAAAATATGCAACTGTTTGGTTTTTGAAAGAATAAAGATTTCGAATTCTCTCAATTATAAAGAAAAAATTCCCAGTACAGATCTCCTATGTATATGAACGTCTCATGTAACATTCCATGCGAATGCCAATAAAATTGGGGCATTAGTTGTTACCATTGATGGACATTTCCTTTAATCGTTTCCCAGAGATTTTTCGTGTAACATGGTGCAACTGGTTCACGTTATGAGCAAAGCCACACCAGAGGACCAGTGGCAGAACCAGAAGGCAGTTTGCACACCAGGAGAATATCCATAATGCAGTCATCTTGATGATGTCATAATCTGATTTTGATTATAGCTGATGTCCTCGACCACCTACTGGGCACACACACACACATTAAGCACCCCTCCAATCAGCCGCACAATCCACAATCGCATGACCCACATCCGCTCCACATGTTGCAGCGCAGGGCAGGGCAGCGCAGCACAGGTTACGTGTTGCAGGTTGCACCATCCACCCATCCGTTCGCTGATTGTGGCAACAGTTGTGGCTGGGCCGAGCCCAATGCTTGACCTCTGGGTTGGGGGCTGACACAGTTGCTTTCGCTTTCGCTGCTACTCGCAGCCAGGAAGTGGCAGGAAGTGCCACAAACTAAATAAAACAGCAGAAGAACTGTGCCACGAGAGAGAGCATGGGACAGCAAACGGAACGGAAGACTAGACAATCGCAATTGCATTGCTACAAAGAGGGGTGGGGGTGCAGCAGCGGATCATATAACAATTACATACGTATATGTAAATCGTTTAGATATCGGCTTGGGCCTTGGATGTGCGCCAAAGACACGTTTTGGGAAGCCTTGTGGTGGGTGGAAAAATGGAATTAAAACTTGCGACAAAAAAGGAAAGGCTCCTCTCAAAATTAATCTAGAGCATAGCAAATAAATCTAAAAATTAAAGTTCATTAATGAACTTAACTTCAATTACTAAACGCATTTTTTGAGGCTATTAATGGCGCGTAAAATATATTACTTCTCCCCTTCTTCTTACAAAATACGAAATTTTCATGGATTTCTGTGTCACTCGTATCTACGAGATATCTTTAGGCACTTCTCTGTCTTATTTATTATTTTAATTTAATTTTATTATTTTTATTAATGGTGTGGAGTGACTTCTAGATTTCATGGTCTACTCTTTCTTGAAGTATTCTTTGCAAGATGGAAACATCTCTGAGGAAAGCAAAAATCAGGCTCTACACTTCTCTTCCTTCTACTCTTACTACTCTTCAAAGCTATACTTAGTAAAAGACCCAAGCTATGGCCATTTTTTCTCATTTAGAGAGCATTCGCTTTTTGTTTTGCGTGTGTGCTGGCATACCTTTAAGGTGAGAGTCGCCGCTGAATGTTTTGGTTTCTATAATAAGATACACAAAAACAGTTTTGTTGGCATTTTTCGCTAACACACGAGTCATTCACTCAGTCAGTCAGTCAGTCGTTCAGTCGTTCAGTCAGTCATTCACTCGAGTCACCCATTGGGAATGGCTGTGCAGATATAGTTCAATATATTCGATGTTCACATATATCTTACACATATATGCTGGCGATTACGATGCACTCAAATATTCAATCATGGTTTCTATTTAACTATATTTCCCCCCTCTTTTTCCCTCTTTGAGATTTTAGCTTTTTGTGATACGAGTATCTGTCGTGTCCAGCTAATTGTCTTGTCATGCGGGTTGTGGGTACCCTTGGGGAGAATGTTGGGGGGGGGGATGAGTCATACAACAACAAAAACAACAAGAAATATTTGGTGGGCTTCAAGTATTTCCAATACATTTTCTTGAATAATTTTCTCATTCGAGTATGTGTGTGTGTGCTTTTCTGTTTTCTGAGTAATTTATTCTCTGCGGTATTTTTAGATACAGAGAAAGACACTGAGAGTGATGTGTGTAGTGTGTGATTTTTTTTTTGGGAGAGTAATCTATCTGCTGGGGGTATATAATCGTACTCGTATTCGTTCTGGTACCGGTACGATATATGCACATATATATAAAAAAAGCGAAGCAAGGGGGACAAGGTCAAGGCGTTGTCGCCTACTAGCCAAGACACACAGAACTTGGGGGCGATGTCTCACCTGCCTGCGACGCCAGAAAGCTTTTACTGTTTGTTCTATCTATTTCCGTTTCTACCTGAATGATAGTCTATAACTTGGTGCGGATCTATACATAGATCTATATGTAAATTTGTAGCAGATATTTTCGATATTAGATTACTTGCGTGCAAAATGGTTTCCTTGGTCTTGAAAGTCGTTGAAGACTTGATAAATTGACTATAAATAATTTTAAATCAGTTCCTAATTTATATGGCTTGTACAATATTTAAATCAGCTTACAGAAATTGTAAAATAATTTGTATTACAGTTCTTTACGAGTTTTAATTGTCGATACAATTTTTTCAAACACTGGACTTAAAAAAAAAAATTAATGTAGTCTTGTCATTGATAAATCCTCCGAAATTGGGTCCTGCATTTTATTACCAAATACGAATTTTGTATGTGTTTAAAGTTTATTCCTATTTTCCAAATATAAAATATTTTTTTCCGGTTGAATATCGATTTTTGTTTTCAGCTTTCGACGGACAGATACAGCAGCAGTATCGGCGATAGATATAGTCCGCACTACTATCAGGTTTGTTGTCTACTCACACACACTCAACCAAATAGTGCATGAAGGATCGATACCGATAACGATATCGATATCGATAGATTGTGTTGTGCTGTGTATATTGTTGTTGTCTGTGCTGCTTGTTGACCCTAACAAAAAGTGAGCTAAAACATGCTTAGATTTATCGGATTTTCCATGCTTACCAAAGTGCTGTACTAACTTAATTCTGATGTCTATATGTGCACTTCGATCGTGGCTGAAGCTGAAGGCCAAAAATAATTTCCAACACGCACATTTATTTCTTCTTCCTTTTTTTCAGCGGTTGACAACGGATTTAGAGCAATTAACCCACACACACCTTGCATACCCCATGTAGATTTTTCTTGCTCTACTATATATATAGAAAAAGATGTATGGGTATATAAATAGTAGGAATATATAGCAACGGAAAGATAGATCCGTCACAATAGATCAGACAGGCAGAATGTTTGAGAACTTTTTGCAGGCGACAGACAGATGCTTTAAATTCTGATTCGATTTTCGTTTCTTGTGTCTCGTTTCGGGAGGTTTCTGTCAGGGTCGCATGCCGCCAGAAAAAGCAAAAGTTTTCACGAAACGTGGGGGCCCCCCCAAACATGTGATTGTAGTATTATGACAACTGGTAGACAGTCGATAGCCGGGAACGACAACAAAACAACGAGCAGCGAGAGAAAATTGAATGAAATCTGAAAATGATTGAAAGAAAAATACTCGAATTCGCATTCGAGGGAATTGCAATGGGCAAAAGTTTTCACTTTCACGGCATGAAAATGGCCCTGAAAAAAATGCCAAAAAACACTACAACAGCAAACACTAAAAGCCCCTGACCTCTGCTCTGCTCTCCGCTCCCCAGCCGACTGATTTGTCAACCCGAAAATTGCGACCTTCGCCTTTGCCATAAATCTGCTGCCCAAGCATTTTTACTTTAATTTTCCTTTTTGTTGCTTTCCTTTTTGTCAATTGTCGCAGGGATTGTGATGTCATGAGCAGGCGGTTGGGTGTTGGTTGGTTGGTGGGGAAAGTTATAATCCTGCCAAAATGTTCTCAAAATCTAATTACATACAGTAAATGGCAGCACTGACTGGCGTTGAAGTTGAAGGTCTTGGCCAGGGCAGGGCAGGGCTTTCTCCATGGTCAAAGAAGAGCAGTCTGTTTAAGGACTTTTTCCTACAGAAGAGAAGAGTTTGCTCTTGTCAGAAGGAGCTTCCTTCAAGAGAAGAGACAAGAGAGTGTGCCTCGAAAAAAACATTGCGACTGTTTCGAAATGAAGACGGCCCTGGGAGCCATTTGGTTTGAGCAACTTTTGTGTGTTTATTTTTATATCCTGACCTTTTGATCCTACGATTTGCTCAGACTTTCTTCTGCTTCGTTCTCCTTCGTGGGTTCAAGTGCACGAAGTGCATTGGGTATTCCCTGTTTAGTTATTAACAAGCGCCGTGCTTTCTCCGTGTACTAAAACGAAGCTTGAATTAAGCCAAAACTTGCTAATACTTGTACGATCGTGAAGCATGAAGAACATAAATCATTGCCCGGTTGATATTAATATTATGTGCCATGTGTGGTGTGGTTTATGTTTGCAGTCGCCCAGCCGCTTGGAGAACTCCGAACAGACCACAGGACGACAGCTGCAGCGTGTCCTGCACTACTCAATGGCACCCACACGGGCACTGCCCGGCCTGAGGCGGGCCGAATGCGCCATCCATGATGTTGACTGCGACGAGGTCTATCCGGGCATCTACATTGGCGATGCGTAAGTTGGGAGTGCAATCTTTCTGAGGTTTCCCCCAATCACTAGCTGGTGGCTTTTCCCTTTTTCACAGAGCGGCGGCCAAGAACAAGACGTATCTGAGAATGATGGGCATCACGCATGTCCTGAATGCCGCCGAGGGCTGTCGCTACGGCCAGGTGGACACCGGACACAGCTACTACCGGGACATGCCCAGCATTAGGTGAGTCGCGAAGCCCTTCCATCCTTCCAACAAAAGGCAACAACATGAACAATGGAACACTCCAATATTCCAATTCAAAATTTGTTCATCTTTTGTTTTAATTTGAAATCGTTTTTGATTTGACTTTCGCTTTCTTCACACACTTCAAAATGTATTCTTTCTTTCTACTTTCTACCACCCCTCCTCGAATATCAACCCCGTCCGTCCATTCATCTATCTCCATTTGCCATCTCATTCTGATTTTGGCCTCATCTGTGTTGTTGCTGTTTTGTGGTGCATGGGGGGTGTGCATGTGGCTGTGGCGTGTGTGTTGTGTGTTGTGTACCACAGACGGAACCATAAGGACTGTGTTTTTAGGTACATGGGATTCCCGATGATCGATGCCCCCACGACAGACATCTCGCGCTACTTCTACGTGGCTTCCAAATTCATTGACAGCGCCATCAGCAGCGGAGGTGAGTACTGGGAGTTGCCTTCGGGAGAGCTGGGAATGCAATGTACAGCAGTGCACCTCGGTTGGAATGCGTTTCCGAAGTGCAAGCAAACGAAATACAACAAGTTCAGTACACTTTGATAGGGATTAGGGTCGAAGCAAATAAAACTGTACAATAATAATAAATAAATATGGAATAAAATAATAATACAAAATGAAGAGTAAATGCCAGCTGAACATATTCTGAATAACTCTTTGACCAAGTAATATTCAAAGGTATATTTTGCCTTAATTTGTGTGTATATGAATTTCTTTTAATTTAATTTTTATTTTATCATTTTTTATATTTTTTTATTAAATCTAAAACTAGATTTTGCTATCATTAAACTTTTAACTTTTGAATCCCTCTGTTATTTTTTATAATTTTAATTGAAAAAACAATTTATAGAAACCCTTCAATGGAGTCGAAGATATTATAGTGATCGAAAGAAAAACACTGCAATAGCTGAGCATTTATTATCCCACTCTCCTTCCAGCATACATTTTATTTGTTAATTGTAACTAATGTGTGTATAATATTATTATTTATAGGCAAAATTCTGGTACACTGCCTGGTGGGGATGTCCCGCTCGGCCACCTGCGTGCTGGCCTATCTGATGATATGCCGCAAAATGTCGGCGGTGGATGCGATACGCACGGTCCGGATGCGTCGCGATATTCGGCCCAATGATGGATTCCTGCAGCAATTGGCCGACTTGGACATGGAGCTGAAGCGCAAGAATCTCTATCCCTATTAGGGATGGCCTTCAACAATACGAGTATTGTGTGTGAAACAAGGAAAAGCAATTGCAACCAAAGAGAACGAAAAGGAAGCGGCAACAACAAAACGCTGAATGCTGTCGGCGCTTTTGTCTGGGGGGGAAATGATAATGATATTGCAATACGTTGTGGAGCTGGAACCCTTCCAAATCCAAAAATCCAGCAAACTAACCAAAAAAAAAATAGAAATAATAATAATCATAAAAGGAAAAGAAAAGTAATATTGAAAATGTTGAAAAATTGTTGTTCTAAACAGAAAAAAATATTTTAAAAGGCCCACAAAGCAAATGACTTATAAATGGTAACTTGGTCTTCTGCATAAGCAAAACATACATGAACCCGAAAATATATACAACATATATAGAAAACAACCTGTAATCACGGCATATATACATCGCTATACACATACAGACATACAGACATATATACGATATATGGGAATCAAGTTATCTATTCATTCGCAGACAGACAGACAGACACTTAGAGACCTAGATTGTTAGACAGACACGATCAAAAGCAAATAAAATGATGATAAAACAATACTCGTTAATTGGCGATAAAAAAGAATCGATATATATATATATATAAAGATATACATATATACACTTCTATATGCGATATATGCATTGAACCTATATATACCTTTTGCCTATACCCTAGACATACAGATTTATATACATGTATTCCTTACACCCATATATAGTACATAGTATATATTTATATATAAAAACGTATCTTTTTTGTAACGGTTCATCTTTGTTAGAGTTTTTATTTGATCCCCACGTTGAAGCCCCATACCCAGAGCAAAGCCGAACAGGTCACAATTCTGTTCCCTCCACCCACAAGAACACCAACCCACAACCCCAACTCCCACATGTAACACATAGATTTACTATGTTTAAGAAGAGCTGAAAAACTATATAGAACAAGAAACAATGTATAGAATCGAAACCAGATACTGATATATAACTCGTGTAATGGATATACAAGCGCATGCGTTATATACACCTATACCAACCACACTATATATATATACATATATACATATACACCAAGTGTGAAACAAAGTAATAAAACCAAAAGAAAACCAAAAACCAAAACAACTCATATTTTCTAGTACATGTATAACGATGAGCAAAACCAAACGAGAATCAACTAAAAACTAAAACTAATGTCTAAGAAGTGATTAATAATACAACAAAAACAACAACAAAAACAAACAAATACAAAATAAAGAAAAAGAAAAACCAACAAATCGATGATTGAAATTACATTTCTAAATGTGTTATTTGGAATCTTTTCCCAATGCTTTCACTTTGTGCATGGATTCAGGGGCTCCAAATATTTATGTTTATTTGCATTATTTACTTTCCATCTCTTCTACAATATAGATTGTGGAGTAGTAGATGCTTTTGTTATGAGAGGGACCTGTGAATAAATCTGCTACCATTCCTAGCCGAGTCTCCACGGATAGATGTGGAAACTAAATATAGCAACAACAAAAATATAATTAATTTCTAAATTTTAGTTTTTAGTTTTACTTAAAATTCAAATTTCTGTTTGAGTCGCTTTTGGGGACTTGGAATTCATATTATGATCATACAAATTTGGGTACACTCGTATGTACATATGTATCACAACATATAGGAAAATCTACTTGAAGAAAAGCATTCCGATATGGTTTCGCATTATAGTAGAGATGCCTTAGGTTTGAATGATATACGTACATATTACATACATTTCCAAATTTCCAAGTGTTATCTATCTCCCATTCTGGCCAACTGTAGTTTGGGGCTCTACAAAAACTCACTCTGTATGATTTTCTGTGATTAATCATACCATTTAGGCGCAAAGATATTGTTTGTAGGTTTAATGTGTTACGGAAATCGAAAGACATTCATATTCAATCCATATTCCATTACCGAAAAAGAAAAATTCTCACCACGTTGCAGGGTGAAGAAAATTGAATTAGATTTCCCTCCCATTTCCCACCTCCCCAAGAGATGCTTCCCTCTTTGGAGATTGTGCGCGTGTGTGTGTGTGGGGTCTCTGGTGGGGCCATTAGATCGCCTGCTAACTGCTTGGAAACACCTGCAGCGGCATTTATAGTCTGTTATCTAGTGCTCTGCTCAGCGCTCTGCTCCAGAACCAATCCCGGAGTGGTACTTGTAATTAAAACAGATGATAACCCTGCCCGTTGCTACCTGCAGATGGAAATGGTAGATGGAAGATGGGAGATGGAAGATGGAGGATGGAGAGAGCGCCCTGCTAACCGCATAGTTGACCCTAATTTGGAACTATCAATAACTGGACTGAGCAGAACTCTAAACAGAGCTCGAGAGGAGGCCACCGCAAGATGGTTTAAACAAGAAGATGCTTGGTTCGGAAAAAAGATTCTGATCGTGGTGGTGGCGCACACAGTCAAAACAATAAAATTAATGTCTCCGCTGTTGGGGTTCACGCGCGGGTCCAGCGAGGGATCAGCGGGTGCCACTTAAGTGATCTCGAAATGGAATTCCATCTAACGAAAAAAAACCCTAAACAGGTAGCAGTTGTTAAAAGTCGTCGAACAACAAATGGAAACAACCATCAAGACGATGACGACGATGATTTTCCAAAGTATAAACACTGTGACCTGCCTGCCCATAAGAAATATCACACACTCCGAGGAGGAGTTAGACGCGTCGGAGAGTGCATAAAATTATGATATTCATGACAATAAATGACGACTTGTGATACTTAAAACTGGCTCTATTGCAAAATTTAAAATCTCAATGTAAACTAAGGGAAGTCCGAGCTGAATGCCGACTGGTATGTTCAGGAAGAAAGTGCTGATATTTTAATATTTACATTCAGACATATACATTTTTTTACCAAGAGAAAGTGTTTATATTTAAATTTAATATTTCTCATAATTAAATTAAATATTTCATAGCCAAATTTAATTAATTTTTATATTCACATTAAAATATTTTTCATATTTAAATGGAATATTTTTCATTTTCATATACGTATGTTCATTTGTAAGTTAAATATTTTTTGTATTTAAATATATATATATAAATATAAATGAATCCCTACTTTCCTTGGTCACGGCATCACGCGTGAACGGCTGGACCTTTTTTTTGCGGCGTTGGTTATTGTCAGGAGAAGGTTCCTATGAGGGAAAAAATAAAATAAATTTAAGGATACTCCGAAAATGTTAGTATTGTTGTATGAAGTAGGACTTCCCAAGGCTATCAAGCGTTTGCTTGATTTTTTGTATGGAAAGTCTTAAATATATCAAAAAATAAATTCAGTCGGTTTAGACCGATTTGGCTAATGGTTTGAGAATAGTCCAAAAGTGCCTGTTTTCTGAAAAAGTTGGTAAATTGTGTGGGAAGTGTTGCATACATGTTTGATCTGTTTTGAAAATTGTTTTGCGTGAGAATTATCATCATTAATATATGTATACAGATTAATATGGAATAATAAATGAATGAGGAAGAACGGGAATCCGTACGAAAGATAATAACTTGAAGCATCCATTTTCTTATCGGGACACGGAATGGGAGTCGATCAACTGAAGATGCCGGAAACGGGAATGGAATATTGTGTATTTTTATGTTGAACGTACTCACTTCCCATCCATGCAACGACAATGTGCCACGGTGAAACGTGGCGGGGTACATAGTGATATATACAATTTTTTTTATTTCATTTAATATGGAATATTAAAGAGCATAAGCAGTCTCTTCACTTTTATTTTAATAATAGTATTTACAATAGTTCAAATTTAATGCATTATATAGTTATGTTAAGTATTTTATTTTTATTAGATTTAATATTTTAGTCAGGTGGGGCCTTAATACATAATTTTGGGTAGTAGTTTTCGTAGATTAATTACTGCAACAGAGCATCAATATCTATAGAGAATCACTTCTGCACTTGGTAAATGATAGCCCCATGGATAAACAAATAAAATAATAAATAGTAAACAAAATAAAACAAAATAATTGTAGGCATATACATATGTATAAGCTTTGTATTTACATAGATAAAACACTCGGAAGAGTGTATACCAGCTTCGTTACAAATTTGAACGCGACCTCAACTGGGTCCCTCTTGCTTCCTCTCTGGTCAAATGTCAAAAGGCGAAGTCCAGCAGCGCTGCAGAGGCTACCAAAGAGGCGGCGGTGGGGAGGGTTAAATATGGTTAAACTAGTTTTTGGTGTTCCCAGGCCGATACCCCCCCAGACGTAAGCCGCTAAAAATCATTTTTCAAAAAGCACACACAGAGGTCCGACCCAGGCCGACCCGAACATTTGTGTGTTGCCATGGTATAGGGATCTTCCTTTTGTGACACATGTTCAGAGAGTGGGTTGCGGGGGATTGGGCAAATAGATGAGGACTCTATGCACATGAAACAATTATTATTATTAATAAGTTAGTTTTACTCCACGTGCTACCTACCCCCGCTCTGCGCTGCGCTGCGCTGCTCTGTGCTGCCCTGTGTGGATGGATACCCGGGAATTGCGTTACAAGATTAAGCATGAAAAATGTTATGAATGTTTCCTCTGCTATAATTAATCTTCATCTGGCGCTAGCTACATGTTTTGGGGATGGTAGCGGTAGCGGCTAAGCGGTGCGAGGGGGGCGGGGCCGTGAGTGTGGCTACCATGCAAAAGAGTTAAATAATTATAAGCACACACACGAGTATGCCACACACACTGCAGACACTCCACATGACTCCGCAACGCAACCCTTTGTGGCACTCTCCCTCCTCCATGGCTCGTCTCGTCTCGTCTCGTCCTTAAGCTCTACAAATAGTGAATGGCTCAGCAGCTGTGTCCGGGTGTCCTAATAGATGGTTTTGTCATTGCTGCTGCTGTTGTGTGCACTTATTGTTCTTGGGGATTGGGGATTCACCTTGTTATTTCTCTGTTTGTGCACCTGCAAATGTGTGGAGATGTTTGATGCAAAGAATTTGAAGCACAGCAATGGCTTCTGCCATGGGTACGGCTGTAATTTCTGCTGATATAAATCATACGGAAAAGGTATCAAATATAAAATCAACGAATTGAGTTTCATTTGCCGCTCTTCATGGATCACGTTGCGTGATCTCCTTTCCGCGGCCACGGGCCGCACACATGTCCCTGCAAGGAGCCGCCCATCTCAATGTGTACATTTGTATACATACATATGTATATCCCTAGTCCAGACGCTCATCCTGACCCAAGTGGTTTCAGAAATGCTCTTTTTGGTGGCTTGGATGTACGCTAAGCTCCTTCACCCATCGATGATACTTTGATGTTTTTTCCCAGTACTAGTCTTCAAGTAAATAGTCGTTAATATTGATATATATTAAATGACAAGCTCTCCACGGATCCCCTACCGTAGAAGATGGCATTTTGTATCAAAATCTAGCCGCAAATCCTTTATCTCCGATATTCCGGAGATTTTGACCGTTACCATTTATGAACAGGCCGTGGCGATAGGGGGAACACTTTTGCTAAATTTTCGCTCAATTGGATTCGACCTCCTCAGACGAAGATTAGAAGCAGACGAAGGGGCAGGACGCAAGGATACATGGAACAACAAGATACAAAAATAAACACCTTGACACACAAAAAGAAAAAAGAAGCAAAGAAGAGGGAGAGTTTTCTGTTAATGGTGTTCAGAAATTGATTTATTTGCTCAGGTGATCGTGAAGTTGGACTCGGCTGATCCCCAAAGTAGTGTTGCACAGCTTTTGCAAAGGGATTTCGTTGGTATTGAAAAGCAGTGAAATATGCTGCGATTTGGTGCCTTTCCTGTCCGTTCAGCTTACGGCAATAAATCATTGTAAATGTATAGCCTCGAAATTCCTAATTTCTATATAAAACTCTTCCATCTGTTCAACTTCAAAGGACAAAAGACCATTTACCTCACTGGGGATTCCATTTCCCCGTCCATAATTACATATATTATTTGCATTTTGTGCATAGCAATTTCCCTTAAAAGTTGTTTAATATAAATTATTTAATTAAAATGATGGCAACCAAAAAGCAAAGCTACAAAAATTTCCATACACTTTTAGGAGTATTTTCTAGTTGATTGTTTCATAGATGGGGGGACTTTGTTTGAAGCCAAACAATTCTTAATTATTAATGAGCTTAGGGAGCTTTGGGGAGCAATAAGGCCATAAAGGCAATAAGGGCAGACAGAGCTTAAAGCACACACAACTTGAGCAAATATTAAATGCATTTTGCGAGTGCAACAAAAATTATTCATTCAAAACTGGAGAGGCGGAGAGGTGGAGTTCTGGGATGGGGGCGAGGATATTTTGTGGTTGCTCGACGAAGTGAAAAACAATAAATAATGCAGCCAATTAAAACTTTGGCTGTTTGGCTTCAAATGCAACACCAGCCAGCCAGCAGCAGTGGCAGCTACTGCCGTGGCAGTACGGCGGGGGCACGAACAACAAAATGCAACACCAATAACATCAAAAACAATGAAACAACAACAGCACTCGCACTCACACTACCACTACCGCACGCCCCCAAACTAATTGACAAACAAGAGGGCAAATTGATTGCAATAAAGCACATGGCATATTGGGTCAACGTCATCCCCAGCCCCAGCCCCAACGCATTCCCATTCCCCTTCCCAATCCCATACTCATAGCATATTCTCCGTACTCTGCGGCAGATCCATGCCATGCATTTATATGCACAGATATGGGCTCGCTCCACGTATATCTGGCCAATGCCATGTGATGGACTGACAACAATCAATTGAATCAAAAAGAGCAGCCAGGCACGGAGCAAGTCCGTTTCCAAACGAATACCAGAATACCCTTCATCGAAGAGGCAGCGAAGCCACACTGGGAGAGAGAGCGAGCGGCAGTCACGACGGGTAGCTGTTTTCCATGCGAGTATTCCGAGCATACTAATAATGGGATCGAAATGTATCCTATGGTAAAAGTTAACATTAATATATTTCGGAATTATTGTAAATTTGTAAATAAACTTTTGAAATAGGCTAATACTGTTATATTCCATTTTTTTACAATCGTTTGTTGGTGAACATTAAACGCGCGTCCAAATACTATGACTTGCCAGGGTAGAAATCTTGGCCAATTTTCCTGTTTTTAACAGCTAAGAACCCATATGGTTACCACTAGAAAAACAACAGAAAACAACCAGAAATGTGGCTAGTTCTTGCAGCTGTATAGTTCTCATATAGTCACACGATTTGGATTGGAATCATCTATAGAATCAATAAATTATTTTTATTTTGGAGCTTTTTTTGTAGACTTAAGTTCTATGAATATTTCTCAGCCCCCAACAACTGCAGAACTATTTTGAACAGAGTAAGTCAAGTTAAATCCATTTCTCGGGAAAATTATAGTACCCTCAAGGGCAGAGGGTATAGGCAACAGGCAGGCAGGCGTCCAGCCTCACGGCTACTCGAAATTATTATTATAAACTTCTTCACTTTTAATGGAATTGTTATCAAAACACATTAAAAACGACAGACAAGGAGAATGAGTGAGTGAGTGAGTGAGTGTGAAGGGGTATGGGTGGGGGGGGGCTGGGGCTGGGGCTGGGTGGCAAGCGGCATGGGGCATGGACAAGAAGACGAAACACACGCAACGCAATGCAATACATTGCTTCGCTTCGCATCGCAGAGAGAGAGAGAGAGAGAGAAAAGAACCAATCAAATGCACTTTGTCAATGCCAATTCACACAATAAATCTACAGAAAGATAGCACCGTGCCAGACAAGCGGCAAGGAGGGGAGCGGAAGGGAGAGGCCATGCAGCGGATGCAGGCATTGGACAAAAGGGTGGCAGGGGCAGGGAAACAAAAGAGCGAAACATGAGAAGCGGGTACAAAAAATGAGACTTAAAGAAAAAGCTCACCAAATATTGAGGTTAACTTAAGCGCCACAAAGCGACGCTTCAGATACACTGGACAACAAAGAAAAGAGGAAGGGAAATCATACAGGGAAGGCAGGTCTGACGTCTCCGGTGGAATAGATGATACAGAGAAGGGGAAGTCTGGCATCCCTGTGTCATTCTACGCTTACACGTGACTGTCTAGAGGTCAGAAAATGTCTACAGATGGCAGTAGCAGTTCAGATTTTCTGTTCAATAGATCAAAGACAAAGTGAAACTCTATAAACATATATTAAATCTGAATAATTGAATATAAATCTTGTAAATTATAATTGCTGGTCACGCGACATGCAGCAGCGCCGCTCGGTCCCAAAGCTTCAGTTTGGAATTAACAAGTAATATTCTGGGTGGATGATACTCTCACACCATGGTTTAGGGTATGAGAAAGGGCAACGTAGTCAAAATATGTATGGCTGCAGCTCTTTGTGGCATATGCAACAGAGAGGCAAGGCAAACAACAGAATGCTGAAAAGAGTTTTGAATTTCATTCTGAAACTTCCACCCAAAAATGCTTTAAGCTGATCATGTTTTGGCGTGCTCTTCACGTTGGGCAAGACAGGCTCCACAAAACAAAGAACCTTTCACAAATAAAAACCAAAAAAAGAGAAAAGGAGCCTAAACAATCATCAGGCATTGACCTCGCTGCTGATAGCCACGTGCCCCCAAGGCTAACAGAAAGGGTAGCCACATGGCATCGGCGATTTGCAATTGGAATTGTGGAGCCTTCTACCTGTGGAGCCGCCACGCCCTCGCGAATCCTCCGGCGGAAGATCAGCCGTGCTGACACCTCTCCACAAAGAGGCAACCAAGTAATGGCAGCTGCTGCTGGCGGCCATTAGAGGCTCATTATGGGGCGACTGCGGCTGCGTCTGTGAATGCGCCGGCGCGACCTGACACTTTGTTGATTTTTCTGCGCTGACATTTTCGTGTGTGGATTTTTGCATTTCTCATTAATTTCGTTTGTTGTCTAACAAAACGTAACCAAAAAGGAAACAACAAAATGAAAAAACAAAAACAACAACTAAAACTTGGACACGCTTCGACGCCTATTGCGCCTGCGCGTGCGAAATGTTAGAGGAACATAAAGAATTGTCTTTAAATTAATGTTGAAAATTAAAAACTTCACACGCACCTATGTATCTCGACCATGAAAAACGTGTGCGAAAGAGAAGAAGAAATGGAGAAAGAGAGAGAGGGAGTGGGAGTGGGAGAGGGTGAAGATGAAGATGAGGGTGAGGGTGATATAGAGATATACTAGATGGCCGGCAGCGGGACGGACCTGAACCCATGCCGGAGACCGACAGCGTCGTCGTCCGGCAAGTCACCAAAGTTTGATTGACGACAGTAGTCGGCGTGAGTCTGATAAGAAACAGAGGCAGTGGCTGAAGAGAGTGTAGAGGGGAGAATGGTAAATGAAGAGAGAATGAAACAAGAACGTACAATGGAGAGAGGAAGAGATGGGTATCTGCGTAGAAATTGGATATACACTGACCGATGTATACTCTTTTGGGGATATAAAGGAGAGGATTGCGATAGGGGACATCAATAAAAAGTTTAGGGAGAGAAAAGGAAAAACAAGGACTCTGCATACAAGAAGACAGAAAGAGAAGAGAGAAAAGAAACGCAGATTATGGAAGAATTGGAGATACAGAGCGAACCGAGAAGAAATAAAATAAAGAAAGGGTTAAAAGGAAGCCATTCGCTTGCTGGAAAAAATAAGGCAAAAATAAAAATAAAAGTGTCAGCAGAAGAAAGAGAAACAAAATATATTGTTATAGAAATAAAAGAGCTAAATGACAGAGCATTAAAAGGAGAGCCGTTCATTTATGGGAAATTGTTAAAGTGATTGTTGGATCTGGTTTATTCCTCTAATTCTTTAATCAAACTCAAGACATTTTCTATAAATATATAGAACTCCGAACTCCTCCGAACTCCTTTCTTAGTCTGCGCCGTAATACCCACAGTGTGCCCGTTACGTATCCACAAACGTCTGCCCATAGCAGAGCTACCTGGCAGTGTGATGTTTAGGCCCTGTACGAGGTAGGTAGGCCTAGGCCTTCCAGGCAAAGGCCTTCTTACGCTCTTACCAATTAAGCAAATCGACGCCAAGTGCGTGTTCCGCGTTCACATCCGTCGCAGAGTCCATGGGGAGTGAGAGAGAGGTGTGGGTGGGGGTGGGGTGTACAGGTAGGTGTAGGGGTGTCATGCGTCAGCGAGCAATACGCACAGGCGGTGGGGGGTAGGGGTGTAGTAAGAGAAATGAGCGAGGAAACAATGAGAATGCGTGGCTGATGAATTACTTGCGATGTGGAGTGTGAAGCCAGTGGATGGGGGTAGAGCACATGGGAGGCGGGGGGGCAACGGTTAGAGCCTGGTCAAGTGCTTACCTCTCTCTCTCTCTCTCACACTCGCACTCTAGCTCTTTCTCTCTCGCGCTCTTACCAGCTCTAGTTCCAACGAAAAGAGTGACGAATCGTCAAGCTGCCCCTGAAAATGCATTGCGGTCTTGAAAGAGTGCAACAAACACACAGAAACAAAACATAGAAAAACGAAGGGAGTGATAAAGCATTCAGGCGGAAGGAGATGGTGTCGCAGAGAGCAGGGTAAAGTGGGGAGCGGGGTAGCGGGGTTAGGGGGCACTACAGATGGTGATCAATCTTAAGAGCTTTGACTGAGTTTCCACACTGACAAAAAAAGAAACTACTCATTTTAACTCCGAATTTTAATCCTTTCAGAAACTTCTGATGCAAGTTCAAAGAAAAATCATTTAAAAGCTATTTCCTCTTTAGGAAACCAACCCAATTTATGCAGCAGAAGCAGAATCATCTGTGGGTTGGACCTTCTCAGAGGCATCGCCAAGGTCTCAGAGTTTACGAAAGGATTTGATTTTTGTTTTTTCAAGCGAATCCTTTTTCTGTTCTTTGTTAGTAAATAAAATTGTAAAATTTGTTGCAAATTTTTAGTGTAATATTTGGCGTTGCTACCGCGAAAAGAAAATAAACTTTTTTGGTTAAATACACATTAATCAAAATAAAATTCATCGGTTTTTTCAAATAATATTGAAACTTAGAAACTAGTTCATATTGATAATAAGGTATTTATATTTTGTTTATTGAGTTACTCTTAAAAATCCGATGATCCTATTGGGCTTTGAGGTGGCTCAGAGGGGGCCTAGCTGAGGCCACCGGACGGGTCGCAGGTTGCGGATAGCGAACGGCCTACCCTAGTGGGTAGGTCAGCTGCGAATAAGCGGGCATCTCAAAGAGCATCGACTAAGTTGGCTCTGAGGGAGAGTACCGAAATAAGCAGTCCCGGACAGCCAGCGGGTGTTCGCGACGCGGCAACACTGACGATGCGCTTGTGGTGCCGCCTCTCATTAAGTAGCTCACACAATCCTATCCCTACACAACACCTACCCACATCCCAACCCCAACACTCACCTCACACCGGGCCGGACTAAGGTGTCACTCGACCCGTGCCAAGAGTCAGCCTGGCTGGGGGCCCGGTACAACAACTAGCCCAGTCGTGAACGGAGAGCTCAGGGACTTGGCAGCCCCCTGTTCTAATTATGCCTTACCCGGGTAACGCAGAGCTCTGCCGGGGTGGACCGTTCCCTTTCTCTGCAGCTCGTGGGAACTATATGGACAAACTCAATAACACAAACAACAACAAAAACAGCAACGAGAGAGGCACTCCCCAAATGCCTACAGGGAGAAATCCCAAGCGAGAGAAGGCAACGGCCCAAAGGCCTGGCCAAATCCGCTCAGACGCAGGAAAGAACTGCACGGCGAAGGACGCGGGAATGAATCCGGGTGGGTCCCATCCCAAACCTGGGATGGGTGGAAAGCCAACACCCAAAACTGATACCATGGTAGGGCAGCTAAGCAATATTGCGGCTGCTCAACCTTCCGGTGAAGCGGCGGGTGATGACTTACCATCAACCAGCGTCCAAGCCAAAAAATATAGCTATGCCGAAAAGAGGAGTGCTGGGCACATACTCCGTCGGCAGAATGCCAGCCAGGAAGTCAGTCCAACAGCAGACTGGCTGAAAAAGGTGGAATGGGCCTCGACGGTGTTGCCCAACTTCAGTGTGGAGCCACAGAAGGTGGCCGCACAACCGAAGAGGCAGCGCTCGCAAGAGACGCCCGGACCTGCCGCGAAGCGCTCTAGAGTGCTTCCAAACGTGTCCTTCGCGCAGATTGCCAAGGAGAGGACGCTGATAGGCGTTCTCGACAAAGGCAGCGCGGAGGGGAGAATACCCAGAAGCCAATGGAAGTGGGTGGAAGCGGCACTGGCCGACCGCTGCTTCGAGCTTCTTGAGAAGGATCCCGGGCCACCCCCAGTCTGCAAAGACATGGGATGGTTCCAGGGGAACATCAAAGTGGTAGCCTGCGAGGATGAGCGCTCCGTAAAGCTATACAAAGCTGCGGTGGCGCAAATCGGTGAGGTCTACGCCGGGGCGAAGCTCGTCGCTGTGGACTGGAGCGAGGTGCCCAGTAGACCAAGGGCCCGGATATGGGTACCGGCCACTTTTAAGGAGCCCGAGCGGATCCTCACCATGTTGCAGAGATGCAACCCCACACTGCCAACCACAGACTGGAAGGGGGTCAAAGTGGAGGCATCAAAAGGCCCCACCAACCAGGCAGTGATAATCCTGAATAAGGAGTCACTAGCCCCGATCGAGGCAGCTAAGGGAGAGCTCAACTTCGGGTTCAGCTCGGTGACCATGAAGGTCTACAAGTCGGATGCAGCGGCCGAGGCGCGTTCTGTCAACAACCCAGTTGAGCAGGACGTTGCCTCGGAGATCGAGGCACCCGAGGTAGACCCGGAGCCGGAGCTGGCCCTAGAGAGCTACTCCTCGGAGACGGAGCTGATGCTCGATTTTGAGGCGATGTGTCGGGACGAGATCCTCGACGACTCGGACGCCGATATAACAGTGGTGGAGAATAACTCTAATGAAGTCTCTGAGACTTCTGCAGATAAATCTCCACCACTGTAAAGCAGCATCCGCTGCCCTGATACTCCGCTTAGTCGCGAGCGGAGGGGACATAGTCCTAATCCAAGAGCCCTGGGTGGTAGGAGGCAGGGTCTGTGGATTAGCGACGAAGGACTACAAGCTGATTGTAGCCCAAACGGAAGGTAAAATTAGAACCTGCATATTAGCAAGAAAGCACCTAAATATCTTTCTGCTCCACAATTTTAGCAATGGCGACAACACGGCGGCTAGCCTAGAGCTACAAGGGACACGCCTGAACCTGGTGTCGTCCTACATGGCTCATGAGGAAAGCGATCCTCCCAGTGACCTCGTTCGCAAGATTGCCAGCGACAGCGAGAGGTCGGATACAAGCCTACTAATAGGCTGCGATGCCAACGCTCATCACACCCAATGGGGGAGCTCGGATACAAATGTAAGGGGTGAGTCACTTTTCAGCTTCATCCTAAACTCCAACCTAATTATTGGTAATAGGGGAAATGACCCCACTTTTATCATAAAAAACCGTAAAGAGGTTATTGACCTCACTCTATTGTCTCACAAACTGTCAGACATAATGAAAAGTTGGAGAGTCCTAGAGGACCACTCCTTCTCCGACCACAGGTACATCGAGACAATCCTATCGCTCGAAAGCACCATACCCGCCAGCTATATAAATCCAAGAAAAGCCAACTGGGATACGTTTAGTGCAAAAATGGAGGAATTACTCCCCCCTAGCCCCAAAATGCCCGGACACACAAGACGATCTTAATCGTCTTGTGGACAATTTCACGGAAACTTGCAACAAGGCCTTCATGGCAGCTTGCCCCTCAACCAAGCCAAGAGGGAAAAAGAAACCCCCTGGTGGTCTAAACAGATAGATACCCTCCGGAAAGACTGCAGGACTCTCTTTAACAGAGCCAAAAGCAGCAGTGAGGTAGCGCACTGGGAAAATTACAAAAGTAAGCTAACCCTATACAAAAAAGAAACAAGGAGAGCAAAAAGGGCCTCTTGGCAAAAATTTTGCTCCGAAATTGAGGACACGTCAGAAGCCGCAAGGCTACGCAAGATCCTGTCAAAAACATCCCCCTCGGTGGGATATCTCAGGAGAACGGATGGTACGTGGACAAACTCTAGTGAGGACTCCCTACACATTCTACTCGATACTCATTTTCCTGGGTGTACGACCATCGAGCCGGCAGACACCCCAAGTGAAGGCCCGGAAACCTCGATGAGGCACATCCTCACAAAACGGAATATTAGCTGGGCAGTAAACAGCTTTAAACCCTATAAATCGCCTGGCCCGGACCACGTCATTCCGGCTCAGCTACAAAAAGCCGGGGACATGGCCATCAACTGGCTGCAAAGTATCTTCAGGAAGATACTGACAGTGGGAAAAATCCCCCGCGCTTGGCTAAAGGCTAAAATAGTCTTTATCCCCAAAGCAGGGAAACCCTCACACACAACCCCAAAAGACTTCAGACCAATAAGTCTATCGTCCTTCCTTCTCAAAACCTTTGAGAGACTAGTCGGGCTGCAGCTGAGGACAACCATAAATCCTCAGTGGCTGTCAGGCGCTCAACATGCCTACCGAAAAGGGAAATCCACGGAAACGGCACTCCATGAAGTAATCTCGGCGGTGGAGAAATCTCTACACGTCAAAGAATACTCCTTAATTGCCTTCCTAGACATTGAGGGAGCTTTTAACAACGTCATACCGGGAGCCATCACAGAGGCCCTGACTGACCTGGGAGTGGATCGTCACTTGGTGATGCTCATAGATCAATTGCTCACATGCAGGACAGTGACATCATCAATGGGATCGTCCACTCAGTCAAGGTATGTCAACAGAGGCACCCCCGCAAGGTGGTGTCCTGTCTCCCCTTCTATGGAACATAGCAGTCAATAAGATTCTGTGTGACCTGGAAGGGGAGGGCTGCAAGGTGGTAGCATACGCGGATGACGTTGCCATTATCTTCTCGGGAAAATTCCCCCAAACACTCTGCGATCTAATGACCGCGAAGCTCGCGCGACTGTCAAAATGGACAAAGTCGCGTGGACTGGGAGTTAATCCCTCAAAAACGGAACTTGTGTTGTTTACAACCAAGTACAAAATCCCGTCCCTCAACCCCCCAATACTAAACGGATGCAGGCTCTCCTTCAGCGACAGTGCCAGTTACTTAGGGTTGGTAATTGACAAAAAGCTTAGCTGGAACCTGAGCATCAAAGACAGGGTGAAGAAGGCTACGATAGCCCTCTACACTTGCAAGAAGGCCATTGGGCTAAAATGGGGCATGAACCCAAAAATAGTCCAATGGATCTACCTGGCAATAGTAAGACCAATACTGCTCTACGGAGTCGCAGTGTGGTGGCCTGCCCTATCGAAGGGGACCATCACCAAACAACTAGGCAAGGTGCAGCGTACTGCAGCCCTATGCATCAGTGGAGCTCTGAGCACAACACCAACGGATGCGCTAAATGCCATATTATGCCTGCAGAGCCTTGACCTTGCAGGTAAGGAGCAGGCAGAAAAGGCAGCAATCCGTCTGAGAGACTCTGACCAATGGGTGTCACATCACACCGGTCATGCGTCCATCCTAAATGAGAACAAAATCGTCCCCACAAAAACGGACTACTGCGTTCCGAGGGAGTATACATATACCCCCTTTGAAACAATCATCCCTCAAAGAGACAACTGGCTTGAGGGACCACCTGGTCCAAAAGGAGCCATTCGAATCTTTACCGATGGCTCAAAGTTGGACAACAAGGTCGGAGGAGGAATCTACTCCGAACAGCTGAACATAAGGTACTCCTTCAGGCTCCCGGATCACTGCAGTGTCTTCCAAGCGGAGGTCATAGCGATCAAGGAAGCTTTGAGCTGTCTTCAGGAACTAACCCCTGCGGCAACTCACATAAATATATATAGTGACAGCCAAGCTGCAATCAAATCGCTGAATGCGATAACGACAAGCTCGGCTACCGTGGCAAACTGTCGCAAATCTCTTCATGAGATGGCTTATCAGTTCGTCATCAGCCTAATATGGGTCCCGGGCCACCAGGACATTGAAGGCAACTGCATAGCAGACGAGCTGGCCAGAGCTGGAACAACAATCCCCCTTCTCAATGATAAGGAGGATATTCGTATGCCAATGGCCACCTGCAAGCTCAAAATAAAAAGAACATTTTAAGCAACTAATAAATGACAGATGGCAAACTGTGCCACTATGTCGCATAACTCGGCAAACATGGCCTAACATAAATAAGAAGCGCACCGATGAGCTCTGCAAACTCAGCAGGAGTAGGTGCAGCTCAGTCATACGCTCCCTTACGGGACACTGGCTAATAGGCACACATGCAAACAGGCTGGGTGCCCTATATAACGACTTCTGTCGAAGCTGTAGAGATGAGGACGAGGAGGAGACTGTGGAACACCTGTTCTGCTCCTGCCCGGCTCTCAGTAGAAGGAGACTTCAATACTTGGGCGCTCCTTTTCTAACTGACATTTCGGACATGTCTACAATTAGTCCCAGACGGATCGCAGGCTTCATAAGGGCATCCGGATGGGATAATGGATAGCATAGGGTCTCACGAGGGAGAATGGGAACAAAGCATGCGGTATCACAACGGGCCGAAACCGGCCTAGGTGTGTCGGGTCTCTGACAACCCCGACAGCCGCCTCAACCTAACCTAACCTACTCTTAAAAAAATTAACGATTGGTGAAAATCAAGAAGTTCAGCTGAGGTTGATATATTTAGTTAACTTGTTCGCAAAAACTTGTGCAGGTTTTTTACTGCCAATAACTGATTAATGACGATATAAATGGTATCAAAATACATATATGCAATCGATTTCAACACATTAATCAATTAATTCAGCAAAACAAATTTTTTTTATTGTTTGTTTTCAAAAATGTTGTAAAATTTGATATCAAACTCTAAACAAATAATTTTTAATTAAAATAAAAACTTTAATATTACTATCAAGCCCAAGATAATAAATAAAGGGATGTCTCGTTTAAATAAAAAAAATTTTTATGTACAATATGTACATAAGTTAAATACATAAGTTCATTTCAAATCCTGAATATTCGAAATATTATAAAACCACACAAAACGTAATTTTTTCTGAATAATATATTTTATGTGTGTGTTATGTAACTCATGTTTTTCACAGATTAAAACCCATGAAATATTGCATGAAATATGGTAATCATTTAACTTGGGTATTTCAATTTTTTACTTTAAGTATTTGCCAGCATATTAAAACTAAAAAATTGAAAATATACCTACCTTACTACAGCTTTTTCAATTAATTTGATACACTTAATTTTGTTTACAAAACTCCACAAATTCGAACAAGTTTTCTCAGATATTTTATTTTGAGTGCATTTACTGCCGTAGCACACATATTTATACAATTTCTTTGTGGGTGATTCCTTTTTGGCCAAAGTTCAGAGCATATTTCACATGTCCCGGGTAACGCTTAATAATTTGACAGCTCCTTTGACAGATGAGCCAACCCAAAAAAAGGAAAAGGATCAGATGTTGTTGCTGGATAAAGAGAGCGAGCGCAACGAGAACGAGAGCACGCTGGTCTGCCAGCGTCTGCCTGCCGCGCTCTCAATAATAAATTAGCTAAGAAAAAAAACCAAAAGGAGCAAAAACCCTTCAGCCCGAAACAAAAATGTAAACTGTAAATGGAACAAGAAACCCAACGAGCGACAAATGCAATTTCGGGAACGCATTTCAATGGACATACGGGACACGGGGAGGGCGCGCGGACTGGAGTGGCGTTCCAGTTGGAGTTTCGCAGTTTTGGAGTCTGGGCCTTAATAGCCATTAGCTGGGCAATTTTCTCAGCCAGACAGACAGACAGACGGACAGACGGAGCATGCACATGTATGAAAAATTGGCAGAAACGCATAAAAAAAAGCAAGCCAGAATGAAGCCGAGATCTGCTGCAGAGAGAGAGAGAGGGTGTACTCGACCCAATGGAAAGCTTATTTATAAACACAAGAATATCACTGTAAAATACAGTCCCATAGTACATATTGCTGTATAGTAAAATTAAGATTACGATCAGACATCAGTATTTAATCAACAAACTACTTAATATTGAGGGTGCATCTTACACTTAATATGATTTAAGTTACCTTCTCATACAGCCGATTTAAACAAAAACCTAATCGATACATTTTTACAAATTATTACAATTTTTACAAATTATTACAAATTACAAATTATATAATTAATTAACCTATTAATGATGTACTATTTCTTTGCTTTGATCCCACAATCAATGTGTGTCTCCCCAAAGCTTTCACATGTCGCATACACCCCGCTGCTGTCCAATTTGGTGTCGAACAGGGTATCGTTGAACAGTTGGAGCAACCAGATATGTATCCTCGACGACCAGCTGCAATCTATCAACCGACAAAACGCCTGCAGACAGAAACAGAAGGAAGCAGCACCACACACACCAAAAAATAACCAAATAAATATGAAAAAAACAAACAATAAATAAGTAAAAAAAATACCTTCCAGAAAACGTTCCGTACAAATTTGTGGCCAAACGAAAACTGCGAAAAAAACGAATTTATGTAAATATTAATACGCAACATTTTTGGGCCATAACAATTTGTATTCAGTGTGTTTTGTGTGAGTGTGTGTGTGGTGTGTATGCGAGTGACAAATATACCAATTAAATAAATGCCAAAAAATAAAAGGCTTAATGCCAAAAGAATATGCAAATAAACATTTATTAAGCTAAATCACATGCAAAACATAAAAAAGTCCAGCTGAAAAATGGGTTTATAATTTGGGAAAAAATATATACATATACTAGGTAGTACCTATTAGGTACAAATAAAATAAAGAGTTTTGATACTTTATAAAATCAATCATCAGATGTCATATTTTATCCTCATTCATTACCGTATAGTAATCTATTCTCAATATAGTGTCTAAGAATATTCTAATATGTTGCCTTATTTATTTGATCATGTGTACATATTCATATAAATTAGTCAGCTAATCAACAAAAAGATTCTCTAATTTCATAACATAAACACAACTTTATTTGTGTACGTTTCCCTTCAATGTGTTTTTTGTTTGGGTTGCATTTCAATATATGTATACGAGTATTTTGTTCTCTTTATATACTTTAGAAATTCCTTGCATGGAATTCATAGTATACATATAGTGTCTCCGTCTCCGTCTGCTCTGATCAGTGTCTCTGCCATCGTAAGCTTTATCCTTTGTCAGCATCTTGTGCTGGCTGAGATTTTTTCGTCTGCAGTTCATTAAATGTGGACTTGAAGTCGCTTTCGAGTATCTGTGTCTAAGTATGGCTATAGCTTTGGCTATATCGCTTTGCCTCAATGCTCGAGGCTGTGTGGTGTCGTGTGCGAGTGTGTCATTTGAGCGTCATTTATGCGCCACATTCAACATTATCAGCATTTATTCTTCTCTGCTCTTGTCATCGTCTCATCACCACTTTTTTTTTTCTTTTGCATTCCCTTCACAGTGCGCACCATGATTTCGACCAACTGTTTGCCAAGCACTGAGTTTTGTTAACTAAACTAAAGTTAAGTTACATGACGGATCATGTAAAATCGAAAGACCCTCTTGACTCTACTTTGAAGAAAGACCTGCGCTAGTCGCATAGAAATGATAGGCAGGCAACCAGATATTTATATTTCTGCAGTAATGATAGATAAGCACTAGAGAATCATTTTTGGGGATGGCCTAACGTACTTCCACATGTTAGATCTATTGTATTGGACCAGCTTCTGAGGCTAGAGCTCCTCTGTTAATCCGATTTTCTGCTAGAATTTCAATTCGTTTAGTTCCTTCCTTGAGAGAGGATACATGTATGTCCTGTCGCATCCTAGAAGTGATGCATCCTGTTAGGGTATCCAAATATTCGGGCACATAAGTTAGACTTTCTTACTGGTTTTTGGTTTTTATTTCGCTATTTTTCCAACGTAATTTCAGAGCTGGATAGCAGGGCTGTGGGATGGGGCCTGGGCATGGGTTCAGGGCCCAGTTAAAACAGGAGAGTGCCGAGCAGCGGGGTGGGGTTGGGCTGTGGAGTGGTGTGGTGTGGTGTGTGGCACGACAAGTGCTGTTGTTGGTCTTGTTCTTGGTCTTGTTGTTCCTGTTGTTATAGCCAACGATGCTGATAACAATGTTGGATGATGAAAGCCATTGATGGGCGCTGCAGAGAGCGTGAGTGAGTGAGTGAGTGAGAGAGAGCCATGATGATGGGCCCTGACGACCACGATGATGATGACAATAATGATGATGGTATCGTCGTCTGGCTGAGTCCGAGAGAGAAGAGAGAGAGAGAGAGAGATGGAGCGATTCATATAAAACATATAAAGTTGCGCTTTATCAACAATGTGTCCAATTTATGGCATGTGCGACAGGGACAGGAACAGGGACAGGGACAGGAACAGGAACAGGGACACAGTGCTGGGCCAGATAGAACCGTTACTTGGCTTTTGCCAGCGATCTGCGCTCATCCCCCCTCGCTTCCACTTATTATTTTTATTGCTCGATGCTGTCTCACAGGCGCTGTCGATGGCATCGCTGCGGCAGGCAGCCCGCGGACGCACTTAGCCAAAGTGCAGTAACCCTAACGCACCCATACCCATTCCCCCATTCCCCCTCTCGCCAACTACCCACTCCAGTCCGCTCTCTCTCTCTCTCTCCCGCTCCCACTTGCCAGTGTCACGTGCATGGGCGGGCAGAGAGAGGCAGAGGATAGCGACAGATGATAGCTGGACAAGGTATATGAATAAGAAGGTCAGGCACTCCCCAATCGGATACACCAGTTGGCCAGTTAACTCTCAATTGCTCTCTGCCACAGCCTCGAAGGCATACCCCTTTATTTGACATACCTTGGACAGCGGCAGAGACGAAACAGCCGACAGAGACCCCAAAAGATAAGCAGAACAACAGCAAGAAATCAGATTTCGTTGTAATTGATTTCTATGATGCGTGAGGGGTTTGGAGAGAGGCCTGGGGGGAAAGGGAAAGAGAAGTGTGTGTGTGTGTGGGGGGCAGGCAGACGGTAGAAATGTGTTAATTACAGGTTTTCTTTTGGGTTATAATTAAACAACAACATTAATGAGAGCAAAGTGACAACAAAAACAAAGACGCTGCTTGCCCTCCCACTCTCTTTCCGACTATTGCACTCCGCTGCTGCTGCTGCTGCTGGTGCTGGTGCTGCTGCTCTCCTTCTCTTTTGGTGCCGACTGCGCTGCACTCTTCTCCGCTAATTCTGCTGTTGCTGCCTTCTAATTGATTTCTTTGAAGCGTGAGCGGGCGGGCGAGATGGAAGAAGAGCTCATGATGAGCATCATGGAACAGCTGGATGGACGCACAGCCGGAGAGGGGGGCACTGTGTGACATCTTACACCTTTTTGAGGTCACAATTAAAGAGCATTTACAAAAATGAGAGCAAAGAGACGATGTAACACCTGCTCCCGCTCCCGCTCCCCCCCCACACACACACACACACACTCCACTCTGTTCTGCTGCACACTCCGCTGCTGAGATGCCTTTTGCTATGCAAAACGTTTTCCACCGACGCTCTTTTCACACTAATCGAAACGCTTTCTACACGAATATCAGGTTGGTTTTTGCTAGCGAAATCTTTGCTATCGATGGAACGTGAGATCAGGATTTCCCATTGGGGAAATGCATTGGTGAAAGGTCTCAAAAGCCATCGTTGTAAAGCGTATCGTGTAACAGGCAGTCTTATCGTTGCTGCTGCCTCTCTACTCTGTTGCATTCTCCTGCTGCTTGCTGCTGCTTGCTGCTGGCTGCTTCTGGCTGCTGTGACTCTTGACAGATGCCGATGGCAGTTTGTCGTGGCTGCCGCTGTCAATTAAGTCAAATATGATCGAGTGTGCGGCGTCATAAATCTCATACAACTGTCAAATTTTAGACAACTTCAGACTGCGACACAATCCACACACCGTACCACACCACACCACACCACGCAGTGTCCACATGGCGTGCGCGTGTGCATGCTTTTGTGTGCGACTGTATGTCCAACACCCAACTATGGGCAGGCAATTGGAACTGCAACTTCCACTGCCACTGCCACTGCGACTCCGACTCCACATTTACAGCAATTAAGCCAAGACATAATCGTTGGCTAAAGGAGGGGATATCGAATCGGGGGTGGGGGTGGAGTGAGGGGGCACCACATATTGTCTGGGAAACGAGTCAAAGAATTTATAATTGTTTGCCTTTTGATTTATATGCTCCATCGAGGCGCATGGAGATCGGGTTTTCCCAATGGGCATGACAGTGTGGGGAAGGGAACGACCACAGCTATGATTAAACACAAAAAATACTGAAAATACCAACAAATGCCACCAACTATATTATATCATTTTATATATTGGTATATCCAAACACCAACATAAATTTACCTTTACTAAATAAAATAATATCCATATAATTGTCCTTCATATAATTCTGCGTTAATTAGATTCTATTTGTCTTCATTATTTAAATAAATTCATTGGGTTTTTTTGTTCTCATATTGCAATGTTTGCTTCGTGTTTGCTGGCAAAATATATCAAATTGATATAACTTTCTAGATGGGTGGAAACATACCAGCAATGCTAGCAAATACTTCGGATACTTTTCTAGTATATACCGATCTTTTTTTGTTGATCTGAGTACTGAGTACTGCCTTCCGTACAGAGCCTTGAAAACAGATTTTGCCGTAAAACATTTCTTACCGGTTTCATACGAATATAAACCCTGATTCTGTTCGCGAGGTGCGTACTAGGCTTCAACAAAAACCCTTCAATCTTGACTAAATTACATATTTTTGATCATATTGCAGTAAGATGCAATACAAACTACAAAAAACCCGATACAATACTAAATACTTAATACTTAAACGTGGTAGCAAGGGCAAAATATTAAGACTCAGGACTGGAAACAAAAACTTGTTGAGTTATGTTCGAACATCTTCAAAGACTAGATGTTCTCCGACTGATATTTTCAGTGGCAAGTTTGTACATTGATCAGATCTATAATGAAAGATCTGTGCAAAACTTAAGATCGATTTGAGCAGGTAAGTTACTTGCTGGGCTTCTCCTATTCCCTTTCTATTCACCAAAGAGACAGGCCATCATTCGTGTGTCCATTTTATATTGATCAAGGAAACGCTCACATTTGTGTAAATATTGTACTTATCCCAAAAATTATTATTCCGACTATCTCGCTACCTCTCTATATTATTTTTCACGATTTTTGTTTTCTATTTTTCTGACGTCTTTGCTTCGTGTTTACACGTTCACACCAACAACACATCTCGTTTTGTTTTGACTTTTTTGGGGGTACGCTACGGTGCAGTTTATTTATGTTTTATGTTCCATTCACTAAACCGAAACGGAAAGCAAATTTGGAGCACTTGCTTGGCGGCTTTGAATGAATAAAACAAAAAAACCAAACAAAAAACTTACAAATCTACAGGTGGGGTGAAGCAGCAGCCTCTCCCTCTCTCTCTGTCTCTGTCTCTGCTCTGTCTCTGCCACTCACTTTAATGGAGTAAATTATACAATTTACCCGATAATCATATGGTAGCCCTAGTGGGCGTGACTCAATCCCAAGTGAGTCGCGGCGATCCTCGGCTAAGTGAGAGTCCGTACCAGAACTAAGTGAATATTTGTGTGTGTATTTTAATGTGCCTCGAAAAGGCTTGAAAATACTCGTAAGTAATACAAGAAACGAATCACTTTTGCAAGCAGGTAGTACTAAGAAGTACAACCTGGCGGCTTTATGGGTAGAGGGGACAAATAGTGGCAGCTGTTGGCTGTTGGTTGTTGGCTAGTGGCCAAAGAGGCCAAGATCACAGCAGCCACGATACCGATCACCGTAGACTCAGTCTGGTGGAGAGCGGCGGTCGAAAAACTCCAAAGCTCAAGAACATTGCGATGAACGGATTGATTGAATCGCATTACACGAACGAACCACCGCAGCGGGGGGATGGATCGGGGGCAGAGCAGTGCTGCATCACAGTGGTTGGGGAGCCCCAACAAGCCACATTCAAACATCTTTTCTAGGGATTGTTTCATCTGGTAGGGAAATTGTTTTGAAATATTAGCAATCTTGTACGTGCTTTGAATCGTCATTTGGCATTTGAAAGATCTTCGCTATGCATAGATCACACAACAGTAGAAGTATTCGGGCACGTCGCTTGGCTAAGACCCAAATTGATGGCTTACCAGTATTTTCTTTGGAATTACTGCATGATTTTTTCTCAAGTATTTCTTCTTTTTATACCCGTACTCAAAAAGAGAAGGGGTATATTAGATTTTAAAAGAGGGGGTGTGTAAAAAAGAGAAGGAAAATTTCACCCCATAAAGTATATATTTCTATCAGCATAAATACCATTCTGTCTGTCCGTCCGTCCGTCCGTCCGTCCGTCCGTCCGTCCGTCTGTCTGTCCGATGAGCGCCGGATCTCAGAGACTATAAGAGTTAGGGTACCAAATTTGGTTTCAAGACTCATGTGATATCACACTGCTACAAGTGTATTTCAAAATTCGCCCCCCCCTTCCCCTACAAAGGACGAAAATCGTGGCAGGCACACTTTAAAATACGACAAAACTAAAAACCAGTATCTAAAAAATGACCCTATCTACCAGACTGCCGAATCTGAATCAGATCGGATCATAATTATAGCCAGAATGAAAATTTTTCAGTTGGTTCCCCCGCCCACTTCAGCCAAAATACCACTCTATCTCCTCGCTCGCACAGTCTGCTGCGTTCAATGCGCGAGCACAAGCGGAAGAGAGTAGAATTTAAATGGTACATCTATAATGTACATGTTAGATGTAGAATATACATAATATATGTAGATGTGATATCAGATGTAGCAAAAAATGTAAAATTAAAATTTTTTTTTAATCTAATATTCTTAAAAATTATGCTCAAAAATGCATCTACTGACTGAGTACGGTATAAGTAGAGTCGCGGCCCCAGAAGCGACTCACACGTTCCTAAAAAAAAAAAAAAAACCAACTGGGATGGGAGCTTACTGCGAACATTCTTGCTCTGTCCAATCATTTGAATTATTTGTTATAACTCTACTTTATTTTGTATGTGTATTATGCTCCCTTTCATATTTATTTCTATAGCAAGCTAAAATGCTAAAAAAAAGTTTTGCGCTCTTCCTAATTGAGTTAATATTGTGCATATAGTTCTAGCTCCCATTTTATTCCTCTACTCCACTCGCTTATTGTGTTCTCCAAATTATATTTATGCTTAAATTATTATGTTTAATTGTGAGTATATTTCTGCCTTTGCTTTGCTAATTACTGCCGAACATTTTCAAACTCAAATGAAGTCACAAATTTGATTTACCCTTATTAATTAGGTGTATTTATTTCCAAGCGAATTTAATTCCACCTTTCATATCATACTCGTCGCTTTTTTTGGTTTGCTTTGTATTATGAGTATATTTACACATTTTTACCCGAAATTCCAACCGAAATGGAATGTTTGGCATGGCAAACGAAAACTTTTTTGGCGAACATTTTGATTGGCGACTGAAACATTTTCTGCGGCTCAAACTTTGAGTCGCAATTTATCAAGACAATTAAAATTGTAATTTAATTTTTTGGTTTTTTTTTGTTTTTTGGTTCGCTTTGTTTTGGGAAATGTGTTTTTAATTCGCGGCATCGGCGGAGGCGCCCACTGTGCAATGGTCAGGGCCATGGAGTGGACCCAATATGCACACACAGAGAGCTGCTGTTGCTCCCTCCCCTCCGCTCCCCACCACTCACCGACTTTTGTCTCTCGAAAATGCTTTGCATCCGAAAATATTTGTTCGTTTTTTTTTTGTTGGCTTTTGTTGTTGTTGTTTTGTTAGTACTCCACTGTGAACAGCGTGATGCCATCAGCATCAAGCATTGACCACGGCCTGGACTTCAGCTTCAAGCTCCAACCAAGCTGCAAGTCGAAGTTGGAGTCGAAATTGGAATCGAAGTTATCTCTATGCATTGCTCGGCGGCCTTCAATCTATGTCTGTGCAGCCATGGAAATGAATTCTGGCCAACAAAAACAGACAGAGAGTGAGAGAGAAAAAGTTCTCCCATGATGGTGGCAACCTCTTGGGGCAGGCAACCTCCAGGCTCCGTTATCGACCCATGCATATTTGCATAGCTCTCAATTCTCCGATCCCTCTCCACGTTCTCCCTTGCCTTGCCTTCCCTTTCTTTCATTTCTGCTGTGTTGCATATTTCCCATAATTTTCCAAAGATCTTGCCATAAATTAAATTACTCTTTGCAGACCCTCACTCAGATCAAGGGAGGCGCATTCCGCTAATCGTTAGAATATATCAACAGAGCAGTCTGCAATGTCTTTCACCTGCACTCTGAGAAGTTTATTCCAGGAAATATCACACAGAAAGTCATCTTATAGCTGGTGAAAATTCACATCTTAAAGTCCATGGCAATAATTTTGAAGTAGCTGGAACTTAATATAAAAATTGTTCTACTAGAAATAAATGTTTAAGAGTAATTCTTAAATTTGTTAGGTTATATCTGGAAATTTAATTCTTTTTTCGTCTTTTATGTCAAGTGTTGCATCTTTTTCTGCCATCAATCCATCCCCTCAATCAGCTGCTTCAAAATTTGCTTGGTGCACTTGGAGTCCACGTGTCCAAAGGGGCGATGGTTATTCTGTGGTGCAGCACGTTCCATTAAATGAAGGAACAGCATTTCCTGACGCGGTCAATTTTCACATGGGACCTGCTGTAGGTCCAGGCTGCGGTCAGTCATCTCAATGTGCACCTCGTCAAGCTCCTGTGCCACGGCCACTGCATCGATTTCCTTACTGCCGGCGCCCTGCAACTGGTTCACTTTATTCCGTAGGTGAATTTGTGTTCTACGAGTGACCGGTGACGGGTTGAAACCCAAGCTTCCTTTGTTGGGGGTTCAATATCCAAAGTGCTGTACCCGAAGGTGGGAATGTGTGTCCGTTCACTTATGCGAAATTACTGTAGTAAAAGGCCTGGCAAAATCTGAACAAATCTGCACTTCAACTCCTTTCGAAGGCATATTGAAACACATTCAAACACTTATTCATAGATAATTCACTTAAATTGCAGCCCCAAGGAATGAATAGATCATACAATCGTTGGATCTGCTGGGCGAGAGTAAAATTTCAGGTAGTACCTGAAGATAGATTTCCTGCAGAATTGAATAGTTTGCTGTTCCATTCAATTGCCTGGTGTATTCACATGCTTATTCACACTTGTGCACACTCATTCACAGGCTTATTCACCGCAAGAGAGGGCAGTGGGAGGGGGAGCCTAAGCAATTTGCATTTTCAGTTCGGGTTTGTGGAACAATTGACAAATGATTCATAGGCCTTCTTGTCCGAGCGATCGATAAGCATTTCAACGGGTTGGACAGTCATGCCTCCCCATGCCTTCCCATGCCTCACGTTCCCCCCTCCGGCCAACATGCAGTGGGAGACACTGAGTGCCCTTGAAAATGGCAAAAACACATGCTCTCTAGCAACGATCCCTGGGCTCCATTGGAGCTGCCTCTTTTGTGGCCAGTCGCCACAGTATTGTATGTCCACAGTCCACAGTCCCCAGTCTACAGTCTACAGTCCATTTTGAAGTTGAAGTTGATGTGGCCCGAAGTGAAGTGAAAAGAAGTGAAGTGAGTGGCACACAAAAGATGCCCGAGCCACACAGCAAAACAACAACAGAAACAACCAACAGCCAACAGCCAGTGTGGAGACCACAAAACGGCAATTACATTGCCACATTTGCCAGAGAATCGCTGATGGAGCTCTGCCCCTGCCCCTGCCTCTGCCTCTGCCCCTACCACTTTGCTGTGTGGCACATACAAAACAAATACAATCATAAATAATATGATTATGATACCACATTGGCCATAGTCTGGGGGCGCAGGCGCGCACTCTTGCATTCTAAAGAGGAGCCACAGCCACAGCCAAAGACCAAAGACCAAAGCCCCCCAACAACAACAAAGTTGACAAAACAGAAGATGGAAAAAAATAACACATGAGGAATGCCCATTGCGTTGCTGCACGTTCTGCTCTTTCGTTCAAGAAACTATGCCACATACAATATATTCGTATTCGTATTCGTATTCGTACTCACATATCATACACAGAGTCACAGGGAACGAGGGAGAGAGCAGAGGCGCAGTCACAGCCATTAAAAAATCATAAAGAAGGGCCTGGTCTTTGTGGCGACAGAAGCATCGTGTATACCCTTTGGAGTACCCAAATTTCCATTGAAGAACTTCGCTTTATTTAACTAATTAAATGAGCGAAAAATTATAAATAAATAATAGTTAAATTATTGAAATACCAAACAAATACAAAATGCTAAAATAAATCTAAACCAATTCAAAATGTAAATATATCCCAAAAATAAAAATAATAAATCAATAGTGAAAATTATTACTCAAGATACTAACGAATACTAAAATAAATATAAAAATACCAAATAAATAAACGTGAGTACAAATATACTACAGAAATTAAAATAAATACTGAAAAATAAGATATGTATATACCACTAAAACTTAAATAAATACGAAATATCCCAAATAAATACTGAAAAGGTTTATGTATTGCGCAAAAATTAAAAGTTAAGTTGATTTAATATCCGAAATATTTGAAAATGCGTTTAAAATTAGTCATAAATATGTGTGTGTTTTGAATAAACATACATATGTTCATATACATATGTATATTTCATTATTATAGGTTACGTTATCCCGGACGGTCCTCACGGGGCCACTCATAGGCCAAAATAGCCCTTAGTTGTCCATTATTATTATTAATTTTATAATTATTATTAATTTTATTATAATAGTAAACAAACAAAAACTGTAAAGTTAGGTTAAAGCGCTTGATTGCTAGGAATATTGTACATAAATTCAATCGTTTTAGTGTTTACGTGATGGGTAGCACATCCCAATGGAAATATTGCCTATACTCTGTTGGTGGAAACTGTGCCTCAAACGCGGTGACGCTGCGCAAATGTTCCCATAGACGAATGGATACCATTCCAATTCTCACCCTTCAAGTGGAACGTCTCAACAAAAGCCACCATTCCCGGTCGGTTAGGGTATACCACAAAATTGTTATTTCATTATCGTGCCCTGACAATCAGTCAGCGGCTCTGAGCCAAAACTTGAAATCAACTTTGGGGCCTCCAGTTGCCGTAGCGTAGCCCATTCGCTTGTTTCGTTGTTCGTTGTTCGTCACGTTGTTCTTGGGTGTTAGCTATGCTGTTGAACATGATCGGGCCAGGCCGGGCCAAGAGCGGCACGGCACAGGCACAGCCCCAGCCCCAGCCACAGCCACTCTGTGGCCCATGAGTAATATTTGTTCAACAGCGGCATTGGCAGCGGCAGCAGCAACGCCCTTTTTTGTCGGCCCGCCCCCGCACCAGACCCCCAGCCAAAAGCTAGCCCAAACCCATTCCCAAAGAAAAAAAAAACTCAACGAATGGGGGGACCCATTAGCAGAAGTCAAGCGCCGCCGTTGCTCCGTAACTTAAAATTTAAGTTGGTTTTTTTTTGTATGTTGAGGTAACAACAGATCTGCAATAGATGGGGTATATCCGCTAGGAGTAAACCAAATGGAAATCGGGAACATTTTATGTAAAATCGTGAAGCTGCTACAAGTTTCTATCTGTCTATTCCACTGTGGCTTAGCAGTGCCATGCCCTCTCTTTCTCTCCCAATGTCTCTTCCAGCCATGTCAGTATCTCTCTCCCAGTGTAGCTTAGCAATCATTAGAGTATCGCCGATTCTGCTTGACTGCTAAACAAAAACCATCTCAAATGCCAGTTCTTTTGGGTTTCCCGCGTAACACCCGCACTTTTTGGTCGGGGCAGGGGAGGCGCCTCCAAGCGCAGCTGCCATTTGCTGTGGCATTTTTCAAATTTGCGCATTTGTCTGCGCTTTGCATAATTTTTGTCTTATTTATTTTTCTTTTTTTTTCGTTCGTTGTTCATTTGCTGTGGCTGTGGCTGTGTCTTGCGTTTTTTGGGTCATATTTTTCATGGTTCGAGTTTCGGGTTTCGAGTGTTTTGTTTGCCGGCTTCTAAGTGGCCAAAGAAAAGCGAAAAAAATAAACAGCTAAACGACAGAACTGGCGGCCAGAGATCGCGGCCCCACACAATGAGAAAACAAAACGACTGGCACATACTCGAACTCCACAAAACAATAAAGATCAGAGTTCAGGGAATGGTGCAGCGAAAAAACCATTGGCTAAAATCGTTGCTTCATTTCAATTTGATTGTCGCCAAGCCTTTCAGTTGCGTGCATTTTTCAGGGCTAGCAGGGTTCTCTTTGAGGAAGTGGATTGCGCGGCGCCTCCATCAGCTCCAAGATACAAGTGGAGGTTGCCAGACATCGTTGCCTTTTGGTTTAAATTAAAAAGTAAACAACAAATTTATTTTACCGGTTAAATGACAAAATTGAGTGGCAATTAACCGATGAAAAAAAATGGCCCGACGCGAAACGTATCGCAACTGCATCTACATATAACCGCATAGCTAAATTTACCATTTCTTTCCACCATAGCTCCATGTCTGCTCCTCCCAAAGTCCAGCACACTTAACTTTTTTTTGGGTGCTCGGTGGGTGGTAGAGGTTTGACCCAGCACCACCCACCAACCACCCACCACCCAACATTTGACCCGCTCTTCGGTCTGGATCACAAACTCTCTCTCTTTCCCTACCCTACGAATCGATACCGCTGCCACTCTTTTCCTCTCTGCCCCCCCCACTCTGTTGCTCTTGGATCACTCTCCCACCAACACCAAGCCGATTGGATCATTCATCCATCCCACTCCCACACCCAACCCCAAACCCGCAAGATTGGCTTTGGTGTAACAGTAATCCAGTTGCAGAGGAAACCTCTCCCTACCTCCCTCCCTCCATCGGTTGCAACACGTTCGTTGCTCGAGTCTTTTGTTCCACGCAGATTTATGTCATTCTCTTGCTTTGCACTGTGAACGGGCAGGGCGAGGGTGGGGGGTGACTGACCAAAAACAAAAACCACTTTGATATTTCCCTTTGTTGTTGTTGCTGTTATTGGTGGTGTTTCCTTTTGCTATTTTTTTGTTGTCCATTGGATTGCATTGCATTTTGCTGCCTGCTGCTGCTGCAGCTGTTGTTGTCTCTCTCTCTCCGTTGGCTGCGCATTCCTTGGGCCAGAGCGAACCTCAACCGGTTCTCAGCAGGTTCGATGTTTTGGTTGTTGTTGTTGCTTGCCATTTATCGTTACAACAACTAAAGAAAGAGAGTGATAGAGAGAGAGTGAGATGTATAGGTTCGTGGAGGAGGGGAGTCTGAAATTTGTTGTCAGGTTGGTTTCCAAGTGAGAGAGAGAGAACTCTTCTGGGCAACCAACTCCTTTTGCTTGCAATCATTTCTTTGTTGTTGTTGTTCCACTTCCTTGCATCCTGTTGAACCGGTTCAAAAAGAGCAGCAAGAGCAGTTTTTCGTGTTTTCCCAGCAGCCTTACGATTTTTCCCTTCAAATAAAATACAATTCAAGTCTTTCGTTTTGCCCCTGCATTTCGTACCACATTCAAACACATTCCACACAACGCAACCGCAACTCGAACCACAGGCAACATCGAACCTATTCGAACGCATTTGTTCAACTCCATCGACTTCTTTTTCCATACCTGTGCTTTATCTACACTTACTTGATCCTAATAATTAAATAGATATTACTTTATTTAGATTAATTAAAAGAGTTGTCTTGAAACAGAATAAAACAAACTCCAATGTGAGCTTGAAGCAACATCCAACTCGAACTTAAAGCAACATACCAATGTTGCGCATTCTTGTGGGAAAGGCGTGTTACGACAACGAGGTTGTGCTTGGCAGCATGTTTAACAACATGCTAAATGTTGCAGGACGCTACCTTACTGTGCCCACACACCCTGTTTCCAAGCTTATAGAAAAATTGAATACCCTTGGAAAATTTATTTTCTAATATTGGCGAAATTCATATCGAAGAAAAGTCAGGGGCCCATGGAGTACTCAATTCTCGATTTAAAGACATGCACTTTTGCGTTATGTGCTATTCGGAAGTTCGGAAATTAAAACTACTTTGATCCTGGGGTTATTATAATTTCTGAAAATTACTTATTTCTGGACATTTTTTTTGCACATAAAACGATAAAATAATAACAATAAAAACTAGTTACGCAAGTATCATTTTAACACAAAACTTTTTTTCTTCATTAAGTTATTTTTCAATTGTTAATTTTAGTTATTTAATTTTCACTTTGACCGTCAGTCATCAGTAAGCGAATAAAATTACACATGCACATGACCGAAATGTACACACCCGAATAACTCGGGGACTCCCATTTTTGTTTTTAAGTCAACATAAAGTCAAAAAATTCTTCCAGAAATTAGAACCACAGGTTCTAGTTTGCATCAAATTCCCGGTTCTAATTTCCGGACATTTCTTTGAGATAAAGTTATATTAGAATTTGTGCTGTAATTCTCTGACCTTAGAACACAGGGTATACCAAACAAGAATGTTGCTGGAGAGCTCATACTCTAAACGCAAAACTGAGCTGTCGAGCCGCGACTCGAACCTTTGGGCCTTGACAAGGTATGGAACACAGGGGAAAATATCGCCAGCAACATCACAAGATACCAGGAACACCACCCCACCGTGTTTGATCAACAATATGCCATGAAGTTTTGAACCTAAAAAGTACGCTGAAAAAAAGGGTGAGTCTAGCGTGGCATGCGTCGTATTTTCTGGCCCGTTTCGCTGCTGTCCATACCTTTCTTTTGCATCAGCAGCACGCGCTCGCTGCCACGCAACATGTGTCCGAGCCACAGCAACATCTGAGGGCGGGCGTATTTGAAAGAACGGCCTTGCCGCCCCAATGTATCTCACAAATCTCACAAATTTTTCGGGAAGGAAACAACGTGTCGAATTTTTTTCTGAATTCAGAAAACTCGTCGTGAATTTCTCGTGGCTGTTGCTGCCTCTTACGTGCCGTGTACGTGTGCGTGTGCGCGCGTGTGTGTGTGTGTAAAGGAGAAATTATTTAAAAACCGGTTCTCTTTCCTTTGAAAATTGTCCGTATTTTTTTTCGAAAACCCAAACAAAATATATAATAATTCGAGAAGAGTTTGTGCGTTTTTATCGGGAAGGAAGATAGACCTCTCACTCACACCACTCTCCATTCGATCCGATCGCTCCGAAAAAACGCCGCGAAAACAACAACAAAATATAGCATTTATTATTTTTTTCTTGTGCTCCTGCGAAAAAAAATTGCCAACAAAAAGAAGTGTAAAAGTGTTCCAAAGAGAAATCCAAGAATAAAGAGAGCCAAAATCCAAAGCCAAGATCAAAGCAAAAAGGAAAAATATTCAAAGTGCAAGAAAGAAAAGAATAGAGGCGGAAAAGAAGTAAAAAAAGTGTGCAAGAAATACAAGAAACAAAACAAAAAGTTGCAAAATTTACCGAAATTTTCGAGGAAGGAAGAAAAGGTAGGAGAACACCAAACATATGAAGAAGTAGATGGAAAAACGAAACAGCAACCGTAATATTGCTTTTGTGTTGTGCTGTGTGTTTGTGTGTGTGTGCGTGTGTTGTGCCATTCACTTGCATTTTGCGCCAGCGAGCGAGCGAGTGAGAGAGAAACAGATGCAGATCTCTGCAGCCTGGCTGCTGCTGCTACCTGCTCTCTCCCTGTGTGTGTTTGTATGGCCATGTGTGCATTTGTGTTGTGCAGATCAAGCTGCTGTTTCTCTGTCTCTCTTTGCATTGCAATGGGTCCGTTAGGGTACCCTTTTCTTTTGTAGGCGAAGGGCATTACGATTTTGATCAGCTATTTGGGTCGGCGAAATGGTTGCATATCGAATGTTTATATTCTTTGAAAATTTGTCTGAAACCTGTATAAACTGCATAAACTCTCATGGGTCTCTGCCTTCATTTGTATCCAAATTGAAATGACTCGTTTTTCATAGGGTATTCCGCAAGCCTCGGTTCCTGTTTTGTGGTTATCTCTCCCTCTCTGTCTCTCTTTGGTTGTGAGGTAAATGATTTTAGTTTTAGTTTTAGTTTCTAGCGCGCCAAGTGCCTGACATTTAAATGATGGAGGGGGGGACTAGTGCATTCAGGGCACGGGGGAAGGGGAATGTGGCAGGTTAAGTGCCAGTCAATGTGTTGCATAAGAGAGACAGCCAGAGTAGAAGAGGAGAGGAGTAGGGGATAATGAGCCACAAGCGCCAATTCGAATGCCAATTAAGCGGAAATCTAAATAGAAAATGACCATTTTTTGCGGTAAAATGGGAATTTTTAGTGGAAAAAATGGAAGGAATTTCGCAGGGAAAAAAGAGAAGAATTCTCTTTAGGGAAAAGGGATGAATGAAGGGGAATCAGAGGGGATCTCTCTAATAGCAAAAGATTAACTGTTGCAAAAATTTATAAAACACATAAATTATAGTTGAGAAAAAAAGTTACTTAACATTCACATTAACCGTAATTAAGAAGATGTCGTTCACTCTCTCTCTCTCGGGGGAGGAAACGGAACGGGGGAAAAAGGTTCCCAAAGAATGCCGTAAAAACAATAAAAACAAAAACAAAGGAGATATAAACGGAATAAACAGAACGGTAGAACCACAAAAAAAAGAAGAGAAGAAGCTGTGGGAATTGTAGAGCAACTGGATTGTGGATTGTGAATTCCCGGAAGAAATTGGAAATCAGTTTGGGAACAACAGACAGAGAACGGGAGCGAAAGAGATGGATGGAGAGGATATCTTAGAGATGAAAAGATATTGAATGAAATGATGCGAAGCAGAAGTAGAGAGAGAGAGAGAGAGAGAGAGAGAGAGAGTTAGAAGAGTTTCCTCAGCGAGAAATATCACAAGATTTTGATAATGATTAAAATTGCAAATGGGTCAAACATTTAGAAGATAAAAAAACATGTGTATTGAAAAAAATAGAATAAAGGAAATACATGACAATAAAATAATAAAGAAATAATACGCAAACGAATATGAAGAAAGAGTACAAAATTAGAGATACAAAAGAAACACTTGGACATTTTCCCCACAGATAAAGATGAGGAAATGGCGTCTAAAAATATAAAGAAGTAATAACTATAGAAAAATAAGTAGATAAAAGAAATGCAAAGAATACATAAAGATATGGAAATATTAATATGAAAATATATGACAATGGGTAGAAAATGTACAGATAAAAGGCAGAGGGAAATGGCAAGCAAAAAGAAAAAAATAATATATCCATATGTACCTTTATGTATGAGACATTCCTTAGAAAAGGAAAAACCCAAAAGAAATGAAACAAAAAAAACGTTTGGTAATTAAAAAATACATGATGTATTTTTATGATATTAAAAAAAATTAAATATATAAAACAACAAATATGGAAATTATTCTATATTAATAAACAAACAATAACGAAAATGAATTAAAACCACAATAAAATATAACTCAATTCCATAAAACCAGGGAAATCCAAAGAGTGGCTAGGGGATCAATTAAAAAAATAGTTCTGAAATGATAATGGGGCTTATTGAAAGCTATATTCTTAGAAAATATAAATAAAAGAAAATATACATAGGAAGAAAATAAATAGATAGACGAATAACAAATAAATTCAAAATTTGGCTAAAATGTAAAACCACAAAAAAAAGGATTTTGGAATGCAAACCGCAAAAAATTGTTGGTTTACTGACTTTTTCCATTCAGAGAATTCTCTACCCAAACATTCTCACGCGGTCGAAAGAAGAGAAGTCACTTTTCTGTCTCTCTGTCTCAGGCTGTCTCTCAAAAATTGAAAATTATTTCATTCAGAAAGATGATTTCACTGTGACATTTGTGGCTCTGTTTTCCAGCGTAATTTTCTTCAAAATTTTTTCTTTTCAGAGAAAAAGTTGAAGACAAGTGTGTCCCCCATCCTCTTTTACCCCTCTCTCATACACTATCTCTGTTGTATGGGAGGGTGGGGTGTGCTGGGAGGTCAAGTGGTTTTGACCGTGAATGTGCACAAAGCAAAAAAGAGAAAGAGACAGAGAAATTAGGGAAGAGAAGGGAGAGACCAAAATTGTCATGTGAGAAAAAACTACAGAGCCATGACAAAACGATTTTTGAGAATTAATTTGTGGAGAAAAAAGAGTGCTGTGAAAACGGGTGGGAGAAGAGTGAGAAAAGTGGGAAAGGGTAGGTGGGCAAAGCCAGCCATTTAGCCAGAATTTTCCAGTATTCGTATTGTTTTTTTAACCGCTTATCAAACGCTTTGAATCGAGAAATAAAAGTTCTCTTTCCCCTCTGCGTCTCGTATTTCGATGGAAAAATCGTTTCGGAAATATAATATCTTAAAAGTTCTCGCTTTCTTGCCTTTTTTTCACTCAATTAAAAAGGTAAACTTCGAGAGAAACTACACGAATTAAATGGGTATGAATTCGTGTAGTTTCTAAGGGGATCAAGAGAGGATAAAAAATGTAAAAAAAAGTTTGAGCAGTGCAAGAATATGATGTTTAAATGGGGAGTAAAGTGCGGCAATTAGTGCGAGAAAAGCAGGTACAAAAAGGGGGAGTAAAGTGCGCCAATAAGTGGCAGAAAAAAGAGATTACAAAATACACGGATCAAGTGGGATGAAATATAATTGGCAAAAAATAACAAGATAATGCAATGTACCTTCCACTGCACACTACTTCCTTTCCTCTTCACCTTCCATCATTTCCTTCCCACCATTTTCCTCCTCTCAATTGATAATTCCCTTCCCTTCCCCTCCCCTCCCAAATGACAGTTTCCTCCTTGATTTAACTCCCATAACGACAACTGACATAGTAGCACAAAAATACTTGTAATTTTGATCCCCAAGAAAAAGATTCAAGACAGCTTAAAGAACAAATTGAAAAGGTTCCTCTCTGGGTTGGAATTCGTAGGACTTCTTTTCAGAAGAGAAATGAGTTTGAGGTACTAAATCTAAACATTGATATTCTTGATTTAATTACGTAAATACTGGGGTATAAATAAGGAAAATAAAATTGACAGAAAAGGAACGAAATTAATGTTGGCAACAGAAGGGTAAAGAAGAAGGAATTAGGAGACAACTAAATAAGTCAGCATTTGTGATCTTTTACTTGAAGTTGAACTGTTGGTTAGCAGTGAAAATATCAGAATATGTAAAGATATATCTTGAGACTCGGTTTTAAATTTCCAAGTTTTCCTTCGCCTGCCATTCTGCCTCCTCTTGATCTTCGTTTCGTACTGCATTTTTCCCTTCCATTTCCCAGTGAGCAAAAACCCCTCAGGGTCTCCCTCGCCTTTTTATTGTTATTTTAATTTGTGTTCTTTATTAGTTTTTATTGCTTTTCTTTTTGCAACGTTTTGTGGCAGGCAGGCAGCGTGCGAAAAGTGTAAAAACAAAGCCATATAGTTGTCTAAAGAAAATGTAAGGAAATTAAATGTGGGGAAAACTCCGCTCCACTCTCTCGGGGTCTTACTTTTTGAATAATTTTGAATGTTGAAAAGGGGTTTTCCTGCTTCCATTTTCCATGAGTAACACTCTTTTCTTCCATTTCATTCATATAGATGTCAGCTTTTTCCACATGTTTTCCTTAAGTAAATTGCGAAAGCAGGGAAAATAGAAAACTGTGACAGCTGTTTAACTATAAGAGGAGAATCTCTTCTTTATAATTTTTTAAGCCTTTCTTTACCATAAACTTACTTATGCCATTGCCAAAAAATGTATCCCCATAATGAATAGCAAATGTTATCCAAAGTACCCAAAAAAGTGCTCGAATATTTTTCAGAATATTATTCTAAGCGGAAAATTTATTAAAAACAAGTTTAAAATTAAAAAAAAGACTTAAAATTACTAAAAAATTCTTCAAAAATAAACAAACAAAAAATCATTCGATTTCCATGCCATTCTAGGAACAAAAAAAAACTCAATCAAATGAAAATCAAAAACTTCTTTCATCTTTTAGTACTCCACCACCACTCCACCTAATTTTGTTTCTTAAAATTGTATGACTCCTCGAATTAAAATGCAAAGAAAAAAGAATCAAATCAAAACGCAAATCGATGGCTAAAATGTTGGAATATTTATTGTTGTGGAAGAGAGGGGAAGAGGGGTTCCTTCTGCGTGACATTTAGCGGCCCCGGTCCTCCCCCCTCCGCACTAGTCACCCCACCATGACTTCGCGTAATGTCATTCCATGCGAAATCTGAAATCTCAGCAGAAAAAAAAGAAGCGAAACAGACAGCAGAAAAAAAGAACCAAAAGAAGAAAAAAAAGAAAAACAGAAGCAAAAGCAACAAAACCAAACCAAAAAAAAAAACAGCAGCGAAACTTCTTGGCCCTGAGACCAAAACAAAAAAAAAAGAGGAGACATGGCAGAAATTTTTGGTAATTCGGAGCGTTTAATCATTTAAAAAGCATCTTTGTAAAAAAAATGTGTAGCGGGTGGCTGTGGGAAGGGGATTATGTCAGGGGAGGGGTGGGGGGAGGCATCACCAGAACAAAAGAAATAAAAGAGAGAAATAAATTTGTTCTTGTATTTTGCGGATAAAACAGTCAAAAGTTGTCGCGAGGAGGGAGACGGAGGAAGGAATGCTACTAAATACTTGATGGTAGAGCTGGGAATACTAATATTGATGGTGTTGTGGGAATACCTACACTTGAGGTTGAGGGAGAAATATTACTTGGTGTTCGACAAGGAAAGAATAGTATAAATATGTCTGGGAAATTCAATATTTGCTCGTCATCGTCTTAACCGCTTTTCGAAAGCCTCTCTTTCTCACCTCTCTCCTCTGGTAAAGTCTACATTTTCTTTCCCACTCTTGTCTGCTCCTTTGCTTGCAGTATTCTCTTTTTCTTTCACCTTCCGGCAGCATCTTCTTCCACTAGTTCCACTTCCAATCGCCTCCCCATTTGGTCACGCATTGAACTAAAAATTGAGGTCAAAATAAAGCCCAAAAAAAAACGGCGACTTGCGGCATTATCGACTATAAAATACCCATTAAAATGATTTATTCGTGTGGAAATGACCCGAAAATGAAAGAAAACCAATTTTAAATGAGAAATGGAGTGATAAGATAAAATGAAAGCGAATATGATATACCCTGGAAAAGGCAATAAATAAAGGAAGGAAATCCATCCATGATTCCCTAAGCTACCTCAATCCCATCTTTACTGCCTCTTGCTACCTCTCCGAGCCTTACAGCATCTTCCTTACACTTTGCCCCTACACTTCTTCTTCTTCCCCTCTCTGTCTTCCCACACCCCAGAAAAGATTGCCTTTGCCAGCGGCGGCCGAAAAGTTACAATAACTTTTGCCACAGTTTAAGTTGGCCGCCGTTTTCGTATCTTTTGTGTGCGGCGGCGGAGTATCTTTTGCTTTTTGCCTTCTCCTTATTTTATTTTTTGCTTGGTCAAAGAAGGCGGATCGCGGAGAGGGTGTGGTAAGCTGCGGGGGGTGGGGGTGTCAGTGTCATTGCTACTCGAATGCATTTTAATTCGATTGAGTATCTTTTGCGCCGTCTTGAGTCAAGGGGAGAGGACGCAGACTTCTTACAGCTATTTTTACAGGATAGTAGATACAGCATTGAGAGTATATGCAACTAAATTAAGTCTTTGGAACCAGACAATGGGAAATGAAGCGAGTGCAAGACATTAATTTGAACAAAAATTCAAAAGAAAAATTAAATTTTGAGATTTTAGCAATGGGAAACATATTTCTTTGAGGGTTCCTAGGGTTTTTTCAGTAAGATATTTTGGAGGATGCGAAAAACATCAAAATAAAGGCACTTCCAGGGGTATAATCTGGTGCCATCATATATATTTTGTTTTTAATACATTTCCTCTGGTTTTTGTTCATTTGTTTTTCATTCAAGAAAATGAAAGATTTTTCCACTAACATAAAACGCAAGAAAAATGTCGTTTTTCATCTATAAGTCTTTTGTACATGATTTAGAAATGGAATTTCGGTTCGAATGGAGCAACTCGAACGAAGAACGAAAAATGAATGGAGGAATGAGTTAGGACTGGTTTTGCCAATCAAAAAAGTGTTAATTTCCTAAGGTTTTACGCGTGTAAACTGATGATAAAATATTCATTTGTGAATCATAGACTGAATGACTGAAAGATAGCTTTAAAATGGACTTAAAAGAGAAGCAAAAAGCCCGAAGCAGCTGAAAAACATCGCAAATGGAATGAAAATCTATGCAACTTTTATGATTTAACAGGCAAAATGCGGTCCTGATTTGAAGAGGCCTTAACAGGTAAAAGAAGGGCTGAATAAAAGTGGGATATGGATATCTAGGGATCAGCCCATGTACAGAACTTTTGTTGAAAATAGATCTTGGCAACTCTTAAAATTACAGGAATTTTATGTCAAATTTATGGTTTCATTGTTTTTAAAGAATTGAAAAAGCCACTAAAGAAATGCCAAATAGTACTTTTTTTTTAATATTAGAGTCTATTTATGATTTAAGATAATGACAAATGACAAATAAGGAGAAACCTCAATTGAAAGTCACTGTTTGTCTTTTAATCAAATTTGTACATCATTTTTTTTGCATGTTTTAATTTGATTTAAATGTTTAATGCCAGGCTTTTATTTAAGGTGGGAAATGTTTTATTTATTTGTATTGTTTTAAATCTCAATATTTATATACATGCATGTATTTTATTTATTTAGTTTTATTTTTCATGCAAGTTTACTAAAACGATCCACGCGTCTTTTTCTTTTGCAGGTAGAACTTACGAGTGGAGTGCAACCGTTTAGGTGCAGAAAAAAGTCAATTCTTAAGGATGCGCATCTGTTGGATGCAGCCAGGTCCTTAGAGAAGATTTGAGGCGTAAGAAAGGGAGAAGCAAAAGGAGCTGCAAACGAGTAGCGGCAAGCAAGGAAGAAGCAAAAGAAAAAAACACAAACAGATTTCAAGGTAAGTGGAAGGCCGGCCCACCTGTTGCCTCTAGAGGAGGCTGACGACCCCTGCCACACCCCCCTACATATCTCAATCTCTCTCTGTAAAAAGTATCTGTATCTTAAGGGCAGACGCCGCTGCTGCTGCTGTCAAAAGTGAGCGCCAAAGTTTACGCTTTCGACTTGTAGATACTTTTGCAGCCCCTGTCCCCCATGCCCCCTGCCACCACAGATACAGATACATCCGAAGCCTATCCTTCTCCTGTTTTATCCTTCCCCCCTTTTCCCCTTCTTACCCTCCTGCTCTCCCGTTGCTTTTGTTTCGCTTTTGTATCTTTAAGATACTTTCTCTCTCTCCACTATTTTCTATTGTTCGTTGGGTTTTGGGTGTGGGGTTTTCCATCAGTTTTCTGTGGGGTGTTTTACTTTAGTTTTTCGGGGGTTTCTCCCCCCAGAATTCCTGCAGGAGAGGGGGGGTTTTCCTACAGTTTTTAGAAGGTTTTCCTTTAGTTTTCTGCCGTTTTTGGAAGGTTTTTCTCTGGGTATCGTTTAGTTTTCTGCAAGGTTTCATGCAATTTTCCAGCTGGAAAAACTTGTGTGCTTGGAAAACTTTGCTACGTCTTCTTTTTGTTGCTTTCGGATACTATCAATATTTTTGTTGTTTACATTTTCCGCGTATTTACCACTGGCCCCTCCTGACATTGCTTGTTCTTCAATTATCATTTACCTGGGGAAAACGAGATGTTTGTTTTTCCTCTTGCTAAAGGAAACCCTTTTGCGGGAAAGTGGGAAAAATGTTGGAAAATTATCATCAGAATGGAAAATATTTCATGAAGCCTTGCAATGATTTTTGGTTGGAAAAATGGATAAAGGGTAAAAGATATTGATGTACATTTTCCTTCAATTTAAGCAATTTTTCATAAATTTTAAATATTATTAACAAAATTGTTTTACGTATTAATAAACTAATTATTGATAATATTAAAAAAAAATGCTTTAAAAATGGAATGTGCAGGAACTTGGAATATATTATTATGAGAAAGACATCCAATTTGCAATTTGTGCTGTCTCTCTTCAGCTCGAGCAGCGGTTGTAATCGGTGGACGAAACTGTCCCCCCGAACAGTGCACGAAGAGTGTCCCCGAAGAATGTCCCCGAACAGGCGCCCCAAGAATGGCAACGGGAGGTAGATACCACCGGCACCGACCCTCGGCCACGATCTGCTTATCGCATGCACGGGGTACCTGCCCCTCCACCGAATCCCTCTCTCATCCACACACTCCTGCAGCAAACAGTCATCTCTCTCCCGCCAGCTCTATCTCTATGACAGTCACCTATTCCTCACACCTCCCCCCCATCCATCATTCACTCTTCACCTGCACACACAGTCACATGGAATTGCCCCCTCCCTCTCTCGGCCTCTCGCTCTGTTCACCTGCACACACCTTCCCTTTCCTCCTTTCCTCCTTCATTTCCATACCACCATTACCCCTCCCATTCCACTTGCACAGACAGTCACCTACTATTACCCCTTCTCCCTACAACGTGTTACCTGTAGCAAGCTCTGCACGCATATTCTCCTCCCTTCCCATGCCCCTACCCCTACCCACCACTCGCACCGCTCCACTCATCCATCGATGGCATCGAAGAACCATTGAAATTTAAATCAATTTGATTCTGATTAGCCACACACGGAGTTTGTTTTTTTTCCACCGCCTCGTTTATTGTTGTTCTTTGGAACCTTTTTTTGGTTTGTTACCTCTACCTACTCCCCCTCCTCCACCTACGACGACGCAGCTACGCAACTCCCCCCGCCCCCCTTTCGCGCACAACTCTTTCTCTGCCGAAGCACTTCTAGCCCTCCCCCTCCCTGCCATGCTTTGGTATTCGCCCCCCTCCCGCTCTAGAGCAAAAATTCTCACTATTTTTTCTTCTTCTTGCTGCTTACTGTTGTTGTTGTATTTTGTCGCCATGGTTTTTGGAGTAAGGAGTTGTTGTTTCTTTTTTGGTCTTTCTTTTCTCGCCACCCCCCCTTCCATCTACCTTTTCAACGCGATGCCGATAATTTTGTTGTTTGTGTTGTTGTTGCTGTTGGGTTTGTTCTTTCGTTTGTGCCTACAAAAACTAGTAAAAAAATTAGTTTTTATTATTGGAGAAGAACCCAGAACCAGAACAGGTTTCTTGGCCACTTTAAACAGAGACAGAAAGGGCGGAGAGAGAGATAGAGAAGAGAGAAGAGGAAAGAATGTGTATATGGGTTTGGGTGTGTGGCACACACGCTGGTTCTTCGTTAAGCAGCAGCAGCAGCAGCAGAAAAAACGCGACTCTAAAACTAAGGAAGAGAATTCTTACACAGTTCTTTCGCCTGAGGAAACCTGTTTCCACGTGAGACAGAAGGAGGAAAAGAGAGGATCGGATCCATATCCATTCCCTGTGTGTGTCCCTATCCCTCTTTCTTTGGAGTTCTTTTTCACTCGATTTTATTTAACACTTTCGTGATTTGAATTTTGAATCCGTTGCTGTGGGATACCCTTTAGTTACGAAGTAAAAGAATAGCCAAAAAATAATGAAAACAGCTAAAAAGAAATGACAAATACATTTACTATCGTTGTTTAATAATTCAATTATTTTTTGTGCAAGTTTTTTCTATTTAAAATCTATTAAAATGATTAAATTAAATTAGATTGAACTAAAATCATTAAATTAAATCTATTAAAATAATTTTTCACCATCATTTAAACAGTTAATAAACAAATAAATTATATTACGAGGTAATCCCGAGTCCAATTAATGTTTTCCACGCTTTTTTTCGTTTTAAATCAATTAAATCAATGGGTAAATGCATAATAGACACCTTTTACATATGTCTATGTATCTACATCTACCTTTGGCTCCTTTCAGGCACTTCTTCTCCTCCTCCTTCTGCATTGGTTCTCAAAACAAATTATTAACAAACAGAGTGGAACAAGAACAAGCAGAAGGAAGGAAGCAGGAGGAGTATGAGGTGCCCATTCCAATGAATATCCCGTTTATGAATATGTGTGTGTCTTCCACTCGTAAAACTACTGCGAGAAGCGCCTCAAGTAGCAGCAGGGCAGGAGTGGGAGGAGTATAAATAAGAGTAGCAATGGGAATAGGAGTAGTAGTACGAGTAGGAGGATTTTATACCCAAAAAAATCTAAAGAACCGAGTGAATATACATGTGCATGTATGTATGTACATTTAATAAATACACACATACTACATACATATGTATGTATGTATGTACATACGAGTTGGAGTATTATTATTATCCATTCCATTCCATTCCAATGCCATCATCATCATCGGATGCGCTCTGTTTGCCATACACTTTAATTCTTCTACTCCATCTCTCCGTTCCCTCCCACTCTCCTCTCCTTTTCCCCGCATTTTCCCCCCCTTTTTCTCGCCCTCTTTTATTGTTGTGTTTGTGTTTGTCGCTGTTTATGCGCCGTGTCTAATGACAGTTTTTGTGGTCATTATTTGAAATGAATACTCGTAGTATATTCGTGAATATATGGTATAAATATATCTGCGTGGGGTGGCACGAGTATGGGGCTGACAGGGGAGTGGCACATTTTTGGCAATTAAATGTTTGAGCCATAAATTAAATGCGGCATAAAAACAAAAAGAATCGAAAGATTGGCAATAGAAAAACAAGGATTCAAAGAACGATTCAGTGCTTCAATAATTCAACCAATTTATGCCCAATTTATGGAAAGTATAAAAAATACACCCATGAATGTAATCAAATGTACATACATACAAACATACATTTGTAAATATATGTCTACAAATATATTTTCTATTTTATATAGTAGAAGCTGTGGTTTTGACAGCTCTTTTTGCACCTTGATTTTTCAACTTTTCATCTTGCGAGTTTGGCAACATATTTCCCCATTTTCTTTCCCGATTTGGCTTACTATTTCCATTATTAACTATACTCCTTTTATTTTCTTCTTAATTTTAATCGCTTTTCCCCTCATTTTCCGTGAGTTGTACACCTTTTTCCTGCCTTGAACATAAATCTACACCATTTTCCACGCAATGTTCAAACGCCTTTGTTCATTTGATTTACCTTTAAGTCCCCAATCAAAACAGAATCATTTTTCGCTTCTGCATGGGCATAAATATTTATTTTTATTTGCAAATTTCTTTGGAAAAGTTCTGCGCGCCACTTGATCCATGAGAATCTGAGAATCCCCAAAGACGAATGTCTAGACGGTTGTCTCCCCCGCACCCACGAGTGCCATGAGTGTGTGTGAGCGAGTGCGAGTATTCGTGTCTGGTCAGTGAGTGTATCCATGGGTGCCACATGTAAATCAATGCATTATTTTCCCACGTCCAAAAGCCAGAAAAAAAAAAAACCCATTTATCAGCGACTGAGGCGGCGGCGGCGGCATTTCAACAACAAAACAGCGGCGACGGCCCACACACCATCTGTATCCGTATCGTATCGTATCGATAAGGTGGAGAATAAAGAGAGACAGAGACAGAGAGAGAGAGAGAGGGGAGAGAGAGGAATTTGAATATTCGAACCAGAAATGAGCAGCATCATCATTTATGCGAGCAGACGACCGACGGCCTCTGCGATAGCCCCACCATAAAACATCTAGCCATGGCCTGGACAAAACAATCGATGGATTGCTGATGGATGATTATATGAGTGTGAGGAAATCGTGTGGCGGGAGGGAGGAGGTGCAGCGGGAAGGGAGTTGGAAAAGAGGAATCGATCTTCGAGACGAAAACGAAATCAGAGCTGTGGGATTCCAGGGACTGGAAGAACAGCTGCAAAAAAAAAACAATTCCAAATTGATTAATTCTGTTTCACAGTTGCACTCAATACACTCACACTGCCACTTGGCAATCATTCACACTCTTATTGGGTAACATTCGCACTCATTGATACACCCATTCGAGCACTCATTCACCCACTCATGCGACCATTCGCACTCACTTGTGTGGATTGTGGGGAAAACCATGAGAAAGAAAACTCAGCGGAGAGGAAGTGCAGTCTTTGGTTTACAAATCGAATGGGAAAATGATGGGACCCCTTACATACCCCGTACTCCCATGGCCCCCCCAAAAAGCCAATGTTAATGAAAGGGATATTCCCCTGCCTCCGCGTGTCCCAGTCCTCCGAGTCTTCTCCATTGTCCAAACGAATGATACGATAAGCGGCATTGTGGCCCCGCACTTTCCCCACGTTTGCCAGTTGCTGCCACCCCATTCATAATTCGATATAGATTTCACCTTCTAAACCCTGACTGCACGAAGAATCCCTCTCTGCCACGGAGTACCCTCCTTTGGCCACACTTTGGCTCCTCGTTGGCACGCCGTTGTCCCCTCCTGGTATTCTCCTTGGGCACCCACTTTTTCTATTCACCCACCCCAAAAAAAAAGCTCTGTAAAAGTATTTTGTGCAACGTTTTTGGCCACATTTTTGCTTCATTTATCACAAATTCATTTATCATTTGTCCCCCTCCCCTCCACAACACACACACACACTCACAAAAACACTGTGCAAAACCTCTCTACCATTGCTTCCTGTTTTCCGTTGGCGATTTTTCGTCTGTTTTTCTTTTTGGTGCCCAAAACGAAATTTTTATCGGGGGAGACGACGACTGTTCCTGGTCTGTTGCTTTATCATTTTTCTTCGTCTGCTTTCAGATTTAACCCTCAACCCCTACCCCCTTTTTCCCTACCATATCATACTGTTTGGCTCCTCTTGGAGCATATTTTCTACACTTTCTGTCCTTATTTTTGGTGGAAAAATACTTTTTTTTTTGGGGCAGGTTCAAAGGTGAATGCGCGAGTTGCTTCTGCGACTGGACAGCGACCAAAAGGAAGCTCTATCTGCCAGGTAGTAGCATTTGATACCATATATTTGGGAAGAACTTGATATTTACATCTGAATTCGTGAAAATATTCACACAAAACTTTACAAGTTTTAATATCATTTTCATAGAAATTCAACATTTAATATACCCCTCTCCCCACCATCCGCATTTTATTGCTCCTTCTGTCGCAGACTCCTTGCAGAAGGCAGGGATTTCCGCTTAGGGAAACTGCCTTGGAGAAAAGGTCAGGGAAACAGGAAAAACCCTCTATCAAAAATAAACAAAAAATAGTCGAAAAAAGCACAGATATTCTTGAAAAATAATGAAAACGAAGTGAAAATCAAATTTCCCACCTAATGATGAAAAATTTCCGGTTTTCATGGAAGAGAGAAAAACAGCAAGAAACAAAAAAAAATATAAGAAAATAAAAGCATCATTTTTGGGCGCTAAAGTCGCTTGCAAGACGCGTAGAAAACGCAAGTAAAACGCGCGTAAGAAATAATGATAGAAGGAAGAAAGTAAGAAAACGGTAAATAAAGAGGAGTAGAAAGTGTACCTAAAGATGAAAATCGGTGCAACAAAAAACGCTTGCAAAAAACTAAAATCTTTTGCTGAAAAAACCGCTTGAAAAATCTGCAAAAATTTGCGGACGTTTTTGTGTGTAGAGTTTTCCTTAATTTTGGCAGAAAAAAGGTGTAATAAGAAAATGATGAAGGAGTAGGAAGAGAGAGAGAGCAACGAACTCAATGGGAGAGAAAAGTAGAGGCTCCCCCTTCAGCACTCAAAAATCTAATTAGATTTTAACAACATATTCTGTAATATCTGGTCGAGTGACTAACACTCATTCGGGGCACTCGCACAACATTCACATTCATACTCACATAAACACCCACAGCCACACCCACACGGTCATACGTTCACACACACATGTACATATGCCACACCCACACCCATATCCATATCCCACACCCACTTACAGACCGCAACACTCATTTAACAGTTAATTAGTCTCCAGAAGCACACACATTTCAGAGGCAACGAAGAGTGTGATACCCTGTGCAAGGTATCAGTTACATATAATGGAAATCCTTCGTTTTAAATCTATTTTGATGAAAAATATTAAAAAATGCAGAGTAAAAGAGCTTTTGGAACACTCCTAGTGGCTATGCATACCCTCCGCAGTACCCCAAGAGGCCATTAAAATCTTAGGAAATACTCCTAGAGTTCCTTAAGAGCAGGGATCTTAAGGACTATCATTTTTTTTTATAATGCAAATTACGAAATAATTTGATTTTAATTTTAATCAAAAAAAAAATCGTATTATACCCGTACTCAAAAAGAGTTATGGAATATATTAGATTTGTGGGAAAGTGGATGTGTGTAACGCAGAAAAAACGTTTCCGACCCCATGAAGGATATATGTTCTTGATCAGCATCAAAAGCCGAGTCGATATAGCGCAGACGCCTGTCTGAAAATTCTACATAAATCATAAGTTTACAAATCTATATACTCACTGAGTACAAAGTAGAGTCGCGTCCAAAGAAGCGACTCACACGTTCCTTCTCGCTTTCATATTTATTTTGTAAGTTTTGTATTACTTAAAGAATTGAAAAGGTTTTTCTCTAATGTTATTTCTAAACAATATATCACTTTTTTAGCCGATAAGTGCGACTGTGTATCCCATGAAAAGTCTATCAATCTTTACATCTTACAGAGTAGCCAGCAGTCCGACACCGCAAAATCATTCAGAGACTTGAGAAAAGCAATTTTTGTTCAGCGATCCGATACCGCGATTCCCGCCGAAAAAAGGGAGCGGGGGAGTAGGGGGCGCGGTTGGAGCCTTTTGTTGCGCATGCGTTAAGCGTTTGACGGCGCATTTAGAGACGGCCAACGGTCATTAGAGGGTTAAGCAGGAGGTAGAGAGAGGATTGTGGAATTTTAAGTGCTTTTTTTTGCTCAGGTGTTTTTGGGCCGAAACGAAACGAACTTCGGGGCTAACAATTTTTAATGGCGCGATGTAGAAAGAGAAGTGGGTGAGGGCGAGGAAGTGGCTGAAAGAGAGGGGAGGAGTGTGGAAAAAAACAGTTAAAAATCCATGCAGGTAAATGGCCACAAAAATAAACGGGGTAATCCTACCTCCCGTCCATTCATTTGCTCTAACAAATGTTATTTTTTAAACGAAATTAATTTTCGTGGAACTGTCCGCAAGGATCGTATTTCATGAGGAGGATTTTGTGGTCTGGAACGGTCTTGGAAATTTATGGAATAGAATTGACATTCGTGGAATATGGTGCGGTTGGGGACATAAATCACATTTATTCGCATGAGTATACCCATGAGTGCAGTGCACTCAAATTATTAATACATTTTCCAATGCATTTATTTTATTCATTTTAGTTCTGAAATGAATAATTTGTAGCGTTCGAATTCTTCACCGTTTCATAACCGTTGACTTTAAAGCCGTTTCATAATATAAAAGGTGTAAAAAAGGCCAAAAATCCAATTAAGAAGAAAGTTAAATAAAAGTTAACATATTTATAATAACTGTATCGGTTACGAAGCGATAATGAAATGGCTATAGCTTGGTAATGAATCAGTTAAGTCAAAACTGTCCAAAATAATTAATTAAAGAAAGAGTAAGAAATTTCAACATATTGCTTGCGAAAACTGTATAGTTACCACAGTATCCTTCATTTTTCTCGCTCTATGCATAGGCTACGTGGGGGCGTTTCATGACGATATGTTTTGCCAACTTGTCTACTTAATCCATACGCCACAGAGTGTGCTAGAAAGTGGCGCCCATACCCCATACCCACCCGCCCACGTCATGGAAATGTAAAAATATCTGGAAAAAAGCAGGAAAAAAGGAAAAGGGAAAGGAGTACTCCTATATATCGTATGGCGAGGGTCATTCATTTTAATATGCTTTGAGGGGGGAGCTGGCAGGGGAGCAACTGCAATTGGCCACCTTCCCCGCTCCCCCCATCCCACCTTATCAACATTCAGGGAGCCCTAAGCGGCGGCGGCGTCTCTGATTATTTGCATAAATTAATTACAAAAACGTTTTCGTCCTCCCCCACCCAAAAGGGGGGATATCCAATGTGCGTATCAACCAGAAGGGGGAACTGTGCGGGGTATGTAGGGTGAGGAAAGGCAGTGCGAGGGTGGGTTGCAGGGGGGTGTTGCATGGGGCACACGCATATGAGATTTTACGAAGGTAAACTTTTTTAATTATGAAAATTAAGTGCAGCGACGACAACGCGGGGGCTGCAGAGCACAAATGCTGATAGGGGAGAATCTTCAAGGGGCGGGGAGAAGGGGAGAGCACTTTACAATTGTCGTGTGTGTGTGTTTGTATGTGAGTGTATGTGACACGGTGCAACCCTGGGCAACCCCAGATAGTTGGGTCACTAATTGGATCCCACAGATTTGTTCTTCTTTGGCGCAAACAAAAAATATAATCCACAAAAAAAAGAGAAACACAAAGCAGAACAAAAAACGAATGAAGTGAATCATTCATTAATTGGCAGAAGATGATTCAGCCACAACGGAAACGAGTGCAGACGGCTTTAGAATTACTCGAAAGAAACTTTTGATCAAAAATTATGCAAATAACGTATATAAAGGGTATAACCGGTACATAACCGGCTTTCACTGCTGCATATATGTAGCAATAATAATGTATTCCTCGACCGAACATTTCAACGATGGAGGAATGCAAATAAATTAAATTTAAACATTTTTCAAATGCTTACAACGAAATTCTTCCCCCCAAAACTATACATAAGCTTGAAAAACGTTTATACACTGCCCCCGCCATGCCCCTGTAGGCCTCATCTCCCCTTTCACTGTTGCCACTTTCTGCATGCCACATTCTTGTTTTTTGTTTTCCTTTTTTTCGGTCAGGCTAAGATACAATGACTTTTGGCTTAAGGCCGCAGCTCGAAGGACCCAGGACCCTCGCGCAGAAATTGTCAAACAAAAGCCAAAGCCAGCAGCCCCAGCCCCAGCATTGACTGCCAGAAGGAGGCAGCAGGCAGGAGCTGGGGGCATGGCCTAATGACTTGAGCCGCCAGTCACACTGCGAGTCACAGTTTTCCCCCATTTCCCAGGCACGGGAGTGCCTTTTGTGACGCGCTGCGGTGCTGTGCGGCGGGTGTGCTGCACTTCTCTCCTCTCAATCAAAGCCAGGCCGAGGCAAAACTCAGCGGAAAAAACTACCAAAAAAATGGGGGGAATACTGTGAGAGAAAATGAAGGGGAATCCACCAGTGTGAAGGGGGAAGAGGCGGAAAAAGTACGAGTTGAAATGGCAACGAAAACAGCGAGAGTTCCGAGAGTTCGGAGTGTACCAGAGAGTTTCGTAGAGTTCGGATGAGAGTTACGACAAAAAGATGAGAAAGAAGTAGTTTGGAAAAATTAGGGGAAAAAAGCCCCACTGCAGTTGTTGGCCCTCTTTTAAGCGCACATGCGGCGGGGCGGATTCGAGGGTGGGTGGGGTCCAGCTTTATGACTTTTGCAACCGGTGGCTGGGGAGCAGTTTTCGGCGGCGTTACTTTTGACGGTTGCACCGTTTCAGGATGCAATGGATGAGAGCTACATTTGGCTGGGGGTGTTCTAGAGTTCACTTCTTCACGGTTCATAACCGATTCAGTCTCCAGACGAATATGGAAAATGTTTCCGAATTTTATTATTTCTAACCTTTTCTATTTGCCGATTCCATGCCGATTCACGAAATATTCATTACCGTTTCCAGGCCGTTTATTAGCCGATTTATGAAATATTGAATATGCAAGAACTTGAGCTTTTTACAGCCGATTAGAACGCGGTTTATAACCGGTTATGTATCGGTTCATAGTTCATCTTCATAGCCGTAGCTCAACCGTTTCGAATCCGGAATCCGCAAAAGAGCATTCGATCATCGACACAACAGAATTGTCTCATCACCCTCTTTGCAGCATGACTTTCTGTTGCAGCGCCCCCCTGGCTCTGCACGAAGAGGAGTATATAGGGGGACGCGGGCGAGCGGGTGTTGGTGCTACATTTTTTGCTTGGGTTTCCCCCTCACAGCCGAAAAAAAGGGGTTATTGCCCGACACGGAGCTACCCTACAAAACAAATAACAGAAAAAAAAACAAAAACAAAAACCAGCGAGAGAGAAAGGGGAACAACAGCAGAAGGAAACTCCATGCCATGCTGCCTGTGCCACTGCCTCGCCGCCTTCTGTGGCATGGCACTGACTCAATTCTCGAGTACTCGAAAGTGTGTTGCACCCGCAAAAATATATAACAACAGCAACAAAAATACAGCAACAACAATAATTATAGTATACAAAAAGAGGAAGACAGAATATCAAGGATGGGGATTAAGCATTAAAGGGAGCAACTAGGGGAGATATAAGCCTTATAAAGAGATGCAGATACAAAGATACAGCGACTGGCAGATGCAGACCCACGGTTCAAGCGTTCAGTGTTGATTTTTTTGCGCGTCAGGAGCACTCAACATTTCATTTCCGCCTGTGGGCGGAGGCTCGAGAGACAAGACAAAACACACTCTCTCTCGAGAGAGAGAGAAAGTATATTTCTTGGTCACTTTCGAACTTACAGATGTGCATTTTTCACTCTATTCTGCCAAAAGAAGTATCTTCTTCCCGCATTCTATCCCAAACTAAGCAGCTTTATCTGCTGCCCAATCATTTTCAGCCTCTTTCGTGCATCCTTGTGGCATGGATGGCCGATGTTTGATTAACAAATTTGTACTTCTAATTTTTCCATGTGGCTGTTGTTTTTCTTGCCTCCTCTGATGAGGGATTGGGTTGGGATGATGCTTCGGGCGACTACCTGAAACCACGTTTTAGGCAAAAAATATCGAATGACAGTAACCGCTCTACCGCCCCACACCGCACACGCTCGACCGCTTAAGTGGCTCGATGCCTCGATTGAAATTTGAGGCAGGAACCGCGTGCACCGCCTCCCGCGGGGCACAAGAAACCAAAAAAAAAACATCAAATGTCAAGCAGCCGCTAAATGAATAACGCAAGAAACGAAAAGAAAGAAAGGAAGACCGAAAAGAAAGGGAAATAGGAAGCGAGAAAAGAGCGAAGGAGCAGGGAAGAATGAGGTACTTTTGTTAGAAAAAAACGAGTCCCATTGTGTCCCCTGTAATCAAATATCAATGAAAAGGAGGTAGAACCCTGAGAACAAGGACTCCCTTCACCTTCGCGAGTTTCATTGCGAAACTTAGCTTACAGGCAGATTCCCCTGTCAGGGTTTTTTTGGTGGCTAATTAAGCTTCGGTGGAAGTAGGGGAGGGGAAAACTAATGTCAAAAAGCCAAAGACCCCAAAAGGAGTTTTGGTCTTCCCAAGAGAAGAAGAAAGCAAAGCAGAAGGGGAAACTTGTCAGAGGAAGCCGAGCAAAAAAGGAGTAGCAGAAGGAGTGGCAGAAGGAGCGGCAGAAGGGGTGGCAGTTTGGAGTGGGAATTGAAGCAGGAAACGGATGTTGCCAAATGATTCAATCATTTCGGATTACTCGTAGATGGCGGTGGCACGAACAGAGTGCGCGCCACAAGAGGCGGATGTGGGCAGACGGCGGATCTAAAGCTGCATTTAAACCGCTTTATGCTCCCATTTCTTCTTGTAATTTCATTCATCGAATGAAGCAAATGTCGTTTGATTCGCTCTAAAAATGTTCCAATAAGTGAAAAGATATCCCAGAAGGAGTTAAATCTTATGCGAACATTATGCAGCATAATGATTTATTGCGGATAGAAAATGTGGAGCTCAGCATAACGTTTTTATAACCGATTTACCAGTCTTTCAAATGTTTTTAAAAGTACAAATTTACATAACCGACTCGTTACCGTTTCATATATATGTACACAAATTATGCAGACATTATTTATCTAAAATGTCTTTTGAATTCTACAAAGATCCATTCAATCCAATCCATTCAAATGAAAAGAGTTCTAAAGATGATATACAGATCATTTTCATGTGTATGGGAAAACTCAAACAAGCTCTATTCTTTATTTCTATTCCATTGTTAAGGGACTTTTTCTTATTTCCAACATTTCTCAGTCGAAGAGTTAAGAACCAAACCGAACCCCACCGTCCTCTGAGAGACGGGCAGGCTCTCTCTTTCCATCTCTATCTCTCTCTTTTGTGGGCACTCTGTGTATTGCCGTGGAACCCGCTCTGCACTGAGTTTTTTGCTGTTGATTACTTCTCCAGTTTCTTAGGGTTCCAGAATAAAAAAAAACTCCCGCAAGTTCTTGGATTATAAAAAAAAAAAAATATACTATATCCCACCGAACAAACGCTTTAAATTTTACAAAACTTTTGCCTGACCAAACGAAACGAAACCAAAGAAGTAGACGACGATGGCGGTGTCGGAGAAGCGTCAAGAAAAAATTCCATGAAAATTGCAGAGTCGTAAAGTTTAATTGTGGCCCAACACTGTGCCGCGCTGCCCATGCCACCCATTCGATGGGTAGCCCACCCCCGCCAAATGTGAATGTGGAAAGTGGCAACAGATATATTTACTGAATTTACAGAACGTTTCGAAATTATCAGAGAGAGATTTTCAATAAAAAAATATATTCCAATAATATTGTGAAGAAAAACAAAACGATGGAAAGACGGAAGGTCGTTCTAAGGTCTAAAGTTGCGAAACGTACTGTACATTCCCGTGTAGGAAGAGAGGAAAGAACTGCATAAAATTTACAGTACACAAAAAAGTGTTAAAATTTGTGACCCAACTGCATGCAAATTTACACGGGAGGCAAGCGCTGAAGCACTGCAAGGTGGCACGGTGAGAGGCAGAGGTGCTACAGCAGGGGTTAACCAAATAAACAAGAAGCAGCCTTGCAACTTGGAAAATGAAGAAGCAGCAACAGCAGCAGCAAAGAAGCAAAGCAGAAACTTCTTCAGAAATCCAATAAAAAATTGTCCAAATAAATACATATTTTGCAATAGACTTTTTTGAGAAAAAACTACAAAAAAATATAACCAAAAAAGACAGAGGGAGAAAAAACAGGAACATGCAATAAAAAGGAAGGAGTAGAAAACAGCGCATAAGACAGAGGGAACACTTTAAGTCGCAATTTGAGATACACTTGAAGTTTCATTCATATTTTGTATACAGCACTACTAATTTTATTATTGTTGAGATGAATTCTATTTGTGTTATTTTGGGAAACTGCATTTAGGAAAAATTCAAGGACTTAGATGAAAATAAATAAATAAAAAGAAAATATCAAAGAAAATACAAAAAGCCAATTAAAGTTACAAGAAAATTAAATATAAAAGATAAAAAATTAAAAAAATAAAATAAACAAATTAAAGAAAGATTTAAGGTTGAAAAACAGAAAAGAAAGTAAAATAAAATAAATGAAAAATATAATTTTAAATTTAATATCAAAAAATTATGTATAAAGAGAATTATATAGATATTGTTCTAGATACGCTTTTATAAGGGAATATTAGGGATCATGCGGGAACATTTGTGACGGTAATCAATCGAGGAATATGGTGCTAGTGGATTTATCTATACCCGTCTCCATAATAAGAGTAAAAACTGGACGAAAAAGTGTCGAACAAGTCAACGATGATGAGATGCCAAAAGAAGAAGGAAGACTCAAAGAAGGCGCGAGCGGTGGCAGCAGGAGGAGTGGCAGAAGGAGGAATAGAGAAAGAAGGGTCACACCACTCGAGAGTCAAGCATGAAATTGTAGAAGAGAAAGTGCATCGGGGAGCAACAAAAAAAGAGAAAAATAAGAAGGAAACTGCTGGACAGTGTCCCCCCATCCTATGGAAAGCGACAGAATTTCCCAGTGACATCAAAATTTACATTTTCCACTCAAAAAAAAAAGTGGAGAGCGTGAAAGAGAAGTACAAAATAAAAGAGAGAAAAGTAAAGCAAAAGGAAGTTTCACTAGAGAGAAAAGTGTGGGCGGGAGAGGGCCAGTAGGTTGCTGGAGGGGTGTGGTGTTTCTGGTGTTTGGGGGTGTGTTGAGTGTGCAAAAAAGTTGGCAATAAAAATGCAACCGAAACGAAGAGAGAAACAGACTTCTTGATAAAGGGAGAAAGGGTATGTGAAGAGGGGTCAGAAGAGGGAGATTTGCGGGGAGAAAAGAGGGAGTAAGGGAGAGCAAGAGGCAGAAACTAAATCATAAATGTATGATAGTCCTCCCACACGCCAAAAGAACACCAAAACGATAGTCCAAGCGAAAGGCCTGCCGTCCAGAGAGAACCCGACAGTGGGATAGTAGCCAGAGGAGTAGACCCACATAGGGGGAGGAAACCTGGAGGAGTAGAAGGGACTGTACATAGGGACAGGCACTGTGCCAGAAGTAGCATAGGAAATGAGTTTTCCCCAGTGCAACACCCCCACCGCCACCACCAGCACAAGGACTTCTGTTTAATGGCAGAGCGCCGGACAACGCACAGAGATTTCATTTTGAAACTTTTTATTTGAGGTCTAACACACACGAACTCACACTCGCATCTATAAAGATTTGATTTAAACGATATATTTATTTAAATTTGTTTAAAACATAAAGCACCAAAACATTAACAAGGTAATTCTAAAAGAATTTAATGCTCTTAGTTTTCGGGCATTTATTTTAGGGATTTTTTTAATGCTTAATGCTTTTTCGAGTGTTCTTTTTTATACCCGTACTCAAAAAAGAGTTAAGGGGTACTATTAGATTTGTGGTAAAAGTGGATGTGTGCAACGCGAGAGGAAACGTTTCCGACCCCATAAAGTATATATATTCTTGATCAGCATCAATAGCCGAGTCGATTAAGCCATGTCTGTCCGTCCGTCTGTCCGTCCGTCCGCTTGTTGAGCGCCTGGATCTCAGAGACTATAAGAGTTAGGGTAACCAAATTTGGTTTCCAGACTCATGTGATATCACACTGCTACAAGTGTATTTCAAAATTCGCCCCGCCCCCTTCCGCCCCCGCAAAGGACGAAAATCTGTGGCAGGCACAATTTTAAAGATACGATAAAACTAAAAACGCAGTATCATAGAGAACTGCCCATATCTACAGATTGCCGAATCTGAATCAGATCGGATCATAATTATAGCCAGAATGAAGAAATTGATTTTCAGTTGGTTCCCCCGCCCACTTCAGCCAAAGAAACGCAACTCTAATCTCCTTCTCCCTCGCACACTCTGCCGCGTTCAGTGCGCGAGCAACCAGCGGGATGTAGAATATGAATGGTACATCCAAAATCTACATGTTAGATGTAAAATATACATTGTAGATGTAGATGTAGATAACAGATGTAGCAAAAAAATGTAAAATGTAAAAATTTTTTTCTAAAATTAAAAAAATCATTTTTAAAAATGTATATACTGACTGAGTACGGGTATAAGTCAAGTCGCGTCCCCAGTAGCGACTCACACGTTCCTTCCGTTTTATTATAGTTTATATACATTTTTTGGATTAAACTATTAAAGACAAAAAACTTTTTTTCATTATTAATGCATAATAAAATTATTAAAATCAATTTGAATAAATAGTTTAATTTGTTATTACATAAATTAATATAAAATATTAATTAGAAACATGGAAAGATGAAATTCGATTGATAGATTGAAAGATAGCAGATGAAGATCAAATGAAAGATAAATAGATGTCATTTTGATTTCTCTTTTACTTTGAAATGTATCTTGCTATGGTCCTTCCCTTTTCCCGCTGCCTCTGCGTCTGCCCATCCCTTTTGTTTTCTCGTGTAGTTTCTCTCTGTTGTGTTTCATTTTAATTTCCATTTGCCACTTGCCCCCAATTGAGTCACTTGCCATTCACCCAAAAATAAAATACTGGAAAAGACATCGAAACAAGAAAAAAAAGAAGCAAACTGTCATGTGTTTGTGCCTCTGAAGTTGGTTGCCGTCTCTTTGTATCGGTATCTGTTTCTGTGTACTGTATTTGTATCTGTATCTCTATATGTATCTGTGTGTCTTTGCATCTCTGTTTTCTTGTGTAGTGTTTGATTTGCGCTTGATTTATGCGCTTTTTAAATGGCAAAGATTAGACATTTGTTTAGCAATTAATTTTGGGATGACACTTGCGGCCCACAAAAATGAGGGTGACATCAAGAGTGTGGGGGGGAATGCGAGACAGGGGAGGGGGCGAACGTAGAAGGGGCAGAAGCCATGTGGATCATTAAGGCAGCAGCAACATCGCGGCATCTCGCCTACACGACCTACAATATCTCTTGTGGATTGTGTGGGGTGTCACTTTTGGCTGCCCTCTCCCTCTGCGTCGCTCTTTCGCTTCTTCTCCTCCTGTGACTGTGCTTCTATTTCTTGGCCCCTTGCCACTCCTCTTCCTCCTTCTTCTGGTTTTTCTAGCTGCCTCCACTCAAAAAAACGTAACGAAGCGGCCAGGTGCTAATTAATTATCAACGCTAATCAGAGGGTAGCAGCAGGAGAATATTAACCTGACGGAAAATCTATGAACAAATAATTTACAAACTAGAATCTCGCGAAAAAGCCAAAAGAATAATGTTAATATGTATATGTTTATCATTAATTCTTTCTATTAAATATATTTTGTAATTATTTCATTTAAGAACAAGTTGAGTTGAGTTGTGACTCATTTCTCCCTCAGTTTAAATATTCTCTTGGTGAAAATGAATGTAAGGTGAAAGGTGTCTTGGCTGAAGAACCGAGGAAGGAATGGTAAACGAAAGAAGGAGAGAGAGAGAGAGAGAGAACCGTCAGAGGAGTGCTGCGACACCCATGGCTGGCTGCCGGTCAGGGTGCTGTCTATATGGGGCGTTGCGTCGCATCAAGTGCCGCACCTCATCAATTTTCGGTGTGCGGAAGTTGACTTAATTTTTTTCACTTTTCGACTTTTGGTTTCCATGATGGAATATGCCTTGTGGCAAGTGGCAAGTGCGGCAGGTGTGGCAGCGGCCCCTGACTGGTTGATGGATCAGGGGGGTGAGTATTAATCACACAGAATTTGTGTTTTATTTAATTAGAGACGAGTCTTTCGGCTTTGATAAACGAGTCCAAATGCAGACAATTAGCCCAGAATTAATTATGATGTCATCGAAATTATAGACTTATCGAGATAACCGCTATCGGCATTAGCTAAGAGTTATCGTTACCAATATAAATATCGATTATTAAAAATATGCTTCGAGCTCTATCAAAAAATTATGTTAAGTAATGAAATTTATCAAATCTTTTTCGTTTGGCGTGTTGCTCCTCTTCTGTTAAACTCGACTTCCTTTGGCCTTTTACCTGTTTCCGTTCCAGTTTTGTTTGCTATATTTTGTTCACTTTTCACTTTTCATTTCTCATTTTTCCCTCGTCGAAGTAGATCCCAAGAATATTCCAATTTGTAATTTCATTTTCCTGCAGTTCCTATTTTCCTCCCAAATTGTATTATCTTTAAGGGTACTCTCTGTGTTTTTGGTTCTTCCATCCATACATAATTAATTTCATAAAATAAATTATTTAATTGAAGTTTTTGTGTGACTTTTTAACAATAAAAATTCAACAGAAAAACGCAACAATTGTTGAAAGTTCTGTTTGTCTTTTTGTTGTGGCAATGAGGGAGGAGTGAAATGCACAGAAAGGGAAAATGCTGGGAGGGAAGGGCGGAGCAAAAACTTTGCAATGGAATTTGTAGAGCTTTTAAGCTAATTAAGCCAAAAATGGAAACATGTTAAAATGTTTTTCTTGCTACGCATTCAGCAACAAAAAGCGAAGACGGAAAAAAGTTGAAGTGCGCTTCATAATTGCAAGAGAATTTATATAAAAAACGATTATATTTTGATAACATCATTTGTTTTTCCAAAACAGAAAACAAAGTTTAAAAAAAATATGAAGTGAATGAAAAATGAGAAAGCAAATGAAAAAAATACCTAAAGAGAGTAAACTGATTTTATCCTTGATTTTAATCGATAATTATCGATAATTGCTATCGATACGATTGATGCTTTACAAATTTGTGATTTAATAAGAGAAAACAATGACTTCCGATACATGAAATTGATTGAAAGGTTATCATGAGAAATAATATAAATAAATATTTCAATAATTTCTGGAAATACTATAAGTATTAACGATTCTTCTGAGAATCCAGAAAATGAGCAGACTTTCCCCATACCCATTTCCATTCGCTGCAGCCCCTTTCCAAAGTGTTTGTTTATATTTCTGAATAGAATTTTCCTTCGGACTCTGTCACACTTCTGCTCCTCTCTCCCTTGTGTCCCATGCCAATCCTCCGTTCTGGTTTTCCGCTTCCCCTTCTGAATTCCCCCCATCATTTGTGTATAATTATTTTTAAAGATTTTTGCATTTGGCAAATTGTTGGATTGAGTTAGGAATTGCCTTTTTCTTTTTGGGGAGAATGGAGTTTTGACACTCTCCCCTTCGCCCTTCTCTTTCTGCATCTTCCGCTGTCTTCTCCCTGTGCCGTTTTTCCTCTTCCTCTGAATTTTCCCTGTCTCCTGCCACGTTCTTGTGTGCCTCCTCCTTCTGCCTTTTTGGTGTGTGGCATGTAGTTTATTTATTTCATGGTTTTAGTGCTGCATCATCTTCATTTCCGGCTAAATAGAAAGAAGGAGAGAGCTACAGAGACTTCGTAAACAGTAATAGAGAGAAAGAGAGAGAGAGGGTGACCGGAAGAGGGGAGAGAGAGGTAGCAATCGGTAGAGTTAGAGAGACGACCCCCCGCAAAACATTTTGTTTTTATGCGGCACTTGCGTGTGGCAGTTGCATTAAGGAGGCGGTGGCAAGGCAAGGCAAGGGGGAAAGGGAGGTCAGCTAAAATAGGAGAGACAGAGAGAGAGAGAGAGAGAGAGAGTGGGGATAATGAGAGTAAAACAGACAGAGAGAGTGGAAAAGAGAGGTACGGGTGACAAAGTATCTGTGATTATGCCAAAAAAGAAAAATCCTAGAAAATGTGAATTTGCTGCCCCATACCCCCTCCCACCCGCTACTTAGAGCCTATCCCTAGCCCCTACCCGCACTGCTTACACCCCTCTTCAACCCCGCGCCCCTCTATAATCATCATCATCATCATGAGACGTTTAATTGAAATGGCCAAACGCACGCCATGACCATAAAAACCATTTCAAGGTGCCGCTTTAGTCGTCAGCCACAACGCCCCATTTGGGGACTAACAACAAAACACGAGAAATTAATGTTCAACCAAAGCTAAAACGAACTTAACGATACCCTGTTTAGGGCGTAAATATATGTAAGAATATCACCAAAAAGCAGTTTATGGGAATATCTGCCTATGAGAAAAACTTTCGAAAAAACCTTCAATTGATTTATGATAAATAATATAGAAATATTGGGATCCCAATAATGGATATTGTACGACTTGTAGCATTGTATACATTGTAGCAGAACATTTGGGCGTTGATTTGTTGCACAAAGAATAAAAATATACTAAATTTTTAAAATAAGTACTTATTTAATACCAAAAATAGTAAATTAAATAACCTTTGGAATTAATAGAAATATATTTAATTAGAACTAGAAAAATTCTGAAGAAAATAACAAAATAAAAGATTGGTATAGTGGAAAAAAAGTTTTTAAATCATCACACCCTTTAAGGGGTATCAATCCCACCCATACCAATTATGATGATGAGAGAGGAGTGGAGCCAAAAAAAAATTGATCAAAATAAAGAGAATTGCCAAAAAAAAGACACCAGCAGAGGAAACAGAAACAAAAACAGAGGAAGAGGAAGCAGACCCAAGAGCAGAGGAATCTTCAAAAATGATGACAATTATAAACACAATTTTTTGTTGTTGTTGTTGTTGATTTGATTGCAACCTTGAAGAGCGGGGAGCCACGTACTATATCATCATAAAAAGCAGACATCGAAGGCAATTTTCAAGGATTTATTTTGTGGACGGTTTTCTGCATTTGATGACTGAAAATTACGAAAATTATGAAAGTTACTGGAAAAACATGTGGGGAAGAAAGTGCCAAAAAAATAAGAAAAATGGACACAAGTCCCAGAAAATGTGAAATATAATGAGATGTAGAGAAACAATTTGGCAAATCTTTATATTTAATGAGATGGATAGCATCCATTTGTATATAATTGTAAAATACTACGAGTATACTCGTATGTTCTGCTTCAAATGAGTGAAATTTCTGTGTTTTTTTCAGTGGGAAACCCGGAAGAAAACTTCTTGGGGCAACCATTTAATATGAGAAAAAAATAAAACTTTTGATTCTTTGTCGGTAGCTTCTACTTCTATACTCTCTTCTCGTTTTACTTCTTTATTTCTGCCCACTCGCTCTTTTTAACTTCCTCTGTTTGCGTTTACTCCTTCGCTCTCTCTGCCATTCCCCTCCTCCACCAGCACCATCAATGATGTTGCAATAAAATGCTGTTGACGCTGCGATGACGATTATGTGGCGCATTCCTTGTGGCTTTCGCATAAATTTTCAAAAGAAACTTTTCCGTGGGGCAGCAGGAGGCAAAAGGGGCACAGAGGGAGAGTGCTCCAAGAAGAGATGTGGCAGGGTGGGACAGTTCTCGGGGGTGTGGAGCACATGCAAAAGTTCGCTTTCAGCATATTTTCCTCTTTACTTTAATTTTTTCGGCAACGTGGGCGGGGTGGGTTGTGGGGTGTAGGAAAATTCAATTAAACGGCAACAAACGATGACAGTGGCAGGGAGAAGGACGAGGAAGATGGAGGAGGCGCAGCCAAGGCGTGGAAAGCGCGTCATGCATCAATCAATGGCAATCATCAATCATAAGTCGCCCAAACAATGTATATATATACGATACGAAAATATGATATGGGGGGAAGATAAAGGAGGGTATGGCAGGGTGGCACGGATATCTTCTATAAGTTTTTTTTTTTTTTTGTATATTCATATGGTAAGGCTATGGGTACAGGGTTTGTTCTTCTTCTGGCGAGTCATCATCATTCCCATTCCCATTCCCATCCATTGAGTTTTGGTTCTGGCTCTGAAGTTCAAAGCAAATTGATTACGATAACCGCAGACCGACACGGGGCACGGCTGTTTGCAAGGGGTTAAGGCTTAAGGGGGGGCGCAGCACACAAAGTGTGAGAAATTTCGCCACCATGAAAGCCAATGTGACAATCGCTTTGGAATGGAATGGAATGTAAATAATTTTGTTGAAATTTGCTTGCGTGTTTTTGTTTAAACTTTGATACAATTGCGGACGAGAGTGACTCAGACGGGGTTAGGGAGAGGTTTCTGGATCTAAGAGGTGTTAAAGAGGGGCACCAAGGGACTCTCTCAAGGAGTCAGAAGGAGTCAAGGCAGAAGGCCAGAGGACTTTTTGCCCCCTCTTACACACATATCCGTGTGTTTTATATATCCATATAAAATACCCTTTTATGTTGCAATATTTACGGAGTGTAATAAAAGAAATCAAATTAATATCAACATGTCGAGTGTGCTGTGGATGGTCAGCGGGAAAATCAAATTAAATTATGCAAATAAAACAAAAATTATAATGTAAATTTACTCATTTTATTTCATTTCATATTTCGCTTCACATCAAAGAATAAATTGTCGCACCAAATGTGAATAAGAGTTGCAACATTTTAAGCGATATATAAAACAAAGTCACGCTGGGAGAGAGCCTATTCAGTGCAGAAGCAGGCCTCTTACACCCACGACTAGCATTTAAGTGGAACAATTCGATTTTTTCAATCAAATAAAATACATAAAAAAGTAAATCAAATATGGAATAAATTAACAAAGTAAAGAGCTAAAAGCTGAGAGTCTCACTGGGGGAGAGCTTTCCTTGGATGGGAGATAGAGAGAGAAATTGATGCACTCAATCTTATTAGAAAATCAACCTCATCTAAATTAAATCATAATTTCTATATACGCTCCTAAAAAATTCTCTTTCTTCTGCTCTTCTGCCCGGAAAGGGCATTGTTGGGTTAACCTCAATTATGTACTGATTTTTAACTCACTACCAACCATCAGTCTATCCATCCATCCAACCATCCATCTATCCATCTATCCATTCATAGGGTTTGGTTTTCTCGTTAATGATAATTCATTGATGTGTGTGGATTGGCAAACAAAATTGTTAATTTCTGATGATGATGTGGCCCCTTTTAACGAGAAATTCGTTAATATTACGTGTTGGAAATTTACAATTTGTTTATGCGGCGGTTTTCCCTGATACCGTCCCGTCCCGTTCCGTCCCCTCCCATCGCTTTGATTTTTCCACCATATATAATTTCGCGCTGACAAGGGAGGCGATGAGCGGATGGTTAATGAGGCGTAACACCGGCAAACATATAGTTAACATCAACTATAGATTCGTGGATGTCTGAATTAATTGTTGAGCTTCCACCATTCGCTCGGTTCTCCACTGGATTTTAATTGCTTTTTCGGATCGAAAATTGACGATTAGCAGCGCCACTGAAACGGAAGCAGTTTTGATAGGAACACACGTTGCCCCACGCCCTGCCCCTACTCCCACCTACCTCTCTTTATGCCTATCTTTTACGAGTATGCGTCCACATGCATGTGCGTATATGTTTATATTTTATTTATTAATATTCTTTTTTCTCTTTTCAGGTATGTTCTGGTCTATGAAGAAAATGACAAAAAAGGTCAATGTAAGGTAGGAGATTTCCATTCAAAATAAGGCGCAACAGGGCATAGAAAGATATTTTCTTGGTAGAAATGCCAACATAAATATTAGACTTAGACAGTATTTATCAGTTAAATATATTCCATGAATACAGCAATTACCTCTTAGACCTTGCCAACCCAAAACGATTTGGCTTTTTCAGTCTTGCGATTACTTCATATACTGCAGATATCCTTTCGCTTAAGGGAACATTCTTACTAAAATGTTGGTGATTGGTAACATTTTGACAGCGATGCTCAAGGCGAAGTGGTGTCAGTAGGAATATGGACAATGCATATCTTGTGAGCCTGCAGTGGCATCCACTCAATTGGTGTTGAATTTTAAGTTCCACCGTTCAAAGTGGAAGCTAATCAAATAGTTAGCTCTATCACTCTCTCTCTCTCTTGCCCACACACCTTCAAAAAATTAGCTTCCACTTAATCGCAGTCTCCGTTACACTATCCTTTCCATGAAGCTTGCACTTATTTTTCGCACTTCTATCCCCCTCAAACATCAGCATTTACTTTTTTTCCGTTTTTTTTTTTGTTGAGTGCCAAAAGCAGCAGCCAGCAGCATTGTCGGCGGCGGCGGCGGCGGCATCAGGGTCTGGCTCCTATCATCAGTGTCCAAACGAGAAAGAAGAAGGAGAGAATGAAGGAGAATAAAAAAGGCAGCAGCAGAAACGCATCTTTGTCGCTGCTTTACACCCATACACACACGTCTGTGCATGTCTGTGCATGTCTGTGCGTGTCGTTGGGGCTTGGTCTCTCTCCCTCTGCCACTCTACCTCTCTGGCTTCCTTCTCACATCGTTTAGCTTTTGTTTGTTGGTTTGTTGCCCAGAAACCTCGCGGTTTTAATGTGTTTTTAATGTTATTTCCATGACATGCCGCCAACATTTAAGCCTGGCCCCAAAAGGGGGCGAGGAACGGTAGATGGTGGGAAGGGGGCCCAAACGGATACTGAAGTTGGAGCGAGACAAATGCATAGTTTCGTTGCACGTTTTTCGCATAGCTTTTGACTCCCAAGAAATCGCTCTTTTCATATGGAAATACACTTTCCACAGAGAAGCAGAGAGCACTTCTCCAGCGAATGATGTTGCTATTTTGTGCAAATTAAACATAAACAAAAGGATACATAATTTGGCTAATAAATTAATACTCAAATTATAATATTCTAAAAATTCTTTTATATTGTTAGAATAAACAAAAAAAATGTGCATGGCCTTAAATATACATTGGTAGGTATAATGTAATATTTTAGATATTTAAAAATTTTCATTGAAATCTTAATTTTAAATATAATTTAAAAGAAAATCCTAAATAACATCAAGCGTATTGATACTGTTTCCATCTATCATTCTCCGCAATTTCATTGAGCTCTGAATTTCATTTGAGATCAGAAAAAGCAAAGAGACGGTCTTTATTTTTCTAGAACTCTTTTACTTCAAGATAAACCATCAAAATATTGTTGCTTTAAGGATCAAATTTTTCTATCAGTGGCTAAACTTTTTTATAGACATCTGACAATATTTTCACTAAAATACCTGCTAATTAGTTCTTCTGCTCTTTTAGTGTATCTTTTGCTTCGATTTCCTGGCCTTCATTTTTCTTTCTTGGATTTTGTCGTTTTTATGCTGCTCGTTTTCTTTTCTTTTCTTTTCTTTCTGGTTTTTGTAATGTTTGTAGCCGCTGCCTGGGCTATCTCTCGCCCACATTTTGGCCCCAGCGACGACGACGGCGACGTCTGAGTGACGTTGGCCCCAGTTCCAGTCCACACCCTGTACACACCCTGTACCCCCTGTACTCACTCTCTTTCTCCCGTCTCTGATGCATTAATGTGATACTAGGAAATATTTTGCATATTTACTTTGAAAAATCTGTGGAAGTTTTTCGTTTATGCAAAAGCCCCCTGCACCCTGCCAGTCCCACCACTGGCTTGCTGCTACAAAAATGAGCAACAATTTCAATCAAGAAACCAGAACTGGAAACAGTTTCAGATTCGAATTTATCATCTCTTCGATTTGCTGCTCGTTTCCGGTAGAAGATTGTCAAATATTTCCCCCTTCTCTCATCGGACCACACACATCAAAGGCTGCTCTGTATACCAAACAGAAGAATTTTCCATTTCAATTTTTGTATTTCTGAATTTTCATTTCTCTCTGCTGTGGAAAAATCTGTTAAGCATTTGCCAATTTTCTAAAGGGATTTTCCAGCAGAAGAATTATAAAAAGGAAAAGGAGACTTGCTCTGCTTTGCTCTTTCTCTTTCTTTTTTTTTCTCTTTTGAAAGGCAAAAAGTTGTTGCAACAAGAAGTTAATTACGGTTTTTGGAAAGGATTCTGTGCCTGTAGCATTCCTCCTTGAATCCTCCCTAACTCTCTGTCTTTAATCATTTTTTTTTGTTATGGAAAAATCAACAAACATTTTGGAAAGTATTTTAGAAATTCAATAATCAAATGTTTATATGGGCTCTTTGTGGGATGATTTTTAGGCCACAAATTCCTTGGGAATCTGTACATGTTTTAATGTAGTTTTTTATTTTTTGGAATTACTTGATTAATTTATAGTCTCCCACATTTCCTGCACAAATATTGAGCCAAGGTACCGCCGTTGCCTGTGGACCTTCACCCAATAAAATGTTTTAAAAAATATCTTTTAAATCTTCATTAGAATAAAATTATTATTCCAAATATTTTGACTTACAATGGAAATAAGTAACACTTTCCACCCAAATTTCGTGAGAATTTCGTGTACGGGAAAACACCTTTTAGGTAATCTCTCGTTTCATCCTTCAAGAAGAGAGACTGCAGTGGGCGTTGCCTGTTGTTGTGCGGCAGAAATGAGGAAAGAGAGAGAGAGGGAGCAGTGAATGCAAGGAAGGAAGAAAGAGAGAGCAGAGAAATATCGACAGCTGGTTTATGTCCCGTTCCGATCGTTTGATGGATCGATGCGATCGATGTGGCGGCTCTCAAGTGTTTCGCATTTTGCGCAAGTTTCTCGCTTCAGTTCTTCAGCGCGTCTTCCTTTTCCACTTAAGTGCCTCCTGCCACACATTTCCCTGTTGCGATTTGCCACGCCCCTGTAGGAGGCACCCATCCGTGTTCCCTTTCTTTTTTTTTGCTCCTTTTGCTACTTATTTTTCCCATGATATCTGGTATCCCCTCCTCTGGCATTCCTTTTGCCTATCTCTTGTGCATCCTGTGCGTGCCGCCTCTGGTGACCGCCTGCTGTTACACCTCCGTCTCCTCCCCACCCTCGACTTCTTGTGTTGTCTGTTTTTCGTTTTCCGATTTTTATTTTCTGTATTTTTAACCCCCGGTGATGCCGCACCGCACACACATGTTTCTGGGACAGTGGCGAGGGACAGCATCTTGAGGTTCAATTACTTGTAATTTTAGCCGCAACAAAAACAGAGGCACAGAGGAATGGGAGAGATCCTTTTAGATGCCCTTTTTTGTAGAGAAAATGTGAATAGTAAATCTATGGGAAAACTCAGCTTAAATCTTTTAAAATTATAATTTTTTTAAGGAATGATTTTAGTTCTTTTTTTTTAGTATATTTTGATGTTTTACTATATTATATATGCACAAATTAAGTAAATACAGAATAGAAAATATTTTATTATTATACACCACATTCGGTTGAAATATCTGTGGAAGGGGTAGAAATTTTGAGAAGTCTTTCTATGAGAATTAAATTGTATAGTGATCAGATCTGCTCCGTTCTAATACATTTCAAGGTTTCAAACGTGAGGCTCTTTTTTCAAAATAGACAAAATGTATTATCTACAGATCACGAATACATATGATGCTCCATAAGGAATTACTTTGTTTTATCTTCTCAATATCGTAAAACCCCTCACCCCCACCCTCGAGGGTATAATGAGGATGCAGTCTGGAGGATGTGTAAATGATGCTGCCACACGGCGGCGGAGGTGGGGTATCACAATTTTAAGCAAAAGACAACCAAAAGAACACACAAGAAAGCAATAATATTCCCGCAAAGGTGAAGGTCTCCACCGAAAAAATAAACAAAAACAAGAAGGAGAAAATGAAAACAATAAAAACAAAAACAAAAAATGAAAAGGAGGAAGGAAGATGGAAGATGGAAGGAAAAAGAAGAAAGGGAGTAACAGAGACGGGGAGAGAGAAAACACACACACACAACATATTGAAATGAAATAAAACCGAAACGAAATAAAAACAAAAACAAATTAAGTACAATAAAATGGAAGGGGAACATGGAAAAGGATCAAAAGGGAAAAAATGTAAACAAGGAATGAAAGGAAAAACAAGAATAAGCAAAAAGAAAGAACTTTATACGACGAAATACCAAACAAAAAATATTACAATTAATACTAGAAAAATGTGCGAATAATAAATATAATTATAATATACAAATATTTATAAATATCTTTGCTAAAGTAATTCTTGAAAACTTCTTACTTCTAAAATATACCAAAATAGTATTCCAGAATACTAGAAAAATTCGAATGTAATAAAAGATAAAGAGATAATAATACTAGAAAAAAGGTTTAAATTACTAAATACAAATTTAAAACGAAAAATAAATTCATACCAACGATTTTTAAACCGAACTTCAAAAATATCATTTACAATTTGATTGATTTTTCTTCAATAAATATTAAAAGTTGTATGAAAAACAAGCACATGCATGTAAAGGGTATTCCAACGGCACTCCTTTATTTTTCCTATCTTGTCTTTCTTATTTTTTTTTGGATGGAAACCCAACTCCCTCTCCCTTTTTTGTTCTCTTGTTTTGTTTTTGGTATTTTCACGCTCAAATTGTTGTAATTGAAGTGTAAATTTTAACATCTGTTTAATATGCATTAAAGCCGAAGAGGGAGCAACAATATAAACCAGGAATCGATAAAGTGATTAACCCGGCCGACCTCCTCTTCCAGAGGAAAAGCCAGAGGCGGCGGCAGCGACAGCGGCAGCGGATAAGTAGAAGAAAACGCGTCTGGGATGTGGAAAATTATTTTGGAATCACACACACAGACTGACGGGCTTGTTTTCTTCTTTCCTTTCCATAGGCTGTTTCCATCATTTAATTTCGTCTCATTATCAAAGCCACCACCTCTTGGACACCCACTCTCTCTTGTGTTTTTCTTTTTCTGTTGATTTTCCGCTGTTTTTCCAGCTGTCGCACACTTGCTCATCCTACATGCAGGAAAATCTAGGGTTTATTATGCCACATGCATGCATACATATACATACGTACACATGTACTTATAATCGAAAAATTGTTTCATTTTTGGGGACATTCCATTTGAAACTTCATACAAAATTTCAAACTTCAATTAAAATTCGCAAATCCCATCAAAACTCCTGAGTTTCTTTTGAAAATCTGAATTTTCTTGAACTATGAAAATATTTGCAAGAAATGTGATAAAGATATCTTTTAAAATTGATTGATTATTCCACATTTCCTGCACAAATAACGAACCAATAGACCAAACAGACCCGAATTTTGGTGTCGAAAGTTTCTCTGAGTGTAAAGAGGCTTCTCCTCTTGTCCATGTTGATGTTCATGTGCTTCCCACCGTGTCTGGTGGTCGGCAGGGAGGGGGACAGACTCCTTCAAGACGAGTGGGGGGATGGGATGTCTGTTATTTTGCATTCATCTTGGAAGCAAGTCACGTAACATAAACGATGTATGATGGCCCGATGGCCGGTTGGGCAAAGCAAAGGAGGGTTAAGAAGGTGAGAAAACAGAGAACCCCAGACAAAGAAGACGAAGCAGAAGAGGGAGAAGCAGAAGGAGAAGTGAAAGAAGTACAAACCAAAAAAGTAACAACAATCAACAGAGAAAGAGCGAGAAATATTGTGCATAAAACTTTTCTAATAATAACGATCGCATGGCAGTATAACGGGAGGAGGAGTGAGGGCCTCAAGGAGCGGATGGGGAGGTCCAAGACAATGCCTAGACCTTATAGTGTGGGAGGGTATGTGGCTGGGGGAGTGGGGGTCAGTGTTCAAGGCTATTGTTTCACTCAACAAAACAGAAATAAAAACTTTGCGTGCAGAAATTAATTGCGTGACCAACAAAACAAAACAAAATACAATACAAAAAGGAGGAGAAAAACAGCAACAACGCGAGCAAAAAATAGGGGAGAAAAATATACAAATTACAACAAAAATGGAAAAACAACATAAAATGCAGAAAAAATATACAAAATCACGTTGCAACAATTCTGAAAAGTATAAAAAATTAACAAAATTACACAAATTTCGAAACAAATCTAATGTATGAAAATGGAGAAAAATATGCAAAATCAGAGCACAAAAATTCAAAAGAATGCATTAAATCCCAACAAAAACGAAGGTACATATAAAAAGAAGTATTAAAAATTACAAACCAAAATTAGGTAATTAAAAATTAACAAAAATATTCAAAATCAAAACCGAAAAAGAGAAAAAAAGTATGAAAAACATGTCAAATCGCAAGAAAAAAACACTTAAGACTTACAAGAATGAGTTTAAGAAATTGAAGGTCTAGTACGAGGGAAAAATATTTAAAAGAGTCACCGAACATTTGGGTATAATATTTTTATTAAAAAATTTGCCTTACAATTTTCTTAAGGGTTCTTCAATTGCAAAGACAATTATTTAATTCCCTTGCAAAAACTAAAGAGCACAAGTATATCTATTATTTGATTCAACAAGTGTCTGCCTGCCGTCTCCTTTCGAGGGAATCCTCTATCGGGCAGACAGGCTTCAAATCCTTGGATTTTCATTAAGTGATGCGAGAAATTCCAATGAAAATTCCCCTTGTAAAGAGATGGCTGGGATTGTTGTTGAATTTTCGGTGTTGATTTATAAATTATTTATGACAAAAACAATGACAAAGAGCTAGAGAGATGTGGCATGTGGCAGAGAGAGGGGGAGAGCGAGTGAGAGGGGGAGAGAGACAGACAAAGTTGTGGCATTGACAAAGCATTTTGCTGGCAACACCTTGGCTGTGGTGGGTGGTTCGTCATACCTACTCCTTTCTGGTGCATTTACCTCTACCGATTCCGTTCCTGGAAAATATTTCACGCTCAATTAAATTTTTTCCCAGATTTTTCCCTTTTTTATGCATATTTTTCTGCACTCTTTTTCCCCGCTTCCGAGTTTGGGGATAAAATATTTGCGGCCGAATGCTGCTGCTGATGCTGCTGACCCCAATCCCTGGGCTGACCCCTGACCCTCTCTTTCTCTGTGATTCCTGCCTCCATCCCTCTGTGCTCTTTGTGGCAGGGTCCCAGTTGGGGAATTTAATTCACATTGATTGCATTTCGAGCGCCGCATTGCGTTGCATTTTAAATAATGCCAGCGGCTTCTGATTTTCCTTTTTTTTTGGTTTTTTTTTTGCACTCAGAGACAGCAACCGAACGGCCGCAAGGGACCATGGATTACGAGAGGGGAGGCAGGAGAGAGGTCATCACTTTAATTAAACAAATGCCAGGCGAAGGCGTCAGTTTTTTGTATACGAAATGTTAAGAAAAAAATCACAGAACGGAGGAGGCACGAGCAGTAGCCCTGGGCGCCACAAAACGGAGCACTGCGAGCACTGAGAGGTGCATCTGGTGAGGGGGGATAATTATGAACTGCTGTTCTTTATATAAACTCCCCATGCTTACGTACTCGTATGTGGATCGGCAACAGATGGTATCGTTTAACCCAAAAGATAGGCAGTGGCAGGTGGCGCTAATAAACACGAGAGTTCTCTCGCCTTCAAAGCTGACGAAAAAAAATAGTGCAAATAAGCCATTAGTAGAGTAGAGAATGTAGATTGAGAAGTGATGGAGAAGGGTGACACAAATAGTGGGGAAAATTGGATGGAGCAAGGCAAGGCCGTACCCAGGATTTCACGAACGGGGCAGGGGGGCCGAATTTGTTTCCAGTAAATTGAATACTTGGTATGTGTACTGGGAGTCATTTAATTAAATAATGTTTTTCTGTACTATATCTTTATTATATTAGAAGTCCTCTTGAAACTCAGAATTGTTCTCGGTGACTAGGCGTGTGTGTGCCTATGAAGAAAAATTTTAATATTATAACTATTATTAATTTAGAATATTTGACTTACCATTCAGGCGTGATGCAGTCATCGTAGTTCGTAACCAAGTCTTCACTCTTTTTAAAGTACTGAATGACCGTTCTACAGTAGCTCTGGTACATGGCAGAACTAGCAGGCTATATAGGCCCAATTTAATTTTAGGGCCAAATCGGTAAACGTTCGTTTTTGGCATAGTGTGAACCCCACACGTCTATCTCATGTTCAATTCCGTGCAAGTTGTAAAAATCACTGGCTGCAGAAATTTTTTCTTTTTCCTGGAAGAAATTTAAATTGTCTGTATCACTGCGATGAAAAGCGGTTTAAAAAATCCTGGATTAGTTTGTTCTGTTATTTTACTTTACATTATAAGTATTTTGTATTTAATACTACATCAGCTGTAGATCTGTACGTCTCAGCTTTGTCCAACACGTTCTGCATATACTCAGAGCACTTAATAATGTCCATATTTCTGTATTGTAATATGTTTGTAACGGGCTCAAGCACAGCATAGTATTTTGAAACAATAAAAAGGCATACTATAAAAAAACTTTTGCACGCAGGGCTTAGTGTAAATGCTTCTTTTTTTGTGGAAGTATTTCCTTCTTCGCTTCCTTTTTTCTAAGGCAATCATTATTTCAAAAAAACATTTTTTAAAGTCTCGAATGCTAGCATATTTTTATTAGGGACATATTTCCTTTGAACGACTGACTCTTTGAATCTAATCTAATCTAATCTAACCTCTGATACCGCATTTAAGTCATTTACGACCAAATTAAGCTTATGACTTACGCTAATTGAATACATGGAATTCAATGATTTATTTACTTACCTGATGGTTTTGTAAAAAACTTCTTAATGTCCATTATTAAACCAAATTATGTAAAATTGCTGTTCCTTGCGTGAATTTTAAGCGTAATAATGTAATGGGATATGTATTACGAGGCTGTTCTTCCGCGAACAGGTTTTATTGATTCGTGAAATCAAATAAAATCACTTGAAAAACAAAAATGTCCAATGTATGTCCACTAAAATTTGGGTTTCTTACTAACAAGTATTCTCAAGGGGGCAGCAGCACCTCCCCCCTCTTGGAGCAACACAGATAGAAATAGTAGTGGCAAAAGATTGGCAGTATGATGGAGAAATAGTGAGGCATATGGAGGTACATAAACTGCTAAAGATATCGAAATTTAACACACCTTTTTTCTTCTTCTTAGCTTCTCACTGATTTTTGCTATTTGTGCAGTAAATCCGCATTTTCTATATTAAATTTTACCAATGAAATGGAGTCGCTCATTGCATGTAACTCCCACTCCCATAGATGTATGGCATTCTCCAGTTAATAAAAAAACATTTTCCAGTAGTAGGATATCTATGGTTTTTTTTTTGTTTTTTGAGAACCCAATTAGCAGACGAATGATAAGCCCTATGGGATACGATACCTATAAGTGGCATACAAAAAATATGAAACATGATTTTTCATTTTTATAATAAACCGCAATTATCTGTAAAATATTTGAATAAAAAAATGTAGCAACAAATATGCAGAAAGTATGTAATACCATAATTTTTTGTTTGAAACCAAAAACGTAACTTTATACGTGAATGTAGGAAAAATATTAACTAGATTATTTTTTCTCTCCTTTTATGCAATATTTTTGCATAATTTTTCCACATTTTTGCACCCAGAGAGAGAGAGAAAGAGCGTTGCCGCCACTCGACTCTCAACAATCTGGCGTGCGTTTTTCCATGTATTTCCCTACATTTTCCCAGCACTTTAGACACCACTTTTGCAGTGTTTGTTTTTTTTTGTTAAATATTTTCATTTTTTGTTTGCATCAGCCATAAGTTAATAGACTTTTAATCTCGCCAAATGATTATAATAAAAAAAATTAAATAAGTACAAAAAAGTTGAAAATAAAAATATTACAGTGGAAAAAGTTTCAGGTTCCAAATGGGAATTTGGTGGGGATTGGATTCTCGCATCTGGAGGTCGGAGGTCGCTTATAGTTCGTTCAGATGCAGGCAGTCAGCCGGCCATGCTACCTACCATTCGCTTGGTTTTTAATTATGAACATAATTATTTAATGAATATGTGTGAATACATTATGTCCACGTCGTCCCTGTGTCCGCGTCTCCGTGTGAATGAGTGGACGTGTGCATGTGTGTGTGTGGGCGTGTAATTATATGTCCAGACTGCTGGCATTGTAACCCATGACATCGGCGGGAAGGGAGGGAATGCGGGAAGCAAAATCAATTTAATTTCGGTTGGGAAATGAAAAGAATAAAAATACAGACATACTGGCAATAAAATCCATCTTCAGGGCAGCACTCATTTTTTTGTTGGGCACTCTTTAAAGGAGGGAATTATCTTGGATTTATCTATATATACTCATAAATAGCTTGGTACTTTGTCGACTGAATCAATGCACTTGAACAAGTATTTTGCCCATCTGGCTCAAGTGTACTGCCTCTTCCAAAGGATTTTCCGCTTTCAAAGAGTAATACAACAATATTCCTTTTAAAGATCGAATTACATCGAATGATTGGTTGTTCTTTATTCTATGTTATTAAAATATACAGAATAATAGACTGATATCAGATTCAAGAAATCTGCTACCTCAGTGGAGTCTGTTTTCTCCGTTAAAAGACCAGCGGCCAGCACCACGGAAAATTCGTGGAACACTTTTATGTTAGGTAAAATCTACAGACGAATCCTTTTTCAGTGCTAGTATAAAGCAGATGATAAACCCTTCTGTTGTCAGGCACACCGCATCCATTGACCGGGATATTGGTATTAAAATTAAACTTTTGGGATTAAAATATATGTACATATATGAAAACTATGAAAAAGTTTGCCCAAAAATGAATTGCTATTCTATAAATGGATTTCCCATACATTTGTTTGATTGTTCGATTTTTTGCGGAAATTGTTTGATAAGCATTTTAGCCATAAACAAAAATCCAAAAAAGGCCAAACCGGCAGTGAAATTTATGGCCAAACAACAACAATTTGTGTTTTTGCTACACGTAAAAATTTATGGCCAGCATTTTGTGGTATATATTTTTATGTACATGTATATGAATGTACATATATCAGATATTGCACTTATTGTTTTTATTTATACCAAAATGCCAGATAAACAATGGGAATGTACAGAAAATAAACCAAAAACGTTTTCTGATTTGTCTTGATCGAAACACACAAACTTTTTGTGCAGATAATTCATGGGAGTTTCCGAGAAGCATTCGCGTCGGTTCTTCCGTCGGACGATAACAGTAGAATATATATATAAAATATAATGGATAACTATTAAATGAAATTAAATTAAAAAAAGAAGAGCTCCCTCATCTGGCCCCTCGTGATGTCTGCCTGGATACTAAATATGTGTAAACACTAATTATGTTAATTATACTCTTTTTTTTTGCTTTTGCTTTTGCCTTCGCCTTTGCCAGCAATTATGCTAATTGTATTTTCAATTATTATATGCTTATTTATTATTATTATTTCTGGGAGAGCGGACGCCCACGCTCTCTCCCTTTGTTGTTGCTGGTGATTAAAATTATACAAACGAGGCCTCGATTTATGAAATATGAGTGAGCGAAAAAATAACATCATGCGCTTTAAGTCGAAAAATGTGTTGCGACCAAAGGGATAACCATTGAGGATCTGTATCCTATCTAGCTGTGCAAATTTTTAACTAAGTAAAAACAAACATTCGTTTTGAATAACGCAGACAGAGATAAGGCATTTAAAATGATGAAATACTTAAAAAAAATTTCTAAATTAAGTCTAGATAACCAATTTTAAAAAAATAGCTAAAAATGAATAACAAATTCTTTAAAAAAATCTAGAAAAATACAGAAACAATACTTTAAACTATAAAAAAATGATCAGTATATCATTATAACCAGATCATTATAACCAGAAACAATATAAAAGTAATACTATCAAATTTATAGCATATAACCAAAATATTACTAAAAATGTATTGCAAAAAATATTAAGCTAATAGTTTACAATATTAGGGCATAATAGAAGAACATATACTATAAAAGCCACTAAAGCCATTTAACCCGCTTCTTATTTCTATGAGTATCTTTTATGGTCTCAGTTATGGACGGTATGGACGGTTGACGGTATATTTTGCCTGAAAATAGCCCATTGAATCCAAGTGGATCATTTCTTAGTGGTATGCAACGCGCGTGTGATGACAGGTTGAATGCATACCGATTGAAATGTTATATCATTTCTGATTGCATTTCTGTATCAATATGACATTTATCATATTTCGAATATTTTTGGGACATCATTTTTGGGGTTAATTTGTTTCATTAAACATTCCTCGCATACAGAGTAAGGGAGAATCCCTGTTCGTGCTGTTCTGCACCTTCTTGAGCATTCATTTGATGGATGGAATGTTTTGTGACCAAAATTGGGATGCACTTGCCCCCACCGGCCGCTGTCGGACATTCCAACAGAACATTCCACAGTGAACAAGAGACGCGGCGCGTACGTGAGGAATGAAAATGAAGCCAAATGAAATGAAACAAAAATGAAATGAAATCAGGCAAATAAAATAAATAAATAAGGAAACGAAACGAAACGAAAAGAAAAGAAAGAGACCAAGAATAAGAAGTGCAAAAACCAAGAAACTTTTGAATAACAAATGAAGGCTGCTGCGACTGCGACTACGCTACGACTGCGGCACAGACAACAGACAAAACCTGAGCGGACTTTTTAAGCAGATTCCAGTAGCAGAGACAGAGAGGTAGAAGAGGCAGCAGCAGCAGCAGCATCACAGCAGATGAAGTTTTTTTTTTGCCTTCCGTTGTTGCTGCATCAGCATCAGGAGAGGAGTCGTCGTGGCGGCATCAGGCATCAGGAATCAGCATCCAGCATCAGCATTCAGCCACAGAAGCCGCAGCCAAAAGTCAAAAAGTTAAGCGCCCTTGGTGCCCCTTTTCGCCTTGCCTCCTGCCTGCTGCCGCCTGCCTGCTGCCTCTTGCCTCTGAGCGAGACGCCGCGGCGTATACGTAATCTGCGGCTGTCTGATCACTCACACGGGGACTATCCCTCCCCGGCTCTGATGCTCTGACTCTGCCTCCACCCATCTGTTTGTTTGTTTGTCTGTTGGTTTTGTTTGGTGGCATGCCTCAACTGCTGCTGCTGCTTGTGCTGCTGCTGCTGCCTTTAGCTTGATACGCCACTGAGTAGCAGATTAGTAGCGCTTATGCTTGCACCTACTACGTGAAAGCACCACGGGCCAAGCGGCAAGCGGCAGACGGCAGGACACACACACACACACACACACACACACACACACATACACTCACATGTGTGAGTAGAGACTAGGAGGAAGCTAAAATGCCAGAGCATGCCCCATGCCCCATTTCCCAGGTCCCATGCATCCCTCCCCACCCCCCACCCACCGAACCACACACACACACGCATCGGAGGAGTGGAAAACCCGCGTTACTTGTTCCTGCTCGGGATGCTGCTGTCGTGCCCCGTGGGCATATCCATCAGCTTTGCCATAGACTTTGCGAAGGGCAAAGATTTTCCACAGTTTGCAGCCGCTGCCTATCAGGGCAGTCGAACAAAGGGGGAGATATCAGTTTTGCGGGTTACTTAGTCGGTTAATTGTAGCCGCAAAATACTGGCCTGCTGCTGCCACTATTACCACACAGAATACCAGAAAAATCCCAGAGAAATTCAGTGGCATTTTCTGAGGATTTCCACAGTGCACCATTCCCATTATACTGGCCGAGTATGCCACTATTTGTTTCCTCATGAGTGTCAGATTAAATTGCATAATTTAAATTTGGATCGATTGCCAATAAACTCCCACAGAGTTTTCTTTGTTTTAATCAAAGATAATGTGCTCCGAAATTTCCTGGGAGCATTAAAATAATGTTTTGTGTGGGTGGGGAGGGGGAAAGGGTATTCGTTCAGTGCATTTTTAGTGCGTGCCGTTCCACCTTTTCGGTGCTGTGCCTTTGCCTTGTCGCTGAGGTTACGGCTTTGGTTTTTTGCTGTTGTTGTCTGTCTCGCTTGCTGCTGCTTGCTGCAGCTGCTGTATGTTATCCTGCCTCCACCCGTCTTGGGCTGGCTGTCATCTGATCTGTGGCGTGGCTAAGTGGCTGCCGCTCCTCCGGCTCTCTCCTGGCTCTTCCTTCTGTCTCTCTGTGGCTCTTTCTCTCGTGTGTCCATCAGTCGGTCGTGGTATCCATCCACCCGCCATGACATGGCCGTCGCTTTTGGCCGGGCCCGGGACCGGGGGCCGTCTCTCCACTTCACTTCATGGTTGTCTGCGTGTATGCGTTTGGAATTTTTGATTTTTGCCACATTGCAGCAGCCGGCAGCAGTCGTCCAGCAGTCCGCCTGGGCAGTCCATCGGCAGTCCGTCCGGCAGTCAATATGCAGTCGTATGCCCACTGTAACCTTCTCCTCCAACCCGAGACTTTTGTTGGGTTTTCTTCTTCGTTTCTTTTTTTTTTGTTTTTTTTTTTTTGCCAAGCAGATTGAATTTTGATTTGGCGGGTAATTGAACTTTTACTACAGGCAGCAGCAGCAGCAGCAGTGGCAGTGGCCTGTGCCTTCCTCTTCTTCGTTTTATCTGCCACATGCCTCCGCCTCGTCTCTCTCTCTCTCTCTCTGTCTCTGTCTCTCTGGCTGCCTTTTGGCCATGATTAATGGCCAGCAATGCGCAACGCACGATCTACGTTTTTGGCCTCATCATAAATTATTAAACAAGTCCACTTGACACATGCACACACACAGCACACACACCACAGAGCAGAGAGCAGAGAACAGGAAGAGCAGCAGCAGCAGCAGGAGGAGCAGCAGCAGCAGGAGGAGGGGATGGGATTCCACAATATAAATGACCAGAACAAAACTCTACAAAATGCTCTCAGGCTCTGGTGGCCTTCCTCCATCCTCCATCCTCCAACTTCATTTCATTTGCAGAGATCCATCCACACACACACACACAAACACACACATACAGCATTTTTGGCATTCCCCAAGCGACACACCGAAAACGGTAAAAACGAGACATGTTCTCTCTTCGCTGATTCTCCTTCTCCTTCGGAGCTTAAAATGATGATATATGTTGTATTTAACTTATAAAGTGATCACTGATCCAATGCGTTCTCTCTCCTTTTTTTGTTTTGCTTTTTGTTTTTTATCAGTTTCGAAGGAACTGGGAAAAGAGAGATCTTTGAATGGAATGAGAGGATACCCTTGAGTGAAGGTTTATTGGGAGGTTTTTTGGGGCAGTATTTATAGCCATAGTAACAAAGGTCTGAATTCAAAATCAGAACTTATTTCTCTTCATTTTCAATGCGGGGATGAAGCATTTTCTTCCAACTTTAAGACATAGTTTAAGGCTCACCTTATGCTGATTGAAAGATGTGGAAGCTATCGGAAGAGGGAAAGAATAAATCAGGTTTCAGGATAATGATGCCATCTGTCCCTCTCGCTCTCGACTTGTAGCAGCGCCCTTGATAACGCAATTGATAGTCGGATGCACTCCTTCGAAGGTGGAAGCATTTATGTAGCAAACACAACACAACCGATAAGAAAACAAGAAACAGAGACGAAGGCACGATGGAGGTGCTAAAGTTGATAGTAAACAACGAAACGAAACGAGACGGCTAAAAGGCAGGAGTCAGATAAATGGTGGAGCAGCCACAGACAGCGGAACAGGCAACAAAACGCAACCGAAGCGTTGCACAAGTTGCAAACGTTTTATTTACACCCCTTGCAACGCGATGCAACGATGGCGATGGAGCGAACCATCCGATAAGAAGGAGAAGAACAAACTTAACCTCAGGGAAACTCCACGCAAGGAGGAACTTTAGAGGACGAGGAAGAGGGGCTCTAGAAGTGCTCTTGATGGTCTGGTGATCGTCTGATGATGATTTTAGCGACAGCCTTTCATAGAGATAGTGACATTGGATGGACTCGCAATGGATGAAAGCCAGTTTTCCATTAAATAAGAGAGTAAAACTATAGAAAATACTAGACTTATACTAGATTAATACTAGAAAAATACTGGAAAAATACTAGAAATCTGTTTTGTTTTCCACTGTAAAAGAGAGCAATGATAGAAAAAGGACTAGAAAATATTAATACTCGAAAAGTTCTTGAATAATACTAAAAAATACCAAAAATACCAACATAATTAAAAAAATCTCAAAAAAATTAAGAAAGACTAAATGATTAAGGTCAGAAATTGTTCCAAACGTTTTGATTTTGTTTCTTTTACTTTACTTGTGTGTTTATTCCCTGATGTAAGAATGTATCTAGTATTTGTCCAGCTTGTGCTATCAATTATCTTCCTTCCTTGGGTGGTTGTCTTGTTGTCCTACCAATTGATGAAAATAACTTGACATTTTCCTCCAACCCAATTGATAAATAACAATTACAGAACGGCAAAATAAAAGCCTCGGCACTTGTTCGACTTAGTGGATTATTAATTCATTTGCTTTCGTTTCCGATTGCCTGGCATTTAAGCGATAATTGAACACTTTGCGGAGGAAGAAATTACCAACTCTCTGATTGGTAAAAGTTTCTCCTCCACCTACCGTCTATCTATCCATCTATCTATCTACCTGTCCTCTGCTGTCCATCTTGTGTTCATTTCTCGTACCGTCCGTACGACTCGTACGTATCGTACTCGTACTCGCACTCGCACTCGTACCCGCACACATATATTGTCATGTGGAATGCCAATTTAAATTGTATACCCAAAGGACATTGCACAGTGCACATTGCACACATGTCGAGAGACAGGTTCATGAGGCACCGTTTCGTTCCGTTTCGTTTCGTTCGCATCGTTGGCTTCGTTGTTTTTAGGGCTGGGATACACTAACCTTAGACGAGGTTATCAATCATTGTGTGACAAAGGAATGTTAGAGAGAGTGAGATGGGTATATACAACAGCTAATGAGCTGTAATTAGTGCCGATATATGTGGAATTTTGTATGGTATAAACATCCTTTTAGAATTTAAAACTCTTTCAACTCAGGATTTTTCAATGAAACATGGGAGTCCTACAGACCAAAGTCTGCTCGACCTATTTATTGAGAGTGAGTCTTCAAGAGTATCTGCTGTTTCGGTGATTCGACTGCCTAGTTTTTAACTTCTTGTTTGGCTGGTTATAGCCATTTGGTGTTGTTGTCCTGCCAAGAGATTTGCCATAGTCACCGTCTTTTTAGTTGTTATTTCCTTGGTTCGTTAGTTGTCTAGGTCTTGACAGGAGGCAGCCAAAGCAGCCCCTCCTCCCCCCGCCGCACCCGAGAAATCCACCAACCGAGAATCGAGAACCGAGAACCCAGTGGCAGTGGCAGACCAGACCAGACCAGACCATCTGTCCCCCTCTCCTCATAGTAGACCCATCCGCAGACCTTCATTCCCGCCGCCTCTCGTCTGTCATTTGCTGTCGTCGTCATTTACCTGGTCGACTCCTGTCGCCTCCTGACCAGCAGAACGCAGCAGAAAGCAGCAGAACGCAGCAGGAGGAGAGGAGTCCAGAGGTACGAGAACGATATAGCGCGAGAGGTAGAAATTTATGGGAAAATAACTTGCTGGGAATTTATGAAAACTACGACGCCATAATAACAATAATCAGACTAAGTAGTGACCGCTGCCAGACATAAACTCTGACCAGAGATAAACGCTACGTTCCTTTACTCTTTGCCCCAGCCCCTCTTCAGGGCCTCTCCACTGTGTCGCATTCAGTGTCTCTCTTTCTCTCTGTCTCTCTCTCTCTGTCTATATAAAAATGCTAATGTCTGAGAGACATTTTTAATGGTTCAGAAGGAGCTACATAGTTCCTACTGCCATCCCCCCATGCCCATGCCCATCCAAGTCCACAGCTTAATTAGCAAAAATATCTTTCTCTCCCTCTCACTGGTGCGCTCGCGATTCTCGAGTGAACTTCAGCGAAACGAACGACGGGACGGAATATGGGAATGGGCGGAGGGATACGATGGGGCAACGACGACGACGACACATTAAGATAAGAGGTTCGCCTTAAGCTGATTGCCTGGTTTAGTGTTATCTGGACTATTTATAGGGCCACTGGCGACATTCAGGCTGCCAAATGGTTGCGCCTCCGTGCCATCGCCCCTTTGCTACTTTTTTGATGCCGGCAGCCCCAAGAGTCAAAAACAGAGATTCATCTCTTGGGAGACACAAAAACGGTTTTTTTCTTCTCTCTGTTTATGATTACATCTTTCATTGCCATGCCCCCATCACCCCGTCCCATTCTTCAATCCCCAAATCTCTTTTGAAAGATCGTAATTTGTTTTTAAATTTTGTTGGAAATTTCGAACAGAATTTTCTAGATTTAAATTACTTAAAAATTTGCTATATTAAATATAATCAATATTTTTTATTTTAGTAATAGAATTTGTTGGAGTTATATTACTTCTATTCCTTTTAGTATTTTCATTTTTTTTTGTTGAATTGTAAATTGCGGCGAACATTCCCTTTCGTTTAGGGGAAACTTGCACAAAAATATATAATATATTTTTCATGCATTATTCGGACATGTTTATCGTGATGTTTCACCTTTCACCTCTGTACATAGCAGGTGCATTCACCCCTGCACCCTGCCACCCCTATTACCGCCACTGCAACTGCCACTGCCACATGCATTTTCCCCTCTTGTTCGCTTCAGTGACTTCCCTAAGCCTTTTCCTGCCATCATCGTGGGCCGGGCCCCTCATGTGTCTCATGTGTGTAATGACCAAACAGCACAACAGCAACGAAGACAGGGGGACGTAGATGGAAGCATGGATACAGGGCTCTGAAAGGCAAACCCAGAGAGAAGGGAATACTTGAAAGTGGGAGGGAGGAGCGAAAACCTAGAGGGAATGAGGTGCAGACATAGACTGACAAAAATTTGTCTTTACATATGTATACTCCACCCCGAAAAATATGCAAAAATGGCGACAGGTCGCTGGCCTTCCTCCATAGTTTTTCATTCCTTCGTTTTTATTTCAACTGCATTTAAGCGCAAATTTTCACTCGTTCTTGACATTCATTTTCCAAAAAGAAAAAAGAACCAAAAAAATAAACCCAAAAGGGAACAAAAGGGGAAGGGGGTAGCCAACAGAGTGACTGGCACTTGACATGCAGGCAAACGTGTTGACTTGGTCTAGGGAATTGGTTAGCACAGAGAATGTGGCAGTGGCAGTGCGACAGAAGCGGAAGGGAGCGGCTACACAGACAGAAAATGGCACATAGATTTCCCAGAGAAAACTTGGAGAGAAAATGAAGGAGAATTCTCCTAAAACGAAAAGGAAAAGCGGATAAAAGACTGTATAATAAAATGTCTGTAGCAAAATACTTCATTTGTTTTTAGTTTATTTTATTTATGGCTTGTACTTAAACAGGATTTAAATAATTAAATGTTTGCTTCTTTCTCTCTTTCATTTTAGGTAAGAGTTTGGAATCAACGGCATATACTTTGAAGAATTTTGATGGGTAAGATGCTGCAAATTTGGAATATTTGAATATACAATTACACAAAATAAAAGATAGTAATTTGTTTAGTATTTCAATTGTATTATGTGCTTATTATATTTAGTATTTTTAATACCAATCGTTTTTGATTTTGTGATTTTGTATCTGTTCATATTATTTTTAATCAATTTTCCTAGTGTTCAAATTTTCAATATCAAAAGAAGAATTTTTTGTTTCTTTAGATATTCATTGAATATGTTTTGTATGTATTTTTGTTTATTTAGAATTTCATAGTTAAGACACCAGAATCATCCTCCGTCCGTGTCCGCTTCCGTTTGCTTGGGGGAACATTTTGTACAACGAATCAATGCCATTTTTAGCTCAGTGTATGCATTTGTATGTTTCGCAACTTTTTTAATGAGCGCACAGGCAAATGAAGTAGCAGCAACAGAAGAAGTAGCAGCAGCAGAGTAGCAGCGGCAACCGGCGGTAGCAGTGGCAACCACCGTATAGGAGGAGGATGAAAGGGAGGTTGCGGGGCCAGGGCCAGGGGCAGGGGCAGGGACAACCGCCAACGTGTCAGGGCCACCATAAAAGTTTTGTGACACTTTTGTGTGTGTGTGTGTGTACAACTCCTTCCTCCTTTTGGCCCCAAAGTCAAATTCCGCAGAAGAAGAAGGCGGCAAAAAAACGGAGCATTTTAATAGGAACAAAAAAAAAGGGAAAAAATGGGAAAAGTGCAACTTTTCTGCAGCGTTTCCTCCGGCCATGTGGGAGTGTGTGCGTGTGTGTGGCATGCCACTTGATGTGGCTTCTATTTGCCACGACTTTGCCATTTTCATTCGCACTCGCAGTCGCCGCTGACTCTTTATATATTTGTGCCCCCGTCGTCAACACACTCGCAAAATGACAAATTAATGCGACGCCTTGCCCCCACCCTCCTTCCCTCGCCGACGACTGTTGCTGCGGCTGCTGCCCGCCCCTCTATCTGCCTTCATCTGTCTGGTGTCGCCACTTGGGTGGGCGTTGCGTAAGCGAAAAAATTGTTTACGACATGCCGCCCCTACTTTCCGCACTTTGTTGCTCTCTCTCTCTCTCTCTCTCGTTTCAACTCTAGAAGTTTTCCTACTATAAATAATTTTTAAGATCTTTTGCGGCTGATTTTGGAATATGTTTTAGCTACTTTTTCCCCCCCGTTCTAGTCTGGCCTGAAATCAAAGGAACTCAAAATATGCATTCATATATTATGTGTATGGGGGATAATATATTATTTATCTATAAAATGAGATTTTCTCTCATTAGGCGTTGAATTAATTTGTTTTTAAAGAATCATGGGACTGGCATTTTCAGTTGAATTTTATACGAATTTAATGCTTTTTCTAATCTGTTGCACGCTGCCGTGCTGCATACCAAAATGTACACGCAAAAGCCCTCAGGCTTGGATCATCAACCATCTCTTTGTGTATTTTTGATTATGCCATCATCTTTCGCTCTTTCATCCCCAAGTGGCTGCTCTACCTTCAAGTGTGGCACTTTTTCTGAGATCCATAAATCCTAGGCTCGTTATGCCACATGATCCATAGAACCGCCAGCACTTAGGTGCTTCCATTCTGGGGCATTCCATTGAGAGTGGCAGCCGTTCATAAGCTTCCCAGCTGCCATCGAAAGTGAAGCTTAAGCATCTTTCAAGTGCCACTTTCCGGATCACTGAGGGACACTTTCAACACTCCCTCCACAACAGTGGAAATCAATTTGTTTGGGGATCCCAAAAATACAACAAAAAAAATATAAAAAATAAAAGCAAAGCCTCTCAAGCACCCATATATCATAATGATGAGGAGGATCGCTATGTATTCTGATTAAAGCAAATGAAAAATGAATCTCTGTACATGAAATTCTTTCATTACGCTTGGGTCTTTGTGTCGGGTGTCGTCTCGTCTGGATTCCCCATAAAATGTATCTTACAGATACTCTGCTGTGCTCTGCTCTCTCTCCCCCAATTCCCGTTCCGTTCCTCTCTAATTGATTAAGCGTGAAATAATTTCTTTTGATTGACTTCAATTGAAATGAATTATTCTTTAATTGGAGGCGCGCTGTCGAAAGACGAAAGAATGGAAAAAAAGAAGGGGAAACTTCTAAGCGCTGTGCGTCGGCGCAACTCCTTGCCCCATGCTCCATGCCCCGCAGGAGGGGGTGGTCTCTGTCATCGATGGGAATTTGTGTCTATGCGGCAAATACAATATTCAGCAGCAGCAGGCAACAGCAACAACTTTGATTTGGATTTGGATTTCGATTCGGTTCCTCCCTCGCATTCCCCTCTAGAAAATTTGCAAAATTTGCACAAAAACAAAACAGCAACAAAAAAGCAAAAATATATTGGGGAATGGAATTTTATTTTGGGGCATAAATTTGTGGGATAAACAAAAATCAAATAAATGATACCCTCTGTGGGAAAGTAGTTTTTGGATATAAGCAACATTGGCATAGAGCGATTCGAGACATTAAATGTTAAAAAAAGTACCGAAAATATCAAAAAGTATACAAATATCTAATAGGAAACAATATTACCAAGAACTAAAAAAAAAAAAAAAAAAAAACAAGTACTGAATAAAAAACTATTAAATACTGAAAAAAAGAAACAAAAAATTCAAAAACAAATAAACCAATTTAAAAATACTGAATAATATTAAATGAATTATTATTATAATTATAAAAAAAGGTCTTAAAACTTCAACAGTAAATTATAAAAAACGACACAAAATAAACTTTGCAAAATAATTATTATGTCCTAAAAAATAGTTCCAAATTAGAATCGATGTTTCTTAAAAATGTACACAATTATTGCTCTTCTATTCTTAGAGATTCCCTGTATAGTATTTTCATTTAACTAATACAGCTTCCCCATAGGGGCATATCCTGCGTTAGTTTTTTTGGGGGCTTGTTCCGTGTCCCTCTTCTTGTCCCTGCCTCTGTTCCGTTCCGTTCTGTTCCCAGTCCTGTTCCTGTTCTGTTGTCGTTGTCAAGAACAAAAATAATAATAAAATTTGCTGTCGCTGCGAATATAAACAGGCAATTTTTGGTATCTCCCCCTCCGCCCAGCCACCCCAATAGATCCCCTCTCAAGCACATGCCCCATGCCCCCGAAAACAAGGAAAAAACTGCCTGAACAGCAAAAGCAACAACAAGCAGAAATGTAGAATAGCAACTGCTTTGACACCCTACAATTTGAATAGAAGGTGTACGAATTTGCAGGAAATTTGTGAGAAATGTGCTGGGAATATATCAGATTATAGGGGATTATAGAGGGAAAAGTGTCCTCAGAGAGGGGTGTGATATCCATCATACCCTAAGTAGCTCCTTCAAGGGTATGCACGAGAGTATGGCCCTCAAATGTAGACGCGAATGGCAGCTGTTTTTAATGTCTGCACAGCCGCCTAATGGCGCTTAACGGTTGACTGTGAATGAGGAGAGATGGTGGGAGGGTTTGGGGGCTCTCGTGGCATGCCCCAAAGTTAGAGCCTGCCTGGTGTATATCCCATTGGCACTTTTGGTTCGTAAGAGAGAGGGAAAAAGTTTTAGCCTTGTCAGTGCCTCTCACTCTCTCCTTCTCTCTGCCCTTCCCCTGCCCCTCTGACTGTCTGAATTTGTGGCAAAAATTGAAAATCATATGCTCATCGTCATTGTGCCCCTGCCCCTGCCCTGCCCCATCCAGGCCCGTATTGGCGTTTTATGCGCCCGTTAAGTGGCAAACATTTACCCAAAAAAAAGAGCGAAAAATGCATAGAGTAAAACGTTGCTTTCTAATCACGTGTCCCGTGCTGGCGTATCCTTGGGGATAGATGTAGGATATAAATCAGAGAGTCATTCAGAGTCCTTCAGAATGGAAGCCCTAACAAAAATATTTCCTCAAGATTCGATTCGAAAAGTTCAAATTAATTTTGACCTAAGTCCATATTTAGCTAAACAAAAAAGGAAAAGGGAAACCCCCTGCAACACAAGCACTCCCCCTGTCCTTATTTTTCCAAGGTTTTTCCTGTTTTTAAAAAAAAAAAAAGAAAACTTAATTTCCTGTGAAAAAAACAACAAACAAAACACAACAAAGGAAGGAAATTTGTTGTTATGTGGAAGCCAAAAAAAGTTGCACAAAATTGCTAAAGTTTTTTCTGTGTGTGTGAGTGTGTTTTGTTTGCTTATGCATCTGCAACACACACCTTCCACCCCCCTGCCACTTGCACACACCCCACTCCACCTTGCTCCCTAATTCAGGGAAGGACAAAAAATTATGTCAGCAGGACGAGGATTTGGGTGAAGTGTGGGGATGGGTAGGGATATGGGGGGCAGGAGCGTGTAAATTATTTATGTGCCAACTGTCCTTCCCCAACATTCCTCCTGCTGCTGCTGCCTCCTGCTGTTGCCTTTGCCGCTTGTCGCACGCATGGCTTGTGCCCCCCCTTTGCGGCAGTTTATAAATAAAAATCATTATTACTCCGACTATACACCCGCCATGGAGGCCGTGTATAAAATATGGGGAACGAGCTCTTGGAGGTTCTCCATCCGTAAAGTCCTGTGAAGGACCATCTCTTGAAGGTCTTTCAGCTGCACAAAGCCTCCTCCTGCCTCATCGCTTTCTATCGCTTAGTGTGCTAGTGTTCCATCGATGATTCATTTTTACTTTTAAAATCTTTTCAGTTGTCTGGCATCATTCTTTGATGATAGATGGGACAACACTCCGTGACATATCTTCATCTGATGAATTGGCCTTCTATAAATATTTCATATAAAACCGAACACATGAAATATGAATAATTATTACTATGATTAGAAATTATAATTATTATATTTATAGGCCATAAAAGAAGAAGGTTGCAATCGCTAAAGATCTAGGATCTGCGGCCTATATATCTGGATGGCCTATAATATGCATCAATGCTATTTCTTTTATCTGCACATTCCATGCATATTCAAGGGGGTGGCCGGAAAAATACTTTCAAATAAAATTAATTTCTTTTCTACAAGAAACCCCCAATCAAATAGCCCAAAAGAGTATCTAACATTCGTTTCAATATCTCTTTCATTTTGATTAAATATATAAATTTGTTGTAATTTTTCCCCCATTTCGGCCTCGCTCTTTGGTGCTGAAGTTTTCGTTTGAAATTAGTAAGCATTGTCCTTAATTGTTGGGGCGTTTTGGTGGATGGATGGGGGAGCCCCTCACATTTTATGGGTTTTTAGGGGTATGTGGTGGGAGGGGTACAGCGTATGAGGGGTTTTTTTTCGGCTCTTGGCGCTTTTCTGGTCTCTGGGTTTTCGGGCTTTCAGGCTTTTGGTTCCCTGCTGCGTGTTTATTTATTTGACTTGTGCATGTCGCTTTTGGGTGTTAACTTAAATAATTAACGGCATTAATTGCCGCATATGTCACATGTTTGCTTTTGTGCCCCACATACTCGGTCGTACCATACTCGTATCTACCCTCCTACAGCCACACAGCACAGACCTCTCGTTGGGCGGCCCGGCCTGCATTTTGTATCTCCTTCGCTTTTGGTTTTTATGGTCCCCTCTCATATTTAAACGCTTATGTCATTGGATTTTCCTGTACTTTTTGAACAGTTTTTATATGCTCTCTCACTCTCTCTCTCTCTCCACATCTTCTTTTGCCTTTTCCCTCTGTATTTCATTGCCTTTCAATTGCATCATTAATAAAACGTGAAGTTAAACGTCAAAGTTATGCATTTGTTGGTCTTTAATGGTCTGTTTGCTTGCAGTTAATATTAAGGGCGGATTTCTTATTGGTATTTACATGAAAACAGGCAGGGAAATTATATAAGGGTTTGTCCTATGCAGAAACACCATTGGATGCAAAGGAAATGGAGTAAACAATAATATATATAGTAAATGTTTTAAATCAGCTGTATCAAAGAATTGTTCTATTTAATTAGCCATTTCTCAAAGTCCCACTTCAAATTACCTTTAGGCGAAAGGAGACATTATTTTTCAGAGACTTTTCCTCACTATCGCCTGAATCATGAGCTATAGATAATCAATTTCCTTGAACTATGGAACTATCGTAGATTTCCTAAATGCAAAGGTTCCCTCTCTCTCTCTCTCTCTCTCTCTCCCTTCCCCAGCGACCACCCACACAGGAAAATCGTTTCTTTCGATGCTTTTCTTTTTCTGTATTCCATTAATGGAGTTAGGAGGTTCATTAGAGAACCGGTAAGCCCCCCCACCCATGGCGTCTTGAAAAATGTTTTGTTTATCATTTGAATACGGTTTTGGATTTGGATATTCGAAATGTTTTTTTTGTCTCTAATGAGAACTAATGAATGCGTTGGAGGCTTTGGCCTGTGGCTCTGGGTTTGGATTCGGGTTGGGGGCTTTGCCACCGGTTTTCCCACACAAAACACACATGGAGGCAGGCCTCGAAACTGGTCTTTCGATCTGCTCTGATTCGTTTTTTGAATGACAAATGCATTCAAGATTCGGGGATCAGAGATCTGAGAGATCTTATCGGTCATCTAACTAATGGGCTATTAAATGTGATGACAATAAATTGATTCCATGATTAGAGGAATGGAATTTTTGTGTTTATAATGCAATTAGAAGTCATTTAGATCGATAGATAACAGAAGAGGCTAGAAAATTGAGATATTTTTATGAGAGATCAAGAGGTTTCTATGTTATATGTTGGATGCCATGAGGTGTGACATGGGTACAAACTTTAGATGGTTGGTTAATGGGGAAGTTTTGATATGTTTTATGTGTGATATGAAGTTGTTTTAGGGAGGAAAATTAATGGATTGAGTCAGTTTTAGCCCGGAAGTTTGGGTTTAATTGTCGAGATTTTCATTATTTTTTTTTAAGTGTCCTATAGTCTTTTTAGTATAAATATGTTGAGTATTAAATAATGTATTCTTTCAGTACTATTTGATATTTTTTCCATGCATTTACTGGACTTGACTCCCTCGTCCTTGCTTTGCCTGTTTTGCCTTTTCCACTTGTCGCTGGGAAAACTTTCTCAAATGATTTTCTTGTTCTTTACTGTTCGTTTTGTGGCTTCTGTAAAGTGTTTTTCCTCACAGAGAGAAAGAGGGGGAGAGAGAAAAGCGACAGAGAGCGGAAAACGCTTAAGGCGCTTATGGAAAAGTTCAAAAATCTCATTAAATACAACAATACACTAAATATTTATGTGCCTTGTGTTGTACACAAAAAAAGTTCATTTTTTGTTGTGTTGTTGCTGCTGTGTAGTCTGTTGTTTTCGCTTCGTTTCGATTCGATCCATGGCCAAGGCTCCTTTCCCTTCCATTCTTTGGCTTTTTTTCCATATAAAAATTGTGTAAAATAATAAAAATAATTTCCAGCGACAATACAGGACACACGCATGCAGCAACACATTGTCGCCCCAGACGCCATTTTGCCTTTTGTTGTTGCGTGTAATGGATGCCGTTATGTTCTAAGCGGGGGTGGAGGGGGCTGCTGCTGCTCAGCGACAGTGGGAAAGAGAGAACATAAATGGGAATCGGGATTGGCAAGAGGATTGGCGTGAGGATTGAGTGCGGGTATTGTGAGACGGGGTGGGGTGGGGGTGCGGAGGATTGGAATTGTGTTTGGGGGATTCTTCTTTTTGCATTACTTCGACTTGAATGCGTTTTGTGCTGCAATACCTAATGCACACACACACACACATCTCTCACTCTCTGGATGTGTCTCTGTCAATCCCTTGTGGAATAAATATAATTATTTTGTTATAAAAATGCATTCCACCCACACACAGGCAACACACACAAAAGAATAAAGAAAGAAGGAATATCCCTACTTTTATGCGACACTTGTCCTTAAGCATTTCTTCGCACATGAGCGGAGGAAAAATGTTTATTAACCCAGACATAACCCTTGGCCCCTTCTCCACCCAATCCAACCCAGCCCAACCCCCAAAAGGTCTTCTTTTGGACAACCCCTCCTATGAGATTCTCATAAATATTAGTTGGCGCCTGACCATTGGAATTGGTGATTTTTGTTGCTGAATTTTTATGGAATAAAAACATGAGTGGATGGGATACTCAAGGATCTGTCTTTAAGGGAATAAGCCCATCGAATATAGTGAACGACAGTTTAACATAATTTTTTGTATAGCTTTCTAGACATTTATTAGGTAAACGAGAAGGAACGTGTGAGTCGCTTCTGGTGACGCGACTCTACTTTTATACCCGTACCCGTACTGGATATAATAATAATCCGATCTGATTCAGATTCGGCAATTTGGTAGATATGGTCATTCTCTACGATAGTGCGCTTTTAGTTTTATCGTATCCATTTTTCCCACAAATCTAATATACCCCTTAACTATTTTTTGAGCACGGGTATAAAAAGTACATCCATCCGATTCCCAAGCACTTAGGTTTTGATTCGGTTCATCCGTCTATGGTTGTGATTTGAAAACCTTTAAACCGAGCGATTTAAATTTGAATTTTTGCAAAGGTTTTTAGTATGTAACCTCAAACCGGCTGACGCTTAATACCCGCTCCATTACCGATTAATTACCGCTTTATTACGGCTTCTTTACGGTTTTAAAACAAAGGTTTTTTTACCATGGTACATGATTTATTTAATGTTATGTCGGCTCTCTGTAAAATTATGTTAAGTAACGGTTTGACAACCGCTTCATTAAACCTTCAGTCCTGGCCTCATAAGTGATTCAAAAATTGATTGATAATCGTGTAATCGATTTCTTAACCAATGCGTATTTTCTGCACCCCTTACCCACCATTCCATGCCGTTATTTCCGTAGAATTTTCTCCCTTAGCAGTAGCCCATAATTGTGAGTTAATTCTCCTAAGCAGCCAATCTATTCATAACCTATTGAATACTTTTATTATTCCACCTTATTGATTACGTTCACCCTCGTTCTCATTGCAGTTTTTTAAAGTTTGAGCCACTCGAGAGGGTGAGGTACGCCGATTCAGGTCCCGGTTCCTGCTGAATTAAAGGTAAGTGGTAAGGTCTGTTCGGACAGCTGTCATTGGCATTTAGATGTGAGACTCGACTCCCACTCTCCACCCCCGTCCTCATTGAGGGGTAACACAAATCCCCCGACCACTCGGCCAGACGGACTCCCTGTAGAGGCCTCCTCTATGAAGCGAGTCGAGCCGAGACGCCTCCTCCCTTCCATGGCTGTGTGTGTCCTTTCTTCACGTTCACGTTTCCAGTCAACTGATTATAATAACACGATTTATCAAATGCACGTAAATTACAATAAATTAAACACGAAATTAATATTAATGACAGAGACAGGCGCGTACACACACACACAAACACACACACAAATGGAGATAGAGAGAAGCACATCCATGGATGGGAGACACATCTCCTCCCTTTCTATGACCTCTCCCGGTCTCTCTTTCTGTGTGACCTGCAGAGAGACAATTGCCAAATTAAGTGCATGCCACACACGCCCATTCCTGCCCCATTCATGCCCCATTCATGCCCCATTCTTCCCCCATTCTGAAGTGGCCCTTGAGCCTCTCATCCAATTGCCATCTTAAATATGAAAATCGTTCTTTTGATTACAAATTTGCTTATTTGCATTGCATTTTCGGAGACCCGCAGTTAATAAGCTTCGGACATAATAGTCTCCACAAACACACACGAGCACACATACACAGATGCAGATACACGAGCACATACACACGGATACAGATACTTCACGGAGTAAGCCAACAAATGACCAAGCGATTGATCAGGGCCGGCAGGTAGTACATGGGGGAGGGAGTGAGCCAGCAACAGCAGCAAACGGTTTATGGCCCTCAAGCGATGACCAGAGATGTCCACACACATACACGAGCACTTCTGTCTGTGAATTTCTGTGATAATTTCGTGATTTCCAGCACAAAATTGTACCAAGAGAATGTCTCGTTGATTCGCTGCAGAAATGTTTCCCTAAGCGAAAGGATGCAATGAATTGAACAGGATACGGATAAGGGATTTTTCATGATGGAATGCAGATATATTAAAGAAGATTTCAGAATTTCGAATGTCTTCAGAAATTAAACCGATTTCCAGCCGTTTTAGTATCAATATTTCATACATTTTTGGAGCTGTTTCATAAGCGTTTCAGTGCCAGGTTTTCATACATTTTGAGTTTATAGCAATTTCAAGCACTTTCATAACCGGTTCATAACCGTTGCACGGATTCAAACCGTTTCATAATAAGTTCATAGCCGTTTCGCCGCTTGTGTGTTCCTACACATATTTTTAGGTATATATTAGACTATATCTTTTGCTCTCCTTGAAGTAATTTCGAGGCCGCGACCCACTTTGAGTCACAGTGTTCCCCCGAATATTTTCTGCAGGTATTCTTTAGTCACTGTTTTCATTAGCAGTGTTGTGCCACGGACAATTGTGGCGCCTCATCCCTAATTGTGATTGTTGCAAGGACTTGCAGAATTTTGCATATTTGATGAGCCTTACCGGCAATGAGGCAGCAGGCAGGGCTGGCGGCAGCAGGCAGGCCTCTTGCCTCTCTATGTGTGTTTGTGTTTGTCCAGGGTCTCAGGGTCCTGCTATCCTGGACTCCTCGTCGTCGTACCTGGCTTGTTGAGTTGCAATTTGGCTAACAAATTATGCAAGAGGCAGCAACAGCAACAGAGCGAAAGAGAGGGGGATGGAGAGCTGTGCACTACTGACCCAACGAGGCGCCAGACCCACAGAGATAACCCACGCCAGGACGTGGACGTGGACGTGGCACGGGCAGGCGCGTTGACTTTACGGCCCTGTTAAATAATTGTAATTTATGGCATTTTACACAAATAAATATATGGAAATCAATAAATTTTCCACACACACACACACTGGCACATGCACACACGGGGGAAATCTGCTGCTGCTGCTGCTGCGAGGCTTTTGGTTTTCGGTTTTTGGACTTTTGGTGCATTGCAAATTGCTTTGACTCTGGCTCCTGCCACTGCCACTGCCACACACTTCCCTTTCCCAGTCCTTCCCCCCTGTCCACTGTCCCTTTTTCCGTATTGATGTTTATTGCTATTTTTGGGCTTTAACAATTATTTTATGTTGTCACAATTTAAAAACGATAAAAGAGTGTGGTTTAAGGAGGCGGAGGGCAGGGGAGAACCTTTCAATTCCAGACTGCATTCAAAATTAATTTCCATACGCTTTTCATTTTGTCCATCATTGCATTTTGACTTTTTCCCCCTCAAAATATTTATATTTATTCACATGTTTTTTTGCATACACTCGCCCCCCCTTGTAGTAGTCTATGGGAGAGGAGAGGAGCTTTCATGGTGTCCATATTTTGCATTTCAATTGCGGTTTTTTCGGTGGCCAACAGACGGGCAGACAGACAGAAAGAAAGACACACCATACCAGACCGGACGGACGGGACACACTGCCATATAAAAGACTATAATAACTCTGTCAATTGTGAGGGATTTCATGCGGAACGGATTGGAGGATGTGCATGGATCTCTCTCTGGTTTACACTTCAAAGGTTATGCGAATCAGGCATTCGATTGTGTAACGTAACACAGCGTAAGCGTTGGGCTATTAGCGTTTGGTTTCGTTAAAGTTATGAAACTTTAAATGGAGCAAACTCTACGGAGTTGGGGATCATCTTAACATCTTAAAAATGCATTAGCAGCAAGTGAGGGAAATCATCTTTAGAGGAATTATTTGTTATACATTTTTTATTTTCAAACGATACAAATATATCGTATATGCGTGTAGCATTCCTGTATTTTTTTTCCTTCTAATATATTGAAATATTTCCAATCCTAAAACTTATTTTAAACTAAAAAACCAATCCGTTAAGAAACGGTAAGGAACCGTTTTTAAAACTGTAATGAAATGATCATTAAATATATCTGAATAAGCTAAAAAAAATAGTTAGAGCGGCACTGAATCGGTATGATTGGGTAAATTCGATTGGTGAAGCGAAGTGGCCATCTTTCGGCTTAAAAGCAAACGCACTAAAAGCAAACACTGAACCCGAACCAGTCAGAAGCATCCTAAAAAACATTGTTCTCTTTTGTAAAGTGGCTGCATCAAAAAATTCCCATAATAAAAATTCATGAAGAACGAAATGAAATTCGATTCGAAGGGAAATCAAAACTAAATTTCGATTTGATAAGTTTTGTCAAAAGCTTTCAATTTGTTCGATTCTGAAAAATGGAGTCGCCGATACTGATAGAATTTCCATTTGCAGAATTTATGCCATGGGATCCTCCTCCACCCTTCACCCTCTCCCGGCTCTATTTATTTCCAAAAACTAATTTAGTAAATTTCCCTCTCGTTGAATTTTAATTCGATTTCCCTTTGCATATGGAAAATAGAGTGAGGAATTACCAAAAAAAACATATACATATATATGTATGCATAAAGTATTCCATAAATACTGCTCCCTGCCCTTTGGAATATAAACATTTTTATGTTGTGTTATGTTTTGGCTTTTCTCGTTGCGTTTCGTTTCGTTTGCTTTTTTATTTATTCGTATATTTTCGAAAAATCGAAATTAATTAAATTGTGTCAAAGTTATTAAATTTTATTGTCATTTTGTGCCATAAATAAAACGGAATGAATGTCGTGCGACATACGGGGCTCGGGCCGGGCTGTCTCCTCCTCTCTAAGCCTATAAGCAGACATCAAACAGCACACACGACAACAGCAACAACAACAACAACAACACTAACTCTTTCTTTCAATTAGAATTTATAGAAATTTATTGAAATTTATGATTGTTTATTTGTAATAATCGTTCAGCTATTTCTGCTCTGTTCTCCGCCGACTGTTGTTGGTCGGATTATATGTAGGCACTACGTGTATAAATATGGGCTTGTTTCCGCTCCCCTTGCCCCTTGCCATCATTTATATTTTTCTCATCGTTGGCTCGGCTCGGCTCAGTTCGGTTCGGGTTCACGTTGTGCCGCTGCCGCCGCCTGGTGTGAAAAGTAATTATGGAAGGCTTTATGACAGGCCGGTCAACTTCATTCAATGTCCATTAATTTGGCCACACTTAACTACGTTTTTTTATTTTGAGTTTTACCCCCGCCACATGCCGCATGCCACACGCCAGAGGTTGTTTGGGGAGTTCCATTTTGAGAGGTGTACCTGCGAATACTCTTCTGATTCGTTTTCTAAGTTTTAGATAGCATTGAGTTTATTTTTCAAGTCTAGAAAATAGTCAGAATAAGTAGAGAACACAATATTGTTGTAACAATTCAGTTTCGTTATTGGGAGGCCTGATCCGACGGCGGCAGACTACCCTCTCACGGAGTGGCTTACCCACGAGGAACTGGCTCATAGTTGCACTCAATTTGCTTGCTAAAAAGTCGTCTTAGTCTGTGGCCAATGGCCACACATTGGATACGCAGACATTCCTCCTCACATAGTAGATGTGGCCCCCCCACACACAATTTCCCCAGAACCCATGGAGCAGCAGAGCGGATTGCAGGGAAGGATAGGGAGCGTTTCACTTTGAATATTGCAACAACACAGTCTGCTTCTACATTTTACCTCCATAACCGTATTATTCAATCAAGTTTACCATGAGTTTCGAGACTCGAGCAGACATACACACGACATGTATTTTGTTTTTGCATTCTCGGGAATTCTCCTTTGCAATTTTCGCTTGTGCGTCAAGCCGGCAGGCGCCGATTGTCGAGGAGTAAATCTGGGAGTAAGTCTCTTGATCCTGAACTTTTGATTGCAATTCCCTTGAGAAATGTGGTGTGTGTTCTCTCTCTCCCTCTCCCGCTTTTGTAAGCCTTGTGCTTGTTGCACTCTCTCTCTCCGCCCCTCTTTCGCTGCAACGTTATTTTCGGCGTTATGTGTTGTCTCAGCTGGACATCGTGTTTTTGGTGGGCAGCAAAAGCAAAAACCAGATAGCGGAAAGGGGGGAAATATTGGGGTAACGGTGTGGCGTGGCGCGACGTGGAGCCAGGGCGCGTCCCGTCGTCGTACCCCGGCATTCCAATGCCGTCCGGTCACGTATGATGACCCAAAAAATGTGTGCAAGACCCCCACCAGATCCCTCGCACTCGCAACATCACTCCTACCTCTGCGTTTTGCCTTCGCCCTTCTCTTGCCTCTGCTTGCCCCTTCTCTATACTACACTCTCCCCCCTCTCTCCTCGGACTACCTTGAGACTGGCTGTCTGCCCGTCTGTCTTCTCCTTTGCGTTTATGCGTTTTGTTTTGTGTATGTTTTTAATAAAATTTATTACACTCTCACATGACAAACATTCCCCATCTTCCATCTCTGTCTGTCTCTCCCTCTCTCTCTCTCACACACTCTTTCTCTCCCTCATATTTGTCTAATAGAAAAATTATGGCCCGCAAGCAAACAAACAGAGCCCAAAGCTACAGCCGGGGGGGAGTTATATGGCGTTAATTTTTATTATGCATCGTCCACTCGGACGTACTGCTCTTGCCACTGTCTCTCGTTCTCTTTCTCGTTTCTCGTTCTCGTTCTCCATCTAACTCTGTCTCTTTCTTTGGCCTATAATTATAACATAAAAACTTTTATTGAAATTTCTGAGGCATTTTCATTACGATACCATCCCGGAAAAGGCAGAGGGGTCAAGAGTGTTGGTTTGCAGGAAAGAGCCACAAATGAAATAAAAGTAATAAACATTTATTTTATTAATTTATCATTGCACAAACACACACACACACACACACACACACACACCACACGGTGCTGCAGGGGAAGTTGGCAGGGGAAGGCAGCAGATGGGGCAGTCAGAACGAGGCTCCGGATTGAAGTGATGTCATTAAAAATGCATACAGCAATCAGGCTAATTTAATTTACCGTAAATTCTATGACCAAAACGCCTACACGCCCACGAGCCACATAAAAATAAACCAAAAACAAACTACGAATTGACACCGAAAATTTCCAACTCAAACAATAATAACAAAAGCATTTCCAACAAGCAACAAAAACAGCAACAAAACAAAAAACCCAAAACCAAAATTGACAAAAGCAACGAATATCACAAATATAATACATATGTATATCATGCGAACGCGGTGGCTCTTTGGGCTTGCAACTGGTGATACCCTGGAGGAGCAATCGTCAATTGCTGCTTAATATAATTTTAGAAATAATAGAACAAATTTTCTTGTTTCATTACTTTAGGCATTATATTGGCAAAAAGTAATACCCAAATACGCTTCTCCTGTGCGGGGTATTCAGAGTGGATAAACTCAGCAAAAAGCAGCGAATAGCCCAACGACAGTTTCAACGACAACTACAGAAAGCAATAATAATTTCACTGTCAATTTCAACAACTGGCGAATGGGCAAAAATACACAAATTGTGTGTTTTAATGGAGATGGGAGAGAATGGGAATGAAAATTATTTTCATACATTTTTCATTTGGCTCATTTCTTGTTTTTTTCCGCTTTTCAAACTAATTAAACAGAATAATACTATGAGGGGGGGAACCACGCACAACACAAAGGAAAATCAGGGAAATCATGGACCCCGAAAGAGAGAGCGACAGACAAACAAAATACAGGGATATATCGATTTAAAAGCCAGAAAAAGGTCTCCGAATTATTGAAAATCAGCTTCAGTGAGCCCAGGAAATTGTATTTGTTTTCTCAAGACACAAAATTATGGAAATTAAAGGATTAATGAAAGGATTTTGTATTTGTTGGAATTCAAGTTTGAAATTGCAGCTTAAAGTGTGATTTGATTTAATTGAAGAATATAAATGAATCAATAGGAATTATTTTGTATGAAATAAATGTGGGAAATAATAAAAAATAGATTTGGAAGGTATATTTGCATCCATGTAGGGCAGTTGTGGCAGACTGCGCTCCTCTTTCTATTAAATTGTAGGAAATCAAGAGCAAAATAATTACCATAAGGAATACAAGCTATTTATTTTTTAAAAGAAAAACAAAAAGGGGAACCAAGAGGATAATCTTAAAATAAAGAATAAATTGCCATAAATGAACGTTCAATATTGGTTATTTATGTTTCTCAATATGTATTTACTTTTAAATAAGAAGAGATCCCATAAATGACAGGCCTCATTTTTGTATTTTTATTTATTGACTCTCATTGGTCAAGCCAATTGGCAATGAACTTTTTACTCTGCCATAAACATTTTCCTCCGCGTGTTTAGTGCTAAGACTCCTTGAAGATACATTGCTCATGCCACTTTTATGTCTAAAAAATACTTTTAATGAATCCAAATTGACACACAAAATGTTACCAAACACTGGCACTTGAGCCCAATTATTCAGCACCCAAAATGAAAACTGAACAATAAATAGAAATGTGTAGGATATTTAATGCATTTTCGCTTGAAACAATTTTGTTTGAAATGTTTTAAAATTAATTTCGTTATCCATTGCCTCTTAGTGTTCGTGGTGTGAGTGGTGGGGAATGGTGGGGAATGGTTGATTGGCAATTGCGATTGGAAATCGCCTTGAAGGGTATTTAGGATCACATTAGTTTTGCCACTTTAGCCATCCTGTGTTTACGCCACTCTGCCGCTGCCACTGCCACTACCACTGCCACTGCCACTCTTGCCACTTGCCACAGTCCGTCTCTGTATCTCTGTCTCTCTCTTGCTAAAATGCATCTTGTGTTGCTCCATCAAATGGCCACGCCAAAGGGGCATTAGCCAATGGGCCCCTCTTTATGCCAAAGAGCTGCACTCAACTCCATTCTCGTTGTGCTGTCAGAGCCGTTAAGTTTTTTAATGAAATATCGCCAGGGCGTTATTTGTTTAATGCGCTGCTGCTGCATCATCAAAAGCCCTGAGAGTGGAAGCGTGTGGCAGCCGAGAAAATGGCTTTTCCTCTCTTTCTCGCCTTCTTTTCTTCGGTTTGCTTTTCCCGATGCGGTCCGCCCATGTGGCAGGTGCCACACAACAAAGCTTTCAATCGCATTGAAATAAAACGCTGAAAGCGAAACCGCCAGCCCATTGGGAGCACAGAGAGAGGGCGAGAGAGGGAGAGGGAGAAAGAGAGATCCGACACAGACACCGGAGGGGCAGAAACTGTTAATAAATTACCAAACAGAGCAGAGATTATTGTTATTATTATGTGTGTATGCTCTCGGGGAATGCGTGGCATGAAAAATTATGCGCCCATCGAGAGCCTCAGCCTCAGCACCAGCCCCAGTGCCAGTCCCCAGTCCCAGTCCCCAACTCATGTGTCACGATAGAAAACAATTCAATTTTTTTTCTCCTCTCTCTCCCCCTTTGTTGGTGTTAAGTTCTCTCAGGTATTTTACATTGTGGGAATTCGTTTCGGATTCAGTTTCGTACCGCACCGCTCCTTCACAAGTCTTTTTTAAGAGACTCTGAGCGCGGAAACAATAATTAAAAATCTCAGTTTTCATAGCCGCCACAAGCCGCCGCCAAATGTCAGTCGATCGCTGGACATTTACGATTCAAATGGTGCGTGTGGATGCACTGAGAGAAAAAAAGCTGTATGCTTATAGGACTATATTTAAGGATTTCTCAAATAAATTTCATTCGCTTTAAGATTCCAAATATTTTATTTATTACGGCAGCAAAAACCTATTTAATGCTTCATTGAATAGTAAAAGGTCTTTGGAGACTCTAAAGCATCATCCATATATATCTGCATTATCTTTTAAATGCATTTTTGAGGAGTTATTTATAAGGACGAGTAGGAAAATTCTACATAAAAATGTAATGCTATCAAAGTGTATTTCATTAAATTATATCACTAAATCGGACGAAATATAAGTTATATATTCAATTTGTGCCTCGAAAAAACGTAAAGTGCAAAAATTGAAAGCTGTGAGCATTCACGTTTCCATGAGGTTCTCCCAACATTTTTTGCATTGATTTAAATATTTCTTTCTTATGCATACCAAAAAAAAAGTAGTTGAATTATTTTTATAGTCCATTTTCGCGCACTTAAGTATTACCCCTTTTAGGTTTTTTCTCTCAGTGCATCTTTTGATCTCAAAATGCAGCTGTGGCCCTCTGTGACTCTCTGACTGGCAGCTTAAAACCGCTTGAAGTCCATCGTTTCATTGAATTGAATGTTGAAATGAAATTATAAGACAGCGGCGGGCATAAGGAGACATGGGGCATGCCACCACCAGGAACACTTGACAGGGCCCTCGCCCTCACCCTCCCGCTCTTTGCGAACGCATTTTTCATCTTTAACTGATTTCCCCTCCCTCTCTGCGTCCCTGCTGCTTTTTTCTCCTGTCTGAAGTGATTTCAAAATGATTATTTTTTGACACATGGGGCAACACCTGCGCTGCGCCTTGTGTGCTGTGTGCTGCGTGGCATTTGCAGCTGCCCGCCCCATAAGAGCAAATGCATTTCGTTTGCCTGGGATCCCTCCGATCTGCCTCTTTTGTATGCGTGTGTGTGTGTGTGTGTGAGTGTGCTTCGTGTGTTGCTGTTTCGTGTTTCCCCCCGTCCGTCCCATGCCTCCCTCGTTGTTTGCGTATAATTATATAATTTGACTGCTGCAATTATGTTGTTCTCCGTTAATTGAAATGTAAACGTCATCATTATGATAAGACGACGTCGACGTTGGGGTCACCATTCCACCACTCCACCAGAGAGGGGGGGTGGGGCAAAAAAAAAGAGAAAAGAAAAGAAACGAAGTCAGGCAGGCAGGCATTCCGGGGGCATGGGGCATGCTCCTATTGTTGTTGTCGCATTGCGTGCATCTGGCAGCAGAAAAGAGTCATACAGCAGTGGCAGTGACAGGCAGCAGGCAGCAAGCAGCAAGCAAGGCATACAGCAGGCAGTCAGGAAGAGCAACACAGAACGTGTCAATTCTATTTTTGATGGCTTCACACGCTCCAACAAACGTTTGGATGCCGCCGCCGCCGCCCCTCCGTCGCCGCCGCCACCCCAGACACGGCGACTATTAGCGCCTGCTTCTTGCGCTTAAGCCTCAAGACTCTTTTACTATTTATGGATGGCAGGAGTGCATGTGTGTGTGTCTGTGTGTTTGGCACTCACAGTAAAGGGAGATTAAATTCCTCATTAAATACTGCCGAGAAATTGATGCCAAAGATGCAGAATGGAATGACCGAAGAGTGTCCAGCCTGGCCACGACTGTGGGAAAAAGGGTGCAAATCATTTCGAATGTTATGTGAATGGTATCAAAAAGTATTGCAAATACATTCGGCAGAGAGTTGGCCTATTTTTAGAGTTGCCAGCGCTGATTTAAATGCCATAACGCTTGTGGCAAACGAACTTTAGTTCGTTTCATTCCATAGAAATGAAATGAAAGTGTCCTTTCATTTATGGGAACGTATGTGCAGCAAATGAACATCATTCGGTTATTCCCCCAAGTGGAACAGTGGCATTAGGAACAGAATTGCCCTTTTCTATGCATAAACTGATTTAAGTAAAAGGGTCGTTGGCAATTCCTTTACTCCTTCTGCCTTTTATCCGATTTCATTTCCGATGAGATTTCTTTAGGCCTGTCCTCCCACTCTCTCCCCCCTCTCTCTCTCTCTCTAACTCTTTCTTGTTATTTCCTGTGTCTCTGTGGAGCGTGCATGGGCAAAATGTAAATGTAAGAAAATAACTCAAATATCGATAATACCCATGAAAGAGAACTCCAGCTCCCTGCTCCTCCTTCTGCTCCCTGCTTCTGTTCCCTGCTTATGCTCCTGCTCTTGCTCTTTCACACAGACGAACACCTTTGGCCGCACATTAAGGCCGCACTTTTCGCAAACAGAGTTGCAATCTAATTCTACTGAAATGGGAGTAGAGCGATGACAACCCTGGTCGGTTGGTCAATGGAGGAGGAGTCGAGAAGGGAGGATTCTGTGTCTGGCTATCTGTCTGGCTGTCCAGTTTGTTGCATTTGCCTTCGGTATTAAGTTGGCAATTGCATTCATGTGACAGCCACATATGAGAAGAAGGCGGAATGCATTCCATTCCATTCCATACCATTCTATACCCATGCAGAGCAGCATCCTTCCTGGTCTTCCGGGCCGCCGCCTGATGTCTGCGTACGTGACATTTGGCGGCGCCACCGAGAAGCACGTAAAATGAAAATACTCTGTAAATCTGTACGCCGTTTCGTTTGGCTTCTGGTGTGTGTGTGCGAGCGCGCTGTTTCTTTTCCTCCGCTTTCTTTTCTTTGCCTTTTTCTTTAGTTTTTCCTGCAGTTTTCCTTGGGTGGCGGCGTTGTCCATCGCTGCTCCTCCTTTTATTTTTTTTTTTTTGCGTCTTTTGGTCTTTGGTCTGCCGTCTGCTTGCCTGCCTGCTCGCCTGTCTGCCTGCCTGGCCTGCCTGCCGTCTACTGCTTGCTTTCGGGGTTTTCGTTTTTTTTTTTTTTTTGACTCTTTGGTTCTTCCATTTTCCCCCTCTGGTGCTTTGGGTGGCTCTACGGTGATTTTCTTCGTTGTATTTGCTCGTTGTTTACAACAGCGTCGCCGACCAAGCGAAAAAGTGTTTGTTGCCGCAGCGGCAACGGCAGCGGCAACGGCGGACACACCAAAAAGGAGCAGAGAAAGTCCTGCCATAAATTTTGCTTATCTAAACGGAAAAATACAATTTGTAATTGAAAATATTTGTGCACACACTCGCACGGAAAGTTGCTTTTAAGTTTTTGCTACGCTGCTGCTGCTGCCCCAGTGCAGTGCCTTTTCCAAGTAGTTTTTCTCCTTTTCTTTGCTCTGTGTGAGTGTGTGTGTGTGTGTGTGTGTGTGGGTGTGCGATGGCCACTTGTTGTTGGGCTTTTCTAATGGCTTGGCACAAAGTTTCGCATTGTTTGCTCGTTTGCCTCTGCCTCTATTGGGGGCTTTGCTTCAAGGACGACACGAGAGCACAAGGCAATCTGCCAGATTGCCAGTTTGTTTCCATTCGAAACTAGCTTTGATACGACTGCCACTACCACTGCCGCTGCTGCTGCTGCACCCTCGAATGACATTGATTCTTTGCACAAATGTTACCCTAAGCGAATGGGGATATACACGTGTACTCACCAATAAGAGACAATACCCCATAAAATATTTAAGCTGTTCGTTGATCCATGTTCTCAGAGCTGTGCTCCATTCATAGGTATGATAATTCAATTCACATTCCACTCAATTCGCTGCAGTTTGAAGTTTCTTCACCTGCCCCCCCAAGTGGCTGTGACTCTCTGGGATGTGCCGTCTGTGTGGTGTATCTTTTGTACAATATTCTCGAAATGTTTTCCATGCTTTCCCATTTCCGTCGCCTGTTCATTGCTCATTAAATATTGCACTAAACTTTTTCCCATATCCGCGTATGCTAATTGGGAATCAGAGAGTCTTGTCTGCTTCGGTGGGGCTCATTCGACACCATATTTGGGGTTATGCCAGTTGCGGCTTTAAGTTTGCTTTTCTTAAACTGTGGAGTGTGTTCAAAGGGAGATTCATCCGTTAATCAGCTTAGGTTTCGCTCTTCTGTGAGCTTTTCTCTCTCTTGTGGCTTTTCACGGGGGGCGCTGCTGGTGGGGGGTTATGCAACAGAATTCGATGTTTTGTTAATTGTCTTCTCTCGCTCTGGCATAATCCTCCCTCGACCATAGACAGAGAGATAGAGATAGACAGAGAGAGAGAGAGCGAGCCATAAGGCAGAGCCGTTTATGCCGCTTAATCTATGCCACATATGAGGCGAGGCGGCTCCCCTTCCCTTCCCTTCCCTTGCCAACCCTTTCTTTGATTTGCTTTGCTTTGGTTTGCTTCCTGTGTTACGTTGCACACAAATCGTTTTAATGCGTTCTTAATTAGCTCCACGTTGCCTGCTGTTGGCTGCTGGCGTTTTCTCTGCATGTATCTGTGTGTGTGAGTGTGTGTGTGGCACTTGTTCGACATTTTCAATTGGCCGCATTACTTAAAGTGCACATAGAAAGGCAGCGGCAGCCTGCCCCCAGAAGCTGCTCCTTCTCCTTGGAAAACCTCCCCAAACCCCCACCCCAACTTGCCCTCCCTGACTTTGACTCTGACTCTACGGGTCTTGGGGTCTTTGGGGCTCCACTCCTTCGGGTCCTTGGGTGCTGCTCTTGCCTCTTGCCACTTGCCTCCTCTTCGGCCTCTTTCATGCGTTGAGTAACCCTTGAAACCGCAAGTGGAAGTGAGCTCTCGCCACTTGCCAGCAGAGTTGCATTTAGTTGCAACATCCACACGAGTAAGCTGCATGCCGCACACATGCATATGTACATGTGCTCGTTTGTGCATATATACTTCCTATAATACAGATATTCTTGTGGTTCCAAATTCGACAGAAGTTTATTTATGGAAGCTTGCGGTAGAGGAGGCAGCAGCAAGTCTGTGTTCTGAAGAGTGGAAACTCCTTGAAAGGAAACTTATTTCTGATCGATTTATACCCATTGTATCATTTTCAGTTTCAAATTCCAGTTTGATTTTTATTTGGAACCTGTTTCAAATGTTCCACTTCCAATGTTCCATTTTGAGTACAGCAAAGATTAAGGATCGGTAAATGGAAATTAGATGCTTTTAGGAATAGTAGAACTCGGCACACTTCACTTCTTCAGCTGTAAATCTTATAAGGGAAATTGTTGAAGAATTTACCAAATGGATTAAGCAGAATTTAAATAATTTTAATTGATTGTCAAACAGCATAAATTGAAGTTGCAACTATGAAAGAAACGGTGTTCCATTCCACGTGTTACAATTTCCGAAACTATCTTTACGAAACTGAAAGGCTAAATCTTTGGACAATGCTGTTTCAATTCCACATGTTCAAAATTCTACAAACCTCTTTAGTGTTCTATGGTTCATGTTCCTTACAACTGCAATGACATTCCGTCGGGGACTCGCAAAGCAGAACATCCTTCTGGGACAGGACAGCACACACGGCAGGCAGTCAGTCGGTGCCTTCGACATTCGAGGATTTTAATTGTTTGCTACTTTTGGTGGCAGAAAGGCAGGCAGCCGGGGTGTAAGTGGCAGTGGCAGGCAGCCACAGCAAATGCGGCAAGTGCAAGTGCAAAAGTCGCAGCTTATGCCACCTGGAGAGCAACAAGTTTGGTTCCTCCTCCCACAAGGCCACAGTCAGGGTCCTCCTGCTGCTGCTGCTGTTGCTGCTGTTTCTGCTGCTCCTCTGGCACTCTGTGTGTGGCACTGGCACTGGCACTAGGATTACTTATATTCATATCCATATCCTTTCTGGCTTGGAACGCAGCAGCAGCAGCTGCAGCTGCCGCAAATTGCGGCACGACTTGTGGCATGCTCCACTTTTATTAACTTTTTAATGCAGCAATGCCAGAGCTTTTGCCCCGCCCCAGCCCCCACCACATTCTGTCCTGCTGCTGTCCTTGTGTCTGCTCTCTGGCTTGGAGGAGTTTTGCCAGCTTTTATAAGTTTTATGTCGAGCAGCTGTTGGCCTTTCTCTTGGCTCTCTTCTCTCTGGTGCTGCCACTGGTGCTGGTCCTAGTGCTGTTGCCGCTGCAGCTTTTTGTTTGCCCTGCTTCTTGCTTGGCCTTCTTTTCTTACCCCATTTTTTTGGCTCATGCAAATCCTGGCATCCACATCCACATCCTCTTCCTGATGCTGCTGCAGCATCTCCGTCTTCGACTTTTGGTTTATTGGCTTTTGGCTTTTGTGAAGGGAAAGTTTTTGGCAAATTAATTACATTTTATTGGGCTCGCTCCCGAGTTGCGCCCCAAGAATGAACTCTCGAGCCCCTCCACTTCTCATACTTCTCATACCCCGCATAAGTCAAGGGTTTAAGAGTTCACACAGAAATGGAGACAGTGGGAAGGAGAGTGAGGGGAGTAATAATAATACTATAATACGTTAATGCCACGTCTGCGTCTCTAATGTCTTGTCTCTGGGACACGACCAAGCTGTTGTTGAAATGCATTTTACGACTCGTAAAATTCACCGAAAGAAAAACATAAAACACATAAAAAAGTGCGGGGTGAAAAATCATGGAAACTGCTGGTGGTTGGGGGGGGACAATCTACAGAATTGTGCGGCTGTATTTTTATGGCTAATCAAACCTTTGCCACAGACAGCAGCAGCCACAGCAGCAGCAACAACATCTTAGATGCAACTTGCCAGTGTAAGAATATTTTTGTAGCAGATAATCCATATTTTTGTTTCGGGTGATAATAATTTCCATTTTCCATTTTGGGTTTTCCAACAATCAAAACAATTTAAATCATTCGTTTTATTTTTATGATGATTGAAAGTTTTATGGGAATTACGAAGTGATAATCCAAGTGAATGATATATGCATGTGAAGGCAAGGCTTAAGTTCTTTACAAAAAATAAATGGAAAGATTTCCCCATGACATTTTCTATGATCATATCTGCATTAATTCCAAGACAAGACAATCCCCGCTTACAAGTCTGAAATATTCCACAAAAGTTTGAATTAATTTAACCAAAATTCTCTGATTCTCAATTCGCATACGCAGATATGGGATATGCTTCAGGAAAAGTATTTCTATTTAATATATTTAATAATAAATGAGCGGGCAAAGCAAAACGAAAATCAGTTTCCGTTCCAAGAAAATTATGCAAAAAACACACCACAGCCTGCAAATCCATGAAAATTACTTCTGGGTGCAGATTATGCGATTAAATACTTATATATTCACAATGAATATATCCTTTCGCTTAGGGTAACGTTTGTACAACATTTTCTCATGCTTTTGCCTTAAACCTTTCCACGGCCATCCGTTCCCATCGTTTGCTATTGAGCACAAAAAAATCGCACTTAAGTGGATTCTCGTGAACGGACACGACGATGGCCCCCACCTGTTGATAAAAAAATCAGGTGCAGCATATGGTGCTCTCATTCGTGTCACCGCTGCCACATGCGCGCCCTCTCTCAGCCACTGAATGGTCTGCTAAAGTCTTTTAAAGTCTTCGCCCCCCCAAAAAAAAAGAGTAAATATGAAATATAATTTTGATGATGATGCCGGGCTGTCCCACCGTCCCCACCCCATGTCCGTAGAAAGGAGTGTGTGTGCCCCATGCCCCTGTGTGCTGTCCGCTTCGGTCCGCTTTTCTCTGTGTGTGTGCGGAGTGGCAGCTGTGTTTATGATGCGTTTACGACACATGAACCAGGACACGCACATCATGTGGATAGACATCAGGAGAGGCGGTGGCTGATGGCTGGGACGGAGGATCGTTAACGGTAGCACACCCCTCCCACCCCGACACCCAGTGTGTGGCATCATAAAACTGACACCCACCTCTCCACCCCTGCTCGCCCCTTTTTCTGAATATTTGAAATAGTGGCGGAAGAACAATAACACAACGAAACACGCAAAACAAACGCCAAAAAAATAAACAAAAATTTAGATTTTTTTGTATAAAAAAACTTGTTGTCTATGGAGCTCCTGATTTTCTATGCTTACTCTCTCAAAATTTGGGGGGTTTTTTAGGTGGTTTTTGGGCGCCAAACATAAAAATCAAAAACAAAAAAATATAAAAATAAAATAAAGAACAAACGGGAGAAATTTATTTTTATACGTTCGCTGCTCGTAAAAATCAATGAAAACATTTGTCAGGACAAGCATTGCCCCACCTTATAGATGGGGGGTTGAGATTCCTTGGGGGCGGGGCCGCTGGAAGTTATTCCAATGAAATGCCTGTGAAAACTTTTCAGGGAGCCGAGAAGTTTCGCATGAAATTTGTAGCCAAGACGAGAGAGGGAGAAGAGATGATATATGTGGGAGAGGGAGTAAACGGGGGCTTATAGAGTGGGGATATAAGGTAGATATATGATGGAGCTAAAGGATATATGTTGAAGGAGTGAAGGAGTCCAGGAGGAGTCCAAGAAAACAGCAGCAGCAGCAGCAGCAGCAGCAGTGAGGGAACTATAAAACTTGAAGTTTGAGTTGAGTTTTCTTTGAAACTGTTTTCATTTCTTTTCATTTCCTCCCCCCACCCCACTCAAGGAAGGAAGCCCCACTGCCACTGCCACATCCTCTACATGCTCTCATCCTCGTTTTTCGTCCTTTTACCCTCCTTTTGCTGTTGGAAAGGAATGTGTTTGATGCAGGCCAAGTTAATTGGATTAACACTGGGGCGAGAGGAGGACACACGGGTGGACGGCGGACACACGGAGAGACACGGACACGGGACACGGACTCTGTTGCGAAATTCGATTTATGGTCAAAATGATTTAATTGCCAAACATGCCCCCCAAAAAATAAAACCCACAAGAGAAAACGTGAAAAGAGAGCGAGAGCAAATTTGTATTTCCTTCTTTTTTCGGTTGACTTTTTCGTAGTTTTCTTGTTGTTTTCATTGGCTAAATGGAATTGGTAATGGAACTCCCAAGCATGACAGAGACAGACAGAGAGAGAGCGAGTTCAAAGGGCGCGAAGAAGTGCGAAATGACTCTGAAGTTTTCCCCAGAAAAAGTTTTCCCCAGAGAAAACTTATTTCAAGTGCAAATCAGCCGAGAAGATGGTCGGTTGTCTGCTAAATGGATTTGGTTTGGACATCCCTGCAAAGGGGAACTAGTGCAGAGTTCTGTAGCCACACACACACACACCCACACACACATATCGGTGGGTCCTGCAGAAGGAAAAATCTACATTGAAGATCTGTCAGAATCTGTTGAAGTATTTGGTTTTTAGCTTCGATTTTTGCGTCTATTTTCAATATTTATGTGAATTGTTTATTTAGTTCATACATATTCATACACGTAGTGCATTCATCATACACATGTACCATATAAATATGTATAATTATTGTTAGTACTTGTTGGTATTTTTCAGTATATTTGGCCAAAGAAATTAATTAAAAATATCAAAAATTAAGGCAAGCAGAACTCTAAAAGTTCTTAAGTATTGGATTATCTTTCGATTCCATTCCGCTCCTCCTCTCGTTCTCCCTTCTCCTTTTTCTTTTTGGCAGCAATTTCAATGGTTTTTGCCCTTTGTGTCCTAACATTTCTCACCGTGTAATTTGGCCTATGGCTGGCAGCCCTTTAACCTTCCAGCAGCACCCGAACCGCACCGCACCCGCACCGCAAGAAGAAAAGAACTCATTTCATGTAATTAATTAAAGTGACCCCCCCAGGAAAAAGGCAGCACAACAAAAGGAGTCCCAGCTACAGTCCACTACCCCAGAAAGGGGACAATACTTCTAGTTGCTCATGGACTTCCAGGACTTTGCTGCTGGCTCCTGGTCTGGCCTCTCCTGCTACTGCTGGACACTTCCTTCTCCTGGACTTGACTGCTTCTTTGACTACACTTCTGACACGACACGGCGGACGGACAGTGGGAAAGACGGGCACGGCTCAAGTGCATCAAAGTGGTAGAAGCGTATTCGAGGTCTGGTAATTTGATCAACCATCAAGCAGCCCAGCTCCGAAACATCGTTTGCCCTTTTATTTTGAAGGACATAACACATTTTTCCACATTGCTGAGCATTAACCCTGGAGCACAAGGAGTGCGAGAGGAGAAGCTAATAATTTAGTTAAGTTAGTTAAGGAGTTCGTCTCCTTCAAAGCGAGCGGGGGAGCGGAGTAGGAGTAGGAGTAGGAGTAGGAGTAATGTCAGGTAGGGCTTCCCTCTTTTGTGTTTTTCATATGGAAATCGGAATCCCATCAAATGTAACCGTGGGCTCAAGTTGCTTTCCCCCGGCCACTGTCCTTCTCCTTTCTCCTTTTTTTTTTTTGGTTTTTGTTTTTTTAAATTAGCTCAATGAGCATTTGTGCAATCAAGTGATTTTTAAACAACCGAACAACCAAATAGGGGGCCATGGAATGGGGGCTGTGGGAGCAACCCCTGAAATACAAAATATAAAAAAGAACCAGGAAAAGGGTTGCACAAACACACACACACTCGATACGGATACGGGTAGCACTCCTCTTTTCCACTGCCACTGCCACTCCCCTGGGACGAGTTGTGTGGCAAATAAATTTCACACATATTTGCACACTCCATCATGCCACACATATGTACGTACGCACGGTAGTGAGAGAGCATTCAATAATTTTTTCCTACAAGGTCGCTTCGCCTCCTCGGTTGATTGTACTGGAAGACGCTGCTGCTGCTGCTGCTTCTTGAGGCATGCCTCATACCTCATCGTATATACATATATTGTAATCGCAGTCATATGAAAAAATTCCCCCCATGTCTACAAGTGTGTGGTATGGGTTTATCTGTATGCAAACACAAGGCCATGCCTCCATGACTCATGGCCGAGAAAAAAAGGGGTTGCAACGGGGCTCTGATGGGAACCCCAGCTGCGGGTCTTCCCGGGGACGACACTCGAGTCGTCCACCCCCCATTGTAAGAAATTCGCATGTAGCAGTAGGTCTTCCGTTCCCAAAGGCGCGCGGCTTCTTTGACGATTAATTCTGCATTCAGATCATTGATTAACAATTGGCTATTGATTAGCAGAATCGTGGGATTAGGGGTTACTATATGTTTATAAAGGAACAACAAACTTGAAAGAAGGTTCCATAGGAACTTCAGGGGAAAGTGCAAATAAGTTTGTTGTTTGCTCAAGTTTTTTGTAGTTGCTTCATTCGAAATGAATGCATCCCTTCGCTAATGGGAACATTTCCACGCGTCATACGCATCAGTCAACGGATGTCTAGGAAACGCTGAGAGATATACAGAAATGCTCCCGCGAAAGTTACGTGCAGTACGCTTAAAACCCATTTCTTTTCCTCACAATATTGCCCGAATATTCACATTAAAGTCCCACGATTGTGTGTACCTCCATCAACCATGAACTTGTTACCGACAGAAAAATAAATGAATAAAAAATCAAAGCCTGGAGAAATATCAGCGCATTCCCCAATGGGATACCCCAAATGGGAATCCAACGGAACGAACTTGAAGCTGACTTTAAAAATGTCAGCCGGCAATCTATGCGAAGGAATTCAGAAACTGGTGGCATTCCCCCATGCCACCGAGGGGAGGACGATGCTGATGATGATGATCATCATTATTGTTATTTCGCACAGGTTACATTCTGTTGCCACTTTCTGTGTTGCCTCCCTGTGTGCCTCCTCTTTCGGTTTCCCTTTTTTTTATTTTATTTTTTTTTTTTGTCAATTTCGCCGCGAGAACTCGAGTCATTTGCAAGTTGCGTGTGGATATGGTGTGTGGCAGAGGTGTGTGTGTCACATTTGCCACGACACGATTTCCTTTGACTTGGCCATCCCCCACTGATCCCTGTACCGTCTACAGGTCCTGCTGCACAGCATCCTTCCTTCCTTCCTTCCCTGCTATAACCTCAAACACATCCTTATTTATTTCTATTTTTATGTGTCGCACCACGGCAACAACAACCCAAAAATAAAATAAAACGAATGAAACAGTGGCAGAAGCAGAAAAAACAAATGTTTCGGGATACCCTTTCAAGACATGAAAGTGTTACATGTGTATATATGATGGAGTAGCCTTAGAGACTTCCCAGATTGTTGACTCTTGCACCATTCAGTTGCTCAAGCTACGCCAAACCGATGGGCGCTGCTGCATAACGCGTAACAGAGCTAAATTTGTGCTTAATATATATAATAAAATTTAATGTTTGAATTGAAAACCCTTATTTATAGACTGGGAAATGCATAATAAATATATATATATGTATAGAGTGGGCATCTTTCTATCATCTATAGATTGGGGAATACCTTTATTTCGCTTTTGTGTTCGACTTTTACCCATAAATCCCAAGCCCCATTCTATAGAGTGTATGAAAAGCAACAGCAGGAGCCAAGAAGAATTTATTTTCACTGCGCATTTTCACTCCTTTTCTAGAGCGGGTGGTATGGGAAATCCATATCCCACACCCACTTTTCCTACTCCTCCGCACTTGAGCTGAAGCTACCAATTGGACTTCCTCTTTTGACATTCATTCGCATTCACATTCCTCCCAATTGTGTTATAAATTCAAAAATGAATAACGCACGTTTTCTTGTGGTTTAAAATTCCATTTTATTTGTATTGCTCCCACTCTCGGTTCTCTCCGCACATCGTCGTCCTCTTCCCCTTTCAGCGTTTTTTTTGTCTACTTTCTTTATCCTGATTTTGTGTATTTCCTTTTTTCTTACTTATGTTTCGAAAACTCGTCCATTAGTCAGGAGGGATACCCGTAACCCACTCCCGCCCATTCTCAGCGCTCAATTAAAACATTTTTGCAATGACATTTGTGGGGCTTTGCCATCGGATAAAAGACTATGAAAAGTAGGAAAACCCAGTGGAAAGCCATAGACAGGCGACCGCACACTGGGCCTTTCCTCGGCTACTCGCTCTTAAGGTTTCAATCCATATTCGGGTTTCGGTTTTTCCCTCTCCCTGTTGGGTTTGCGAAGAAAGCAGCTTAAAGAGTTTTTTCCCCTGGCTGCAGTTTTGTTGTCGGTTTCTGTTGTTCTCCTTGTGGGTTTTCGTAGTTAAAATTTAAGAGTATTACGTGGAGTGTCCTCAATGACAGAAGTGCAGTGAACACTTTTAGGCGGCTACTGATTGATGTCAGACAAAAAAGGGCGGTTTAAGAAGAATTACAAATTAAATAAAAAACAAGTTTAAATCTATTCAGAATAATATGCAGGGCTTAAGTTTTGATGGACTTGGTAGATTTTCCTTATACGAATAGAAATGCCTACAAAATTACGCTGTTGATGAAGTTCCCCCTGAGTTGCAAAAACAAAAACCATCATGCCATTCCTTCATTCGATTTCGCATTTGAAGCAATCAAAGCACAGATCAATCAGGGACCTCGAAATCGAACAATTAACCCAAGCAATCACAGTATTCCTCTCTACCAACACACACACACACACACAATCACAAGAATTTCAATCAGACAAGCAGAGGATCTGAGGAAAATACCATCGAGAGAGGCGGAGCGAAAGGCGAACGACGGAAAACCATAGACAAATGGCATCAGAATTTAATTCAATTGCAAATCCCATATCATCCTGCGAGAAAAACACACAGAAAGTTGGACCGAACGACGATGAACGACGTTCTAGGAGTGGGATAGGGGGGTTGGGGGGAAAAAAAACATTCAATTATGAATTCCGAGAAAAAGCTTTGAACAGAGCAAAAAAAAAAATAAAACAGAAAAAGAAAAACTACAGGGGAAAACTGTCTTATTTATCCAACATTTGACTTTGAAATGATGAAAATGCTAAAGCAAAATGTTACAAACAGCAGATGGGCGGTGGGGGGCACGAGTGTGGAGGGGGGCTTCCATCCAGGAGGTAAAATTTCATTTTGTCTGACATTCGTAAGTCACATCTGATGTAGAATGCCCCCAAACATTTCCATAATTTTTTGCTGTAGAGAGGGCAGCACATTTTCTATTTCTCAGAGTATATTTTCTTTTTTTATGACTTTGTTGTTTGGTTGGTTACACAGTTTGTTGAAAAAGAATACGCATTCTAATTAAGTTGTGACTCTGTTCTAATATTTTGTGCCATTTCTTTCCCATTGCAGCACAAGCAGCATCAGCATCTGGCAGCATCCGTGGAACGAAAGTGGAAAAATTCTTCACGAATTTGGTAAGTAAAAGAGGTACAAAAGATGGGGTCTGAACAGCGGGAAATGGACATAAAAAGCCAGTGATATCTCTAAAGGACATGCATAAAAGATAGATTGGGAATTATAGACCAAATCGAAAGCTTTATTGGGGAAATAATTAGTAACTTTTTATTCCGAATATATATATTTGAGAGTGTTTTCATTCGCTGGCACTTGCTCATGTTCGTGAAATATGTGAAGCATTGGATAACATTTCTGATCTTCTTCTATACCAGATGTGCGGTCTTTTACCACTGTTCCACTAGTAGACGCCATTCGTCGAATGATGGGAATGACGCGTTTATTCCAGGGTTCCGTTCCGCCCAAACTGTGAGCAACGACTGACTATGTTTTGGTGAAAGGCCTTTTCAAACCAAGTTCATTCGCCCTACTTGAGTACTTTCGTTACACTGATACGAGTTGTAAGAACGTAACAATACCTTAAAAAACCTACAAAAAAATCTCTGGGCATTTTAAAATTAAGTACTAAACATACAAATACAAAAAATAACAATTCTACGATTATAGGTAGCAAGGAAATCTGTTTTGTCATTATCTTCTGTTGAATGTACGACCTCAGAGCCTATTTTTTTATTTCAAAAATCCCTTAAAATGTTTAAGGGCTTTAAATATTGATCGAGAAGCCATGAAGGAATATTGGCGATGGTTGAAATAAGTTACACTAATAAAGAATCCCAGGAATAGGTGGGTAATCCAGGACACGCTCAAGTCCAGTGCGGTTAGGTGAGGTCAAAAGCCAGCTTCTACCTGATAATCGTCTCAATATTTCATACGCCCCGTGATCCCAGCAACAGCAGCAGCAACTCATCGAATATTTGATTTCCGTGCTCCTTCATCAACGTCTAATCCCCAGTGCCCACTTCTGTGCTTTTCCACTTGGCCCCGCACTTGAACCCGAGGCCCAAGAACTTATCGCCCCCACTTTTCTCCACCCTTAGAATCAGATTCTCCTGCCAGACTCCATGCGCATCGCCCCATCTTGTGCGCCAGGCCCCTGCCGTTCCTCTTCTGGCAAATCTAACCAAATGCCAACACAAATTTTGTTTGCTTTTTGTATTAGGTTGACAAAAATCAACACCCAGGCAGCCAGCCAGGCCAGGGATTCCACTCGCAGGAGATTTATGGGCCGGAGGAGGAGTGGACCTTCGTCTCTCCCTCTCCCTCTCTCTCTATCTCTCGCTTTTTGAGCTGTTTGTCTTTTGCAAATTTCGGGCAATATTTTGCGGTAAAAGGTGAATTTATTAGCACTACTCCTCCTCCTCGTATAGAGAGAGAGAGAGAGAGAAGAGATTGCCCTTTCCTTTTGGAAAAGTTCTTATCGCCAAACACATTTTCCATGGTCTTAAGATCTTGACAAATCATAAACAAAATGCAGACCAAAATAAGTGGGAAATGGATGGACAAAAACTGGGCTCTCTTTGCCATAATCAAATCCCAAACAAAGTGACAATAAAAAGCCACACATAGAGGCTATAGAGAGACCTGAGAACCCATCGACAAACCCGAATAGATGGAGATGCATATCAGAAGTATCGAAGAAGAGTAGATGGGAGATGGAGAGATGGAGAGCTGGAGAGCTGCGGGGCGAGTGAGAGACAGTTGGGCATGCAACAAATCTCCACATCCAAAACCCATTCCATTCAAATCCGACCCTTTCCACTTTCCACTTTCCATACCCATTGCCTGCCCTCCACTTTATGAAATAGAAAATGAAAATCTTCATGGCTTAAGCCTCCACTAACATAGAGATGATAACCGTGGCGGGGCAGGGAGGAGGGGACTGTTGGGGCACCGCAAGATACGCATCTCTTGTGGATTGTGTGCTGCTCTTCAAAATTTCGTTTCTTTTCTTCATTCGGCTTTTCCCTTCTGTTAAGCCGATTTCTGGTTGACTTTTTTGTGTGTGTGTCGTCTGTCTGCTTGCCTCTGTCTTGTGTGTTGCGACATAAAACACAATAAAAGTGAAATAAAAAACACACACACGAAATCTTGGCCCCCATCTGCTTTTAGGCTGTGATGACAGTGAGATGAGAGGGCGAGCGTGCAGAGTGCGAGAGTGCGAGGCGAATGGATGTCCACACTATCATTTTCGAAATTCCAATAAGTTTCCATTCGCTTGGCACATTTGGAAAAAGGTTCTGTTTGATGAACGGATGGGAAACGGCACAGCGGACAGCTTTCTGCTCTCTGGAAAGTGTGAGTAGTTTTTGGTTCGATTAAGGGATAAAATTATACCTACATGTGGATATGAATACATACGAGTGAATATGTGCAGAGAAGGTCTTACTACAGCACTTTCCCTGGCAGCACATTCACACGGGGCGAACGATATTGTTCCCACTGTAGGGGAATCCCTTTCCCTAGCCGTCTGTCATCTAATCTGCAGATTAAGCACAAGTTAAGCCCATTATTCTCTCGCATCTATTCGTACGCTCCACTTGGCCCAATAATTGTCTAACATTTTTCGGCAATTTTCCACTCGCATATTTCCCTTAGTTTTCCAATGAAATTTTCTCATTCATTTGACCAAATATTTGAATACGGAAGAAGTTGAAAGAAAAACAGCTGGCAGAACGCATTTCCCTTTCATTAAGCTGCCGATTGTTGGCGTTGCTGTTGTTGTTGTTTCTGTCTTGTTATTGTTGTTGCAGCTGCAACATTGGCCACCAAGTTGTGGCCCACATTTTGTGTGTTCGGTTCTGTTCGGTCTCTGTTTTTGTTGCTGTTGCTGCAGCTGCTGCAGCTCCTCTTTCTGGCCAAAAAAAGCTTCCACTTGAGCGCGCTTGTGGCACGAGCTGTTGCCTGCCGCCAGCCCGCCCCCCCACTGCCAGAAGTTTCGTGTATGTATGTTAATTAAAGTCATTAGGTGGAGGACACCGCCAATGCCATCGCCAGCGCCAGCGCCAAGAGTCCCAAAGTCCAGAGGAAACAAAAGGCAAATGTAGTTCCTCGTTTTACTCGCCAGTCCGCCAGTCCGCCATACTGCCCCTCCGTCACTCCGCTGCTCTCGGCTCTGCTCTTTTCTGAGCTGATGGGGAACACACACACACAGACACAGCCTCTCTCTGGACTCTGTGCCTCATCCTGTTGCTGGATTCTAGGAGCAGCAGCAGCAGCAGCAACAACAAAGTGAAGTCAAACGCTGCGCCAAATTGGCCAATTTTCATATGCATGGCAAGCAGGAAAACCAGGAGAAGGACGGACCATCAGCCGCAGCAGCAGCAGCAGCACAGCTCAAGGCACAGGCAGAGGCAGGGGCAGTGGCTGCGGCAGCGGCAGCGGCAGCGGCAGGATGAGTGCCTGGGAAAATCTCCTCTTTGGCATTGACATCAATGAATAATTTTGGTTAGGGCGATGGCAAATGAGAGCGGAGCAGGGGTGTGACGGTGCGAGTGAGGTGCGGCGTGGCACAGGCCCTGAAAGGGCGTAGCTAAAGGAGGCAGAGGAGTGGGGGGTGGAGGAGAGGCGTACAGCGGTGTGTTGGCCTGACTGCAGACGCCACGTGTCAGGAGCATTGTTGAAATAATAAAACATGTGAAATGACTGCACTGGTAGAAAGCGAATCGGAACTTTGTACCGAAATGTACCAATATTTTAATGTTTTGAAATCTGTAAGTGGGAACAGTTGTTCAAGTGGGAACTGGGAACAGTTGGCAAGCAGAGATCGATAAGTGGGAGCAGTTCATGGGAACAATTGGAACACATAAATTAAATGTATTGTAATAATGAGTGGGAACAGTTTTGAGTAGGAACAGTTTTGCGTGGGAACAGTTTAGTGGGAATAGTAACTGAGATGAGAAAGTGCGAAATATTCAACTGGGAACTGTTTGCAAGCAGAGATCGATAAGTGGGAGCAGTTGATGGGAACTCTTGCAACACAGTTGAATGAATTGGGCTAATAAGGGGGAACAGCTTGTATTAAAAGTGGGGAAAATTATATTTAAATTATATGTACTTATATAGATGGGACCAGTGGCAGCACAGTGAGAGAGTGAGAGTAGGAGGAAGAGTGAGAAGAGTGAAATGTGTAAGGCAGGGAGCCAACTTGGTTTGATTTCCACTAACGAACCACACCCCGAAAGTCACCCACTCATTTCTTGCCGTGTACTGTGACGGTGTGTGTGTGTGTGTGTGTGTGGGTGGGTGGGTGGGTGTTCTATCCTTTTCCTTTCATGTGCCTCCTCTAATGATGCACAACATGCACAAAATGTGTTAATGACAAACCAACTGCCGACTGCCGACTGCCGATGGGATGGGACTCGACTCATGAGCTCTCTTTTTGTGTGTGCCGAGAGCGCACTCGATGACTGCCTAATGAGTCCACGAGCCCCCGAACCTGTTGCCCTTTTTCCAAGTGCTGTGCTGCGGGGGTGGGGTGGGCTGTAGCAGAAAGAACCTCTTGCGTTGAGATACTTTTGCTTTTCAAATCGAAAACTGTGCTGGCTGCTGGCTGCTGACTGCTGCCTGCTGCTGTCGGGGCCAAAGTGAAGCAAATTAAATTGCAGCATGAAATCGAATTGCCAGCAGGCAGCTGAGGCATTCAAATACAGAACGTGGATTGGGGCTGCTGGGGATGTATCCATAAGATACATTCGATGCTTTGGTGCTTGGAACTCCTCTCATTCTTGCAGCTGCCGCTGCCGCCGCTGCTGCTGCTGCTGCTGCTGTGGACCCCAGAGGACGACGACAGACGGAAGAGGATGAACCCAAGATTCAGAAGACTTTAAATTGCTTTTGCCAAACGGTGCACCATCTCGTGCACCGTCCTCCATCCTCCTCTCACCTGAAGAGCGAGGTGGCACACACAGAACGAGTTGGGGAGGGAGGGAGGGAGGCATGGGGAGACCTACGACTAAAGGAAAAATAATATAAGAAAAGAAAAGAGTAAGGAGAGTTTCCTACAAAGTGTTCGATTAAAATAGATATTTTTATGGCTTTTGCATTCGAGAATTGCATTAGGCGAGTGGTTTTTGGCCAAGGAAAACCAGGTTGAAAGTTGAACATCGATCGGGTGCATATTATATAGTACATATAGAGAAGGTGTACAGAGTAGAAGGGAGTAAGTAAGAGATGCGTATGAATCTATGATGGGTTTGATACCCACCCAGAAGAAGGGCTTTTTAAGGGATCTTTTGATTGATGTTTTTCCACTAAAAATGTATAGTTCAATAACAGATTTAATGTAGGGTAATACTTAACATCCAAGGCATAAATTGCTTAACCAAATGGTGCTGATCCTTTCAGGGTTCATTGTATTTAAATATGATACAAACATCAGTGATAAATATATAATGTGAGCAAATTAAGAAGACCATGAAATTATAAAATTAGAATAAATTCCTTTAAAATTTCTTTAAAATATTAAAACGAAAATACTACAAAAAAAATGAATAATATTTTAAAAATTCTTTTCCCAATGAATTCCATAGAATGTTTTGCAAATTAATGCACAAAATATATGAGGAATTCTTTCTTAAAGAAGCTCTTAGAATTATTCACATTCCCTAAATCAAATAACAAACACACATTCCTTTGCCAACGAAAAAAAAAGAAATCCAAAAAATACGCTAAAAGTAACGGACAAAAAATACCACCAGCAATCATTTGAAAGTGCAGCGGCAGAGATTCACGGGCAAATGTTTTATGAGAATCCCTGCCCAGAAATCTTAATTGAAAAATGCATATCAATTGCAATATTGGTCTGTCTGGTGTTTGCGCAGTTTGCCTTTGGTTTTTAGGCAGAAACGAAAGCAACTCAATCAGTGGCAATACTCGCATCAAAATGTTGCACAAATGCAGCAAATAAACGGCATATTGTTGGCATTGTTGTTCTCTGTTATCAGTGTTGTTTCTGCTGTTTCTGCTGTTGCCGTTTTGTTTTGCTTTTTTTTTTTTTTGTTTTGTTGGCCATTTTTTATTGTTGGCAACGCCTCGACAAGACCACAAACAACTCGTTAGAATTTGCATGCAGAAAAGAAAAGAAAAAACGTAACAAAAACTAACAACAAAAAAATACTAGAAAAATCCCAGAGTAAAATGAGAAAAACAGACAAAAAAAATAAAGAGAGACAGCAGAACAGAACAGAAAGCAGAAACCCAAACAAAAAGCAAACCAAAAAGAGAAGCTGAAAAAAGGAAAAGCAAATACGAAGGGAGGCACAAACATTTCCGAGTTTTGTTAAGAGCTTGGACAGAGATGGCAATAGACAGATTGAGGCAGTCAAAGGGTGATAGAGGTACGGACACAATATATACATACATACATATGTACGTGGCAGAAGCATCTACGGGGAAATGGAAATTGGGTATTGCAGCAGCACCAGCAGCAGCAGCAGCAACAGTGAAGGAGGAGGAGGAGGAGGAACAACCCATCCAAACATTTGACTATATAGCAGCCGGCGGATGGCTATCAATTTGATATATCAATCAGAGGAAAAGCGGGACGAGAGACGAACCCGAAAGCTGGCAGTGGGGAAAGGCAAGGGAAATTCATTTGGATTTTTGTATACCCTCTAGATTGCTACGTGGGAGCATGCAAGCGATGGGCATTGCGACGCGTGGCGAGTGAGAGGTAATGGTGTGCGCATCAGACTCGGTGTTCCCATCATGTATCCGAATATTTTGGTTCTATTTTAATCTGTCATCCAGAATAATTGCTTCACTTTTGAAGAAACATTTTGCAAAACTACCAAAGCCAATGGCCATTCCTCCGCACAACGACGACTGCTTTTATTCCTCAGTTGTAGTTTTCAGCGTAGTTACTCCGTTTTTTCTGGCATATTCATCTGCTAATCCCCATATATCAATTGCGTAATTATTTCATTCCATCATCCATATTATTCACATCATTCAAGAACTCCCCCAGAGCAATTCCTTCCACTGTATTCGTTAGCCGACAAAAAAGTAGTTATTAGGAATTACTCGTTTCATGCCCGCATGTTTCCTTCTAGCATTTCTCTGAGGCATTTCTCTGAGGCGAACCCTGATGAATCATTGGGATTCGCTGAACAGATTTTTTACGGGCCTTTAAGCCCTCGAAATGTTCGAGTTCGCCGTAAAAGAGAATGACCATTTCGGGGCAGGCTTATATTTTCTTTAATTTCTGTTTCCCTCGAAGGCGTTCTAATAACCGATAATAACCGGAGAGGAAAGCTAGAGAGGGAGAGAGGGAGGGAGAGGGAGAGACTCGGCTCTGGTCGGTCTTCCAACGTGGCCTTGAGGTCTCGCTGTACTTGCGGCGGACATATCGTACATGTGGCATGCCACATGTATGTAGCATATACAGGTTTTGTGTCAGTCCGTCTGTCCCTCTGTCTGTCTGCCTTCTAGGATTATCTTGGACACACGCTGGGGGCCATGGCCAGGGCGACTCATAAAGGGATCTGACTCTCCCACTGATTGATTTATGTTTCCCCCTGTGGCAGTGGCAAGGCACCAAAAGGGGCAGCAGGCTCTCGTCACTAAACATTTGCTGGTTTCTGTTGTTTTGTTGCTTCTCGCTCCTCCCACGCTTTGGCTTCCTTCTGCCTGCCGCTGCTGCCTCCTCCGCTGCCTTTGCCTTTGCCTCTCCGTTGACTGTTAATAGCTTTAATGCTGTTTTATGGCAGTTCGTGGAGAGAGAGAGAGAGAGAGCAACAACTGATGGGGCATGTGGCATAGAGCATTCGGCAACTGAGTGGGAACTGGAACTCTGGTGGCATGCCAGCGCCAAATGTTTTACATGCGTGCTGCTGCTGCTGCTGCTGCTGTATGTCCCTGCTTCCTCTGCCACTCTGCCACTCTGCCACTTATTGTGGCAACAATGTTTTCGCATAAATAAATTGGAATTGACTGTGGGGCTAGAGCGGAACCGGGGCCGAGGGGGTGGGATAGCTCTGGTAAAGCTCATAATTCCAGCTTTTATTTGTGGGATTTTCGCATGGCATGTCAGTCATGCATCTTGGCCCCACGCCGCACGCCGCTCGCCGGCAGCCGCATGCCGTATGCCGCTTTGCCCCTGCCCGCATGCGCACTCGGGGGTGAAGCAGGCATGAGGATGCTTCCCATTTCCAGCTCTGATTAATGGCCGTGTTTTGCTTCCCTTTCGCCGCAGATGATGCCCCACTACTAGGAGGAGAACCCACACCGAAATACAGCGAAGAATCTCCCCGAGAGAGACAGCGAAGAGAGGAAGAGAAGCCAGAGAGAGCATCCAGAACGATCGTCGAAGAACCAGAGCGAACAATGTATCCGGCCAGTGCCAGCGGCAGTGCAGCGTCTGCATCCAAATTTCAGAACCGCTGCGCATCGCCGCAGTTTGCCAGCTTTGCGCCGCCGCCGCCGGGCGACTATCCGCATCCGCATGCACACTCGCATCAGCACCAGACGACAGCCGCGGCCGTGCACAACGCCCCCGGAGGCGGTGGGGGCGTCGGCGGCTCGATGCGGCATCCCAGCCAGCGCTCCACCTCGTCCACGGCAGCGCATCAAATGACCCTCAATCATGGCGGCCATGGCCACGGCCACAATCACGGCCACGGCCTGAGCATGGGCCATGGCACGGCGGCCACATTGGGCCACCATCACCATGTGGGCTCCCATCTGATCTTTCCCGACGACATGGACAGCATCGAGTTCTGCATGCCCGCAGCGCCCTCGTCCTCGTCATCCTCGTCCCAGCAGAATGGCGGGGAGCAGCTGCTGTTGGGCAGCAGCCACGGGGAGGCGTTTACGGAGCGTCGTCGACGCGGACATAGTCGCAGGAGCAATCACAAAATGGACGTAGAACAGCAGGTGAGGCTTCTGTACTTGCAGCAGAGCCTTTCGCTCAGGGGAACAATAAACCAAGAAAAGAGGAGAGCGGAAAGGAAAACGAATTCCCATCGATTGCGCTCTACTCCACTCTGTTCCCCCAGTGAAGGGACACACTCCTTGGGAGGCAGAGCCTTTCGCTTAGGGGAATAACAGAGTCGGATAACGGTAGTGTGGACACAGCTGAGTGTCTGCCTCTTCTTTGCATGGAAGCAAATGTTCCCCTAAGCGAAAGGATACATTCCTTGAGGACTGGAGCCATTCACTCAGGGGAACACAAGTGGCTTGGCATGGGAGTTCCACTTAAGTCTGGAATCTCCACAGATTTCGCTCCACAAATGTTCCCCTAAGTGAAAGGATAAATGCCAAATAGTTTAGGATACTTTTCCCGTTCCTTTTCTTTCTATATGCTCAACCGATCTCCTCTCTCTGTCTCTGTCTCTCCTGATGTAGGTCAAATGGTCCCGCAAGAATATCGCCGCCACCATGGAGCGCTTCGAGCCCACAACCAACACACAGTCCTCGTCGTCCACTTCATCGCTGGACTATGGGTTCGCCGCTGGCGTAATGACGCCCAGCAGCAGCAGTGCCACGCCCTCGCACGGCGGGGGCGCCTCCGGTGGCGGAATGTCCTCCACGCCGTCGTTGCATGTGGCCTTCAATGGGGGCGGTTCGGGCGGTGCCGGTGCAGGTGCTGGGACAGGGGCAGGGGCCAGCGGCGGGGCTGCTGGTGCAGCTGCTGCAGCGGCACCGTTCAATCACGTCTACTCGTACGCCTACTATGAGCCAGGGGCGGCCAAGTGCCACACGAATGTGCCCGCCCAGGGATCCGCACAGGCCCAGGCCATAGCTCATGCCCAGGCGCAGGCTCAGGCGCAGGCCCATGGACAGATGCAGGCGCCATCGAAGAGTCCGCCGAGGAACTCCATTCGCGCCCTGTTGGCCAAGAGCTTCCGCTCCAAGTCGTCGACACACAACGGCGGACAGTCGACTTCGTCGTCGCCGAGCGCCGAGGATCGGGACAGGCACACGTACACCACACGCTACGGCACCACCGAGAACCTGTACGAGGAGGTCAGTGAGCAGAAGATCCGCAAGGTGCTCTCCGACAACCGCATCGCCTCGTCCAGCGTGGGCAATGTGAAGGAGGAGCAACGCCGCGTCCAGCACAATCATTTCCGTGTGCTCGACGAGCTCAACCTCTCGCTGGAGGCGCTGATTATGCCCCCGACGCCGCCGGACATTAGCCCCAGTCATGCGATAGCCGTGGCCGTCGATGAGCTGGGACTGGGGCCCATGAGTGCCCCCTCCAGCAGCGGTGGCATGGGACAGGCAGGGGCCTGCTCCACCTCCTCCTCCCCTGCGGGAGCAGCGGCACCACCATCCGCGCTGGTGGCCAGCAGCAGCGGCGGCAGCCAATCGAAGACCGCCCAGAGGCCACGCCGCGGCGGATTGCTGGGCGGAGCGGCGGCCAGCGCCAGTGCCGCCTCCAGTTCGGCCTCGCATGCCAGTCTCGAGAATCTATCGAGCACCCTGAACAGCATGGAGCTGAAGGATCATCATCATCACCATCACCAGCATCTTCACCAGCAGCAGCAGCAGCAGCACATCACCAGCAGCAGCATCACCAGCAGCAGCAGCATCACCAGCATGGACACACGAGCAGCTGCATCAATCCGGAATTCGATGAGGGGGATCTGGACAGCGGCTTCAGTGGCAGCGGCAGCAGCAGCGGTGCCAGCTACAATGAGAGTTTGCGCTACTACAAGTCAGCCACGCCCACTGGCCACAACCCCAATCTCAATCTGAATCTCAGCTTGAATCCCACGCTCCACCAGCAGCAGCAGCAGCAGCATCCCCTGAACAACAACAACAGCATCAACAACAACAACACACTGCCCCACAATATTCGCAGCTGCCGCTCGTCGACAGCCTCCGGCACGTCCACATCGAAGAGCAGCATGGCCAGCTGCGGCGAGGACCAAGGCATCGCAGGAATGGGCATGATGGGCCACGGCGGCGCAGGAGGTGCTGCTGGTGCTGCCTGTGCTGCTGCTGTGGCGGGACCCACTGCTGCTGGTGGCACTGCTGCTGCCGGAGTGGGTGGTGGCATGCTGCAGGAGACCAGCCTGGGCTCCCTGTCGCCCTTCCACTATCCGCGACGCTGCTCCGCAGATCAGCAGCGTGCCTCCGGCCGATCGATTGCCTCCGGCACGGCGGGCATGGGCGGCATGGGCCTGGGAATGGGCGGAGGTGTCTCCACAGCAGTGGCCATGTCTGGCGCAGGCAGCTGCAGCCTCAGCAGCAGCAGCAATGTGGCCCTGTCCACCGGAGCGAAACCCAAGAAGAACTTCTGGACCATGAAACCGTGATGCTACAAAAAGGCGCTGCGTCACATATGCAAGAAATGGACTATTGTCATGGTGAGTGGAGAGCTCCTTCAGCAATATCTTTGAATGTTATAAATCCTACTGCTAGATCTGTATATACATATCATATATATCGGCCCCATCCATTGGGTGAAGCAAGAGGCGCTGCCACTCCCGTACACGGGCATGGGAAATGTGTGCTGCCAGTGCCGCCCACTGGTGTGTATCATATCATATCATCGAATATATTATATTCACGTATCCTCCGAGTGAATTCCGCATGAATCCTCTATTGCCAAAGACTCTCCGCAAAGCATTTGCCTGGCCCATACCGCCCTGCTCGCTGTATTTCCCCATTAAAACTGATCCCAAAAGCACAGAAATCACAGCGCCCAGGCAGCAGCCAGCAGTCGTTATTCTGGCTGCGAATCCTTTGGCTGTGGCATGGATGGGGACACCGTTTTGTCATTTAAGATCATATTCCATGATTATCTAGCCATCAGCCATCAGCTATCAGCCTTCATCATCGTACAATATTCCCACCCCCACCACCAGCCTCGGGGGCACACAAACACACACACAGACACAGACACACACACACACTCTACAATATATGTGGAGCACTGGTTTTTCCGGGCGGCATCAATTTCAACTTTTCAACTTTAATCATAATAAATTTGCGGCCTGTTTTCGAGTACGAGAGCGGAGCGCTAGAGAGAGAGTCAGGGCCATGGCCAGGGCTCCGTTTCAAAAGCAATGAGGCACTTCCGTTGGACTCGTTCAGGAAGTGGCACAGAGAGAGGAGGAGGAGAGGAAGTTATAGATAGAAAGAGATGGGCAGCAGCAGCAGCAGCAAATCCACATTCCCAAGATAATAAATTTATTAACTTGCAACCAGAGAGAGAGAGAGGCCCAACAGCAATCCATACAGCCCAAAAAAACACCATCATTATGTGGGAGGTGGTGTTCCACCCTCTCTTATAATACCCATCCTCCCCTCCCCTACCCTCCTTTATCCGCTCACCCTCTCCTCTGCTCTGCTCTGCTCTCCATCCACTCCAAAAATGAATCAATTAAAACTGATTGAACTGCATAGATTCCCAGCAGCAGCAGCAGCAGCCCCTGAGCCTCAGACTTGAGGCTTTAGGTTTCAGGCTTCAGCCTTCAGCATTCAGCCTCAGCCTCAGCCTCAGCTTCATTTTCAGCTTCATCTTCCATGCTGTAGCCGAAAAATGAAGAAGAAAATTAATTTATAACCGAAAGAACTGGGGTAATCCGGAGATCGCTCATCAGCAGCGCAGCGGCAGCAGCAGACACTCGGCTACATATGCCCCCATTTTTATGGCAATGGTCACGGGGATTACCAAAGCAGTCGATGAAATGGAATGGAAAGGAACGGGCGGGAGGGGAGGGAGGCACAAGATGCAGCAGCAGCAGCAGCACAAACGACGACCATTAAGGCGCCTGTTGAAATGCGAGACAAAACCCAAGAAGGAGTACTCCCCCCCACCCACCGCCACTCTACTCATTCACGGGTGTGTGTGAATAATATCGTTATTCATTGCATTTTGTTATAAATCTGTCAATTTGCACAATTGTGCGTACGCAGAGAGAAGGAGATCCCTGGAGTGGGAATGGCGATGGAATGGGATGGGATTCTCGATGCAATTCGACAGGCAACCGTCGTCGACAAGGGGGTGGGAACACACCGAGGGTGTAGGGTGGAAGGTGAAGGGTGGGAGGGTACCAGGCTGAAGGGCAACCACACTTCAGCCCCTGCGCTGCATCGCTGCGTGTTTGGGTGTGTGTTCTTGGCATCCGCAGGGCGCGCCGTGCACACGTTTCGGGAACCATAAAAAATCTGTTGCGAAAAATGCACGGAAATGCTACGGCCTGCCGGAATACACAACAAAGTTGTTCTTCCTACTCCCGCATTAATATACCCTGCCAAGAGAGAGCGAGAGAGTGAAGCGGGGTACTTTGAGTATTAGATGCAATTAAAGTTTAAAATAAGGAAAAAAAAGGGCCAATAGTGCAAGAAGGAAGGAAACCCCCTGAATCGGATCGCCTCATCTAGAAACCTAGAAAGCTGTAGGAATATTCCCACCACCCGTGGTATTTTTTTTGTATAAGTATATATTTAGTATATTCGTACCATACCTCTAAGACCTAAAAACTTAAAAAGAAACTCAAGAGATTTTGGAAAGTGCTTGATGAATAGTTGTTTGGTAGTAAAGCATTTATTAAGTCTTCAAACTAATTTTGTTTCGTTCTATTCAGTATTTCTTTGGTATTTTTAGTATTTTTTAAATACAATTTTTCAATTAAAATAATTATTTATCGTAATTTTTTCATTATTTTATTTTGTAGTATTTTTAGTATTAATTTAGTATTCTTCCATTTCTTTTCGTATTTATTCAGCTTTTAGTCCTGCCATTCGAAATAAAAGTGTCCTTTCTTTTAGTTGAACTCGCATCGTTCCTCGGGTGTTTTCGACTGCCAGTAGAACAGGGAAAAATATGTGTGTTAGGGTATCAACAACTTCGTTTCGCCCAATCCGTAGTCTCTCTGTTCTTTGGTGCGTTTGTTGTCCGCTGCGTTGATTTATATTCGAAACTGCGCTGAGGCGCAACTAATTTGCCTCGGGTGTTAAGTAGCATGTGAAGTAAACGGTGGCAGGGCAGATCCCAGTGCCGAATAAGAGAGAGTCCCGGGAGAAAGGGATCCGGGCGATGATATTCATGAGTGCAGTGCAGTGCTGTGCTGTGCTCTGAAGAGGGGGAACGGAACGGAACTGAACGGAACGGAGCCCAACGGTCCATTCAATGCGCCCCGTTTTGAATGCGCGAATGTGCATGTGTGAATGGTCCATTGAGTGACCAAGTGGCCCGGGGAAAACCACTCCCCACCAGTCCACTCGGGAGGGGGGAATTCTTAAGTCATTAATGGCATTGGTTTGGTTTTCAGCTTCATTCATTCATGCGCATAAATTCATTCAGTTTCGTTCACCATTCAACGGCCAGCATTCACCTTGAATTCACTTAAAGATTTCCTCCACTAGCTTTGGGACTCTTTAAGGCTTCTAGCGACTGTTCCCAGCCGAAAATCCAAAAAGAAAATACCATGGAAAATGTTTGATAGTCGATGGAAATCCCGAAAAATTGTTGTTGATTTTCCTGTAAGCAAGAAGTAAAAAATACGTACGATAAAATGGTTTATGAACGAGATAAAGTTTGATATTAAACGTATTGCCAAATGTCTAAATTGTTTGCAACTTCTGTGGGTGTTTCCTTTCGGCTTTCGTCTCTCGCTATATTTATAATATTTGCATGTACCCCCTCAATATTCGTACATATGTACCATGCACACGTTGCCTCAGCATTCACCTTGAACTCACTCACTCTGCACACACCCTCCATCACTCCCCCCCTCCCATTCATTCCTATTCATTCCATTTGTGTGCCCTTCATCGATGGCATTCAATTTCGACCATTCACAGAGAGAGAGTGGAGAGTGTGGAGCGTGGAGAGTGGAGAGGAGTGCACATTTTTGGAGTGCTTCAACTACAAACTTGTGCTCCTGCCAGACATCACATCATCATCGTCCTCGTCATCATCAGAGGAGCATTGGAATCGGAATAGCAATCGGCATAGGAATAGGAAAAGGATTCCCCCTTTTTCTTTTGGAATTTTCCTCTAAAATCATGTGTGTGTGTGTGTGAGTGTGTGTGTGCCCCGAAAATGGTTGGGTGACCAAAACTCTATCTTGAAACGATTTGTGCACACTCGATTTGGCAGTCAGTCAGTGCCACATGCCCCCCATGCCGCCCATGCCCCACTTTCTGGCGGAGTCCGTCCCTTTGAATCGTTTAAATGTAGCCAACAATAATAAAACATTTTAAACTTGCGGCTGCGGCAGCGGCAGCGGCAACAGCAGCAACGGCAACGGCGGCGGCTAATAAAGCAAAAGGGGAAAAAGTGCTACGAGCAAAGCGGAAGGGAAATGGAGAAGGAAGGACCCAAACGAAAGGAAGAGGAAAAGGAACTCCGAAATGAAATCAGAGACACATCAAAATGGGGAAACGTCTGCTGCTGCTGCTGCTGCTTTTGGGCAAATATGAAAATGTATGTGGGATGTGGGAATGTGAATGCGCCCCAGGACCAGGGCCAGGAACAGGACGATGCCGGGCGATTTAGGGATTCCAGAGCTGGACAATGCCGCATATAAGTAATGAAGATAAGGCCAACAAAAAAAGAAGGGGCTGGACCCAGAGAGGGAGAGTGGACTCCCCCACATGCTCGTGCGACGAGTATGCAAGGAAATCGGGCATAAACATTCACTTAGCCATAATAAAAGAAGAGCAACGGCAAACGGCAACAGCAGCCAAAATACTTCGTACGTCTAGTACTCAAATGAACAACATTTCTATTTAAACAGCCCCCGGAGGCAAGGGAAGAGCAAGGGACGGAGCTGGACGGAGCGGGACGGGACGGAGGAAGGAAACGGCACCCCTCCATCCCCACCCCATCACAGAAGTAGAGACCCACAGTTTTGGTCACGAGGGGTCACAGCGGATCCTCGAGGGGCGGGGGGCTGCGCAAAGCAAAATTTGTCTGAAGTTTCGCTCTCTTGAATGGAGAACGTCCCGTCATTCCTGGGCTCTGATTTTTTTCCATTCCTAGCCAGATTTCCTTCGACTGATTAAAAATTGACTGATGAAGGCGGCCCCCTTCGCCCCTTTCCCCCTTAAAATGAAAGACCTTCTGACATAGAAGTTGTTATAGTAGTGAAGGGTTTTTCGTGGGGGGATTGGGGGAAATGTCGCGGCATAAAACACTTTTGTGCGGCAGGCAATGTTTCTCTGCAGAAACTACACCGAAAGAGAAGGTTATAGTTGGGAGTTTAAGAGCAAAAGATACCGAAATGATTTGATAGCTTGCGGTATTTCATGGGAATTTCATTGATGTTGAGCGACTCTACTCTTATTATTTTTACGATTTCTTCTCCTTTATGGAACATTTTAAATATTCGATTTTTAAATATTTTGTCCACTGAATTTTTATTAATTTTTTGGCATGGTAAAATGGTAAATTTTCTTTAAGTATTTTTTTATTTTTATTATTCTATCTTAAAATCTGTTTTCTTAGCATTCTTAGATATATTTTAATAATTTATATTTTGTCAGAATTTGAGATTAAGATTTTCCAATAGGCAGCTGCATTTTTTGTATCCCTATTCTTTATTATTTGTTTCATTATTATACCAGTATATTTTTTAATTTGTTGGATCTTAGTATTTATTAAATAGTTTTTTTTCTTGTATTAGTAATTTCATGGGCATAAATCCCTTTTTGTCCTGATATTTTTGGGTATTTTTATCGGCATTTCCCCCATGTTTCTACTATTTTGCCAGCCCTCCTGTATTCAAAGATTTTAATGTATTCACGGCCGGAATTTGCTGTATTTTAAGAACTGTTTAATCTACCGCATTGAAGAGTACGAAAATGGCCTAAGCCGCCAACCCATAACTCTCCTCATACCAACACTCAAATGCGTTGCAAGGGGTATCGGTCCCATATTTTTGCGAGTGTATCAAAGTGGAAGAAAAGCGAAAACCTTAACCCGCTGGCGCCAAAGTCGCAGTCGCGTGGGTAACACAATAAATTTGCAAGGACAAGGCCTGGTATCGTACGAGTATGAGTAGGAGTAAGAGCACGAGTCTGGGCCTGGGCCGGGGGTCTTTGGTCTTGGGTGTGGGGTCTGGGGGTCTGGCAAGGCGCCAAGCCATGGTCCAAGGGAATGGATAAGGCAAGCGACTGGGCGGGCGGATGGACACACGAACGGAATGGCGAAACGTAACGGAGCCCAGAGCAGGACCGGAGGACAATGGCAAGCGTTAAGCAATAACACAGCTCTGAGGGTGGCTCAACGGTAGCTGGTGGTGACATTGTCTGGATTCCCTTTCATATACGAGTGCACACACACATACACATAAGAGTATATGTATATCCCCCCACCGCCCTCCTGTTACTTTTTTGGGGGTTGTCTAAACCAAAATCACCCACCATTCCGCCTCTGGTTTCTGGGCTCTGGCTCTGGCTGTGGCTGTGGCTCCGGCTTCCCCCCCTTTCGACAAAGTCCTCGTCGTCTAAGGAGAAAACTGTAGTAAATAATTCTTTAAAGATTTAGAGACACTCCAGCCAGCCAGCCAGCCAGCCAGCACGAGAAGAAGCGAAAGGCAGTGGCATCACACCCGCACAATTGCAAATTTTTATGAGATATTCACGGGGGAGAATTACTCATTGAGAGTGAGGCAAGAGAAGAGAAGTGTAGTGAAGGGAAGAGGGGGGAATGGTGAATGGGAGTCTGGGGTGTGGCGCGTGCTTGTCGCGGCTTTTTAGCTATTTTCGTCATCGCTCCCAGCCGCAGTCGGCATCGGCATCGGAGTCGGAGTCGGAGACGGAGTCACAGTCTCGCGTTCATCGTCTCGACATAAGCCGGCCACATATCAAGATTAATTTTTTCCAAGATAATAAATTCAATGCAGATTAAATGGCAGAGACCATTAAATTATCGACTTGAGGTTCGGTTTGGCTGAGTCTTCTCCGCAGCACGCAGCACGCAACACGCAGCTGGTGCGTGGGATGATGCTTTGGGTACGGACGGAGAGAGGGGTTGTATTTTCCTGGGATTGAGTCTTGCTGGGGATTGGGATTGGGTTTTGCGACTCTGATGACTGCATTAACTGCCAAACGTGCGTGAAGAGCAATTGATAATAGCCGTAATCGCAGTCGCCGCCGACGACTTCGACTAACCCTGTGATATGGTTACCAAATGGTTGCACGCCAAAGCAAGCGAATCACAGCCTCATTGTGCCACTAATTTGAATAATTGGAGAGTGCAGAGAAAGTGGAAAGTGGAAAGGAATCCCCAGGAATCATCTGCAAGTTGACATTGAAAACGAGAATGGTCTCGCCACATAATTTTAGAGTCCTTTGCTTCTGATTGGGGAAGTAACGAGACGATTGAAATTTTTATTTTATTGCTTACTCGTATTTGTGTTAGGTTTTTGTTGTTATTTATTAAGGCAGATGTTTTCACAGTTTTACCTACACCTTTTTGATTTTATATTTATACATTTATTTTGTATATTTATTATTTAATCGGTTTTTTTTTGTATGTCTTTTTTGGGTTACTTTTCTAGTTATTTGTGATATTTCCTGGTACTGTTCGTCTTTTCTAGTATTTATTTATAATATAATTCCTATATTAATCAATGTTTTATTTGCATTTTTCATGTTTGAAGCAAAGAACAGATATGTGCTGAAAGCGCTTAAAACTAATCTTAGTAGAAGAAACCTTTTTAAAGGTTTTTTTATTGAAGATTTAACCAAACCTTTCCATTCGTATAGATATCTCTGGGGACTCATTTTTCATTTCTTTTCTTCTTTAATGCGAATCTTCTACTCCTTTTTAAATGTCTCCAAATTTAATGAAATATATTTTCGTTATCTGGAACTCACTTTCGCTCAATAAAAGTCGCTGGTGTTCTTTCAAAACCAGCACGAAAAGCACCCAAAAATAAATGTAAAGTAAACGTTTCGCATTCTCATGGCTTTTGCCGGAACAATATTTTCCGCCTGCAGCGCGGAGAAAATCTCTGTGTCGGGATTATCTTGTCTTGGATATGCTTTCGCTTGTCCGAAAACCACTATCCTTCGCGCTGTGTCCTTTGCCACAGAGAAAGTTATAATAGAGATGTGCAACTCTTGGACCTACTATCTCCCATGCTGTCGCTCGCTTCTCTGGTGGAATGAGAAATGGGAAAAATGGATGGCAAGGGGAGGGGATAGGGGGAATAGAGATGAAGGCAAAACGCAACGCAGACACATCAATTACGAGAGCAAAAAAGTAGACTGAGAGGAGTGGAGTGGAGAGGAGAGGAGAGGAGAGAGATGTGGAGCAGCTTCAATTGAACGCGATTTCGTTGTTCTTTCTGCCGCTGGCGTTGGAGAAGTCGGAGGCAGGGATACCAACTGTTAAATGCAAACGACAGCCCCATCCCCTCCCCCAGCCTTATCTAAGCCCATCAATCAGGACACAAAACGAACTAAAAAACAAAACAGCAAACACACACACACGCGGGTGAGAGGGAGTGAGCAGTGAGGGAGAAGAAATAGAATCTCAAAGTCAGTTTTTTGGTGCTTTTTTTTTGGCAAACAAACAAACCGATTGACGTAGGCCTCCAACTGCCCCCCGCCCCCATTCCTTTTCCCTTTGCTTAATCAATGTGCGGCAAGCAGTGCAACTGCTGCCAGGGCAAGTGGCATGGAGCATGGGGCAACACGAGCTAGCAAAATGTCAAATGCGTTGATTGGAAAGCCGCCAGCGCGACTAAAAACGCCAGCTAAATCGCGGCCTGGGCCACGGCCTGGCTCGGTCGCTCGCTCAGTCGCTCGCTCGCTTGTAATGTGAATGAGATTTGTTGAAAATCGCAGGAGGGCAAGCCTCGGAAGAGTGCAAGAGAAGTGGGCGCCCTGCCAGACCGCACAATCAGTTTCCGTTTCCGGTTGCTGGCCGCACAATTAAGCGCGTCGGCGGCGGCCATTTTGTTGCTGGACTTTGGCAGCGGTGCACTATGGTCCCAGCGACCGTTTTTGTTGGCCAAAATTAATAGCTCGAAAACGAAATAAGATTTTTCAAATTATGAATTTTTTTGTATTTTATATGTATAATCAATAGGAAGAAGAATATAATAATGCGTTCTAAAATATGATTAGTTATAGGGAATTTGTATTAAGAAAAGAATTAAGCTAATTTTTCTTAAAATTATAAAGGCGTGGCACGCATAAAAATAGCGCAAATTTCGATTTGAAGAGAAAAAAGCTTTTGTCAGGTTGCTCGTTGGGTCAGAAAGTTGGCGGCTTTCTTACTGGGTTCTGTAAGGCCTTGAGAATCAATTTAGTCTGTTCTGGGCATAAAAATAAATGTTCTAGAACAAAATAGAGCGGCAAACAACTCTGAATAGTTGATTTTGGTGTTGTGATGTACTAATGCAAATTTTAAGATTTGTGGTCAAACGTGGTCAAACAGAATAGACTTCAAGTCCGGACTAGGTGGGACTCACTAAATGTACCTTTTAAAAAATCAGTTTTAAATACAAATTGGCTCCAGAAAAGGACTCGCTTTAACCTAAAAGTAGGAAGACATCACAACTACCAGATACAGTTAACAATACAAAACACGTAGCTAAAACCCAACAGATAAAGATGCATTTATTTTTCAATTTATGGGAGTTTTAAAATTGTAATTAAATTGACACTTGCTCACTGCGCGTGCCGAGCAGTAGCAACAGCTGGGTTGCAAAGCTGATTCTGCGAATGTGGAGCCAACTGTGGAGATTTCTGGTACGCAACTTAAAAGAAAAGAGTTGTGCTCTTTTTTTTACTTTTTTTAAATGAGTTTTGGCCAACAAAAGTGGTCGTTGGGCCCATAGTGCGGCGGCACGGGGGCAGGGCTAATAAACAAGCGAAACAAACGAGCCGTGAGGTGAGAGGTGTGTGCCCCTGTGCGGCTGTTTTTTCTGATACCCCTTTGTGGGAAGGGGCTGGGTATGTCCCTTCCATTCGAAGAAAAGTGTCACAGTCAGATCGGAGAGAGGCTAAATCTACATATTTAATCCCATGATCTCTCAAAATGTTTCTTTGAAGGTTGCCTGATGAAAAGATTCAACATAATCCACCCCTGCGATCCGATAAACATTTAATTGGGATTGGAAATGTAGTCAAAATACTTCATTTTGGCATAAGGGGTACTCTCACCTTCGACCCCTTCCAGAAAACGCGGCGTCCCCCCTCTCCAATTTCCGTTGTTCCTTTGTTGTTTTCGCATTGCTGTTGTTTTATCATACTTTGGTTTCGGCCATTCGCTTGTCGCTTGTCGTTTGGTCCTTGGGTCGCTTCATTAACTGTAAAAAATATACACCTACATATATACTGTAAAGTATGTTGTATATGGTGGGGGGAAGGGGGACTGGGTAAAGGCGGAGTGTGGCCGGCGTTGTCGTTGTCGCTCTCTGTTGGCTCTTCACACCTTTATTTGTGCAAGAGCTTTTGTTGGGTTGGAACGGCGGGGGGAATGCGTTTTCTGTTCGGTTTCATTTCGTTTCGGTTTTGGTTTTTGGGTTTTTGGTTTTCCTCGTTGTTGAAGAGCCAGCCAGCCAGCCAGCGCGCGTATAACCCACAGCAACAGCCAACAACCAACAGCCACAACAACGAGACTACACCATGGTCATCGCAATATACGTTCATGCATACGGTACATGTACATGTGTACATATCTTTGTGCAATGGAATGTTGTATTGGTGTTGTTTGACTTGGGCTTGGCGACGGGGTGTTGCATTCCGCCGAAAGTGGGTGGTTTTTTGGATGGAGTTTGCCCGGCTGCGCGGCTGGCTGGCTGGTTGGCTGGTTGGCTGGCCCACCCATTGTGCCAATTTATGACCTGTCAGAAATTTCACTGCACAACAACCAGGCCCCACCCGCTTGAAACGCCTTGGAACAAACACACAAACACAACCCAACCCAATCCAGCCCCTTGCAACCGAATGCAACCTTTAAGTGCAGTCGAACGAGAGCCGCCCCAAAAAGCAGGCAACACTTTGTGCCACAGTACAGGGCGCTGGAAAGTAGGCACCGGTTTTTGATGTAATGCATTTATGAATGAGGGCGAATGGGGTGGGGTGGGGTGGGGTGGGGTGGGGCGAGAAGGCTCTTGCCAGATGGCCAGGCCTGACCTTAGGTTAAGTTTGACCTTTTCGCTTAACTTAAAGTTAACTTAATGCCCCACGACCTGAGCTTATCTTTGATAAATGTATATACATACATACGTATGTATTTATGTACATATGTATGTACTTTAGTCGGGATTTGGCTTTGGGCTGGGCTTTACTTGACCACATAATATACTAGAACGTGACATCGTGTGGCTTTTAAACCAATTAAACTCCCTGGGAGACTTAACCATACGAAAATTCAGCCAAACAGAGGACTAATTGAAACCCCATTTATATCCTTAGGCCAATCACAGCCATAACCAATTATAGTTGCATCAATTCCCTGGCTTTCCGCCCTTTTTATCCGCCCTGAGCCATTTAAAACTCTCACTTTTTGAGCACTTAAAGAAGGTAAACTGTGGCAAACTTTAACTGGATTAACCATACACAATCGTGTGCAGCATTTTGGACGTTGGGCTCTATCTTTAGTCACTAAATCGCCCTCAATCGTTGAATGATTCAATCATAATGTTATCCAATTTTAAATTAACCTTTTCCCAGTCTGCCAGTGGGAATAAAACCCCACTTAACGCCTCAACTAATCAACTCCAAGCGCAGTGCTAACCCTTATGCGTCCCACCCCCAGCCAATGCCTGCCTTAACCCTTATCCTGTGCCTGTGCCAGTGCCTGTGCCATCGCCACATAACACAAAATAACAATCAACCTTTTGCTCGCATTATACCAGCACTAAAACTGCTGCTTCCTCTCTCGTTCAAATGATCCATTATATCCCATGGCAGATGTTGCCCCACCCTTCCGGGGGAGCCTGCTCCACTTCAGCCTCCTCTGGATCATCCTTCCGCTGACATCCATCCAACAGGGACATAATCAGTATTAACTCTGGCCTTCCTGGCTGCCTCACTGCCTCACTTCCTCGCTGCCTGGCTGCCGGTCTGCCTTTGACTGAATGGGGGCTGGGGCGGGCCTGCCGCCTGAATGCTTCTGCTGCTTACGACCCAATTCATGTTTATTGCAGTTTATATAAAAATTGAAACACGCCCATTATCCAACAGAGCATCAGGTACCGTACCGTACCGCCCCGCCCCTTGCGACGTGTCGCTCCCACCTACAGGTGTTGGATATTTTCGAAATATTTTCACTTCCTCGAGTTTTTTGCTTCGCTTTTTTTTTGTGAAGCGCAGATTTAATATTTCCGCACAATTGTCGGGGCACACGCCCCTCCCCACAACACCCCACAACACCCCACCCCTCCTGGTAGGTGTTGCCATGACATTGTCAGAGAGTGCGAGGGGGGAGGGGGAGCACACATGTCACATGTCCATGCCACGCCTTGTTGCAATAAAAAAAACAGCAGAGAGACCGCTACGCCTTCCATGCAGACAGACAGACAGATGCGACGGCAAAGAATGCTTTTCATATGAAAGGTGTTTGACGCTCCACCACCCCACTCACCACCCCTAACCCTCCCCCCACTCTATACTGCCCTGCTGGTTCAATGACGCTTTTTGACGGCTTTTGGCTTTTTGGCATTGTTGTTGTGTGTGTGTGGCCTGTGTTGACGGTTTTTATATTTATATTGAAGGTTTTTACACCCAGAGACAACCTCCCCACCAGCCCACCAGCCCCCCAGCCCCCCCCTATCCCACTGCATATGCATTTGTCTCTTTCTTTTGTGATGTCAGCCATCTCTTTCGCTATCTCTCGCTCTCTGTCTCTTTTTTAATGTGGATTTTGATGTCTGTACGAGCGCAACGAGCCACACCATGACCGAAAAGCAAGTGACAGCCGCAGCCGCAGCCGCAGCAGCAGCAGCAGCAGCAGCCTGCTCCCCCGTGCCCCGTGCCTCTTACACATTGTACACACCTCACCCCTCCGCCACTCCCCGTAGCCCTGCTCTTTTTGGCCTTCATTCATTCAGTCAATCATGCAGCCATTCAATTTATCGTTGACTTAACTTTTTGATGGCTTGCAAAATGAAATTTATGGGCCCCTCCCCACCCCAAAAAAAACAAGAATCAACTCTCACCTTTACTCTGTCCGTGCCTCACTCCCCCACTCCCCCTCGGTCTTTTTCGGGGGCATCCATCAGAAGTCGGGAGTGTCCCCTGGACCCCGGACCCCGGACCACGGACCTTTGCCTGGTCAGAGCCCGAGCCAGAGCCCGAGCCAGAGCCACAGCCATTGAGTGTTATCTTTGCGGTCGCATCTATAATGGGTTTTGTCACGTTGCAGACGAGTCTGCCCAGCCACCCGCCCCCACCCCCCAGACCACAGCCTTCCCATCTGCGCCACCCCATTCCCTCCACTGTCTGCTGAGGCATGAACAACTCACGTCGACATCAATAAACTTGCAACAACAACAAAAAATATACACATCCACTTACATATATATATGCATGTATGTATGTATGTATGGAAAAGGGAAAGGGTACAACTGTTGCGTGGCGGTGCGGGTGCAGCTGAGTGTAGTAGTGCGCTCTGAATTTTTCACGGGTTATTCCAAATACATTTGGACCCTGCCTTTAAGCCGCTTTTAAAACTCGTCTCTGCCTTTTAGCTGAGGCTTAAAATTCCATCCCTCCCCCCCGTACCTTTTTGCTTAATAACTTTGGCACCAAATGTGTTTCCTGGCCGCCCTGCCCCCTCCACTGACTGCTTTTCGGGGGAGAGACTGAGAGCGACAAGTGCATCAAATTGTCGGACATTTTCCGGTGTTGACTTTGACCGAACCCCAAAAAACATAATTGTTAAAGTCCAGCCAGTGGCAGAGGCAGAGGCAAAGGCAGAAGGTGCCGGGCAGGAGCAGGAGCAGGGCTTCCCAGCAGCAATATTGCGGTCAACAGTTGGGGGGTGGCAGAGATAGATAGGAAGAGGGGGGTGTGGATGGGACTGGGATAGCACCCAATAAAAGAACATGCATGCAACAATAAATAAATTAGAACAAGGTGCGGTACGACAGTGCCAACCCCAGCCCCAACCCCACCCATTCCAACCGCACCATCCCCCAACACTGAGAAGAATCTTTTCTTAAAATATGTAAAAATAGGAAGAAAACATTCCAAAACTGGTGGAAAATGACATTTAATCAGGAAAAGAAAGCATCTTTATTAGCAAAATCGAAGCAATCTATACTTTTGGTGGATTCAAATGTCCATTACTTTTTTGGACATATTTTATTATTGCCTATGGGATAGAAATTTTCTTGGCAACGGGCACAGCAGTTTCCATAAAAAATCCGATGGTTTTTATGGGAATCTCTTGAAAGAAAATTTGTTGTCTAAAAAATAAAATACTTCTGAATAGCAACCATATAAGAATTCCTACATACCGATTTTAATCGGTTCGATGTGCTGTAGCAGCAAAAAAAGTCAATCGAAAGTCAAGTCAGTCGCTTTAGTGCCGCGTCATGCACATGACATGTATTTGGTTATGGGACTCTAGTTTATTTTCTAGGGCACTTTTTGCTTGTGGTTCTAGCTAGCGAGGATTGTCAATGGAGCAGTTGTAGTAATGCGAGTATATTTATTTTCTTCGATCTTTTCCTATTAAAAAGCTGCTTACTCTTGGTTAATTCTTTTAGCAGTTTCTCTCAGTGTCTCGATACACAACGAGGCTCACTTAATAACGGGTTAGGCAGGTGGTGGTGGAACGGTATGGTATGGTGTGTGGTGTGTGGTGTGAGGGTGGTGTGAGGGTGGCGCATGGATGGGGCTACGGGGCTACCGTTTTGTTGTCTGCTGCTCCGGCAGTCAGATGCAATTTATTGATAATATGCGAGGAGGAACAGGAAGCAGGAGCAGAGGGTGCGCCAGCAGGCTGGCAGGCTGAAGCAGAGGATACCAACTGGAAGTCAGCGCCAACTTTATGAGAATGCGACCTTTCTGCCATTATGTTGGTTATTTACACACACACACACACACACACAGACAATACACCCATAGAGACCCATTGGCCACATGGACACAGATGTCGAGGCAGTGCGCCAAAAGCGGCAGCAACACACAAAATTTGTTGCCACAATTTGTGCAACAAATTTCAAAGCAGACAATATTCCAGCAGGGGCGAAACTAAAAGAAGAAGCTGCCAAGAGTCAATTGCTTGACTTGACCCAACGCCCCGAGAGTCTCAGGACTTGTTGAACTACAAAAAGTGATCGGAAACCAAGAAATTGGGAGATCAGAATAATATGGGGGAGGAATAGTATAGATTGAATACAAAGAGGAATAAAATAGAGAAGTCAAATGCCACTTGCAGTTCTTATTCCTACTGTTACGATGATAAATGCTGAAAAAATATGTTATTATTATCTCCATTGGAGCATTATTACCATAAATATCTATTAAATTATATCCAGTACACAACTAATCATATTCCTGTTACTGTTTCGTATCGTTTGCAGGAATACAATTCAAAGACTGCCTCATGCCATGCCATCCACTACTACCACCAACCCAGCAACAGCATTAGCAGCAGCAGCAGAAGCAGCGGCCAACATCAGCATCAGCAGTTGACGTCGTCAGCGTCAACGTCATCGTCCACATCATCACTGCAGCGAGCCGGTAGTCGATATGCCCTACACAAAGATCACAAATATCCTTTCGAGCTTGTCGAAAACGAAGATGACGATAAGCAGCAGGAGGCCGAGGCCGAGGCGGAGGCGGAGGACGAGGGTGGGCAGGAGCTAGTTGAGTATCAGAGATATGCCAGAAATCAGAAGCAACGTTACTACGGTCACACTGTCGGCCAGAGGAGTCGTCGACGCTACTACAAATACGATGCCGTCGAGGAGTGTTGCCGCCCGATATTCCAGGATCAGCAATGCGACTCCCTCACAGACATGTTGTAAGGGGTGGAGTAGGAGTAGGAGTAGGGTATAGGGGGGGGGAGGGATTGAGAGCACGGGTTGAATGAATGAATGAATGAATGGAACGCAAGGTACCTACAAAACAAAAGTAACTACAGAATGGAATGAGGAAACAAAAGGCAAGAAAGAAAGGCAAAGGCAAAGAAACCAACCTCCCCGCCCGATCGCATGCAGTTAACGATAAGCGAAAATAATGATAACCGATTACGATAACGATAACGATGTTGTATGTTGAATAGATGTATATCGATGTTTTTTTCCTGGATGTGTGGGGGCTAGGACCTAGGGCTAGGGCTAGGGCTGATGAACATTTTAAATCTTTAATCGTTACTAAGCACAGAATTGATCAATATATATATTCAAAATATATGTATTATTAACCATCTGGCAGATCTGGCACCGCTATAAATGTATCTACATAGATTATATATACACATATACCATAAACAAACACACCCACACACACACACACACACACATATATATATATATTTATTCATGTATATACAAAAGAGGAAATTTTTTTTTATTGCATCCCAACTAGAAATACGAGAAGAGCCAATGAGGAGAGATGAATTTTTTTTGAGATGAATGTGGAAACTAGATCTAGAAGATTGCACCACAAAAAGTTGTCGAAAAACATGATCATATAAGCATATATATATAAGAATATATATATACAAATATATACCATACTATACAGAAAATATATACATTTAACTATATATACGAATCCATTTTTTTATTTTTTTTACATTATTATTTATACACTAGCAATGCTTGTACATAGAGTAAAAATTGTGGATTATTAACTATGATAATATACTATAATTAATAAAACAGAAAAATATTTAATAACAGGTGTTTTTTTTTTGTGTGTGGTACTTTTAAGATCTGAGTGTTGAACGAATTGTAAATAAATTTGACACATAAACAATTTAATTGAAGCACAAGAAAAACTAAGCAAAACTAAACATAGAGTCAAAGAAAGAAAACGTTGGGGAGAAACCACAAAATATTTGTCATTAAAGACTTTTGATTCGAGTACGAAAAAGGCAGAAAATGCATAAAAAATAAAAAAAAACGAAAAATCATAAGAAAATGCAAAATATAAGTGTGTAATTTATGTGAATGTAGTTAAAAAAGAAATAGAAAAAACAATACCGAAAATGAAAGAAAACTTAAGCAAAAGAAACCAGAAAAAAGCAAAGCAGAAACCGAAAAAACAAAACAGTTGGCGTTGGATGTTGTTCCACTTACTTATTGAAAAATGTGTCTTAAGCGAATGCATATACATATGCAGTAAATATAAATAGACATACCTATGTATATGTGTGCGTACGATAAATGGGATATAACTGTATGTACACGCACACAAACACTCCAAGAGACAGGCCTACCTACCTACCTATCTACCTATTTTTATTCCCTACAGGGAACTCCTTCGAATTCTCTGTGCATTTCCTACAACTTTTCTTTCCCCCACTTGCTGCTTCGTCAGCATCTTTTGGGAGTGCAGTCTGCGCACTCGCCGGTTGCGTGCCCACTCGTTGGAATGTTGCACCCATTTAGAGCCTGACTTGGGCTGTCTGTCTGTCTCCCTCTGCCACACTTTTCACTGCCACTGTCTATATTTCCTTTGAAGAATTACAATAAGAATGTAGTAGAGCAAATACAGAAGAAGAATGAAAGATGAAGCACAAACTAATGCAAATTTGTATGTGAAATTATAGCAAAATGGGGAAGCTCCAAATGGTTCCCAAATATGGAAACAGTGGAGATCCGCGATGGGGGCACCCTTCACTCGCCAGAACGACACAGTCACACACAAACACACACATACATATGCATATAGATGGAAACTACAATTTTAAAATTCCAAACTGCACTTTGCAGAGTTTTAAATGTCTAAATAAATATTGAACCATAAAAGAAAAAGAAACGAAGATGGGAAAACCAAAATAAGAGAACTACGTAAGGGAGATGATCGTAAAATATTGGATATTGAATCGTAAAAATAATGCAAATGTTTTAGCACAAACAGAACAGAATATATATGTATGTGAAACCAAGAAGAAAATAGATAAACAAAAATGATAAAGATAAAGATAGAGACAAAGATAATGGGGAGGCGCCATGGATCCAGCTGCTTGCGTTCTACGGGTGGGTCTCTCTCCCCGCCTGTCGCCAGATATTTGCTTTGCTTGCATCACCCCCCACTATTCACCCAGTATATGCTTTGCCAACAACCTCTTTGGTTAAGAACTTTTCGTTTTCCTGCTTTACAAAAAAAAGCTTAAAATGTGATATTTTATAAAAACTATGAAAAAACATACTCGTCGTATAAACAAAAGAACGAACGCATCGACGCGGCTCCCTAAAGAAAAAACAAAAACAAAAAATATGAAAACTATGGAAAATCTATAGAAAACCGAACCGAAACAACACATTGAAAAACCACACACACATACACACACACACACATAGAAAGAGCAAAAAGGAAAAAGGAGAAGAGAGTAAAAAGTAGAGGAAAAGTTTACACTTTATTCTGATGATTATTATTATTAATATTATGAATTATTATGTTAATTTAAGCGAAAACTGTAAGTAACGTTATGCCTATTACGAATAATTGCGATGGAAAACCCCCGAAACGGAAAACGTTTTAAATCTACGAATAATTTAAACGAACGGAAATGAAATCCAAGAAAAGCAAAACCGAAACACACACAAAAATATTAAATAAAGATTTAATGCAAACACAAAAAAAAGAAACAAACTTCGTTTTCCTTTGAATTTGCCATCCACAATGTGGATGCCAGCCTGGCTGGTGTGGAGCGGAAATGGAATCCAACCTGCTGCCGCTCGAACATGTTGCCATCGAGCCGCTTGGTGTGGCCCGTCTTGGTGCGTGGGAGTGGAGTGGTAAGCAGGCATTTAAATGCAGCGCGACGCAACATCCCACAACAACCACATGGCCATGTTCTTCGGCCACATTTGACTTGGAATTCCCACGCTGCGTTGCAGCGGACGCAGCTATCAAAGCTGGCTGCTATGAAACCGCTTGTGCTGGCTGCGATGCAACTTGATTTATTTGTTGCATACTTTTCGGCAGGTTCTGGTACACATTAAAATGAATGCAAAGCACACTTTCAGCTGGCAAATTGGAAACGAGAACGAAAATGGCCACGAGGATCGCTCATTATGCGACTCTGTCTGCACTCTGCCAAACTAGTAGGGAACAAACTAATATGAAGGGCTTTTGGCACCAGCGAAGAAATAAGACAAGCGTCTATGTATTTCCATGGTGGCCTGGTCACTTTGGTATATTTTGGAGAGATGAAATGATGAATGAAATCTTACCTGTGCGCACGGGAGAGGGGTGATGATCGGTTGGTTTAGCCACTGGTTTTGAGGCAAAGTGGACTGCCAGCAGATCGTAGTTATCCCTCAGTTGTAACCCCCATTGATGGTAATCCTTGTGCAGCAGTATCGCAGTATGTTCAAAGGTAAAAGGCCCACAGCAGCAGGTGATATCAGATTTATATGATTTTTCGACGCTCCAGAGGCCTTCTATATTCTATGATATATCTAAGACCAGAGACTAGAGACTTTTAATTGCTCAATCTGAACAACATTTACTACATGGATGCATTGCTCATTTAACTCGGCTTTAAGTGTTATTTTCCAAGAGCTTAAATAATTTGTAAATGAGCAAAACCATTTGAAAACGGTTAAATATATCAGCAATGTGTGTAAATGTTTTGTGGACATAAACCGATGAACCAACAACAATAGAACAAAAGAACATTGCAAATTATTTGGCATAATGAAAATGTTCTACAAGGCATGTCCATGTCTAAAATTGCAAATAATTTTATATTTACCTCTGGACTGGTCCCCTGGATTCCCCTGCCTTCAAACAATAATCGAGAAATCCAATTGAACAATCGACTCAATCAGTTGCACAATTTTCACAATTTCGAGTGCAGAATTATTGGCAATTTGTGCATCATCATTTTGCTGCTCCTGCTCCTCCTCCTGCTGCTCCTCCTCTGCACATTTGCTTATGGCATGGCAAATCTTTTGTTAGTTTTGCAATTATATTGTTTAAAATATTATGATTAAAAATTTGAACGCTTGAATGGATTCTTCTTCTCTGCTGGACTCCGTCTCCATCTCCGTCTCCATCTCCATCTCCTGCGTGCCGCTGCGTTGCGCTCTGTTGTGTTGTGTTGCACAAGAATCTTTCCCGTCGGCTGCAGAGCTGCCTGCCTGCCGGCCTGCCTGCCGCTGCGAAGCTCTCAGCTGGAAAATCCGCTTGGCAATTGGCAAGTGCCCTGGCCATCACTCAGTCGAGTCCTGGCCAAGACAGGCCCCAGGCAAGTCCGTCGTCGGCGTCGTCTCAGGCGAGTCAGTCGCATTATGCAACAGCTTGCACTTGGCTGCGACTCTGCGGCATTATCCCTATTACTGGCTCTGGTTTATTGTTATTATTATTGCCATTTTTTGTGTGCCACTCTGCCCCTTCTGCATCTGCATCTGCATCCCCATGCACTGCCACACTTCCACTTCCTCTTCCTCTGGCCCCACTCCGCCCCTGTCCTGCTCCAGGCAAGACTCCGGCAGGCAGGCTGGCAGGCAGCTTTCGCACTCCAGCTGCTAAGTGTGCTATGTGCTATGTGCTGCAGCTGTGGCAGCGGATCTGGCTCGGGGTCTGGCTCTGGACAGCGCCTGCAACACTTTAAAGCCGTCCATCTAATCTATGCGAGTACCCCTGCTGAACGAGGGCATTATGAGCACGCAGGCCAGCAGGCCAGCAGGGCAGAGTCCTTGAAGCAGATTGATTGCTGGCTTTGAGCAGGAGTCTCCCAGCTCTAGGGAGTTCCAGCGTGAATAGGCAGCGACTGTTAGGCAATCCATGATTTCGATATGTCCCACAAGTGCTGGATGTCCTCAGACGCGGCAGAGAGGACTGAGCCAAGCTCTCCAGGTAAATTCAAAGAAAAATTAGCGAGCAGCAAACTTGGCTCTGAGCATGGCTGGCTGTAACTGGCAGTTGCCAGAGCAAACCTCGCGATTGTACGACGAGTTTCATGAGTAATAATCAATAATTAATTGGCCACAGAAGCTGCTACTATATCACCCCGAATAAGTGCTCCTCGTGCCGCCAGTTCAATTTGCATTTCCCTCTATTCGCGTATCTGCTGTCGCTATCCGGAACGATCGCTCTCCAGGGGTATCCCAGGGTTCGGCTGCTCTAACGTTTCTCTCTCCGGCTCTGACTCTGATTCTTTTTCTTGTTTTTTCTTGTTTTGTTTTGTTGTTTTCCCCCGTAGTTGTTGTGTGTTTTCGCTGGGGTTTGGCCAGTCGGTTGTTCCGTATCTGTAAAGCAATTAATAATAATTGGCCCTAAAAACCCCTTTTTCTGCACTCCAGCGCTGAAAGTGAGCGAGAGGGGCACTAGAGCTGACTGCTGGCAGTCGGACTCTGACTCGGACTCGGACTCGCACAGGGGTCGGTGTGGGGGTCAGGTGGTGGGGTCAGGGGGCGACTAGGAACGGGGTAACGGGGTGGGGGGTCTCTGGTTTCGGTTTGGGAACTGTGACGGCTATTTGCAAATATTTACAACATCCGCTGCCAGGACTACACAAACAAAACCGAACACCAGCACAATTAAGCACACACGCACACAGCTGGGAGTGCGGGGGGGAGGTGCAGGGACATGCAAATAGACGCACTTGATCCATCTGCCCCCACACACACACACACACACACACACACATGTGTGACTGCTGTGCGCGCTTTTGGGCAAATAAAAGTTCTGAAATGCGATTATCTTGATGAATTGGAATTTGAATTTTAATTCTCTGCTTTTGACCAACATCAGAGAGCCAACACACATGTCCCTGCCCCTGCACCAGTCCCTGTCCCTGCCACCCAGCGGGCTGTGGGATGGCTCCCAGTCCAGGGTCCATCCACTTATTTACCCCTCGAAAAAGTTCTCGCATTACCCGGCAAACAATTTGCCGCCCATCCACATCCACATGCTGTTGTTGCTGTTGTTGTTGCTGTATTTGTCGGGGGTCCATTTCAGTTTTGCCGGACAGCGGAGAGTCCGCGGCGTGTCTCCCCACGGACAGATGAAGTTTTCCCTCAGTGTATTGCTACACTCTATCATCATCATCAGCGGCAGCAGCAGCAGCGGCAGCGGCAGCTGTAGGCAGTGCTCATGATGATCATCCTCATCCTCATCATCATCATCATTGTGGTGGCGGTGGAGGAGGAGGAGCGACGGAGGACGGGCCGAGTGCGTCGCATCAAGTGCCTCGTTGGTTTCCTCTTTTTTGTGCTGTGTGTTTGCCTGTGTGTGTTGGTTTTTTTGTTGTTTTTGTACCTGTTGTAATTGCATAACTGTCGAGGGTGTGCGTGCGAGTGTGTGTGTGGATTCTGCATCTGCATCTGTGTTTGTGTTTGTATTTGTATCTCTATCTGTGGCCAACGTCCCTCTGTCCGCGTGCGTATCTGTGTCTGTGTCTGTGTCTGCATCTGCATCTGTGTCTGTGTCCGTGTATCTGTGTCACAGGCAATTCTCAAAAGCATAAAAGTCAAATTTGTATTTGTCGCATGGCCCACGGAGACAGCCAGTTTTGTATTTCCCCGAGCAGCCGCAGGCCCAGACGGGGGGGTTCTCCTGTCCCCGAGCGCCCGAGTGCGGCCCGAGTGCTGTCCGATTGTGCTGGGGCCCGACGGTCGGGCAGAGAGCGGGGCGACAGGTAATTGGCTTTGGTATCCCGTATCTCGGGCATATGGATACATTTAGATACGCACTCACACACGCACACACGCACACACTCACACACTCACACGGGTGGCCTGGTGGGTCGCCAGGTGCTGCGAATGGGGATGGATGGATGAGGATGCATTGGGGGCAGGGACAGGGACAGCTCAAGGCAGAACAAACATGGGGCCAGTGGATTGTGGCTGGGATGCGTAACTGGAACTGGAACTGGATGTGGATGTGGGACGTGGGACGTGGCATGGGGCATGTGAAAGTAGAAAGTGGAAATGGAACTGGGGAACTGCGAACTGCGAACTGGAGCAGGGATCAGCATTCGGGGACGGGCCTGCCCGAAGTGGCCATGGGCTTAATGGACACCCGGCCTGGAGTGCAGACAGAGCCGGAGAGGAACTCGCAAATGAACTCCACATTGACAAAGGCCCCGTCCCCCAGGCCGCCCCGCCCCCTGCCACTTACGGACAGGGGAATCGCAATGGCAACAGACGGCAAGGCATGGCGGGGGGCTTGGCTCGCAGCCACACAGAACAGAGTTATGCAGCAATTATTGAGAAAAGTCCCATTGTCATCGAAGAGGGAAGCGAGCAGGAGTACGGGCAGGAGCAGGAGCAGGAGACAGAACAGCCCAGAAGGCACATCCTGCGCCATGAGCCCTGAGCCCTGAGCCCTGAGCCCTGAGCATTGATCAATTTTCTCAGGACTGATTCTTCGTGGATTAGTTCTCCGAATTTGCATCCGCCTGGGAGACTCCTTTGGGCACTCCCTTTGGCCAAGAGATTACCACCAGGTGCCACCCCGTTCCTTGGTCTTAGGCGACAGCCGATGCGGGCCCCGATGACAGTCCTTGACGGCAGGCAGAATTATCCGTGAATTATCTGCTCGCACCCAAAAAGGGTAAGTAAAATGGAAAGGGGGAGAGGGAACACATCCAAGGGGGTTCCGGGGAATGATCGGGCAGCACTTGCCGGAGATTCATCATCGATCCCCCAGCAAAAGGCTCCTGCAACAAAAGATAAAAGATACGAATGGAAGGCTACCCTTTCGGGGATCGTGTCTGCTGGCTGGACCCCTCGGAGAATGTTGGCCACAGCTGCGAGAGTTACGTTTACCTCCATCATGCTTCCATTTACGTATCTTCTGGCACTGGAGGATGGTCTCCAGGGATCCCTAGGCCAAGCCCCAGAACACATTCCCGCACCCATTCCCAGCTCCTGCTCCCGCTCCACCTCCAGCTCCAGTGCCAGTTGCTAATGAGCTACGATGTCCTGGCCACTCGATGTCCTTTGGCCCGAAGTATTTATGGTTTTTTACAACACTCCTGCCCTGTGTTGGCAGCTGGCGGGACAGCGGACAGCAGTGAATGCGGGTGCTAATAGGATTTGTGCTCTGTTTATGTGGATGCTAATTAGAGGGCAGAGCACACACACATTTGCTGCCTTCTGGTTAATTGATGAAATGAAATGAATAGCGCCAAGGGCCACAAACAACTTTCCACCCGGCGACCGGCGACCGACGACCGACGGCTTGGAAGCCATAAAAACAGGGCAAACTTATCGGACGGGCGACACGCCTCGCTCGACCCAGTGCGGCTCCGACTCCGACTCTCCCGCCTGCCGCTCTCCGGAGTGCGAGTCCCGAGTCCGAGTGCGGAGTCCCGAGTGCGGAGTGCGGACACTCTGTCAAATGCAAATGCAAATGAGCCTAAAAGTAGACAACGATGATAAATATCGCTCTAAATGACAGAAGGGAAGCGGAGGGAAGCGCAGGACGATGAGCGGGGAGTGCTGGGTGGGCCCTGGAAGTTAATTGCCACGAATAAAAGAAACTTTCTGGAACAGTAAATAGATTGGCACTGGAGGGGGCAGCGGGGGGACTGCCAAAGTTTTCCATACATCGGACTGAACGGGGGCCGGGGAGCGGGGAGCGGCTCTCTGCCGATCCCAGGTGCTGCGGCTTCCAGCCCGACTGTGGGACTCTCCGCGTGGTCAGGGTATGCCACCAGCGAACATGGCCCCTCATTAGCGACAGAGGAGATCCCTCGGCCGCTCCCCGCTGCCCCCCGCCGTTCCCCCTGCACAGTCCCTCCACTTGACAGTCACCTGATGCCCCCGGCGGCCAGGGAGGGGCACCAGCGATGAGAGACCAAAGACCAGAGACCAATTCGAGTATGACTTGCAGGCACACTCTCTCCCCGCTCTCTCCCCGCTCTCCCCGCTCTCTCTCTCTCGTTCTCCCTCCCGCTCTCCGCTGTATCTGTGTGGCTCCTTTGGGCTGTTGCTCCTTGGTAATTGCTCGCCTAATTGGATGCATCAACATCGATGTTGTCATCTTGGCCAGCGCCTGGCCCTGGCTCTGGCTACGACTCCTCTCTCCTCTGTGTCCTGTGTCCAGTGTCCTGTTTCCAGGCAATGCGAAAAATGTCCGCAAGAATTATCAGCAATGCTTCTGCAATTGGCACTGGCACTGCCATTCGATGGCGATGGCTGTGGCTGGGGCAGGGGCAGTGGCTGTGGCTGGGGCAGCTGGCCCCATAGCTCTCTTCGACTGCGGTCAGCAATGGGAACCGACTGCGGTTGCATCTCACTCGCTCTCTCTCCGCAGCTCTTGTTGGGAGGGAAGTCCTTTTCGGTCAATTATGAAAGGCAATTAACGCGCCACGATTTGCCTGCCAGCAGCCAGCCAGCCGGGCAGCCGGGCAGCCGGAAGAGGCTTGCCGCAGCACACAGGTAAGAATGCGAGGCATGCGGTTAATTGGAGAACTTGTTGCTACCGCAATTTCTCATTTCTCACTTCTTACTTCTCACTTCTCACTTCTCAGTTCGCAGTTCTCAGCGGGAGACAAGTGCGAGAAAGCCTTTGGCCAATGTCTGGAATTTGATTTGCTTGCAGCAGCAGCAGCAGCAACGGCTTGAGGTTCGATTTGGTTGGAATTTCCCAGGGAATTTGATAGGGGAAAATGAGCTTCAAGTGGTTTCAAATTGTCAGCCACACCAACAGCAACAACAACAACAGAAACAGCAACAGCAAACAGTCCCTGAGGCTTGACAGCCATCAAATGAAGAGCCCTTGTGCGGCTTATGGCCCCCGAACTGAGCAGGGAGTAGGGCGGCAGAGGTGGATATTCAGTCGTGTGGTTCCATTCAGATGGAATTCGAGGTGGAATTTACGTGTGACATCAGCCCAAAGCCCGAACAGCCCGAACAGCCCAAAGTTCCATCGGAACTCCATCCATTCCATTGAGATATCCCAAAGATATCTCCAGATGCCCACCAAGAGAGAGAGCAGAACGCAGCAGAGCCAAAAGGTTGCCTGCAATGCCCATTCAGTGTTGCAACCTCCCAGGGAAGCTGAATCCTGGATGCAATCCGCAGCTGGTTAAATACAAAAATGTCTACAGAACACAATTCAATAAATGTGCCACTGGGTGCAGGCCTTGGCCAGAGGCAGGCTGTCTCCAGGCTGTCTCCAGGCTGTCTGCACTGTGATGGCAGCAAGAAGAGGACCCCGAAGTAGCGTTCCACAGCGAGGAATGGCTCACAAATATGCCACCCTTCCCGGCAAGCATCCCCTCTCGTGCCCCCCCTCGTGCCCCTCTTGGTGGCAGGCCTTGTCCTTGTCCCCGCTCATGTTCTTCCAACGAAAGAAAAAAGGAGAAGGGGAAACACCATCCAATTATCGAAACAACTACGCCTATAAATTGTCCGTGCTAAAAAAGTACACCAGTGAAATTTATGATAATTGTAAAATATGTTTTCTAGCTCAAGTGGGGAGCCCCCGCCCCCAGCCCCCACCGCTGCCTGCGCCACTTGCCCTTGCGAGGCCTCCAGCCAGCCCAACAAATTGTTGCCTGGCAGGTGGAAAAATCTCTTCTTTCGCTTGTTCTTTCTTCTGCAGCAGATGCTTCTGGCAATCACAGAGGGGGGTGGGGGCAGAGAGGGAGTTGGGGCTGTTGGGGTTGGGTGGGCCGTGTCGCTGTTGCATTGATTTTTCGCTGCTTCCTCGCTGCTGCTGCTGCGGCTGCTGCTGCTGCTGCTCCCAAGCAAATGTCATTGACCACACGGCGAACAACAAAGGGGCGTTGCAAAGAGCAAGAGCGTTGTCCGGAAAGGGGGCGGCGGTGGGGGGCGGGCGCCACTACTCGCCACAGTCAACAACCACCAAAAGTAATCATCGCAAACGTTGCTTTTGGGGGGCGGGGCGGGGCATGGGCATGCGGATGGGCATGGGGGGATGCTACGGAACGAAACGGCAGACCAGACCGATGACGAGCAAGGAGGAGGAGGAGGGGGCAGAGCCGAGCACTGCTGCAAGGACAACCCGCTGTGTAAGCTGTGAGCTGTGAGCGTCAAGGAAAACTAAATATGACGGCCTTTGCTGCTCCAGCTCCAGCTCCAGCCCCTCTCCCCCCTCAGCCACATTCAACCCAAAAGTCCAAGCCCAAGCAGCAGCCAGAGGCGGCGTCCGGAGTGCTGCTGTCCATCCTGCAGCCCTGCAAGGAGCAATGCGATTAACGTTTCAATATGCGACAGTTGCAGCGCAGCGCAGCGCGGCAATGGCATGGCCTGGCCATCGCCTGACTTTTGCTGGGTGCACCCCCTGCCAGCCACCCTGGTGGGGTGGTTGGTGGGTGGGGGGGAGGGGGTGTTAATTTACCATACATGTGGCATGGTCTCGTCTCGTCTCGTTTTGCGGACCGCCTGTGGTCCAGCGCCGCTTGGCGGTTGCATTCATAGAAAATTACGCGCTAAGCTGCAACGGCGATTCCGAATGGAATCGAGAATCGAGGATGGGACTGGGACTGGGATTGGGATTGGGATTGGTAATGGAATTGGGGAAGCGATTTGGATTCGGATTGGGCACGGGCACGGGGATGGGGATGGGCACGGGGGGATGGGGATTGGCTTGGCAAAATGGAATTCGGCTGCGTGGGGGAGGGGACGGGGACAGGGACGGGGGAGGGCACTCTCCCGCTGTTGCTTCTGTCGCTCCTTTGACCTCGAACCCTGCTTGAACCCAGACTCCCGCTGGCTGGAGCTACAGCCGGAGCTGGACACCGAAAAGGTCATTATAACTTTGGCATGGAATTCGCAAGGAACTTGTCCAGATGTAACACTCGCAGAGGGAGGAGCGGGCTGCTCTGCTGTGGGAAGTGCTCCGAGTCCTGCAGATGGTAGCTGGTAGCTCGTGGGAGAGGCTCCACTGTACTGCTGGGTGGGGCGCTAAGCAAGCGTAAGCCACTCATCCGCCGCCCACCCACAATCCTACTGCCAGGTAAAAGCAAACGAAACAACGGAAACAAAGGCAGATGGGAAATAGTTTAGGACACGCCACGGCACACGGCACACGGCACGGCTTACGTTACGTAATCAGCTGAAAGCGGAATAAGAAAATTGCACCTGACGAGAGGGACGAGAGGGAATTTCGCTGATTGCCATGCATAACAGCCAGCACGGGGAAGGAGAGACACAGAGGAGGAGAGCGAGAGACAGAGACAGAGACAGGGGGAAGAAAATGTGGCAGAGATTTGCAGAGGTGGGGGAAATGAAGGGGTGGGATGGCTCATCCCCAGGGGATGATTAGATTACGCCATCACGTTACAATCGTTTGATTACGTTACGTTACGTACTTTGCTGCTGTTGCTGTATCTGTATCTGGAGGCATCTCTGACTGCTCAAAGACTCAACGACGATCTCCTGTCCATGGTTAGAGCAAGCAAATCCCCCACCACCACCACAGTTCGCCCCCTCAAACAGATCCCTATCTGACAGATTCTTTTGTGATTTATTTGAATTTATTTGTGTGAGATTCATTCAGCCAAGTAGGCAAACGGTGGCAGCTCGAAACATGGAGCAGGAGCAGGTTCAGTCCCCAGTTCAGTTGAATGTCTCGCACAGTTCACACCAGAGAATAAATATCCGAGTAAAAATTCCACATTTTCTAAGCTAAATTTGTTGAAATATTTCTTGAAATTCCACACATTAAATATACTTTCTCGTCGCGTCTCGTCTCCTCTCATTCGGTTGGTTGTCTTCCCATCACAGTGTACGTTTCAGTCGGGAATTTATACATTTGATCACTTGCGAGTACAAAGGGTTCTTTTGGCTTTCAGTGGAATGAGTTCGGCGGACAAGAAACCTGTGGATAGTCCACAGGAGGAGCCCAAAAAGATAGCGATTGTTGCGCCAACCAAGGAGATGCAGGCCAAGCAGGACCATGAGCCCGAGGAAGAGTGCACGGCCAAACAGCTCAAGGGAGAGAGTGAGACAAAGCAGGTCCAGAAGGATATGGACGATGATCAAGAGGAAGGATATCTGCAGGCCATGAAGGGCCAAGGCAATCCACAGCTGCAAATCGAAAGCTCAGTGCCAGAGGTTACTGCACAGCAGACTGTTCCAGTTCTATCCAAATCTATGCCGAGTGGGAATATCCAGGGCACGCCCGACAGTGAGGCACAGGGTAAATTACGATTACAGAACAAATTAACTCTGCCTTGGAATATTTGCTCGAGTCCTTCTTTAGCTGTCAGTGTCGCGGCTTCCCGGTTGCATATTGAAGCGAACTGCGAAGCTATGCAGAAGGAAACACAGCTGCTGGAAGTGCTTCCACAGGAGCAGGACAAGGGAGACGGTGATCAACAGGCCAGGGATGAGCAGGGCATGACAGGAACAGAAGTAAAACAACTCGATGCACAGCCACCCGAAGAGGCATCGGAGGATCTCAAATATGTTTTCTCGGTGGAGAAGATGAAGCAGAGCCTTTTGGAGTCCATGATGCACGAGGCCGTGGTGCTGCAGTCCCTGGAAATGAAGGCCCTGCTGCTGGGGAAGAAGACAGCAGCAGCAACAGCCATCAAGAGCGCCGAGGATCGCCTGGCCAAGAAGAGGCGGGACAGGGAGGACAGGGAGGCCAAGAAGGCCGTGTACGAGCATTGGCTGGCCCTCAAGCCCATGAAAAAGGTCATCTCCTCTCTGATCAAGTCGCGCCAAACGCCCAAGCTCAAGTGGCTCGACGTACACATGGTGACGGCAGGCAACGGCAAGCACCTCAAATATAAGAGCTCCAGCTACAATGTCTACGAGAAGGACAAGGAGGCCACGATCTGCATTGCTGCCAAACCCGTCTAAATTAACAGCCTTTGTTCACAACTTGTTCCACGTTAAATAAATGTTAATGCACGTTAAATGCGCCCTCTGGGGTGGCCCACAGGGACAGCACAGGATAGCCGACATCGTAGACAAGTCGGGGGATCAATCAGCGCCTTCTTTCTGCTAGCAGCTGCACATAGTTTCTAATCCCTCGGATTGGAACCCCAAATCAGGGAGAGAGAGAAGAATGCCTAGTGAAACGAATCCGAGAATCAGCTGGACGATTCCTTGCTCACTTATGAAGGTGCCCACTGTAGGAAGGTGAGTATTGTTGCGGTCGTTGGGGAAGGAGTAGGAGTGCTCCCACGATGAATACAGTTGAAAAGTACGAGAGAAGATACATCTCATGGAAGATACTTCTGATGGAAGATACTTCTAATGGAAGATACTTCGAGTTGAAAAAACATTCGGTTGAAGATACTTCTGATGGAAGATACTTCTGACTGAATATACCTTTGTCAGATACTGATCGGAAACCCAGAAGGTATCAGACACTAAAGTCCGACACATACAAATGTATCTTTTGGGTACGTATCTGCAAGATACTTTATAAACATACTTCCATCTTTATTTCCATTTATGAATGGACTTGAATGGTCCGTATCTCGCCTCGAGTTCTTTTGTTCCGTTTCCGTTTTATGACCGAAAAAAATATTTTATTGTATTTTTGTAGCCGAAGAAATCGTCCACCTACAACAGCCGCACAAGAGAATCCAATAGGTATACCCAGTGACTGCTCCAAGAATAACCCATGCCTATCCAGCACACTTAAGTTTTAAGTTTTACAGATCATCATCGGTGATAATAATTATCCATAATAATTACTACAAGCAATTTTCCCTAATGCAAAAGCAAATATACTTACGGCACATTTACATATGTACATCCACATGTATTTATTTGTAGGTATTGCTGTATGGCTATTGCCTGAAAACTCAGGAGCCATATTATACACACATACATTCATTATTTCTATATGGATACCAAAGTAGCAAGTTCGAAATTTGTTTTCATGAACAGATTGTAGAAGTATTGCTCATTAGTATAAAATTTATTTCTTCTGTACAACTGAACCGTACGCCAAGTTACACGTAGAAGGTTCTCCCACTGGAGTGCTAAGGGTGTACGAATAAATTGGGCCAACAAATTATTGTTTTGTTTTTTCAAGGGGACCCCCCAAATGTGTTCTTTTTTATTCAATAAAATTATAAAAATGTTTTCAAATTTTTAGTTTAAAGTTTGGGGGTTGCTACCACGAACAGAAAATACACTTTTTTGTTTAAATATACATTAAAACAAAAACGAAAAAACCCTATCAATATTGAAACTTAGAAACTAGTTCATATTGATAATAAGGTATTTTTATTTCTTTTAGTTGGTTACTTTAAAAAAGTTAACGATTGGTGAAAATCAAGAAGTTCAGCTGAGGTTGATACATTTATTTAGATAACTAGTTCGCAAAAACGTGTGCATGAATGGTATCAATATATATGCATTAGACTTACACAATTATCCAACTCATTCAGCAAGCATTATTATTTGAGGTTTAGTTTTATTGATATTAAATCGCGGTGCACAGGTGGGTAATGGTGAGAACAATTGGGCTTTGTGCAGCTGCTCGATATCGGCTGATTTCTGCTGCTTCGATTATCTTCCTACTCTCCTTCTGCTGATCTTCTCTCTGCTGTGTTCTTCCTCTGCCTTTGCTGCTTTGCTGCTAATCTGCTGTTGCTTCTCGTTCTGCTGTTCATCTGCTGTTAATGCTGCTGTTAATGCTGCTGTTAATGCTGCTAATCAATGCTCCTTCAGTGGGCCGACTTGCTCCCTCCCTGCTACATGTATGTGTGCCTCTGCTACTATAATAATATCTTGATAGATGTATAAACTACTTTAATATTTCGCACTGCTCCATTCCCCCTTTGGCAGCGCCAGCTGTGCCCCTGCCTGCTAATTTATATTCCCCTCTCGGTGAACCCTTTCGCTGAGTGAATTTCGGACACACATACTCGTATCTCCCATTTAGCATATCGCAGCACTCTCGATGGTCGAATGCCTGGATGGTGGGTGCTCGGCAGACGGCGTGTTACCTGTCAATTTACATCACACGTTACGTGATGAATTACGTCGTTAGATGTGTGTGTGTGTGTGCCAGGTGCACTGTGTGTGTGTGTGTGTGTGTGTGGGTGCCAACTGAGTTTTTCAATTAGCTCATTTCTAATAATTCAATATTCAGTATGTTGCACGAGTGGCGGAGTGCGGCAGAGCCATGGGGCAGGCCACCCAAAAAATAAAAAAAAAAAAAAGGGAGAAATAGCAGCCCCGCCGCCAGCCATTGTAGCCTTAGTTCAATGCGGTTGGCTTTTCCAACAAAGCCTGGACAAACTCTCCCCCGGGGCATGCAGCGACAGGTCTGCCACACGCCATGCACCCATACATGTTGCATGCATTACAGTGGAGCGGAGAGGTGAGAGCGGAGACGACCCTCGTGGGGGCCAATTCACCTGACTAATTAATAACTAATAATGTGCAGTGCGCTTATTAGAGGAGCTTGCATACATTAGTCGGGGACTAATATCATTATACGACAGCTCTCGGCTCCCAGTCGCCAGTCGCCAGCTCTACTCTGTTCTGTTCCGTTCTGTTCTGTTCTGCTCTGACAGGAGAGAGCCAGCAGGGCCTTCATCTGCTGCTGCTGCTGTCTGCCATCCTGTCTGACTTTCTGCCATTGTCACGTACACACTGCCAGGCAGGCAGGACACCCACTGACACACAGACACAAAGCAGCACACAGATGCACAAAGAAATGCAATTATGACAATCAAAGTGGACAAATGCAGTTCGGGCCTACAGCCCACTGCTAGTGCCACTGCCCATTCCCCGTTCCCCGTTCCCCATTCCCATTCCATTAAAAGGTGGCCTGACAAATGACAGCTGCATTGGCCACTCAAAGTCCGAGTCGAGTCGAGTCCGCACCCCTGGGAATGCATTGATTGAGGGAATCAAGTGGGAATACAACACTCCTGGCTGCCCTCCTCCCCGCCCCCACTGTGCCCACATGTGCCCCGAAACACACGCAAAAGAGACTGCCCCACAGTCTCTATGTCTGGCTGGGAGAGAGGGAGAGTGGGAGGGGAGGGAGAGTGGGTCCATGTCGACCTTTTGCCGGGCTTCCCTCCAATTTGCAACTAATTTCGAGTCATTAAAAAGCAACTAACAAAAGCGAGAAAAGGTCGGGACCTGCCCCACACGCCACTCCATCCGCCATCCGCCATCTCCCTCTCCCTCGCTCTCTGCCCAAAAAGGCATTTTAATCTAGCAATTAAGGCATAATGTGCTTTAATTAACCGCCAAAATCTAAAAAGCTCGCATAAATAACCAATTGACAGGCCACGGGCCAGAGTCCGGTCCGGCTGTTGGGCACTGCAGCAGGAGGGAGCGGGAGGGGCAGCGTGGGTCTGTGCGAGCCCATAAATTGAATTACGTTAAGCCCCACGTCCCGAGTCCCCCGTCCCAGCCCCCGTCCTGCCGGCCGCCTCACCCCTGCCAGCCCTGGCAGCATAATGGTCAAAATAACACGCAGTTTCCGCAGCCGCAGCCGCTGCCGCTGCCAGCCCACCCCTCGCAGGCCCCACCCAGCAAGGCCGGACGAATCGATGCTGCCGCCGCACCTTGGCCAGGCCCACGTCTCCAGCCCCTCCGCCACACCCCACCCCACCCCACATCCGCCGCGATTGTGTTAATTTTCAGGGAAATCACTTAATCCTTTAAATATCGCTTCGCTTCGTGCTCTGTGACACCTTAACCCACATTGCTGCACGGCTCCCGTGTGCTCCTTGGGCTGCTCGGGCTGCGCGGGCTCCGAGTGAGAGTTCGCCAACTGAAATGACGCGCAAATTTACATTGGCGCACCCCCCCAGCCCCACTCAATCCTCCCTCAATATACACCTCTTTCCACTCTCTCCCTGCTGGGGCTGTTGCTGGGGACTGGCGGGTGGCGCCACAAAGTCATCGCATTAGTGACGCTCTGAAGATTATTTACCTAGGAATGCGTGTAAAATGACACCAATGCGCTGCGACAGAGGCGGTGTGGCGCGGCTGCAGCGCGCCCCGTGACTGCGACTGCCACTGCCACTGCCTGACTGCCTGACTCCCCACCCCTCCCAGTCAATTTGCCACACACACAGCGCCCCCTGCCGCCCGCTCTCCTTATCCATGCCACCGAGCGTGTTACTCTATTAAATTTAAATTAAAAATTGATTAAAATGAGCGCCCTGCCAGCACCCTGCCAGCGCCGTCCTTCCCTTCCCCACCCTTCCCGCCTGCCACTCCTTGTGTTCTCTCGCCTTTCCTCCCCACGCTGCTTTGGGCTCGCCAAGGCCTCCCTCCAGCCGAGGAGGAGCTAAGACAAGCCAAGCCAAGGCCCAGGCCCAGGTCCAGGCACTTTCCACGCAGCTGGAGGAGGATACACACAATTAACGTAAGCTTTTTCCCCTTAAATTGTGTGGCCAACAGGGGAGGGGCAGGGGGCGCCGAAGAAGGGGAGAACAGAGGTCAGCGGGCACTCCGGACCGCACGGAATGCGTTGCGGGTAAGCGCGTTCCGTCGTTGATGTTCCGTGGAGAAAGCCAAGCAGAAATAAGGTTAAGAAGGGCGAAAAGAAGGTGGGGGGTGGGGGCGAGGGCGCGCGACGAAGGGGGTAGCTGGGGCAGGGTGCCAGCCAGTGGCAGGCAGCATCTTTTCCTCTCTCCCCTGCCGCGCTTTGGTAAATTAAATTTGTGCATTACGCAAATGAGCAGCCGCAACGTGAAGGTGATGCGATGATACGACGATACCCGTGAACCCCCTCCCCCCGCACCGCACCGCCCCAACAGAACCCCCGCAGCAGATGCAATGCGAAGCCGTTACCCGCTGGCCTGCCTCCTGCCCCTGCCTCCTGCCACTGCTCGAGCTCAACCCCTTTGCTGAATGTTGCCTAATGATCCCTGGCCAAGAGATTGGATAGCAAGTGGTTTTCCACAGTGGAATGGGTGGGGCGGTTGGGGGCTGGGGCACTGTTGCTGTTTGTGCTCCGCTGATGCGCTGCCATTTGATTGGATTGCTGTGGTCCGAAGATGCGGAACAGAGCGGGGCAGGGCAGGGCGGGGCAGGGCAGGCCAGGGCAAATGTGCGTGAGGCGGGAGGCGGTGCTGGGCATCTGCGGATTGAATCTAAGGAGCCAACAGAACATGGAACACATCTTATGTAACCGCATTAGCAGTGGAACCTGCCAGTACGGGGGGTGGGGTGGGGGGTGTGGGTTGCTGGGTTACGCCATCATGCGGGACCTGCGATAAGGGAACTCCCGCCAGAGATATCCCCAGCACTCGCACGCTGCAGAGCTTCTGGCCGCTATCTGCTGGCCTTGCTGGATATCGAGAGATATTCCATGCAGATACCGAAAGGTGTGCGCTGGGATAGGTGCAGGCGGTACAGCGGCACGCAAAGATCCCTCTGCTCGGGGGAGGTCAGCAGTTGTTCCCTGCAGAGCCGCCTTCCGGCCTGACGTCTCCTAATTACGTTACGCGGCGGCCCTTACGTGCTGGCTTACGCCACTGCCAGTGGCACCGGCTAGGGGAGACTTTAACCCGCAGCCAAAGTCGCTGCTCCGCCATGCTCCTCCAACGCCAGCGAATCTGCCGCCCTGCGTTCCGGTTAATGATGCTCTCGCGCCAGGCAGGCAGCAAGGAGACACTTTTACTGCCACCAGGGGGTGGGGCATGGGGCTACCAGGCGGGGGGAAGACCTCCCCAGCAAATGCGCTGCGATTTGATTGAATTTTTGTGGTCTCAAGTCCCAAGTGCCAAGTGCCGTCTCGTCTCGTCTCGTCTCGTCTGGAGTTCCAGCTTGCTCATCAGTCCCTTCCTTGAGCCAAAGGAGGAGGCCGAAGCATTGGCGAAAGATTTGCCATGCCCAAACCCCGCTGCGCCCCCTCTGCCCCACGCCCCACGCCACTCGTTTTTACGTTTTAATTAAAAAGTGTCGCTTAGTGCGACTGTCCATTTGAGTGATGGGTGGCTGGTCGGATGGGTGGATGGGTGGCTGTGTGGGTGAGTGCTGCTGGGCGGAGCGGGGAGGGGCAGTTAGATGGAGCAATTAAGCCGCCGTGTCGCCCCCTGTCGTTCGGCTTAATGAAAACGATTATCGACTCCTGGGCGGTGGCGGTGGAATAGAATCTGCGGACAGGAGAGAGGAGAGAGGAGGGAGAGGATAGAGGAGAGAGAGGAGAGAGGATAGGAGACATCATTGAACACCGGACGGGGCAATGGGATACAAACTTATTGCTTTACAAATTCTTTAATAAATTAAATGTCCTGCCAGCTTGGATTTCCTTTCCCCCCCTTCCCCCTTTCTCCACACACACACACACAATGATGGTGGAGGGGACTGGGGGGAGTGGGGGCGTCGAATCAATGGGATTGACTGAGCGAATGAATTTTCATGGGGCGTGGCTGTTGGCGCTTGAGTGAGCAACTTCATCATCAGTTATGTGGCCCGTGTCCGCTTGTAGGACACGACAGGACATCACAGGACAGAGCCACAGCCAGAGCCAGCGCCAGAGCCAGCGCCAAAGCTGCAGATGGAGATGGAGATGGATGGACTGATGGATGGCTAAATGCTTCAATGGGCCACACGGACAAAGCCGTCGAGGAATCGAGAGTGTCAGGTAGACGGAGGACTCGCTCGAAGGACTCGGACAGGAACTGAAAGCACAAACTAAGCTGAAGGGGGGAGTGCTGAGGGAGTCTGCTGTGCGGGGGGATGGGATCGGGGATGGGATGGAGCTCGAAATTAAATTAAATTAAATGTAATTTGTCCCCGACTGTTTGTGGGCAACTTTTGTCAAAATGTTTCCCGGTCGAAGGCTTTGGCCAGAAATTGATTTCCCCTTCGCTAGCTCCGCTAACCCCGCTAACCCCTCTGTGGCAGAGGCGGAGACTGAAATAGAATCTGGGACTGAGACACGGAATTGTGGCTCCGGCAGGTGGTGGCCAGTGGCGGGGCCAGAGCCCGCTCTCCGGTCCGGCTTTCATCATTTGGCAGTTTGTCATTTTCATTAGGCCAAAGGCAACAACTTAATAAGCTCTCCCCGCCCACTGCCCACTGGCCACTCCCCTCCCACCCAGCTTAGCTGCTCCTTTCGCATTGCTCCTTTTGCGCCGCATACGCAGCCCGACTGGAGAGCAAAAACGAGTGGCTGGACGGCAGCTCGACCTGCAGGATATCCCTTGCACTGGACGGCACCCAGGGATCTGGCTCACTCGCTCTGTGGGAGGAGGAATTCAGCTCAGACGATCCCAAGGCAAGGCTCTGCGGCTGTGCGCTGCGATCCAAGGGAGCTACAGAAGAAATCCCATGCACCGAAGCCTCTGCTGCTGCTTCTCCTGCTCGGGGGAGCAGCGTCGAGTCCTGCACACCCTTCCTACCCTGCAGGACTTATCGGAGGGAAAAAAGGAGCAAAAAAGGGCGAAAAGGGAGAGGGAAATGGAAATTAAAACGAGCCACTCAATTACGCAAATTAAAACGAGAATGTAGGCGGCGCTTAGGCAAATAAAAACAGCAACAACAACAACAAAGGCAGCAGCAAAAGGGCATAAAATATCTCCCGGAGAGGAATGCGAACAATGCCGGCGTCCCGATTCGCCCTTTTTCCCGGGACGTCTGCCCGCAGTTGGTTTTTCCATGTTTCTTTTTCTTTTACAAAATAATAAAGTTCGCCGGGGTCGCCGGCAGAGCAGGCCGCCAATTGACGCGGGTCAACTCGTTCGACCCACCAGCCCACCAACCCCCCACCCCTCCCCACCGGCCAGCGGCCACGACTCGAACCGACACGGCTCGCTTTTAACATCCTCCACGGAGCCACCCCGCGGCTGCCCGCCCGCCTGCTGCCCGCCTGGCATGCTGAGGGCCAATAAAATCAAATTAAAAGGCGCCAAAGTGTCACGATTATGAGACTTAAGCGAAATCAATTAAAGTGGAAACAAAAAACAACACAAAGACACAGCAGAGAAGGGAAGGAAGGGAAAGGAGAGGAGAGGCGAGGAAAAGTGGCAGCGAAAAATGTTGATGGCAAAAGTGTAGAAGGAAAAGTGGCGCAAGACACACACACAAGAGACACAGGTGGCGCCACGGGGGGTGCGGTGGACATGGCCGCGGGGAATGGAGACATTGTCCACGTGTCAAAAAGTCCACCAGCCACAGCCGCGGCCACAGCCGCCGCCTGTCAGAGGGTCCTGCCACGTCCAGTGACGTTTTCTGGGTGCGCCCAATGCAAATTACAGCGGGATGGCAAATAGTTTTGTTTTTTCTGTTTGCGGGGAAGGGAGCAGAGGGGAGCAGGGTGTGGGTCAGCCAGTCGATGGAGCGGTGCAGTGAAATATGGCAAGGAATTAAACAAGAATAAACAGCACATGGGAGTGGAATGGCTGCTGCGGAATACTCGGAATGGAGCAGCAGCAGGTGGAATGCGGCAGGGCCAGAGAGAGAGGCATGCGAAAATAATGATGCAGAGCAACCACTTGATTTTAATTAAGTTGGAATTTTTGCATTAGAATATACCTGAAGACCTTGGGCAAGCGAAGGACTGCAGCAGCACGCAGGTATTCCCTGCCCCTTCCCCCCGGGCAAGCGGTTTACAAACAAATGAGGCAAAATATGCGAACATTAAACGGGAAACAGCGCGGGAGGGAAACGCGCGTAGCACCAAGGCAGCGGAGCCGCGGAATGCCAAGGCAAGGATGAGCGCACGGAAAAGATGATGGAATGTTGCAGGCCAAATTGATTTAAAAAATCAGCCAGCGCGGGAGGGTCGGAAGAAGGAATAGCTGTGGGGAAAAGTGGTGAATAAAGTGCATAAAGGTGGAGTGCAAACGAAGTGTTTCAGTCGGCATTTAGTTGCAGGGACTAAGGATGAATTAATGCGCCCAAAAAGGTGAGCAGATGGAGCCATTTCCCTGCTGAGTGTCGCCATTTAAAAGGCCAATGGAACGGACCAAAGCGACTCCTTGGCTCGGCCTTTGGCTGCTCTAACCAAAAGTAGTGCCCGTGTTGCAGCACACGAGCACATCCCCGCGACGGTGACCTTCCATTGGCAGCAAACACAAATTAGAGCTGCAGCCACTTGTGGAGCAGTGAAAGGGGAATGTGTTCCCCTGTTGTTGCTCGCCCGCACGCCCGCTCGCCCACTTGCCTGCCACACCATTCATTCGTCCTCTTTGAGGTGGTGAAAATAAATGGAAAATCGCATCAAAGCTGAACTGCGTGCCAGGCAAAAGGACGACAGGAAGTCGACGCTGTGCTTCCTTTTCTCCGTTATTTCTTTATTTCTTTTTCAGTTTCAGTTTTTGCTCTTTTTTATTTGTTTTTATTTTGTATTTTTGCTGCTGCTGCTGCTGCTGCAGCTTTCACTCGTACAAAGAAATATTAATTTAAGAAAAGATTTTCAGGCAGCTGCTTGTTTTTTTAATAACCCACAACAGCAACAACAATAACAATGGTCTGTGAAGGGAATGGGTGGGGTGGGGCATGGAGGGTACACTCGTGTGTGTGTGTGTGTGTGTGTGTGTGAGGGGTATGTAAAATTAATAAAAGTTTAAATTGTTGACAAAGGCAGAGGCGGAGGCAACAGGAGAATGCCTGGGAGGTGGGCGGTGGGCGGTGGGAGGGACATTGGCCATGGGCGCAGCATCGTCGAACAGGAAGAGGAAGTCCAGAACTGAGGCAGACAGAAACGGAGACGGAGCCGGAGCTGGAGCCGGAGCCTGAGAAGTGGAACAGGAAGACTGAGACTGCGGGGAAGTGGAACTGGGGACAGTGGGACAGAGGGACAGGGACAGGGACAGAGAGATGCCTTGACAGGGCTGTCTCAGAGCCAGTCTCAGGAATGTTTAATGGCCGCATTTCGTTTCATTAAAAATGTATGCGGCCTTAAAAGCTTTTGTTGTTGTTCCTGTTCCTGTTGCTGCTGCTGCTGCTTCTGTTGTTGATATTGTTGTATTTTTTTAACGTGGCCCAATGCTTTGTTGACTGTTCCAATGGAGCACAGGAGTAGGAGGAGTGGGGGGGAGTAGGGGCAGCGGCAGTGGGAGTGGCAACTGGCAGCATCAGGAGAAGCCGGAGAAACGATATAAAAATCGTGTCACAGCTCAAAGCTGGCAAAAGCTAAATGAACCATAACTGTAGCAATCAGCTTCTGTCTGTCGCTGGAGAGGGTGGTGGAACGTCGCGGAGGGGCGGAGGGGGGAACTTTAATAGTTGATCCTTCTCTTATGTCGCATTAGTTGGCAGTGAAATTTATTGTCTCCAAGCTGCACCGAGCGGCTATTAATCTATTTTTATTTATTTCTGCTTGAGGAAGGACCCCAGTGGCAGGCCACCCACCACCCACTCAACCACCAATCCACGAGAACAAAAGAATGACACAGAAGGAGACTCGTGTACGAAATTATAAGCAATTGAAATAAATCAAAGTCCGCACGGCAAATGCCGAAACAAAGCAAAAAACCAAGAAGAGAAAAATGTACGAGATCCGCAAGGAAAGGGGCGCAAGGAAATGGCCGAACTCATCCCTTTACGGCCTGCCCCCAGCTAGGGGGAGGGGGTGTGGCTGGCTTCGATTATGATACATTTCGGCATGCGGGATCTGCTCCTCTGGCGGCAGGGTCGCCCAGCTGTGCAGCAGCTCCCGGCGCGGCGCATGGAGCGGCGCTTCATTTAATTTAATTTGATAGTTTAATTAGCGGACACTCGGCGCAGGCACTCCCCGAGCACTCGAGCACTCAGCCACTTCGAGTTCGAGCACCCAATACACCAGAGTGCACAGGCAATCAATCAGAGGCCTGGCCCTACTTCACGTAGAGCCCCACGTGCGATGAGTCCAGAATCTGGAGGGGATCTGCTGGAGATTTGCTGAAGTCACAGGCCGAAGTGAAGTCCGACTCTGTCCAAGCTGTTATCTCCATCTGTGCCCATCCCTCCGATCCCTATGCCCCTATTCCATTTGAAGTGGCGACACCCAAGGCACAGGGGCAGGGGCAGAGGGACAGCGGCAGGGGCAGCATTCACAATTTATATTGCCATTCGCCCACATTTATTGCGGCAATAATTCATTTAATTTTCCTTGATTTACTTTGTCAAATGTGGGCCGGCACTGTGTCCTGTGTGTCCTGAGTGTCCTGTGTGTCCTGCTGCCACATGCTGTCTCGTGCCGTCTCTTCCTGCCCCCTCCCCGCGCCGCTGCTGCTGCTGCATGTTGCCGGATTCCATGTGAAGTTCTCTGCCGCTGTCGCGCATCATTGGAGGCCACTTGTTAAGTGGAGATTTCTGTGCTTTCGCTTCTGCTTTTCCCCCCATGTTCGGCCGGGCAGGGGGATGGGGGTGGGGCTAACTAGCTCTTCTTTCAGTGCCGGATTGGGTTCCCGGTGGTGGCTCTGTAATTTATGCCACGTTTGCCACTTTTGTCATTTGGCTTTGCCACTGACGCTGCCCCTCCCTGCCTCTGCTGTTGTTTCGATTTCCGCCGCTGCTCATTTCCTCTGCTGTTCCACCTTCTATTTGTTGGTCTTGTCTTCCCTTTTCGTGGGGCGTGGGGCCAGGGGCGCCCTTCCCCAGGTTTGTTTGCCTGCCTTTGTTTTATTGACACTTTTGATCTTTGCCAATGCAGGACGATTCGTTCATTCATTTGGTGTGTGTGTGTGTGTGTGTGAGTGTGTGTGAGTGTCTCAGAGGGGGGAGGCACGTCCGTGTGCACACTGATTGATACATAGGCCCAGGACACGACCACGCCCATCTGCCCATCCGCCCAAGCGGATGCAGGACGTTGGATGCTGGACCCTGGACGTTGGATGTTGGCTGTAATTTGTTGACAAATGAGTTACAATAATGTCACATTATCAGTTCATCACAATAAAATTATACGCCCCGAAGGCTGGCCAAGGCCATTTGGGAAGGCCAAGGAATCGTTCCCGTCCCCCGTCCCCACTCCAGCGTATAGGTATGGAGTGTGGGTGTTTGGGGGTGCGGGTGTGCGGGTGTGTCCCTGTAGTCAGCAGTCAGTATCGAATGTTGGCTGCTCCTCACAATTGTTTGGCTGTTAATTGGCCCTGGCCAGGGGTTTATGGCATCCACAGCCCACATGCCACACATCCACTCCAGGCTGCCGCCGCCGCTGCTGCTGCTGCCCGCTTAAGTGCCTCCACAATGGAGCAACCAAACCTGTTAATCATGGGAGCTGTACGTTGGATGCCTGGCTGGCTGGCTGGGTGATGGGTGATGGGCGCTGGCTAATGCCTTCGGCTTGTCATGGAGCGCATTAGGCCCAGATAAATGACCAGCAGGAAATGGCAATGGCAATGGCAATGGCAATACCCGAAAATCGCACAAATTCAAATGATATGCCAAAAGATTTGGCAGCTCGTCAGGCAGCTCGTCCCTCCCCCTCTTCTTCCCCCGTTGCTGCTCGTCCTGCTCCTGCTGCTGCTTATCCTGACGTGACGAAGACGAAAAGCGAAAGGAGCGAATGGCATTGCCTATTGCAACTGTTCTCCGGGGGCCAAAGTCATTTGACAAATGCCAATTGACAGAATCGAAGACAGGGGATCCAAAACAACACACACACACACACACGATGGAGGAAGAAGGAACAGTGGAGAGGGGCACAAAAAATTCATTTCTGATTGCCAAATGAACGAATGACGAATGGCAGACGATGGGTCGAAGGGAGTGGAGAGAGGAGAGTGGAGAGTGGAGACGGAGACAGCAGACAGCACTGAGCGAGGAGTTTGTCAATGTGATAAATGCCAATTTAAGTCTCGCATAATGATGGTTCTCCGTCCATCGGTGCACGTTCCAACCACATGGCTGGATGCCATCACCACCACGCCCCATGCTATGCCCCATTCCATGCCCCAAAATCTGCGGCACAACAACAAATTTGTTGCCATATAAATTGATTGAATGTGGCAATTATTCAGACCCGAGCCCAGACCCTGCTGCTGTTTCCAGGCCATACTTTGCCGCACAATAATCCGCGGCGTCTTCATCGGCAATCAACCCACGAGAACCATTGAAATTTCCATTCCGTTCCGTTCCACTCCGCGAGTGCGAGTGTCTGCCAGCCATCAGCCATCGCCTATCGGGGACCGGGGACCCCGAAGAAGAGCCGAAACTAACTCTGGGAGCGTCGCTCTGCGGGCCCTTCAGTAGTCCCCTCTGCGGAGCCTCGAGTGGACTTTCCCATGTGCCGCTGCTTGTTCTTTAGATCTCTGCCCATGCAAACCCTTCACTAATCCTCTCTCTCTCTCCCTGTCTCTCTCGCCTCTCTCTCTGGCACAAAGAGTATCACAGACTCCGACTGAAGTTCCCAGCCAAACGATTTCCATTTCTGTTTTTTTTTCAGTCGACACATTTTTAATAAATTCCCATTCAATTGGGGGCAGCTATGTGGGAGAGCTGGTCAACCATGAGCACATGCCTGCCCCTGCCCCACCCCCACCCACGCCGCTAAGCCAAGGCTTCCTCTGCGCACAATGCAAGAAATTTGCCATTGACCATCATTCATCATTAAATTGTTTCGCTAACTGTTTTCAACAATATTTTTTCGGAGCTGCGCGTGCTGACAAGCCGCTTCCGACCGGTCCTGTCCTGGCCTGTCCTGTCCTCTACTGTCCTGTCCTGTGCGGGCCGATCCGATCCGGAGAGTGGATGTGGGGTGGGGGTGGGGGTGCTGGGATGTGGGAGGCTGTCGCTTTTTTTTTGTTGCTTCTACGCTGCCAAAATTTGATGAATTTCTTTTTTATTCATTTCACAGTCGTCCCCCGCCGAATGCCCCCTGTCCCCTGTCCCCTGTCCCCTGTCCCGGCCCCTGCCCGCGGAACTTTTTCTGCCTTTATTTTTCCCGAATGTTTCTCTTATTTTATTTTCTTTTCTTTCCCTTGATTTTTATTTTATTTTATTTCCCTTTTTTTGCCCGCTTCTTCGCCTTGGCCCCACCCCCACCCCCCCCCCCGCCTCCACCCGCTTCTTATGTCTTACAACATTTTTCTAATCAGTCAGCGTCCACGTCCGTTTCCCATTTTTTCCTTGTCTTTTCCCGATTTCCGTTGTTGTTCCTCCTGCGCCGCTCCTCCTCCTCCTCCTCCTCCTCTGCTCCCGCTCCTGTTGTGCCGTTCTGTGGGCGCCGTTTCGATGCGGGCCACTGATTACGCCCACCGAAATGCTGCGCTTGGTATGTGGGCGAGTCCTCGGGGGTGTACCCAGATCTCGGGGGGCCAGCGTGGGCAGCGGAACCTTGGAGATCTCATGGCCAAAGCCCGCGGAGACAGAGAGTCGTACGAGCACGGAAAGAGAGTGCCCAGCTCTCAAGCTGCTCCTTTATGCATCCGCCAAGGAACGGATCGATGGAGCTCCGGATCTGCTCGAGTTCCTCCCTCTGTGAACCGCTCTGCCCTGGGCTTCCACCTTCCGTGGGGCTTCCACTCTCGTATTCCTCGCACTAAGCCTGCTCTCAGCCATCTCCCTGGCTTATTAGCAGCCCCTTGCAAGCCCTTGGTCACGGCTCTGCTGCTCTGGAAATGTCTCAAAGTTTTGCCCTGTGAATGGGTTTCAAGAAGAGCCATAAAGCAGAAGGCACGGGGCAACGGGACGCGCGGCACGGCGCGGGAGGGCGACACAAAAGTTGGCTTTATGCTGGAGGCATAATCAAGGATCAGCGCGGTGAATGGTGAATGGCGAGTGGCGAGTGGCTACGTGTCCGTCGCGATGGCAAATAATGAAGGGAGCAGTGCAGCGGGGAGGGCTGGCTGGGGGGTGGCAAAGAAATGATAATAATGCTCGGGTCAAAACAATATAAATGCAAATGCAGCGACGCCGGCAGAGCAGAGCAGCGCAGAGCCGACGACACGCAGTCGACGGTCGACAGTCGACGGTTTTTATGGTCCTGCAACGCATTTTAATCAGTTGGCAGTCCAACTGCCTCGCTGTCCCTACAATCCAGCCAGGCACCAGGCACTGGGTCCTCTCCTCTGCTAGGGGCTTAGGCGTGGTTGGGTGGAGTCGGTGGGGGCGTGGCAGGTCTCGTGTCCTGCATGCCAAATGTGACGTCAACGGTCCAGTTTATGAGGCGGACGCGAACGCGAAAGGCGCGAAAAGTTTACGCCTGCAGCACGGCAGCACGGACGCACGGCGGGGATTCAATGGTGTGGCAGGGGCAAATGCAGCAGCAGCAGCAGCAGCAGCCGTACCGGATGTGGAACGTGTCCAGTTTGGCCAGCATCCTCTGGCATCCTCAGGCGTCCTTTGGCTGGCATCTCTGGCACCTAACCAGCCTGCCCTCACCTGTTGCCGGCACATAAATCATAACTCAATTGAGTGGGCGTGCGAGTGGGAGAGGGAGAGGGCTGTGCGGTGCTGGGGGAGCGAGCAGAAAGGGCCGAGCCCCAAAGCACCAAACTGCAACGAGGCTCCAATGAAAACGGAAATATGCTGGGCAGTGGGAGCGGCGCGCAGGGGGAGCTGCTGCATGGGGTTGAATCGGAATTGATTGCGAATATCCCCAAGATTGGAGGCAGCTTAAAAAAGCTGACCAGAGACCGGAGCCCGGGAGCGCGGGACCCTGGCACTGGCACTGGCAGTGGCAATGGCCGTAAATCAATCGCTGGCTGGATAATTCCCATTTGATGCGATTAGCACCGTAGCTGCGCGTGGCAAAGTTAATCGATTCAGCCGATAACTTCGCTGCGGAGGAGGTGCTTCCAGCGTTCATCGGCCCACCCCGACACATATCGGAATGCCCGAGCTGTTGCACCGCTGATTCGGTTAGTCAAAAACAGACTCAGCGCGGGGCTGCGTAATTCGCGGGCCAGAGGTGCTCTCCAGCGTGAATCGATGAACCGATAGACACGCCGCAGCGATGCAGTTGGTGGAATTTTTTTTATTTTTATTTCGGAATCTCCTCTCCCCGCACTGGGAGCCTTTTCGGTGGAAATTGCTGGTGCCTGCCCCCACTCCTTGGCCCGTTCTACGCTCACACACTGCCTAATTAGGGCAGATGCCAGGCCAGATGCTGCCGCCTGCCACTGCCTTCCTCTGGTGGCAAAGACGGTTCTGTGGCATAGCTCTATGGCTCTATGGTGGGCTGGTGGGGCGGGGAACACGCCTGTGGCCTTCTCTTGTATTGCCAATTTTACGCTTTGGCTTTGTCTTTGCTTTGTGTCATAGTCGCTGCTTGCCTACTCCGTTCCCCCAGCGCCTTTTTTCCTTCGGTTTTGGTTGAGGCATTTGCATTTCCATTTGCCTGGCAGCGGCACGCTAGTTGCAGCTGCAGCTGCCTCCGAGACTGCCTCCGTTCGATGGAGGCAATTTTAATGAATTGCCAAAATCGCACAAATGCAAAACGAAAATTCAATTTGCAGATATAACAACAAGAAGAACGAAAGCTGCGAGCCGCAGCTAGCGACTGGGGGACACCCCTTAAACTGCCCCAGTCAGGGGCTGTAAGCTCCCCAATTGAAGTTGTTGCTATGAGACTGGCGTTGGAGGATTAGATCTGAGGTAAAATACGGTTAATATCAAGGCCTGGAATATACTTTTACCCCCAACGAATGCCGCGAAATAACCAAAGCAGAAACTCACGCGGAGCGGATGAAAGCCTTCTCCCTTGTGTTCCATTTGAGCGAAGAAAACTGCAAATAGATCTGGTAGATCCATAGATTTAGACAATAGATAATGTATTCCTTTGAATGCGAACTCCTTAAATGTATTTTTATTGTATTATTCGGTAGGGTACCAACCATTTCTCTGCTGCTCCAGCTCCTGTTTCCCTGACTCTGATTCCATTTCCCTGCATAGTTTTTAATCTGTTACAGCGCCAGGAATCCAGCAATGCCCTATATCTTCGTGAGGCGCAGCTCCTCCACTCCATTACGAGGTATTGAAACAATTGCAAGAGGCAGCAGCAGCAGCGGCGGCAGCAGCAGAGGCGGCTGTAGCAGCGGCGGCTGTAGCAACAATAAATAAATTGCACATTTGCGGACGTCGACGTCGACGCCTTTGCAACTTTGCCAGCAAATTGCCGTTGATTGAATTTATGTGTGTCAGAGAGGGGCAGGAGGCGTGGCACACACACACACACGCAGACACAGGCACAGGCACACACCGATACACAAAGGACTCTTACATGCTTCATTATTTCTGTGGCTAAATTAAAGGATAATAGATTTATATGCTTGCCTGGGCCCAAGCAAAAATCCATAAGATACACAGCCACACACACGTATCTCGCAGATGCAGATGCAGGCCAAAAGCCACACACAAACCCAAGCACACACACACACACATAGACACTTGACTCTGCACACAGATGCAAAAGCATCTGCTGAAACGGGGGAAGCCAAGAGATGTGAAGCGAAGAGGAGCGCAGAGGGGGAGGAGAGCAGTAATAATAACAAGCCAGGACAAGGCCCAAGAGTATCTCAATCCTGTTGTATCTGCTGCCTCTGCTGCTGCTGTTGTATCTGCTGCCCCGACGACCTCATGGCTCGGCCAAGGAATTTTAAATGAAAAATATTTGAAATATCAAAAATGTTTATGTTGATTTTTACTCGCTCTCCCCTATACCCTCTGCCCACTCCCCTCTTCCGCTGGCAGCCCTCTTGCTCCCAGCCATCGTTTGATACTTTCTTTGGGCGACTGAAGCGGGAAGGGGAAGGGGAGGGGGCGGAAGCGGGCGACTGCGGACTGGCTCGGGAAATTGAACGCTTGAGATGAAAATCAAATCTTGCGTGAGGCAAAGAACAGAACTTGAGCATTAGCACTAGCTTTGGCCTGCAAATGGATGTGGAAAAAGAAGCGAAGATTCCCTCAAATTGGGCATCTCAAGCAGGCAAATAAATGCGATGTTTGTTATTATTTATTATTATTTATTATTTGTATTATTTATATTTCAGATAGTTTTAAATGCTTAAAATACATTGGCTTTATGGGGGATATATGTAGATGAATATTTATGTTGCAGAACTTTCATCCATTCGAATATTTCAGATAATTTTCCCTGATGCAAGTCCCCTATACTGTTGAATATTTGAGATACTCTGGAGCCTGGGAAGATTCTACATATTGGAGATACACTTGCCTTGCCATTATGTTAATTATTTGGAATTTCCAGGAATATTCTGCCTCTCCGTCGGCTGTTAGATGTTCCAGATACTCGTGTATGAGCAAACAGCTGTTTTTATTGCGTGCCAATAGTCGAAGTACTTTTAAATATCTCGGATACTTTTTCATAATCAAAAAACAAGCAAGAGACTTTATTCAAAATATTTAATATGCATTTGCTGTTGTTTATTTGGCTGAGACTTTTCGAGCGTGGCAAATGCTTGGGCATATTTTGATATTTTTGAATTTTCAAGCTGCGCTCATCCATTTCTCCTGTGGCACAACATTTGAATGTTGCACTTAGTTTTGGATATCGTATTTTCAATGTGAACCCAGCACACACTCACATGGTATGCAGATACCACCAGTGGAGCCTTGTGCTTGTGGCACAGTTTATGCCTTCGGCTCACCGCCACTCACGGCGGTCCGAGTACTCCTCGCACCTTCCGCAGCCAGTCAGGCCTGTCCATGGAAGTCGTTCCGCAGGCCCCCTGCCCCGCCGCGATTTCGTTTCAACTTTCACTTAATTTTTGCTAATTTTTGTTGTTGCCTTTCGCCTGCCTTTTGGTCGTTAGGCAAATGATTAAGTAATTGCTCTGGCCTGGGCTGGCCTGGGCTGGCCCGGGCTGGGATGGCCTGGTAAGCCGGGATGGGACAGCCAGCAGCGGACAGCGGACAGCAGACAGCAGAGGGCTCTGTGGCCCATGACCATCAGTGGCTAATTAGCTGGATGGCCAGAAACGAAACGAAACCAAAAAAAAAAGAAAAAAAGAGAAAAAAGGCCGCTCGGCACTTGCTCTAAATGAGCAAAAGAATTATACGGCAATGAAAAGTGGCAAATTGAGTGAGAGCGAACGACTTTAAACCGAACTCCATGGCAGGGAGCACCACCCCCCCACCAACCCTCGCGGACCCCCCGCCCCTGCCCCTGCCCCCTTGCAACCACTCACATCAGTTGCTGGTCGGTGGCCTGGTCGGCGGCCTGTGGTGAAGTTTTATTGCATAAATTAACTTGGCCAAACACAATTTTGCAATTATTCTGCAATTAATAATTTATGTGGCCTCTGTCCGAAGACCATCAAACGAGTGGGTGAGCGAGGGGGTGAGGGAGTGAGATACAGAATGGGGGCGGACGCTTTGGCCCTTTAAACTGCTTTAAGCGGAGGCGTTCTACTCGAAGAGCCTCTCGTATCTGTGTCTCCCAACCCCCCATCGCATCCCCATCCCCATCCCCCACCTCCACCTCCACCTCCAAGGACTTCACACTTCAGGCTTTGCGGTCGAGTTGTCATCGGCGTCTTCTTCCACTCGTGTCGCCGTTTGCCGCTGTCTGTCACTTCATTACTGTCACACGATAGCTGGAAATTGTTGAGCCATACCCTTGGCTTTAAGTGGCTTTCACCTTGACGCACCACCCCCCGCCCAGCACGCCTCATGTACCAGGCACCCCGTCCCCCTGGGTGGCTCTATAAAAAGGCGATACGGCCCGGCATGGCCTGGCCACAAGGGAACTCATTATGGAAAAGTCCGGCTAACAAGTCGCATCTCTCCGTGGCAGTGGCCCATGTGCGTGGATGTGGACGGGTGGGGACGGGTGTGGGGGTGTCCATTCGGTGTACGTTTTATGAGTGGCACTCGCACACGCCCACCAGCCCACTTGATTGTATCTCAATGTGTGTTAGCGTGTGTGTGTGTGTGTGTGTGTGTGTTAGTGGGTGTGCGGAAATTGGAAGCTGAACTAAGCGGATGCCCTGTGTGGCAGTTAGAAGTGAAGGGTTCTGCGAAGAGTGGTAAGAGCTGCCCAACACTGGCAAACAGTGTTGGTTAAACATTTAGAAGGGTGATGACAGGATCCCCCCCTGAGGTGGAGGCAGCAATGGAATGGAAAGCAGTAAGTAAACGAAAAGTTTCCCTGCCACTAGCTCTGAGTGGTCGTTTCCAACACTGTTAAACAGTGTTTAAAAGTCGTGACTCCCTTCGCCATATATGCGCCCTTTGGGGGCTCTTTTCCTGCGGCCTAAGCTACCTCCGGGGACTCGTGTCTCCTGCTGGGTAGCAACTGAATCGCATCCGCATCTCGCAGACACATTCTGCACATTATTGGAAATCGTGCGCTTCGTTAGCGGCAAATCTGTTGCAAAGTAGCCCCAGACAAGCGCCCACTCCACCATCTCCAGCCATGGATGCTGCCTGCTGGATGCCATGCCATGCCATTCCCTGACCAGGCAGGCTGGACCAGACCCAAGTCGCAAGTCCAATCCAAGCCTATTCCATCCCTGCTGCAGCCGGGGGTCTCGGGTCCCGGCTCTTGTATGTGACATTTTCCTTTCCTTTCCTTTCTTTTCTTTTCGAGCATTTGAGACGTTTTTTGCTTGGCCTTCAGCCCCACACGCACCACCCGCACCCCACCCACACCCCCCACACCCCTGCAGCCATTGTGTTTTGCTTTGTGTTCGTGCGTCTTCTGCCTCAGGCCTTGTTGCCTCGAAGCTTATCATTTATTGCTGCTGATTGCTTTGGCTGTCCAACCCACAACCCACCACCCACCACCCACACGGACACCCACCCTGCGGAGTGTCTCTGCGAGCCCTCCTGCCCCTTGGGTGGGCTTTTCTCCTCCTGCTGTTGCTTTTTCTCTCTGCATATGGATATGCGTGGCAAACGAAATGAAACGAATGCAGAAAAAAGTGCCAATAAAGAAATTTAATTTAATTTCCCAACTTTGAGATATGGAAAACCCAATCCCCCACCTCCACCCCGTACCCCCACCCATCTGCGGATGGAAATCGAAACGCATTTGTCAGCATTTTTGTATTTAAACTTTTCTCCGTATGTTTTGTGCCTTTTCTCTTCTTTTTCGGGGGGCTTTAAAGAGGAAATTTTGAAACATTTTGCGGCAGTTCAAGCGAATGAAAGGGCGCAGAAGGAGACGCGGGCAAGGGCTGGGCGGAGATATTTACGATTTACATATGCTCATAATTTGGAACATCGAGAAGGCCCCCCATCTGTGGCTGTCGAGCCGGGGAACCCTTGTCCTGCGGGGTTGCCGGCGAACACAAAGAACATGTGGAAATATGAATGAATCAACGCAGGAGGGAGATGACTGGAGCTGAGAGCTGCCTTTCGGGCAGGTGGCTGGGGCAGGTGGCCATCCACACGGATAATGAGCCCCAGGTGGAGGAGTCCCAAGCTCAGCCAAGGCTGCGATGAAGTACCTAAACGAATCCAACAGCCGAATCGGTAGCAGGTCGAGAAGTGAGTCGAGACACGGAGAAACCCTTTTTGGGTCTTCACTGCAGGTATTTGTATTATGTGCGCCATGACTCTTCCCTTCTTTCGAGCTCAGTCCACCACTTCCCCCTGCGAAATGCAAGGGGAGCTGCACCAGAAACAGTTCCAAAGTGCAGCATTGTGCAGGCCACATTGAGCCTGTTCTGGTGCAACGATTGGAATTCGATTCGTGAGCAAGCAGCCACTCCACACACAGACTCCCACAACGCTCTCCTTGCAGCGCGTTTCCTGGCACCCGCCTGAGACCACCTTGCATCCCCATCCGCCTACTTCTGCGCTCTTTTTCCTTGGCTACTTTGAATGGTGACATGCAAAGAAACCACAGGCCAAGGCCTTGCTTCCTGATATTTTTAGAGAGTATTTAACTCAAATATTTCGAACAATACTTTAGCACAAATAATACAAATATTCGCCATGCTCCAGCCACAGAAGAGTACGCGGCACATGCCCCGGGTATCAATTGATGCCCAGCATTCCACCTACAATAAATATGTGGCACCGGGGCTGGTGTGGAGCAGTCCCGGCATGTTGACTTGAGTGCAATCAGATTTATTGGTAAATTGTTACGCTTTGGGTGTGAATATTTGTTCCTTTAAATGGATTCGATATTTGAACTTGACTTTTTGAAATGGATGGACTATAAAACACTAATTTTCTTACATCAAATAGTTTTCACTAAAGAACCAGCATACCTTTACCAGAAACTTAATTTCGCTAACTCTGCGCGAACCAACAACATAAAGAGCATTCGATACAAAACATTGAATTCAGAACGGCAATATTTTATAAATGCAATTCGCATATGGAACCAGCTTCCCCATCATGTAAAGTCATTGAGCAACCCAACGCAATTTAGGAATCATAACACATAAAACCAAAAAAAAAAAAAAAAAATATATATATAAAAACCTAAAATAAGAATAAAAATGAAAAAATGAAAAATTGAGTTTAAATTAAAGTATATTAAATATTATATTAAATATTAAATACATAATAGATGAAATAAATTAATCTTGATGTATGTCAAATATTGTTTAGAAATAAGAGTAAATATTGTAATTGTAACTATAACTCTTCTGTGACTAGTGCATTAAAAATAAGTTTTACTTGTAGCACTAGGAAAAATCAAAATAAACATAAACATAAACATATTATTAAAACGCGTTGTTTCGGCTTTTCGCGCCTTTCGTCTCTGCTCTTCTGGGAGCGTCGCTTCTCGTGTCCGTCTCTCGTCGTTGCTCTTCCCCATTCCGGGCAGGCTTGTCACTTCGTCGCACTGCTCAGCTGTTCATGGAAGGGTGGGCCTTGCCCCAACGGCGTTACCATCCCCTCCCCACACATGAGCCTTGGCTATGGCTGGATGTTTATGGAGGGACGTGCAATGTGCGGGACTTTCCATGAACAATTCAAGTTTCCAATTGCCGTTTGATTGGTCAGTGAAAATCATTCAAGTTCGTTTTTTCCCCCCAGCCCACTCAGCCTCCCTCCCCCGGACTCTCTCCAGCATCCCCTACTCCATCCTCAGCATCTCCATCCCCACCCCACCCCACCCCACCCTGGTCCGTGTCCGTGCTGTCCCATTCTGGTCCTCTCCTGGTCCTTTTCTGCCTCTGATCCTGAGTGGCGGGCGCGAAAAAATTGTTTGCGATTTTTATCATTTTAAATGGAGGAACAACAAGGAACAAGAATGGAGAATCAACGATGAGGGATGGGAGCAGCAGAGAGCAGAGGGGCAAAAAGTGTGTTTAAAAAATGAGCGGGTGGGGGCGGTGGGGGAGGCTGTGGCTGGGGCTGGGGGCGGCGCAGTCAAGTGGCGAGCATTTAATGCCCGTTTTGTGGTTGTTGTGATCTCCCATGCGGATTTGCATTATAATTTATTGCATTCCTTGCATACGCTTTGCACCCCGTACCCCGTACCCTGCACCCCTCCGTGTCCCCGTGTCCCTGTTCGCACTTTCAGCTTTGGCTAATTTCGATGGCAGCCACCCGATAAGCGGGACATTTTTCTTTAAATGAGTTTCTCTCGCCCCTCCCCTGGCTTAAGATTTCCTCCGCATTTTCCCCCTTTCGTTGGCAGCAAAAAAGGCGTTGAAAATCCTTTGATAAATCTCCGACGCCAGCAAACATTTATAAATTATTAATTTTTTGCGTGTTCCCCCGCCTGCACCTTCTGCTGCTGCCCCGCAGGTGGGGGTGGGCTCTGGATTAGTGCGGGTTTATTCATATGTGGCTTAGTTTGTTCCCTCGCCCAACTGCTGCTGCTGCTGCTGCTGCTGCTGCTGCTGAATGGGGAGCCAACAACAAAGAGCACACGAAAAGGCAGCGGCTTAAATTGTCTCGTATTTTTATTAGCCCAAAAGCCGTGGCACTCCTCCTGCTCCTGCCTCTGCCCCTCCTCCTGCTGGTATCTGCAACTCGAAAGGGTGCTGCTGCAGGTGCTGGCTGCTGGCTGCTGAAACACGTAGCTTATTAGCAGCTTCGGCAAAACTTTCATCGGGCAAAACGTTCCAGAGCCATAAACATGAGTTTTCAATGGGCAAAAGCCGGCAATAAGTGCTTCTGGCTGTGCGCAAAGCGGCGCCTGAGCTTGGGCAAAGCGAAGCAGCGGGCCACCCTGCAGCTGCACGGGTATGGAAGGCTCCGTCGATGGAGCATTGAGTATCTGCTGACTACGGGGGCAGAAGAGTTGACACAGTTCCCACAATGCATTCGGATATTTTATCTGGGTAAATGCCCCACCCCTCTCCACTCTACTGTCGAGGCCTCAAAGGTTCTGCCATCGATCGCCTCATAGTCAGCGGCAGTGGACTGCAGCAATGGTTATGCACCGCCTTGTGGCAGGGGATGGGTCGGGGATGAGTCGGGGAAGTCTCTGCCCGGCGGTCTCTGCTCCACAAAATCCTTGATTATCCTTCAGCCTGAGCTGCAGTGCATGAGCTGCCTCTGCTGTCCGTCAGTCTGTAAGCTGTCCTTTCATTGGCAAATTAATGGTAATTAAATTTGGGCACTTGATTTCATTCCCGGCACTCGGCCAGATTAAATACTCGATCGAATATCAATTGCGTTTTGCTTCGACTGCCAAGTGATTAATATAATTCTTGTGCAGCAATATGAAGTACACCCCCCAGCCCACCACCCCCCGCGGCACATCTAACCCTCTGCCCCAGCTGCTGTCAGTGGCCACCGGCAGCGGAGATGGAAATGCCAGGCGAGGAGGGCAGCATAATCGCGTCTGTAATTATTAAAATTGGCGTGGAATCCAATACTTCGATGGCTGCCACCTGTAGGCAGCTGCCCCCGCTCCAGCTGCAGCTCCAGTGGGGCGGCAGCTGGGTGGTTGGGAGGCTGAGAGGCTCTTTGGTGGTTCCACTCCACTGGCAATCTGCGGTTGATTTGGTTTACGAGCTGGCAACGGGAAATTGTTTAATTATTTAGTAACCTGATGCTTAAAAGCTTAACAAGCAGCCAGGACAGAGCAGCCAGCCAGCCAGCCAGCCAGCTATGCTAATGAGGATGGCGAAAGGGAATAATGGGAGCAATGGCAATGGCAATAATGAAAGTTGGAGTGGGAAATGTATCGGAGGAGGAGGAGTGGATGATGTGTAGCCTAGCGACCAGAGACTGCCGCAGAGAGGAGAGAGAGACGGAGAGAGAGGAGAGACGGAGAGAGATGGAGGCGGTAGCTGTGGCGCCCGTAGAATCTTGGCCAGAAATGTTTATGCTGCCATTAAATCAGAGTAACCTTCCGCTTGCACCCCACGCCCTTGCAGCCGGGCTGCTTGCTGTCATCATTTTGCTGACCACAGCCAGCCGCCCCACTCCTTCCGAACGTTCAGGGAAAGTGTCAATAAATGCGGCAGTGAAGGAGGCTGCTCCTCGGCCGAGAGCCACAGCCAGAGCCACAGCCAGCTGTGTCCTTAGCCTGGCCAAACAATAAAATATTCAAAGTTTATAATGGAAATTAACCCGAAAGTTGTCCTGTCTGAGGGCCTCGCTGTGAGGCTGTCGCTGGCTGTCGTCGGCCCCATGAATACACAATACACATGTCCCTGGCCGGGGCGTGCAAGTGGCTGCAAGGGTGGGGGGTCTGGGAATCCCCTAGATGGGACTCCCTGCTTCTCCGCTCTTCCCTTGGCTGGCACAAATTCTGATATATTCCCTGCAGCCAGCAGCCTGTGGGCTCGGGCTAATCAAATTTTATTGGCCAACTTGTCGAGGCGAGAGCTCTGAGCAGACAGTCCAGTCAAGGATGAGTGCGATATCCCATCCCGAGAGAGGAGTGGAAGCTGCAAGACTGCACGCAGTGATCGCAGGTGGTCAGCGGTAGCTCTCTCTCTCTCTCTCTCTCGAGTCTCTCTCTCCCTACTGGTTCTCCATCCACTACTTAACTAGCCGCTTATTCATCAAAGCCCAGCAGCCCCGAGCCCCAAGACCCAAGCCAGGAATGATGAATGCCCGACAAACTGGGGGCAAAAAAAAGGGATGTGGATGCAGAAGTGGATGGGGCAGTGGTCACATGCCAAAGCCTGCCCAAATGTTTCTGGGACATTCCCCCGCCCCACCAGTCTCCACCCACAGCACACACACACACACACACATACACAGACAGAGGATGTCATCTTTCATTAGATTAACGATTGTTCCAGGCAGACAGAGAGCGCAGTGAGCAGAGAGCGGAGAGCGACAAAGAGAGGCTGAGACGGAGACTGGTGGAAAAGCTTCCCCGAAATCAAATCTCGAACAATCTGTTCTGCCAAATGCCTCAACACACACACACACACACACACACACACACCCTGAGTGGTGTGGGTGGGGGACATACCCGAAGAGGGCGCGGGGGGCGACCGACGCTGGCATATGGCGACACTCAGCCGGCTCTCGGACAAAGACAAAAAAGTGTCAAATGCGTGAGGACCCGGTCGGAGGAGAGCCGGCTGCCGGCTGCTGGCTGATGGTTGCTGGTTCCTGGTTAGGGGGGGGTGCTTGTGGTGTCCATGGGCCATAGGCCCGCGCGGTCTCAGCCCCAGTCTCTCGGTGGAGCAGCAGCACAGGACCAGGACCAGTACCACACCGGACAGGGCCATGTCAGAGGAGGGGATGGACAGACCGACGACCGACTGTCAACTTGATCCTGACAAAGTATTTGCGGCTTGCCAGTCATTTTTTGTGCGGCGCCCACAGATTGCGGGCTCTGACAGAGGACGGCCGGAGGGGGGTAGGGAGGACTGTGTGTGTGTGTGGTTTACAGATGCGGAGGGGGAGGAGAGTGCTGGCAATGTGGGGTGCTGGGGGGTGGGGGAAAGTTGAAGAGTCAGCAGAAATAAAACCAAATGAGGCCTGAGCCAAATTCAAATTAATATGTTTATGTGGGCTGCGGGGGGTGGAGGAGGGGTTGGGGGCTGGGGGAACCACTCCAGCAGCCATCATCTGTTGTCTGTGGGCTCTCCCTCAGCACAGGGACCCAATGCCAGAAAATAATGCAAGTACGAGGCGAAAGTTTGCCAGCAAACCAAAGGGATCGCCTGCTTAGTTGGCGGAGTCCGCACCGGGGATTGATCACTGATCACTGAGCCAGCCCAAGGGGTGCCGATCCACACCCGCGAGAGATCTGCAGTACCATCGAATGGGAAGGGGGAGGCAGCACAGCCCCAGACAGGCTTTGAATTGTGATTCCCGAACCAACAGAGCCAACAATGCAGACAGATGTGGCTGCCGAGGATCCCCTGGATGCGATGCCAGTCCAAAGTGAGCTCCAATCTGCACGATGGCTCTTGGCCACAGACAACACTGACGCTGAAGATCCAGGACTGCAGCCATCAGTCCCTGGAGCACCAATCATGCAAGCCCAAGAAAGAAGACTCCGTAAAGCACTCGGCTTGACATTGGCATTTAATTGCCACTTAACGTAGAAATTAATGATACAAAAAATAAACACAAAGGAAACAACAAAAAAAACAAATAAAATATGTGTAACTTAATTGTAGGGGGAGGGTGGGGGCCACCTCTGTGGGGTGTTGTTCGTGGGGCCACTGGTAGGAGGTTGGAGGTTGGAGCAGGCGGAGCAGCAGCAGCAGAGGAGTGCGAAGGACTAGTTCCGGCTTGTGGCTTGTGGCTCTCCCATGGCACGAGTATATATACACATATATGTATTCACATGGGTAGCACATAGGCGGGGATTATGCTGCGAGTTTTGATACTTCGATTACAGCCAGCGAGTGGTTCTGGCGCACTGAAGCAACTGTCGCTGTGGGATCTGGACTTCCTGCAGCACAGTTCCTCCGTTGCGCTGCACTCCGTTCCATTGCGTACCGTTCCGTTCCATTCCGTTCCGTTCCATTCCGCTGTTCGTGTTACTCCTGCGCCGCATGACGCTTGGCCTGGGGCATGGCCACCTCCAGGGAGCGATCCACATAGGCGAAGTTATCCACCACACTGGCCGCCAGAGCGCCACCCATCACGAGCAGAGCTCCACTAATGGCAATCTTTGACCACATGCTGTGTCTGTGTGTCTGTGTGTGTGTGTGTGGAAACGAACAAGTTGAGCAGCGAGAGAGCGAGACGAGACCGCACCTGGGGCCGAGATATTTGCAATATGCGCGGGACGCACGCCCTGCATGGGGCTTTATATAGAAGCGGCAGCGGCAGCGGCAACGGGAAATGACTCCAGACGCAGCACCCCTACCCGTACCCCTTCCCGTTCCCCCACCCGCACCCGTTCGCTTTCCCCCAGAAGCTTTCGCTGTGAGCTCGTTCGCTATGTGCCGCTGGTCACGTCGGCCGACCTTCCTGCGCAGCAGAAGCCACAAAAAGCTTTACCCCCAAAGAGCCGACGACCAGTACCAGTCCCAGTCCACTATGGGGAAAATTCCAATTTTTCGGGTATTAATTAATAACTTTTAAACTAAGCAAGATTTTTCGATCGGTTTTTTGATTAATGTTATGTACACCCATAGAAACATTTTTGGAAAAGTGGGCGTATTACCGCCCACAGATTAAACAAAATTAATTTTTATTTTTTAATAATATTAAAAATCGGAATATTTTTATTAATATCTATTGACTATAATACTCCTTTATACATAAAAATAAATTCTTACTTTTGGAAAAACTTTTCGATGAAATTCAGGAGCTAAAGAAACAATAGCTATTATTAATAGACATTTTCTTAATTTTTTCTTGATCCATCTTCGAAATCCTCAATAGTTTGATATGGGCCTTCAATTTCACATAATGAGAGTATTTAAAAATCGATGGGAAGGGCAAGGCCTTTAGGCTTGCTGCTTGAATCAACAAAGAGACATTGCTCTTGAGTTTTTGATAGAGCTGCTGCTTGTTTTTTAAGCTCCTTCTCCTTTCAACAAGTAAGCTTACTTTGGACGACCAATTTTTCGATTATTGTTCCTATTTGAGTCGCTTTTGTATAATTTTGTTGTGCTCATTAACCAATTTTAATGCTTTTTTCAAACAAATTTTTGTTCCGCATGCATGGAAAACCATTTTGCATACAAATTTTGGCAACAAATTTGAGTTTTGATCTTTAAATATAGCATATGTTTTAAAAAATTAATGTTTTTATTTAATCTCCTCTTAAAAATATCCAGATTCGCATTTTCTTGATTGCATTCGACTTTTTCCTTGCGCCACACATCAAACAGCTCCGAGTTTGGAAACTCGAAGTCCCCTGCAAAAAATTAATTTGCGCAGATAGTGCGCAAAAGTGCAGTTAAAACCCGTGTGATTGCTATAATAGTGACATTTTGAAAATAGGCTGCCTAAAGCAAGTGCTTTCCTACAGCTACAGCTGACTTTAACAGCTTTTAGACCTAACAGTGCTATGTTAGTTAACATTTTTGGTATTGGACTTTACAGTTTGAAGTTTTCTTAATATGTTACCAAAAAAAAACAACCAATTTTAATACCTTGAGAAAATGACTAAATACCCGAAAAATAGAAATTTTGCCCATAGTGCAGTCCCAGTCCAGCACCAGCCGAGTGGTTCTAGCTAAATCCGAACGAGCACACACTCCAACACTGCAAACACACATATACATATACATATACATATGTATGTATATATGCACGATAGTAATGCACTTCCTTCACTGCCTCTGCCTCGCCTTCATTATCGATCGCTAGATAAGAATTTTTCGCACTTTGATGGCAAAGAGAGCTTTCGCGTGTATGCCTGTTGTTTACATACATATACGTATGTGTGTGTGTTTTGATTATCTGTGTTTGTGTTATTTTTATAGGCGGAATATTCGCAATGTTTCTGTTTGTTCGCTGGTTTCTGTTTATCTCGATCTCTTAATCTGAACGGGGCCCACCCCGCGGGTGCGTCACTGTGCCCACAGTTCTGCCACTGCTTCTAGCCCTGCCCCATTTGGTTTCCCTTTCATTCGCGGATATACTTAGACACATATTTGCATTTACCTTAGCATAGAGCGCACACAGGTGGGCGTGGGCCTGCGGTCTACAGGGCACAGGGCCTGTCGACACAAAAAGTAATAATAAAAATAAAATGTTATCGCTGACTTGCCAAAAATAAACAAAGCAACAAAATAAACCAAACAATGCTAAGTATAATTAACAAAACAAAACAAAGCAAAGCAAAACCAAGCAAAAACTCGTTTACCGGCTGGACAGGTGACAGTTGCCGGTGGGTCGGGACGGGGGGAGGCGTTTTCTAGCTAAAGATTTACAATCCAACGGACGCTCTAATCGCCTAGACTTTCCTTTCCTCAATAAACTGTGGGGTAGAGCCGGGCAGAGCCGAGCTGAGCTGAGCTGAGTGCAGGCGTCATCAAAGGGGAAATACCACAAGTGGGCGAAAAGCTGTGGCTGCAATGGGAGGGGAGGGCATGCGAGGGGAAGGTGTCATCGTGTCATAACAAAAGGCAAAATATTCACTACAAATACAACGTGAATACTCACACTCACACCCACACTCGAATGAATACTGTTTGTCCATCAAATGAATCGTGATATCTGTTGCAGATTAGTGGAAACTCCCCCGACTGCTGCATGATTTATTTGGCTGCTGATTTGGTGATCTGTCCGGCCAGGGACCAACCTCAACCCAGTCCATTCCGTCCCACGGAGTGCACTTTGCTCGCCTTCGAGCGCTGCGCACTGCGATTCATAGTGATTCCCCGCGACGGAACGAAGCGAAAACATTTCCGTATCTGTACAGCCAAACAACCAATCCTCCCACCCACCCACACATCATCATCATCATCATTATTATAATCATTATCATTGGGCATGTCTTGTGCATTTGTTGTTTGCCATTTTCCCGCGAAACACAACATTTAATAAACTATGTGCGAGTATAAATATGGCTGAGAGGGAGCAGCAGCAGCAGCAGCAGAGATACCAACAAATTGCCAGAGGATGGAACGAAACTCTTCCGCTGCTGCTCCTCCCCCTGCTGCTGCTCCGCTTCGCTGGTGCTATTTACGCGCAAAATTAATCGAAGCTCATAAAGCAGCGTAAACAAAGACAGCCACCAAAACAGCCCAGAGAGCGAGTGGGAGGGAGATCGAAGCAAAGGCAGCGGCAGCGAGGGGGTCCGTGCACGACATCGTCGCATGCAGATAAACAGACATTAATAATAGAAATATTTGGCCATGCAGCGGCAGTGGCAACGGCAGTGGCAGTGGCACCAACAATCCAAACCCAACTCGCAGGCACAGCCCCCCGTCGAAGAACCCGTCCAACAGACAAACAGATTGCCATCATTTGTGCTCCGGCAGTTGCACTCCAGCAGGGCAAACTACCTACGGAGGATCTCCATGGCATGGATTGCACTGGGTGGGGGGGGATGGGCCATATGTGGGTATAGGGGTAAGGGGTATGGGGTTGCAGGTGCATTCTCGTATGTGCTGGGCTGCGCTCTGTGGGCATTGTGTTCCGAAGCTGTTGAATATGCCGTGCCCCCAACCACACCCCTGTCGCACTTGGTCGCAGGCGTTGCCAAGGACAAGGACACGGAGAATGACAGGGATAACAACAACTACAGGACAAAGCGGGCTGCCCCCTCGACAATCTTAGCGGAGGCAAAGGCAGAGGCGTGAAGGGTTCCCCTGCAGGGCAAGTCAGTGGAGCTAACCATATCAATTGCCGTTTCTGTTTCTGTTTCCACTTCCACTCTTCAATTAAAGCTTAGACCCGCAGCAATTGGCATGAATTAATCTGTTTCCTGCACTGCAGCTGCGAGGCAAAGGAAGCTGCCTCCAAAGTAGAACAGCGCAGGGATCTCCATCCCAGCCCAGCCCAATCCCAGTCCCAGTCCATCTCCCGTTCTCTCGCAACTTGTGGTGTTATTTTTCGTGTTCCGCCCATCAAGCTGGACACACAAACCCTCTGAGGAGGCAATACCTTGGGTTACTCCGGACTTGCGCCTCCGAAACGCACTGCGGGGCGGTGGGGCTGTGGCGCTGGGGGGCTGTGTGTCTTTGGTTTTGTTCTGCTGGCAGCACCTTGATTGGTGATGGGTGGGTGACAAGTCCTGTTGGCAGCAGCGAACTCAATCGAGTTCCGCTTGTGCCAATTTCGGTCTAGCCCAAGACATTCGCTCTGCATGTGGCAAACGGAGCCACCCCCCGCCCGGCCCCAATCTCAGCTCAGCCCCCAGGGGCGCGAGTAGTCGCAGTCGCAGTCGTATTTGCCTTCGGAGCTTCGTTTGTTCGCTTGCATTTCCTTCCGGCCTCAGGCCCTCCTCCCCCCTACGCCGATGGCTCTGGCGTTTGGGGTTTTCGGTGGGCTGGCGGGTTGGCGGGTAGGGGGATTGGTGTGGAAAAACCTCAAGTAAACAGGCAGCAGGCAGCAGGCTAAACCATAGCCCAACCGAACCCAACAACAGGGCATACAACTCCCCTCCCCCCACGCCACTCCACCCCGCCAACAGCCACTCATCCAACACCATTTTCTTTTCCACAAATTGAATTCTCGCGCGCGCATTTTCATTTGCCACACTCGCTCCTCCCCGTGTGTGTGTGTGTGTCTGTGTGTGTGTTTGTTTGTTAATTTTCGCACAGGAAAACTGCATCAACTGACTGGAAGTGTGGCGGAGTGGGGGGGAGTGGGGCAGCTGCTGCTCCTGCTGCACCGCACTTTTGCCCACTTTTCAAGCTGGCCGCAACAGGAGAGATTCCGTGTGGCAACTGCCACGTGTGCCACGTGCTGTGTGGTGCAGTCAGTCCCCAGTCCCCAGTCCCCGAAGCAGTGCCCCGAAAGCAGATCGATAGACAATCAACTAATGATTGCGTGCTGAAAGTTTGCCAGCACTCTGCTCCGCACTGTGCTGGTTATGGTTGATAATATTTTATTTACAACCCTTTGCCGCCCGCAACCTGCCGCCCGCAACCTGCAACCTGCAACCGATTTCTCTTAAATTCTCAATTCCGTTTCGTTTGCCCCAGATTCGGTTGATTGAGGTGTGGTGAGGCGAGCGCTTGGCTCTGGGTCGAGACATGACCAAGTTATGGCACTCGCCTCGAGTCGCCTGAGAGTCCACTGGCAGACGAGCGGCAAAGACACAGGCGAAGCCCCTGGGGAGGCCAGATCAACCCAGCCAGATCAATAAACTCTCCTCGCCCGTAAGCCCAGTCCCTGAGTCCCTGACATTGGGTGCGGTCAGGGCTGCTGCTGTGGCTCCATCTCCAGTGCCACTTGCAGTGATAATCGCATTTCTTATCCGCTTCCCGCTGCTGCCCCCGCCCAGCGGGCCGTGCCACAGTGCTGCACAGTGATTGCGGTGGGCAGCAGTGTTGCATTTTAATTTATGAGCAAATTTTGCGTATCTAATGCACTCCGCCGCCGCCACTGACCGGCACTTTGTGTGCTTTGTGTGTGTGCACAATTAAATTTTCAATGTAATTTCACGCACAAATGCCTCCAATTGCTGGCCGGATGGGTGCGGATGAGGATGTTGCATGCCCCCAGCACCCGTCCCCGCCCCATCGCCACAAACCAACCCAACTAATCCTTTCTCTCTCTCTCTGTCTGCTCTGCTCTGCTGTGGTGCATGCTGCATGCTGCCACTACCTCCGACTGTATCACATGAAGCGACATAATCATCATAATCGCGTTGACACTACAAGCGAACGCCTGCCTGCCTGCCTGTGCAGGCAGCTCCAGAGATAGGCACCTACACACCACAAAGAGACAGAGACACACGGCCAGAGACACAGACAGAGAGGGTTAAGGGAAACACAGACAGAGCCAGAGAGAGAGAGAGAAGTGTGTGTGTGTTGCTTTTGCTTTTATTTCGGTGTAGGAGTAGCACTCCCAGCACCGCGATTAGCGATTGCTTATCAATTAACACAGTTGGCCAGCTATCAAAGTGAACAGTCGGTCGGTCCGTCTCGGCCCGTCGGTCCGTCTGTCCCATCGATAAGGCTGTGTGCCAGCCAAGAGTTGATCGAACCGCAACTTAAAGCTGATTAAGCGGTCGTTCGACACAAAAAGCAAGCACAGAACGCGCAGGAGAGTGTAATCCATATGGGCTGCCACCTACGCCTGCCTCATCAATGGCTCAATGATTGGGGCATAATGATATAGATATGGCAGTAAATTGATGCCCACTGATACGCGCTGCTAATCATCATCAGTGGTGCCAGTGCTGGAAGGTCAGAGGTATTCGTACGTAAAATTAGATACATGTTTTCCCCATGTTGTATTCCCGAAGAAGGCAATGAACTGTTAAAGGTGACATGTATATTTATAGATAATCGGATTTAATATAGGGTTCGTAGGGGGTACTCCTCAGATTTATGTATGGAATGATTGATTTGATTATTGTTGTTATTCGAAAGTAATTAACTTGCAGTGAGTGGAACAATTGGCAGTCTGCTTTCAACTATTTTCCTTTGTTTCACAAGCAACTTTGCAACACTGACACTCGCAGTAGTTCCTTTGCGAATGTTTATTCCATCTGCAAACAATGCAAATCCATAAATAAATGACGAAACACAGCTGCTTATCCAACACCAATTTCTTTTTATAGCTTTAGAGCTGTTACTGGAACGCTTTACAACACTTTTTTGGTATTAGGCAGCAAACCGGAAAAAAAGTAAATCCCAAAGGGAATATTAAAGAAATATTAAAGCCACAATTATTATTTTAATATTCTTCCAGGTTCTTTTCCAACACTGAACTTAACGGGACGCTCGTGAATGAGCACAGATTATTCGTACAACAATCATATTGATTGGAATGGAAACAAAGGACTAGTCAAGGCTGTTCCAGGCCCCATCCCTCCAAAAACGCAACCACTCGAGCAGCACCACCCCCGCTCCCCCTCGTCCGACCACCCCCGCGCCAGCCATTGTGTGTGCTATGAAGTGTGCGCGTTGTAATGTGCGTTAATAAATTTGATTTTAGATTCTCTCGAACCATCAACTTTAAAGTGTCGCTCTTCAGCCGAGCCGCCACACCGCCACCACTCGGCCGGCTCTCTCGGTTCTCGTTTTTATCAGTTTAATGGGCGGGTCGTAATGCAATTTGTGCGACGCCCCACCCCACCTCACCCCACCACATCCAAGCACCCTGACGCCTGACGCCTGTACCCTGCCTCCTGGCCCGTGCTACCCAAACCAGAAACCCCCTTCCCGGGCAAAGATATGCCTGGGACGGGCCGGGCCGGGCCGCGCTGCTGTGTAAAGCAATTTTGATAAATTTATGGGGAATACGCTTTCATGATAAGCTAATTAAATTCAATCGCTGTAACCAACTTTGCCAAAAACCGAACCGAAATGCTACTCCAACTCCCCCACTCCCACCTCGAACCGCCAACCGCCCACCTCCTCTTCCTGGTCCTGGCCACCGCTCAGTGCTGCCGCTCCTCCTGCTACTCGTCCTGTGTGCCTACTGCCGGCTGGATGTCGGCTTGGTTTGGTTAAAGCTCAACGATTGTTTCCATATCGTTGGGCAAACTAAAGTGAAAAAATTAGCGACAAGCGAGTGGCTCTGGTAATGGCAGAAAAATGAAGAGAAACCCAAGCAGAGTGGAGCAGGGAAATATGGTAATGGAGGTAAAGATGGTAAAACTATTCCCCAAGTGCCCAAACCTTTTGTTCTCTGATTAAACACAAGACAAAGAGAAAGTCAATAATGGAAAAACTAGTTCAAACAAATACCAAAGAAGAACTTCCAGCAATAAAAACAGTCAGTCATTCATTCGTAGATTTACACTCATTTTTCTATGGAGGAGCATAATTTATTCAGGGAGCTGTCTGCTTAAGGGATAATTTACTGCATATGCAAACGAATGGTTTCGCATTAGGCAGGGCAGGCATACTCGTACATGGAGTAAAAAGGAGTTGGCCAGCTGGCCAATTGAAGGAGCAGCGATTTACAGTTAACAGCCGCAGCAACAGCAGAACAATGTTAACGGCAGGGAGCAATAGCAGCAGAACGACGCGTCGTTAACAGCTGTAACAGCAGAACAAGACTACATAGCAGCAGATTAACAGCAGTAACAGCAGAACGAGATTAACAGCAGATCAACAGGAGAAAGTGCGATGAGTGGCTTGGCTTAAGTTGGCTTGTGGTACTGCGTTTTCGACTTTATTGCTAAGTGACTTGATGCAGGTGCTTCCGAGAGCGGGCTACATGAGTTTATATCGTCAAGAAGCAGCAAAGGGGTTTGTTAGTGGAGTAAATACATATCTCAGCCTTACATTATACGAGCGTGCGTTTGTGGATGGGGATGAGGATGAGGACGTGGTCGCAATCTTAATCATCGCCGCTGTCTGCAGAGTGGCGTCCTTGCGCTGCAATAGAAGTAATCAATAGAGGTAAGAGGAGAACTGCAGCGTGGGGCAACTCACATTCACCGACTGCTTTCCCTCAGTGGCGTTTGAATGACATTTGAATGGGCAGATAAATGGTTTCTGCGGCGGCCCAACGTGCAAGCAATGCAGCTTCGGATACTTTAAAATATGCCACGGGACCTGAAATACTCTGCCACGGTCATCCTCCCTTTATCCGCCGCGAATGTTTGTTTGCTGGCCGGCAACTTGGTCAACGCATTGACCTTGTATACGGTCGCGAAACTTTGAATGATACTGGCGGCACTTAGGCTATGGAAATGCCTCTAACGCATGCATCTATCTCGGACCGGATGTGATTTGGTCGATGCTGATTTTCTGGCCCTGCTGATGGCGTTCCAAGTACTCGATTATGGGCATCGAAAGTTGCAAGCACTCGTGGGTGATGTCCACACCTACAAATGGTCGATCGCCCAGCACGAACGCCTCAAAACAGAGCCAACAGAGTCCCCTCACCATTGCCCAGGCCCTGGGACAGGCCCGGCTCGGATTTCTGAAAGGAACAGCGACCCGAACGTATAGCCATGTTGTGGCATGGCGCGGCCAGAACAGCCTCCAGACACTGCAGCCCTCGCATGGGCTTCTCGTAGATCCTATCCCTCATATGGGTACAAAGGGAGTTTTGGTCGATCTCCGGATCCGCTGTCATCATAATCTCCATCACGTACTTGAGCTCACGGCCATAGGTATCGAGCTTCCCCACAGAGTAGCACGAGGCACGCCCATCGAAGGCTGCCACAGCATTGCCCAAATATTGTACTCGATGTTGCTCAAAGGCTTCCCGGTAGAACTTCTTGGGCAGTTCCTGTGTGAATTTGACATCGTGATGGTAGGCAGCCGTCGGCTTCCTGTCCACATTCACTTGCTGACTGCATCTCAGCCATCCTGCCCAGAGTTCCGCGCTTAATGGGCTTGACGGCTGGGCGGGGCGGGGCACGGTTACCCGACGAAGGAGATCTCCTGGTCGCAGTTCTGGCTGCACTTCGACGCATTCCAAAGCCTCGGCGATGACCGCGAGATCGGGAAATTGTTTCTTCTACTTGTAATTCTGTACTCTCGGCATTTTGTCGGACGTTTGTTTATTTACAAAATGTAACAAAGATTTAAAAGAAATATATTAAAATACATTTTTATTCGAACTGAGTCAAGCTTCGTGTCCAGCTGACAACAGCTGAAAAATACTAACAGAAGCCTTAACAGCAGCACGAGGGTAACAGCAGATCAACAGCAGAGAAACGGCTTAGCAGATAACAGCACAACAATATTAACATAACCAATAACAGCAGCCGCTGCAGAAGGAGAGCAGCAGCAGAGAAGTCGTAAAAGGAGAAGCGCAGCAGCCTTCCACCCATAATATCAACAGCATCTGCAGAAACCACCCGAGATCGAGCCGCTAATGATTGATTTATTGCTTTGATCTTCCAAGCTGAGAATTTTCCAAACTCTAGACTTCTGGGAAATAGTCTGTAGTCGTTTCCATTGCCAGCAGTTATTAAATATAATACACACATGTGGTAGAAAACTGCAAGTAGGGGGTAACTTAATTTCTTCAGTGGTTCACAGTATGGAGGAACAACAAAAACAGAGATTTCAGCTGAAGGCTAAACACTGCCAATTAGTTCCAACTAATTTAACCCGATCCAAATTTTCGGTTGAAATGAAAAACACATTCGCTGTCGAATGGGTTGCATGTACATGGGGGGCATGGTCGGGGGGCATGGGGCATATTCGTTGACGATTTGGATAAGCATTGTGTAAATTTTGTGGAAAACATGCGCCATTAACATAATTATAATTAGGCCTGACAAGCGAATTAAATTCAATTTTCATTATTTTTAATGAAGAATGCAGGAAAAAGCACACAAATACCAACCACTGCAGTGGAGAGCAGCAGCAGATAGCCTCCCCGCCGGCAGAGTGGGTAGAAAGGGGCTGGGGGGGATGTTGTGTCATGAAAAAACACAACCGCATCAACATATTTATTGCATTTGGTCGGGAATCGGGATTGTGTCTTGTTGCATATGTTTGGGCTTTCATGCGAGAGGCTGATTTGCATATTAAATTCCAAACATAAGGATAACGAAGATAAATCGATCCTAATGTCAGCGGGGCGGCGACTGAGACTGGGAGTGGTGGAACTGAAACAAATGCCAGAGATTACCAATGCGAGTACAACTTTTCGGAATATTCTTCACAAATAATTTTTAAAAATGATCAAACTTCACAAATAATTATTGACGAGTGTGTGTGCTTGCTGCGGTGTGCAGTCGCTCTCCTTGGTGTTGGTGCAGTGGGGTGTCGAGCGTTACGGCTTTGGATCCTCTTTCGTGTGGAGCAGCAACTGCTTGATCTCCTCGTTCTCGGCGACCTGCATGTAGGTCTCGCCATTGGGCGTCAGCACGGTGCGATTGGCGCCCATCTTGAGCAGACACTCCACGCAGCTGGTGTGCCCCTCCCAGATGGCGGCCAGCAGCGGTGTGATGCCGTATTTGTCCTTCAGGTCCACGTCGGCCCCCATGCGAACGAAGAACTGCAACAGCTTCAGGTGGCCAAAGTCGGCGGCATAGTGAATGGGATAGCGCATGCCCAACCGGGCATTCACGTCGTAGTAGTTGTTCACGAATAGAGACTCCACCTCATCGTGGGCCCCGTTCTTGATGCTCCACACGATATCTTCAATCTTGCGTTCCTCAGACATTTCTCGCTGTCGACTTGCAGCTCGTGAAAGCACTCGTTGGTTCTCGTTAGCTCTACTCGTTCGTTCGTGATAGACTCGCTATGCTTCGACCAATCATCAGCTGTGGTGCTGAATACTGGAACTTTTGCTGGGATTGTTTCTGTTATACTTTTGAACTTAATTTTGCAGCCTGTAGTTGAATACTGGACCTTTTGCTGGGATTATTTGTGTAATACTTTTTGAACTTAATGTTGCAGCCTACTCCACAGTGACTTTTCCTCTATTTATTTGAGCAGCACATTTCCATGGAACTGTCACAAGTCTCAGCTGACAAAATTCATTGTTGTGGCAGTTTTAGTTTTATATTTTTCGTCATCACACGCACAGCTTCTGGCAAATCATAAAATTCGAATAACATTAAAAAACATCACTCCGATTTCTGGTTTGTGCAACGAGTGAAAACAAAATTATACACCCACACTTTGGAGCTGGCGGTTAAGTCTGTCTGTGTGAAATATTCCTGGTATTCAGTCTACCCATTGTATTGAGGCATTCCTTCACTTTCGTTTGCCCCAGCAGAGGTTCCGTACACCTGAAAGATGTCCATGTCGTCGCGGCACACAACCATTGAGCGAGCTTCGTTTCGGTATCGCCTCAAGTTGGAATTCGAGGATATTAAGCAGCAACGCATAATGGCCGAGAGGGCGTACGTACTGGTGTACATGGGAGTCCCTCTTTTATTTCGTCATTTATTTGCAGCAAGGAAAAACTGAGGCAAGAGCTGCTCAACGAGGAGACACTGCTTTGGTGCCATTTCAAGAATAGAATTGAAAATCAGCGCGAAATTGCACGCATGCGGTATGGAAATATTCCAGTGGACATGGTCCGCTATCTGAAACCGAAGGACGAGTATGAGCGGCAGCTGGAGAACGCCAAGGAGGAGTATGTATCGATGGCCATCGAATACGCTTGCAGTTCGAATTGCAACATAATACGAGTATTCCTCCTCCCACCATTCAGGGCCGAGTTGGAGTTGGAGGAGCAACGGCTATACATGGCAGCGACCACCATGCCCATGCCAGATGAAGATAAATATTCGGGGCCAATGGAGGAAAATCCAACAACATCTCAAGACAGCGATACGGAAAGAGAAGCAACCCCCCGACACGGGCTATTTGTGCCCGGGCTGAGTGCAGATTTTGCAGACAAAAAACAGGACTCCAGCAAACATTCAGGCAACTCTAAGAAGTAATCAAAGTCCTTTCCAGCGCCACTCATCTCCTATCACTCCTGAGAGCCTTGCCCCAAACCAACACAAAGAGAAAACATAGACTGCGATGAAACCCCCAATCAAAATACATCAAATGTGACAAATACCAGCTAATACAATTTTAAATTGATACAAAAAAACCCTAGTGCTTAATTGCTGCTGAAAACTGTTGGATTTTGATCAGCTTCTGTGGAGTTCTGAAAGGGAGCTCTGTGGTCAGATTTGAAGAAGGACCAGACCCAGTCCCAGTCCCAGTCCCTGGCTAATATCCGGAATAAAGTGTTACCTCCATCCATTACAAATAAATCAAATATAATAAAAAAGGATAATAATAATATATATACATATAATATAATATAAAATATATATACCATACATAAAATAATATAATATAATATAAAGAAAAATAGAAATCAAATATAATAAAAAAAAAACATAAATCTGAGCGCGTGTATTCTATTCTCTTGTATAGGCGGACGGATCACTCGGAACATACGTTTCTGCTGCTATTCCATTTATCGATGGCAACCCACAAATATTTGACAGTTGTCAGGTGCGTCTGCTGCTGCTGCTGTTATTTTTATTTTATTTTTTGTGTTGCGTTAACCCTTCGTTAACCCCATACGCATGTCGGGCCAGCAGGTTCTGTCCTATTCATACATACATATATATATACACACGTACGTATCCTGCCCACCGCATGGCCTGTCCCCTCGTCCTCGTCCTTCGATCCAGCGTGCCAGCGTCCCAGGCTGCGTCCTACGCGCCAGACGCAATTTGTATGCAAATTTCCATGAGAATCTCAACACATGCAAAAACAACAACCACACAAAGGATACACAGAAGCAGCAGTGGCAGCAGCAGCAGCAGTAGCAAAAAATTGACTGAGCGTGAATGCAATGGCGGCAGGGGGCATATAGAGAGAGAGAGTGTTAGTGGGTGTGGGGGCAGAGATTGGGCAACCAATTGGTTACAAATACATAATAAGTAATGGCCAGAAGTGAAGGGAGTAGAGACCCGAAACCCACAACCCACACCCCAAAAGTGAAAACGTAAAGCGTTGTGCAACACTTGAAAATCGGAGACAGCCTTCGCTGAAGCCGAACAAATTGAGAAGCGCATAGAGGTGCCTGCTACTCGTAGGGACAGTGGACAGTGATAGTGGAGCTGGGACTGGAACGTTGCATTCGACTCTCAAACCTGATTTTCGGTTATCAGGCAGTGAAATACTCCTGCCGAAAGCCCTTCTCACGTTTTTTACGCACATCTAGTGCTGAGGAGGCAGCGAATTTCTGTTGCATCCCTGAGACCTGTTGCTGCATATCATCCATCATTTTTTCGTTGGTTCAGTTCGGTTCGGTTCGATTGGTTCTTTCGGTTCATTAGCTGCACAAGAAATTCAATAGCCTAGCCAGATGTCTGTTGCTGGTAGGCCTAACAGCCAGTCTCTCCTGCTGATGCTGCTGTTCTCTCATTCTCATGTCCATTCTTTCTCCTGGAGCTGTTGGTCTAGCTGTCTTTATTGGCAGATGGTGGGACCAAAGCCTCTGTGGGATGACAGACGTGAATGGGAGGGATTTCGCTTCCCTTTGGAGGGACTGTTGGGCGAACAATTAGCGGTGATTTCTTGTCCGTTTGCCTATGGGAAATTTGTAAAGCGAATCCGCGCTCTGGTGGAAAATGCCTACCGTAGGCGAATTAAATGAGAACGATATTTGTATTGGGCTTTCTAGCCACAGAATCCCCAACACACACACACACACACACAAGGCAGAGCACATCACAATAAAAGTAATGTAAAGGAGCGGAAATAAAAATAAAAATAAAATTAACTTCAATTGTTCTGCTCTGCTCACACTAGAGATACGAGTAGTGTGCTATTTGGATGGCAGGGCAGGGCAGGAGTGGTTGGGGTTTTGGGTTTGGGTCTGGGTCTGGGTCTGGTCTGAGGTCTTGGAGCTCTGTGTGGGATACGTGCCACACCGCTCCCACTCCCCACCGAGAGGGGGCAGCATACCAAAGCCACTTTCTATGCAAATTTTTATGTGTTAAATGCATTTTGTTGGATTTAACATTCTCGCTGATTTTTTGGTTTACATTTTTGCATATAAATGAAGGCAAACTTTGCTTTGGTTTTTGGGCACACAACGAATAAAAGAGGCGTGGCCCCACACAGAGTGGCAGAGAGAGAGAGAGAGTGGCAGAGGGGAGAGACACACAGACACACAAATTAGAGGATTAAGTAGCATGAATGCTGTACTGTACTGTACTGTACTGTACTGTACTGTACTGCACAGTGCTCTCCTTCCTTGGGCTTTGGCACAGCTCCTTCTACTTTGGTGCCTGGGATCCATTGTCTCAGAAGTAGCAGCAGTAGTGGCAGCAGTGGCAGTGGCAGCGGCAGCGGCGAGACAATTACGCTAATTCGCCTGAAATTGTTTTGCATTTTCCCTCACCCACCCACCATGCAGCACTCCCATTGCCTGCTGCTCTCTCTCTCTGTCTTTCTGGCAATTACAATGACTGCAACAGCATGTGTGTGAGTGTGTGTGTGTGTGTGTGAAGAGCAGAATCTTTTCATCGCTTGTTTAAACAGTTAAATTTGATTGCGCTGTAAATAAGAGACAGGGGGAGAGAGGGAGAGCACCAGCCGCAGCCACTGACAGCCACTGCCTGAGGGAAATGTCAGCTGAAACCCGTTATTAGACTCGCACCAAAACGACACGAAACGAAACGAATCTTAAACCAAAGTTTACATAATAGTGAGACAATTTCCCATAGCACACCAGCAGCAGCGGCAGCAGCATCCCATCCCATCCCGTCCCGTCCCATTCTATCCCAGCAAATGTCCAGCAGTAAATCTCGACTTTCTGCCCAGTCTAATTAAAAGATAAGAAATTGGAGCAAGGCTGAATGAGGAATGAACCGGAGAGAATGCAGATGGAGATGAAAATGGAAATGTGCATACATAGATGTAGATGTAGGTGTACGAGTACGAGTACGAGCAGATGAAGATGAAGATGGAGGATGAAAGAATAACAATGGATTGATAAGTAATCTTTAATAGCCGTTGGGGTCCGTGAGGATTCCTTTAGGCTTTGATTTGCTATTCAAGTGCCCCCAAAATCTTTCTGAAGTGCTACAATTCATCAATATCGCCTACATATATAAATTAATATTTAAAATCAAAAGTAATTGCAGCATAAAAAAGCTCTGATATTTTGCTTAAAAATGGAAGCAATTTTTGATTTGATTTGATTAAATGTGTGGGCTTTGTGCCTTTTTTGGCTTTTAGTTTCCATATAGCCTTCCAATTTGGAATTAAATCCAGGTCGAAATTCAGCTTAAGTGTGTGCAGCGAAGGAATTAAAGCACTTGTGAGTCTCGTGCCTCGTTTTGTATTATTTTCCACGGAGCTGCTCATATGCACATATTAGGTTCCATTCCTTGGCTTGTCTACTTAATTAGCTATTCATTTTTGCTTGAAAATTAGCATAGTGCATTCCTAGAAAGTCTGATCCGTTCTATAGTTAGTCCGCCAACCATTTAACTTTATTTTATTTTATTTTATTTCATTCTATTTATTTCATTCCTAATGGAATTCCCACGCTATCCCTGTCCTGCCTGCTTCAGAAATTTACCATGAAATTTCACAACAAAACAAGTTCATGGAAAAAAACCCACCTTAAAAATAACAGAAAGATTTCCCTGGCCCCCACCTGACCCAGTCGTTTTTAAGAATAAATGAGGAACAAAAAAATGCAAAAAACAATTCAGTAGAGTTTTCCCTAAAAATTCTCCTCCTCGACCGTGCCAGGGTTGTGGGGCGGGGAGTGGGGCATTTCCCACTCGACTTTCTCATAAATAAACATCACAATTATCATAGGTAAACAAGAAAATAAATACAGAGGCGGAAAAAGCACAGGGAAAATGAAAAGCAACAATTCAATTTCCGTGGCTTTTCATGGTCTCCTGTTTACATGGGACCCCACACCAATAACCATAACCATACCATGGCATAGCCATAGCCATAGCCTTCACCATCCATTTCGAGGCACTTTCCACTTCCACTTTCCACTTCAACTCGAGCTGCTGCCATTCACCAGCCATTCATCGAGCGAGCGAGCGAGCGAGCGAATATTCATTGAGAAGTTTCGTGTCGACAACTTTAAGTTTGAATGCTTGCTGCTCGCTGCTCGTTCACTTGCAGTTGATTGCTTAAAATTCATAATGATAATAATAATAGGAGTAGTAATAGTGCGTTCTGCACTAATTGCAACGGCAACAACGACAACGACAACGAGAACGAGAAGAGCCAGAGCAGCAAGAGCTAGAGCAAGAGCATCCCAAACACTTGAGTTGTTCACTTGTGCACTCGGCAATTGTTGGGCGAATGGCAGATTGGCAGAATGGCAGAGTGACACAAGGATGCAGCAAGAAAGGACCTGGCATAGTAGCAGGATAAGGGCAGCAGCAGCAGCAATAGGAGGAGCAGAAGGGGGAGGAGTCGGAGCAGGAACAGGGCGTCACTTAAGTCAAAGTGAGAGAAACTTTTCAGCGCCATTCGAATGGGCAACCAGATAGGAAATACCCAGAGAAACGTGAGCAAAAGGACGGTACGGTACGGTAGGGTAGGGCGAGGATATGCTATGCCCATTCATTCATTCATTCATTCGTTCATTCAACCATTTTGCCGCTTGCATTGAGGCAAAATTGTTCTACAAAGATACGAGTAACGAGAATAGAGTCAACTAGATAGGACGTGGCAAGGATATCGCAGAAGCAGAAGCAGCAGCAGCAGCAGGGGAGGCACACACACAAACACACAGCCAAAACACTCGCATACCCATTCACATCTCGAGTGCACTTCATTGCTGTCGCATCTACCCAATCCTCTGTGCTCCATCGTCCATCCTCCAGCCTGTCCCCGTCGCTGCCAACAAGCTCCAAGGATGTGCAGGCAGAGACTCGCCACCCCACAGACGGGACAGACAGGATCCATGCCAGCCAGTGCCTGGCTGAACGCTGCGCGCCGAGTGCTGCGGGCGCTGCTTAACTTTAACTTGAACTCTAAAATAACAACCTTCCGTTGTTTTTGGCTTGTTCAGTTTTCGTATAATTTCCTTGCAGGTATTTTCATGGCCCTACCGCCCCCTTCCACGCCATATACAAAAGCTATGACAGCTGAGGAGGGCAGCAAGGATGGGGAGCAATGGAGGGGAGAAGGACAGGACATTGACAACGGTTGACGAGCAACAGCCTAGAAGGCACATTCACCCAATCCCAGCCAACGCAACGCAAAGCTGACTGCTTGGGCTGCTTGGACAGCTTGGACTGCTTAGACTGCTTGCACTGCCAGATGAGCGAGTGAATGGACACATTGGGCTGAGAATCGTCAGGAAGTGGATCACTGAATGATCAGAGGGAAGGAAATGAGCAAAGAATGCTTGGGCAGTTGCCTGAGTGTCCACTGAGTAGAGTCCAAGTAGAGATTGAGCCGTAAATGAGTGACCAAGTGGATGCACATTTTAGATGCCAGAAGCTGCCAATCATTGAATGTTGAATATTTTGAAGGATCTCCGTTCAGCAGACACCCTCTGCTCTGCTCTGCTCCCCTGATTATACGAGCATGTACAATGTAATTTACACAACACCCGCCCATTGTACGGGCGTTTAATGAATGCATTCAGTGATTTATCCAATGGCAGGGCACTGCCTCCGCCTGCCCTCGCAAGTGCAGCAACATCCATTTGAATGCCTCATCAGCGCCTGGATGATTGTCTGAATGAGTGAATGAACGAATGAATGAATGATTCGCCATGCACATGCACAGCCATGGCTAATCAGATCTGGTTAGGCCAGATGGCTAGGGGTAGGCTAGGCCAGGGGTGCCACTCCCACTGATTCGATCAATCAGAGCACTCAATTACTCATTCCCAGGACTCATTACACTTGATGAGTGTTTGGCATTCAGTCGCTTGGTGGGGCGGGGACTTCGGCGGCGGCGGCGGGTGCTTTGTGCTTATCTTTCTGCTGCTCTTCCTCTGCCACAGCCCCTGGCCAACTGTTACTTGCCAGTTAGGCCCCCTGACCTCCGCCACTGCCACTCGCAGTCGCACTCCTACTGCCCCTCTGTCCGCCTCCTTTCAATGAAAACGAACGAGCCAAGGAACTGCAAATGCTACTACAGTCTCTCTCTCTCTCTCTCTCTCTCGCTCTCCGTACCTCCGTTTGCCCTGCAGCAACTTTTCAGCTGCCATCACCTCCTGCCTGCCTGCCTGCCTGCCTTCCATCCGGCCACCTGTGCCACGCTTTGGGGCATTATCATCATCAGACGACGGTGTTCGCTGTAAATGCTGGGAATGCTGCTGCTGCTTCTGCTGCTGCTTCTACTCGTATCTTCTGATGCTGCTGCTGCTGCTGCTGCCAACCTCTGTGTATGTTGTCATAATAGCATGTGCCACGCCTTCCCAAGCATTTGCCAGGGGCGGTCTGTAATAAAAATAACAACTTAACTAAGTAGACAATGCTGTATCTCCCTCCCTCTCTTTGTCTCTCTGCCTCTCTGCCTCTCTATCGCTCTATCTCTCTCTCTGTGTGTGCAGGCAGTCATCAGCCAGTTGTTGTCAAACTGTAAGCAGCTTTTGTGCATCAGAAGAGGCAGAAGGAGAAGCAGCAGCAGCAGCAGCAGCGGCAGAAATGCAACAGAAACTGAAACAGAACAACAAATCGAAGAGACGAGGAGACGAGGAGAGTAGAAAGGACTAACTGCACATGCACATACACTTGCAGATATCGGATGATTACAATCGGAGGGCAGCCATCTTTTGCTCTAAGTCTTGCGCCCAGCTGGAAGGATCAGGAAAGCACAGGGACATTCCACCATGTGGACACACTTGGCACTTAGCTGTAACAATTTGTAGGCTTTATTTCCATTCGTTTAGCTATGATAGATTATTTTCTTGGGCCTCTTGCGGTGCTGGGCAACGCCTGCGATCACCATGAACGCATCCATGGGGCACAGCTTGGGGGCTTGGCGCGACTTGATCCGAGTGGAGATGACCTTCTTGGGCTTCTTCCGACGCGTTTCATCCTTGTCCTTCTCGTCATCGTTCCTCTCCTTCCTGTAGGTCGTCTTCTTGGTAGCAAACGAAAGGCCCGTGTCCATCTGCTTCTGCATCTGATCGACCTCCGTCTGGCCATAGTTCCTCTGAACAGGCAGCAGAACGGTTGTGTCCGTGCAACCAGGAAAGCGTATGATCAAAACTGATGCAGGAAATTCATGGAAAATGCTCAAATAAATCGATTAGTTTTGGCTGAAATTTACCCGGCGCCTGGCCGCAGCGCTGCACCATCTGAATGAAACATCGTTGGCATGCAAAATTGTGGTTCAAATTACAGAAATGTGAACTACGAGCAAAAGTTGTTTTGAAATTGAAAGCTCTGCCTTCTGCCAAGGCTCAAGCTCAAGCTGGCTGCCATTGCTGGCACTGCAACTGGCAGCCGATGGCCGATTGGCCTGAACAGCATTGGATCCTCGTCAAGGGTATTCAAAAGAACAGCAAACCAAGCACAGGTGCATAAAGGAGGTGCATAACCCCTCCCCCCCATTCCTCCCGTTAAGCTGTGGAGTCAGCGGTTGCCGTTGTTCTTGTTTTTGTTTCGGCAACGCTCGAAAGTTTCCTTTTATCTAAGATGAATAATCTAGAAGCGCAGAGTCGACACAGTGGCTCCTGGCCATCCCAGTCCCCATCCCACCCAACAAGCATTTGATGAGTCCAGCAAACCAAGGGATGGGGTTGGGGATGGGAATAGGAATGGGAGTGGCAGGGGAAACCGCAGCAGCAGCCACAACCGTCGCACCTTTGCATTTTTATTGTGGCTTCTGATACCCCTGCTGGCTGTCCATCCACTGCTCCGAGGACCTGCTCAGGGGAGTGCCCGACTTGACCATGATAAGGCCCATGACCCCCCAGTAGTCCAGTAATCAGTGATTGCAGGACGGAATTTACATCTTTTAATGTACGGGAAAGCAGGCAGATTCTGCACAGATAATATTACCATGGAAAGCTATACGAAAGCAGTGCAATACAAAGCAGTGGATGGGCATTCACTCATCATACCAGTACTGTTATGTGCCTTCTCCCTAAGCAGTAGCCCATGGGTCGACTCCCTACACTTTCTCTCTCATTCTCGGCTGAAGCTCCCTCACCATCACCTGCGCGCTTACCCATTACCGATTGTTCTGCTGTTCCCTGTTGTTGTTTTGTTGCGGCTTCTGTTCTTCTGTTCTGCAGAGGAGGACACCGAGACACGGAGACAGAGGCGATAATCCAGCAGCATCTGTAGCTGTGTAACTCTGGACTGGCTGGCTGCCTGCCTGCCGCCTGCCTGCCGCTGGCCAAATGCTTAATCCTTGTGCGGAAATAGCGTTACGCAGCAAAGTTGGGCCTGTCCTCCCCCACAGCATCTCCCCCTGCCTTGTGTGCTTCCTTCTTGTTGCTGTTTAGTTAACTCAATAAACGCAAGTGGCTGGAGGGGTCGGGCGTGGGATGTGGGCGGGGATGTGGGTGTGGGTGTGGAGTGTGGGGCGTGGGGCGTGCGGTGCAGGCGATAAAATAATCTTTCTCCCCATCTTTCTCGCTCTGCTATGCTGTCTCTGTCTCCTCACCGCTTAGAGAAAAAGTGCTGACATTTGCGCAAAAATTTTCTCATGCTCATTTACTTGTTTACGTTATTTTCCCATTGTCGCTGGACTTGGTGGCTCTGCTCTGCTTGCCCTGCTTGTTGGCTCTTCCAGTGAGTGCCACACACTCTACCTGGAGGGTGTCCATCGACTTTGCTCAGATGTTGAGTCCAGCGAAGAGCGCAGAGAGCGGGCACACCACGATTATAATACCAGTTAAATATATGGAAAATCGGTTCATCTCTGCTACAAACTGAACGCACAAATTAATCAAAAATATCAGTTGAAGGGACGATCTGCAGACGTATCTGTCTCCCAACTCCAGTCTCCAGACTCCAACTCACAATTTGCTCTAAGCTGATATTTTCTGTGTACTTGCATATCTCCCAGGTGTCTGCAAAGGGTATCTCCAGTGCTGGATTGGACTTTCTTTTGTTATTTTTGGTGCTTGTTGCTGGTGCTGCTGGTTGTTGTTGCTTCTGACAATTACACAAAAAACTGTTGCCATTTACCACAAGCATACGGCCAGAGTCAGGCAGCAGAGCACCCAGGGGCAGACAGGCAGGGGTGGCAGGCAGGAGAGACGGGGCAGACAGGGGCTAACCAAGGTTTGAATAGATGAAAATCGTTGGGTAGACCAGAGATACTGAGATACTGGGGCGAGTAGAGCTGAGAGATGAGAGGACAGTTTCATGTCAACAGAAATTGTTCTGGTACTGGCTCTGGTTCTGGTAGCAGTGCCAGGGCCATGGCCAGGGCCAGTTCCAGTGCCAGTGCCAGGGAAATGGCCAGCCAGCTCAGCACTTTTTGCTCGTAAAAGGATAGCCCCAGCTCCAACTCCAGCCCCATGCCCCATGCCGCAGCCCCATCAGAATGCCGCCTATCCATTAAAACGTTAAAAGCTTCTTGAGAACGCGTAAAAACTATTTGGCCATCTCCCCACTTCGCCCCCGATTGCGCCAATCGCCTCTTCAACTGCTTCTTGGTGGGAGTTGTAGCTCCCCTGCCTCCTGATGCGTAACATCATTAAAACTTGAATAATCAGCCCATCCAGCCCACTCTATCCGCCATCCACTATACCTCTATACCACTGTCTCTCCGTCTCTGTCTCTGGCTACATAGAAACAAGCGAAGGAACAACAACAAAGTAATTCACTTTTCCGTTTGCAATTTGGTGCGATTCCTCTTGTTTTTTTTTATTCGGTACTGGAACGGGGCAGTGGGAAGGGGTGGGCTTTATTTTGTTTGTGGGTCTGGGGCCAAGGAAACAAGTTTCGGAATTGGGTTAGAAGACAACAGCAGCAGCAGCAGCAGTACAAGCAGCAGCACATGCAGCAGCAGAAGGACGAGGAGTGGGAAATGTGAATACAAGTGAGTGTTGGCAATACAGAAACGGAATAAACATGGAAACGGGAACAGAAATTGGCAGAGAATAAACCAAAGGAAATATGAATTTTGAGTGCCAAGAGGACAGGCAGACAGAAGCAGCCTAAAAATGCGAATGCCGATCAGCAAAGTGAAACAGCAACAGCACCAGAGTGGGGGAGCACAAACAGCAAGGAAATAATGCCCAATAAATGATTGAATGCTGCACAATAATCTCGAAGGAAGGGACTGACCGAACCCCATGCGAAAACTCTAAGCAAAAAAGTTAATAAGTGAATAATTACGAGGCACTCATCGTACGAGTATCAGCAATGAGAGAATGTTATCCAGAGGGCCAGAAAATCCATCCAATTACAAAACTTGAATCAGGAATATTCATCAATGCAAATAAGTGAAGGCGAGTGAATACGTTCAAGTGGCTGGTGGCTGACGGCTGACGGCTAATGGGTCTGTTTAGGCAATCGAATCAAATGAAATGCGCCAAAATTTCCATTCGAATAAATTTGATTATTCAATACGTGAAGGTCGCAAAAAAAGGGAAAGGAAAGTGCGGAAATGCGGAAATAAATATGAATATTCAAGGCGATGAAAATGAAAAATTTGTAAACGATAAACGAAAGCACAGACCCCTGCAGAGATGAGTTGGTTGCTGCCAATCGATTGGCCATCGATAAACAGGTCTTGCTCAGTGTGGGCGTCAGAGGGGGATGTGCCGATTGGGGTGGATGGGGGAACCGGAAATGATTGCCGAATGGCAAGTAAACAAAATAATTTATCATTTCGACGGAAGTTCTCGCCCTGGAAGATGTCTAAAGAGGAAAACTCCCCCTCCATCCAGCCATCCATCCCCTTTCACTGCGTCCCTCAGCCAGACAGAGAGAGAGAGGGAGAGAGACAGAGAGAGTGAGTATGTGGGCAAGGAAATGTGGCAGTGCAGGCGAAACTTTGGCGCAAACAAAATTAACGGTAATAACTTGGACTTTTGGCCAAAACAAAAAAAAGAAGAAATATAAAAAAAACCAAAATGCTTTCCCTGCATTTGCATGTGTGTGTGTGTGGCCATCCAGGGTTGCCACGTTTTGCGTTGAGCAAATAACCATAATGAAGTTTGCAAAGTTTTTTGACACATGCAACACTCCCCTGCCCCCCTCCCCATCGGCCCAGCCAGAAGCAAAAGGCGAGCACAAGTTACGGGAGGGGCTGAGGGCTGGGGGCTGGGGAGTCCACGTAAGGGTTCTGGGTCTGGTTCTTGTGGAGGCCTTTGGCCTCCCCTGCATTTCGGCCATTGCCAAAGTGTTTTGGCCGCGCTTTGGCCAAAACGACAAGCAAATATTTGCCAAGTGGCAAACAAAACTTGGACCAAGGACCCCCGGAACCCCGGAACCCTGCTGCCAGACCACCCGTTCGAGCACTGAGAACTGTGAGCTGAGAACCCTGCTGAGCTCAACGATTTTGCAATGCCCCCAACCCCCAACCCCCTCCCCCTACGCCAGCAGCTTGTTTTTTACCCCAGCGAAAATATTATTTTTATTAATGCTCGTCTGGACTTTGCTCCTGGATGCCGTCGCCGACGAGGATGGGGATGAGGACAATGATGACGGCGTCGTCATCTGGGGTGAAAATGTGTTTTATATTTGTCAAATAAACGCAAACGAAAACAACAAAAAAAGAGAGCGCCAGAGCATGGGGGAACGGTGGAACGGGGGAACGGGGGAAGGGAAGGGGCGCAAAAAGTATTGGGTGCAAAGTTTTCTGTTCGTTATTCTATTTTGTTTTTTTTTTGCTGCTGCCGCTGCCGTCGCCGCCGCAGGAAGCGGAAATCGTGCGTGTAATTGAACGGACATTGAACGAAAACTTTCGGCGAAAGGTTGCGACGCCTTGGCCTCGTCCCCGTCCACGGGATGGCCTAGTGGGGCTGGGGCGGTCAATAGGTGGTCCACAGATGCTTCAGTGCTGTGGGGCTGATGGGCACAAAGTGCCCGTAGGAGAGGTCACCATTTGTGGTCACTTTTACGGGCGCTGTAAAAACAAAAAAGGCATTGAAGAGCATCGACAAATAGCTGCGAAACGAGTACAAATAAATATCCAGCAGATACTTGGGCGCTGGCAGATACATTTTGTACTTTTATGCTGCTGCCATATTTTTTATTTTTATGACTCACGGGTGGGTCGTTGCTGCAGGGCAGGGCATGCGGCAGGGGCAGGGGCAGGCATTATCCTGCCGAAGTGTCCAGCAGCTGGTTCGCAGATCGTTTTAGGGAACGATGGGATGGGATGGAGCTTGGAGCACCATCTGATGGATTTGTGGGAAGAAAAGACGCTGGCAGAGGCAGCACATGTTCTGTGGCAAGTTTCTCTGCGCTCACAGATGATCGCCTGGGGCCACTAGTTCCCTCCCATAATTCAATTAAGTAAGTGCACAAAAGGCACCCATTTCGAGGCATATGCACGCATAGGGAAGCAGCAGCCGCCAAGCCCACTCCCACTGCCACCCACATTCCCGTTCCCGATTCGGCTTTGAAGTCATTTCAATACCCAGCTGCCGGAGCACGTAGCAAAGCGTTTACTTCGCTGCCGAACGCCCGTCCCGTGTGCCGGATCCAGTACTCAGTATCCAGGATCCATCCATCTGTCAGCTGTTGTGTTGTTGTTGTTGTTTCTTTTTGCCGTGGGCGCCGCGACTGCTCAATTAACACAATGACAGCGGTACATTGGGAGAGGATGAGGCGGAGGAGACGCCCCCGAGGGCAGAAGCACAAGGCAAAGGCAAAGGCAAATGTCAAAAGTGTTTTCTAATTTGCGCAACACTCAAAATATACATACAGATGGGGAACAAGCGGCGGGGGGAGGCGCCTGGGTAACAATAACGACAAAGGCCCCAAATAAAGCCGAAATGTATTTAACAAAGTGACACAAAACCAGAAAAAATATATATGTATATATATTCACAGCTGAAGGAAAATAAGTTTCCTGCCATGCCCCCCACACACCCCCACCCACCACCACTCGCTCGGCTTCTAAGCTTGGCGACTGTACAAAAATGTTTAATTTATCAAATGTCAACGCCTAAAAGACGGCAACATTTGTCGTCGTCAATGACAATGATGATGACTACAGAGCGAGAGCGGGAGACAGCTACGCCGTCAGACGTTGACGCTGTTAATACCCTGCCCCCTGGCCCCTCGCCCCCTGGCCCACACACCCTGCTCTCCCCATCCACCCACAGCTCTGCTGCTGGGCCTGCGGCAATGTTTTTTGAAAAATGAACGTAGATTTCCCCATACGGTATTATTTATTGCAGCCATCTTCCTCTCTCCCTCTCCCCTCTCCGCTCATGCCACGCCATGCCAAAAGTTGTACATTTGTTTAATGAATTTGACGAGTGAATTGTCCTGGCAGATGTTTTGCCTTTAATTGTGGTGTACTGGCGCACTGCCAGGGAGGCGCAGCGATCCGTCAACCAAGACTCGTCGATTGGGAGGATGCTTCTGACAGCTAGGACTGTGCAGATCTCAGATCAAACTTAGATATTCGAGGGTGATTTACCTGCTGCCTGCTGGTGGCTTAATGCCTCGGCGCTATTATGCATTGCAGTGTGCAGATCGTCAGTGTGTGTCTTGAGCGTGTCCAGAGATGTTCCATGACCCTCCAAAGCTCTCAGTGTAGGCATCAGGGAATGCTCCTGTGTACCAGAAATCAATGTACATCAATCGTTTGTATTGCTGTGGGCTGTGGCCTACCTGTTTCAGCTGCTGCTTGTCTTCGGTTGTTGGCCAGTGTTCAAAAGTGTTTGCTGGAGCAGAAGGCGAGAGGAGAGATGTGAGGGATCCTACATCCACTCCATCGATTCTGGCTGCTGGTCATCAATTGGTGACGACTCCGTTTCCATGGGTGTAGCTGGCAATGCCTGGGGCTGCTGCGGCTGAGTCAGCTTTGACACCGCCAGCGGCAGCTTCGTGGCAGCAATGGCTACCGGTGTGGGAATCAGGGAGCCAGTGATCGGTGAGAGCTGACCCTTGGCCTGGACGGGCTGCCACTGCAGGGCCATTTGATAGTCGGCCGAATCGAAGTACTTCTGGGCGTTTCGCTTCGCCAACATCTTTTTGATGAACTCCGAATTGGGGCTGAGGTTCGGGTACTTGTTCTGATTCTGATTCATTTTTGCTGGACGAGAGCTTATAAAATAATTTCGATTCTATTTCTGTTTCGATTTGATGACACAAAAGGTGAGTGGACTTTGAACAGAAAGCAACTCAGGGAAATGCCTGAATACAGCAGGCTCTGAGGCTGATTGTAGCTTTGTCCGATCCCTTTTTTCATCTCTCCATGGAGCAATCGGAGGAGTAGATATTCCCACTATTTTGGAGGGATTTATAAATGGTCATTGCAGCATTGCTCGCATCGCCTCGCCTCGCCGACCCAATGCCGACCCATGTCCAGCTGGGGATCATAAATATTCCAACTATCGCTGGCTGGCTATCGCTACTCCCTAGCGGGGCAACAGGCCACATTCCCAATCCCAATCCCATTCCCCAGCTCTAATCCCCCTCCCCCTTTTCAGCACTTGTTCGAGCAATTAAGCGGCCCTTTCAAAACAAATTGAAATGCAAACGCGCAGCAAATTGACTGACTCTCAGCTCCCAATCAATTGACCGAGGCTAACACACTCTCACACACACACACACACACACACACACACATTTGCACACGAACACACAGCTGGACATCGGCACGTATACGTAATGCAGGTGGCTCTCACAATTGTGATGAAGTGCCACTGGATGCTGGCACTGGCACTGGCACACCATCGAATAAATGCCCGAAAAACGATGGAGCAGAGCCTGATGATTGCTTAAAGCCAAATGCCATTCGCACTGCCTCATTATTGGGGCCGCGGATGCCTGCCGTGGTCGCCACGGGGGTGCCACGGGGGTGCCACGGGGGTGCCACGGGCATGCCACGGGGAATACGGTGGGTAAATTGAGGCCAGGCCAAGAGAATAAATCTGATTAATAATTAGAAGCAAACAAGGACAAGACAACTCTCTCTCTCTCTCTCTCTATCCCTCTCTCTCTCCACCGCTCTCTCTCTATTTGCTTAAGCCGCACGCCACTAAATTAAAAATGTCCCTCGGGTAATTTATCTTAGCAAAGGCAGAACAAAAAAAAAACCAGCCTGAAAAAACCTAAGGCCAAAGAGCTCTAGTCGACAATACGAATTATGGATACCCGCTAAAAGGGGCAAACATTAATTAATGAAATGAAACGACTGTTGGACTTCATTTTTATTCGCTTATAAACCAATCCATAGATGACTGACCCTCTGCTAATGTATTTCGGATTGATTCATCGATGGAAGGTCGCAAGACAGTAACTAAAACGTACTTGTACATATTTATATAGTAGTGTCTGCCCTGAGGCAGACCCAAACCTGACAGGTCAATCGCTCTCTGTTAGGAGCCTGTTAGCTCTCTCCATTAACAGCCTGCGGCCGCTCCCGGCTACAGCTCGCTGCTAGCGCAGTCTGACAGAGCTCTGAGTGGATTAGTGGGGAATTTCTGTGGGAATGTATATCGCACCACGACTTTTGCATCTACTTGCTCATCGCTTTTTACACCTGCTATATCTAAAACTCCTACACCGTCCCACAAAAAGAGGCATGTCCAAATTAATGTCAAAGAAAAGCTCCATTTCCATGTGGATACAAGCAGAGTATACCCTTCTGTAATCGCATTCGTAATGGGTAAGCCCAGCAAAAAAAGAGCCCCCCACAGGCGATGATCAATGTGGCATTGTTGAGAGATGGCGGCAAAAGTTTGACCAGCCTCGGCCAGCGGTTTTTAACTAAGCAAAAGCCGTGCGGCATGCGGCATGCGGCAAGGTATGGCAAGGAGGGGAAGCCATGAGAGGAAGCCAGAAATAAATCCTTGAGCATATTAAAAATCCGAAAGCCCCAAAATGAGTTTGTTTGGTCAAAGGAAAACTGTGGGGCAAAAAAGTGAAAACCAGACAGAAACCCATTCTGCCGCTTCTGTCGCTCTTGTTCTCCGGCTTGGCTGCATTCCTTGTGGACTGTGTGGACTCAAACAAATCAAAGCATTGGTGATGGTCTTAGGAAAACATTAAAAATGACAGCTCTAAGATGCAGGAGCCTGGTGCTGGAGCTCGAGAATGGGAAAGGAACACTGCACAGGGCAGCAGCTCTAACAGGCCACCACCATATTAACAGCCTGTTACCGTTCTCCATTAACAGCCGGTGGCTGCTCTTGCTTACAGCTCACTGTAAGCGCTCTCCCACTGCTAATGTTGCTGTTGCTGTTACTGCTACTCACTCTGGCGATCCACAGCAGGAAGGAGGACCTTCCCTTCGCCTGGATCGTTTTTGCAACTAAAATCAACATTCTGTTTAATTTTCCATGCGAAATATCCCAATGTCCCCAATGGGGGGCACTCCACACAGCAAATTCAGTCGAGTCCCCGTTAAACGGAATGAAATCCCATTGAGAGCATTCCAATTCCTGATGATTCCTACTCCTATTTGGTTATGCATATTTGCAGCGCCGATGATGATACAGATGAGCCGGGCAAACAATCTGATTATCCCATGAGCTGGGCAGAGACCTCTCGCTGTTGGTTCAGACTCGGATAATATTCCGTTTTCGATTCGATGTGGTCCTGGCTTAGCCTACTACCTACTACCCCATGCCCCCCATAGCTGGGGGATTTCTTATGGTGTGCCGTGCTGCGGTTGATCCTGGGTACTGGGGACTGGATACTGGGTCCAGGCAGGCGGCCTGCTGCTGCCCAGAACTTGTCGAGTGTCATGGCCATGTTTGTCCTTGCCGGATGCGACAATATAAATTGTAATTAATAAATCAAAACAGCAGCAGGCAGCCAGCAGCAGCGGCAGCAGATACAGATACAGATATGCAACTTTATGGGGCAGCAATCAAAGTCAGAGAGAGGGCAGGGATGGGGTTGTATATGGACGGAGCTCGTGGCTCCATTAGATCTGGCCAAAAGTTTGCTTTTGCTTCTGCTTCTGCATTTGCTTTGGCTGGCAAACTTTCTGGCCCGATAGAAATTATGGCACAACTTTTGGTTTATTTTTCAATTGTTCTCCTTCTCTCTCCCTCTCTCTCTTTGTTTGTTTTTCCTTTTAGCCACAACTAAATGAAATTGTTTTAAAATTTGGCTAAAACCCTTTGGTCCAACAAAACGAAACACACACATGGGAGTCACACACACACACACAGCACACACCACACACACAGGCTGACACTCTGCTGTCTCGCCTCTCCTTGTCAGCTGCGCAAGGGGAAACTTTCGCCTGCTGCTCTCATTAACGCCCCCCCATAAAAGTTGTGCTGCTACGAGGGGGCGTGGCACAAATCAAACGGAAATTAAAAGCAAACTGGGAAAACCGCTTGACACACCCCACAATCTAGAATCTAGAATCCACAACCCAGCAGCCACAGCATCCAGGGACCCCTCCCCTCGTATTGGCATTCCCGTTCCCATTCCCATGGAAAAAGCGAGTCCCAGGGATAGCTAACAGCTAACAGCCAACAGCCAACAGCTAAGGCTAAGGCTAAGCTGTCTGAGCATAACGCATCATTACGTTGACAAAATGGGCAGCCCGGCAAATGGCAGCACACAGCAAATACATTCAGTGGGGTGTTGGCAGTGGGTGGCTGTGGGTGTGGGTGCCATAAGAATTTGAATTTTCATGCAGGCAAAGAAAAGCGAAAGGAAGCAACAGCGCAGCAACGGTAGGAAAAGGAGGAAGAGCACAGAAAATGGCTAAATGCCGGCATAAAAATGCGATGCACCCCGCAAGCCCATCGAAGGATGGGGGGGAGGGCAAAGGCAGGGGCACAGGCAGAGGCACAGGCAGAGAGCTGGTCATGAGCCAAAGCCGGAGCCAGACAACAAGCGTCTATGGCAACATAAACATTTGCCTTGCCAGGATCTGACATGCCCCCCGGCCACCAAGGGGCACACACACACACACACAGAGCACGGAGCACGGAGCACTGAGAACATTCGCTGCTCGACTTGGCCTGGTGTCTGGCACTGGCACTGCCACTGAAGTGAACCATTTAGGGCTCGTTCCCAGCCTCGAGGTGGGTGCTGCCAAATCTGTTGGGCACTGTTCCCATGGCGCTTCCTTCCTCCCTTCCTCCCCCCCGCTGGTGCTCTGTTCAATAAGGTGCAGATAAAGTAAAGGTGATTATAGCTCGCTGAGAAGTGTAGCCAAGAAACAGGAATCTGCAGGAAGACTCGTACTCTTTGGTGGGAGGGAATCTGCTCGGGCCTGCAATCAATGGCTAAATTCTCCACTCTCTGCTGTCTCTCGGCACTTTGGCTCTCCAGTTCTTCGAATTCTCCATCTAAGAATCGCTCAAGCAAATTCGTAGCTTGCCTGCATCGTTTTCCCACCACTCGCCATGGAGTTCCTTTCAGCTTCTCCCCACGTTCTTTCTCTGTCGCTATCCAGCACTGATTTTCCGCCTGTTAGATCATTTTTGAGTCGTTGCAATCCGGCAATCCCGATGCTCGCTAGTGTCGGTCTTTGCTGTATTTGCTGTGTGCTTTTCTTATTATTTTTTTATACTTTTCGTTCCACTTTTTTGTATTTTTTTTGCAGCTTGTTTTGCTTACGAGACAACCGACGACGTTGACGATGACGATGACGACCATTTTGTTGTTTCCTTGCGAGTTTTTACCACTTGTCCTGCCTTCTGCTTTCACTATCTGGCCCATCCCCATCTCCATTGCCTATCCGTTCCGTTTTTGTTCCGTTTTTGCCTGGCCTGGCCTGGCCTGCCCTGGCCCAATCTTGTGTAGTTAATGTGGCGTTCTAAAACGCAGTAGCTGCTGCTCTTGGCTACTACCCACTCCATGTCACTCCTCGCCTCGCCACTCCACACCCATCTCTTCTGCTAGCTATAATATATGTAAACACTCAACCACACACACACACACACACGCACGCACACCCACGCAGACAGGCACAGGCACAGGCGCAGGCAGCAAGGGAGCATCGCTTATTTGTATAGCATACTTTTTTGCGTAGTTTGTCGTTGTTTTCGCATTTGTTTGCCAAAAAAGTGGCTACTATGACGGCGATTGTGTGTGTGTGTGTGTGTGTGTGTGTGTGGGGGTGTCTCTGAGTGTGTGCTAGTAACTTAATTTATTCGTTGTCTGTGCTTTGTGGGGGTGGCGGATAAAGGGGATTGTGCTCCAACAAGTTTCCGCCCTGCTCCAGCAGCTAATGCAAATGTTTGTCTTCCGCTTCTGCTCAAGTGGCAGTCCATGGGCTACCCCCACGGGTAGCAATTCAAGCAATTGCGGCTCCTTAAAGCAGACATCTATCTCTCTCTCTATATCTCTCTCTGGTTGCTTACCCACCATAACGACGATCGATCGATCTTCCAGTTTGCTCCTTGGGTTTCTTTCCGCTTTCTACTCGCCTTAGGCTGAACTCTGCCTTTAAGCTCTGCACCACTCCTGCTCCTGTTTTGGAGCAGCTTGGCAGAGGGTTGGGGGAGCGGGGGCAGCGGCAAAAAAGTATCTCAACCACATAACACGCGCATATATTTCACCGAGTTGCCTCGTTCTTGCGGCTGCTTTTGACAGTTTTGTGTACTGTCAATTTGAGCCAGAAGTGTGCTGTAAGTGTGTAAGTGTGCAAGTGTGTGTGTGTGTGTGTGGGGGGTAGCCCTGCTTATATTGTTGCCATCCCTTGACCCGTTACCACACCCCTCTGCCGCCTTTCTCTGGCTCTCGTTCTGGCTGCAAATTGTTGTTGTTGTCTGTCTGCCTGTCTGTCTGTCTGTCTTCGTGTGTTGCTTGGCTTTAAAAACATCTTCAATTTTTCTTGCCCCCCCCTCCCCCACACCCACCGAACATCGAAGGTTTTTTTCTTCTTTGCTGCTGTTTTTTTTATTCTGTTGCCTGCACTTGAGGAGGTGTGGGGAGGGCAGGGATTGTGTGCTGTAGGGGTTGGGGTTGGGGGTGGGGTGGGGTGTTGGTGCTTTGGGCCACGCCAGAAACTTGTATTTGACAGACCCTTGTCTTCATATGTGCCACAACTATCGGCGTTGTTCGGTTGTTCGTTTGTTCGGTTGTCCTGCCACGGCTCCACCCACTGCTTGCTGCTGCTACTCCACCCACTGCTTGCTGCTGCTGCTCGTTATTACATTTTCAGTTCTTTCTCGTCGCATAAAAAATATCCCCCACACACACACACACACACATATGGTTGTATATGGCACTGTATGTGTGCGTTTTTATATCATTATATACGCCATATATGGCGCTTTCGCTTCGCTACGCCCCTCCCCCCACCCGCTACCCTGCATAAATTGTCGCTGCGGGTTAGATGTGAAGGGCATAAAGATGCTTCAGCCAGCCAGGCAGCCAGCCAGCCACCCCCCGGTGTCATCACATTTGCACTGCATGATTGATCGTTTACAAATAAGCAGCAAGCACACAACAGCAGAAAAGGCTCCTCCTCCTCCCGCTGCTCCACCACTAAGCAGCGCAAAGGCAAGCGAGCAAAAAAAAGGGGACCCCGACTCGGGGAACCTGTGACAGGCGATGGCAGTGCAAATGATGGCCGGCTAATTTGGCTGCACCCGAAAGTATATTTGTGAATATATACATCAAGAATCCAATACATGTATGGGGTTAGCTACGGGGAAAGGCCTGGGGCTAAGGAACGAAAGACAACCGTGTAATTAAACGAGTTAAGAGTTGATCTATCTCTCTCTCTCTCTCTCTCTCTTTACCCCATCTTTGATAAGGATTTCAAATACAGATTTATGTGCTACGAGTATTTGGGCCCTATTATATTCAGGCACATTTTCTTGCTGCTTCCCTCATACATTTCCCAAGAGAGTTTCTTCGTCCCTAGAAGGCGGCCTACGGAGAATTCAGAGAGTTTTGTGCAAGGTGGAAGATCATGGCCAGAACATTATCCAATATGTATTCATTTGACGAGTATGTGGTGTACTCCTGCCACTCCGCCTCCAGCGGAATGGCCACCACCTTGGGATCCCCTCGACATGTGCAGGTCCCCACAATCAGTACATTGGCAGGGCCACTGGCTGCTATTCGATTGATCAGCACTTGACGAATGATATCATCGACATAAGCAGGCAGCTGGGACTTCTGTGGCGAGTCCTTCACTGGCAGCAAGAGCAAGTGCTTGCAGCGCTGCGAGCATACAGCATACAGCAAGGAGGAACAAGGAGGCATCCTGGTGTTCCGCATGGCCAGTGGACCTGTAGCTCCCGGGGTGAATGAGGCTCTAGTTGAGGATGCCCAGCAGCTGCTGGCGATGTCTTCATTTGAGGGCCAAGAACGAAACCTTTCGGCGGCGCCGCTCCACTCGCTAACCAGGGAAATGACTCATCCGGAGGAGAGGAAACTTTGCCAGCGACGATGTCTTCATCCGGGCGCCGGGCGCCAGGCAGGGAAGAATGCGGGGCTTAAAATAATTAAATTGTCAGTGGCAACCAAACGGGCAAGGAGGAAGGAAACGGCTGGGTGCGGGGTGCGGGGCGTGGGGCGTGGGGCAGGACAGCACAGCAGCACTCATTAGAAGTCTATGGGAGAGCGGAGAGAACCCTTTGCCCCCAGCACCGCACGCACCCTGCACTCCGCACGCCGCACGCCGCAGCCCCCGCACTCACCCACATGCAGTGTGTTTTCGGGGGGGCGGGCGCCATCAAAATAAATGCCTGTCATTAAACAAATTGTCGCAATAAATCTGCGCATTTCAAAGTCACTGGAAAGTAAAAGGAGCCACAGAAACAAAGGAGCCAAGCTAAAAAAATAGAAAACAACAACAAGGGGAGAGAAAAACTCTGGGTGGGGTGGGGTGGGGTGGGAAAAACACATTTCCTTTTAGTGCTAGATGTGGCGGAGGCCTGGGAGTGGGTGGAATGGGTGGAGTGTGGGAGCCTGCTGTGGTAATGGGTGTGGGCTGTGTGATCATTAGCGCTGTTCAAAGTCAGCCTGCCACCTCATCTGCTTCCACTGCCACTGCCACTGCCACTTGCACATCTTCTTGACTTATAATCCACCGAGTGAAAGCAGCCAAAGAGACAGAGAACACATATGTATGTGTGTGTGTGTTTATGTTTAATAAATAAATTGGGTGGAAGATGGCAAAAACCGTTTCGTTTCGTTGTTGCGCGTTCGTTTCTTCTTAAAGCAATTTTCTAATCACAATAAATAAACAAAAGTCAATCAGACAGCAAAAGCAATTAGAAAATGGTATCCAAGTTAATTAAGCGCCATAAAAACGACATTTTTCCCTGGCCCCTGCCCCCTGCCGCACCCCTTGCTGCTGTTTTCTTGTTCTGCTTAAGTGGAATGCTGTCTCAATCTCAATAGATAGAAATCAACGTTGGTTTGGGACATAAAACACACAAAACAAAACAAGACAAAAAGCGAAAAAAAGGGAGAAGCCGAGCATAAATTAAAATACATAAAGGAAAGGCTAAAAAACAAGGCCAGCAGCCAGCAGAGAACAGCCAACAGCCAGCGGAGCCGATGGAGATGGAGATGGAGAGACGAAGAAAGCCCCCAAAAGCAAGGCAAATACATCAAGCAAAAGGATGGGTGGGGACTCAGGACTCAGAAGCTGACGCTGACGCTGAAGCTGAGGCAGAGCCCTGGCGATAAGATGGCATTACAATAAAAAAAGAGCAGGGAAAATAAAGGGACCCAGCGACAAAAAGTTGGACAAAAATGCCAGGAGTAGTGCTCTCCAGTCGATATTGCGACTAGGAAATGACCAGTGTGGCCGGATTTGTGTCCACGAAAAGGTCCACCAGAATGAGCAGGAAGAGCAGAGAGAACTCGTCTCGGTTCTCGGCCTTTCTTTGCCACGGATGGGCAGCCGCAGATCGCTCAAGCAGTTGATGCCCTGCGAAGAGTCCTTTGCTGGCGAGCACGAGTGCATATGCCCTGGCCCAGCCGGCACGTACGGGGTATAATAAGTTGCCAGGACATAAAGCAAAACCAACAAGGCCAACAAGCAGCGCGACAACTCTGAAGGCGGTCTGACCATCACTGGAGTTCACTTGCTCCGAGGCGGGAGGCAGGGACGGTCGCAACAAATTTATGAGCAAATTAATTGAGATTGGAAACGCAAGAAGGAAAAGCCAGCACGAGCAGCAGCAGAGGCAAAGACAAGAAGAAAAAATAAGCAGAGGAGCAACGGGCAGGAAAAGGACACGGACACGGACACGGCTACGCAATGTCATCCATCCACCCCTCTCCACTCCACTCCACTCCACTCTACACCACTCTCTGTGTGTGTGTGCGCCTTGTTAGTGTGCGGTTGGTGGGTGTTTCTAACTTAATTGAGAGACAAGTCAATAAACAGGAAGCGAGTGCCGAGCTAAAAGTCAAAGCAACCAACAGAAGGGAACAGCCAGAGCGACCCCCAGCGAACGAATACCAAGAATAACGGATAGGACGGCAGAGCATAGAATGGGATGGGATGGGAAGGGATACCCATTCATCTGGGCATGTGTGTGCCTGTGTGCGCTGAGATATGTTTTGTGTGCTCCGTCGATGTCCCAGCGACACAGAGAATGAGCTACACTCGGTTATTGGCCATTGAGGGCACGGCACAGCGCGGCGCACAGCTGAATATGCAAATGGGCGAGTGGGGTGCGAGTGAGTCAGTCCCATTGTGCCACATGCGAGTGCGAGTCTGGGAGAAGGAATCGGGTGACTGCTGAATATAATTAGGAGGAGTTCGCCGGACTTGGCATGAACTTGTTTTTATTGGGGGCTTGCCAGGGCGGGACGTTGCGCTTCATGTTCCGAAATAAAGTTATGCATAATTTAGAGCTTATTTGCTCGTGGGCGACTCTGCTGAGCCTTTGCCGTAATTGGAGATCACTTTGGTTGATTCGGAAAATGGGAGAGTATTTCGGTAGCTCCGGCAGTTACTTCTCCACTTGGAACTACTGGCCATTGCGATGGAGAGGAGTGGGGAGAGAGGAGTTCTTCCATTTGAGTTTATTTAACTTGTAAATCCACAAAGGAACACAAAGCGTTCTTGCTGGTATTTTCCACAATATTTCTGGGGCTCTAATATTATTTCCTTCCTCAGGTATTTTCCTTCATTATTTCATTTATTTCACTTTATTTAATTTTGCTGCTTTTACTTTCTATTCTCTGGCGATCCTTTTTCTTTTCTTCCACAATACTCGTGCTTTCCCATTGACTCCAGCAGAATTTTCAAATTAATTTCGCATGTTTTGTTCGCTCATTGTCTGGTTTTTGCATTCGTTCCTGCCGCCCATTCCTTTCATTCGCTGCATTCGGATTGTCCCTCGCCTCTGCTGGCCCACTTCTTGCATTCAGCCTTCCATTCATTCCTTTCATAGGCGTTTCCTTTCCTCCTGCTGCTTCCGCAATCGATTGCAGGGCATTGGAAATTCCATTCGAGCGGAACCTTATCCCAGTGGCAGCAACTTGGACACTTGCCTTTCCCCTCCCCCCCAAACACCACGCCATGTCCAGGGCTTCCGCTGCCCCTCGCTCTTTGAGGCGCATCGCGATGTCCACATAAAAAATAACACTAACAGCAGAAGCGACAGGCAGTGGGGGTGGCAGTGGGGGAGGCAGTGCGAGTGGGAGAACAATGAACAAATAAAGCCATAAATCTTTGCCACTAAACTAATGCCCCGCCACTCGCGAATGGGTGACGGAGAGGGAGGGGAGTGGGAGGGGAGTGCGAGTGGGAGAGTAAGGGCATGGACAGGGTCTTGGGTCTTAGTCTTGGCCAAGGATGCCCTGGCCCTGATCGCTGCTGCCTCTGCTGCTGCTGCTGCAAACAAAACAAATCCCGTTGTCTACATAACTGGGAGCCAGTGTCCGTGCCCCTGCACGTGCCCCTGCCCCTGTCCCTGCTGCATGCATGAGACTGCTCCGCGCACCCCTCATCCAAGGACAAATCTGCTGGCAGCGTTCATCCTCCAGTGAGTCCTCTTTGTGCCGGTCTCGCTCAGACTGTGTCTCTTCTGTCCCGGTCTTCATCTTCAACTTGGGCTGCTTCTTCGGTCTGTTGCAATTTGTGGTGTTGCTTGTTTGCCTGCCTGCCGCCTCCACTTGATCCATTATCCAGCAGCAGCAGCAGAAGGGTGGGGGGGTGTGGGGGGAATCAGTGGCAACTCCTGTGCTGCTCTGCTCCGCTCTGCTCTGCCCTGTTCCGTTGTTGTCATTAAAATTCAAGGCATACAAAGTCATTAAATTATACGCGACATCTTTTGTATAGATGTGTTTGTGTGGCTGTGTGTTTGTGTGTTTGTGTGTCGTGTCTCGTGTCTCCCGCACTTCGGTGGGCGGATGGGGTTAGGCATGGCTAAAAAGTGTTAGAGGGAGGCGTGGCAGGTCGGCTGCTCTCTCTCTCTCTCTCTCTCTCTCTCTCGCTGTCTGCCGCTCACTGGGAAATGGCACGGAGCTGATTTCGCCAACGACAACGACGTCGCATCGTGATGCGATTAAGCAATCAACCAAATTGCCAGCCCAACACCAAACTTGAAAGGAAATTACACGTTCCACGTTGGAGTGGGTATGGAATGGGATAAGCGGAAGGGGTGGACGTGGCGGTGGGGGAAGGGGCAGGGGCAGGGGATTGTATGTTTGTGTCTACTGCTACTGCCACTACGTGGCACAGATAGAAGATATCACTGGCTCCACAGAGCGAACTCCGGCTTGGGGGCGGCGGCCACTCATTGCTTAAGCAAGCAAACAACAAAGTCAATTCGATACACAGAAACAGAGAGAGAGAGAGAGACGGAGAGAGGGAGAGAGAGTGAAAGATGTGGGCCAAAGAGCAGACCATCTCGTGGGTGTCCTTGGGGGGTTGGGGGATGGCTCCAATAAAACTAAGTGGCTACAAATTTGCGATTATGAGCCACCAAGGTGCCTGGGCAGAGGGAAATCAGTTTATTTTAAAATTCAAATATTCCTGTGTCGAGCACTGACCAACACTGCTGCGATTGTGCAACACTTGTGCGACGAATTATGCAACACCGAATTGGAGAGAATGTAATTGGGACTTCCATCGAGGGAAACCCTGAAGGGCGCCAAATATTCAACGCAGGGAATATAAAACTGCCACTTAATTTATGTCTTTATCAACACTGGAGTATTTTTAAATTCTTAGCCAACACTATGGTGACAGAGTTAACCAACACTTGGGCACCACAGCCAAGCCGGAGCACAGCCCCATCACTCAAGCAGTCTTGATTTAAGTGCTCCAAGCAGCCCAACAGCCTCCCAGCATCCCATCAGCAATCCACTCAACTCTAAAACTTTAGTTCGCTTTCCGCACAAGTTCGCCCCTCTTCACTCCCCGCTCGCATCGCGCGACAACTCGATCAATTTGTTTAGATTATGCTTATAAGTGGGGTGTATACAAATAGAAATACGAGCACGAGCCGAGTACGAGTGCGGGTAGGGCTGGGGGAGGCATATACGAGGGCAGAGCAGAGCAGCGCAGACATAGGAGTACCTACATATACATACATTGCATCCCACATAAACCCATCAAAAGTGTCAGGAAAGAAGTCGGCAATTGCCCCGCCCAAAGAGGGAACTAACCAAACCAAAGCCAGCAAGCTGCCAATTTGCCGATTTGCGTATCGTGTACGTATCTAATGCGCAGTGTGCAGATCCCGAAAATGTCGAGTAGTAGTGTTTGGTCCACAGTCTCCCCCCTGCACAGGCATGCGAGCGTGTAGCCAAAAGCCAGAGTCACAGCCATAGCCAAAGCCATGGACATGACATCGCTGCTGTGGCGAGGGGAGCAAAAGTGTCTGGGGAAAAGGCTGCTCCTCCAGCAGTGGCGAGGGGCGAAGGACGAACGACGAACGACGAAGGGCGAGCTGTGAGAAGCGTGAGAAAAACAACAATTTTGTGTAAGACGAGCCAGAAGGAGATGACAACACAAGAGGCGAGCGGCGCAAGAGAGAGAGGTACAACATACGAGTGCGAGTGCGGGTGCGGGTGCGGGTGCGGGTGCGGGTGCGGGTATGTGTGCTCTTTGGCCACACTGCAAGAAACACAAAGTTCAAAGTGCAATAACAGGCAACAAAGAAGAACCGATTGATGGCTGCAAGCATTCCCCCCATCCACTCACTTGTGGGAACACTTTGTGCAGTGAGAATCAACGCCGACCCTGCCACTGCTCCAGCTGATCAGGTACAGTCAGGTGTCGGTGTCCCACAGGCATTCCTCCCGAGAAGAGCAAGACTTTGCAGTGGCATTTCCCCAATTTAAATGCCCGGGTTTCTCTCAGTGTGGCATGGAGTGAGTCCGCCACACGCCAAGACAAATTATGCTGTTGATAAGCGCGACAATGGCGGAAGCACACAGACATGGCCCAAGTAGGAAGAGAGGGCCGTGTGGGCGTGTGTAGTGGGCAGTGGGAAGATGGCGGGGGAGGGGACTGGTGTAAGTGACGCTGACACGCGTGCAAGTGGCTATCTGCCCGTCTCGTCTCTGGTTGTTGCTGCTGTTGTCGTTGTTTGCGTCTCCTTTGTTGAGAGCCAACGACCTGGCATTGCATTGAGATTCCTTGTAAAAGGTTATTTAACCCATTAAAAAAAACGCCAGCAGTAAACCGGGGGGGATGGTGGGGTGGCAGGGTGGTTTTGGGCTGATGCAAATAAATTTCGCTTTAAGTACAGGGGAAAGCTTTCTAGGGACAAATTTTGCTCCCATAGACTTCCCAGAGACTTCTCGGAGACTTTCGCTTGGAGATTGTCCATTCAAAAAAGATTTCGCTGTACCGCCAAAGGCAATTGCCGGCAGGGATTAAGACGCCGAAGGATAGCATCAGCATCGGCAGCAGGCAATGGGGCTGTGAATGTTGAGCAACTGTTTGGCAGTGGAAGTTATTAGCAACCCCTCGCAGGGCTGGCCTGAAATACCAAACAAAGAAAAAAAAGGGTAGGGGAGGGGCCCAAGACTAAAGACTAAAAAAGGGCGAATCATTTGGTGGGGCGGGGCGGGGCGATGGCGACCCGCTCGACCGACATAAATCATCGAGCCAAATAAATCACAGCAAAGCGCGGCAGAGAGGCAGAGAGAGGACTCTGGGCCAGCGAAATAGAAAATCTTTTGAGAAACTTGGGAGATCTAAAAAATTATTAATAATGCAGGAGCCGCAAGTGGCATCAGCAGGAGGCGGAGGCCACTCGCACTGTCGGGCTGTGGGGATGTGGGACCCCGGACCCGGGACACTCAAATATTAAAGATTACAAAAATTTCCATTTTGGGATGCTGGACAGATGGGAAAAGTCAACTGAAAAACGATTGAAGTTCAGCGAGGGATGGGGATAGGGGAATGGTAAAGGGAATGGGACGATAGCGATTAGTGCTCCAAAATTGCTTGCTTACGATATATATCGAAATATATATGCTTTAATGCGACATATCAATGAAGAAAGACAGAAACAAAAGAATTCACTAAAAATAATAATAATAATAATAATAATAATAATAATAATAATAATAATAATAATGATGATAATAATAATAGTAATAATAATAATAATAATTATAATAATAATAATAATAGTGCAATATACCCATTAAAGTGCCATAATAATCGCCGCAAAAATCAACTTAAGGCCAATCGCTATAGGTGGAATATATTTATAAATATTTCCCCACAATAATTATAACCTCTCTTAGCCTGCCAGCAATCGAGCATCCAAAAGGGAGTTCCTTTCTTACACCATGCTTCAGCAGAGTTTATATACATATGCTCAGCAATTATTCCTGTTGGCAAAATCCAAAAAATCGTCAGAGTGCATTTCTTTTCTTTTTTAATATTAGCAGAATTTCACAGCTGGTTCACAACGCACAGCTGATTCATCAACCCCGATCTAGTTGTGTTCCAAGAACTCACGGAATAGCTAGCAAATGGCTAGCCGGAATTCGCCGCGGTGCTGGGGGCAGTCCTTGAATTGGAGCACTACTGGCAATCGATCATGTTTGAAGTTTTAAGCGATAGCCGTATATAATCGATGACACCCCCGATAGCCGACTGCCACATTTATATTGCGAGTGAAACGCTTCGCGGATTCCGCGCCCAACCCATATATCATCCCATTGTATGCCAGCCAGCCAGAAGTTGGAAAGGCAACCCGAGGCCTGGCTCAAGATAAAGGCGCCCACGGACGCCCATTCGACCCAATCTACTGGCCCTCGTCCCTGCCCCATCCCTGAGCACTGGGCACTGAGCCCCTCGACCAGTCGACCAAAAATAGGAAAGAGGACAAGACGACAAGCCGACAGAAGCAATGAGGGCAGCGATAAGACGACAACGAGGACACCAGCAAACCAAGGACCAACGACCAAGCACCAAGGACCATAGAGCAGGAAACAGTGGCGAACAGTAGGATCCAGGCAGCAGGGAGCACAACATGCAAATGAATCCCCCCCGAGAACCCATCGAAACAAGGCTTAAAGGGAACTGGCGTTTTTTCAAGGACTGGACTTGGCGGGGCCGGGCCGGGCCGGGCGCAACCGACCCCGACCCCGAACCGAGCCCCAACCGACTCACGACCCACTTGAAGAGCGAATGGCGACTTGCTGTTTTGTTAAATTTATGCAACAGGCTTTTGGCCCATTTGTAAATTATGCGCTGTCATAAAGCAGCGCAGCGGGGCGAACTTTCAGCCTCAAGTTGGCCGTGTACAGCGAGTCCTGCGAGTGCTCACGGAGGAGCAACAACTCCGAAGGAAAACTCTTCCAAAAAACCGATTCAAAACATTATTGGGCCTTCTGTCTGGCGTTTCCATCCATCCTCTGCCTTCTGCCTTATGCCTTATGCCAGGGCTGCAGCACGTACGGGCATATAATTTTTGCCAAATCAGAATATTTATGCGTCTAGCCACACACGCCCCATCCCGAACACCAACCCCAGGCCCAGTCCCAGTCCCAGCCCCATGGCAAACAGGGCTGGATAGAGATTCACTGAGTTTTTCGGTGGGGGGACATAAAAAAATTACAGCACGCTTGAAAAAACGCGACAAAAACACGCAATGGATATGACTTTTATACAAAAGCTCTTCGCTGCTCACTCCCCACCGCAGGCACATCCACAGCCAGGACATTCCACTGCTCCTGCCCCAGCTCCAGCTCCAGCTGCTGCTCATTGAAACGCATTTGCAGTGCAGCCGGTGCAAGCGGGCACACGGACATGGATACGCGGCTACGCGGATACACACACATGAGCGAGAGCCAAACGTGTTCCCGATTCCCCGTATTTGCCGTGGATTGCCACAGATTCAAAAAGAATCATCCAGAAGAACAGTACGATACGATGCACCGAGCCCCACTGTCCTCTAGTTATGTTGCATAAAGAAGTTTGCCTCTCGGAAATCCAGTTGAGACTCCTGCTTCCAGTTCCCGCCGCAGACACAGATCCTTCCGGTGTTGCAAAATGCACGAATGCCATTCGGGATCGCCATTTAGAATCCGATTCTCAATCATACAATGTGGATCATTCAGATCGTGAGGTCCACGCCAAGCGTTTTGACGAGTCTTCGAAGGCTTTCACCGGAAGGAAGGATTGAAGAACAGAAAAATCGCCTTCGAGTCTCAATGGCTGGCCATGCTGCCGCCACAATCTACAGCCTGATGGAACGCACTCGTACACGCTCGCAAGTGGACTCATCTGGATAACGATTTACTTCAGTGCCAGCCCTTTTCCATGGAAGGAAAACACTTGCAAAATTTGTGAGTATATTTAAAACAATTTCCAAATTGTATTTAGGAGCGCGTGTCTCCATCAAAATAAGTTTCAGTGTCTCCCGAGAATGTGCACAGATACGTTTTCCTTATACATATGATCCTGTCCTTCTTTATATTTTGCAATTTATGGCTGGGAATGAGCCTTCAAATGGAACTCTTCGAGCCGGAATTCAGGCGAAATCTGCTCCCGGAACACACTCCCACGGGGTGGATCGGATCGCCGGAAAGGGAAGGAGCGGAGGACTGACTGGTGTCGGGGAAGTGCACACAAAAGAGACAAAAAGCAATTGCTTTGTTAGTTTTTTGTCGCCTGCCGCCTGAGAGTTCAATAAAAAAATGGGGGCCAGGGCAGACGGGCCCTGCGACGAGCTGCAGCAGGGACAGGGCAGGGCAGGGAGCGGGTGTGTGGCACGAGCAAGGGGTTTGGGCCGTGGGCCGTGGGCGGGGACGGAGACGGAGTCAGTGGGGCGTGGCGCCTGTTCAACGAGTGGCAACAATTTCGTTGCATTTTCGGTCTCGTTGTTTTTGTCTGCCAAACGTTTTTGGCACTTTTTGGTTTTTGTGGCCAATTTGAAGAGTCTCCGCCACCCCCCGCCGACCCAAACGGAAGGCGTAGCATGGTCAACGGTAGCTCCATCTCACCCACACCCTCACCCACACACGCTGCAGCGCCATGTGGCAACCGTGTGCAAAACCATGTGGCAATTTCTGCGGTTGCGAAAAGTTAAAAACTTTCCATGGCCCGCCGTTAATGGGGGATCCCCACTATCTCTCACGCTCTCTCTTTCTCTCTCCCGCTTATCCCTGACGACTCCCTTTAATAGTGGAGCAGCCGAGCATATTGTTGCCGTGAGGCTGTATGCAACTTGGGGAATGATCTGAGGCCTTGAAGCACAAATATTTGACAGGGCCAATAGTAGACCAGAAGTACACCCACCACCAAAAGGTTTTGTCTACAAATTTAAAATGGATATAGAAAGGATGAGGCACACTCTACCACGATTTAAAGGACTCTTTTCGGGACTGTTTGGGAATCTTGTTCTCGGCATTTCTAAAGATTGCTCTTTGGACGCTGTTTCCCTCTGGATCGTATGGCAACAGTCTCCATGTAGCGGGGCATCGGTATCCCCCTAGTCTAGATCCAAGCCCACCAACGCCACCAATGCTTGTTGTTTCCGCCATTCGGGATTCCTTTTGGGGGGTTCTTTTGGTGGGTCGCTCGTTTATTGCTGGCAGCGGCCAGCGAGTGAGAGTTTTTTTGATTTATATTTAATTCAATTTGTATTGTGCTTAAAAAATGTATAAATTATTGCATAACAAACGACGCGTCGGGGAAGTGGCAAGGGTCAAGGGTTGCCCCTTGCTGGCCCGTTCATAAATTGGCAGTTGCCTGGCTGCGTTTGACAGCGGCCAATGCAAATTGCGGTTAGAGCGGTGCGGTCACGAGTGGAGAGCGACGAGAGACGAGCGAAGAGCGAGTGGTGGGGAGACGAGAGGAATAGTTGTGTCAGAATAGTCCCTCCAGAGATGGGTTTCAACCGGTGGGCGGGGCGGGGCGGGCTCATGCAAGTGGAAGTGGAAGTTCTCTCTCGTGCTACGTGTCCCCGTTGGCCACAAGATGTTGACAATGACAATGAACGTGGCACGAAGCCGTTAGCCAAAGTCACACATGGTCAACAACTGGAACTTGAACCAGAACCAGACTTAGGGGGGGAGACCAGAAGGCAAACAGGCACTGCTGAGGCGATGGACAGAATGAGCAGCAGAACGTGAGCTGAGCCATCCTTCCTTCCTTCCTTCCTTCCAAACGGAGTGTGTGTGTGTGTGTGTGTGTGGGTCAAATGACGCGCGCGTGACACGACAATCGTGATAAACGAGATTAGTTATAGAGCAAACCAAGCAAACACTGTCTCACACTCCCTCTCTCCAACTCTCCCTTGCTGCCCGATGCTCATGCTCGTCCTCATCCTGGTGCTTCTGGAGCAACAGCTGCGTTTGTCAAGCCGAAAAGTGAGCAATGAAAATTGCGTGAAAGTTGTGCAGACAAAGTGGGCAGGGTAAGCCAGCGGGATAGTCCCAAGGCGATGGTACCGTGAGTCTGTGCTGAAGTGCAGGCAATGGAATCGAAAGTATCGAAGGCACTTCCGCTGTTGGGAGGGTAGATTTGTAGATAGGAATAATAATATAATATATCCTAAGTATATTGATATAATATGCTATTTAATTAACTGCGTAATACTACAATTAGCGAGCACGAGTCCACTCTCAGAGAGCGCTAACAGTGCGCTGTAGACCAGAAGAGCGGCCACAGGCTGTTAACGGAGAGCGGTGAGAGGCTGTTAATAGAGTGCGGTAGCAGACTGGTGCTAACAGCGTTGCTGCCCTGTTAGAGCTGCTACAGTGGACGAACAACTTCAATGGACGAACAACTTCAATGACAAAAATCTCCCAACATATATTTTTAATTTATTTCGTATCTCTTGCAACGCTCTTAGACACCTTCGTCCTGTTTGGAGGCATATCGCATATACTCACGCAGCCATCGCTGTCAGATGAAGTCTCATAATTGGAATTTGATTACGATTAGTTTTTATTTCATTGTTTCTTTTTTCCGGCGGATAAAGGGAGCGGAGCAGCTCCTGCCTTTCTTTGTCACGTGCCCATCTCCGTGCACTCTGTGCACTCATGCTACGAGTACGAGTACGGGTACGGGTACGGGTACGAGTACCCTCAGAGCCCCGTCCGTCTGTCTACTACCTTTCAGATTCAGCTGCCAGCTACCAGCTTTCACAGTCATCATCCTTCCATTTCTTATTTCTTTTTCCTGTTCTTGTTCTTGTTGTTTGCATAACCAAGTTGAGCAGCTTGAAACGCTTCAAGTGTTGGCCTTTTCCATTCATTACGTAATGTGGCGCGGGTTTTATGTCTTGGCCATGACAGACAGACAGACAAAGAAGGGCTGGCAGCAAGCAGGCAGCATCAGCAGGAGGGCCGCCACAAAATGGCAGTCCGTTGAAGCGGATGGCAGCGCCATGGCATTTAAGTCACGTAGCGATGTTGAGTAATGCGACACGTTGCCATTGATGGCCCGTTGACGATGAAGTGCAAGCTGGAAAATAGAAATAGAAACAGGAATAGAAATAGAAATAGAAATGCGAATGTGAATGCGAATGCGAATGGCAATGGCAATGTCTGTGGCTGTTTCTGTGTCTGTTTCTGTGACAGTGGAAAGGCAATCCTCCAGTTCTGTCCAGCATCCAGTCCTCTAATGTCCGCTCTCTCTCGCTGAGCCCCAGCCCCGAGCACTTTGTTGCCATTGTGACCAAAGGAGCAGTGGGAGAGCTGGCAAAAGTCAAGTGGCAGCCACGTGGCCACCAGCCACCAGCCACCAGAAGCTCTCAGCCGATGTTTACTTTTGATTTTGCGCATTGATTAGCCGAGGACCGAGCACCAGGCACCAAGCACCACCCAACACACACCCCCAGCCAGCCCCGTGGAACCCAGCCCTCTCCTACCAGCCACAAAGTTTGCATATTTATTATGCACTCAAAGCTCAAACATTGCGGCAAGAAAAGAATACAATGGGGAGCAAGTGGCAGTGGCAGTGGCAGGCTCTGTTGGATCGTGGATATGCCGACACTCGGGATACCCGCTAGTCGGATTCCTTGCCAAGTAGTTTTTGGTGAAAAATATTTATATTATTTGCATTCCATCCACAGACACTTCCACAGATATTCCGTCTGTGGTAGTTATCCGATCTGTGGATAGAAGACTCCGCAGAATGGACCCAGCCACACAGACAACGGGCACACCCCTTGCAACGCACGCGTGCGGGGTACAAAGAGGCAAAGAAAACTTCCACCCTGCATAAGTGAGGCGACTGCAGGCTGCACAGGTGGCAAGCTGCACCACTCTGCGGCAGTGTCAGGTGCCAAAATCCACCGCCCCCACACCACCAACGCTCTCTGACAGGCCAAGCCACCAAGTAGGGTGGGGCCGGGGCTTGCCGTTCGGCAGTTGGCACTTGCCACTTGCCTCTTGGCAGGTTTGTGCATCAATAACTTGGCACTTTTTATTTGCATCCGCTGGCAGACAATGCGGATGTAGTTACCCCAGAAGCCAGAGAAACTGCACTAGCTGAAGCTGCAGCTGCAGCTGAAGCCGAAGCCGAGGCAAGGACTGGTCGTAGTTCTCGTCCTGGCATTGGCAGTGCATCCTCTCTAATCATCGAGCAGCAGCCGCGCTTAAGCCTACGGTAGGTAAATTGCTCTGCCCATAAGTGGATGGCTCTGAAGGCATTGTCATAAGCCAGCAGACAGCAGGCATCAGGCAATACTGTGAGGGCCAAGGGCTTGCAGGGACTCGGCCTCCTGCTGTCTGTCAGTCAGGCCTCCATCAGTTTCGGTCCGGGGATCAATGTGTTGCTGGTGCTGGTGGCGCCCTGCTCCGCTCAGTAATTGGAGACATCGTTGCGTTGCGTTGCGTTGCGTTCCGTTCGGTTCGGTTCTATTCTGTTCTGTTCTGGACTTATCAGGCGACAGCCAGACGGTAAACAGAGAGCTGGAATCGAATGCGATCAGGGGCACTCATGTGCATAGCGATAGTTGGGCACTGCCTGCTGCTGGTAATTAACTTTTGAGAGACAATCGAAGACGAAGGAGCCTGGTGCCTTGAAGGGCTTTTTCGGTCACCTTTAAGGAGCGAAAACTTGCAGACAGTGGGCAAAGCAATGTGAGTGTAATAATTGAGGGAGAGCAGGGGAAAGGAGATGCCATAGCAGCCGCTGGCCAATTTGTAGACACGTAAAAATCTTATCACAAACAAAAGACTTACCGCAGGACGACCCTCGAAACCCCAGCCCCCCACTCACACACCCACGCTGTGCCATGGCAGCGATAAGCCGTGCACGTTGTCGTCGTTCCACTCGCATTTGTCGTCATCAACTGAAACAGAAACCGAAACTGAAACCAGGGAGAGAACCAGGGAGCAGGGACCAGGGACCAGAGCCCGGAACTGCTCGAAGGCGGCACACGTACGGCATATAAATAACATTTCGATTTGGCTGTGTGACAAACCCAAGCCCGAATGATGCAAAATTATGCAGGCAGGCGATCCCCCACCCTCAAAACCAATCCCGGCCCCCGGCTAAGGCACCAGAGGAGCCACCCCCTCCTCCATTGTACAAAGAAAATCCCACAAGAACAAAAAAGGCCACACAGAGTGGAAATAGTGGCAACTACCAAGTGGAAAAAACATCGGAGCACACACGCAATACGAGTATTAGCTCTAGCATTTTACAATTTGATTTTTGATTTTGAATTTGCAAGAGTCTGCTCGAAAATAAGGGAAACAAAGGAAATGTACAGATGAAGATACGCCTCTAGCAGCAGTAAATAAATGAAATATAACAAGAGCCCACAAAGAACTGCGGAGGGGAGGGAGAAGAAATCCCTAAATGTGAGCCACTTAATGGAAATGGAAATGGAAACGGAAATGTAAATGTCATTCGAGCTGCCAATATTCCAGACTCTGGAGCCGAAACATTTACACAGCAAATGAATTGTGTTGGCCAATAGGACACAGTCCTTTTGGTTAGATGCACTTTATTATAATTAATATTTGTACTCAATTAGTAGTCATTGTGCTCTCACAGGTTTTTAAATGCACAAATTGAATGCGCCTGAAAGCAGAAGGGACCAGCAGGCAGATGAAAACATTTTCGTCCTTAAGGAATAAAAGTAATAAAAGTATAAAAAAGTATCAGAGCCTCTGCATGAATTCAAAGTACTTATCACATACATACATACATACTATATACTATGTACTCATGGCTGTAGTTCTCTGTAGACTCTGTCTTTCGGGCCAGAGGTGGTGCGTGGTACGAGAGGGAACGTTGTGAGTCGCTGCAGTCATTTTCTACGATCCGATTTCTCGCATCTTCAAAATTGTGGATGCCACAGATTTTGGTCTCTTGTGAAGGCGGAGGTGGGAGGGGCGAAATTTTAAAATACACTTACGTATAACAGTATAACAGTGTGATATCAGATCAGTCTGGACACCAAATTTGGTTGCTCTTGCCTTTTAAGTCTCTGAGATCTAGGCGCCAAACAAGACGGACGGACAGACAGACAGGGCTGTATCGACTCGGCTATTGATGCTGATCAATAATCAATAAACCCCTGTCAATGGAGAATATTACAGTATTTTAGTCTAAAGACTATTTCACTTGACAATTATTTGATTATTTCTTGGAACTGCAGAGCTTGTAAAGTTGTTAGTTTGGAATAATTAAATAATAAATAAATCATGTACGGATCGATATTGATATTATGGGTGGACTGGCTGCTGCGCTTCTCCTTTTACTTCTCCTCTTCTCCTGTCCTTTCTGCTGTTCCTCTTCTTCTCTGCTGCTGCTCTCCTTCTGCAGCGGCTGCTGTTATTGGTTATGTTAATATTGTTGTGCAGTTATCTGCTCACCCGTTTCTCTGCTGTTGATCTGCTGTTACACTCGTGCTGCTGTTAAGGCTTCTGTTAGTATTTTTCAGCTGTTGTCAGCTGGACACGAAGCTTGACTCAGTTCGAATAAAAATGTATTTTAATATATTTCTTATAAATCTTTGTTACACTTTGTAAATAAACCAACGGTCGAAAAATGCCGAGAGTACAAAATTATAAGTAGAAGAAACAATTTCCCGATCTCGCGGTCATCGCCGAGGCTTTGGAATGCGTCGAAGTGCAGCCAGAACTGCGACTAGGAGATCTCCTTCGTCCAGTGACAGTGGACCCGCCCCACCCAGGTGTCACGCCCATTAAGCGCGGAACTCTGGGCAGGATGGGTGAGATTGCAGTCAGCAAGTGAACGTGGATAGGATGCCGGCGGCTGCCTACCATCACGATGTCAAATTCACACAGGAACTGCCCAAGAAGTTCTACCGGGAAGCCTTTGAGCAACATCGAGTACAATATTTGGGCAATGCTGTGGCAGCCTTCGATGGGCGTGCCTCGTGCTTATGATGACAGCGGATCCGGAGATCGACCCAAACTCCCTTCGTACCCATATGAGGGATAGGATCTACGAGAAGCCCATGCGAGGGCTGCAGTGTCTGGAGGTTGTGCTGGCCGCGGCATGCCACAACAAGGCGATACGTTCGGGTCGCTGTTCCTTTCAGAAATCCGAGCCGGGCCTGTCCCAGGGCCTGGGCAATGGTGAGGAGATTTTGTTGGCTTTGTCTTGAGGCGTTTGAGCTGGGACATCACCCACGAGTGCTTGCAACTTTCGATGCCCATGATCGAGTACTTGGCGCGCCATCAGCTGGGCCATCAAATCAGCACCCAAGCATCCGATCCGAGATAGATGCATGCGTTAGAGGCATTTCCATAGCCTAAGTGCCGCCAGTATCATTTCAAAGTTTCACGACGGTATACAAGGTCAATGCGCTGACCAAGTTGCCGGCCAGCAAACAAACATTCGTGGCGGATAAGGGGAGGATGACCGTGGCAGAGTATTTCAAGTCCCGTGGCATATTTTAAAGTATCCGAAGCTGCATTGCTGCAGACAGCGGCGATGGTTAAGATTGCGGCCACGTCCTCATCCTCATCCCCATCCCCATCCACAAACGCACGCAAGTGCAAGATCATGGAGTTGCTGCAATACTTCAACCACAACTCTGATCCGAGCATATCGCACTTCGGCCTTCGCCTGCAAACAGATTTCGTTGCGGTGCAGAGTGCCCCAATGATTCAGGATCGAAATAAGGCGGTTTCAATGGGGAAGAACGGTTCGTGGCGCATAGAATGCTCACATTTCTTTGAGTCGAAGCAGAAGGTTCCCAACTACAATGAGAGGCGGGACTTGGAACAATGGGTAAGTAATTTAGATTGCAGTTGCGGGAAGATCTACTGATTACCTTGCTTCTCCCGATCCTTATCCAAAGTCGGGGTGTCAATTTGTCGCTGGCTCCCAAGGCAGATATGCGTCAAGAGCTTGGATCCCCCCTTTGAATGGTTTAAATCAAATCAATACGATTTGGTTATGGTCGCAGTCCCAAAGCCGAGCTGGAGTATGCCATTCTTATGGAATGCATCAAGCGGGTCACCTTCGGACGGATCTGCAACCTGTGGGTAATTGGAAATTTGCTGCTGAAGATAAACTCAAAGCTGAATGGCTTGCACATCAAGCACACGCTGAAGGCGGCAACGTGCACGATGCTGAAGAATGTGCTGTACCTGGAGCCGATGTGACTCGCATCTCGTATAATGTAAGGCAACCCACGAAACATTGACCTGCTGCAGCCGATGACCCACAATCTGTGCCACATGTTTCCACCTATCCAGCTACGGCCCATTGTGCGCACTTGACTGCCGCCGGGGGCCGGGTATATCTGACTGGCACGATAAAAGGCACTGGCGCTGCTTGTAGATGTTGGGCATACCAGGTACACATGGAGTGTGTCAAAAAGAGCCGCGAAATGCCAAAACACATGTACAGTGGTGCTCATAGGCTTAAGCCACAAGACTTCAACCAAGAACTTAAACGAAAATTAAGAAAAGTTTTTATTTCACAGCTCCAATTTTTTGTGTCACATTAGTTATATATATCAGTGTTCTAATAGAAGAATAACCAAGTCATAAACATATATATTCAACGAAAAAGTTGAAAAAGTTAAAATTTGCCCAATATTCCTTATACTTTTAATCAATTTACTTTTATATTGAGTGGGATGACCTTTCTGCTTAAGAACAGCGGAGCAACGCTTTGGCATTGAATCCACAAGACGTGCGCACTGTTGAGGGGTGATTTTCTTCCACTCTTCTTGCGAAATTCGCCACAAATCGTTTTTATTTGCTGGTTTTTTTCGGCCAACGACTTGTTTAAGAATTCCCCACAAGTTCTCTATAGGGTTCAAGTCGGGGCTCTGCGGTGGCCATTGCAAAACATTGATTGCCTCTTGGTTGAGCCACGACTTGACTATCTTGCTGGTGTGTTTCGGGTCGTTGTCCTGTTGAAATATCCAGGCAAGTGGCAAATTATCGGCAAATACTCCCGATAAATTGTTAATAAGGATGTCCCTGTACATTTCGCCGTTCATAATGCCTTCTATCTTCACTAGGGGACCTACTCCCGATGCGGTGAAACAGCCCCAGAGCATAATCGAAGCGCCACCATGTTCAACGGTCTTCTTCGTGTATTTGGGTTCCAATTGTTTGTTGGTACATATGGTCTACCATCATTTTTTTTTTTTTTAATTTTTTTTTTTTTTTTTTTTTTATTGGGGGGGTTTTTTTTTTTTTTTTAAAGGGGAGGATTGTTTTTTTTTTGGCAATCCGTTTTTTGTTGTTTAAAGGGGTTTTTCTGGGCTTTTCACCTGGAATCATTTCCCAGGTTCCATTTTCCTTATAAAATGCAATGGCATTTCTGACTTTGCCACGCGAAAAATGTAAAGTCTTACAACTTTGTAGAATACTTGTGTTTTTTTCGTAATATTCCCATATTAGCTTTCTTTCGGCCGGATTTGTATTTTTATTTTTAGCCATAGCGGTCAAATTGTTTTGGGAAACGTATTTAGTGTTCAATATTTTAGTTTAGAAAATAACTAGCACAACTTTCCCGGAAACAACACAAGTTTGACGATTTTAGCTCAAGGTGGCTGAAGTATATGAGCAGAGCGCAATACTCCTTTTTGACATTTTGTCAATTTTTTGGGCACCCCCGAATTCCTACTTGTCATTTTTTACTGTGATCAGCTGCTTAAATAACAGTGTTGCAAATTGCAAAAATTTCAGGCCGAAATAAATATGTTCAAAAAGTTATTAAGAAAACAGTTTATGGTAGTGGCAGTGGCTTAAGTCAAGAGCACCACTGTATATATGTATGTATGTATGTATGTAGGTGTGTTTTTAAATTTTTCGAATGCTCTTTATGTTGTTGGTTCGTGAAGAGTTAGCGAAATCAAGTTTCTGGTAAAGGTATGCCGGTTCTTTAGTGCAGACAACTTGATGTAAGAAAATGAGTGTTTTACAGTCAATCCATTTCAAAAAGTCTAGTTCAAATATCGCAAGAGCTTTGTCTGGTATTCTGTCGCTCCTGGTCAAATCGTAAATGTATCTTGCTATATCGTTAAATGCCACTGTCAGCTTGTGTCTACTCCTAGAGTGGCAATTTCCGAATACCGAAACGCTATGCAAGAGAGCAGGAATATAACTTGTATGATTCCTCAATTTTTAACAATTTCTTATTGTCTACAATATGTTGCTGCAAGGATTCGGGCACAGTTCAATGGGCCGAGACATGACCAGTATATCTGACTACATGATCCCCCGAACTTGCCTGGACGTCAAAACAGCGATAAACATGGAACCCGACGACTGGAAAGAAAGTTGGGATCAGAATGAACACATAAACATATACACGTGTGAAAAGCTGTTAGTCAATAGAAACGGTCAACTCTATGGGTGCTGTTATACGCACGCGTGAAGAGCTGTTAGTCAACAGAAACTGTCAACTCTATGGGGGCTGTTATACGCATGATATACCCATAGCCATCGATAACAACAGTGGCGATACTCACTTAAGAAGTCGAAGCGAACAAGATAGCACACGTTCAAGAAAACCTTTTGTTTCAATTAATTCAGTCTACATATTGTTAAACTTATTATATCCAATAAACACTACTACTACTCAAAAGCCATCCCTTCACAGTTCAGAAGTGGGATTAGTAGAGTTTTTATGTGTAGAGCGAAAAAGTTGTAAGAGAAACTAAAAAAAAAAAAGCGACAAGAATCGTCGGCGTGGGAAGTTTGCAATGGGATGTGTTCCCTAAGGTCTGTGTGACAAAGAAAATTGCAAATTACGGATGTGTTCCTTTTCTACGTGGCAGACGGATTCAACGTTCAGCGATCAGGAATCTTAGTGAACCTGGACAGAAAGAGTCTCAAGAAATTGCGTCAGGAATCTGTGTGAGCCTCTCTATATATACTAATACATACAAAAGGCTTGTGTGTATATGTAGCGTCGTTGTGAAATTCACAAGTTGAAGCCCAACATTGTGAAATACAGTCATATCAGTTGTCTCGCTTGCACACATCATAACGAAATTGATTGTGCGTGCAAGTTAAAAGCAGACAAACAGAGGGACGACCATATCAGCGAAAATGGTCAAAATTGCGGATCTTAAGGTGGACCAGTTACGGTTCTTGTTAAGAGAGCGGAACTTGGCAGTTTCGGGCTCCAGAGCCGAATTAGTACAACGACTAATTGAGTTTGAGAAAACCGAAGACGTAGAGATGCCACAAGCGGCTGGAAACATAAGTCAACATGAGGAGGAGACGCTGACGTCACATGCGGCGGCAATTTCACACATGCAAAATGAAATGACGGAGCTGAAGAATATGATGGTTCAGTTGGTCATCATGCAACGACAAAACGCGGAAGCAACAGCATCAGGTGCAACAGCACAAGCGGCAGCAGCAACAACAAGCCAGCAGCCGATCAGTGAAGAAAATACAGAGGGTAGACAGGCTACCAATTACGTAAGGCAAGCGTCGGTCAAGGAAATAGCAAATACCTTGCCGGACTATGACCCCAGCGACGATAATGCCATCTCCGTAGACCAGTTCATCGATCGTGTCAACAAGGTAGTTGAGGCTTACCAATGGGACGAGAAGTTTCTTTTGCTCGCTATTTATACGCGGCTTAAGGGTCCCGCTAAGATGTGGCTCGACTCGTCGCCGGTTCTACACACCACATGGAGTGACTTCGCTGCAGCTATAAGAGACGAGTTTGGATCTAACCCAGACGAAGCAGAAGTTCACTTCAATATGGCGAATGCAACCAGACGATCAAAGGAGACAGTAAAGGAGTACTGTTTCCGGATGTCCGCTCTGGGCGTGCGGTACAAGCTTAGTGAAGCAGCTGTTATAAGATATGTTAGATCAGGTATACAGCATCGAGAATTGCAAAATAGTCTTGCCGCAATTCAGTTTTCGTCAATGAAGCAGTTTCGTGATGCAGCCGAATCGTATTTTGTAAATAGAGGTCGACCAATCGCAAACAAAAAGGAGTTCGTACCAAAGGGCAGCAACTTTGAGACAAAGCAGGACTACGACGTAAAGGCAACAAAGCCAAAGGAGACTCAAAAGTGCTACAACTGTGGAGAATTGGGGCACTTCGCTAGTTCATGCCAACAAGAAAAAAAGAAGTCGCGTTGCAACAACTGTAATAAGTTTCATGCACTCAATGTGAAATGCCAACCGGCAAATATGATGCGTTTGGGTGCCGCGAATCTTGACAAGCTATTCACCAGGGAAATCTACATACAGTCGTACATCTATAGCGCATTCATTGATACTGGAAGTCAGGCTAGTATCATGCGCCAATCAGTTGCCAAACAAATCAACGCTGATCGCCACAAGTGCTCTATGAAGATTCGAGGCATTTGTGGGGGCTCCTGTATCTTGACCGAAGCAATGGTTGTGGATATGGACATCGATGGAAAATTGATTACGGCCAAAGTATACATAGCAGACGACGACCTGCTGCAAGAGGACTTTCTGTTAGGACAAGACGTCATCATTAGCGGTCATCTATCGCTGAAGTTTGAGCCAGGCGACACTGAAGTGAAACGTGCTATTCATCAACCGGTAGCCTTTGTAAGCGACAACCTAACTAAAAAACTTCTTGTCAATCTACAGAACCATCAGGAGAGAAGTCAAATGGGCGGTTTGCTGGAGAAGTTCAAGCATGTTTTCTCCACAGGACTGCAAGGCATAGGCAAAACCAACATTGTTCAAGCCAACATTAGCGTTGAGAGTGGCCAAGTGGTTTCGCAAGCGCCATACCGAGTATCCGAGCCAAAGAAGGAAATTGTAAGCAGAATGGTCGAAGAGCTGTTGGAGCAGGATATTATCATACCATCCACGTCAGAGTACGCCAGCCCAGTGGTGCTCATCAAGAAGCCAAACGGTAGTGATCGACTATGTGTTGATTACCGCCGTCTCAATAAATTGATCAAGAAGGAAAATTTTCCTGTACCGAACATCGAGGAGCGTCTTAAGAAGTCGAAGCGAACAAGATAGCACACGTTCAAGAAAACCTTTTGTTTCAATTAATTCAGTCTACATATTGTTAAACTTATTATATCCAATAAACACTACTACTACTCAAAAGCCATCCCTTCACACACGGATGGCTCCAAGATGGAGGGAGGAGTAGGTGCGGGCATATACTGAACAGACCCTGAGATAAGGCTGTCCTTTAAGCTACCGGACCAATGCAGCATATTCCAGGCAGAAGTCTCTGCCATACGGAAAGCGGCGGAGGTTGCTCGATGTACCGAACGCCCACACAATGTGGTCAATCGGTTCGTGGACAGTCAGGCGGCGATAAGATCCATGCAGTCGTCAGCGGTCAGTTCCAAAAATGTCCTGGCAAGCAGGGTAGCATTAGATTTCCTAAGCACGACAAAGTCAGTACGGATCTATTGGGTTCCCAGCCACTAGGGCATCGAAGGCAACGAGACAGCAGACGTGCTGGCTAAGGAAGGCGTCGGGCTGGCAAACGACAGGACTGAGAACGTGAGATTTGAGATTTTGTTTTCTATTAATTTTTAATTTTTGTGGAACCTATTTATACAAATTTGTTTGTCCAAACCAGATCACTTTCTCTGGCTATCATTAAAAAAAAAACAGCATGCAAGTTGGTGCACGCGTTGCGGAGATAGCCGCTTACACACAGATTTTGTTCTACAAATTTATAATATAGATTAAAAAATTAACATTACAATTGAAAGTACAATTATTCTTATTGGGATAAAATGGGAAGGGAACAAATAATAACTCGCAAAACTACTTCTTGCGAGCCTTTTGCGATATCCTTTCTGATTCATTTTTGACATTAAAAAAAGTGTCGCAAAAGATTTCAAAAACGACTCACTAGAAATATCAAAAAAGTGTCACAAAAGATACGTTTGCACGCTATCATAACTGATAAAATCACTGCCACAAATTGAACGACACAAGTAACATATTTGCGTTTCCCAGTGGACCACAAGACGATAGTAAAGCGGAACTATCGTAAAATGTTCGTAAACGGACTTAGAAATGATAAAAATCCGTGAGTTATTACTGAAGCCTCGTTCAATGTCCGCAAGCGGACCAAAAAAGTGCATTTAGCGGGCAAAAAGCATGGGACGTTTAAGTATCGCAAAATTATCGCAAACGGAACTAAAAATGAGTGAAAACTGGACAAGTCTTAAAACTATACAGTGTTCTTGGGTAGCAATAGGATAGGTTTATAATTCCCAATTGCTTCTAGCTGTGAAGACATGAAAACCCCGATGCCGATCGGAGGCGTAGAGGTTAACCGGGATAGCGAAGGCGTGTTCCTCCGGAGTGGGACTTGGTCATTGCACGTCGGCTGAGTTGACTCTTGCGATTATTCCTAATGTGAATAACTCGTCTGTGTAAATTTTGCTAGCCGGGAATAGCGTTTGCGCTGTCCCTACTTAAATAATAAATATGCGAACAAAATAAAAACAAATTTGTTTGTCCAAACAAGGTCACTTTCTCTGGCCATAGCCGCTTACACATAGAAAAAATATTATTTTTAATTTACTTTTAATATTACTTTCGGCTTGTTAATAATATTAAAATCGTATCGTAAAAGATAGCATAAAAGGCTCGTAAAAGATATTATAAAAGGTCCGCAAACGATATCTTCTGCGAGCTACCGAAAACGAAACTTTCACTGCCACAAACTGAGCGACTAGTGATTCAATTTCTTATCGTTTTTGGATCTGAATTCGATAGTTTTACCCGCTTGAGTTTCGCGTAACTCACGTTTGCGATATCGTTTACGAAGTTTTGGTCCACTGGGTTTGTTTTCTGGGTATCCTAGGCTGGGATATGCATCAGTCTGTGGAGGGTCCTGAATTACAAGATAATTTATAGTTCACGAGGACTTTATTGGGAAAGCGGGGACTTTGCCAGCAACTGAAATAAAATGGTTAGCGAAATCACAACACTTTTTGGTTCCTTGGCTTGCTACGGTTTGCTACCGGGTTACATTGGTTGACTCCATGCCAGACAGCGCCTTTTATGGCCACCAATGTCTTACAGATATCTTATTTCTATTTCGGAATGTTGGAAGGGTTCTTACATAAAAATATATATCGTCGAATTATAGTCTGCGCGTGCAGACGGGCTGATCGGTAACAGCAGGGTACCTAATCATTAGCCCTGCAGTCAGTGTCCGACATTCCCGGTAGGGGAAGTCGGAGACTACCTAAGGCAATCGCCTTCCAACAAGTGTCTAATTTCCCAGGTAAGGTGATCGCTGTTTCGTTGGCACTTCGTAAATATATTTTTAGGAATATTTATTTATCTAATACTATTTTAGGTACTCATTACTCCTGTCTGTTGGCATGTGCTGAGTTTTCGTTTTTCTTTCTTTCTTCGGTCGACGTCTTTCGACCTGTGCTGCGTCTTCGAATTCGTTGGTGTTGATATCTTCACCTGGGATTAGCGTTGGTTGCATCGACTGCTTGTGACGAACCATGGGATCCTGTAGTGAACAGTTTTGCATTGATGTAGAATGTAAAATGTAGCTATGAATTTACATAGGAATGTTGGGAGTTGTGGGAAATGTCGTGAAGAGTAGAGCTTGCAAGTACGCAAAGCAACGTAAGACTAGAAGAGAAAGAGGAATGTCAACAAAAATTTACGTCTCTCTCTCTCCCGCTCTGATATCGCTGCAGAAGGCTTACCCTCATTCTTTTCTGTTCAAACCACTCAAAGGTGCAAACGTACAATCGTGCAGCCTCCAGGAATTGTTTCCGCAACGTTTTGTTCAAACAACGTATAATCCGAATAATTTCGAACCATCAGTAGTCATTTCCTCGATTAAACGGCAAAAGAACCTAAGTGAATTAAATTAAAATCAGTGCCCATACATATTTTGATGGTGAGTGTCCATTTAGTGCAAAAACCAGGCAGCTTAAACCCATGTGCAAATTTTCCTAACATAGGCCATCGCTTTCTCGAGGTTGTATTAGGCCCAGGAAAAGCGAACCATAATCTCCGACGCGAGTGTCTCCGATCTTGGCGTGCAAAGGAATAGCAGAGAGGAAACAAATACACCGGCAAAACGACAGGTCAATAAACCGAGGCGACAGCGGCCAAACATATTTTCGTAGCATTGGCAATAACGCTGGGCAACAGGTCTCACTCCGAGCTTTCCTGCACCAAGCCAAAGATCGAGGCAACCATACTACTGGAAGGACGGAGGATTTGCAAAACCAAACTAACAGCCGGCAGAGGGTGCGGCAGAAGTCTAAGGCGAAAACGGCGAGGTCTCCAATATTTACTGAAGTTGAAAGAGCCCACCTACGCGATTGGAATATTGGGCAAACTTAGGGAGTTCTGTAGTTTTCGTAGATGAGAAAAAGTAGGGTTTTCCAAAGTCGGTTGGACAAGGGCAGCAGATTTAGTTGACTTTTGTTTTCTCGTTTGGTTTGTCTGTTTAAACAGACCGAATTAACGTAACGTAAAACCAGAAGGAAGCGAGAGAAGAAAAAAAAAATGAAATGGAAAAGGTTTCAAACGCGCAAGTTGGTTATAAATAACCCATATTTTTTTGAATTAGTGCAAAAACGGAAGAAATACCAAACTTCCTCCTCGCAACGACGAAGGCCTTCGGCGGACATGCACTGGGAGTTAATAATATGCAATTCAGCATGGAATGTAAGTTACCTATGCCCTATATTTACCTTGTTTATTTATATGTAGTGCCACCAAAAGATTAGAAAGAAAAGTAAAGCGTGAAAAAGAGAAAAGAAACAAAAACATGAAAGACATCGAGATTAAGCCTATTCTATCATAATGCTTATCAGTCATGCGACTATCATTTAAGCAATTCCCTTTCTCTTCGCATATTCGGCGCGAGACCAATTAGTTAGTACATACCTACATACATACATATATGCGCAAGAGCTAAGAAATTCGTTTTGTTTTGCTTTTTGCTCTTCTATCAGTAACTGTAATGTAGTTTACAATGTCGTGCATATAAATAGCACTTAGCATTAACGTTCAATGGAAAAGCTTGGAAATAATTATGTTGAAGTAAATAACAATTAAGAATGGAGTGAAATGTGTGATCGGTTTTCCTAGATGGGTATAAGAGGGTAATTAAAGTGTTGTAACCGCTTTGGGATCTTTCTATAATCGTTGCCTGCGGAAGATCATAGGTAGGGTGGGTATAGAGGCAAGAGCGTTACCATAACACCTAGGTAATTCTTTCTTCGCCACTTTTATTTATTGTCGTGCTGCTTGTAAAGTCAGATGGGCTTTACGGGACTCTTGATAATATGTGCTGTAGGTGTGTTGAGTGGAGGTGTCAAGAACCCCCCCAGGCTGAGACGCTAGCTGATGCCAGAGAGTCCCCCCCGACCACTCCACCCAGCAATCAAGCCACCTACATTCGCTCCGCTGATCGGGTGCAACTCCGTTTTGTCAATTGTGTAGCCAAGTCACCAGGTATCCGGGGATAAACAAACCGCGTTGTGTCGAGTCAGAGGGACCCTTGTACATGAGAAGTGCAATTGGGGGTGATCTTTTTTGAGAAAGGAAGATCACGCGAACCAGCAATACATTTGCCTAAGGTCTCTACGGAGGGAAATAGAATTCCAATCGTTCTGTATCAGGCAAACGAGAGGCTGGTCATTACAATCCATGGGATGAGCATGGGATAAGCAAAGCTGTCATTGCTACGCCAAAAACGGAATCCGTCAGAGATCTTCGAGGGCAAAAAAGCCAGTAAGAAAGATTTAGGTCTAAGATGGCAAATGAATGAAAAAGGGGAGATTAAAATGCGTATGGCTGTACATATATCGATTATACGATAATGATTATACAGCGCAGTTTCTCCACATACAAATCATCAATTTTAAACTCACATAAAAGTCCCATGCTATCGGGTTTATTTTCGATAGATTGGATATAACCTCTACATTCATTACGTGAAATTTCATTGAAATTGTAGATATCTTGAAATATGTTATTAGATAAAAAAAAAATGTTCCTAGATGGTATACTCTGTACTCGGCGAGCATATGGTATTGAATAGAGTCTTTCGTTGTATAGGAATTGGAAATGTTCTGTATTAGGTATAACTATTGTCGTAGTCGGGTATGACAAGTTCTTCCGGCCTGATTTTCTCTGGCAGTCGTTCCTCGGGCTTCTGCTTGCCCACCAGCTGGAAGTCGTAGTTGAAGAAGTCAAAGACATAGAGCTGCTCGGGATTCACATAGTGAAAGGCCACTGGATACTCGGAGAGGCAGTCCATGCACTATCGGTGAAGAAGAAGAGAGAGAGAGAGAGAGAAAGAGGATAGAATTCTGTTGAGGCTGCCTCTGGAGGATATTGGGACGATCCCCATTCCGATCCCGATCCCTACCCTGCACTCACCGATCGCATCGAGTAGTAGGCATACTTGTACAGCCAAAAGTCCAGCCCGACATAGCTCGAAAGGAGTATGCTGTAGGGCAACAGCGGATAGAATCGGTGTCGCAGCTTCGAGTCTCGTGAGTCGCCCGCTTTCACATCCAAGTTGAAGAGGCAGTGTCCCATCTCCAAGTCCTCGGCATTATTGTCCTCCTGCCGGCACTTTGTCGAGTCGTTCAGTCCCTCTGCGAATATGCGCAGGGCCTCCCGGCTCAGAACATAGCCACTGCCACCGGACATGTAGGACTGGTGATTCGTTTGGGTACAGCCAGTCATAGCTATAGATACAGATACAGATTCTTGGGCTCAAAATATTCACCTCGTTCTTTAGGTGCTGTCCGACCATCTTGAAGTTGTAGCCAAAATATATAGCCTGATCGGGGGAGTACGGATAAAGCATGTAGCGCAGGTTCTCCAGGAACACGTAGCTGTCGAAAGCGATGCAATCGTTTACTATAATTATGGATCATCTCTCATCGCCGTTCCCTTCCCCATCCAACCTACGTGTCATCGTCGGCCTTCATGAACCAATCGGCCTCGTCCCGCATGTGCTCGTAGAGGTAGGTGAAGGCCTCCTTTGTCTTGCCCCAGAGCACCTCGTACTTGTCGGGCTTGGTGAGCACAATGGTGGGCAGCTCGTCGTCCGGCTCCGATGTCATGAAGTAGATCTTGTTGCAGCGCTTGCCCCACGTCCGCATCACGTGCACCGCCCTCGACTTGTGGTACTTGGGCGTGGTCAGCACCCAGCAGAGGACTCGCACCTCGCGGTGCAGCTGCTGGGCGAGTGTCTCATTGCTCAGCTGAGAATCGGGGGGCCCGACCGTCAGCATCATAACGTCCCAGTAGGCATAGAGTGCGATCACGGAGCTGCCGGCCACCAGGATCAGCAACAGCAGCTGGCAGGACCGCAGGCGGCGGTGGCCGGCACGTGATAATCCTCCTCCACCGCTGGCACAGCTTCCCGGGTAGAGTGTGGTGTCGCCGAGCTGATGACGCTGCTCCAATGTTATGTAGTCCCCACCCATTTCGACACTGACACACCAATTATCTGGCGCTACCCCAAGAACGCGTCTTATCAGGGCATTGCGAAACATTGACAGCTGGGAGCAGAAAACTGCGATAAGATAACGCTCCGTGGGGATTGACTGCCACCGGATAGCGAGAACATCCAACTGATTGCTTTCTGACAAATTACTTCCTCAGCAACGCTTGTTTCTTTAATAGTTGACTTCTTGTTGCACAGCTGCAGGCAACGTGTTCAAGTCATGGCCACAAAGGCCTTCGCCTGCCCAAGCAAGCTATTTGCATTTAAGTAATGAATTGGCGTGCAAAGAATTGGCAGTGCTGGAACTTCAAAAATTAAAGAAGAAGTACATGCAATACCTATAATTATATCGAATCACGTGGGAAAAGTGTAAGTAGGTACTTTGAATGGGATATATTTATACCCGTACTCGAGAGCAAGGGGGTATATTGTGTTTGCGGTAAAAGCGGATGTGTGCAACGCAGAGAAGGACATGTATCCGACCCCATAAAGCATATGCATGTATATTCTTGATCAGCATCATGTCCGTCCGTCCGTCTTGCTTGGCGCCTTGATCTCAGAGATTACAAAAGCTAGAGCAGCCAAATGTAGATGTGGAATCTACATTGTAGATGACAGATGTAGCAAAAGATGTAAAATATTTCAAAATTCCACGTAAATCATCAGCTCACAAATTTATATACTGACTGAGTACGGGTATAAAAGTAGAGTCGCGTCCCCAGAAGCGACTCACGCGTTCCCACTCGTTGTACTATTATTCTGAGCAGTTTCCTTGGGTTAATCTTCGGCTTAAAGTCAAACAACAATTAGCCAGCGAGAACTAATTGTAAAACGTACAAAACTTGATGGCATTTCCATGGAAAATAGCATTTGATATTGCAGGGAATTTATTTAAATTTTCCCACAGCTTTTGTTCATTAATCAAAACACTTTGGCCAACAGCAACAGCTACAGCCACCACTAGCCAGAACTCAGCAGCGGAGGCAAGAGAAAAAATAGAAGTAGCATAATAAAATAAAAAAAGAGAAAGAGAAACGCAAAACGCAAACACCGAAAACAGTTGAAGTTGAGAGAATCTTTCAATTAATCATGAGCGACATGTGGTCGTCGCTGGGGCGGGGACCACCAAGAGCGCGAGAAAAATTATATAGCGCATACGCCCTGTTGGACCCTAGACCCTGGTCCCTGGTCCCTGGGTCCCGTGACGTCCGCTGGCACTCGGATGCTCGCGTGCAAACAAATGGCTGCCATAATAGCGACGAGGCGGCATCCTGGTGGCATCCTGGACGCATCCTGGCCAGTGGTACGCTCTCCACTGCCCGACCCACACTCGACACTCCGTTCCGTTCCGTTCGCTTCGGTTCAACGTTTTGGCCAAAACAAATTCCCATTAATAAAATAAAATGCACCCAGTAGACGGAGGCGGGGGCGGGTGCGGCAAGGGTTCCAGTGTATTCTGCTCGGTAAAATGAAAAGGAACAAGAAAGAATAAGAATAAAAACTATTTGGCATTTGTGGGCGCGCCCGTGCCCGTGCCCCCATCGCTCTGTGATTTTATACCACTGTCCATGCAAATAGAAATTGTTCCAATAAGAGAGTTGCGCTTCCCTCCTTACTGCACTTCTCTCTCCCGCTGCCTGTCAAAATTAGTTTTCGGGGCAGTGCAAACATTTCAGGGAAAATTCAAATTCAAATATGTGAACTTGGGGGCGGGGCGGGGCGGTCTCTGGCTCCCCTGCCAGTGGTGAGGTGCAGATCTGCTGATAAATGCCTCTGACCTTCGATGACCCACTGGTGGGGGCTCTATCTCTATCTCTCTCTCTCTTCATTATGGCCATGCTCTGATGCATTCATCTATTCATTCTCTTCCGACTCGATCTCTTTTCTTTTTTATTTGCTGAGAGTTTCAAAGACTCCTCCCATCACCTTTATTTTGCCATGTGTTTTTTGGTACCATTTCCATTGGTGCGCTCCGATTATTATTCTCACAATCAACAGTTTCTTTCCATCTGGCATCCAGAGGCATTCCCTTTCCTTTCCTTCCCTTCCCTCTGTCCCAAAAGGCTCAATGTAATAAAAAACCAGCCAACCAGCAAGTGGGCGGAAGGGGAAGAGAGCCAGAGAGGTTGGGTTGGGTTGGGTCGGGTCGGTCAACTGCAAACTGCACAAAAATCATAAAAATAAAACCCAAAGTCAAATGTATAACTGCAGATTTTTTGTAATAATGTTAGCTTTTGGATTTTACAAGCGCGCCAAGGCAAACGCCATTTATCTCTCCAGTCTGGCCGTACTTCTCTCCGAACTATCTCTCTCTCTCTCTCTCTCTTTGGCATGCTGGCAGCCTCTCTATTTTAGCATCTGTGTGCAAATACATGTGTGCGTTTGTGTGTGTTTTTGACTGCTGTTGTTTGACCTAGAGATGAGAGCGTGAGAAGGTGAAAAGTCAAGTGGAAATTACAAATATTTAATGCCTAAGAACTTCACTCCTCTGTCCATCCAAAACGAAACCTCACAACACATAAACAGAACCAAGAAGAAACTATCACCCAGTGCCTGGCTCTCCATTTCAGTCTCCGTTCCGTATGTTCAAACGATGGAAAGTGGAATAGGCATCCAAAATATCTCTACTTTAGAACGAAACGTCAGCAGTATCGTTGAAATGCTTTCATCACTCGTTTTATCGATGGAGCACGATGAACCACTCCTCTCTCTGTCTCTTTGTCTCTCTGTCATTCCCATTCCCTCTTCTTGCTCCATCTCCAAGCTCTTCTTTCACAAACACACACACACTCACAGTGAGACATCAAACGTGCAAACATTTGCCATATTTTTGTAATCAAAGTAAACAATCCACTTAACCCAACACGGACACAGAACCGTGCCCCGTTGCCCCGTTGCCTGCAGTCCGCAGCCCGCAGCCCGTACCACGTGCCACATACCCCACGGACACGGGCAAGGACATGCAAAACGGCGACTGCCAGCTGGCTCTGCCGCCTGCTGGCCAAATGAAACGTCTTTGGCAATTCTGCTTCGATTTTTGTGTTTTGTTTTTGTCGTTCTTTTTTTTTTTTTTTTGCTGAACCCCACGGCCAACGACATTGCAAACATTCTGGCAGTGCAATCCACCTCAAAACTCATTCTAGCCAAAACGATTCACCCATCTGTCCGCTCATCCATCCATCTATCCCGGCAAGTGCACCCGTTTGTTGCTATTGTCACTGCGCCTGCCTCCCGCCCCACGAAGGGGACACGAGGACTTCAGTTTGGCGGAACCAGTTCCCTGGCTGCCGGGGGGAACGTGATGCCTTTCGATGTCTTGGCTTGGTTTTTATGCAAACAGCATTTGAATTTGAAATGAAAGCGCTGAGGGGCGAGCGCCTGCCCATGCCCAACGAGCGACCATGCACATGGCACTGGAACTGTTGCTGCGGATATTCCTGCCTGGACCACAGGACACTGCCTTGGCTGCTGGCACTTGCGCTCCCTCACTGCAGGAGGTTTTCGCAGGACCCATTGCATACTTTTCAGCGTCATGCGGTTACTTTTAGCACACTGATATGACAACAGACAGAGAGACAGAGCCAGAGCCACAGCCAGAGCCAGAACCAGAGACATAGCCCTACACACACACACACACACACAGCCGCATGGGAGGATTTTGTGTCCATTGGCATTTTGCTGGTAAACATACTCGTACATGAGACAGTGCTGAGGGTGGGGCTGAGGGTTGGGCAAATAGTTTTCACTGCACACAGAACGCAATGACAAAAAGGCCATAAAAAGCAATGCCGCCAACTTTGTTATTACATTTTTATACCAACCACACACATACATAGCTGCACGCACACCCACACAGTCCCTCATATGCATGTGTGTGTGCACACAGGCAAACAGTTTTTATTGGCATAAAGAAGCAAGTGGAACACCTGTTCCATGGAGGAGCTCAGCTCTCCACTCCCACTCCCACTCCGGGCCCAGTCCGGACATCCTGCTGTCGCGGATTCATTTGCATTTGCATTATTTCTGTGTTTGCTCAGGCATCGACCCAACCATCCATCCCAGACACCCGCACCCCTGCCACTCAGTCGGACCCGACTTTTATGATTTTTGGTTAGTTTTTGCTGCATTACAAAATGTGTTGACATGTTATGATTTCGATTTTAATTTCAGGAGTTTCAGCACTCAAAAAAGTGTAGACCAAGCACAGGAAAGAGGAATAAGAGGAGCAGGAGCAGGAGAAACAAGCAGCAGTAGCAGGTGGAGACAGATATGGATGACTATGCTGATGCTGATCCTGTGGAATATTGTACTCCTACCGACCGAACACATATTAACATACATACATGGAATACAGGGAATAGGTAACATCGGGCTGGAATTTTATGTCTCGTAGAGCTCGAATTATCCCCAGAGAACCAACCCCAAAAGCAAGACATTGCTGGGGGCACCACAAAGCTGTTCTATCAGCCACGCCAAACTGCCAAATTGCAAAAATGCCTGCTCCACTTTTCGCAGTACGAAAAATTCGTACCATTAAGAAACGGTTGCTAATGAACTTAAAAATATAAACACATTTGCCGATGTTTTAGTTTAAATAATTTAAACTTTATTTTCGCTATCCGAATATATTAATTACATTTTTCAAAAAGGGAAATACAATTGCAAACAATTTGGGAATGAAAGCACATGAGGCACAGTAAAAGTTACGAATACCGGAGAACACGAGTTTCAATTCGTGCGAATTTTCCCAAAATCCAATAAATACCCAGAGCAAGGCTGCATAATAGCGTCTAAGACTAAACAAGTTCGTAGCTTTACAAATACAATCTTTGCTCTTTAAGCCACCAATTATGCAAGTGAATGTCCTATGCCTGGTCCTGGTGCTGGTCCTCCCAAACAATGAAGCACAACTGAGAGAGACAGCGGCGGAGCGAGGAGCAATGGGGAGTGGACAGTGGATAGGGGAAACGGACCGAGTTGGCAGCACCGACATGAGACAGTCGAAATTGCAAATTATGTTTTCGGTAGTCGTCGTCGTCGGCGCCGTCACAGGGATGCGGATGGGGATGGGGATGGGGATGGGGATGGGTAACGGCGCCCTGGGATGGCAGCGGTCTGTCTACGCTTTCAGGCACCGCGCTCTAATTATGCAAACTACCTGCTGTTACTCAATTAATCTTGATTACGTTTGTGTTATCCAAATACAATTATTTTGGTATTAATTACAGTGGCCAGCCGGCAGTGGATCCCGGGTAGCACACTCGCTTCGCGCTCTCCCCAGCCCCCACTACATCCTGGCGGAGGACCACTTTTACGAGCGGAAATTGTCTGGCTCGCAGGCCGAAACAATGCCGGAACATCGCCCTCCCACACACAAACAGACACACACACACACACACAGACACACTGTGACGTGGCTGGCCTGACTTGGCCCGGCCCCAACGCAGAACGTATTAGAGCCAAGTGTTTTGTGGGTGGGGGCAGCATTACCAATTCCCATTTATATTCGTATTCCAATTCCAATTCCCATTTGAGGCGACTCTAGCCAGGGCCTGCCAAGAAGACCAAGAAGGCCAAGGAGAACTTATTAGCCTAGAAAATTCCACGCAGATGTCTGTGTGTGTCTGCTGACCTTAATTAGCATCCTCCGAAAATGAGAGTCAAGTGTTTAGAATAAGGAAATCAATATGCTATTATTTAAATACATCTGTACATAGTTGGTGTAAGCGACCCAGCGACCCAGCTATTAAAAAATACTTCAAGATCGAACCACCGTGGACTCTTTGGATCAAACTACCGATACCTATCCCTTGGTAGCTTGGTACTGTCACCGAACTCTTTCTTCTTACTCTTCCTGTATCTGTGCTGGGCTGCGTTGGAGCAAGACTACACCGCCTTGACGCCGGACTCTCAACGTCAACCGATATATCTCACTCCCATGGGTATGCATGAAAACCCACCCTCCACATAACTTAAGTATCTTCCTTCCGGTCTTAATGATATTTGCCATGCTGAAAAGCTGATAAATGCATCTATAATGAATGACCTGAACAGTTTATAGCTTCGGCTTACCGTCTGGCAAATATTAAGCTTTCCAATGCCAAATGGATGATTTTCGTGCGATATTTTGTTGCAAAGATTTTGATTTTAAAAATTCAGGAAAAGTCGAAAAAATTATACCTTGTGTCCTTATATTATTTGTGTATAGGTGTACTAGGCGTACTTTAACAGTACACTAACATAAATATTTTATCTGTTCTCATTTTTTTGCTACGTCTCTCTCCTTTCATACCAACACGCTAGTCTAACTTCATCTCCTCCGCCAGAGACCGCACACTGCACGAAGAAGAGTGGGTATAAAAATGATCCAATCAGATCCAGATTTGACAACCTGACATGGTAATTTTCTACGATACTGCTTTTCCGGTTTTCTCACAGTTGTGAAGTCCTTTGCGGTGGCGGTAGACCCTGGAGTCTGCACACAACATTTAGTTGCTCCAGCACTCATAGTCTCTGAGAAGTAGGCGTCAAACCAGATGGACAGCCAGAAGAATGATGGCCCTTTTGCTGTCGGAAAATGTTCTTTCTGGGTGTTGCACACACCCACTTCGACCACAGAACTAATATATCCACAAACTCTTCGAGGTACGAACGTGTGTCCAGGTGTGAATTTAGTTTGGCAAATATATGCCAAATATATGGTAACATTGCTTAGGCTTCCAGCAGGGAAAATCTGACTCTATAACTGCCTAGTATGGGGAATGAAATATCTATGGCATCATTCGAATGATGTGGCACACAAGTTGTATGGAATACATTGTATTGGCCTGTTGTCTGTCCAAAGCGGGGATTGAGACAGGACTTACCTGCTCCTTGATGCACTCTATATGCACACACACACATATGTGGGAGGGGGGTCGGTATGGGGCGCACAAATCATTTTCAGTTTGTACAATTTCTATGTCAACTTGTGTGCTGTTGGCTTTTCGTTTCGTTGGGGTCGTTTTTGCTTATTTTCGCCCCTTTTTTTCTGTTGTTTTGAGCCCCAACTTTAGCTCGTTGTGCCACTTTTGTTTAGCCGGCTCACACACACACACACACACACACACTGGCACACCCATTCACACACATACATGTGTATCTACACCTACATTTCGCTGGCAATCGTTGTTGCTCCACTGCACTTCCGGCCTTTCGGGGCTACACCGCCATTGACTGTTCAACCGTGCAGTTGCATACAAAAACCCAAATACGCCCACTCCCCCCGTACACACACATATATACTGGTGCAAGTGTACCACTACTACATGCATACAAGCGGGCATACACGCACACACACCAACACAGATAGACAGTTTCAGGTTCGCCGGCGTATCCGGCAATGGCTTTATGCCTGGCAATGGACTTTGCCGGCAGCTACAGACCATGCAGACGCGCACCGTGGACCATCGATTGGAAAATCTATTGAGTTCTGTGGGGAATGTGCAGAAGATATTGGCTGCAAAAATTAATAGAAGCAGGAACTGGCTTATCCCATCTTCGGCATTCGAATAAATAAATTATTAAAATACGTAAAACTCAAGTGTGGCTTAATGTTCCTCATAATTAAACGATATTTTCGGATTCACATTCTCTTGATTCGTGTTTATTCGGATTATTATTGATCTTACTTTTTCTTGTAATTCGAAATTTGTTGCATGCCCAAACAATCAAGGGTTCCATAATGAAATGGTTTAATTAATAGATTCCTGGATGGAATAATAGTGATTCTATTATATTTTTATTTTATATATTTTTACCATATGATATTTTCCACTCTTTACCCTCCGATTTTATTCCTCGCTTAATGCAAGCACAAGTCCCTAAGGATTAGGAAACTCTGCAAAGTTAGTTCTCGTTTAACTAAATCAGTTCATGTATGTGTAAGCCACTCTCGAAGCTATTTTCATAGCCAAGCCAAATCGGATTTGTCCCACTGTTCGTGACATGCACTGGTTCCTTCTTGTTTGCCCTTCTCTTTAGTTATTTTTGGTTCTTTTTTGTATTTTGGGAGGCAGAGTTTGGGGCGGCTGTCAGCTTTTTCAGCTTCAAACCATTGAAAATTTCTCAGTTGCAACTGCAAATTATGTTGCCTGCTGCTGTTGATTGTTGCTGCTGCTGCTGCTCCTGCTGCTGCTGCTGTTGTTGTCGCTGCAGTGCCTGATAATGGCATACAATGTTTGTTTACTTGCTTTAACATTTTTTGGGCACCCTTGCAGAGTGTACGACGAACATGACACGAGTTCTGGCCATGCATGACGAATGGCAAAAGCATCTACAGCCATCGTTGTCGATGGGACTGCATTGGAAAGGATCCTTCGGAAAATAACTTTAAATGAGCAACTCTCTCGATTTGTAGTCTCATTTGCCTTTCCATGGCAATGCAGTAAGTGCATGGGAATCGCATCTGAAAGAGCATCAAATGATTCGGCCATCCGAGGCAGAACTTTTCGTTTCTTGTTGCTGTTGCCACAGCGGAGCTGCTGCTGCTGCTGCTGTTCATTTTACTTTATTTTCCATTGGCCTGCTGCTGATGCTGCTGCATGCAACATGCTGACAATGAGACACTTGAGCATTTGGCGCCTGATTGCATGCCACACTTTTGCTGCACCGTGCGAGCGGGATGGCTATATCTGCCTCGTGCCTCGTGTGGGTGTGCCACCACATGCTGCCCTCTCTCTCGTTTTGTCACGTTTGTTTGCTTTTTCGACTTTGACTTAACTTATTTGTTGCTTTTCCTGTTGTTGTCCCCATGTTGTGCTGGATGCTGCACACACACACGCACGATGGGGGCGAGGTTGCTGCCTCCGCAACACACTGCCACTGCCACTGCCACACTCTGCCACCCAGAGTCGTCGCTGTAAAGTGTCGTGTTGGATTTGCGTAATTTATGCTCTATTTGCCTTTCGGCTTCATTTCACTTTTTGCTCCTGCTGCCACGTTTTTCCAAAAGTATTCACAGCACCCTCGCCCCGCGTGCTGTTGGGCTCCTCCCTTGGGTGTCCTGTCCAGGACACGCTAAGCTGCGTGGGCTTCGGTTAAGCTGGCTGTCGACGACAGCGAGTGTGCCCTGTACTGCCGCACTCGACTGCTCCATTTCAGTTCCACCGGCTCCGATATCTGCGGCAGCAACGGGCCTCTGTTCATTGGACCTCTGCCTATGTCTTTGGGTAATGAACTCTAAGTCGACATGGGAAAAGGATAACCCATGGAATAAATAGAACTGTCGATTTTCTGATGATGTTTCACTGTAGCCAATATTTAAATCATTTATTTGTATTTTCCCCCCTATGATCTTTGACTATTCTCAATGCTTTATCCATTTGTCGGGGCTTCTGTATCTTTCCTCCCATCCTCAGGTGGAAATGCTTCGATGCTGAATGTACCGCATCGAGCAGGGGATTTTCCCATCCGCAAGCCTCCTTCGCCTTCGCCGCCCCACAGGTGGGTGGGTGGTTCGACGCTGCCTGCGTTGGCTTCGGCTTCGGCTTTGGCCAGGACTTTGGTTCATTATTTTTATAGCATTGCTCAATATGAGAACTCAATAAATTCTGGGCCGCCGCAGTGCGAGAGGCATTTTCAACAGGCGATTAGTTTGGAGCGTCAAGGTGCCAGCCAGGCTTTTCCTTGCGCAACAGTTGGAGCTGGCACGCCCTCTGTCAGCCACCCCCCATCCACACCCCTCTGCCTCACAGGTTTTACATAGCACACACGTTGCAAATAAATCTAAATGCAACAGAGAGAGAGTCAAGTCGAGTCGAGAGTTGAGTCGGCTCGGCTCGGTGTGTGTGCGAGGCAGGCAGGAAACTTGCTGAAAAATCCTTTGGCAAATAAAATTTACATAGCCGAAGAGACGGAGATTTCTACACCCATTTTGCCTGACGGTATGCTGGTGTTTTTTTTTTCCTGCTGGCGCCCACTGCCTCATGTGAATTTATTTGAAAATTTATTGAGTTTTCGTGTTAACCATGCATAATTAAGTTTTTCCCCAAGTGAAAAACAGCAAGTGGAGCTCGTCCTTGTGGGGGCGCCTCTTTTTCATCGGCTTTTTCCTTTTCCTTTTCGGTTTCGGTTTTTTTTGTGCTGCTGTTTTTGTTGTTGTTGTTCTTGTTCCCGCTTGTTGTGGGCAGAGCCCTGAAGATAGGCTTTTGGCTTTATTTACGAGCCAAGTGCATGACCTGGCGTCGCCCTTCACCCGCCCCTTCTCGCCCATTGAGCTTCGAGCTTCGATCCATGCAAAATCGTTGTTTATGCGTTCCGGGGAGGTGGAGAATGGCTGGGTGGGCGGGCAGAGGGGATTTCCCACGCCATGTAATGGGCAAATCAAGTTATCCCGTTCCGACGGGCCTGCCTTGGCCCCTGGAATTATTATTCCTGATTGCATTTATTTGCTTTATTTCGCTCGCCGGCGAACGTTCATCTATAATGCATGCATGTCCCCTCCAGCTTCAGCTCCGACTTGAGCTGCAGGGGTTTTTGCTTGGAGTTCTGCTCCTGCTCCTGCTCCTGCTCCCGCTCCATGCTTCTTGAGCTTTTCCGGCTCCGCCTTGCGTCTCCATCGGTCTGCTGCTGCTGCTGCTGCTGTCTTCTGTCTTCATCTTCGTCGCTGACGCTGGCTCTGGCAATGGAGCTGTGGAGCCCCTTTTTGTTGCTTAAGTGAAATGCATAAAAATCAAATAATTTTCCTGTTTTTCATTTACTTTACTCCTCCAGCCTCCCTCTGCTCGCTCCTTTTTTTAACTTTATTTCCTTCGCTTTTTTACATATATTTTTCTTAAATATAAATACACACTTTGTGCTGCTGCTGTCTTCATTGTGGGCGTGTGGGGGGTCGGGGGTGGAGTGGTGCTGCGGGGCAGCTTTCCCGGAGACGGCATTCGAAATGTTAAAAGTAATTTCCTCGACTATAGTTGATAGTCCCGTTGCTGCTGCTCCGGGTCCTGGCTCCTAGCTGCTGCTGCTGCTGCTGCTGCTCTTTGTGCAGCAGCAACCTTAAACTATGCAACACATTTCATTCAAGTAGCTTACAGACCATGGCAGTGGCAGTGGCAGTCGCTAAGGGGAGGGGCCGGGCAGTGGCAGTGGCACATCTTGGTTAGGCAGTCCCAGTGCTGGCGTCAAGGTAAAATGCGATGCCATAAGGAAGGTCCTGGTCCTGGTCCCGGGGCCCCATCGGCATGCCAGGCTACAGACTGCCGACAGCAGCAAAAGAGCAGCACACACACTGCCTGCCCCCCCATCAGAGCAGCCGGAGCATGCATACCCGTGCATGTGGAGCACGGCGACGGGGTAAGTTGCCTAATAGAGTCGAAATTGAAGCTTAAGGTACCAGAAAGGGTTTTCCAGCAGCACTTCGAGGTGGTGCAAAGCAGTCCTCCAGATTCCAACAAAGGGTCCTTTCATGTGAAAGATTCGGCGCTGGGACGCCGCTGTGAGACGCGTACAAGCAGCGCACAAAGAGCGCGAATTTTCCGCGTCACGCACAATGGAAATTGAAAATTGAAAAATGCCCAAAATGAATGCACAAACCCAACTGAGGGACGCAATGTCGCTCCTGTTCTTTGTGTTCTTTGCCAGCCAATGTCTCGTACCACTGCTGAGAGACAATTGCTCAGAAATGCTAATAAACGGACATGACCAGGGGCCTCTATGAGGTCCTTAAATGCACATCTGAAATCGCTCATAAATAAATCCACCCGAACCAGCCGACGCATTTCATGTCTGCTGTTACACTAAGTGATTCCAAGGGATTGTAGAATGGATCTCATAAAGGTTGCCAGCACTCTACGATGGAGAGACTCCTTTTTGGATTGGTTTTCTCTTATGCTTATCGTAGTTAAGCAGGTTAATTCGTTGGCATTCGAACATCAAGTGTTCTATATGCTAAACATTTGATTTTCGAATGCCAACGAATTTATTTATATACATATTACTATCAGTCCGTTTATTATCTTAATACTTTTCGCCTTCTACTTAATATTAAAGTGCCAGGGTATATTGGGAACCTGCTTCTATATATTTTTGTTAGTAGTCCTCTTCCATATATTTCCTACGCTTTTTCTTATCTCCCTTAGATCTTCTTTGATGCTAAATTTTAGATACATTGCACACTCCTTGCTTCTCCATCAGCTGTTTCATTAATCGCAAACCCTTTTTGTCCTGGCATAATAATATCCGGCCCACATAATATCCAATTGTTCTCAATCAGATCTGTCAATTATATTGTGTATGTCGCTTACTGCAGATGAGTCTGATCATTTATGGTTTATTCAACTAATTGGGCTAGGAGCAATATCACATTATATCCCAGTTCTTCTCTATTTGTTGTATATCTCACTCGCCTTCCTAATACCCATTAACTTCGTACATATATTATATTATATACCCGCTAGTATATTTTGGCTTGTTCAATTATTATATCTTTTCTGGCTCCCAATCCCAAATCTGAAAAGGTTGTCATAGCGTATATTGTTTAGTTCTTACAAATGACTTAAATATATATACGCCTGTTTTGCTTTATATCCCTGCCTTAATCGTCGTAGCCATCACAAGCAGGGACCGTAATAGCTATATTTAAAAAATCACAACAATCATTTTATTTGAGTTTTTAGGATAATCATTATTGATTATAATTATTTTGATTAATAATATAATTAATAATAATAATTATCTAGAATAATTATGTTTGCGCAAAAATATTAAAACTCAAAAATAATGATTACATTTTGAGTTTTATTTTTTCGCTCAAATATACAACTCAAAGTTAAATTGATACCAATCCTTACTAATTGAATCAACACAAACACCACAAACATGTTTTTCGATTTAAAAAAAAATATATTTATATTTTTATGAAAATATGTATACGTTTTGAAGAAGTTAAGGATTGTGCTCCTTAACTATATAAAGCCAGAGAATATACATTGCACATTTCCCACCGCTACGTCAACTACTTTGCTACATTCCCTTTCCATATACAAGACCGCCGACTTGCAGGAGTTAAAGCTAAGCCCGAGATCTCCGCATAAGAGATTATCCTGGCAAATGCGAAATCCGAAAAAATCATCAGCAAATGGTTTGCATGGTTTCTGTCTTAGAGTCACTTATCTGATGTAGTCTGCACATGATCCCTGTGGCATTCCACTGTGTACCACCTCCACGGCACCTCCCATTTTAAAGCACATTTTTAGGAAGTTTAAGCTTGAAAAGTCTTTCGCATTGTTCCAATCCACAGAGGCAAAACACATTTATTTTATAAACATTGTATAAATGCTATAATAGCATAGAAGCGCCTATGCAATGAAAAGTCCATTTTGGCTTTTATCTGTGGGGAATCTTTTTAGTTACTTCAGCGAAGGACTACGTACACTCCATACTGAGCCAGCCAGTACTTAATTATCCAGAACAACCCTCCCAATATCTTTGCTATAAGGCTGCCCCTGGGGCAGCAAGATAATATTTGCTGGATTCAGCAAACCTCTCGGGTGAAAGGCAGCAATCAGGACAAGCGAAATTACAACCAGAATTATCTTACATCATGAAACCCAAAATATATGCGGAATATTCCATGCGGACGTGTGTCTTAATTCACAGAATTAATGTCTAAACTGTGTTCATGTTTCTGATTTGAGTCATCTTGAAAGCTATTATCCTTCATGCTCCATTCTTCGATAACAAGCACTCAAAAACATATCGGTTACCCATCTACCGAGCTCCGAGCTACCGAGCAGCTTCCGCTTCCTGCGTACCAGTGCATGTGCCCCAACAGCCCCCATACCCGCCTGCACTCAGTGCCAAGGAGCAAACAAAACATCCAGAGTCGATTTGGCTGTCTGCGGAACTCTTCTACCAAGTATCGATTACACGCACCCACCCACCCACTCTCCACCACTCTCCCACTCTCTTTAGCTACATACGAGACGCATGTGTCTATTAGTTGGTCCATTCACAAATGCTGCCACGAGTGAGCATAATGTGGCTTAAATGATTACTTTTATTGTCGGTGTGAGTGCTGGCAGTCTACTTAGGGTTTCCATTTACACTCGCTGCTTCCACTGTACTTGTCAATTAAGTCTGCAGCAATTATGCTTCTATGGGGGGATTGGCACGGAGCAGCAGCGTATCGGACTACTTTAGCTCTGATGATTTCGTGCAACACTTTCTGTTCTGCAGCGATCCTTTGCCTCTGATCCATTATGTTTGCTGTTGCTGTTAATTAAATATTTTCCACGAATTCCATTTCAGCTTCATCGCCAGCTCCCAGAGATCAGAGATGTCAGCGGATTATGATGGCTGGCAGCATGCGTGGCTGCTTAGCGAATGGCCGGAACAAAAGTTGTCACTTGCTTGTCAAATGGAGGAAAATAAATATACTTATGGTACTATATAAATATATATAAGCTGTGATGGTGGGGGGGACAGGCGTTAAGCAACTTGTGTTGTTATCCTGGCTGCTGCTGCTGCTGCTGCTGCTACTCCTCCTTCTGCTGTCCTTGTTGATGGTGTCACGCAAGACTGGGCGCGCATTTCCAATAATAATCTCTTGTCCGTAGCATAAATGTCGCATTAAAATGTCACGCACTTGTGGCTTAATCACGCAAAAGGATAACCGGCATGCTTCTGGCACAGGATGTGGCTCTGGCTGGATGGACCTGACAACAGCACTTGAATAGTCATCTGCTCGCCTCGCCTCGCCTCTCCTCTCCTCATCTCATCTGCTCTCCTTTCTCGTTGTTATCTGCGACTTGGACCTCGGGAAAAGACTCCTCCTCCTCCACCACATCCTTCTCCTGCTGGCTAAGATGGAGTCGGAGACATAGGCATTACTTGTTTGCGGTTTTTATTATATCATGCTCATGTCAAATGGGCTCAGCATTGTCACATTCTTAGCCACTGCTGAAGCTCATGCTGCTGCTCCTCTGCTGTCTCTGCTGGCTCAGCAGCACTGCCTGTCAGCCCCCCACTACCCAGGGCCAGACTGCTTTTCAATCTCCATCTTCTCCATCTTCAGCCCTAGTCTCGGCTCCGGCTCTGGCTGTGGCTGTTGTCCTTCATCTCAAGCTGCCAGTTATTACACATTGCCTGCGTCTTAATGTCGGGGATTGTCTGACGAGGGCAAAGGGAGGCGTGAATGTGCCTTGCGACGCAGGCAGCAGTTTCGAGTGTTTTGCCCCCCATTCACCAACAGGTGGCACAGGTCCCTCACTCAAGAGCTGCCCATGGGCGGTCCGAAAAAGGCCAACCGGCCTAAACGAAAGATGATTTGTCGTCGCTTTCTGCAGCAGGCATTCGTGTACACTAACCGCAACAAGTATTAGCACAAGGCCATCAAGAACTACCAAGAGAGAGGGAGAGAGAGAGCATATAATGTTGCAACTGTGGGAGCTTGTGCTGCAAGAAGAGTTCAACGAATTAACAGCATAAAATATCAATCACTTTAATCACCCAAAGTAATTACTTTGCCATCTGCAAAGTCCACCAAGCGAAATCGTTGAATTCTTTGCATGGAGAGAGCATTGCAGCTTCGTTTTGGCCATGAACTATTCGCTCAGACGTCCCTTGTATCATTTTATAAGTTGAGGCACGTTCCAGTGGTTAGCTGCACTGGAGGCAGCTCTTCCAAAATTCCACTCCCAGCTGCAGTGCTCTCCCCCTCCTCTCTCTCTCTGCGTGTGTGTGTGTGGTCAAGCCGACTGCAGTCAACTGCCGCAATGAAAACGCAAAGTTTATTTGCTGGCACAAATAAAAAGAAAGCAGAGCCACAAGGAGCTGACTTCCTGCTGCAAATGAAGCCAAAACCTCAAAACGCAATCCCAGAAACTGCCACTCAACTCAACTCTTCTGGTGGGCGGTGCTGGTACCGAGTCATTGGCAAATCGCAAATTGAATTATGCCCAAAGAGCTTCTGTTTTTCGATGTAGTGGAAGAGCCGAACAGAACCGAGAGAGCCAGAGCCAGAGCCAGAACCATAACCAGAGCCAAGCCATTTTGTCGGCTAATTCGATTAGAAAGTTACAAATGTTGATTCAATTTGCATTGTCAATTAAATCGCTCCCCTCATCAGAGCCCCCACCCCGTTCCGCATCGGCCCATGCCAGCAGCCCATTCCAGGAACCCAACAGATACTCGCACCATAATTGCATTAGTAGCCATATTTGGTTGTCATCAACATTTTTGGCCCCAGAACCCAAAAGATTTTCCCAACTGACGTCGGCACTTTTGCGCAACGCCCACATTGCCGGGGCAGCACTTTGCCCAGCATTTGTGGTCAAAATAATTTTGTAATTTCGCCTTTTATTTATTTACAAGTAACGAGTTTGAACCACTCCTCCGCCCCTGTCGGAGCGGGTAACGATTCCTGATGATTGGCCGGCCAAAAAGTTCTCTGTGGCAGTCACAGGGTCGCCAAGGAGTTTCATGTCCGACCCGAATGGCTCTGGTATGGGGAGCCTTGATGAAAGGCCAAGTCAAATGCTTCACTGATTACAAGGGACACATCCTTCGGAAAAGTTTACGTATGATTTGCTCAGAAAATTCCAAATTTGCGGTGGAAGCAACTAACTGCCTGCCTGCCTGGCAGCCTGCCTGGAAATCATTATTACAACCACTACCACACACCACATCCGCATTGCCTTATTGCCTCAGCCGAGATGCTCGTACCATTTGCATTTCAATTATGTTCAAATTGTATCTTCAATATCTGCCATGTCACATACATATGTATGTACATATTAAGTATTATTCAAATGAGTATCAGTACACCCAGCCCAACCCAGTCGTCACCACGAGTTAGCCATTTCTAGCCATTTGTTTAAGTATTTTGCTTATCCATTGGCTCTTTTTTGCCCAATTGTATTTTATCATTTATTTTGCATCATTTAATTGCAACCACAGCTGATATAAACTGCGTTCGGATCTGCATTCACCTAATAATCAACAATTTTTGGTAATTGAAAGCCAATTGGAAATATTTTTTTATTTTGCGCCCATTAAATCAGCTGTTCTTGGCGATGGGACGAACGCAGTATATCGATGACAAATTTTAATATCGCAATGCCTCTATTGCGATATGGTATAGTATTGAATGGTTGTGACAAAAACAAAAGACATATCTCGCTTTTCCTTGCATATTCTCTTCATGTCCCATGGGAGTTATTAACTGCTCACAAATGCGTTCCCGAGTATAAACTAGGTGGGGTGAAAAGAAACCTCCTTGACCACCAGAATGAACAAAATTATTGCTTGGTTAGAGTCCATTCTTATTTAGGCAGTCCAGACATGTCAAGTTTCAGCCCAATACAGTGATGGGTTTTTTTTTTATAAATTTTAGTTGTTGACGAGTGACAACACTACTTTGCGTATGGAAAAAAAACATTGCGTTCGCTCGTACAAAAGGAAAAAGAGAAAATTTTTGTAAATATTATGGGGCTAATGCTTTTTCAGATTACCCCGGAAAATGTTTCTTTCAACAATTTAATGGTGGCCGAAACTCCACTGCCATTGAAGTCCTAAATGGCAGGCCCTCCGATAAGGTTACACAGGAAAATGTAAAAAAAATAGATGAAATAGTGTTAACTGACCGGAAAGTGAAGGTGTTCGAGCTAGCAGATGCCACAAATGCCACATGGATAAGTAAAAAAGCTATTCTGACTCCAGATCAAAACCAGGAACAGTGTTAGGCCAGGGTCCAAGTGCCCACCTCTTTGGTCTGATTTTGCTCCATCGGACTACGATCTCTTCCCAAACATCAAAAGATGGCTCATTAATGAAAAATTTTAGCTCACACGAGGAGATCATCGACGCCGACCTTTTGGAATTTTTTTTTTTATGACGGAAAAATAGTTGGAAAATTTTTGGAGCAAGTGTCCCAAGTCCTAAGTGTCCTAAGTCCCCACATTGGGTAAAATAAAATAAAAATGTAGAAAAAAAACAATAACAATTCCCTGCCAAGGAAGTTTTTTTCACCAAAAATAGTATTTATTATTTTTAGAGAACATGAAAATCGTGGACATTTCCAGCAGTGTCTTTATTGCCCCGGGGGCTCACATAAATGTATTTTGATGGTGACACAATTGATTAATCTTATGTACAAATTGCTTAGTGCCAAAATTTTATTTTTCATCTGCTAGTTTTTGTTTTTATTAGTTATAACAGTTGCGCTCATAGCTCTAGCAAAGTCTCTGACGCAGCACTAGTGTAAACAGCCATAAGGGCATTTTACATAACGTTCGTGAATGTGGAATATCGAATTCACAATATCGATAGATGCTGTACTTAACGCCCTTCACTAAGAACAGAACTCTTTCTGCAAAAAAGGAGCAATTTTGCCAATCATCATCTATTCTTCCATCATTCATCTATTAAATTCGCATTTAAAGCCTTTGTTTGCAATCGCAGGTGAGTTTAAGTTGCTTCATTTAACTTTCAATGACTCTCCAAATTATTCTGCAGATTATAATCTTGAACGCCAAGGACAGACAGAGCGATATTACTCTCCTCTCGTACAAAAGTGGTTGCGCTTCCTAAAAAGTGGAAAAAGTATATTTTCGCAAAGAAAAATGGCAAGGAAGGTATTAAATGATGGGCAGGGCATAAAGCCACCTGGCAACGAGAAGCCAAATGAGGCAGTGAAGAATTCACCAGAAACGAACGCCCAAGGTAAAGACAACGAGGGCAAGCGTGCAGCCTTCAAGGATGAATTAGAGCCGAAGTACAAATTACGCAAAATCGCATTCGAGCCACGCAAGCCGAAGAAGAAAGTCATCTCGCATCTGATTAAATCCCGTGAAGCTCCCAAGCTTGACCTAGCCAACGTGAGGATGTTGATAAAGGGATCTAATAGGAAAATTTAGAAATTATCTCTGAATAATCCAAGAATTAAACATAAACTGCTTTGAAGTACGACCTAAAGCTAATAAATGTTTATTCAATAAGACCTTCACTGTCTTCGATGGCAGCTGCAGCTTTGTGTGTTTAATATGTGTGTTCAATATGGCTAGATCTGACTCCTTTCTATTGCACCTCTTTCGTCTTCATAGGTGTATATAGTAAATGAAAATAATAGTAATCACCACAGCTGAGAGATTGCGGAGACGAATGCATCCGTTGCATATACATTATGGCCACCAGTTTGTACCAAACGGTTACCCCTCCCATATTTAATTTAACTCTGGGATGAGTTAAGAATCTCCTCTGCAATTCCATCTGAATGGTGAGCTAAGACCAAACATCGACAGCACTGATCTCACCTCAAATTCGAATAAATTGTTTCGCTTTATATAGATTATAGCATTACATTGTGGATTGTAGAATCAAAGATGCTTCCAAAAGCATGAACAAATTATTACCAGTTAAAAAAAAAAAAAATTAAAGCTGGAAGCAAATGCTCAGACAAACACATAAAAAAAAGGGTTTTAGATTAACAAAAATATATGCGATAATGGCAAAAATGTAGAGTTAATCCCAAAGACTCTCTGCCAATAAATGTGAGGGTATGTGTGTGTGTATGCGATGGTTGTCTGTATGTGTGGGTGTGATGCTTGATGCATTTGTTTGAGTATTTTGCTTATCCATTGGCTCTTTTTTGTATTTTATCATTTATTTTGCATCATTTAATTGCAACCACAGCTGATATAAACTGCGTTCGGATCTGCATTCACCTAATAATCAAAATGTTTGGTAATTGAAAACCAATTGGAAATATTTTTTTATTTTGCGCCCATTAAATCAGCTGTTCTTGGCGATGGGACGAACGCAGTATATCGATGAGAAATTTTAATATCGCAGTGCCTCTATTGCGATGTAGTATAGTATTTAATAATTGCGACAAAAACAAAAGACATATCTCGCTTTTCCTTGCATATTCTTCTCAAGTAGAGTAGTACAATGAGCATAGATATTATCTGCACAAGAGAGCTTTAAGAGTAGCCCACAACAGTGTATCGATATATGGGAGTCCCATGGGAGTTACTACCTGCTCACAAATGCGTTCCAGAGAATAACTTACACAAGGCAACAAAATTGATCTTTTTGTGTGTTGATTGAAAACTGATTAAAGTTTTTTACTAATTTGAGGTCGGTGATTTCATTTTTTCCATCAGATCGCGTTTTTAAGTTAAGTCAAATTAGCAAAAAACTTTAATCAGTTTTCAATCAACACATAGCTCAGTAAAAGTTGTTTCAATAAAAAAGTGAAGAACAAAAAATTACAAATTTTTTGTTTGTCAAGTTTATTGGCTGGGATTGTGGCAATTGGCAATTGTGCTTTTATTATCTTTATATAAAATCATATTAAAGTAGCTTTATATGTATATTTAATCTCTAAACAAAATAATTATAATTTAAGAACATTTTTTGATTGGTTTAAGTACACTTATAACTTTCTTTTTGGGCTACCGATTGGAATGAAATAAATTTTATCTCATTTAAAATATGTTTAACTAAATGTTCTTAAATCAAAACTGTGATTTTTCTGGCTATTTTTTTTTTATTAATTGTAAAGCAACGGCCTATTGTTGGCGAGTTTTGTATTTTTTTTTAGCAGAATACGGTTAACCGTTTTCAAGTTAATCCACTATATGTAAGGGAAGTGCCTTTATTTTTGATGTAACGGTATATCGCGAAAACTCGAGCTGATAGGAAAAAACCAAGTAAGGGTTGGATTAAGCGTCCCGATTACCTTAAAAACAACACTCAGTTTATAATCAACAAAATATTGAGTGCTTATGCAGACGATTTCTTAATTATTAACTTTAACAGAAACAAAAATATAAATCACAATTTAGATGACTTGTTCCAAAACATAGATAACTGGTGCTCATACTCTGGAGCAAAATTATCGCTTGATAAATGTCAACACCTACACATTTGTAGAAAACACAATTGCATTTGCAACATTTCTTGCAACAAAATATAACTTCCATCCGTTTCGGAGGTTACAATTTTAGGCTTGACTATCAATAAAACCTACACTTGGCATGCTCATATAAATAAATTAAGATCATCATTGTCAAAAAGCTTTAATATTATAAAATGTCTCGCCAAAAGCAATTATAATAGCAAAAATCGACTCTGCTATATTTATATATATTTTCACACAAAAAACAACATTAAACAAAATAAAAACCTCTTTCAACTCAGCTGTTCGAATGTCTCTCGGAGCATTCGCATCCACTCCAATAAATAACATGCTCTTTGAATCCAATATTCCACCGATAGAACTCAAAAGAGACTTTTTGACAGCCAAATTATCAAAATGTCTGATAAACTCGTTCAACTCCCCTATTGCCAATATTGTAAGAAAACACAAAAAAATTAACAAAAAAATTATCTTAACAATAGACAGAACCAATTATCCAAAACTAATAACTCCCATACTTGCCGCAAAGAATACCACACCTACAACCCTACTGGCTTCTACCCACAGATTCGATAGATACTTCGCTAAGAATACACAGTAAAAAATCTACAATACCATATATGTATATATAGGAATCTTTTTGCAAATATCAAGAACCAATACAATAATCATACCTTCATATACACTGACTGATCTCAACTAAACAAAATAACAGGCTACGGCAATTACCACAGAATCACACACTTTAAAATACGGGACGCTACCACACTATTCATCCGCTATCCGCAGAAATTAGAAAGGAGCATTTGTGTTATGCTCTGACTCCCTGTCAGCCTAAGACTCCATAGCCAATTCAAATAACAATGACCACTATGCTACAATAGTCAGATCACTTATTACAACCCTATCAAATATAATCAAATTATTGTGGATCCCCGGACATATAGCCATTACTGGTAATGAACTGGCTGAACATACGGCTAAAGCTGCAAAAAATATGCCTTTCATTTGTACTCCTAATTACAATATAAAAGATATTAACAAACTACACAAAAATCAACTCTCTAGCCAAAAACAAATCTACATTTCAAAATGTAGTGATTGGTACAGAAATTTCAATAAAAAGTACACACATATAGACAATTACATACACAATGTGCCACAAAATAAACTTACTCGCTTAGACCAAATTAAATACATAAGGCTTAGATTAGGACACACAAAACTAACCCACCAACACTACTTTAATAAGAATCCATCTACTTGCCCCTCATGCAATTGTAACAACACTATAAACATAAAACACATACTAAATTATTTTCCAGAACTTTTACGCTTCAGACAAGAAATATTCAACGACAAAAACCCGCTAGATATAACAGCAGACCCTACACAGTCCAACATAATTAAAATTCTGAGTTTCCTTAAAAAATCACAACTTTACAATTTAATTTAAACATCCACAATACAAGAAGAAAAAGGAAAAAAGAAACCAACACTCATAAATAATTAAAATTTAAAGCATACGAATAATAGATTTATTTAAAAATAAATATCGCATTCGCAATATCGATAGATGCTGTACTTAACGCCCTTCACTAAGAACAGAACTCTTTCTGCAAAAAAGGAGCAATTTTGCCAATCATCATCTATTCTTCCATCATTCATCTATTAAATTCGCATTTAAAGCCTTTGTTTGCAATCGCAGGTGAGTTTAAGTTGCTTCATTTAACTTTCAATGACTCTCCAAATTATTCTGCAGATTATAATCTTGAACGCCAAGGACAGACAGAGCGATATTACTCTCCTCTCGTACAAAAGTGGTTGCGCTCCCTAAAAAGTGGAAAAAGTATATTTTCGCAAAGAAAAATGGCAAGGAAGGTATTAAATGATGGGCAGGGCATAAAGCCACCTGGCAACGAGAAGCCAAATGATGCAGTGAAGAATTCACCAGAAACGAACGCCCAAGGTAAAGACAACGAGGATGTTCAGATTGCAGAGGGCAAGCGTGCAGCCTTCAAAGAGGCTAAAAAACTGGCCACCATGATTATCAAGGATGTAGTAGAGCTGTTTGGCATCCCGAAGTACAAATTATGCAAATTCGCCTTCGAGCTACGCAAGCCGAAGAAGAAAGTCATCTCGCATCTGATAAAATCCCGTGAAGCTCCCAAGCTTGACCTAGCCAACGTGAGGATGTTGATAAAGGGATCTAATAGGAAAATTTAGAAATTATCTCTGAATAATCCAAGAATTAAACATAAACTGCTTTGAAGTACGACCTAAAGCTAATAAATGTTTATTCAATAAGACCTTCACTGTCTTCGATGGCAGCTGCAGCTTTGTGTGTTTAATATGTGTGTTCAATATGGCTAGATCTGACTCCTTTCTATTGCACCTCTTTCGTCTTCATAGGTGTATATAGTAAATGAAAATAATAGTAATCACCACAGCTGAGAGATTGCGGAGACGAATGCATCCGTTGCATATACATTATGGCCACCAGTTTGTACCAAACGGTTACCCCTCCCATATTTAATTTAACTCTGGGATGAGTTAAGAATCTCCTCTGCAATTCCATCTGAATGGTGAGCTAAGACCAAACATCGACAGCACTGATCTCACCTCAAATTCGAATAAATTGTTTCGCTTTATATAGATTATAGCATTACATTGTGGATTGTAGAATCAAAGATGCTTCCAAAAGCATGAGCAAATTATTACCAGTTGTTTGGGAATCATCTGCTTTAAATGGAAGTCCAACTCTTGCGGAATCTCTTTAAATCGTATTTTATTAAGAGTATTTCGATTGAAAGATCCCTTCTCTCGTGGGTTTATATGTACTATATATGCATATCTGTAATAGAAGAGTACAATCCTGCACATATACCGAATACAAATTTTTCTTGTTTCTTTTAATTTTATATTATTTCCATAATTTTATTGAGATAGCAAAACATACAAATTTTTTGGCTTTCATTCACTGCGCTACTCGAAACATAAAAAAAAAATATATATTTATGTATAGAGAGTGTCATATATTTACTATCTACAAGATCCAGTTGTCGTATCTGTATCTGTGTATGGTATATCATAAAAGTATATCATACACACATATATCTAAATGGGAGCTCCCGAATATCAGAACTCTTCTTGATATTGTCAAAAAAAAAAAAAAAAGAACGGATGGATTTTTATTTGTTTGTATTTTGGGATTGGCTATGGCCAGGGGCAGAGCATTGCGTCATTAGTATATGGGTTTAAAATTTATTTATTATGGTTTAGCTGTGACTTATTCTACTGTCTTTTTGGTAAGTATTTTCTTGATGGTTTTCTGCTCGTTTTAGCCGCTGCTCGAATTTCCAAAGAATCAAATAAATAACATATTTAAAAAAATATTAAAATTAGCAAAAAAAAAAAACATAGAAATTAAAGCTGGAAACAAAAGCTTAGACAAACACATAAAAAAGGGTTTTAAATTAACAAAAATATATGCGATAATCTGGGCAAAAATTTAAAGAAAATCTCAAAGACTCTCTGCTAATAAATGTGAGGGTATGTGTGTGTGCATGTGATGGTTGTCTGTATGTGTGGGTGTGATGCTTGAGGCACTTAAAAATGTTGTGATTGGGCGGGGGATCCTAGCAGACGAGACGCTCGTTGTCCGGCTGAAAGATCCGGTCATAGTTCTCGATCAGCACCTTGGCCAGCATGTTCATGCGCCCAATATCCAGCTGAATCTGATTGGCACTGAGCAGGCAGGGGCCCCAAACGATGGCCAAATTGGTGGAGGGCATGCGATTCGAAGCGCTGGCAGCAGCAACTCTGAAAAAGTAGCAAAACAGATCAATAAGTTAGCATGGGTATCGGAATAGGTCAACAGCTATCAGAGCGAACCTGGTCAAATGCTTGATGAGGAATCTGAGTGTGGATCGATTCGGTTCGGGCATCTCATCGAAGGCCAAACGCATCCGTTCGATGGCCGCCTCATCGCTCAGACTGCGCCCCAGACGCTCGTAGGCCTCCTGGGTGATGAGCGGAGCCGAAAGCTCGCGAAAGAACTGCTTATGCAGGCTGGTCAGCGTATGGATGTCGTCGGTGTGCAGGAAGCGTGGATCGTACAGATGCGTTAGCTTTTTCTTAAGCTCATCGACCAGCACCTTGTTGCCGGAGGCCCGATACAGGCCATCCTGTTCGACGCAATCCGGACGCTCGATATAGGCACACACATCGACGACGAAACGCGGCACATTCGGATGATCGGTCATGTTCAGCTCCAGGGCGTTGAGAGGTGCCCCAAAGAGCGGATATTTGGACTGCTCGTCCAGATACAGGCTATTCACCTGGCCGCGTCGTGTGCGCGATTTCTTTTCGCTCTTTGGCGAGCGATTGCTGCAAAAGAAAACAAATATTTATTAGAAATATATTTAAAGAGAATTTGGTTATTCAAATAGTCACACTTACATTCGAAACACATCCCTATTGACGGCAACTGCAGATCCAGGTCCACCCACATGAAAAGAGAATAATTTATTAGCACAGCTTCGGCTTAAATATTGTTTTCTGGGAATACATATATATGTATGTACATTCCGACATGCCAATAGTGCAATGCTCCGATGACGTTCTCTCTGTGTGATACCTGGAACCTCACCGGCAGCCACTACTTAATGCATACAAATATTTATCACCTACGCCCTCACAATTCTTTCCAGCCATCCATTCTTTCCCATATGCTAGTACTTGAAAGAGTGCTCAAAATTATACCAGAATATAATGGCACTTATAACACTTAAGTGTTACAAAAATCACATAAAAAGATAATAGAAGCGAGTTCTAATCAATGGCAAGGGTTCTAAAGATCTCTTCTAACTGTGTATAAGAAAATAATTCATTAAATGACTCAACTGATTTGTTCTTAATTTTTTTAGAAACCGATTCACGGACTAGTAACAGATGCTAAATCGTTTTACCATTATTTTCGAAGAGGATCTTTTTCCAGCCCTTAATAATATAAATTCTGTAAACAATGCTGTGCTCTCTACAGGATATTCTCTTAAAAAACTACGTTCCCAGCTGCTCTATCGGTGCTCAGCCTCGAGACGCACCAGCAAATGCTGCATAAAGTAAGTAAAAATAAATAATTTAGCTGTTAAAGCTTTTCTTGTTTTTGTTGTTGGCCCATAACATCTGCATTTCCTCACTTTTAATCATTAAAACCGTTCAGAAGCGGGTTGCATCTCGAGAGTACAATTTCCCATTTCTTGTACAGTTTTCATGGCACGTTTCGATGCCGCTTGTACGTACATTTCATGCGCATGCGATTCTTGATGGACTTCTTGTCATCCTCGCCGGGCAGATCCACCAGATCCCCAATGGAGGCGCTCTTGTAGCGCTGCAATATCACCGTCTGCTGTGTCTGCTGCACCTCGCTGTCCTCCTGAATCTGCTGTGCCCGCAATATATCAGTCACTGGCACAATCTGAAATGATAGAGGCAAAACACGCAATGCATTAATATCTCAAGTTCAACTCCGCTGACTGTGTTTTGGGGGTTGGGGTATGGTAAGAGGAGGAAGTGGGTTACGATTGTGGGTCGGATGCACACGATTCGAGGCAACGTCTGCACAATTAATTGCAAATTTCGTGCCGATGTCGATTGTCGTTGTCGATTGTTGTTGTCAATCTGTTGTATTTTTGTCGTTTCTTTATTTTGGCACTCTGCTCTTCCATACCCTCTAAAAGTAGAGAGCAATCGATTGCTTTCGAACCCACTAGATGTGGTCTTGGAAAGATTTTAAAAGTGAAGTGGATTATTCTCCCACTTAATGTAGGGTATCGCCCTCAGCGGGCGTCCCATTATTATTTGCACTCTTTCGAAACTTTTCGTTGAAGGTGGTTTTTGTTTTTCCACTCCATGGCTCACCGTGGTTTGCCTTCTCTTCGATCTGCCTTTGCCTTTGCCCGTCATTTCTTATCGCTGATAGGCTCGCAGCTCTCGTTCTCTTTCTTTTTTCTTTTTTTTTGTCTAGGCCACAACGCTATCTCTTATTTCCCGAACAGTGGTATTGATAAGAAAATTCGACTTCGATTTGTAAGAAAAACGACAGAGCGCGTAGGCGCAACAGCAGCGTGCAACGTGCAACGGTTTCAAATGCAACGACTATAATGGAGTTGCTGCATTAAAGCCACACAATTCTCCCGACTGTACATACATATGTATGTATGTACATATATCGCTCGCTGACACATCCACAAATGTGTGGCTCGGCACCAACTGGCGCCCCTCCCTCCCCAGGAATACGGTTATTCTATATGCCACAGAGCGATAAGTTGCACCTGGACTTCCCCAGAATTCTGCCTGCCATAAGTTCAATAAATTGTTCTCCTAAGAGATTAGCTTTTAGTTGGAATTGTAAAGCATGCTGTGCAAATTCGCAGCGCTTCGATTCACTTTAAAATATCTGTTTAGAAAATATAATTACACAGAAAGCCAAAGCCAACCGTCTCCCAGCGTAAACAGTTGGCTAGCTATCAATTATTATCGATGAAATGTGGCCTCTTGGATTTATAGAGCTATGATACAAGATAATACACACATATACAGAATTCATACACTTTCTGAGACGAGAACACGACTAGAAAGAGTCTAGAGGTAAGGAATAGGCCTCACACATATCAAAAATCTTCTACAAATAAGACCAAACAATATTTCTATTAACGGATGTACTTACATAATAATAATAACTACAATTGTAGATATCATATCTTTGATGCGTTTAGGGCGATAACTAATGATAGTAAACCATCGACGTACTTGTTTAAAAAAAATCACCAATAAGTAGAGTACAAACTATGAAGCCAAGTAATGTTTATCGATCAAGAGAAACAATTCGATTGGTACACAGCTGTAATATCCAATACCCAACTGCTGTACAGTCGTACACCATTTGCTGTGCACGTAGATCCCCCGTCTACCTTGGGGCTCCCCTCTAATTATCGCTTGATAATTTCAACAAATTAGAGCAGAGGCACGACGTTTTCGAAGATTAGATTCAATTTGTTTTGGCTAATTTGTTTTTTGTTTTGTTTTGTTTTGTTTTCACCCTCTATGTTTTTCCCTGGTATTTTTTTTAAGTGGTGTCTCTCGCTTTTATTCATTTTTCGTAGTTTCATAATTTTTGCCAACATAAACAAAACAAAATCTAAAAAAACATAACAAAATATTACGATGTAGTAGTTTTGGGCGGAGGAGGAGAAGGCGCCTCTTTTAAATTGAAATTTAGCTGTCGAAATGAATACTATACTACAGTGATAAAAGGCTAATGATAATCTTTGGAGGATCGAGGCATTAAATACCGCTTGTTAAACCGAACCAGCCTCCGTCCCAATGTCCACACGATGTGTTTTTGCACCTTCGCATGTGGCGCTGTCTGGCGTTAGCTGTCCAAATATAAATCTCGGTGCAATGGCAGCTATGTATAACATTCGTGGAGAGAGGGTACTGCCAGTGTATAAACAATAATATCGAGCAGAAAAAAGAAGGCGAACAAAAAATACTTAATTGATACGACCTCGAAGTGCGGTGCGGCCATACACTCAGACACATGTTTGCATTGCTTTACGGCACGAGGTGCCCACAATTTGCACGAGTTGTGCTCCTCGCCCCTCGCCCGCACATACCCAGCAGGAAATGTATCTGTATCTGTGTCTATGTATCGCCATTCGTCCGACATGCGTATGATTCACTGAGCAAAACCCAGAGCGGAACCGAAGCGAACCGAAACAACAAAAATAAACAAATGAAAAAACCAAAAACCAAACAAAGGCGCAGTTGACCTTTACAGTTTTTTGTCTTCTTTCTTTCCTTTGAATATTTTTTTGTGTGTTTTAGTAGATGCTCGTCTCCTCTCATCATCGCCGCCTTGAGCTTCCCCCAAAAAACTGGCACCGGAACTTGACTCCGGCTCCGAAGTAATGCTCCATTTGAGAGGAGAAGCTGCTCCGGTGTGTGTGTGGGCGGAACAGCCATGAGCCATGTGCCATGTGCCATAGAAATCATCGTCAAGAGGCTCCATCCGACACTGATTTGTTTGGGATTGATTGGAAGGCCCAGTGAGTGGCTTACACAAATAATAATGTCAGGTTTCTGTGTAACGATGTTGTGATTTGTAGCCATAATCGGCTTACAACCGTCTCATAAATCGTTGAAAAGTAGTTCAACAACGACCCAAAGCCGTTTCAAAAATTATTTTAGACTGTAATTAATATATTCATGGTTCATTGAGCATTTGCGTGTATTACGGACGTAAAAGCGACACTAGCCCAATTTATAATCTTGCATCAGTTGGCTCATACCCCGATTCAAAGCACTTTTACCGGTTAGCAAGATATTCATAATCAATACAATAACCGATTCTTGACAGTCACTTAACCGATTTAATTTATCTTTAGCTGATAGTCAAAAGAAATTCGTGTAATTTCATGCAATAAACGATTCAAACAAATACAAAACACATGTTCACCGTTTAGTCACCATTCGTCATTCATTCTTTAATAAATACTTTAAGGAGATTCGAACCAATTTAATATTTCGATCATTTTAGTTCCATTACCTATTTACAAACAAAATTTGACCGATTCATAATCCATTTATAGCCGGAGGTAGGGCTCATAGTACCCAATTATAACCGATTTATATTTAATTTTTATTTGATTTAAGCATTCCACAAAGTTCAAGAGGGTTCAAGTCCAATCGTATCCCCGAACCCTCAACAAAGTTAATTTATAACCAAAAGATAAAAAGATAAATGATCCAATGATCCAATGATTTGATGATTTGATGATAGTTATCCCAACCAAATAGATATTAAAAAAAAGAAAATAAAAATCTCTTTTGGGAGGAAATACATACATGTATGTAAAACCCATTCGTCATATACTCGTATCTGTATCCGAATATAATCTGCATTTCTGCACAAAACCCAATAAAAAAAACGTATTTATGGAACACTCAAGCTCCGTTAAGCACTTTTACAATCCAAGCGATAAAAGATTCGTCGTTTTGGGTTCGTTGTGGAGAAGAAACTCAAAACCAACAATCGATGAGGGGCCCAAAGTTACAGCAAATTATTTGACTAATGATTAACCCAACCAGTTAAATGCTGATAAAAGCGACGAACAGAGGAGCTTGCGCTCTGAGGCTGAAAATGAAATGAAATTATCGGCATGAAAAAAACACCAAAACCAAATATAAATCAGCAACAAACGTCCCCGAAGCTTAACATACCCTTAAAGTATGATATTTTCTTCGCCCCGAATCGCTCATGGCGAATGGCCCTTCGAGTTATTCAAATCGAATATGTCCTTTGGTGGGGGAATTTTTTACTGTGAATCAACGTCTTCCCGCGAATGTCTCCTAGTGGTATAGCGCTTCTGCACTGCTCTCTAAATATTCTGATTGTGGATTCGAAGCAACAAAATACTTAAAACAAAAGAAAAATATCCCCTAAAAATCACGTATGGAGAGGGTATTTAAAGACAACAGCAAATTGCTCAAAAGCCTAGAACCGGTTCTGTCAAATGTTTATAACAAAAATCACAAGATTTAACTATATACACATACGAAGCTACACACGCGCGACACTCACACAGATACTTAAATATGTCAGAATATATGTACGAAAAAAAACAAGATAAATAAAACCAAATAAATAAATAATTGTCGTTCGGTAGGGGGCAGGGCAGGCAACACAAAATGCGAAATGTGAATCAACCTTTTTTTGGGGTCCCGCCTGGGAAGAGCCCACACAGATCTGGGGGAACCGACGACTCTTCCCTTCAATGAATTTCCATGGAAATTCGCATGCAACGGCGACGCGACTGCAAATGCAGCAAACATCCAAATGAAAACAACAAACGTGAGAGGCAAATAAATAAAATTATATTATGCAGAAAGCGGCAACAACAAATGTGTACGTATGCACACATACACACACACACACAATTTCATACCCCAACTCATACTCATGCGATACGCGTCGTTATAAACAAAGTGCAATCAAAAGCCGAATGGAGAGGGTATGACACGAACAAAATAAATGGGGTGGGGGTGGGGGTGGGGGTGGTGCGAGGAGGCGACTGCAGAATGCTCTACACGTTCGTCCGAATAATATTGCTTTGACTGTGCAAATTTCCCGCAAGAGAAATGGCTCTTTGATCCAAAGAATGAATGGAGATCAAGTAGAAATATTCAAATTTGCATTAAATCGACATGGAATTCTTACATGTTAAAAGGCTTAAACATTAGACTGAATAATTATCATAAAACAAAAGATAAATAATAAATAAAATAAAAAAAACTTTAACGAGTTCAAAACGAATCGCTAACTAAAATAATATATCTTTGAGTTCCTTGTGTGCATAACTATAGTCCCTAGTAGCCAGTAACCTAGTATACATATATATTGCTTCAATAGGGGACAGAAAGAAACATGCTAAGCTAAGCTCGCCTTTCCACTTTAAAAAAGTCTGTCATTTAACACTTTTTAATTATTTACTAATGAAAAATATCCCAAAAGATTCACATTAAATACAAATTCAAGCAATAAAATCAATTCTAATCTATATACTATAATTAATACATTTATTCAAATCTTTAAAGATCTTTTAAAAATATATATATTTTCTAGATTCTTGAGTTTGGGTTGGATTTATGTGACTAAAGTGGGTTTCATTGTTACTTTACTCTGATAAAGTACAGTTTCGGAGCAGTTCTCGCACTTATCCAGCACTGTTCATTCATATAAATTCACTTGATTAAGTTATAGAGGTGCTTCGATAGCTCTTAACAATTTTGCATTAAGCATTAAGCGTACATAGAAAGAAGACAAATTTTCGTTGCATTTCTTTGTACTTATTTTGAGACACCCCTCCCCACAGACCAAGAGACCCAATGGCTGGAGTAAGGGTATACCTGAGAGCTGCTTCCCCTCCCAACGGCAACAGCGTTCAAGGGGCCCTGCCTCCCATAGATCAGTAGGCAAAACAATCGAAATGCACCGTTGCACACACTCACACACACACACCGCTCCCTGTACCATCTAGTATTTGTGCTCCACAGACATACAGATACACAGATACAGACACAGAGATACAGTTGCCCCACGTTTAATTGATGTGACAAGTGACAAGTGTGGAAACAATGGGAAACCCCCCGCCACAATACACAAAGAAGTACAACGAATTTCCGTAGTAAATTCAGAAAGTGGTTCCCATGGACATGGCATGGACCGTTCCCGTTCCCGGTCGAGTACGAGTACGAGTTCCCTTTCGCCTACTACAGATACTCACCATATCTTCCTCGTCCTCGCAACAGTTGACTTCTTGAAGGTTCGCCCGCCAGGCCAGCACCGAATCTGCAAGCAGAAGCCGGGCATTGGAGCGTACCCTTAGCTTGCGAGCGGAACGGGGTCCAGCGCCTCGCTTGGTGACTGCCGCTGCGGCCAGACAGGCCAGGGCCCAGTCCTCCTTGAGGGGTGTCGGAATGGCAACGAATTTCGATTGAGAATGCACCACCTCCCCGTCCTCTGCCGCATCACAGCTGCAGCCGCTGTCATCATTGATGGTTGGCAGTGGCAAAGGTGGGAGTGCAGCAATAGAAGGCGGCAGTGGCATCATCTGTGGTGGCTGCTGCGGCTGCTGCATCTTTGGTGCTTTTGGCGCTGACAGGGGCTGTGTCGGTGTCGGGGGCGGTGGCGCTGGACGTCGGATGCGTGTCATGAATCGCTGATGGACTTGGGAGCGCTGGTAGTCATAGAAGATGGCGCTATATTTCTTTGGTTCCCGTATGCTATAGAATATGCAAATGTTTCGCAGCAGTGGATGCACCAGTGGAACCTTTGGTTGTGATGACGACGGTCGCATGCGGGAGGCGCTGCCCGTACTGCTGATGGACCCCATAGTGGCTGTGCTATTCGTGACTGTACTCCCGAGACTCAGCGTCTCCAGGGTATCCTCCATTTCCAGCTGGTATTCGAGGTCCTCCTCCTGCTCCTTCTCTTGGGGGTTCTCCTCGGGGGCCACAACCTCTGTGCTGTCCCGCGAGAACATAAACTCCACATCCGTCTCCCAGGCGCCCTGGTCCATCGATGCTGTGGGCGATGGCAGTGGCGTTGGCAGCATCATTTTCGAGCGCTTAGTCAGCGTCGATGTTGAGAGCTTGTATCGGACTCCGGCTGCAAAGACCGCAGCTGCCTGAATGGCCATAACATCGGCGTCAGCATCAGCGTCTGCGTCATCATCGAAGTCATCTTCTACCTCCAGCTCCTCCTCCTCCTCCATTTCACCATTTTCATCATCGTCGTCGTCGTCGTCATCATCATCCTCTTCTTCGTTGTCATTTTCGTTGTCGCCAAGTTCTGGTGCCGCCGCCGCCTCGACAGTAATCTCTTCTTCATGTTCAAGATCTTCAACGGGAGGCTCGAGGGTCTTGAACTGCCAAATGGGTTGATAAATGGACTCCTCTTCCCCGTAACTGCCATCGGAGAGTCGTCTACCCGCTTCGTCCACCAGATTGTTGTTGTTGCTCTCCTTTTGGGGATTACTCAGAGCGGTATTCGGATTCCGTACGGGTACTTTCGGAGCCGGACGACGCACCTTAATTACACAATTCTACAAGTAAACAAATATTCGTTGATTCGCAAAACAAACAAATCTCACACGGCGGGCCTTATCGTGCAGGCATTCGAAATTGACTCGAGAAACGACCGAAAAAGAACATTTATGTTATTTTTCTATTTTATTTCAAAGAAATAATAAGAATATTAATAACTTTAGTTGCATAAAACATGTCTAAATAACATTTGATGTCAATGATTCATGAATTAATCAATTATAAATACCGATATGCAGTGATTAACATTTTAATTTGCCATAGAAATGTTCTCCATCCCATTGAAATCGTGATTGTGTTTTCTTTTTGCATTCGTAAATTGTTTTTGCTATTTCTGTTTCTGTTTCTCTATCGCGATTATGGCAACACTCTCGTTCTTCTCTTCCCTTCCTTTATTTTGTTTGTTTATTTTTTGTCATCTGGCAACACTTTTCCACAATCACCGAAAAAAAATATGCATGCATAAATGTATAAAGTTTTAATTAACTAATTAATTCTTTTATGGTTATCTCATTATTGCAAATTGTTTATATTACAAATTTGTTTGCTTTTCAAACACATTTTTTTCTCTCATTTGTTTTTATTTTAATTTTCCAATTGGAAAAACGAGAGCATTGCCGTCTCCCCACCGTTGGGCCTTTCCGAGTCAATTTCGAACTACAGTGAACCGCAACAGCGCAAATGGAAGGGGGGGTGTGTGGGGTAGGGTAGGATTGGATGGAAAAAAGAAACAATTTCGTTTTATTGTTGCTTTAATGAGTGTTGACCTGAGTAATTTGTTGCTGCTGCTGCTGCTGCTTGCTGGCAATGCCATGCTCTTTGCTGCCGCTGCTCCCACTGCTGCTCTCATTGTCGCTGCTGCTACTGTTGTTGCTATTGAGCCGCTGCTCAGCGTCACCGCATGGTTTGGGCGCTGCCATCACAGTGCTGTCGCCGTCGCAGTCGCTGTCAACGTCAACGTCGCCGTCGCCGTCAACGGCCGCCGCGTTTGTGCTATTGTTTTTGTTATCACGAACGCTTTCCGATCGCTCTACGCTTACGCTCTCCCTCACACTCGCACTCGCTTCACTCTCTTGTGGATCACTGGGTCTGTTTCTGTTGTCGGTCGCAAGGGTGGGAGGAGGCCTAGCGACCATCGCAGCACTAACGTCGTCACTCGCCGGCGTCGCGGGAAGAAATGAAAGCGTTCGCCTTGGAGCCGGTGGAGCCGCCAACGCCGGCGCAACTGACTCACAACGCCGCCGCTGCGCTCTCAGCCAGCGCTCAATTTTAACGATCTGGCTCTCTTGCTGCTGCTCTCTGAGCATGCGGCTCAATGATTTGTCATAGAAGCACATGAAGCCACGCACACATGCATGCAGGCTGGCAGCCAAAGCTGCGCTTTGCATGAGCTGCCAGAGCGAGATTCGGCCATTCAATGGTGGGATCATCATCATCGCCAACGGGAGGGGCTCTCTTGGCTGACTGGCGTGGCTCTCTTGTGTTGGTGTTCCCTCTAGGCCACTCAGAAATTCATTGACAAAATCGACATTCAAATGCTCATTGATTCCGCAGCGACGCTGATCCTTGATCTCTTCCCGGTCGAGGTCTCGGTCTCGGTCCTGGATGTCTTCTTGCTGCTCTCTCTGCTGCTGCACGAGTGGTGCAGAGGGCGGGGGCGACTCTCTCTTCAGCTTGAGCTTTCGCTTGAAGTCATCCACGAGCCGCTGCTCGGGCTCTGCATTGGTGAGCCCGCTCTGCTTTTCGCCCACCCTTCTCAGGGTCACCTTCTCCGTTTCCATCTCCCGCTCTCGCTCCTTCTCCCGCTCGTAGGAGGGCGGCACACTCTTTGGCTGTTGGCACACGCCCTCTCCATCCTCGTAGTTGTGCACCTGATGCCGCAACGTGGCCATCCAGTGGCAGATGCTCTCATTGAGAAACAGTGACGCCTCCTCCTCCGCCTGGAGCAGGCGAATGCGTGACACGCGTGGCTTCTTGCGCTGCTCCTTCTCCTGCACAAGCGTCACTTCCTGCGCCGCCACCGCCGCATCTCTGTCCGGCTCTCGTACCCTCCCGTAGATGTGCTGATCGCTCTGGCTGCTCTGCAGTTGGCTCTTCAGCTCGCAGATTCGCTGCATGTCGAATGTCTCCTGAGTGCGAAACACCTCGCCCACATTGTGGATGATCTCCAAGGAGCCCGGCCCCGTTCTTGGTTCTTTTTGGAAGATCTTCCTTTGCAGCGATCCGGAGCGATTCAGGTGCTTGAGAGAGCCAAAGAGACGGGTCAAGGTCGCGGCACTGGATTTCGAGTAATTGAGCAGAGTCCGCGACTTGCTCTTCACCCCCGTTGTGGGCGGTGTGGGTGGCTTTGTCTTTGGCTCCGGAGTGGCAGTGGGCGTGGGCGTGGACATTTCTGCCTGGCAGTGGCACTCCCCCCCATCGCTGTAGATCTGCCGACACAGTTCGCAGATGTTCTCGTAGATATTCCCCTCGCTGGGCGATGCTGAGCAGGGGAGAGTGGATGGCGGCACGCCACCGCTCACAATACACTGACAGAAATGGCAGTATTGACCTTGGGCGGCAAAGACGCCATAGCCACAGCCGCGGCAGAGATTCTCGTAGATGGCTTCGCGGGCAAAATATTTGCGGAGATCGGACAACGGTACGGACAGTGGGCACAGCTGGGGTGTGGCGGGCGAGGGAAGATTCTCGTAGATATGCGCTCCCCCTTCCCCTCCTTCACCATTCCTTAGCGGCCGACGGAGATTGTCGTTGATGTCCGCGTTCCGTTCGATTTCACTCACTTTCTGTGGCATTTCTCTTATTCTCGTTGCACTCGCTCTCTTTCACAACAGAACACACACACAGAGCACGCACCGCACACGCTTATCGCATTGTTATTGTGAATTTCTGCTGCTGCTGCTGCTGCGTCGTAATTCATTATAGATGAGAGAGAGAGAGAGAGACAATAAGAGGGCAGTGAAACAAAAGCGGTTTAATTTAAATGGAAGCAATTCAAACAGTTAAATGCAGGCGGCGGCCTCTCTATCTATCTTTCGTGCTCCTTTGCTTTGACTTTCATTATCTCAACGGCAAACACACATGCACACACACACACACATACAAAAATGAGAGTCGCTGCACTTCTGCTTCAACGCCTGGCTCGCCTTGTGCTTAACCCTTAGATGGTGAGGCCTTGCTTAATTCAGTGTAAGAAATTTTTTATATATCAGCATTTACTTGGGTCTGCTTGAATATATTTGAGAATATCAATGAATTAGTTTTGAATGTATTCTGCCACCGCTGTAGGGTTACTTTTATTGAATTAATTGTTGTTGGACTTTTGTTGTTTCTTTTGCATCTCTTTCAATTGTAATTGTCTGCAAGTTTAACCCCTACATGGCAACCGTGGTTGGAGATTTTCTTTTTAGATGTGTGCCAGTATACGTAAACAATTTTTAAGCATATTCATTATCTCCAGAACTTCCCACTGGCACCGCTGATGGGTTAAGTTAGCACTGTTTTCTTCGTTTTTTTTTGTTTCGTTTTGGGTGTGCTTTGTTTTTGTTTTCTTTGTAGCTCTTCGTCTTTACGAGGAGGAGGAGGAGGGGGACTCTGACGATTAACGCCGACAACCATGATGATGATTATAATATAATATCATGATGATGATTACGGGGATGATGAGTCATCCAAAAGCAAAGATCCAGCAAAGCATGTCGCCGCCGCCGTAGCTGTCGGTCAGGGGCGTGTCGTCTCCCCACCCCTTGTATCCACAACAATCCCCCGAAAAGAACCCGACGGGAGAAAACTGGTTAACGCTCGCCGAGCATTGTGTAACACCCCGCTGACGTCTCTTCAGTCACCTACGCCTCACAGGTGCCGACGCGACGCCGACCGATGCCCAATGGAATGCGGACAACCTGTTGGAACAGCTGTCCTACGAGCGAACGGAACGGAAGGCGATCAAAAGGAACCCCAAGAGAACGATGCCCCAATAAATCTTTTAATCTCTCTTGTTGGGGAAGGGGCGGAATTTTTCCCTTATCATTTTTGTGTCTCTAGAATCGAGATTCGAGATATTTGGGGTCTCCCCCTAGCTATTAGTCATTCTTTGATCTAAGATTATGAGCATTAATCATGTTCTGCTTTTGGAATGAAAAGGGAAAACTAATGGAATTTTTATTCAAATGAATTCCAATATCCATTGGATGCCATAGGAAAAATGCATCAACTTTTAATTTGACCATCCTATAACTTAATATTTTATATATAAAATCTGGGCATTCGAGAAACTATTGGATTATCTTTTTTGTATTCTTCTAATATACTATCTAAATGTACTCGCCTGTTTCCCAAGCATAACCCAACATTGGGGAAAAAACAGGGCGCATATCCCTATAGTTATATCCGTATACATATATGTACATAAACATGTAAATAGATGTACATTAGGGGTGTTTGTTTAATTCAAATTCAAATTTGTATATTTAATTGAGATATTGTATTCGCCAGCAGCATGTTTCGAGCTTTGTTAAGTGTTAAATGTTTGTGATTATTGACTTGGTTCAGAATCGATTGTCTGGTATTTAAGCGACAAATCAATAAAGCGATCGAAGGAAATGCAGCCGGTATTATCAGGATCGGCCTCCCGCATCATGGCATCCACAACGAAGGGGTCCAGAGGTAGGTCCTCAAAGGCGTCCTCCATGCCCTCGTAGAGTTCGCCGCGGGACAAGCAGCCGTCACCATTCCTGTCCATCTCGTCGAAGGCGTCGCGCAACAGCATGCCACGTTCGGCCCTCTCCAATATGGTACAAAACCTCTCAAAATTTAGGGATCCGATGGTTTTGGGGTCCGCGACCATCATCATGTCGGCCAGCTCCTTTGCGGTGGGATAGAACCCCATTTCACACATCACAGTGCCCAGGGCCTCGATGGTTATGCGGCAGCTCTCCTTCGCTTTGTTCGGCACATAGTAATTCTTCTTGATGCTGGTCCGTGGCTTCTGCTTCTGGCTCATCTTGAATTTTAGGCTGGTCGGGCTTGAATACTTATTAATTTTTCGTGAATTTAGGCCTTTGCCAAATACAAATTTGAGTTTGAAAATGTCTGAATGTCTGAAATTTAGAAATTTCCTTGACTCGAACCTGCTACTCTGGCGAAACAAAAACGAATGATTTGAACCAAGAAACTGATTTATATTGTAGTGTAATCTGCCTACTGGGTTTGGAAAATTAATGGAAATCTAATACGAGAATATTAATAATTAAAATGGTTTTGCTCCTTTCATCTTCTTCGTTCTGGCTGGAAAGTTTTTTGAGGAGGTTGAGATACACCTCCTCCTCCTCCACACCTCTATCAACTTTGATCCCTCTTTGGTATCTAATCCACCGTCTTGTGCTATGTCTTATACGCCTATGTATTGGCATTATTTAAATATAAATAATATCATAATTTTTAATATTTCACTTTACATTTAATTTGTATTACTGTTTGATTGAATAAATAAATTATAGAGGGTTTGGATATACATATGTATGTTCTTTATAGAAACAGCAGATTGCCGTTCGTCCGTGGGAGTTTCCACTGTCGAAAGTTTCAAGCCTCAAAGACAATGACTTTCCATTATGGAAAACCCACAAAGCAGCAGCCAAGCATCACTCATCCTTGGCTGCAACTCTATCTCTGGAATACGGATTAGGTATTATCAGATCCATGGGATACCACAACTAGCATACTTTTAGGCAGCGGGTCAACAGAGGCTTGACCCCGCACTCCATTGTGGGGAGGGGAAACAACTACACAAAAAAAACAACAAAAGTCCAGACTTATGTGGCGCCACAGCGGGGCATGGAAATTCTAGATTGTGCATTATCTATGGATTTGCCTATGGCACAATGAATCATCGCTACGAGTGGAGTGTGTGTGACAAATAAATGGAATGGATGATGAATGTTTACAAATGTAATTGAAAAATATATACTATATGCACACACATATGTACATATGTATAATACGAGTATAAAACAGGGTTTGGCCCTCTTGAATTTTCCACATTCTCTGTCCTAGTTATCGCACAATTCTTATCTCTCTTTCACTCTCACTCTCTCTTTCTATGGAATATATGTACAAAGTATTGCTGTGTATAGTCGTACTTGATCAATCAAGCGATTTACAGCCACATTAGGTACAATTTCCGCACACAAACATCACGTTCTGGTTTTTTAATTCATTCTTAAACAAATCGCTGCACTGAAAAAATAAACACAAAACACAAACGAAATTCCCGGCCGCTGATAAGCTCGACTTAGCGCACATCCGCGAGTGAGAGTAATACATAGTACTGGAGTAATACGAGTTCTAGTTAAACGGGGGCTTGGGGGCGGTGTACATATGGTAATTTTATGGGTGGGTGATGGAGAGCCATACGGTTCGGCTTAGTTCGGGATCGAATCGAATCGAATTGGTTTGGGAGAGCTCCAGGCTCGCGACGCGTTCGCGAATTTAACAGAATTTCAACTGAAATTGAACTCAAGATGCCGTTGATCATTTTTTCTTGGGTGGCGGTCGTGCCGCTGACGTCGCAGTCGCAGTCGCACACACAGTCCCCGACGCCGACGTCGGCGTCAACGATGCCGACCCCCGGTCACCCACAGAACGCGAGCGATCCACACTGTCCAACATGAAATGGGATAAAACATAAAGTTACACTTAGGGCACGATCCATTGATTCGCTGTACAAATTTCTTACAAGTGAACGGATCCATGAGGGATTTGGTACATCTTAAAATGAATTCCCCAAGAGTTAGCGATGTTTTGTACAAATGTTTTGGTATTCCCATATTCCCATAAAATAATAATTTAATAGTTTACAAAAAAATACATACAAAGACTGAAGACCAATTGCTAAAGTTTTGGATAATTATTAGATCAATTAGATCAAAATAAAACCGAAAATATAAATAATAAGTAAAATAAATAAGTTAAATTTGCTGTAAATCCGGAGATAATGTTCAAAGGTTCCCTTCAACTCATTTAAATGCAAAATGTTTATTTTTTGTAACAGAATATTTTCCGGAATTGTTCTTCAAATGTTTAAAATGGTGTTTAGGATATACAAACACTTATTTCTTAATATTGATCGATTTCTCATGGGTTTTCTATAACGGGTCCCATCGTATTTTCAAATGTTTTGCAGTGCAGTGCCTGGCCAGAGATCAAATATGGGGAGGCAAGGCCCAGAGCCACATGTGTGTAATGGAACATGGGGCAACATGTGTGTCTCTGCTTCGTAGCTCTGTGTGTGTGTGTATCTGCATCAGTAGTAATTGTGCGACTGTGTGTGTGTGTGTGTGAAGAGTTGGGGGTGGGGCGTGGCAGCGACAAAAGACGCTTTTTATTCTCAACGCCCATTGCCTAATTAAGCATATCGAATGCAGACCCCTGAGGGGCTAGGCTGGGGTTTTCGGAGAGAATTAACATCATGATGAATGTTAAATATTACATTATGGTACTGTATTTATATCATATGCACATACACATGTACATGTGTATATAACAATTGCATAAGCCGATCGTACACTTTTTGTTTTGCAATCCGATATATGGAAATGAGAGACGTTTCCGTACTTTGAACCTGAACCAAGCCCCCATCCCACAAATGCAAGTAGATCTAAATATCTACATATCTATATATATGATATGTGCATTCTCCTGGTTCCAGCAAGTGTCCGATATTTGAGGAATGCCCTGAGGCTGGGCACTGGAACTGAGGCTGGGCAAAACAAACACAGATGTGGAGCATTGGAGTCCATATAGACTCGACTCGAAATAAACAGAACAGAACCGAATAGATCAGACCACGAGAAAATATCAGAAAAAGGGAGCAAGCGTGTGTTGCATATCTAGGGGGAGCCCGGAGCTCCCAGAGGAATCGCAATGCTTTCGGTGCTCAGCATTATGGTCGCTTGATCTTTGAACTAAATTAATTAAGCACAATGAACACAATTGTTGTTGTTGGCCCGCCGCTGCTGTCAGCATCCAATGTATCCACCAGATACACAGTGCAGAGCGAGCGGCAGGCAACCACTGAAAAAAAGAAAATGCATTCAGCTTGTGGCCAATATTCTGGGGTGATGTTTTCGATTACCCTGGAATCGAATCGAATTAAAAACTTATGTATTTTTGATATTATAGAAAACCAACTTCAAACTTTAAACTTTCTTTTATAATAGATCTATAAGTTTGGTATGTGTGGTAATTCCATGGGAAATATTATTGTTTTTTTTTTATTTATGTAAATAATTTATTATTTATGTAATAAATGTATATTTTTGTTTTTATATTATATTTCTTTTATTTTGTTTACTCATGTATTATAGCTCCAAAAGTATGCAAAAGTAATTAAGAAGGAAATCATGTAATATTTGGTGTACAAACGCTGCAGCTGTTCTTTACCCTTAATGTTTGTTAGTATTTGTATTAAACCATTTTAAATTTTCGATCAGATCTACATTATTTGTAGACCTCGAATATCGCCTTGAAATCAAATTTATCCTAAAAATTTCACCACATTCCTTAACGCCACACAATTTTTAATAGTTTTTTCCATAAAAGAAAAAAAAAACGTTTCTTAATAGGGTATTTAGCTATCGTTGCGCTGGGGGGATGTTTTCTTAAGAACATATTTTTTTTCGCTTTCCATTTCTGTTGTTTTTGCTTTTTGTCTGTTTATGGTTCTGTTTTTGTGCGGGTCCCTGCCGAAAGGGTGGCTCCATGGCTCATGGCTCATGGCCCATGTCCATATCCCTGTCCCATGTCCAGGGCCCAGACTTGCGTCGGGCCGGGCAGCATTATGTTTTCGTCTCGGTAATGAGTTGGCAGCGCAGTCGTCAACAGCAGAGACCGCGACTGCGACGCTGCATGCTGTCTATGTGTTGGTGCGAGCTATCTATCCCCTTCCTCTCATTCTCACTCACGTTATTATTGTTTTGCTGCCACGCTCTTCTCCTTTTTGTACGCTTCCAAAGGGTATTGCAATCAACTAAACTTTCAAACAGTTTAAAAGTTAATACGCGCGGGTATTTATGCCTAACTTTGTATATGACTTGGTTCTATTTTATAAATCCCATAAGAAATATCTTTTTAGCAAAAAGTTTTTGTGAGAACTGATTTTAATATGATTTTCCTTACGTACTTCAGTAGACAAGGATCCAATATTGGATAACTAGGTTTTAAAACTGCCAATAAATGTAGCTGCGAAAAATAACTGCACTTAACACTCAGACGGAACAAAATTCTACCGATGCGGAGTGGTGTTATATATGCTGCCAGTGATACAATAACCAAAAAAAAAGCATAAGCACTTAATCGCAGAAAACTATTGGTTGAAAATATACGGCTTTGTTCTAAAAGAAAATACAGCCAACAAGTTTTATATTTCTAATCATATGACTATACAAAATAATACATTTGCTAGAGTATCAAATGTATCGTCAGAAGAAGCCTGAAATTCCCTCTCGTTTTTAATGAATTTTATTGAGCGCGACAGCAGCAGCAGATAGATCGAGTGGGGCAGAGACTCATAGATGGCGAAGAAGAAGTGATATCAAAGAGGGGGGAATGGGTGACCAGCAGCTTCATTTACGGCTTTTGTCAACGCCTCAAATTAAAATAAAGCCAGAGGAAGGGAGACAGTGAACAAAAAAAAACCGAAATTAATTTATTTTTTTTATTGGCACGATTGTGTTGTGACTCATGCGATATTTTACACTATTGATGGACGAAATCTAATACGGGGCGAATTAGTACATAATGAAACTGGTTCCATCTACTTATGATAAATTAAACAATTTGTGGATAATAAACGATGAAAATTAAATAATCTTAATGGGTTCTGTACACACTCTTCCACTATCAATTAATAGCGTACCATTCCGTGCCAGAATTAACGCACGTAATCGTATATCGCCACAACTCTTCTTAAAACCGAATTCGAGCGAAAGATTTGGACAAATGTGGGAAACAAATGTGTCGGATGGGGGTGCAATGGATGACATTTGAATTGGAAGCGGAATACGAATTGAAATGAGAATGTCAGCTCAAGTGTCAATCAGACGCTGCATTAACAAAAGAAGAACACAGAAAACGAAACAAAACAAAACAAATAAAATGAAAAGAGAAATTTCGCTGTTGTTGTGGCTGCCACCAGAAGTGTGGGGGCAAAAATCAGAGCGAGAAAATAAAATGGATAAATAAGCTTGATGCACAACGTATGTATCTACATATGCAAGTACATATATGTTTATGCATATGGTGAGCAGTGCATACATACATATGTACATACATATGTAGGCGTGCATTAGAGCTGGTCACGGGGTGAGCAAATGCAAATTCCAGCAAGGGAATAGTGCAAAATTCTGTCTCAGTCCACAAAACGAAGCTGCAAGAAACGAAGAAATCTGTTCATTATTATTTCACTCAAAGCACGGACAAACAATTACATCTCATGTCCATCTGCAGGCTGTTACGCTTATTGACTGATGACAAAATTGTTTTACTCCGTCAGTCAACGAACGAAATGATAAACTTATTCTGCTCTCCATCTTTCAGTCACTCTCCACAGAGCAATTTGTTTCAGTTTGCGTCTTCTCTTTGGTCGCGCTGCAGTCGCCCAAAACGCGTGCGCAGCTTTGGCAGCGATTAGTCACAACGCAAAAGAAGTCGAACGAGAAGACCAAGACAGAGCCGAAGACTGCGAGTAGGAAACGGGCATAAAGCAGAATGCAAAACACGCAATGTCAAAAGAGAACGCGAACAAAAATCATGTGCAATGCACTTCAGATGTTGTAACAGTGCACATTGCATACATATTTATAAGGCTAGGTGGCTGGGGGGCATGGGGGGCATGAAGCGCGAGACATAGTGGAAGCCTCTGTGCTGCGTTTGTCGGTGGTGGCGCCTTTGCAAATACATATGTACATATGTATGTACCACTTTATTCGATACTTATTTACTTCAAATATAAATTATTTTATTCCACTTGTACATATTTTTTGTTCGCAAGAAGAGTCCACCAGAATCGAAATCTATGAAGAATCTTTCACCAAAAATATATGTGTCTAAATTGAGTTACTAGCCACCGCTGAGAAAAAAATATGCTTGGAAAGAATCTGAAAGAAAATTCGATTTTGCAGACTATCTATGTTTTTGGGCAATTTTCAACTTTGATTTGATGTACAAAATTACTCTAAGAAAGTATAAAAAAATAAGATTATTGTCTATTGTGAAATTGGCCATTAAAAGTTATTATACTCAAAAAGAGTTAAGGTAAAAGTATATTTGTTTAACGCAGAAAAGAAACGTTTCCGACTCCATAACGTAAATACATATATATTCTTGATGAGCATCAATAGCCGAGTCTTGATGAGCGCCTAGGCGTGAGAGACTATAAGAGCTAGAGCAACAAAATTTTGTTTCAAGACTCATGTGATATCCCACTGCTGCAAGTATATTTCAAAATTTCGCCCCGCCCCCTTCCGCACCCACAAAGAACGAAAATCTGTGGCAGGCACAATTTTAAAGATACCAGAAAACTAAAAACGTAGAGAATGCCCATATCTACCAGACTGCCGAATCTGAATCAGATCGGATTATAATTATATCCAGAATAGAGAAATTATTTTTCAGTTGCTTCCCCCACCTCCTCCAGCACGAGACCACGCTATTCATTATCTTGTTCGCTCGCACACACTATGCCCTGTTCAATGCGCAACCTTTGCGGAGAATATGTAGAATCTACACTGTGTATGTATAATTTACATTTTTGTAGATGTAGATGACAGATGTAGCAAAAAAATGTAAAATGTAAAATATTTTAAAATTCTACGCAAATCTCACACACGTTCCTTCTCGCTTTTTTTTGTTTTGCATTTTTTATTCATTAGCTTTAAGTGCTAAAATCAAGAGGCTTATAATTAAGCACTAATTAATAGGTGTCACATTCTTTTAATTGTTTGGATTAATGTGGAAAATGTTCCAACACCTATTTTTAAAGTTTCCATTAAAATACGGACAAGAGAATTGTTTCACGACTTTGGAGCAAGATTTTTAACTTGTGAAAAGCGCAAAAGCAAGAGAGTTTTTATATCTTTCAGCGAAAGATCCTTCTAAAGACTATACAAGTATAAAGCTATTGCATCTGGAACAAATTCATTTATAATTTAGTTCGAGGCTTTGTTTTAAGGTCGCTCGGGTTACTGGTACCTATTCATACTGTAGATAAATGTTTGTTTGTTCTTGTATAATTGAACATTCCGTTTTGCTTGTGCAAGAGGAGGAGGCACAGATGGAATGAGAATTCGCATGTTCATGCAATGTCTTACTATTTTAAAATCTTTGCGTTGAGCCTGCTGAAATTCTGACTTGCTATTGGTGTGGTTGATGGATCGGATGTGTTAATATATTTGAAGCATAAAATAATTGATTGGGACTTACCCTCAATGTGGACTGGCGGCTGTTGGAACTGAGATCCAGCATGGAGCTGGCCCGCAGCCTGGCTGCGCTTTGATCCTGGCACTCGATGCATTTCCCTGCAATATTTTCCGTTGTGGGTGTTATCGATGGTGTGGTGGATGCTGTGGATGTCGATTTTGATATCGATGGCGATTTGGTTACATTGGTCAAAGTCACTGTCAGGCTGTTGTTGTTGTCCAACTGCAGTCGCTCGTTATTGTTTGTGTTGTTTGAACTGTTGGTGTTGTTGTAATTAATGCTGTTGCCGGATGTGTTTTTGGCATTGGCATAGAACACCTGCGATATGCTGCGAAAGATGGTCCGATAGCCCCTCTTGGGCTCTGCATCGCCGGCCATGATCGAAGTTTGATACGATTACGAGAACAATACGAATACGAAAACGAATCAAGACTCTTGCACGATTCTCTCTTCTTCACATGCTACACTCGCATTTATGGATCAGTACTTTTGTTGGATTTCTGGAAAACGAAAGAAACGAGACGATACGGAACGGTAAAAGCAAAGCAAAGACAACGTCTGACATGAGCAACACCTTCCACACACAGTCTTCGCTTCTTATCGCTGATAAGACTCACAAGCAGCCCGCCCTCGTCTGCTCTGCGTGGGTGAGGCAGGGCAGGGCAGGGGCAGGGCGCCCAACACTCTGATCTACTTTAGTTCGGGCACAAATCGATGGAACAGAAAGAAAGAAGCATAATTATACACGAAATCGGATTCGGACCTCATATCGAGCACACGACGACGACAACCAACTAAAACGCTCTGCCCCGAAGAGCGCTACTAAGCGCCAGCACCCAGCACTAGCCACAGCTCCGCTCCTCCATAGTCGGCGTCGACCGCGTCGCTGTCGTAATCGGTTTTCTTGTTATACTGTATTTTTTCTATTTACTTTTTGTTTATGACTTGTTGTTGTTGGTGTTGCTGCTCTTGTAGAGAGCTTCTAGGCGCACAGTGTTTGGGGTGCCATTTGTTTAGGCGAAATTTACTGTTAACTACTCCACTTGGGCACTATGATATGATTTAAACTTTATTAGTTGTAGTTTATTAATTGTAGACATAGCGAATATGCTTCGCTATGCATAAAAAAAAACAACAGGAAAACCAATGTTCCATACATATTTTAGTAAACATTTTTTTAATCTAACTTAGCGAAAATAATGGCTAATAAAAATGCGAACCAGATTTGCTGGAAAGCGAAACAAAAGAAAAATCAATGATCAGGCTTTTAGAATTATGTATAGCTTTATGTTGCTCTAGTTCTAGATTTAATTTTATAAGAAAAATCTGCAAAACTGCGTTTGTGCTTTCCACAAGTGGACAGCCTTGGTCCATTGTTAAATTTTAAAATATAGTTTTAAGAATTAATAAATAAATACACATGCTCAGATGAAAAGCTAAGAAACAAACAAAACAAATGGTCTGGTTTTTTATAGAATTTAATATCATTTACAAGTAGCTTTGAGTTTTTCTAAATTTGGGTAGGTATTTGGGTATTTTTTTAATGAATTATGATTTTCAGAGATTTTGTTTATTTTTTCATATAACTTGAGTATCTTACATCAGGCTGTATTGAACTTTGCACTTTAAAAAAACTGATAAATGCAGCTATGAATTGGACACGAACACTTTGTAGCTTCATCTTACCTCCTCGGAAATCTTAAGCTTTCAATTTAAGAACTTAAAAATTATTTTCTATGATTTTCGGTGGGTTGGTCAAACAATTTCAGCTCAATCGTATATCTTTAGGAACGTTTAAGGTAAAACGACGCCTAAAAAATGCACCAATACTAGTAAAATATAAAAAGGAAGAAAAGGATCATTGAATAAAAAAAAATTGTTTTTTAATTGATTAATTAATTAATTTTTAATTGCATTAGAAAACAATTTTATTAAATTTTTTTCAAGTCCCAAATCTATTTGATTTGATTCGAAGTGGGAAAATTGTGTTGACTAGTGTTTTCTGTTACTCAAAATATTTGGATAAAATGAAACTATAGTCTGTAATGGTCCTGTATCTTACAAAACTGTACAATGGAGGCTCCGCATTTTTATTAGCCAGCTGCGTCTCCAACTAAACATTTTTAAATTAGCATGCCACTGACTATGGGGTCGCTTCCCATCGATCTTAACTATAATCATAGTGCCGTGTCTAAAAAAATCAGTTTGACACAGGTTTCGCATTTTTGTTAGCCCACACTCTCAGCAGAAACTCTCCATATTTTTGTCTGTATCTCTGCCTCTGTGCCTGAAGAGCTTTCTTCTGATGACAACCCGTATTCAAATCGGTTGACAATGTAAATTTATTGAAAACCTGAAACCAAATGGCCAACACAATGCCCGATGTCTGGATGGCGACACAATTAGCATGAGTGAGAGAACAATAGTGACGAAAATTTAACAAAACGATCCATCTGATCGCCAGCGAAACCTTTATCAATCACATGCACAGCAGACTTTCACCCAAAATAACTTTTAAACACATCAACAAAAATAAAAATAAATATAAAAGTGACCACTTTGTTAGCAGAAACATAAATACTCGCATCCATATATGTACATATGTATGTAGTTGTATGCAGATGATGCAATTGCCCATCGAGTGGTATCCACTGTGCGGTTAACGTTTTACACTTTGCGGGGTGGTGTGGCGCGGTGTGGTGTGTGGTTATCAATGCCTACGGTTGTTGCCACCGTCAGTCGTATCGGGTTGAGAGTGTGTGAAGTATTTCCCATATGTAGGATAGTATCACCCATCCATATCCATGAATATACATATATGTACATATGTATGTACGTAGGTAAAGTTGATGTTTGCCGTTCTGCATGCCGGTGGGCTGGGGGTGGGAGCCCCAATTACTGGCGTATTACTCACTGCCTCACTGCCTCATTGCCACTGCAACTGATAGTATGAACAACAATTACTGGCTACATTTGTAGTCTGTTATTGCCGTTTTGCTGTTGCTGTTGGTGTTGGTGTTGCTACTGCTGCCACTGCCACTGCCACTCTGCCGCTCGTACTGCCATGGGTTGTAGCCTACTGGGGGCTACTGAGCACTGCAGCTGGCAGATGCGCTCATTGCAATATTTGAAATTGCAAACGTCACGTACGCGCCTTAATTAAATGCCGTTGCGTTTGCAAATCGAATAACAAAATCAGAGGCGACAACAAAATAAACAAGGCAGCTCTCTGGTCAATATTCAGACTGTGGCATATTTAAAACGAGCTCCACCGAAGACTCTAACCATTGAACGACAAGAGCTGGCAAAATAAAGAGATCTTCCTCATCATCGTCCCTCTTCCGGATCTTATATTTATACGTTATATTTATACGTTCATTCCAGACGTTTGGATCCACAGAAGGACATGCTGTGATCGAGTTTATATGTTTTGTTAATTGGGCTACAATCACACCTACGCAAATACGCTATACGTATGCAGGTAATCGACGATTACCGGGTACAATAAAAGCTTGACGCAATGCACAACAAGTCAACAGAAGGCCCCACCGAACCGAACCGAACCGAACACTCGAATCTACTCAACGCAATGCGACGCGACGGTTTCCCGGTTGACACACGACTAAACCGACTAACTGGCCAAGTGGCATACAAAATTCAAAAAAATATATAAAATCCAAAAAAAACTGCGAAACGCCAACAAAAAAAGAGTCCAAAATCAAAACCGAAAAACCCAAAACAAAACAAAAAAAAACAACAACGGTAGGAAACAATACAAAATAGGAATAGGAGGGAATAGGAATAGGAATAGATGTAACCCAAAGCTGAAGAAACACCGGCCGCACCTCTGCCCGCTGGGCCCCAAAACACGTCGCTGTCTCTGCCGCTAGCCCAGCCCCCAAAGCCAGAAGATCCAGGGCATATTAGGAGGGTGGGTAAGCCATTCCAGCTTAATGCATAGCCTGATTTATTTTCAAGCCACCACTCCCATGTCTTGGGATCAATTGTGCACGCAAAGCGAGTCTGTATTCGATCATTGTGACTTGGCTTGCCTCACCTGTTTTTTAATATACCTTTTAGGCAGACCATCAGCCAGCAGCAGCGCAGCATTAGCGTCGACAGCGCCAGCCCCCGCAAACGCCAACAGCGAAATGACAAGCGGAAAGGGAGAGACCCCAAACAGAGAGCGAGCGAGAGAGAGTGTGAGAGCGTGGCGACTACCTGATACCCCGCCCCGGCCTATCTATCCATCCCGTGAATGCTACGCCGAGATCGATCATATCAAAGCAGAGTGCGAGCTGATATGCCCGACAAAAGGCCTAAGGTGCGGGGTGCACATAAAATGCCACACGAATGAGTTTTGAATAATATTTACATTTATTCACATGAGTGTGTTCGTGAGTTAGTGAGTGATTTCTTGTGTGTGTGTGTGATTGCGAGTGTTACTGAGTAAATTTCATTGCAAAGGCGGCCCAAAAGGCGAGCGAGTTGCGTTGTTAACGCGCGCAAAACAATGCCGAAACGCTGATTAGTGGAGCAGCGGTGCCGGAGGGAGGATCGTCTCAGCAAAATATAAATGACGAAATTATAGCAGCAACTAGTTATAAACAATGCACATTAAGTGCCAGAAGCAGCCAAAGCCAACAAAAGAAATAATCCAAGCCCAGAAAAAACAATAATTTCGTGTGTCGTCGCATGACTCCAGAAGCTACTTGCAAAATAAGCAACAAACCGAAGGCTATTGGCTTCGGGTAACGCTCACCTGTGTACACGCTTTCAGATCGTCCATTAATATAGCTCTGGTTCGTACGATACTTATGGATCCAAGTATATATACCAGGCTACAGTTAGGGTTGGGATGGGTCCAAAAATTATTTTTGTATTTATAGTATTTTATTTTTTAGAGGTTGCTACCGAATTTTACAACAAAATTTAATCTAAAATTCTAAAAAAAATTTTGCTGAATGAGTTAGATAATTGGTGAAATCTATTGCATATATATTGATACCACTCATATCGTCATTAATCAGTTATTGGCAGTAAAAAACCTGCACAAGTTTTTGCGAACTAATAATATTATTTGAAAAAACCGATGAATTCAATTTTGTTTGTATTTACCCAAAAATTTGTATTTTCTTTTCGCTGTAACAACCCCTAAACATTAAACTAAAAATTAAAAAAAATTGCATAATTTTATTGAATAACAAAGAACAGAATTGGGGGGTGTCCCCACAGAATAAAAGTTGTTTGGTTAAATTTTGGCCTAGCCTATGGAAGAATGTTGTTTCCAAAAATCATGCTACCTTTTGGAAGTGTACGAAAAGCCAGAGGAACAATCCAAAGACGATGGAAGCAGAAGGTACGCGTATGTGTTGTGTGGTACGAGTATAACAGGTTGACTTGTGTGAAAGGCACATAAATCAAACGATCATTTACATATGCATATGGGAATCAGTGATGAATCTATGAGCATATTCTGTAACATTTTTCTGGCTTTGGCTTTTATATGCGATTTTCTACTTGATTGGCTCTATTGCGATCTCCATTGGGATTCGAATGCCTAATGAATGTAAATCCTTAGAATATTCCATATTGAATAGCAGAGAGCCGATCGCAGAATGAGAGCCAAACAGCACGAATAACTTCTTGAAAATATATTAAATATATGAAATTAATACATGTACTATAAGGGATAAATAAATATACGTATATCGCAGTATTGAAAATGCCATTGGGCGGCTGCCTAGACATCGCTTTCCTGCATCATGCTGATTGAGGAGGAGGTGCGCAGCTCGCACAGCTCCTGCATGAGATCCCCAAAGAGCATTGGATTCACATTCACGCTGACCTTCATCAGGAGAAACCAATCCCCGATGGTGAGGTCGCGCAGCGCCCGTTGCACATGCCGTTTGGTCATAAAGGACAACTGGCTGCGGATCATCTTCTCGCGCAGACTCTTGTTGGACAGCATGGCCAGCCGGCAGAGGATGTTCAGGACGGAAATGATTGCTATGAGCAGGAACCAGCACCAGAGGAACACGAAGATCTTCTCGTTCAGTATGTTGAGCGGCAGAATGCACAGATTGTCCATGACATTGACCGTCCCACTGGGCCCATATTTGAGCACCTCGCACTTGGAGATTTTCGGGAAAACCTTCGAGGACACGCGGTTCCAGTGATCCCAGTCGTAAACGGGCAGGGTGGCCAGAGCCTGCAAGTACTTCGCCCAGAACCCATTGAGAAAAACATCCAGAAAGATAATGTTCACGACCTGTTGCCGGTTCGGTTCGGTTCGATTCGATTCGGGTGGGGTAGGGTGGCTAGTTGTGGATGGCATTGGAAAGGAATAATCTACTTACGCTGATCACACAGTTGAGCACCTCGCAGAAGACATACTTGGCCATGTAGCAGAAGTGCAAGTCCTCGTGGTCGGTGGTAAAGTACTTGACCAAGAGCCGTCGCCGTGTATTGTAAGTCTCGTCGGAGAGCAGGGCATCGCCCACCTGCGAGCAGAGCTGCTTCAGCCGCTGGCCCTCCCACACCTTCCACAGGCACGAGGGAAACACGAAGATCACCGACTGGACGAGCAGCAGGATGATGACCCACTGGTAGTAGCGGAGGTACTCGCGTTCCGACACGCCACGCAACTCGGGGCCCACACCCTCGGCTATGAACGCGGCCCTGGCATAGGCCTCGTCGTGGTCCACCAAGGGGCGCAGGTCGGAGCGGGATCTGGGATGCTTGGCGCGCCACTGGGCGGCATTCCCATTGCCGGCACGGAGTGGCTGTTGTGCATTGCCGCTTGTGGCGTTGTCCTGCCTGAGGATGTAGGTGCCCATGGTCCAGCAGTAGGACTGCACGTACTCGATGTTCTTCTCCTCGCTGAGACACTGAATGGGATCACCGAAGTACTGGCGCGCCGACAGCAGCAGCGAGCAGGTTATCAGAATGACAAACGTGCACTTGGAGTGTATTGTGAAGACGGCATCGTAGATGCGAATCGATTTGAATTGTAGATATTTTGACAAGGGCTTCACCGCCGAATACATTTCTTCTGCCTCGGGGAAGAGTTCCTCGAGGACCGCTTCCAATTCTTGAAATGCGCACCAGCTCTACCATTCACTTTGCATCTGCCACTTGGCGCTAACGCTCGGCCTTGATACTTCTTTCGCAGCCGTTGCAGGGACTCGAGGGCAAACCGACTATGGTTGCCACATTACAGCCTGAAATGTCGCCTCTAGACATTTTCCTCGCTGCCTACTTTCTTGTTCTCTCCCGCTCTGCCGTTATCAGAGTTGCATTACGTGTGACTATCGATGGATTGGCCGGTAGATATTTGTAGATTTATTTCGAATTGATACTTTTACCCGCCGGACAGTCGGAGGCCGAAGACTGGCAGCAAGTATCACGTGTCTTCGGATCCAGTTAAATCCAGGTAATCCGTTTAATTGGGTAAACGGCTCGGAGCAGGCAGTCCCATGGGGAGGAGCACTCAGAGGCACAAGGTGAGATGGCGTATTGTTATGCTCCCCCACATTGGGCATTAGTAGAGCATTTTAGGTCCAGCCCAGGAGTATGCAACACTTTTGGCATGTGTAGAATCCAGGTAAGAGGTGATTCGTCGCCAGGTAGTTAGAATGTAGTTGGAATGTGTGTAAAAAAGAGCAGGAATTTCAAATCTTTAAAAAAATTAGCGTACAGCACAGGCTGCTACTTGTATCCCTTGCCGTGAATATATTTGGATTTCTCGAGCATTAAATAGTCAGATCGGGGAAACTAAACCACCAAGAGGTGCCCCAGGTTCTAACAAGGTGGCTTCTGAGGTCTAGCTAGTCTAGACTAGTCTGATCATCTGATTGTCCAAGTATTGCTGTGATTTGTTTTTAATACCCTGTCAGAAGGTACTCATGTTCACTCAGTTCCCATGTTCAGCAGCAGCAACAGACCAGTCAATATTCTCAGAATTATTCAGATACTCAGTGAACTATTTTCCGTGCTTAATACTACAAACACAGTTAACCCTTTCGATGTGCACATTTCATTCACATTGTTGGTTTATTTGATCGACTTTGGGCTCTAAGCTAACTGTAAAACTATGACAGGCAATGATAGCTACAATATCTATAATTCTCATCATTTCGTTCGCAGTCGCCGTCTGGGTCCGCAGAGCTCTCTTCAGCCTTGGCCTCTCTCTGGGTCAGCACTTTGGTCCCATTGGTGGTGTGCGGGGGGGTCCATTTCGTGCTGCCAGTCAGTCCAGGTTTAGGAATCCAATAATGGAAGGTATCTGCAATTAGGCAAAGCAAAGCACACAACACGCTAATTACCATAAATCAAATAAATTTATTTCACTTCTTTTTTTTGTGCTGACCTCGCGGCCAACCACCGAAAAGAAACAAAAAATCATAAGAAAAAATAAATAATATACGCAAGAAATAAATAAGGAAAGACAATCGGTCGTCTAAAATAAATAGTGCATGGAATATTTGATAGAAATAGATTCGAATGGAGTGTACCGTAGGTTGGGATTTCTGGTATAGTCTCCGTTGTTTTCTTTAACCCAAGATAAGACTAAATCTTCACTTAAATTCTTTATTCTCTTTGGCAGCCAATAAAATAAGTTTTATATTTTAGTTTGAGGAAATATTAAATGTTTGCACATTTTTCATTTATTAAAATGTATTCTGCAGGTGAATCATAATGTCAAACCCACTAGAACGCTTTTTATTAAGTGCTAAACACTTAAAGAAGAATTATTGTGGTATATTTGGAAACTCACTCAAGCAAATGTCCAAACAAAATAAGCATCAGCTGGGCAGCAAAGCAATTTGGCAATTAAGAAATTTGAAGGTATTCAAATACTTGAACAAAACCATTTGACACCTCCAAATCGAACTCCAGAGACCCGAGACATCGTTAAACATAAAAGACGAGACCGAGACCGAGACGAGACCCAAACCGAGACTGTGTGCCTCATCGCATCATCATCATCATCAGCATAAAGCATGAGTTCAACACAGCAGCAGCAGCAGCAGAAGAGACAAGACAGCGAACAGACCATCAACTGCTGGTGTTCCCTGAACTTGACCTCCAATGGCATTCGGAGTGACCGACCGACAACGCGATTGCCAAGCACAAGTCTACCCCAACCCTCTCCCCATCGACCCTTGCAAACCCCACAACTTGCTGCTGATGTTATTGTGGGGGAAAACACGTCACGATCTGTGTAGATCCGTGGAGCGCCAAATTGAGCGTTAAGAGCTTTCAGCGCTTGGCTTCCTTTTGTACGATAATTTAAATACTCATTAATTGTGTTTGGCCTGATGAGCGGGCATATTCTTATTGCTTATTGTTTATTGTTTTCCGTTTTCTGTCGAATGATTCAAAAGTCAGTTGGGGTGCCAAAAAGAAGTATGCGGAAGTTTGTCTTGAGACGTTGCTGTGCGTATCTGTTAGATACGTTTTTTTTTGTGGGTTTCTGGTTCTTAAAGCCTGACGTTTAGCTTCGTTTTCGTTTCCTCCTGCTTTATTCTGACTTGCGGTTTTTCATAGACGATTATTTGTAGCTATTCCCATGCCCATCCATCCCCCATCGTCATCGTTCATTGTTCCGCAACGCTGCGCGCAGTAATAATTAAGATACTGGAGCGCAAAAGGCACAGATACTCGTACCAGCAGATACCCGAGCAAGTCGCAGCTGGAGCTGGAGCTGGGGCTTTGTCATGATGTTCTTTAGCCACTAGTAAACGTATCCAAGCCCCACGTAAGTACGAGTAATCGCATCTGGTGTAGAAAGTTAAGGGGCAGCTGCCGCTTAGCCCGAGCAGCGTACATGGAACTTGTGGCAAGCCAGCCTTTGCCGAAAACCAATTGTTTATTATTTATGCCAGAGGCATGCCCAGGCCGGGCACCTTAGGCACATAATTCAATGACCGCTCCTGCATGTGGTCGGCTTCATTTCGGCGCTGGTCAAAGCGTTTTTGGGCCGCAGGTTGGCCAGAGATTGCCACATCCAATGCCAGGTGTGGACCCAACTTTGGGCGATTTCAGACAACACAAGAAAGGTAGCCAAAAGATCTTTCAGGCAATCGCTCGACGATCAATTATGCAAAGACCCCAATTAAACCCCAAAATAAAAACTTTACTTCAACTAGTACTGGGACTAGTACAACCTACTCAAAAATATTATTCTAGATTGGCCAACCAGTCGGGCAAAGAATTTCGTTTAGAGTTCAGCTCACGGCTGATCAATCACAGCCTGCCGTCCGCACAGTGAGTGAGCGGAGAGAGGGGCTCCCTCACTCACCTTGACTAACGTTTGGCAGCCCAAAATGCATTCACAGTTCAATCACACCGCGATCCCCAGCTGATACATATACCTATGTTTATATGTATAATTATTTTGTAGGGTTAGCAATCGAACATCGTCGAATGCTGCAGTCCAAGTCAAAAGAGGAAATTGGTGTCGGGCCCAAAAAAAAAACCCTTCTGGCAACTGGTTATTTTTTTCTTCTTTACCAGCTTCACTGCTTCCGCACTAACCGTATGAGTATTTGTTTGATTTATAATTCTTTTGTGCTGAAAGCTCGAAACTCCGTTCGGCTGCTTTTGTTTCCAAGATGAAATATGTTGTCTATGGCCTGGCCCCTGGGCAGCACAGCCTTGACCGTGCCCCAGCAGCTAATTAGCAGAATCCACGCATCAATGCTAACTTCATTTAGCTTTTGTATATATTTATTATTTATTATGTTCATCTGCCACACTTTTTCTATTTTGCTCTGAATGCTTTGATTAGCGAATTGGCGCTAAACATGAAACCAGTAAGGAAAAGTGCGAAGTGGAATGGGCCAAACGAACAGCAGGAGATGGTAATAGAAATATGATTATCGCTAGGGAAGCGAAGCGAAGGGAATGCAGTTCAGCTAAACTATATTTTGATTTTATTGCATTTAATGCCATTTAAGTAATTCCATTTAAATAAATACGTACGTATATGTATGTAAGCATGCACATATGTAAAACCCATCTCCATTATCTTTTGATGTGTCACGTCATGGCTTAAAAGGTTTATAGTCCGCCACATTAAATATTCCATTTATTTTTTTCGTTTTTTAATAAAAACGTAATTGTTAATGAACCATATTTGTGGCAAAGCCTAGCTGTGGGCTAAAGCCAACAGTTTTTTTGCATATACTAAAACACAAGTAAATCAAAACTCAAATCAAAGCAAAATTCATGTAAATCCGTAATTAAAATTATATATAGATATCTGATAGGGCCTGGAGTTATCCAACTTCAACCAACAAATTGAATTACTATCCTGCAGGACTCCCACATATTTCCGCTATATTCGAGAGCTTTCCGAGACCCTCCGAACACCAACCATCTGCAGTGCTACTCGCTGCAGGCAGCTCTGACTCACCTTGGTGGTAAAATCATCCTCTGGCTGTTCTTGGGGCGGCGCCATTTCTGCTTCTCTGGATGCACTTCGTGCTCTTGCTGCCAGCTAATTACAGACGATAATGATTTGCACTAAAAGTCCATAAATTGTCATTTCTTCTCTTGATAAACTCGCGAACTCAAACAGGAAAAAAATAGTGCAAAAAAACTATAAGATGAAACTGTTTCTAGGCTCGCGCTTGATCTAACAAAATGCTTGAATAGTTTATGGACTTGAATGAACCAGCACGTCAGGTGCCCAGCTCAAGACTGACAGACAGAGCCCGAGTTCGTTACCGGCTTCGACTATTGGATGGGATAGTCGGCCGCTGGCCCAGGTCTCTCAGGTCTCAGGTCTCAGATCGCGCGAGTGTCGCGAGTTGTCGGGGGGTTTTCTGTTTATAGCCATAACTGGTTCTCGTTCTGTATATTCTTTTGGGCTTCGGCTTTTTATTTCTCCCTCTCTCTCTGTCTCTTTGTACAGAAGAAGAATCATAATGAATTAGCCCACAGCCCCTTTGGCTTGTTCTTGTTCCTCTCTGACGTCACTTGAACTTGCTGCTTGAACTTTGCAGCTGAAGGTCGGCCAAGGGGTCTGTCTGTCTGGCTGAGCGTATGTGCATATGAAAAGCCAAATGGAAATTCAAATTGAAATGTACAAAATGATCATGCAAATGGAAATGCTCAAGTGCATGGCAGCTGATCAGCTATCAGCTTTGGCATTGGTAATAAGTGGCCAACACACACACACACACACACATGTACACTGGAAATGCAGGCGATTGCAAACAACGCAGAAACACAAGTGCGTGCCGACACACGACTAAAGTCGCCCTTGAAACGCTAGTAAAACGCGCAGAGCAGTTGCCCGGCAAAAGTAGCGCGACTGAAAACGCTCGAAAAATTGTGATTTTCACTTTTATTGTTGCAACGTAGGCGAGCATATTAGTTGACAATATTTCAAGGTGTATTCTACCAGGATAAGGCGAAGCACTGCTTGGGCCAGACTCATTTATCATTCATTTGAGAACTAAATATTCTGTAAAACTATCAACGAAGTCCAAACACTTTTTAATAATTTCCTATTTAAATTTATTTATGACAGTTTACTCCTGATTGCTGAAGGAATAACTTTTGGTGCTTCAGCTTCAAAGCTAAATGGAGATTTGAACAATAGAATTTCCGGACAGGTTTCCACTAGATATAACATTATTTCTGGTAGAGTTCTTGTAGACCATCTATATACATTTATATGCTCCAATGGTGTGCCTTTGACTCAAGTTAAGAACACGAAAAGATAGTTATGAGTACGAGACATGAGCAAAAAAAACTCTGAAGCAATAATTGAAGCTTACGAATTCCCATAAAAAAGCGCCAAAATGTTCTTACGTTTATAATTGGAAAATGACTATTTCTTGTTGCCCCCCAAGCACGTTGACAAATCTTGACTGCATGACGACCAGAGATCGGATTGCTCTCCGCAAGAGAGGCAATGGCTTCAGAGGCGATGCGTTGCGCCTACACTCGGTTCTCGGGTCGCGGGGCATGGCCGGAGCTGATCTCGTCGCGAGGAGGTTTCTAGTTCGCCATCGTTTTAAGTTCAATGAAAACACGAATAGACACCAAGAAAACTAAAACGCAATGCCACATGGAGAGAGAGAGGGAGAGAGAGAGAGAAATACGAGTGCGAGTGGGTAGGATGAGTGTTGACTCGCTCGAATGGCAATTCGAAGTCATAGTCCAATAATTATCAAATGTAAGTAAGTTGAGTGTAATTAAAAGCAATTCGTTCCAAGGTTAGCCACCGCCACGCACACTCAGACACAAAGACACAGACCAACTAATCCGCTTGTCGGCCGTATAAATAATATATCTGTATCTTTGATTAAACATTTTCCATCACCATCACCGCCACCACCACCGCCAGAACAGCCATCAAAAGGGGGGCACGGCCACCCAACCACCCACCCAACCACCCACTTGTGCTGGCTGCCGAAATTTGCTTAACTTAACTTTTATAAATAATAAATCTAAGGCTCTAACCGCGCCCCAAGCTCGCACCCAGGCCCCAACCCGACCCACCGCCGCCGCCGCCAGCGTTGGAGCAACTCCACGCTGATGCCTGTCACGGGGCTACACAACTGAGAAATATAATTAGTTTCCATTAAAATTTAATGACTTTGAGCCGTGCAACTCATATCTTAGCTGGCCTACTCAAATATAAATCAACGATTGACTTTAAATCTACATATTAAATATGGGCTGTGTGCAGGAGGAATATTTCTAGAGGATGAATAGTCAAGGGTCGAATCAGGAGGGCGTTCTCCCTACCCTCGGGCCGATCTTCCATTCTCGGCGCAAACCTTTCTGGAGTTGCCAGAACTTACCAGGGAAACGCTTCACATGCTCATTGTATCTGCCAGGAACTGAGGAAAATATCTATCTAATATATATTATATTATTATATTATATTAAATTATTATATTATATATTTTAAATATTTATTTAATATTTTAAATACATATTATAAAGACAGTTCATCCACTTCAATGTTTTATTTTCGGCACCCACTTCATGAGATTATTAATACCATAATTCGTATAATTCGTGTTTATGTTCATATATTAAAGGAGTCACTGTCTAGGTATCAGCCAATAACATAAATCCCAGGCGATATATACAAACTATTCCGAATATAAATGGGCACCAAGAACTTATTTATTTATTTATTTATTCCCCGAGGGTTTCGCAGTTTTCCAATCAGTGGAAAGTTTCTTCATCAGCGGCATTCTCATGTCCAGGAATGTCTCCCACAGCCCACTTTTGTCTCCCACTGTAACCGCAAGCCCTTCGAAAATTACAGAACATTTCGGAATAGGTATTCCAACATTTTATTTGCATTTGCACACGCGATACGGATACTAGGATCAGGAATCAACGATGACGACGGGAGACGCAAGCATCGATGTGACGATTGACCTCCTCGAGGCCAAGGACGGCCTGAGCGGAGGCGTCGTGGGTGCAGACATTTCCCTCGGCGAAGACGGCGGGAATGCGCTGGTTGGTCGACTGCCTGATGGTCTTGATGGAGGAGCGGGCACTGATCAGGTAAATGGAGGCCTGGACGTAGAACTTGGCCATGCAGGTCTGTTTTAGGACGGAGCTCTTGTAGCTCTGGCAATGGTTGTAGGTGCGTCCCAGGGCGTAGCCACCGAAGGTGAGCTGCTGGGTGGCTGCGCTCACATCAGTTGCAATCTCGGCGGAGGTGTGGGCAGCGACGACACTGCAGCTGTGCATCTCGTCATGGGCCGCGTCCAAGATGTGGGTAATCTTCTCATCCTCGGCCGCCACGCACTCGGGACTCTCTGCGCGACGGGCCTCCAACTGATCGACGGCCTCCTCCAGCTCGTGCTGTGGCTCCACAATAATCTCCTCGTACTGGTGCGCCAGGGCCTCGCCGGCATTCTTCCCAATCTCGGCCATCTCGTCCACAACGTTGCGCACTTGGGCGTCCCACTGGCTGGGAATGGCCAAAGGCTGCGCCCAGGCACTGGCCATGCACACGGCCAGAACGACGGCTACGATTGACTTCATGATTATTGCTGTTCCTTGGACTTCCTTGGATTGTGGCTTCTGTGAATTGTCACCCGATATTTATACCCCCAAACCAGAAAGATTTGCTGTCTCAGCCCTAATCTAAATTGTCCCCTCAATAAATGGGATTCGGATTGGCTGGGATTGTAAATCAATCAAACAATTGATTGATTGGTGGCTGAACTTTACATTCGAGACGGTTCGAGTCGTCGTGTCGTTCACGTCTTTGGATTTTGATTACGATCGACTGCTAATAATAAAAGCAAAGCCCAAATAACAATCAAATGCGAAGATATGGAATGAAATTGTCTTATTAGGTCAGAAAATGGATCAGTATCTTATTTGAAAGCCATCGAGTTTTAATGCATATTGGCAAAGGGAACCACAGATACTAGATGGCACAGCTTAATGTGATTGTAATCCTTTTTACTTTTACTTGAAGATAAATCCCATTGAAACATACAAATTTACGTTCACTTTGCTCAGTGGGAATTTGGGCGATAGAGAAGGCAACACACAGTCCTACCAAGGACAATGCTATACCTAAAAAAAATCGTGTACCAAAGAAAAAGAATGTCTTTGGTCCTACTGTGATCTATAAATAAAAAGAGCTGTGTCATAAAAAAAGAATCGATGTGCAGACAGAGGCTCAATATAGCCCCTTCTCGATGCAGTTAATAATAATAAATTGGTCTAGACTATCTATATTTCATGATCACAATTACGTTCCCATATAAATTTAAAATATCCAATCAGAGCTACAAACCAATTAAGCATCATCCCCAATAAAAATAATTCCCCCATAGGAACCCAACTATCGAGGGCGCAAATACATAAGTGCTGAAGTGATTTCTGGAGTGTGTGAATTTCTACGTTTTATTTTTGTTTTTTGCTGGCAATTTGCAATTCGCAAATGAATGCTGACTTTTCATCGAGGGCTATAAATTATATGACAAGATCTTCTGTAATTACGGCCTTGTTTAGATTTTGAAGATTAGAACGATTTGAAGTGGGGAATACAGTAATAGATTTTCATATCGCTCAAAGGCCAGAGGAAAATATATTTTGACAGCTTATCAAACACACACCGAACTCTCTTTCGCGCAGTACTTCTCTGAGCAATCGGGCAAAAAAGTAGACCCACATTAAAGGGGGTCTAGACCGGGACTCGTGCAAATTAAAATAACCAAATGAGCCAAAAACAACGAAAAAAGCGAAATAATGGGAAATATTTCAATTGGTTGAGTTGCCCCCAAACATTTGACTGATAAAAGAAACAAACTCTTGAATATTTTAATTAAACTGGGGTTATAGATATGCCTACTATCTGGCCACGGGGAGGTACGTTCTGGTACTGGTACTCGTTCTGCTCATATATAAAAACAGAACAGAACAGCGCGAATCCAACAAAATCCAATCAACCATGAAGAGGATTATTCTGCTGCTGGCTCTGGCCCTGACAGCTGCTGTAAGTAAATAGGCGAATAATTTCTGGCCTATATCTACTATATTTATATGCGCCTGCCTGCCTCGTGACTGCAAGATAAGTTTCATAAATTGTTTAGCTGCTTCAGCACCAGACATCCATGGGTTTCAGTTTAAGATTTCTGTTCGAAGTCGGGTCAAAATTCTAAAACGATCGATTAAATGAGACATTTAACAATTTTCTTGTATTTACATTTATTTTTTAAATTTACAATTATCTGCACTTGTAAATCAACTGACTTTCCTCTCTCTCTCTTTGTAAAGGTCTCAGCCATAAACCTTGAGGAGAGCAACGATGTGGACGTCGACATGGACACGGAAGTGGACATGGATTTCGGCATGGACTTTGCCACTGACTTTGGCAAGGAGCTCGAATTGAGCGAAGATGTGGAGATCGATCAGTTTGGCTTGGTCGACAAAATGGTGCATGCCGCCATCTCAGAGGCCGAGTACTTGGCCGGGGGCATTGTCGAGGAGGTGGAGCATCAGCTGCTGAAGATCTTCCTGTCTCCGTTCAAGGAGCTGGAGCAGGTGGCTGCTGACATCAATAACCGGGCTGTGGAAAGCGAGGAGTGTGTGTCCAATGAGGCTGTCCATGTGGTCACCACTCTGGAGTCGGCCACATTGGGCTTTTTGGGCTGTGGTCGCGATGCCACTGTCACCTCTGTCAATCTGATACTCGACACCAAGCGTGCCGTTGTGCAGCTGACCTTTGATGGCTACTCCCTGATCCAACAGTTGCAGTCATGCCGCCAGGTCAAGGCCAATTTTATGAAGAGACTCTGCAGGATACATCTGTACGTCAGCGCTTGTAGCTATGCCGTGAATGCACGGAAATCGATACGCCATCTGATCGCCCTACGTCGCACTGTTCCCGCTGTCGCCACCAGTGCCGAGAGCTGCACCGCGTCCGCTACGGACAATGCTCTTCTCGGATTTGCCGAGATCAATGCCAACATCGATACCTGCATCGACACCATGATTCACTGAGTTTTCGGAAAGCAAAAATCCAATAAATGAATGCATTATTAACACAAGTGTTCTCCTTTGCAAGACCTGCCTAAGCAATTTAAAAGCTAAGCCCATTAGGTACTTGTATTGAGCGGAAAGTCCATCAGAAACTCTCAATATCCGATTTGTGTGCGATATATAGTAAGAAGGAAATCCCAGAGTTTCCCCTCTTTGGCAGGCTTCTTCTCGACTATAGAGTGCATCAATCTGCTCTGAATGCAGCAAAGACCTGAATCAGTAAAGCTTTTTTGTACAAGAAAGTGCCCACCACATAGAGGAAGCTATCCATATAACCATGGGAAAATTAACCGTGCAAAATGGAACCCACAACTAATGTGGAAGATTTGAGCGTGGGACACCCCAGGTTTATCACAGGGTTGCCAGCACAAAGCTTTTTGGGGTAGACAGAAACAGGGCGGGCCCTCAAAATGAAATACAAAAATACAGATTTTGGTTTTTTAGGTTTTTTTAAATGTATTATTTTTATTTAGATTTTGTTTCAATATCGTTCATCTTGTTCAAATACAATAAATAAACATTTAAACTATTTAGTGGTATGTATGTATATATGTACGCATATATATATAAATCGTTTGTTTTTTTTATTTTCTTGTTAAATATTTTAAATAAGTGTATATATATTGTATTTCATGGGGTTTTTTCATATTCTTTGCATAACTCATTTCATTCACTTTCCTTGCTTTTTCATAATTGTTTTTCTTACTATTACCAAATATTTGACTTGGTTTATCTTCGAGTTTTTGAAAAAACTTTTTTTTTTTGGGTTCGCTTTTTTTTTTTTTTTTTGTTATATAAGTAAATTGCTGTGTTCTGGTTTCAAATATCCCTTTATATATATATATAGGTATACATATATTTTTTGTGTATATACATATATATATCGTAATCTATATATATATGTGTATATACGGATGTATGTATTGTATAAGTAAAAGTAGCTTGTTACATAAATTCTAATGTATAAATTGTTGTCTACTCAAGTGTATGATGCTCTCATACAAATACAACTAGGTTTTGCATATTTCTGTGTTATATGTCTGAGTGTCTGAGTGTTTGTGTGTGTGTGTGTGTGTGTGTGTGTGGGTGTCACCTGTACATATGTATAATGTATGTACCTTTATCAATAATTAGTTAAACTGTAGCTATGTATAAGGTTTGATCTCTTTGTGTGTGTGTAGCCTCAACAAATTTCTTGCACCATCCACACACTTCTTTTTTTTTACCTAATCTTACATTACTTTATTGGAGTTTTATCTTTTTCGATTTCCCATTTTTCTTGATATTTTTTTTTTTTTAATTTTATCATAGTTTTGTTTTGGTTTTTATTAGTCACAGATGTTTTTAGGCGCATTTTTGTTTGAAAAACTTGTTTTAAATGAATTCAGCGTGTTGTATATAATTAGTAATCGGTTTTGTTTTTTTTTTTAATAGTAGAAAATAAAATACAAGTAAAAGGCAATTTTTTTGTAGTATTTTTTTCTAAAAAAAAGTTTGTGCTTAATTGTTGTAGAAATTGTTTGTATTGACTGCTTTTCATTCATTTAGAACCAAAAACTTTAAAGAACTTTTTGTTTTTGTTTGCTTTTATTTATTATTTTTTGTTACATTTTTATAATATATAATATTTAGTTCAATAAATTCGTTACGACACATGGACTAAGACACAGCAAAAAATATTCATGCTTAATTTAGTTTCAGTTTCGAGAGTGTTTTTTATTTTTTTTTGTGTGTGTTTTTTTTTTGTTCTCCCATTCGATTTGGTATTGTTTTTTTTGTGTTGTGTTTTAATTGCATATTTCTTCACATTCAGCGATCTAAATGCGCTTGTAAATATTTGTTCAATTATAAATGATGAAACAGATTTAGAAGTTCTGTTCTGCTTTCCTATCGTTCCAGTGACAACATTTTGATACATTTTATGGGTATGTACTCGGATGTACATACTTATGTATATCCTGCTAGCTTCCAATTTTATTATATATTGAATTATTTTCGTATTATGATTTTTAAAAGCTAAACATTCAACTCTTTTGTTCAATTGTCTTTGTGGTGTTGTTTTGCTGATAACATCGAATTCGGTAAGTTCTATATAATTTATCGTAACGTTTTTTTTCGGTATTCTTCGGCTTTGATATGTTCGCTTCAAATGCGTGTCATGAAAATACATTTGCTTTGCTGATTCTGCAATACAACTCCGTTTAAAAATATACAGTAGAACCAGGCTACTACATAAGTACATAGGTATACATACATATATACTAAATATGTGTGTCTGTCTATACATCTTTAGATATATAGATTAAATTGGGCAAATATTTCTTCTCTTACACTTTGTTGTAATTCCGTTACTGTTAACGCTGAAAATTCTTGCATTATCCAATCATTTTTCATTTTCAATTCAATTCTTCTCCCGCATTTCAATAATATTATTAGATTAGTGTGGCCAAAGCTTATTGTCGGAAGCGTTATGCATTTTTTTATTTTTAGTTTTGGTTTTTGTAAAAATATTCCCGTTACTCGTTGCTGGTTTTCATATTCATTTTCATTTTTACTTTCATATTTGAACATTGAAAAACAACGAAAAGGAAATTACAAAATAATATATCAAATTTTTCATTGTTTAATTGAAAATTTGTTATAATTTTGTTGTTTGTTGTTTTTTGGGTTTTTGGTGTCTTTGGTAAGGCTATTTTGTTTTTGTTTAGTTTACTTTAGTTTTAGTGTTTGATGTTCTCGTCGTCTCCGTCTCCTTTCCTTTCCATTATTATTACTCTCGAAAAATTATTTATCATTTTGGTCTTTGCTTACACTAATAACTAATTGTTATGTTTTATTTTTTTATTGTATATATCGTTTTTTTGTTGTTCTTTGATAAATGTATATAAATTGTTTGTTGTTGGTTTGTTGGTTTTTTGTTTGGCGTAACTTTATTTCTGTGTGAGCTTGGTTTTTGGTTTCTTTCATTTTTGGTAAAGAAAATGTTTCAAAAAATGTTTAACAAACAATTCAGTAGTAGGCGATAAATTATGGAGCATATACATATACATATATATATACGTATATTTGATGTATACATGTGTATGTATATAAATAAATTGTAAAATATATTTATATGTATGTATGTATATATTTATGTATGTTAGTTTTTGCTTTGTTGTATAATTAAATATTGCATTTGGTTTCGTTGAACGTCTGGACAATTTTTTTTATATATATATTTATATTTAGCTTTCGATTACTCGTTTTCATTCCTAACCGACTTTCACAATGATCTCCGCGTTTCGTTTCGCATCTACTTAGCGTAATAGTTACAGCTAGACTGGTATACATATATAGCCATATGTATATGTCGGTGTATACACCTTTATATACTATATATATATATATATATATATATTTGTGTGAGTGTATGTGTGTGAATATGTTTTTTTCTCAAGGAAATGGATTCATCATAGACAATCGGTAGAGACATTTTATTTCGCTACAGACAAACACACTCAAATAAATTACCCTTCCCCGCGTCATTCCATTTTATCAATTTATGGTTTTATTTCTTTGATTAGTAATTAGCCTTTTCCAACATTTTTTTGAGTTGCCTTTTCCCGCTGACATAATTTTTTTTTTTTGGTTTTTTTTTAATATATATTTTACAAAAATTTTGATTTCAGTACCTGATTGCAATGGTTTTTAAAAAAAAAATACAGACACTTGTAATTGTTGTTGTTGGTTGCTTGCTTTAGACATAAATTTGAATATTACTCATATGTATGTATATGTAGGTATACATCTATATAGTATATATATATAGTATATATTGTTCTAATTTTATGTTTAGGCCATAGTTTGTGGTTTGGTTTAAATACGAAAACGCTTTCAAAAATTCTACAGGACATAACTTCTCGCTCGCGCGCATCTCAATCGATTTGTTTTGCTTGCTTGTTGTAAACTTTAATATGTAAATACACACAATTAGCTATATATATATTATGCTAAATTTTTTGTTTAAATTTGTTTCTGCCTGCTACGCTTACGTACTAAGAACCCAATGAGCAAAGATCTAAGACATATTCGAGTTGCATCATCCTCCCGCAGTTTACTTTTTTTAGCACTACGATTTAATTTTTCTTCGGTTACTGTTCTTACGGGTTTGGTTGTAAATATATAATCGTAATCGTTATATACTCGTACTTGCACATATGTATTAGTAAATGTATGTACTTATTTATGATCATTTGGTTAGCTGTGTATATTGTTGATCAATATAAAAAACATTGAAGGAGGGCACACGAATGGAGTTCTTAATAACAATTATTTTACGGCTTGAGTTCGCATTGAGTTTTGCGACAGATGTGATGATGATTGTGGGAGAAAGAGACACTTAATCATGTGAGTGGAAGTGGTCTAAATTTTTATCTATCTCTTTTATTTTGTCACAACCATTTAACGAAGATTGGAGGGTACGAAAGTAGAAGGACTGTGATCCATAAAAAGCTTCTGAATAAATTTGATGGAGATTGTGGGGGGATCATCGAAGGTCGAACAAAATGAGGGCTAGAAACTCATTGCCACTGGGCGGAAAGATCAATTCAGCTTCCCTCAATCCTTGCAGCATTCCCTCAATACAAAAAATATATACGAGTACGCATGTACGTGGAAGTCTGTGTGTTCATTTTTTAGCATGTATGGATGTATGTATATGACTAGTAATATCTTTCTGTTGACTGATTCAATTTGTTGCTTGGATTTATGGTTGCTTTTTCATAGACAAAAAACATACATGTTTCTTTTTCATTTAAACTGTTCTCTTATTGCACGTGCATGGTTTGTGTATAATATTTTTGTTTTTCCTTCTTTGTTTTTTGTTCCTTTTAGTTTTTGTTTTTGTGTTTTTTTTTTGTCTTTGTGTAAAGTAAAAGAAAACTCAAGCTTTTGTTCTCAAGGTTCAGGTAATCAATTTCTAGTCTTATCTGTTGCACTGAGTAGTCTGCGATTTTTGTTTTCTTCCTTTTTGCTTCGTTTTCCACTCTTGTTTTTACACGTTAAAGGTATGTATATATGTACCATGTATATATATAATAATAATATTTGTGGAATTTTTTACGTCATTTGTTATAAAGATTTACATATGTATGTATGTATGCAAGTATGTAATACAGATATGGCTGTACCCAACTTTGCTTGAGTAAATCATAGATCATAAATCAATCGATCAACAGATGATGGAACAAGAGTAGTACGAGTATATGTTATGTTTTAGTTGTCAATGCTTATTAGGTAATGATCTGAGTCGAGTTGAATTCGCTGCAAACAATAGTATACATAAGGTCCATCCATATACATGTAGGTATATTTTATTGTATTTTTAGTGTTTGGTGTTTCGTTAGATACTAGTTTACATAGTTCGAAGTATTAGGTAAATTTGTGGATGGCTGAAACAGGTTGTTCTGTGTGTGTTCTCTTCTCTTCTCTTCTGTTCTCTTCTCTTCTGTGTGGAGCAGCTGTCTGTCGAAAGGAGAACTTTCTATTGTGCAACTTTCTGTTCTTATTGTAGTTTGTCAATGGGGCTTTTGCTGATGTTTGTGTTGGCTGCTGCAGTGCTAAAAGTTAACTATAATTACTTTTTGTTTGTTTTTGTTTTGTCGGTTTCAAGCTTTGATTTGTTCTCTTCTTCCCATTGTTCTTCAATTGGTGTTTTGTTTTTTGGTCATTTGGTTTAGCAAGCGGTTTCAATCATTTGTTTCTATCATTTTTTTTTTCTGTTTGCTATTTGCGTTTGCTGTTGCTGTTGCGGTTTTGTAATTGATTCAAAGGGAAGACATAACATTCTATAGAAAAAGGTTCCTAACTGATTTCGGTTTCTTGTTTATTTAGTAAATATATTGTAAGTGTATATAATGTATATATATTTCTGAATATAATTTAAAGCACTCTTACATTTATATATATATATATGTATATATATATATAGTATATAGTTTTTTTTTTTTTATTTTTTTTTTTACTTTTTTTCATTTATTGTATGATGTGTAAATATCAATAACTGTTTGCTACTCGTACAATAAGACAATATAGATGCTTATATATTTTGTTTGGTGCCACTATATATATGGTATATATACGTATATATAAATATGTATCTTGTGAGTGTCCAAGTATCGAAAGATTGGGGAGAGGAGTTCAACTTCCATACCCGATACTTCAGATGTATTTCTGTGTGTTTGTCTGTCTGTCTGTGTGTTTGTTTTAGTTTTTTTTTTGGTTTTGTGTGTTTTTTGTGTTTTTTTTGTATTTTTTTTGGGTGGAGAGGAGTAGAATAGTAGGCCTAGGAGGTTGGACCTGCCCCAAAGCACAGCTCTACTCGTGTATAGAAACTTTTGTACCAGGCATAAGAAAACTCGATTGAACCCTTTGGAAACGATTTCTCAACATTTTCGTGTAAAAAGCACAACGAAATAAATGTCTTTCCCACCACCTGCACTGCGCTCTTCTGTTCTGAATCGATCTATGTCTATTCCTTCATTTCGTATTTCGTATTTATTGTGTTTGTTTTGTAGGAATGACACCCCCCTTAACTACATATGTATCCATATATGTATGTGTGTATAATATATTTTTCATATAATATAATTTAATATTACATTTATAAGACAACATTCAAACACTTAAGATGGTTCGTTAAGTTAATAAATAGGTTTTTTTTTTTTTCCTTTTTTTATCGTTTGTTAAAATATCAAAAGTGGATGGAATTATGTGATTCTAGTTATTACACGCACTCTATATGTATATATATATATATATTCTTCGTTTCTTGATAATACAATTCATTTCTCAATGGTTTTTTGTTTTGCTGCCTGAAAAAATTCGGACCAAAATGTTGTTCTTCGCTTTTTGTTGCTGTTTTTTTTTTTTGAGGGGAGGGGGGATTTACCATTTAATGTGTTGCATTCACTTTTGGTATATATACAAAAATATCTGTAGAGATTTTTTCGCCGTTAAATGGTGTGTAGATATATAATTGTTAAATGAAACCATTTTTGCAAAAAAATTACAAAATTAGGATTTCTCTAGGGGGATTGCTCAATGCTAAAATTGAATTGGAATACGAGTAATTTTCACATACGCAATATTCAATAAAATATTGTCAGCTCTACAATGGGGGGCAAAGAGAGGATAGAGAGAGACGTGATAATCGATATCGATTGATATTCGATTTTGATTGCTGGAAAAGTGAGAGGGAACTTTCCATTTGAGTTTAAGTTTTGGGTTGAAAGGTACAGTTACCATTAAGAATGCTATTCATTTCGTTTTCGTCACTTGTGCTTAATTCTTTTTCTTCATTGTATAATTGGTTCAAAAGTTTTGCTCAGTGTATGCACGTGTGTGTGTGTGTTCCTCTTTTTTGCGGGTTTCAGCATAAAATCATTCGAGTTACAAAAACGTTTAATGCATAGGGGTCTTTCAACCAATTTTTTTCTCCATCGTTTCTATCTTTTGTAAAGAAAGCGTTTATGTCCGGACCGGACTGTGGCGCACTAAAAAATAAACTTTATTTTATCATTTCGCAATTCATTTAAATAAAAAGAAAGATATGTTTTTTGCAATCTTCTATCGTTTTGCTCAATAAATAAATATTGTCTTTTAAGTTTTGTTCATTGAATTTTTTTTAATTTGTATGCCTCTTTTTTAATATTTTTTATAAATAATTTCTACACTATATATAAAGCACGTTAAAAGCTAAAAAAAAACCCACACACGCGCAGACACAAAATTACGCATGAATACATTTTCCAAAAATCAATCAAAAATGATTAAAACCAAATAATATTTGTTCATTTTAACACTATCACAGGCGGGGGACAGGGGGTAGTGAGTGGGACCTTTGGGGGGGCTAAAAATACTTGTTCCTATTCAAGTCTAAGATTGTAAATATAAATGGGGTGGAGTGGACAAAAAGACCAAGAAGATGGACCTGATCTGCTCTCGAGGATAGCAGCAGCAATTGAAACTAGTTTCGGTTCGCCTGGATTTGATTCGTCTGAGTTCAAGGCAAACTCGCATATAGTAAGGTGCCGCCAGAAGAATTACATATATGTAATTAAGAGCGATATATGTACTATATATGTATATATTCGTGTCGATGTAGGCCTAAGGGTTGAGTGGGGTGTGGTGGCATGCAAAAGTTTACTTATCGTTTCATTTAAATAGTCTGCCTTTTCGAGTAAAATGGTAAAAGGTGTAAAAAGCCTAAGGAGTACAGTCAGCAAAAATGGTATAAGTTGGTTTCTGTAGTTCTGTAGTTATTACACATTTATGTAAATAGTTTTTTTTGTTTTCTTGTTTTTTGTTTGTTTTCATTTTGAATCATTTATAATGTATGTATAAAGTTTTTATCTAACACATCTATCTGAGCTAAGCATCAAACTATCGAAATATTCCACAGACGCACAAGGGTTAAATGTAGGTAGAAGAACAGTTAGCTTGGTTCTACAGGAACATTTACATACACATATATTTAAGTTGTTTCTTTTATATATTTTTGGTGTCGCTCTTAACCCTTGTGCTAAAAACTAAATGCTGCCCAAAAAAAAAATTAAATAAATAAATCGTATGTAAATTTAGTTAAATAATTATTTTTGGTGTTCGTTTTCATATGGTAAAACTGCTTTTTGTGTAAGTAAACTTATATATATATAACATACTTCTTGATCAATTCTAGTTAAATATTCTTTGTTTTAATCTCGTTTTGAGGCAGCTTTTTTAGTTTTTTTTGTTTGTTTCAAGGACAACTAACTCATAAATCTTTTGAGAGTTGATGTTGTTGGTTTAAACATATGTATGAATATCCACATATATAGTATATGCATACACTATATGTTATTTTTGGGTATACACATATATATATACGGTATATATGTATGTACCATTCGAAAAAATTTCTTGTGTGCCATCATTTTTTCTTAATTGTTTTTTTTATTGTATTGCACTTTGAATTTACTTCTTTTTTGTTTTGTTTAATTAAAATGCCCAACAATTTGTTTTGTTTCTTTTTTGTTTTGGTTGATTAATGGGAGATTGTTTTGGTTTTTTTTTTTTTGGTTTCCTTTTTAATTATACAACATCAAAAATAACTCACATAAAATTCATTCAACATCTTATCGTTTAGGCTAAAGTACACATGTATATGTCTGTATATATATATCATGTATATATCATGTATATACGGTGTATATAATTCATAAAACACTCTAATTTTAATATGTTCATTTGGTTTTGTTGTCGGTTTTGTTCTGGCGACCTTCTCTCCTGCGCACACGTACACCGTACATCGTACACCAAACGTACGAGTATGTATGTAAACCCCATCCAATATAACCATACATATCTATAATATAGTATATATATATATTATGTATATTTATCATAATGCAATACAATTAGTTGACTGTATATTTGGTGCCCAAAAATATTGTTGCTGTCTTGGTTGACTGTGTTTTTTTGTTTTTTTCCTGTCCCATCCGACGTGATGCGATACCACAAAAAATGTAATTTGCGGTCTATAAAATACATCTGTTTTTGTTTTTTGTTGTTTTATGCTAAATTACAAATCGTTTTCTTTTGGGTAACCTATTTTTATTTAAAGCCTTTTGACAACACAGGGAATTTGTTCATTTATCTTATTGGGTTTATCTCTGCTCTGCTCGGTTTTTCCTTCTCTCTCTCGCTCTCTCGATATCTTCTTGTATTTGAAATGTTGATTATTTTCGTTTTTTTCTATGCGGTAGTCTATGAATAATGTGAAAATACTCGAAACAGGAGTAATTCTGCCATATCCTTCGATATTCTTGTGTGTTTGTGTATTGCATGTGTTTCTTCTACACTCAATTTGAAACATCTTTCTTTAAATTACTTGACAAATTGTTTAGCGGTTGGCTTGACGACGTCTTTCGCATTCGCATGGCCAAACATTTTGGGAAGAGTGCTTCTGTGGTTCAGTGTTCATTCCACTAATAGTACATACATATGTATATCCACTTATATTATCTACTGTATTTAAAAATTTGCCAAGGCGCGCACAATATTATACGGTTTCCATTCGTTTTTTTTTTTTTTTGGTCAAATCTTAGTTTTAATATATTCATTATACCTTTGTTTTGTTGTATTCAGTATCGATTTATATGCATAAATTGTTTTTTTTTCATTGTGTACATTTTTTTATTTTTAATAATGCTTTCTACTCTCTTGTTTTACACATAAAAAGATTCTATATTTTGGTTTTCATTCTGGTTTTTGGTGAACAAGCCCCAGAAACATTGGTTTTGAGTTTTGTTTTTGTTTTGAAATTGTTATTTCGCGGATCCTTGCTTTATAATTATTGCTCTATAGTTGTAGACATTTCTTGTATATCATAATATATTTGTGTGTGTTTTTATACACGTTTGTATCTTTTATAGTATGTATATATTTATAGGTTTGTATATGCTACTAGTTGTATGTACTTTGTTATTTTTTTATGTATGCTGATTTTGCTTTTGGTAATACACTGAGAGAAATTAGGAAGTTGGTGTCTCATTTTTCGTTTTTGTTTTTGTTTTGTTTGTTGCTTTAGTTTCTGTTTGTTTTGTTCTTTCGGTTTGTATGAAAATTCTAGAAAAATAAAAGCTTTCTTATTGCTTATGTTTTCATATGTTTTTGTCGTCTTCCGTTACATATAGCACATATATACCCGTCGATCGATCGATCTGGCCTAAGCACGAAAAAACTTGTATTCTATTTTTGTTTTATATTTTATTTTGTTTTGTTTGCTTTCTTTTACTTTGTATTGCAAATTTTTGTTGCTATCTTTTGTTACTACTTCTGATCCTTGCAGTTCTATATACTAATAAATATGTATATGTTGTATGTCTATACTTTATGTAAGTATATTAATATTTTGGTTTCTTTTTAGTTTAATTCAATTTTTTGTTTGTTTGTCAAAAAGGGACTCACTACATTTTTCCCCCCGTATTTGTGTTGCGGGAGTTTCTCTATTTTGTTCTCTATCATGAATCATGGCACTATAGTTGTTAGTTTACTGTATGGTTTCCTCTATAACACATATACACTTATATATATATATACATTTAAAAAACCCTGCACAAGCACACGCACACTGACAAAATAAAAATGTGAGCAACAATCAATCAATCGAAGAAAAACCCATGCATAAATGTAAAAATAATTTGAGAAAACCAATCCCTATATGGTGTATAAGTAATACATATATTAGCATAGTGTAAACACTATGCCAACAAAAAGTGTTTTCATTTATTTCGGTTTTGTTTTGTTTTGATTTGGTTTTTTTTTTGTTAGTGTAAATAATTTTCACTGATATGTACGCAAATTTTTAACACAAAAACTCGTCCAAGGGAGTTATTCACATTACTTTTTGTTGCTTGTTATCTCTCAATTTTGGTTTCAATCTTTCGTTTTTATTTTACTTTACTTTAGGGCGGTGATTGGATCTCAAGCTAAAAGCGTTGATTGAAGCGTAGTTTTGATTGGTAAATGATCTGAGTGCATAAAATGAATAGCTGAATTAAACCTGAGTGAATTGAGACGAACAGAACGCATAAAATATACTCGAAAATAAATTAAAAGCATGTGTGAACATTTCAACAAAAATTGCTGCATTTTCGTATATTTCATAAAGCATAAAAAGAGAACAGATAACAAACAAGGTAGTAGATCAAAGTAGGATACAAAAACATTTGTTAATTTGTTAATTACTACATGTTAATCCCTGGTTTCCCTATATTCATTTACCTATACATCTATATAAATATCATATCTGATCATACATACACACAAAAATTCACAAACGCTGAACAAAACTCTTAATATAATTCACACTCTCTCATTTGAATTCGTTTTCGTTTAATTTCGTGATTGAAACTATAAAACACAAATGTTAAAATAAGGCAAATTAAAATTAACAACTAAACATATTCTTCAATTATTTAAATTGAATATTTCTATGTGGTGTTGACCTGAGGAACTTCTTTACTTTATTAATTAATCATTGAAGGCAAATCATACGAGTGTATTGCTGATTTCATACTTTTGTTCATTGAGGGATTTGAACTTTGAAAATATTTGCATTACTATTTGTATTTAATTAGTTCATTAGTTGCTCTATTACTTAGTGTTTGTTTTTCTCTCTTTCTTTGAATTGTAACTTGACAAATGGTTTTGCTCACTTTTGGTGTTTCAATCATACAATTTTATTTTTAGTTTAGCCTAATTTTATGTTCAGTTAGTTCTTGGTGTTCTGGTCTTAGTTTAGTTCTTGTTTTGTTTAGATTTTTAATTGATTTGCTTTCTTTGAGTTTTGATAATGTTTGTTAGTTTTATCGGGTGTGTGTATTGTAAACTTGCTTTTGATTACATATTTTTCCTATTTTTTGTTTTGTTTCATTTTGCACCGCTTAATGTGTAATTAATGATCTAGGTATACAATATATATTCTTTAGCTTTGTTCAGTAATTGATTGCTTGTCGTTAAATGGTTTTTTTATCATCCCTTTATCAAATTTTCTCCTTCCTTTCCTTTCATTTCCTTTCCACTTGCCTGCAAATACTAAGTCCCAAAATGCATCCTCCCGTTTCATTAGTTTCTAACGTTTCGCTCTTTTGTGTTGTTTTGTTTTGAAACTGTGTTCGTTCTGTTACATTTCCAATTTTTTCAACTATGTATTTGATTTAAACTAGTTTTACTTCTAATCTGGTTTTCCGTCTGTTGTTTTAATTTGTTTTTGGTTTTTTTGTCTATAATAAGGCGAAAAATATCATCAAAAAATTGACGTACACTAGATTGTATTTCTGTTGGTTTTTCTTGTTTCTGCTTTTCTTCGTTTTTCTTGTTGTAGTTGGTTTTTATCAATTATTGTTTTACATATATGTAAGTATATGTATATGTATGTATATAACTATATGTACGCTAATGCCATGTGTATATATCGATTTAGTAAATTTGTTTGTTTTGTTTTCCGATTTCTTAATTATTCAGACAACACCGTTTTAGTGGGGGACTGTCTCTAAATAAGTTGAGTTTTTTTTATACTCTGTTTTTCTTTTTTTGTAGTTTTTTTCCTTGTTTTTTTGTTAAGAGTAGAGTTTGGAGCTTCAACGCTACCTTTCATGGCTAATACATTTAAAAATGTTGTTTGGTTTCTTTCATTTCATTTCATTTAAATAAAATAAAATACATAATATATTTGTGGTTTGTTTTGTATATGTCTGCTTGTATATGTATATATATATATAGATATATGGTTTTTTTATACATTTATATTAAAATAATTTGATGTATAAAGCGTTTTTTTTTTTGTTGTTGTTATATTATTTTTTGTTTAAAAATTTAACTAAATGCAAATATGATTCAATACAAGGCTTTAAAGGGAGCGGGACAATAAACTATGAGAAAAAGGGCTTGGGTTTGGGGTGGTGGGCGATGGTGGGGTTTTGGTAGAGGCCTTTGATGGTGTATGTACGTGTAAGTGTATGTGTTAGTAGTTAACTAAACCCTTGACTGACTGATTGCCTGAGCCCAAAGAGAGATAACCCAATCGAAGCGATGGGCCTCCTTCCATGAGTAACTCCCTCTAAATATATATTCACATTCAATATGTATATCTCGTATATGTATAGTGTTATATGTCCTATATCTGCACTCTGCACTCTCCCCTTCTCAACAAGAAATTTGTTTTGCATTTCGTAAGCGTCGCATTGAGGAACAAATAATTCAACAAATTCTGTAAGAAATGTCTTGCGCCCCTACCCCAATTATCGTTAATCGTACGTCGTTACTCGTATCAATAATCGTTTATCATTGATCGTTAATCGTTAGTTAGTGTTCTAGTTAGTTCTAGCATTAGCGCTGCTAGCAATTGGTATCATTTCTTTGCCATTTGCAAAGACTTTTTTTTTGCTCTTGACTTTCGTTCGTTATCCGTTTCCATTTATTTTCGACCATATACAAAAACACAAATACAAAAAAAGAAAACAAAATGAATACGCTTCACAATAATAATGGTAATAATCATAATAATAATAATAATTAACATAATCATAATCAAAGAGGTGACAATAGTTAATAATTTACACAGTAATAATTCTTAATTGGTTTGCTCGAAACAATTTCTTTTCGATTGTATAAAAAATCTTTGGCAGCATCTTTATAAAAGGTTTCCTTTCTGTCTCTTTGCCAAATTATTGACTACATACTTTTATGTATATTTTTATAGGTAGGAATTAACATAGCTATATTGTATATCAAGTGTTTTGAGAAACATGTGTGTGTCTGTGTGTGTGTTTATGGATTAAGAGTAAATTTGAAAATTTTCTAATAAGCTTAAAAAATTAGTTTTGGAGTTCTTTTTGGAGTACATCAAACTAAATATAAAAAGAAAAACGATAAAGTACAAGGAATATGAACAGAAGATTTAATGTATGTATATATAGACAATATAAATATATATGTATATATATTTAGTATATATGTAGATAATGTAGATGTAAAGAGTTAAGGTGGAAAGCTTTCACTTTGTCACAATATACACAGTAAGCAACTAAGAAAATATCTCTTCATAGTTTATCTCGTTTTCGTTCGCCCAATTTCTTTCGATATTCCCTCGTCCATCGTTAAGTTTAGAGCTGTAGGACGCCCGCCCAGAGGCAAAAGAACGCTTGAGGAGTGGTGCCTGTGTTTGTCCAGGGGTCACGGGTTCGATGGATGGCTATCCCTCCCGCCGTTACGTTTCATAAGTTTTTACGGATTACGTTAAGTTAACTTGTATTTGTGTAGCACGTATTCGAAAACGTTTTCTATTCGTATTTGCGTAACGATAAGGGATGTCGTTTAACTTTACATTACAGAAGAGTCTCGATTAGCTCTACAGTACGTTACAGATTATCGGCAAGTGTTACAGTAAGTTACAGAGTTTCGTTAGATTTTCGTAACGTTACAAGAGTTTCGTTTGGTTTTCATTTCGTTACGGTTTTTCGATAACGTCGTCGTCGTCCTTTTACCAAACCCCTTCACAAAAACATTGACTAGATCTGGCTCTGGCTGCATTCTTGCGACGTTACCCCGTGCCACATCCACACACCTACAACTACATATCCATCTACCCGTCACCCGTCTACACCAAATCCCCCTCCCCCCTTAACCCGCACAAGCAATAAAAATATATTTATATATTTTCGCTAGAAATTCTATAGTTTAGTTTATACATAATAGGTATAAATGGTTCCCCCGTCGTCAAGTTGCATAATCTCAACTAAATTGTAAATTTGATTTAAACTTAAGCACATTTTTTGTTTATTTTTACTTAAAAATTTGTATGCCATAGGAAATAAATTTGTTGGTTGGTTGTTTTTGTTTTTGTTTTTTTTTTTGGTGTGGAAAAATGTTTAATCAAAAAGCATTCACTAATATCATTTTTTGTTTTGTTTTAAACTAAACTTGTTAAATTTAAAATTTCCATTAAAACAATGCTTGATATTTTCCATTCTGTGTGTTTTCGATTTTTAACAAAGAGAGAAAATAAAGCGAAAAACAAACTTGAGAAATACATGTGTATTGTTGTTTTTGTTGTTTTATAAAATAAAAGCGTGTGGAATTACAATTTCATTTGAAGGCTTTCCATAAAAACTAGAAACAAATGTAAATTGGTTTTTGTATAACAGTTTTTGAGTTTTCTTTTGTTTACTAAAATGAATAAAATTAGTACAAAATAAAATCAATATTAAGAACGGCAAAGAAGAAAACAAACATTTTGGTATATAATTTGCATTGCATTTGAGTGTTTCTGAAAAACGTTTCGTCTTAATACTTTTGCAATAAAAGTTAGTTGCAGAAATACAAATTAAAGAATAAAACAGGAGAGGGGAAACAAATGGAGGAATTCGGAAGGGAAAAACAATTAAATAATTACAGAAAAAATTAAAAAACTAAAAATGTTTCTGTTAAATTCAAATTGCAACAAACAAAACGACTTCATGTTGGTATTGTACTTGGTTTATGTAACATTTTGTTCTTAATTTAATAAAAGAAAATCATAAAAATAATTAAATTAAAAATTACAGTGTTTCAACAGCCAAATTGTTTCACAAAAAATTGCATTTTCTTGTTAACCCTCCCTCTCACGATCTCTCTCTCTATCTCTGTCTATCGATCACTCGCTAGCCATCTCTCTCTTTAGACCCGGGTCTCTATCTATCCATCAACAGCTTTTGTGTTTTTGTTTTATAATTTCAATGAATAACATAATAAGAATAGTTTCACAAATTGTTCGTCTAGTTATTGTTTAAGTCTAAAATTATATGTGTAGCCTCACACGTAACAACAGAAAAACTTAAAAACACAAATCGTTTAGATTACACAATAGTATGTATGCATGTATGATACGTTATTCAAATAATTAATGTATTCGTTTTTTAAAACAACTTAACATTTAAAATATGTATATAGTATGGTATATGGTATATGTGTGTGTTTGTATACAGATTAAAACTATAGTTTAGGAATTAAAAAAATGACAAGATTTAAAAACAGTTGTTCCCCTTTTGTGGGAATTATAATTAAAATGAAAGTTTTTTGTTTGCTGTTTAAAACATCGAAAAGGAATCGCGGAAATAAAGCCACATTAACACAAAACGAACAAGTGTTTAAAATACAAATAGATTCGTTTCGTTGTATGTATATGTATAGGTTTGTTGTTTTTTTTTTTTTGTGTTTTTTTGAGTGAGTGTTTTTTTGGGTGATTTTGGGGGATGGTGGTGTGTATATAATAAATGTGGTTACAGCCTATAAAAAATAAGTTGCTTGCTTCGCTTTGCTTTCTCGCTCAACTTCGATCGAAATAAATTGCATTTTGAATTGCATTTCTCGTTTCGTTTCATCAACGCTTTAACGTTTTAGTAATAAAAATGTTACACAAAACTAAAAAAAAAACACAAAAAGAGTTCACAACTATTGTACTTATACGTATAAGAGAACGCAAAATGAATAAATCATAAAAGAAAACTTACGATATATGGTAGATATATATCTGTGCTTTTTTTCTTGTTTTTTTTTGTTTTTTTTTTTTGTAAAATAATAATGTCTTGGGAGTAAACCAGCCTTATATTGTATTACAACGGGAAAGAAATGTTGCATGTATCCATACATAGTATATCATCGTAAATGTTTCCCTAGATCTCTAGATCTCTAGATGTATATATATGGTTCTGTGTGTGTGTGTGGTATGGTGTAGTGTGCCTGTGGATACCATGCACATGTGTTGTATATATATGGTTTTTTTTTGTTGTATATAAGCAAAAGGAATATCGTTTTTTGTTTTTTTTTTGTTAACAATGTATATAAGAACTTAACAAATAATTTTTGTTTGCTTTGTAGGTTTTTTTTCACGCTTTTCACTTTCTGTTCTTTCGGTTGCTTCTATTGTTTCTGTTTCGGTTTTATATTGCATTTCATGTTATAGTTGTTGGCCATATGTGCGGATTCGCACTGTTTCATGTGTGGTTTTGTTTTGGTTTGGTTTGTTAGCTTACAGATTAATTTGTATGTTGAGTTGGTTGATGGTTGGTTGTTTTTGTAGTGACAGAACACAGAACGCATAAACGTAATGAACCTATCGAGAATGTGTGTTTTTTTCATGGGTTCAGCGCGCTTGTCTGCTTGCTCCTGATCCTGCTATTAAGTTTGTTATACGTGTTTCAGTAGATAAATGTATATTGCCCCGACACATTCAACCCCCATTCATCATATTTGCCTCTGTTTGTGGTGTACTGTGTTGTGTTTTTCTCTATTTATCGCTAACTTCTCCTCCTGCACACTCTCTCTCTCGCTCTCTCTCTTCTGGTTTTTTGTATATATATGGCAAAGTCATATAGTCATAGGATTTCACATTTATGTTTAAGATATATATATATATGTATATATATAATTTTGTAGTTTTTTGTTTTTCATATACTCATATATATATATATATATTTATATATAAATAGATATCACCTTATATAAGCAGCGTAAGGAAAAACCTAAACAATTTCAATTTGTTTTGTTTAAATTTCTTGTGTTTTTTGTTTTTGTTAGTTGTTTGGTTTCAGTTTGTTTTTTACGAAATCAAAATAAAACTACTTAGATTTCATCTTCTCCTGTCCATCCTCCTACCATCCATCCTCTATAATTATTGCCTGTACGCGACCTTTGATGACGCCCTCAACAAATTGTTTATTCCTGTTTCTACACTTCTCTTCTCGTCTCCCTTTTTTCGTTTAATTTTACTTGTTAGCAAAAAAAAGATGTGCACAAAAAGTTGCACATTTTGCTAGATTTACATAGATATAGAACTTTATATATACACATATATACATATATACGTATATCTTTAGGTATATATATATATACATATATTTATTGTATATATGCGTGTTTTGTTTCGTTTGGTTTGGTTTATAGAAAAAGATTCTGGAAGGGTATATGCACAAAAAAGCTAATCGGACGATATAACAATATATATGTCTATATAGATAATAAGTAACATGTATAGTAGTGTTTGTGTTTGTGTGTGTATGTTTTCGTGTACATGTGTGTGTGTAGTGTGTGTGTCTCTGTCTGTGTATGTGTGATAGTGTATTTTATGACAATTTTAACAAGAACAGAATCTTATGACAAAAAGTATTATAATGAAAAACAGATTAAAAAAAGTTTTTAAAAAACATTTTGAAAATATCGGATCTTCCCTTTTGTTGTTTTAGTTTTTAGTTTTTTTTTTTTTAGTTTTTGTTTAGACTAAGTAAAATATTTGTTGTTGGTTTTTCGTTTGTTAGATTTGTTTGATGTTTGGTTTTCGTTTTTGTTTTTATAATTTTTAATAGTAGCGCTAATTGTTTTTTGTTGTTTGTTTTTAAATTAGAGATCAAAAATAGTATTTGTTGCATTTTTCTTGTATCATTTTCATTTTGTTGTTATTTTGTCGCCGTTGTTACACGCTTTTGTTGTTTTTTTATTATTATTTAAAAGGATTTTTTGGTTTTCGAGATTTTGTTTTTACGTCCTTGTATTTCTCCAACTTGAATATATATAATGTGTATATATATATATATATATTCTCGATTATATACACTTTACTGCTGGCAATTGTTAGTGTTGCTGTTGACGTTGCTGGTGACATTGACATTGATTTTGTCGCAATTGATGCTGTTGTAGTTGTGATTGAAGATGTAGCTGTTGGTTTCGATTGGATTGCGACTATTTGGTAGATGGTCCATGACCGAATGCGGCTGCAGCGGCGGCGGGGGCTGCGGTGGATGTGGTGGCGGCTGCTGCTGCTGTTGCTGTTGCTGTTGGTGATGGTGTTGCTGACTGTTTTGGCTGCCGCTTGTGTTTGTATTGGCATTGGCGTTGGCATTAGCGCTGGCGCTTGCGTTGTTCATCCTGTTTTCGTACTTCTGCTGCTTTCTCGCCAATATATGACAGATAGCGTTGTGTGTATGGCCGGGCATCAGGTGACGACGACAGCCGTATATCTTCCCTGACGAGTATTTATAATTGTATTTGATCAAGTCGACTGACGGACGATTGTTGCGGGCTTTAATTTGCAATCAGTGAACATAGAGCGTATTCAGCACGAGAACGTGGTGATTGTTCTTGGCCAGAGTGACCACATATCCCTCGGATGTGATCTTCAGGCCGCAGCATCGTGAAACCTGTGAATAATTTTCATGTTAATCGCCGTGTCATATCAACTAACTTAAATAAAAACGGGAGTTACTAGTATGCCATAAGATCAATGGAACAAAAACTATAGTTTATGTGGCACTATTTCTACGAATAATCAAAGGGATAATAAGGATAAAACTAGTAGATGTCACACATTTTATATATTAGGAATGAATTTGGTACAACTCGTAGACAGAAAATCAAGCGAGAGTCGATTAAAATCACAATGAAGGGAATGTGAATGTGAATGTGCTGTTAATGGACCCAACGGAATATACAATTTTTTACATTCAGAATACAATGTACGAATACTCGTACAATAAGTACATAAATAAATGAAAAGCTACATCATTTACTTCTACTTTAACTACAACTAAATATTCTCTTATGATAAGTATTTGATGGTACGAGCATGGTAAATTGTTTGGCAATATTAATGTATTGAGTACACAAAAATGTGTCGGAATAAAATAGTTAGAGATCGTTGTAATCAAATCATTATCATTACGAAATGCATACCAGAAATATGGCTGGCTCAAAACAATGAAATGATAGTGTGGAAAATAAAAAAGCTTACATGTAAATTACAATTGGAACAGTGAGTATCTTTTGAGAGTTCAGATGTGCGATGATGGCTCTCGTTTAGTTTGGTCTGATTGTGAGTGTGAGTGTAGGTGGGTACACAACAAACCTTAACATGGGGACACTCAAACTCCGACTGGAGGGCGCCCTCGCGCGAATAGCAGGCCACATGGAAGCGATTACCATGTGAATCGCCGATGAGTACATCACCGGCATTTGATATATCAATGCCATTGGGGAAGCAGGTGACCTTCTCGTTGCCAATGCGATAGAGGAATGTACCATCGTCCTGGAAGACGGCCACACAATGACCCTTGAAATCGCAAACATAGAAATCGTTGTCTTGCAAAAAAAAAAAAGAGTTATATTTGATTAGGAAATATTGGAACAATACAAAATAGGGACACTTACCTCGTATGGCAATATCAGAAGGTTCTCGCATATAGTCACTGCAATCGAACCAGCGCACCAGCTCCCCCTCCTCGGATATAACAAAGACAGTGGGCGATACACTATCGACGGCCACAATATGACCCTTTGCTGTGACAGCCAGTCCGGCAACAATATCAATATATCTGTTAGGGATTAACACATATTAATTATGTATTTACACAAATACTATAAAGAAATATGTGTAGGCCCTTACCTGATGGCAATTTTGCGCATAAAATGTCCACATTTTGAAAAGATCTGCATGCGCGAGCGCTCATTACCGCGATCGCAAACCACAAATTTGCCATTATTATGCATGACAGCCACTTTCCGGGGATACCATAGTTGTCCCTCCTCCTTGCCAGCGACCCCGAATTGGAATTTCAGGGCACCCATCTTGTCAAAGACCTCGATCCGATGATTGTTTGTATCGGCAACAATGATCTCCTCGTCAACGCCCAGGCAAAAGCCATGCGGAGAATTAAACTGTCCCTTGGCCGTGCCCAGGGAACCGAATTTGCATCTGATCTGCATGGGTGTGGCCTTGTTGCGGCCGGTCACTACGCTAGTCGTGCCGGGCGGGGCAACGGCATGGAAACTGTTGAGGCCAATATCCTCGACGCCGCCGACAATCGGATTGAGGGCCTGGAGGCTGGGCGAGGTGGCAGCTGGCAGGCAGAAATCTGATAAAAAATCAATTCCCGATGAGCTTTCGCTCGACAACAGATCATCTGTGTGCAGTGTCGCAGTGGGTGTGTGTGTGTGGGTTGGAGTGGTACGGTGGTAGAGGTTGGAGTGTGTGTGTGTGTGTGTGTGGAAGGAAAGGAAAGAAAAATAAACTCAAAAGCTTAAGAACTGAAGCCGCGACAAGAAATAAAAGGAAGGACACCATTGCAAGGTCTTGAAGAGACATACATATATACATAAATTTCTTTCCATGAACATCTTTGGCCCACATACAGGGAGATCCTTTGTTCTAATATCATAGTGTGCGGTATAAAATATCAATCCTGTCTTGGAAAGAGCTCTCTGCTATGATACAAGGAAATCTGCCTGTTATGAAACAAGGCATGCTGGCTGCCATGAAACTATAAAAGATTGTTGCTATAAAACCAAGTAAGCTGCCTACTATGGGACTAGGAGAGCTCTTTGCTTTGTCTGATATGTAACTACATGTGAGAAGGAACGTTGTGAGCCGCATCTGTTACCGCGACTCTACTTGCACAGCCGTAATCTGTATATATGTAGGCTTATTATTTATGTGAAATTTTTAATTTTCATCATCATGTCACCAGTTTTTACATTTTTTGTTTCTACATTGTCATCTACATCTACAATGAAGATTTGAACGAGGCAGAGTGTGTGCGAGCGAGAAAGAGAGTGAGTAGCGGCTGCAGCGCTGGAATGCGGTGGGGCTAGTAACTGAAAATTAATTTCTTCATTCTGGATATAATAATAATTCGATGTGAACCAGATTCGGAAATCTGGTAGATATGGTCTTTCTCTTCAAAGTGGTGCACGCATGGAGGGCGTGGCAAAATTTTGAAATCCACTTGTAACAGTGTGATTAGTCTGGAAGCAAAATTTGGTTGGACAAACGACAAGCCATGAGAGTAGGAAAGCTGGCTGCTTTGCAGCACTTTTGGAAAAATTAAAACAGTTGTTGCAAAGCCAGATATTGGAGAATATGGGATAAATCCTAAATGTGTATAGTTTTTTTATAAAACAATAGTTAACCTGATGATAATTTTTGACAGACGGAATTCATATAAAGTTCACGTAAAGAGCTAGTACAATTCCGTTTCAATTATGATTTCCCTCAAGACTTTGCAATGGTTTAGAAAACAACAAATGGTACAGTATATAAAAACGAAAGCTCCATTCGTTAAAGAGAGTATCGAATAGAATCGAATCCACTCACCATTATTATTGAGTCCCAATTTGGCCAGGGCCTGAAGATTGTTGAGCGCCCGCTGATCGCCGGACAGAATGTCCGCCAAAGTGATTGGTTGACTGGGCGTCACCGCTGAGGCGGGCATAACAGCCTGCTGCTGCTGCTGCTGTTGTTGTTGTTGCTGCTGTTGCTGCTGCTGCTGTTGTTGTTGCTGCTGCTGTTGCTGCTGCTGTTGATGGTGCGAAGCTCCTGCGCCTCCGGCAACAGCTGAGCCAGCAGTTACCTGAGACACATTCGGTCCGGCGGCGGCACCGCCCACGGCCAATGCCTCGGTTAGGGAATCGGACATTGTTTCGGTGAGACTGGCCAGCCTCGAGATATTGTACTCCAGCATGCTGAAGGACGAGGGTGGACCACCACCGCCGCCTCCGGCCATGCCATTGAGTGCGGCCATGTTGGGTCCGGGTCCGGCATTCAGATTGACATGAGGAACCTGCTGCTGCACTTGGACAATGCCTTGAGGCGTCACCAGTTGAGCAATCTGCGGTGGCATAGGCTGCTGCGTCTGCGGCTGATGGAGTACTACTTGTTGTTGTTGCTGCTGCTGGTGCTGTTGAGCCTGCTGCTGGTGTTGTTGAGCCTGCTGCTGTGCCTGCTGTTGTTGGTGTTGGTGTTGCTTCTGCTGTAGCTGCTGCTGCTGTTGCTGTTGGGCCTGCTGCTGCGCCTGTTGTTGTGTCTGCTGCTGCGCCTGCTGCTGTGCCTGCTGCTGCTGCTGCTGAGGCATCTGGGGCATCTGTGGCAGCTGTGGCATCTGTGGCATCTGTGGCATCTGCGACATTTGTGCTAACTGCGGCAGCTGTGGCGTCTGCTGCAGCTGTGACGGTGAGTCCGGTGGTAGAGTGCTCATCAGCGAGAAGCTAGTCATGGCCGAGTTATCGCCATCAAAGGAGCTCTGCAATGAGGATGGCAACGAATTTGGACTAAACACAGCCGAACTGAGGCGTCCCTGCACCGAGGAGCTGCCGCGCGTCGAGGAGCTCCCACCTTGGGCATGGCCATGGCCCACAATCAGTGGCGACGAATGATGCAGCGATTGCAATGGCAACTGCGACTGCTGCAACTGCTGGTGCTGCTGATGCTGCTGCTGGTGTGACGACGGCACCGGGGACAATGGCTTGGGTGTATCCACGGGACTGCAGCTGGACTCGGTCGCAAATTTACCAAACATATTGCGGGCAAACTGCTCGAACCTTTCCGGCTTTGTCTCAAACTGTAGCTGGTAGTTGATGTCACATTTGGGTGTCTGCTCCATCAGTTTCTTGCACTGGGCCGTCACGAGGGGCTTGAGTAGCAGAAACTCCACGGCATTGGCCTTGTCAATGGCCCGCTGGCCAAACTGTGCCGCCTGCTGCAACCGTCCAGAGTTGTTCTCCAGGCTCTGCATGAGATCCATGATCTTGAGCTCACGATCCGAGTGCAGGCGACCCAGCTCATTGATCATATCGTCTCTGATCTTCTCTAGCATACGCTTGTACATCTTGTAGCTATCCTCGATCTGCTGATGGACCATGTCGTTTTGGGCTTGCAGTTCGGTGAGGGCGCTGCTCAGATTTCCGGTGGCATCATTGCAGTAGTCGGCTTTCTTTAGTGTATCGCTAATGATATCCTCCAGATCGGCGCGCACTGCCTGCTCGGCAACGACGGCCGTCTCATAGTGATGGTCGCTGCCCTTGTGCTCGCCCAGCAGACAATCATTGCAGGTGGGCACCTGGCAGGTGAAGCAATAGTATTTGAGATTCTCGCTAACATGCTGGCCACAGCACACGGGCTTATGGATGAACAGCTTGTCCTGGACGTTCTTCTGTAGATCCTCAATGCGCACCACCTGATGGTTCTCAAAGCATCGCATATACTTGTGGGCATTGTCGCAGCCGTTGCACAAAAAGTTTGCACAATCATTGCATCGGGATATGGCCTCTTCCTTGCTTTTGCACGAGGTGCAGGGTATCTGCTCCGATTCGAGGTTCGATAGATCCAGTATATTGGTCACAATATAATCGCATGTGAGCCCCTTCACCCCCTTGGGACCCAGTCGGGTGACATCCTTGCAAACGGGACACTCCAACAGCAAGGGCAAACGGTGCGAATGCTGATTCTCGCTGCCATCAAAGGAGGATGAGGAACAGCTATTGGGCGAACTGGCCGACACCGAATCAGTGGCCACCAGGGCCTGTAGACAATCCTCGCAAAAGACATGCAGACAGGTCAAGATGCGGGGCATAACCAAGCGAGAGCTATCAAATATAAGATCATATAGATATCATGTACATAATGTGTAGGTCTAGATAGCGACTCACCTGCACAGCTTGCAGAGCTTATCCCCATCCTTGATCAGGCCGCCGCACGAGTCCTCCAGCGAGTCTAGCTCGGTGACGCCATGACTGCTCAGCTCCTGACTGCTCGCCGTGCTGTCGATGTCCACCACCAGGCCCAGGCCCAGTCCCGACGACGTATTCGAATTGGCCGTTGATGGGGCCGGCGATGTAACCGAACCCGCAGCCGATCCAATGCTGGACGAACTAACGCTCGTCACATCTAGGCTGCCCACGGTGCTGCTGCCCTTGCCGGTGTCCGTGTCCGTGCCGGAGCTTGAGCTGCTCGAGCTGCTGGAACTGCTGGAGCTGCTGCTCGTGTTGCTCACATCCGTGTCCGTGTCGAGGACCGATAGGTTGGTAACATCGTCGCACAGCGACACGTGAGACGACTCCACCGCCTCCACGGGAGATAAGACGATATGCTCCTCGAGGGTTGTCATTGTTGCCAGCAACAGGTTTTTTTTTCTTCGATTATTTCTTTTTTGGTGTGGTGTGTGTTGTGTGTTTTATATAATCGAATATATATATAAATATATATTGACTTCTCTTCCTTTTGCCACCCACTCTGTGGTTGGATGTTGTGTGTGTTCGTTCTTTTGTGGTTTCTTCCTTTTTGTGGGGTGTGGTGGTGTTGGTGGATGGTTGAATGATTGCGTAAAGGAGAGAGATTTTTGTGTGTGCTTATTCTTACAGGGGGTTTTTCCCACTCTTAAGTTGTGGAACCTTAACTTCTTCTTTTTTTTTGTTAGTTGTATAAATCCTTAAACTTTGGCTTTGGCTTTGTTTTGTTGTTGTTGTTGTTGATGTATAAGAGTTGCACTTTTTCCACTTAGTTCGTTTTCGTTTTTAAATACTTTTGAGCTTAATATTATTGTTGATTCTGGTGCTGTTGCTGGCTCTCCTCCCTGATATTCTTGATCTCTCCACGAGCGGCCATGCCAAGCCTCGGTATTGAAATGATCCAGAAAACGGTACTTCCACACACAATCTCACACACAATAGTCACGAAGCGAAGAGCGAGTGCTGTTGTTGTCACACGAACACCAGAACGAGCAGCGGCGAAGACGCAGGCACAGCCAAAGAGCAGTTGGAGTGAGAGAGAGACGACTGAGAGGTTGAGTCGTCAGAGTAACGCTATTGAGTGGGAGTGATTCTGAGAGAGAGTGGGAGAGAGAGTAATATGAGTTGGCGTCTCTCAGTTATCCATTTGCACGCATACACACACACACAAACACACATGCACTAACGCACGCACACACTTTAAAAAGCCGGCACGAATTATTACTGAATTGTTGCTGTTATTTGTTTCTCGATTGCGTGTTGTTGTTGTTGTTATGGTTGCAACGACTTATTTTGATTCGGATCTCTGGGAATACATACCATAAATACACACGTATATCATTTATTGACAATTTGTGGACATCCTCGGCGGCGAGACTCCTCCTGTTTTGTGTGTGTTGCGTGTTTGGCCAGTCGTCTTTTTGATCCTTTGAGGTCAACGGTTAAAGCATTTGCGTTGCGTGGATGTTTGTTGCTTGGGATCTTGTTCTTGTTGATGCAGTTCTTCTTTCTTCGTTCGGAACGACGACGAGTACGAAAAAAAGGACGACGAGACTACGACGGTAACGAACACTGACGAAGAAGAAAGATAATGGACGACAGCGCCGCGCTGCAATTTGATAAATTTGTTGTCAGTAAATTAATGCAACGGTCGATTTGAATAATCGCCCACGATAACGATTACCAAAACCCTAACCAACGCGACAGAATCGAATAATAATCACATAGGAACGATAAGAAAAAACCAACAAGTAAACTGAAACAAGAGCACACAACAAAAGAACTAAATCAGCAACAATAAAAAAACAAAACTAGAAAAGACAACCTAACTGAACGGCCTGCTCTGCTGAACAACTGAGAGAAAGTGACAAATAAGGTTTCCAACCCAATAGATCCTTCATGATCCGTTTTGATTTGACATTTAATCTACAGGCATACATACGTCCGTGTGTATGTATATATTTGGAAGGTTCAAACTTCGAATTATAGGATGCGTAAGATGCAAATAAGTAGTTGACGTCTCTTTTATTCAGGACTTCTTTAAGCAATGGTAGGGAGGAAAGCAATCCGTATGCAGCAAGCAGTACCCTCCACCCCTACCCCTTTCTCTCACAGACAACGCCTGTCGCTCTTATGCAAGAGCGCATATGCACGCACGCATTATGCTGCATATTTTACGGCTTGAGGCGAATCAGAAATATAAATCCAATTGGTATCCGATGCCGTTTGAGAAACGGCGGCACCGCTAGCTGGAAATAAAGAGACCCTGAAACCTAATTCATAGGAAAGAAATCATTTCGTATTATGAATAAACAAAAAAACGGTGACAGATCATGCCGCACATCATTTCAATTTGTTTAATCTAGACCGCCCACCACCCGACCCCTTTTCATAGGATACACGTTTCATGGGAAAGCTGAGAGCGGGATGGAATGGAGTGCATTGGTGGGGAGAGCACGGCAGGGAGTTCTAGTTTACGTTACGTTTACGTTACGATTTCTGTTTTTATATGTATAGCTATGTACTTTTACACAGCCACACACACACACGCACACAAACAACACGCGCGCGAATCGTAAGCAGCTGAGCTCTTCTTTTGCTCTTTAGCCTTTGGCCATTTTTTTTTGTCAGTTGAGGGGAGGAGGGGAACACGCAGGCGCCTGCGTCTGCGTCGAACGGTACCTGAAAGCAGCAGCAGTGCTGTCGTTTCATCTATTCTCCCCCACCATTTCCTCTAATCATCACCTCTTGAAGCAGTCTAGGTTGAGGGGGGAGGCAAAGGCACGTAACGGACTAAAAACCAGTTTTTGGCTAATTGGTCCAATAAGTTAATTAGCTGTCAAACGAAATTGAATTGACAGGGAATTCGAATGGGAGGGGAATGAATGGAAAAGAATCTGTGGAATATTCCAGTTCGTTCTTAGCCGTCTCCTGGCTTCCAATGACATTTTCACAGGGACTACCGTCATATTTAAAAAAAAAAAAATTGAGTCCTTGACCAGGGGAAAATTGCGTATGCAATTGAATAGAGTACATACACGGGCTCACGCACACATAAAAGCTCAATAACTATCGCCGTTTGCAGTTTGAATACATTTTTTGGGCAGCGGATGTGTAACAGATTTAAAACTTGATTAGATGGTGGTCTCCCCTTCTATAACGCTTACCCAACGAACGCACACTCGCACATTCAAATAAATCAGCTGCAGAAAACAATTGCACACGCACATATGTATGCAAGTACATATGTACACATGTCAAGCACAGACACCGAGCACACACGTGGTAGTGAAATGTGACGGTTTTTTGTTTTATCCATTTACCGGATTTATTTCACTATTTCAATGGTTGTCATACCTCATTCTCAACCTCAACCCCCATCCACATCATCACTTCATCCTACCTAACGGTTTTTTGTGTGAGATTTACGTCGCAGCTGATTTTTTTTCTCATTTCGTTCGCATCTTTTACGTACATTTTTTCTTCTAAACGCTTGTTTTGCTCTCTCGCTCTCACAATTGCGAACAGTTATTTTCGAGTGCAATGCTGGGGCCTGGCTGGGGTCCCATGTGTTTCGGGGCGCGCGACCGAAAGAGCGGCATGCATGTACATTTGTATTGGTGTGCGCAAGCTCGCTCAAACGCAGAGGCACAAAATAAGAGAACAGAAAAAGCAACGGCATCCCGCCACACACACACATTTGAACACATGCGAAAATACATATGTACCTACATATATGTACTAGACTATTTGTATGAAAATTGAAATTGAAAATATGATTCTATTTTCGAATAATCAATCCTTATACTCTCTATTCAAACGCTTTACCACCTCACCACTGTTTCTGAGAGGGGGAACCCCTCCAAATGTAACTGTACAAATACCAGACAAGTTGTCGCCGTCCTTCTCCACCGCTCTCTTCTTGACAATAACTAGACCAGGGAAAAAGAACATTTGGTTGCTCCTTGAAGGCCCCTCCCGCAGTGGATGCAAGGAGCCTATGGGCTAGACAGAGGATGGGATGGAGAGGGTGTCACTAGCGTGTTGTCCTTGAACGCAAAATTTCCACTTGACTACCGCCCAGGTGGTCGTGGTCAGAAGACACACGCGACACAAGCGCGCACACACCGAAACACACTGTATATAGCAGAACTCAGGCTAAAACGGGGAGCCAGCCGGAGGAGGAGAAGTAGGCAAAGAAGGTCCTTGAAATGCCCAAACAGCAACCATATCTAAACAAGATATAGCCAGACAGAAAGCCATGCGTTTACTGTCTTAAACTATTCGCCAATTATTCTTCATCTGGCGGTACCTTTTATGTATATTTCACACGTTTTTTCCTCTGCTCGTTACGATTTTATATTTTTTTCGTCGCGTACACGAACGCACACACACAAACGAACTAGAGGTGTCAAGCCATCGAGGGACCTATCGATAGTATCGATATTTTACTGCTAACCTCTACTATCGACTGTTTTGCGACTTACCATGATAGTATCGAGCTAAAGTCGTTGCGCTTTTGATATGTTTGGATTGGCTGCTATAAAATACGAAGACTCATTTGTAAGCAAATCGACAGGTGGCATCTAATTTTTACAATGGACAAGTTCCTAAAAGGTTTCAATGGTTTTTTAATAATTATTTGAGCCCAATACTATAACGTTAGTATCGATTGTTTTTTTCAAGACATTCAGAGGTTATATTCCTCGATTTTGATATTCGGTTTAATATTACTAGCTAGCTGAGACTCTCAGCCCTAAACAAAACATTTTATCCGATAGATACATCACTTTTCTACAAGATTGTTAAGTTTTCAGAACTCACTTTTATTGTATTTTTTACAAAATATTGAAGTCATAAAACGTAAGTATGTGCGGAAAGTATCGTCTTTGCTTCTGGTAATCCCAGTTTCCGCTCTGAGTATCGACATTTGTATGCCCTATTTCTGTTACCTCATGCTAAGTTTATGTTTTAATAATGATTTGTTTAGATTGACATGTTGTTATGAATAGTTACATGCATTTGATTTGTTTTCTGTATATATATCGCGGTCCCCATACCTATTATTGCCACCATTAACTGAAAAAGTTCGTTGAGGTAGCTTTAATTCGATAATATCCCAAGGATTTTCCTTTCCCCATGTTGCTAACCACACAACACTTCAAAACATTAATTTTGAAACCAACCACGATTTAAGAGAGCGAAAATGAAAACAAAACTTCTTTGTGGAAGTTCAATACCGTATGTTCTTTAATTTACGCCCAAAATTGAAATAAAATAGATTCTGAAAAGGATTCAAATCTTTTTTGGTGGAATATATTTGATATTTCATATTTAAAATTATCGACGCACTCATAAATACCGAAAAATATCGGTAGTTTTTTGCGATAAGTGGAATAAGGTGGTCTAATATACCGAAAATGACATTCTCGTTTGCAACATATACTGCAAAAATACCTATAATTTTCGAAAAATATCGATACTGCCATCCGGCCTGCTGCATGTAGAATTCATGTAAAAACCACGTAGAAATGCCATCAATACATATTGTAAAATCACATCCCTAACTGGTTGCACGTTGCGCATATTTTATTATTCAGCAATATTTTAAGTGAGATTTTATTTTCCATAAACATGTCAAGTGTGGGCGCTGCGAAGAATGCCGCCAGTGTGGACGAGGTGCGTCCGGAGGCAATCTTCCGCGAAATCAATGCCGATCAGACGGACGATGTTGTCGAGATTGAGTCGGTCTGCATCAGTTGCTTCCAGAATGGCATCACCCGTGTGCTGCCCACCAAAATTCCCTTCTTTCGCGAGGTGGTGATCATGTCCTTTAAGTGCGATAGTTGCGGCTACTCGAATAATGAAATGCAGTCGGCATCCGAGATCCAAAAGTCTGGCATACGCATCGAGCTGGAGGCAAAGTCGGCAGCAGATCTCAATCGGCGCGTGGTGCGCTCGGACAACTCTAGTATCAACATACCCGAGGTGGAGCTGGAGATACCAGTGCAATCGCAGAAGGGCGAGGTGACCACGGTGGAGGGTATCATCGAACGCACCATTGCCGGACTGTCGCAGGACCAGGAGAAGCGCCGCATCGACCATCCGACCGAGGCGGCATCCATTGATGTCTACATTGATCGACTGAAGCAGCTCAAGGAAATGAAGAAACCCTTCCGCCTGCTGCTCGAGGACATTTCCGGTAACAGCTTCATTGAGAATATTGTGGCACCCGCCACAGATCCACAGCTGAAGACAGCGTTCTTCACTCGCTCCAAGCAGCAAAACGAACAACTGGGTAAGTGGATTAATTGATTGTCAGTCTCCATGGATAACGATAACGTCATATCGCCGACCAGGTCTTTACGAGCAGAACCACGACGATCATCTGCTGCAGCCCATCGCCGAGGACGAGTGGCCCATCGAGAATCTGCAGGGCGAAGTTCTGCAGTTCGCCACCAACTGTCCCAACTGTCAGGCGCCGTGCGAGACGAACATGAAGCTAACGGAGATACCGCACTTTAAGGAGGTGGTCATCATGGCTACGGTGTGCGGCAGCTGCGGCCACAAGACGAACGAGGTGAAGTCGGGCGGCGGTGTCGAGAAACAGGGCGTGCGCTTCAAGGTGAGCATTGCCTCCAAGGACGATCTGTCCCGCGATGTGCTCAAGTCCGAGACGTGCAGTCTTTCGATACCCGAACTGGATCTGGAGGTGGGGCCCCATGCCCTCTGTGGACGTTTCACCACCATTGAGGGTCTGCTGGTGGCCATGCGCGACCAGTTGGACGGCACCTTCTTCCATGACTCCGCCGACGAGAAAACCAAATCAAAAATGGATACATTCCTGGAAACATTCGATGCGGTCATGAAACTGGAAAAAGTCCTCACTCTGGTGCTGGAGGATCCCGCTGGCAATACCTATGTACAATCGCTGAGCGATGATGATACGGAGGCGGACGACAAGCTGATTGTGGAGAGATATGATCGCTCCTTTGACGACAACGAGGAGTTGGGTCTGAACGACATGAAGACCGAAAACTATGAGCAGGATGCGTGATAACCGATGTGGCGCAACGTTGCTCTACTCGTACACTAGGAACTTATCTTAAATCAAAAAAATACAAATTAATATTCAAGGCCACTGAAGTCGCCCCTTTAAAAGTATATTTAAAAAGAAAAGAATTTTTATTTCGATCCTAGAAAAATATCGATATTGGCCCTGTATGTAAAAAATCCATGTGGGAGCATCGCGGGCCACGCTTCCGAATAACAATTCGTGATCTACTTTTAAATCTTGTTCGTTTAAGACAATAAAAGGCATTTATTTGTTAATAAAAGAGCAGAGCACAAAAAGGCGTTTAAAATTTGGAACAACGCACGTGTAGTTGCCATGTCATGTAAACTACACAGCTGCTGTGTATATCGATATATCAATATATATTAAACATCATCCCCACCAGCAGCTGCTTGTCTCTTGTTGTGTAACTGAAACGGCAATTTTTGGTAAATAATATAATAATAATAATATCACTTGAAAAGCCTCCAAAACAATATACTTTAACAGAGCACCGAAGATGTCTGCAACCGCCGCCCGTGGCACAACGTCGCTGCTGAAGCGCGCCTGGAACGAGATACCTGACATTGTCGCCGGCTCTGCCATGGCCATTTGTGGCATCGTGATGGCAGGAATCGGAGTGGCCAACTATTATGCCAAGGACGGCGACAATCGCCGCTACAAGCTGGGCTATGTCGTCTTCCGTCACGACGATCCCCGTGCCCAGAAGGTGCGCAACGATGAGGATGATTAAAGAAAGCCAACAACAACAAACTAGCAAAAAATGTCATTCTCATTGCAGCACTTTTTTTTTTTGCTTTATGCTATAGCTAAGTAAAACAAAAACATTTAAACGTACACACAATGGAATGGCGTTGGATTATGGGCTATACTGTACGTCATGCACGAATCTGCAATGGAATCTGCAGGCCTTTGCCGTGTGGAATCGCTCTTCGCAGAGAGCGCACTTGTAGTTTCCTTCCTCTGTTGGCGGCTCGGCCACTGGCCCTGTCGGCAGCATATACGCCACATCTGGGGAAGATGCTGAAACGAGAGAGGATTGAGGATTAATTATTTTAGATAAGATCAGAGGGTGCGCCAGTATCCCACCTGTTCCAGGCTCAATTTTGAATATCACTGTGTTGGTGGGGGTATCATCAGTCTGATGGGCATCCCCGATCGCCTCGACACTGGGGTACAGCGTGTACTCTATCTTGGCTTTTGCCTGCGTCTTTGAGGCCAGGCTGCGCTTTCGTCTCTGCTCGAATTTCAGTGCCACATTGAATTCTGCGTGAGCTGTTACCCAGGTGTTGTGAAACTCGTAGGCGAGGCTCACTTTCTTCACGCAAATGCGACATATCTGCTTGGGATAGTCATCGTCCTCCTCCAAAGATGTCAACGACGCGGGCAAACAGGCCGTAAGGATATCCAGCAGCGTCACTTTCTTTCCACGTACCATGATCACATCCTCGAAGATGTTATGGGACTCCACGCACTCGCTGCCGCAAGTTCGACAGCAGCTTTCGAATATTTCCATTGCGCTATGATGCTTTGTGTCTTTTGTATACGGAGAACTATTCAAAAATATACGAGTCCATGTAAGCCTGGCGCTGTGTCTGGGGTATTTCAGTAAATGTTGCATCCCTGATCCGGTTCGGTCTATTATAAAACTCGCAAATGTTTAAAAACATTTTCAAAAATGATTAAACAGAAACTAGAAGAGCTAAATGCGTTATGTATGAGATATTTGTCGAGTTCCTGAAAGTTCCATACTGTGCGCTTCTATATAAATCTCTTTTACGAATCCCTAATATGGGATTAATAAGTGAAATATCGGATACAAAATTAATATCCGTATCGTTTTTAGTCGGACCATTGCAAGCGTTTTCCTACATTAAACAATAATAAATTAAAATATATTGTGTGCATTGCACGATTCCACACACTAAAGAGTACCCCTGCTGCGCTCAATAAAGAGCGCGCAGTGAGAAACGCACTAACGCGTAGCTCCCATCGTAGCGGCCATTTATAGTGGTTCTTTTTTTTTTGTGTCACAAAAGCCGGTCCGGGGGAAAAAGGGTCTTAAATATGTGGAAATTGGTACTAATCGGCCTCCTGGCCATTTATAATTGCAATGCGGTTTTGCAGACGGATGCCAATACGCTGGTGCTGCTCGATAATCTGGCCATACGCGAGACTCACTCGATTTTCTTCAAAACGCTGCAGGGTAAGAGACACCGCGCCCGGCTTCTGGCCCTAACCTATGACGTGTACAAATTTTGATTGGGAAAAACGAATTCCATTGCAGATCGCGGATTTAAGCTAACCTACAAGCTAGCGGACGACTCCAGCCTGCTGTTGTCGCGCTATGGCGAGTATCTCTTCAAGAATGTGATCATCTTTGCGCCCAGCGTGGAGGAGTTTGGCGGCGACATCAACGTGGAGCGTTTGGCCAAGTTTGTGGACGACGGTGGCAATGTTCTGGTGGCTGGCAGTGAAAAATCTGGCGACGCCCTGCGGGAGTTTGCCTCGGAGTGCGGCTTCGAGCTGGACGAGGAGAACGCTGCGGTCATCGATCATCTGAACTACGACGTCAGCGATGCTGGCGAACACACAACCATCCTGACATCGGCCAAGAATCTGATCCAGGCCGATACCATTGTTGGCAAGGAGAACAGCAAGGCCGACTCCGCACCACTGCTGTACCGAGGTACGGGCCTGATTGCCGACAAGGAGAACCCACTGGTCCTAAAGCTCCTCACCGCCGAGAGCAGCGCGTACAGCTACAATCCTCAGTCCAGTGTCACCGATTATCCGCATGCTGTGGGACGCGGCACTCTGCTGATTGCCGCCCTCCAGGCGCGCAACAATGCCCGCGTCGTCTTCTCCGGCTCCCTGCTCTTCTTTTCGGACGAGAGCTTCACCACGGCCGTCCAGTATGCCCAGAGCGGTGTGTTCCACAAGCTCTCCGGCAATCGAGTCGTCGCTGAGTCCATCAGCCAGTGGGTCTTTGGCGAGACCGGCCGCCTGCGCGTTGCCTCTGTGCAGCACCACAAGGAGGGCGAGCTGCAGCCCCCAGTGGAGGCGTACACCATCACCGATCCCGTCATCTATACCATTGCCATTGAGGAGCTGGTCGCTGGAAAGTGGCAGCCGTACAAGGCCAGTGACATCCAGCTGGAGTTTGTGCGCATCGATCCGTTCGTGAGGACCTTCCTGAAGCAGACCAAGACGGGCAGCTACGAGGCCAGGTTCAAGATTCCCGATGTCTACGGCGTTTACCAGTTCAAGGTGGACTACAATCGTGTCGGCTACACCCATCTGTATAGCACCACCCAGGTGTCGGTGCGTCCGCTAGAGCACACGCAGTACGAGCGCTTCATTCCCAGCGCCTTCCCGTACTACACGAGCGCCTTCTCCATGATGATTGGCGTCTTCATCTTTTCGTTTGTGTTCCTTCACTTCAAGGATGAGCCCCTCGGCAAACCCCTCAGGGAGGACAAGAAGTCACAATAGAATATTAAATACTTTAAACAAGCATTCTTGCAATTGTGAATGCAATGCAATCAAAAATAAAATCATTTTACACTGCTTTCCACCACTAAACCCTCTCCCCCTGTTTCATGCGTCTCTTCAGCTTCCTGTCGTTGGAAGTCTGGGCAAACGTGCCCGCGATACTATCCTACCCGGAACAGTACTTGGTATAAATGCAATCTGCTCTATACCCTTTCCACCTAATGACAAATATTCAAGAGGTTTTCATTCCGTTTTAACTGGATCGGCCCGCCACTGGATGAGAAAGAGTGAGAGAGGACGAGATCTCTGGTCGAAGGTGTGTATATTTTTGTTGACCTATTTTGTTTAAACCTTACTTTATAGACAATGTCATGACAAGGAGTCAATTAAATAAGCCAGCTTGTAGAAAATTGATTAATCTATCTGTAAAAATGATATGTTCAGTTGTTTAAGTCCTAACTAGTTTACAATATTAAATCGAATATCAAAATCGAGGAATATCAACGCATCTGCCCGCGGTGTGTTATGTGGGTGAGGTGGGTTTTATCCTTGAAACCTTTCGGATTTTGTGACGTCATACGTCACACCTCATACCCTTTTCCATGCGTCGCAATTCAAAGTTCCAATGCTTGAAACGTGGTATTTTTTATCACGGTCACGCTGGTCACATTGATATTTTGATATATTTTTAACAACCCTACGCTGGTCATACCATTGTGAAATTTTCGTCGAAGTGTCTGTTCGTGTTCTCTGTGAAAAAAATCTTGAAATTTAAAGATTTCCAGTTTGTTAAACTAATTAAACGGTGAGTGCTCTTTAAAAGTAAATTAAAATATATTGGCTCGCATAAGATTTGATTGCTAGGTGTAGAGGAAATGATTTTGTTAAAATAATTTGCGGTAGATATGTTGGATGATAATTTTGTTTTCGGGGCTTCGGCGGCCGTCTAGCGGAGCCCTGATTTTACATGTCTGCTTAGTTTTTTTTTCTGGTTTTCGGGTGCTCCGCTGGCCAACCGGTGGAGCCCTAAAATTGTTCAGTTCTCGTTTTCGGGGCTCTGACGGCTGGCGGAGCCCCAAACTTTTGACGTCTGTCTGCATCTGTTTTTATTGTTGGGGTTCCGGTGCTCATTTGTAATGCCGCTTTACAAATATTTTTTTTTTCTTGTTCGACGGATACACACACAAATGCACGAAGACGACGTGAGAGGTGACTTCGTTTTGCACGATGGATGCATTGAAGTGGGGTACCGTACCGTTTGTTGTTGCTCGAATTTTCAAGATGGCTGCCAGAGGGAGAGTAGCAACAAAATAGTTTAAGTGATTGTTGCAAAGTTTTGTGTGAGTATGGAAACGAAACTATGGACCATCAAAAAGGGCGCGAAAATATTTATTTACATATTTTGGTTGTAAATCAGATAAATTAATTTGTTATTAATTTGTGAGGCGGTTCTTTTTTTTTTGGTGTGAATTTCCACACACACACACACATGCAAGCTGACTGACAAATCCCAATGCATATACGAAATAATGTGGTAAAAAGTGCTACATTTAACAGTTTTGTGAGAATTTTCGAGACCGTTAAAAACATAAAAGGTGCATATTAAAAGCGTACCTAAAGTATTTATATGTTTTAACAAAATCTAAATTTGTATGCGCTGTGCTTTTTGTCTGTACCAACACGTACATACATACACATGCATACCCATGTGATTGTGTTTTTTTTTTGTTGAGTGCTGTACGACACACAGATGTTCAAACGTACATATGTATGTGTGTGCGTAATGAGACGAATTAAATAGTTTTTGTAATAAAAAAAGGCGGGCAAAGAAATAAAATAATTTCGTGTGCAAGTGTGCCTTCGTGCCCACATGCATACATATATGTATGTAGATAGATAAGTGCAGTTGCATATTTGTGCGACTAGTCATGCGCACTGGTTCGGTCGATGATGATTTGTGCTTTCAGAAGGCTCTCCACCTCCCCCGGGTTACAGTTATAGTCCGCCTGCTTGCATCACATTCTCTTTTGTCTGGAGTTTCGTTGGGATGTGCAGCTGTCACACACACATACACGGATACGCCACACGTATTCACATGTAGGCTCTGACAAACGACGCAATTTGTTGGCTGGCCTGGCCGCCACAACCACTGGCGCTCTCTGTCTAACGCCAATCGTAGTAGTGCCATCCCTCTTTGTCTTGGCGCGTTTTAATGCGCGCCAACGCAATAATTTGTTTTGTTTGTTTACTTTTTTGGCGCCTCGTACAATTTAACGTTCACTTCACACACACACACGCGCAGAAACCAAACGTCTTCCGACCCCTCCGCGCTCTGGAAAGTAAGTGTTCCATGCATATTTTTCCAGGCCAATGCAGATCGGGAAGAGCAAGACGGTGAAGAATATTGGGTAAAAATAACAGAAATAAGGGGAAATGTAAAACCACGAATCATTACTTCAACTTGATTGATTCCGCATAAAAAAAGAAATAAGTTGAAGAGGCGCGCAACACGACAAAAAAAAAAGAAAGGCCCAGCATGGTTCGGGGGAAACGACATACAAAAAAAAAAGATGATGGAAAAAAGAGCGAATCATGTTGTGTGTGCTCATGGAAAGAGAAATATATGCACTCGCACAATGGCTCAAGAGGGCGCTGAAGAGGCACTCGAAGCGAAGCTGCTGCCGCCGCCGGGGGCCAGAGCCATAGCTGCGACTGAGGCGGCAAGCCCAAGCCCAAGCTCACCAAGACACCAGACGTCGTCCGTCTCCACTCGAGTGGATGTCTCTCAAGTGTTACCCAGAAAGTACCGAATGCCGGCAAATGGAAAATGTAGAGGAACCAGCAGCAGCAGCTGGCCAAAGATTTCAACCCTCGCTGGGTTTTCATCTGGGCCACAGCGGCCTCATCTGCCACAGTTGGCTGCCAGCGCTCTGGCGCTGAGCATCGCCCGCTTGGGCATTGCTCCTCCGAAAGTCTAGAATTTGTGTAGAATAGGATCAAAGTCGCTGTTTTAAATGTAATCGTAGAAAATCTTTTACTAAAAAGGAAATTCAATTTTGTACGGATTTTGCAGTATTTGATTCAAATAAAGAAGAGAAATGGCTCGTACCAAGCAGACCGCCCGTAAATCGACTGGAGGCAAGGCTCCACGTAAGCAGCTGGCCACCAAGGCCGCTAGGAAGTCGGCCCCGTCCACCGGTGGCGTCAAGAAGCCCCATCGTTATCGTCCCGGAACTGTTGCCCTTCGTGAGATCCGTCGCTACCAGAAGTCGACTGAGCTGCTCATCCGCAAGCTGCCGTTCCAGCGTCTGGTTCGTGAAATTGCTCAGGATTTCAAGACCGATCTCCGTTTCCAGTCGGCTGCCATTGGTGCCCTTCAGGTGAGTCCCCCTCTCGCTTAGATGCGCCGCCACGAAGGCGGATGAAAGACTTTTCTAAAACTGTCGATCTCTGGTACATATTGCAGGAAGCCTCCGAGGCCTATTTGGTGGGTCTGTTCGAGGACACCAATTTGTGCGCTATTCACGCCAAGCGCGTCACTATTATGCCCAAGGACATTCAGTTGGCGCGCCGCATCCGTGGCGAGCGTGCTTAAGGAGGAGCAGTATGGTCACAATTTAGTGTAACAATTCCCTTTGCAATGGACGCGCGACCGCTGCGCTGCTACACACAACCACAACAACAACAACAACAAAAACCAAAACCAGCAGAAGCAGCAGCAACACAAACATCATGCAAATGGTCGCGCCACATTGATGGGCAAATCAAAAACACGTTGATCAATCATCCATTCAGAACTTACATGTATACACCCACCATCTTTGTTTTCGAGTTAAGATTAATTTAAGAAGAGGCAGTTTTCTTTAATTTAATCATTCGAAATGCTGGCAACTTGGGCACACACACAACACAACCGTTCGTTCGCCCGATTGTCATCACACGAGATGGCACCTGAAGATTTAACTTAAACATACATACACATATTGCGCATAACACTTATTATTATTGCTATTATAATTGTACATTAGAATTTAAGTTTTTTTTCTATATATATTTATATATATACAACATATATATTGTAAGCCACCGTCGTCGCTGCGCCGCAAACTACATGACTCGCTCGCTCTCCCCCATCGCATTCAAATGGGATCCCAATGTCTCGGAGCATCGCCACCTCATCTCCAACTGTCGTGGACGATGCGCTGTTTGCTGGCAGAACCCATTAGCTAATTGCCCTGTGGAGTGGTCCCCGAAAGAAGCTGCTGCATGGGGCATGCCGCACCAATACCATCCAGCGAGTGTGAATGGGGCCTGCTGGCAAACGGCAGGAGACCAGGAGGTTGGCTATACCGGGCGAGAGAGTGAGACTCATGGGAGAAACGGCAAGCGAACGGCAGGTAGGCAGCAACACCTTTAACACCCAACTTAAACATCAACCAACCAACCAACAACAACATCTGAAAATGGTATCCAACATAACACCGAAGACCGAATTGAGTACACTTATTTCTAAACATATATACATACATACATATACCACGTAAACAAACAAACAAAAAACATACATATATCTTGTAGACACTAGATATAAAATAGGTCTTGTTTTTTTCTTCCTCTCCTTTACTCGCGTAACCCGAACAACGGTTATTGTTGCTGGAAGATCGAGCAATATTGACACACCACACACACAGACAAACACATATAAATACCACCCATCCTGTTTGTGGTGTTACGGCGAGAGTAGGAAACGAAAGGAATAAAGCAAGTAGCCCCCCCGGTGGCTCGTTCCGCTCTCTCTCACTGTGTGGGGAGCGGAGACGAAGGTAGTTGATTAAATAAGTTTTAGAAGTACATGCATTTTATACGTTTTAGGCGAGAGAGAACGAACAGAAACAAAACAGAACAGAACGAACGCTAGCCACCCCCATGGATCATGGATGGTGAGATTTTGGTGGGGCGGGCATTCAACACACACGCATAGATTGCAGAAATTAACGTAAACTTCAATAACAACAAATTACACATTATTATATACATATGCTATATATTACAAAACAAAACAAAAAAATACACATTATATACAAGCAATACATAGAAATAGTCTACAACAAAATTCAGCAGAAATCTTTATCTTGAAGATTGTTACAGCATCCAAGAACAGAACATCAGAGATTCAACAATACGACAAAAACATAACACCCAAAATGGCTAAAGAAATTGTAAACCCTAAAACTCTTTTAAACTACAAAACAACAAAAATCACACACAAAAAATAAACGGTTTTTTCTAGAGAAGAAACCAAAAAAAAAAACACCATTCAATGTGTCTTTATTTGTGGGGGGTGGTGTGGTGGTGGCTTCATGGGTACAGTTGCCTACAAAAGCTAAGCAACGTCATTTGCGCGCTCTGTCGACGTGTGCGATAATCTCTGCGTGGCCTAAGTGTGTGTGAGTGTATGAAAGAAAGAGAGAGAGAGAGATTTCTAGTACAACTGTCTGTGTGTATGTATGTATGTATGGATGTGGGTGGGTGGGTGTATTGGAGGTGGGAAATATAAAGATGATCTCCCCCTCCCCACCCTTGCATAAATGCATGTGCATACGTATACGTATATATGTATTATTTCTGTGTCTACCATTTTCGACAAAGTTTGTTGTATATTTTTCCCATTAAAGCTTCTGAGCTTAGTTCCAATTATGGCCACAGTTTAAGCTTAACTTGACGGCGCCACGGAGCTAGTTTTTACAGCTTCTCGGCGGAATGTAGTACCAAAATGAGACAACTCAACACATACAGGATCATGGCGCCACTGGAGTGTAATTAATACATACATGTGTATTGTGTAAGCCAGCAGTATATATGCATCGGGATAATTACAAACATATAAGCCCATCTGCAACTCTTATTTAGCTCCACATAGGAGCAATCAATCTATTTCCTTTTCGTTTTATATTTAATTTTTTAATTTAATTTTAATTTTCATGATTCCACTTACAAAATAATATTTTTTTAGAGCAGACAAAAAAAGAGGGGCAGGGGGGCATAAGTATTCAACTTATTACATAATGAAAATGTTTTGTCGTCCCACTTGATCGCAGAGGGGACGGGGATGGAGATATATCAAGATATCAATTGGGCATCAATGTTAGGCCAGGGGAGGAGGCAACATCTCATCTGGTGTACAGGACGGGCGGGAGCTATGTTACAACACGGGGGCGGGGGAAGGACGTCACGTATAAAAAAGAGATGTATCAATAATAATTTAAAAACTACAACTAGGATCTGATTGAGATGCATCCTAGCCATGGGTATGGGTATGGGGGGAGGTAACAGTCCCAGTTAGTCTGCCGTCTCGTGCTTTTCCGCATCTACTCCGTGCTTGCTGCCAGGTGGTGGGGCCACCGCTGTCACGGGTGTCGGTGGCGCATTCTCGCCAGTTGCCGGTCCGGGTGCTGCTGGCGGTGGTCCGCTTGGTGTCGTCGCTGCTCCTGCTCCGACTCCGCCGCTTGGAGCTGCTGCTTGCTGAGGTGGCTGAGGTTGCTGGCCGTAGACTCCCACACCCACACCGGCTCCGACTCCGGCGACTGCTGCTCCGCTCGGCTCGTGCAGGTGTCCCGGAGGTGGTTGTTGCTGCTGCTGCTGTTGCTGTTGTTGTTGTTGTTGTTGCTGCTGCTGCTGTTGCTGTGGTGGCGGAGGTGGGTTATTGCCGTGCTCGGGTGCATAGTGCACGCCCGGACCCGGATTCCCATTGTGCTGGGGCGGTGGACGCGGCGACATGTAGTGTGAGCCGGGCGGTGGTCCGTAAGATTGCTGATAGGGGGAGAAGGGTGCATAGTAGGGCTGCGGCGTGGGATGGCCCCCATACTGAGGCTGGTAGTACGGCGACCGTGTTGGACCGCCCGGCGGTGGTGGACCGTGCGGCGGTCCCCCATAGTTGGCATAACCCGTGTGTGGTGGCGGCGGCGGCAGACCCGGCATTCCTGGCGGCGGCTGATGCGGCGTCATATGCGGTGGCATGTGCGGATGGCCCGGTGGCGGGTGGCCAGGATGTGGATGCATCTGCGGCATTCCTGGGGGAGGGGCCACTTGCTGTTGTTGCTGCTGCTGCTGTTGTTGTGGTGGTGCCTGCTGCTGCTGTTGTTGCTGTGGCGGCAGTGGTGTCTGCTGCTGCTGCTGTACATTTGGTGGCGGTGGCGTTGGCGTCGTCGCTGCCGTTGGAACAGATCCCGGTGCACTAGGGTTAGCTCCTGTCACCTCACTAGCAGCCATCGGCGGTGGCGGTGTGGGAGTTGGCACGGGCGTCGGCGTTGGCACCTTGCTGGGTGGCAGCACCTTCAGCACATCCTTGGGCGGTTCTCCTATCGTCACCGTCGACTGTGGTGGCAGTGCGGCGGCCATTTCCAGCTTTTCTGGCTTGATGGGTGGCGGAGGAACTGAGGGCTTTGGCGGTGGCTCAATATCCATGGGCTCTGGATCCGTCTTGCTTGCAGTTTCATGGACATGCACCACCGGCGCCGCAGGTGCTGGTATTGGCACTGGATTAGGCTGCGGCGGCTTGACCGTCACCGGCGTCGCTGGCGTTTCCTTCGCTGGTGTCAAGGCTCCCGGTAGCGCGTCTTGTGCTGGCGCAGGCGTTGCAGACGGTTGACCGGGCTGCGTCGGTGGCTGCTGCTGTTTGGAGGCCTCCTCGTTCCTACTGGCCACAGTGGGACCACCAGCGACGGATGCTGAGACGGGGCCGGTCGTGGAGCTATTGTTGGCATTGCTGGGCTCGTCTAGCCGCTGACGATCACGCTTGATGTCCTCGTACATGCGGTGCACCATCTTCTGGAAGGTGTCGTCATCGACAGCGGGCTTGCAATGCCGCTTCAGCTCCTCTTGGAAGGCCTCACTGGACTCCACCATGCGCTGCTTCTTGGCCTCGAACTTCTCCTCCATTTGCTGCAGCTCCGCCTCCAGTTTGGTCTGGTGCATCGTCAGGGAGCTCACCTGCCGCTTGAGCACCTGCATCCGGGTGGTGGTGACCACGGATCGGACATCCGGCACCACAGCTTCCGAGAAGATCTCATTGATCAGGCGATGATTCCGCAGATACCGAGCATACGCCATATGCTTGGCCGTGTAGCCCTCATCCAGGTCATCTTCGTCCTCCGCCGGCTGGATGTCGATGCGACGTTCGTGGGATTTGCTGCCACCGCCTCGGGACGGCGTCTCGTGCATATCCACATCCGATTTGAACTTGCTCTTGGCGGACATGTACGACTGATAGGCGGGCGTCTGGTGGTATGCCTTGAGCGCCTTCTCGTACTCCACCTTCTCCGCCTCGTACTCGTCGATGAATTCCGTTTTCTCCTCATCGCTGAGCAGCTTCCACATGGCGCCGATCTTTTTGCCGAGCTCCCACAGCTTCAGCTCCGGGTTCTGGGCCTTCACCATGTCCCACACTCGCTTTGAGTACCGCATGTAGGGCAGTATGGGCTTTTCTGGCGGCTTCGGTGGCTTGGGCAGGCGTGATTCGTTCTGGTTCTTGCTGCTCGATGATTTCGTCACCTTCTGTGGTGTGAAAGCCGGATTACCATAGTTGCTGTGGGTGAAGATGGGCGTTTGGTCCTTGTTCCGATCCCCACCGCCCCCGCCACCAGACGAACGAGACCGGCTGCCGCCTTGGAGCGGTGTCACCGGTCCGGGCCCCGTTGGAGCACCCACTGCTATCTGCTTGTAGTTGCTCGGCAACGCCATTATCATTCATTCACAATGTTCAAGTTTTATTTAAGGGCAATTGCATCTAGACTAATACACGATTCAATGGTTATTTCATCGACAACAACAGAAAATTTTTCATGTGGACGCCATTTTTCTCTGGTTTGCGTCGGTGTCAGTGTGACCGTGGACTTTTGGATGAAATATACCGTCTGACGCTCAAAAATATACCGAAATATACGTTCTGATTGTCATAATCATATTTCTCAATTTTGATATTCGATTTCAAATTACATTATAACTAAGAAACTCAGCGATAAAAATAGAGTTTTATCCAAATGACGAATACATTTTCTACAATATAGACAATTTTAAGAACTCCTCTTCCTTGGATTGTTCTTCCTTGGATTGTTCATAAAATAAGGACAACAGGCAAAACGGCCCACAAAATGAAACGCATGCAAGGTAAAATACACCCCATTGCCAAAAATACCATTATGGATCAATTTTACCCAAGTTGGCAGCATCACTCACTTTAATATTAGAATTATAAATAAACAAATACAATGTTTACCAGGCGTTTAATAGCTCGGCTAAGCCGCTTGAATAGACGTTCTGCTACTGCTGCAGGCTACCACCACGAGTGTCATAGTCATCTGCCCACGGTAACGACGGCCTCTGAAAGTTTCAATCAGAACATTGGACCTCTGAACCGGCGGCTTTTTAGCAGCCAAATCGAGACGGAGAGCGCCCTGGACACGGCCACCTACGAGCGCCTGTGCTCCGAGACACTTGACGGCCTGTGCGACTACTTTGAGGAGCTGACCGAGAACGCCCCACATCTCATTGGCACTGACGTGGCCTATGGCGTAAGTTGCTTCAGATTTTCACCCAATGGTTACATCATGCTATAGTGTTTTCCTTTTCTTTCGGAAGGATGGTGTGCTTACAGTGAATCTGGGCAAGAGCCACGGCACCTATGTGATCAATCGCCAGACGCCCAACAAGCAAATCTGGCTGAGTTCCCCCACCAGCGGCCCCAAGCGCTTCGATTTCGTTGGCACACCCAAAGCCGGCAAATGGATATACAGGCACACGGGCCAGTCGCTGCATCAGTTGTTACAGCTCGAAATACCAACTATTGTGAAGCCACAGACCGTGGACTTCATGCGATTGCCACACTGTAGTTAGAGTTAGTTCCTTGTTACGAAACAGAGAAACAAAACAGAGAGTCGATTGTTTAATGCTTTACATTTTCGCTCACTTTATTGGTTCGTTCTGCTAAAAATGGGATGTTTTAAATTTATATTTTATTACAAACACAAAATATGCTGTAAACTTTGGACTGCAGATTATGTTATATCTTTATTATTCTGCTAAATAATGGGGGACGGGACAGATGCTGAGGGCAGATCTGCTGAAACGTTTATTATCACCGATTCATTTATTTTTCTGCTTCGCATCAATAAGCTTTTGTCCCGGTACAGTACCGTTATGTTCTGATCACGACGGGGCCTCGATACAAACAATTTAATTTCTTATGCATAACGTTTACCGCTTACTTTCGTTCTTTCTTTATTTTTTATAGTAAAACCCTATTTAATATTATTTTTATTACAAAACCAAAAATGTTGTTATGCCGGCAAGACGGTGACGACTTTCTTTGACTTCAAGTCAATGGGAGAAAGGGAGCAGAGCTGAGGTTTTGTGGTGTTGTAAGTAGTCCCGTTCCGTTATGATCGAAGCTATAGTTCCGTTGCTATAAAATCGGCACCACTGCGCTTCACATGTCTCGCTCCTTGCTCAATCTGCTGACGCATACTCAAGCTCAAACAAAACCGAAAAATATAGAAAAATGCCTCTTGTGGCCTGCAGCTGTAGCTGAGTTCCCTGACGGACTGAACTGCTCTCACACACATACAGACGCGGTTATGCATGAGATAGAATGAGACAAAAATGAGTATGTATGCTGCAGCATATGCAGCTCCTTATCCTTATCCTTTTGGGGTGTGGGCTCTCTGTTGCGAGCGAAATGACGTATGAATAGGTATTTAAAATTAAGGTTACGCCTGAAAACTTAAGCTAATGACGAGGCCCGAACATGTTGTTGTACTGCTGTGAGGGGTGGGGCTGCTGCTGTTGCTGCTGGGCAGCCATGTAGTTTTGCTGCTGAATGAACGGCGGCGGCTGGGGGACAGCGCCGTTGTTGGCCCAAGGATTGAGTGCTACACCGCCATAGCCGGGCTGCATATCCGGCCCAGGTCCCTGGTAGTTCGAGTAGCCAGGATAGGAGTACCCGCCATTATAAGTGCTGCTGGGATCCTGGCCAAAATGATGCGACGGCATTTGGAATGCCGAATTGACATCCTGCTGATTATAGCCGGGCTGCTGCTGCTGCTGCTGTTGCATTGTGGGATTGACATTGGGCCCTCCCATTTTGTTGAATCCTTGTTTCTGCTGCTGCTTCTTTGCGGCGGAACGTGAGGTCTTGCCTGGAGTCGGAGTACCCGCACCAGATGGGCGTTCACGATTCGCCTGCTGGACGCCACTGCCACTGCCACTGCTGCCGCCAACGCTGCCCCTGCCTCCTTGCTTCTGGCAGTTGGTGAGCGTGTCCATCAGATTGGCTATAATCGATTCAGTGTCGAGCGAAAACTTTGAAGCAGCGGCCGGTTTGAAAGTCAAAGCATTCGGCGAAGATGGGACCGGTACAACAGACAGTAGGCCGCCGCCCCTGCCACTAGCAGCAGCACCAGCACTGCCTCCGCCGCCATTCGAGTCGCAGGCCTTCATCACCAAATCATCAAAATTGTAATCGTCATCGTCATCATCGTCAATGAGGAATCCTGGTGAGGGGCGTCCGAGGCGACGCTGCTTGCTGCCCTCGCGCAAATTCAACTCACGATCAAAGCTGCGACGGCGGACATTCAGCGAGGATAGAGCAGCGGCCGTGGCAGCCGCCGCCGAACCGCCAGCAGATGCAGAGTTGTTGGACAGCGAAACCGTGGCCACGGCAGCCGCGACAGCTGATGTATTTTCCGGATTGATGGTGCCAGCGACGCGCGAGAGAAAATCACTGCAAGACTCACCATCGCCGCTTAGCTCCGCCAGATTCACATACTTGCGCAGACATTCGACGCGCAACGGCTCCTGGACCTCAAGCTTGCGCAGATGACCGATCAGATGGACCTGCTCCTCGCTGGAAAGGAACTTGAAATTCTGCAGCAATGTCTGCAGATCGGAATCGGTGAGGGACTCCATGCCAATGCTGTCCGATTTGGGCCCCACCACCGTCTCGATCTTCTCCTTCTTGTGCAGCTGACTCTCCACCTCCTTCATCAGCTCGTCGATATCAATCTCAATGGGATCGGTGACCACCTTGTCCTTCTTCTTCTTCGTCAGTCCCAGCAGATTGAGAACTTCGGAGAAATTGAATTTCTTGCCCGCCACCCGACGGCTCTTCTCGATCTTCACCAGCGTGGCATAGAAATGCAACAGCCTGTCCATATCATCGGTGCGCACATCATAGTAGCCCTTGACAACCAAGGCGCTGGCCAGCTTCGAGTAGATGATTTGCCGATCGTATGGCAATGGTATGGGCGATGGTGATATGGCATTGGCCGCCTTGCTATTGCCGCCGTCATTCTTGGCTAAAATGGTACGTGAGAAGGCGCGGCAAGGAGCACAACACGAAAAGAAACAAAAAGGAAAAAGTTAATCGTCAGTCGTCTCATTTATATTAAACGCAAATGGTGTGTATGTGAGTCCGATCCCACCGCAGCGGATCGAAATCGAATTACAGTACAACAAGAATTACTCGGCAACAAAATTACATTTTATACTTATGGAATGGTGTGGCGGTGGTAGAAGGATGCTGCTCTCCCTTCCACAGGGGCGTTGCGGGCGTTCAATTTTACACTTTTTGTTTTGTTTTTCCGTTTCTTTTTTTGTTTGATAGCTAAACTCTAATTCATCACCGATCAACAACTGCTGCAACACGAACGCGAAAAGGGTCTGAGCGGACGACGTCTCTGGTGTGCTACTCAATTCCGATCCGATCCGGTTCGGAACGGAAGAAACATACAAAAATCTTGCCCCAAAATGCGCGAGATATTACCGATAACCGACTGGACCGATTCAAATCGAGTTGGCGATTTATTTATCGGATTAATTGCTGTATATTTTTCTTAGGCCTCGCGCACACTACTATAACTGAAAGCTTAGCCCAAAGCGGGTGCTGAGGCTAAAATAAGCGTTCAAGCTGTCTTTAAAGCTGACTGGAAATCTGATCTGATTTTTAAAGTGTCTTAAATTTGGTAAAAATCGTTTTGCTGTTTCCCCATACCAGCACTTTCTGCGTTTCCGGTACAATTAATCCTTTTAGGTTTCTATATCATAATTATAACAAACTCTGCCCTGAAATATTCCTTAGAATTATTGCTTACAATATTTACCCATATTTGTATCTTCAATTTTCAAAATTCTACATAAAACGTAAGCTCATACTGACTGAGTACGGGTATAAAAGTAAAGTCGCGGCCACAGAAGCGACTCCCAACGATCCTTCTTGTTTATATTACAATTTAATGTTAACATTTAATATATAATAATTGCTAACTAAATTTATTTCTTTCTCTTCAATATATCCCTTTAATATTCACATTTTAATCCATAGTTAGCAGCTAATTGTTTATCAAATAAATTAATAAATAGAGTGGAAATGTTGCCCCTAATTTTCTTTGACGACTTTGCAAATCATTTGTCTGAATCTATATCATATATATGTATGTATAGCTGGTGACATAATAACAAAATATTATTGATAGGTAGACCAGAACAGAACACACACCTTCAGCGGATCTAGTTGAGCTTTTAGCCTGGCTTTTCGGAGCTTAAACAACAATTTTTGGCTACACTTTCGGCTATAGTGTGCGCGCGTCCAATGACCATTATTGAGAGAGAGAGAGAGAGAGATATAGACCCCCAAGCAGATTGAAAACAAAAGGGTTCAGATCAACGTTTTATTTAAATATCAATTCTCTTTCTGTTGGTTTCGTTTATTTGTTTTAGTTTGAACCGAATTAAATAGTGAATAAAGTGTAATTTATTTCAAATGAATATATTTCTTTGCAACGGAATGACAATAGTTTTTAAGAGTCTTTTTGGTACAGAGTCCGTTGCTTAAAACCTTTCTCATTCGGTCACAAAGGACATACACAAGTTCGGGGTTTCCATCGGTTGTATGAGCCGACAAGAAACAAAAAACAAAAAAACTGAAGCCAGAGGAGGCTCCAAACGCGCGCGAGAGATTGAATGACAGAATCGCGAATTCCGATGGGACAAAACGAATGTTAAATACTAGGACGTAGGGGGAATTGCTTTTACTGACTCGAAGAGGCCCTTAAAGACCAGAAGAAAACTGGAGTAGAACGAACGAATAGAACACTAAATACTTACCGCACACGCACGCACACACACACGCACACACACACACACGAGCATATCAAACGCGATAAAAGATATAGTGGGGGGATAAATGTAAATTCGAATTATAGGCAACTTAGAGCATACAATAATTGGGATTGTGAACATACCTTTGGCTTTCACTTGAAAGATGATGGCCGCTATATTCGTGATCAACTTTTTCACAACGCGCACTTTTTGCGGATCATCCAGCACTTCGGCTATGAGGATGCCCTTCAGTTTCTCTTTGATTGTCTCCAAGAGCACACAATTATCCTCGTTCAGCAGCAGATCGTCGGCCGCATTCGCCCGCACCATCTCCATGGCCAGTGCCTTGCTGAGCAGACTCAATGCCTTCGGTCCGAGACTACCCAAATGATCCTCGACGGCGGATAGCATGCGCAGCACACTGACCACAGTGAGGGGTCCATCGTCGGCCACCGACGTCTCTGTATCCTTATCCTTTGCGTTTGCTGGCGAATCGGAGCGCGTCTTTTTGGGCAAACTATATTCGGGATAGACACGCGAGTCCATCACACGGAATGTCTCCATGCGTTCGTATGGCGCATGACCCGTACGGCTATAGCTGCCGCTGCGATAGAAATCAGCATCACTGGTGCGTTCCCTGTCCCTGTCCCGCTCCCGATCGCCGCTGCGACGATCCGAGTAGTCATCACGCGATCGTCCATGATTCGATGACAAAACCTGATGGTTCATGGGACGGCGATGATAGTAGGCAGGCGAACGAGAGCGATGACCACGCTGTGGGCTGCGCGAGTAAGGGCTACGCGATTCGTTGTGTCTGCTGTAGTGGCGCCGCGGCGAACGGCTGCGTGATCTGCGTCCTGGATGACGGCCTCCTCCGCCGCCAAAGCTACGCTTGGGCGACTTCGATTGCGAGCGAGAGCGTCTATACTGCGCACGATTCCGCGTTGATGGGTTGGGCGCTTCGTCATCGCTAAGTTCGATGACAGTTTCAGCAGCATCGCTGCCGCCACCACGATTGCTGCGAAAATTCGGCTTACGGCGGACATGGGTGCCGCTCGATGCAGGGGCTGATGTTTCTCGAGGACTGGAGACACGTATCTTGTAGCGTTCCATTAGGTCCTTGGTCTTCTCCTCATCCTCGTCGGTCAGCTTGAATTTGTCCTTTAGTTCCTTTTTGATTTTGGTGACGGCAATGTTAAAGAGCTCGACGCGTCTGTCCTTCCAGTAGCTAATCCATTCGGGCTTGTAATCGTAGCTATTCGGATCGGTCTTCTTCTCCTCCTGCAGCTGCTTGTAGCGACGGTTCCAGAACTGCTTCCACTCGTCCGGATAGTCGGGATGCTTCTCTGGAAACGATTCGTATGTCTCCGTCTCATCGCGCAGCTGCTTCAGCTGCAGCTCGAGCATGCAGCGAAATTTCTCCCATTTATAGCGCTCTTGGGCAATAAGCGATGCCTGTATGGACAGCTCCTTGGGTGTGGGCAGCTGTTGTTTGGGCAGCTCACCGGGCGCCGGTGGCGAGCGATTGGCCCCACGGCCACTATGCGATTGCTCGTCGATGTTGCTCTGCTTTTGATTTGGGCCAGAGCCAGGCCCAGTGCCGGGACCAAAGCTTTCATCATCACTGGATATGGCATCGAGGGCAATGAAGTCGCTGCTGTTGTTCTTTTTCTCATCGCGATCATTCTTTTTTGGCGCATTCTTGCCGGCCTTCTCCTCCCTCTTCTTAATGTCCTGCACCAGTTCTTGCGCCTCCTGGAAAAAGTCGGGGCCAGAGCACTCATCGAAATGGTACATGTCACGCGCCTGGCTGCAGAATTTCGAGCGATGCTGTTTAAACTGTGCGCCAAGCACCGACACAATGCGACGCGCACGGCCGTAATGTTTTTCAATGTGCTGGCAAAGAATCCCAGTGGCAATCACCAGATCACCGGTTTCAGTTAGCGTCCGCTTCTGTATCTTCCCCAGCTCCTCGTAGGCCTTCTGGAAATGTGTCTTCAAGTAATTGCTGCGATGCGACACCGACGTCCAGTGTACAAACACCGTGCTCAATTCGTTGAAGTTGTTGCACAGGACACAAAAGTATTTGGGGCGTAGGCGTCCCTCCTCGATGATCTCGACGCTATATTCGATGCCAATCAATGGCCCGCGTCTGAAATCTTCAACTTGCTTTTGTATGACTGCCGGGCGGACTGAGGAGTCATCTTCCTCGAAACCGGGTGGCACTGGTTCGCCCGGCAAAAAGCTCATCGTTCCTGCCTATATGAAAACTGGCGCCCACAAGCTCGGAATCAATCTTTAAACACCGAGAAAACCTGTCCGAATACGAAGCACATGGTAGTGAGAGAAATCAGGCCCGTTCCCTACTTACCTTTTATTTGGGGCCTTGTCCAAAATCAAATTGATTTCGGGTCCTTCACGCTACGACGCCTTCTCCCGGCTTCGTCTTCTTTTTCTTTCTATCTTTTCTTGTTTTTGTGCACCACAGAACTGTTGTTGGTTCACTTAAAATAAACGCCGACGCACACACACACACTTCTCTTTGGAGCGGTAGCGCCCGTAGATGTGGCTTGCCCGGTTAAATAATGTTACTTACAATGCTTGCCGGCTAACAGGCGTCTGTCCTTTTGTGCACTAATACACTCTAAATATACCTTTTGCCTGTTTTTCTTCGTTTTTACGAAGAAAAAAAAACTATACAAGGTGTCAAACCATCGAGGGCACTATCGATAGTATCGATATTTTACGGCTAGTCTCTACTATCGACAGTTTTTCGTTGATACCGATTACTGCGTTTGTGGCGCTGCCAGACTCGTGCAATTCGTTGTTGCTGCGGGCTGCCATACCATGATATTTTGTGATATGAAATTCGTCAATTTTGATATTCAGTTTAATATTACTTCATAGTTGGCCCTCTCAGCCCTGAACAAATAATTTTATCCACTTCCACAATAAATTCTGTTTAGGATTGGCTAGTTTTCAGAACTCTTTTTCATTGGATTTTTTACATAGTAAGGTTCAAAGAAAAATGGCCAAAGCATAAAACGTAAATGTTGACTAAATGTGACGTCAGTGTTGCTGGTCAGCCAAGTTTCTTCTATGCGTATGTACTTTTGTATACCTTATTTCCTTTAATTGATGTTAAATTTGTTGTTCCAAGCTCCATTAAAACATTAATAATGATTTGATCCTAGATTGACATGTTTTTTATCTATTAATGCACATGTTTGTGTATTATATATACATCACTTTTCTGAATCCTATTATTGGAACCCGTGAGCTGCAAAATTTCGTTAATATCTTTAAAACAGAGACTGAGTAGTTTCTGGATTGATTGGAGCCTGAAATTACAAACAATATCTCAAGTACATAATATCCATCTTCCCAAGGTATGCAGGTTGCTGATCGTTAAAAACATTCCAGAATATACCTTATAATTTCAAAATATACCGCAAATATACCGAAGAAAATGGTGTTTTACATCGTAACTACACGCTAACTACACATTTGCAACATATTAACTGGATATTTATGTAAATTTCGACAGAGACACTGCCGAAATAAATTATGTTCCCCGATTTTGATATTCGATTTGATATTACTAGCTAGCTAGGACTCTAAGCACTGCACATACAATTTTATCCAATTCACGAATTAATTTTTCACGCAATTGGTTAATTTGAAGGACTTCTTTTAGACTTGCGCAACAGTTGTATGCTGCCATTATTATGTTTCTTAGATTAATTGTTGCAGCAGTTCAGCCATAGTGGCATCAAGTCCAACTGAGTGCTGCTGGAGTACAAACGAAATCCAACAGATGGCGCACGTAGTGGGCGGTTAATTTGAAAGAATTTGCCAAGGCTGTTTTAATTTAAATAAATACCGCGAAATGCATTGCAATTGCACATAATCTAAGCTTAATCTGATTACTTCGTATTGTTCACTTGCTCTTCAAACAGAAAGTGCAGATGCTGATGCGCCTGCTGGGGCCTCCAGCTCCACCTCCGCCTCCGCCGCCTTCGTTTTCGTACTTATGCAGCAGACAAGGCTGAAAATCAGTTCCTGTGGTAGAAAAGAAGAATCCACAGATGAGAATAAAATTGAAGGCGGGTACTCCAGTCCAGTGCAGCTCTCGTACCTGTGTGCAGTGTGCTGCTCAGATGGGTGATGTAGCTGCTGGCCAGGCGGATGATTTCGATCTTCGAGAGCTTGCGGTTCATCGGCTCCGTGGGTATCATGCTGCGCAGGGCCTCATAGGCGGCATTGACACTATAAGAGTGGAGAAGGGCTTAGAGCTGCGACATATACACATGTGTATGGCTATGCGTGTCCCTTGGACTTACTTGAAGGTTCTGTAACGCTCTCTGGCATTGATCTTTTGCCTGGGTGGCCGCCTCCTGCGGCCTCCTCCTGGCTGCGAGTCCTCGGAGTCGCCAGCCCCTCCACTGCCACTCCCATCGCTGGGACTCTGGCTGTGGCTGTGGCTGTTGTGGTTGAGTGCCGTCAGCAGATACGAGGCTGTTGCCGCTGATGAGATCGCCATCCGTTTGCCTCGACGATCGCTGACTGAATGTAGCACGCCGCCGACACAGCAGCTCTGCCCCAGAATCACTGCCTCTGGCTCCGCTTCAGCCTCAGGTCCAATGGTGGTCCACTGGTCTGCTGATCTGCTGGTCCGCTGGTCCGCTGGGCCTCTGCTAAATGAATTAAGTCATCGCCAAGTGACGACAAATTGTGCATGAAGAGACACACAACAAAAACAACAATAACGAGAGCATTTCTTACATTCTTGCCCCTCGGCTCGCGCACTTGTCAAAACAAAGCCGCACAACTAGCTCCCTCCCTCTCACGCTCACGCTCACTCTCACAATCCACCCATTCCTTTTTCTCCGCACAAACGAAGCACTTGTACGATATTAATGGCGCATTGCGGGACGGATCCGACCCGGCCCAAGGATGAGTATTTACCCATCTTCATTTGTCCATCGATAATTTGTTTAGCCAATTTATTTGTTGGTTTTGTGTGCGGCCTGCTGCCTGGAAAACGGAAGTGGCCCTTAGAAGACCACACATGCCACGCATGCGTTCAAGTGCGGCATGCGTTGCCTGCCTCTCACCCTATCCCACTCTCCCACTCTCCCACTCAGTTAGTCAGTCAGTCAGTTCCGTGGAATGTTCCCAGATGGATAATCCACATATTTATAGACTGCTGCAAGTGGCACAGCCAATGAGGAGGTGTCCAAGTCGTTGGGCAATCAAAACAAATACGTTTAAATTTAATATTAAGAATCATTTTATTTATATTTTATACACATTTGTCGAAACATTCACTTAGGTAGCTACAAAAAAATCATAATGAGAAACAGAAACACAATTCGCTTAGGAGTAGGGAGGCGTATGAACAAATCCAGGGGCACAAAAATGGGGCGTGGTCTAGGTATATAGAGTGTCTGTTGCATGCTCGATCGATCGATATGTCTACATGAGTATATCTGCTCTTTGAGTGTGTGTGCGGGTGTGTGTGACAATAGCAAATAAACAAAAAAAATATTTAAAAAAATATATGTATATATTAAAATATAAGATCGAGTATATTTTTCTTCTTAGGGGTGGGGGCGACTTGATGTGTTTTCCTCATCTGCAACCTCCTCTCCTTTTCTTCCTTTATCATTTCGTTCTCTTCATATTTCGTTTTTCGTTTAAAATAATTAAAAATAATAGTAAATAAAACACCACAGTCATGATTTTTAATAGAACACAAAATATACACAAAAAATTGTAGTGGGACAACTGGACGGTAGTCTGGGGGGCTGGGGGGTGTGTACAAATTAAGGAAAAGCTCGAGAATAGGCGTGGAAAGTGTGGTGAAAACTTGCAAATAGCAAAATATTTACAACAGCCAAAGAATTACAAGAAAAAGACAGCACTAAGAGGGGCGGCGACTTTAGGCGTTTCTTTTTTTTATATTTATATTTTTATATATTCATATTCATATCGTATTGTATTTTTTGTTTGATTTCTGCTGTTCTTCATTTTTGTTAAAATATAAATAAATTTCTTCGTCTGATTTTCAGTATTTCTTTTCTTCCTTTTTTCCATGTCTCTTTTTTCTATATTTTGTTATAAAAATTTTGCTAAAACGATTTTAAAAAAATGTACATTGCCAGAAGGATTTTGTTGTTGTTCTTTTGTTTTTTTTTTTTTGTATTAAATGAGTGGCGTGTGTGTGTGAGAGAGAGGGAGATATATAGAGAGAGAGAGACAGGCAGAGTGGACGGTGACGGGGCGCAAGATGGTTGTGGGTGGGGATGGGCGTGTGGGGGACAAGGTGTGTGATCTGCTGCTGCATTTGACTCTGTACAGTTGAGCGTGTGACTTGACTAAATCGGGCGAGGGCGTGGCCAGTGCTGGGATGGAGCCAAGACCGAGGCCGGGGATCCACTGGAATCCTCGGGCCTTAGATCAGAGCCGTTATCAGCTTGGCCTTGAAGTTCACAAACTTCTCGCTGGTGGCGGCCACGCGCTGCAAAAAGAGAATGAGAATTAATCCAAGACATCGAAAATGGGATGGGGCTGGGAATCGGAATGGGAATGGGAGCAATGAGTGGCTGGCTTACCAGAATCAAATCCTGCACCAGATTGGCCAGACCACGATTGGCCAGCACGACCAGGCGCGTCACGGGGCCGGGAATGCCCTCGGTGTAGCCATCGGCATTGCGGGTGCTGTCCCCGTCCGTGTCATCGGAGCCGAGGCTGCTGCCGCCGCCGCTGCTGCTGGTGCCGCCGCCCACGGAGTTGGCCGCCTCATCGCCCTGCTGGGTCTGAACGCTGCCCGAGAAGAGCTAAACAGATGGCAAATATGGGTTGAATTCGGTTCATCCGACTGGATGGGCGTGGGGGGGGATACTCACCCGCACTACATCGAGCAGGAAGTTGCCAGAGCCGCCGGCTCCCAGGCTATTGCCGCTGGGCGAGCCACCCGCACCGTTGCCGCTGGACCCACCGGCCAGACCCGCACCGCCGAAATTGAGGAACCTTTTGAACAGATTACTATTTGGATGGGTGTGCGCATTCATTCATTCATTCCGTTGGTGGTTTGTGTGGGTTTGTTGTTAAGTTTTCGTTGTTGAGTTTTCGTTGTTGTTTTGTTGTGAAGAGGGGAAGAGGGGGTGGTTGGAGGAAAGTGTGAGATTAGTTGAGTGTCTTGGGTGGAATTTTCATTTGAGTTTTCACTAAAAAGTTAATGCCACCGATAGACGATAGGATCGCTAATTGATCGAACAGTTCTATCGATAGGTGATGTAATGTTCTGCACGACCAATTCATGGGTGGTGTCATGTGACTCCTGTTTCGATTGACGATTGCCGATTGCCTCGGCGCCATATGTATATCGTAATAGGTGTGAACCGCACTTACCTCTTGTTGCGGTCGTCCAGCTCGGCCGTCTCCTCAGCCGAGTCGAGGGTCAGCTCATCGATGGCCGGTGACTTTGACTCCGACTGCTGCAGGTCATTGGTGCTCAGGGCCTTGACATCGCCGAGGCTGGCGGTTGGCGAGGATGTGCCGCTGGACGTGCTGTGCGTGGGCAGCTCGTTGTTGAAGCTCAGCTGAATGGGCTCGTTGGACTTGAGGGGAATGGGGGCCTGGGCAACGGGCGAGGACTGGGAGGCAGCGGCGGCCGCCTCCGCCTCCTTGACCTGGCGCGCCACGCGGATGGTCTCCTCGAGCTGCTTGTTAATCGCCGACAGATCGATTTGTGTATCGGTGGCGCCGTTCTGTGTGTTATCGGGTGGGTGGGCAGGTTGCAGGCATTTTTGTTCGGGTACGGATACGGGTACGGGTTCGGATTCGGGATTGTCATTGGTTTTGTTTTTATGGTTGTTGGTTGTTTGGTGATGTTTTTTACAAATTTCGAATTTTTTGGCGTTGATTTTGTGCGTTTGTGTGTGTACATAGGGAGGGGTAGGGTGGAAGGTGGGCAACGGGGAGCGGGGAAGCGTGGAGCGTGAAGCCAAAGGGATAAAGCATAGGATTCGGCGCAGTGTGGTGTGTTTCGTTTGTGGGTGGGTGGTGCGTGTCGGTGTGTTGAGTATCATCCAACGTGTGTGTGTGTGTGTGTGTTTGATTTGATGATTGAGTTCGATGTGAGGTTAGATTGAGGAAGAGAGAGGGGAGGCATGTTATGGAATGTTTTCGAGGAGATTTGCACAATCGATTTGTTTGGTTGATCGATTAATTAATCGTGTGGTGATGAGTGGATAAATGCACGTGCACAAATGCGTTTCGATGTATTTTTGTATACATTTCGATTTCGATTTCGATTACGATTTCGGGTTTCGTTGCGTTGATTGTCGAATGATTTGCAGTTATCGGTTGTCAGTTATCGGTTGTCAGTTATCGGTTATCAGTTTATCGTTTGATTATTATTATTTTTTGTTTTTGTTTTTTGTGAGTTATTGATATTGCACAAATCGAATCGGGTTTTAATGGAACATGAAAATAAAGAGAAAAAGATACAAAAATAAGCAAAAGACGAAAAAACAAAAGTGGAGTGAATGGGAGTGGAGTGGAGTGGCGAAGGCGGTATAGAAGATAGATCAAGCCAAGAGACAAGGACTCTCCCTTGGATGGTAGATGGTATATCGAGCCACCGCTCAAATTCGGATTGGATTGCTTCAAAAGAAATAACTCTGAACTTGAGTGGAGAATATCTGAGTACCACATGGAACAATTGGACGGAATGGCCAATTCTTGCTCATCTGTTTTCGTGAACTGTTTTGTTTTTCGCTTCTCTTTGTTCTTGAGCGGCAGAAAGACGAATAATGCAAATGGTGGACAGAGACACGGCACACGATGATGAGTGCAGGAATGAATAATTACACGGAAATAGATCGCTTTTGTGGAATGCATTTTGGATGTGCGAAACGATATTGGGGTGAGAGAAGTCAGAGGATATGAATGAGGATACTCGTGAGCATGAGGATTGATCTACCAAAAAAAAAGAAGACAAATAGGAGTGACTCGTTTCGATGCGTGACTTGTTTCCCACAAAATGAAATGGGTTTTGCAGTCTGTCTGGGCACCAAAAGTGTGTATGAAATATATATATATATGTATATAGAGAAGGAGGGAGGGAGATACATATATCCTGTATATGTCTGGAGCGGGGGTATGTTCTCAATAGCAAAAGTCATTCGCGGGGTAAACATTAATTCGGTATATTTGGAAATGTATTAAAAAAATGTCTTACACAACTAATACAATATAAATGTAAAATATAATTCTTGTAAAAAACACCTACTAGCCTAGGGACGAGTGAATGAGAGTGCGCATGAGGGAGAGGTACAGACATACAGAGATATATAGATATAGGTATGGGTATGGGTATTTTTATTGGCAGAGAGGTTCTGAGTGAAGTTAGGAGAGAGGACAGTGGAGACAGGCAGATGTAGTACAGTCAGAGAGAGAGAGAGAGAGAGAGAGAGCGGAAGAGACAGAGAGAGAGTGACAGAGAGTGCTTTCTTGGTGGTGAGTGGGTGGGTATGTGTGGGTGTGGTGTGCTGAAAACCAGTGTTGGTAAAAGTAATTTCAAAACAATTTCGTGTTGTTAAGCAATGCCAATTTCATTTCATTTCATTTCCATTTAACTTAGTTTTAATATTTGTTTGGATCTGTTGGGGCTGTTCTTGGTCACACATGTGGTTGTGCCTGTGGTTGTGGTGGTGGTGGTGGTTGTTGTTGTGTTGGGGATATTCTTTTAGTCGCTGCACGGAAAAATTTAATAGATAGAAAAACCAATTTAAGTGCCATTTCTTTTGGAGTTATCTCACAGTTGTTGTAGCAAATGGAACGCACATTTTTGTTTGTTTGTTTGTTTGTCTGCGACTTTACAGTGTGTCAGCCGACTCAGTGGTGGTGGTGGTGGTGCTGCTGCTGCTGCTCTTGTCCACGGCATCGATCTCGTTGTCATCGTCGGGCTCAAAGGTTGGCAGCTCGATGGTCACCCGCGTGCCACTGGAGTCGCTGGAGGTACTGGAGCTACTGGGGGTGCTGTCACTCTTGCTGCTCTCATCGTCGTCGTCGTCGAAGTCCGCATCGAAGCTGGTGCGTGCCGCATTGGCGCTGTTGCCCTGGATGGCCGTTCGCAGCACCGTGGGTCCCAGGGTGCGCAGCAGCTTGGAGATGATGCGGTTCGCTTGCTCATCGATTTGCTACAACAACCAGGAATCGATTGCGGATTGCGGATGGTGGATTGTGGATTCGGTGTGTTTGTAGGTCGTATAGGGTGCATAGGGGGGGCGAGATTAGTTTACTTGAGTGTGGTTACATACATGGGTGGGCGGGAAGGGGTGGAGTGGGGCTGGGTCAGGGGTCGCTACTGAAAGGAACTGGGAACTGGTTGGGTCTCTAGGGGATGTCAACGATAAGAATGCGCACTAAATGTGGTGTGGCGTGAGGTCTACGGGGTGGGTGCAATGGTTCGAGTGAAGTGGCTTGTGACGTGTGAATGTGATTCAATGCTGGCTCAGAAACGGTCCAACAGTGCGGCCGGAGCGTTGGAGAGCTGGTTTTGCCAGAGACAACGCACAGTCCCTGGAATTGGAGCCAGGATGTGGTTTCACTCCCGCATGGTTCAGACCGCAGCCAATGGGAATGGTCTTATCTTTGAACCTTTGGAGTTGTTCTCAAGTTTTGAACCACCGAACCATGCCGGAACCACCGTTGAACCGCTTCAAGTTTCAATCCCAACGATGAGTGGAGTTTACGCTGCATGAGACTCGAAATGTTTTCTTTTCTGCTAAATGATGTTTTCAGATGCCTGTTCCTTCTTCTCCTTCTTCTTCTTTTTGTTCTGTGGATGTTCTTGTTGTTGTATTTTTTCTGTTGGAGTGGTTGTTGTTGTTGTTTGTGGTGATTGTTGTTGTTGTTGTTTTTTGTGGTTGTTGCTTTAAATCCTTGGCATTTTGTTCAGATCAATCAAATACTGGCAATAATTTCGTTATGCTGCCCGTTGTTGTTGTTGTTGGTGCAAGGGTGGTTGTTGTTGTTGTTGTTAGATTATCTCTGGTTGTAATAAAATAATTGGTAGAATTTAATAAACGATTGATTTCAGCGATGATGGTTAGCAATTGGGGTTCATCGATGCTATTGTCGGTGGGAATCTGGATGGTGGTTTTGGTAGGTAGTGGAGGGGGATTTTCAGTAGTGGTGGTGGTGGTTGTTGTTGCAGGCGTTGTTGTAGTTCTCGTTGCTGAATCTACCGCTGTCACCGGCTCCAACGAGCGCGGCAGCAACAGGCTCGGTAAATCCACGCTGCTTTCGGTGGTTGAGGTGGTTGAGGTGGTGGAGGTGGGACTGGGACTGGTATTGGATGAAGATGCTGCTAAAGTGGGTAAGCTATCACCTTTAGTTGTCGCCGTGCTTGGCGTCGTTGTAGTCTCTGGCTCAAAAGTCGGCAAATCGATCTTCACCCGCGAGCTGTCATCGCTGCCGTTCACCTCATTGGTGGCTGCTGCTGCTGCTGCACCACCTGCGCTGCTGCTTGGTGCCGCATCGTCATCGTCATCGAAATCGGCATCGAAATCAGCATCGAAATCGCTGGCTGGTGTCGTACTGCGTCCGCCCGCACCACCAGCACCCGCACCGCCACGATTGCCGGCCAGTATGCTATTGAGCAGGCCGGGTCCGGCCACCCGGATCACCTGGGCTATAATGCGATTGACTATCGAGTCGATTTCCTATCGAGAGTAGAGCACAAGAAAATATGCAACAAAAAATCGTTTCAACATCACTAAACACTGAGCTGAGAGCTGACAGCTGAGAGCTAAGAGCCGAGAGCTGAGCTTCCACCTCCATGACTGTCGTGGTGGATTCGTGGATTTGTGGTGGATTCGTGGATGATTCTTTGGTGGTTGGTGGTTGGTTGTTGGTGGTGGTGCTTCCACATGAGAAATGCTGATGCTGGTTGGTGTCTCGATTGACTGTTTTTTGTCGATATCTGTTTGATATCTGTTGCTGATTGCTGATTGTTTTGTTTCATTGATGATCTTTGGCCAATTTTTGAATGGTTTGGTTTGGTTTCGTGGTTTTCTTTTGGTTTTTTGGTTTTTCGTTTGCTGAAAACTCAATATGAGATTCGTATTGCTGGGCTGTGTGTGTGTGTGTTGGGTTGTGTCTGTGGCTGTGGCGAGTCTTTTTTTTTTGGTTGGTTCTACTTGGAGGAGGGGTGGTGCTGGCATGCGGAGAGGGGTGGAGGTGGTTGAGTGCACTTTTGCCAAGCCCCAGGGACATGCAGCGGGTAGTCGAAGGGCGGAGGAGTACCGGGAGTAGGGAGTATCCGCTTCCAGCCACTAATAACCGATATCAGAACGTGCCAATAAGTGGGGAGGTTCGGGGAGTGCCTTAAGCTATATCTATATATGCGTATATATATGTGTGTGGATATTGGTTAGATTTTGGGGCTGGGTCTGGGCTCCTTGGTCTGGCCAGCAAACTCCCCATCGGGCTCGAAGTGGGTCAACTCCTCGGGCAGGCTCTCATAGTCCATATCGCTGGACGGTCGCTCCACTTTGGCCCCATTATCGGTTCGGTTCTCAGTATCTTCCTCGTTCTCGTCCTCGTCTGAGGGTCGCTGGCTGGGCGCCTGCCCGTCAAAAAGCGGATTAAGAATCGTCCCAAGGACGACGGGCCCGACGCGTGCCAACACATTATTGACTAGACGATTGATTTGCACATTGATCTCCTACACGGAACACATTTGATTTGATTTCGAGTCGATTCGATTCGATTCGTTTCGATCGATTCGTTTGTCATATAAACACAAAACACATTTCATTTAGTTTGGGGTGTGACTGATTGATTGATTGATTGAGTGATTGCCTAGCCCTAGTCTAGTCTGGGAAGGAATAGAGAGTTAGGTTTCTGAGAGTGGGTGGGGGCGTGGGGCTTGGACTGTGATTGCATTTCTTTTTCTTTTTTTTATCGGGTGGCGTTGCGCTGAGACAGACGTAGAGAGAGGAGAGAGAAGGGGCATGGGGCATGGGGCGGGTAGGGAGTTCGATATATATATATTTATGTACATATGTATTTGTGTATATAGTAGTTCGATTCATACCTTGGTTATGTCCGGAAACAGTTCGCGCAGCAATCCGATTGTTCTCTTGTTGCGATCGGCTATCAATTGTTCTTGATCTTTGGCGCCCAATGTCAAGACATCGATTTCCTGCAGAAAAATAAAGCAAACTCTCAGACCATGTCTCCACTTGTATATGTATGTATATAAATATATCTATTGCATAATCTGACAGTGAAACACCCGAGAGCAGGCAGTTGAGGAAGATGAAGTCAAACAAAGAAAATGGAAATAAAAATAAAAATGAAAATAAGAAAACAAAAATGCCCCCGAAGTGGCCGCAAATTGACGAAAAAAAAAACAAAAACTTTCACTTTAGACAATGAGTAGCCTTTGGCTGAGTGACTGCACGCCCCCTTCCAACCCCAACCCCAACCCTGCCCTGCCCTGCCCGCCCCTTGTCATTTGTGCAATCAAGTTTCAAGTGTAAATTGTAATTTGTAATTTGTATGTGGTTATTTTTGTTTGCTGTTTGTCTCTTCCCTGTGGTCTTCTGTCGTTTGCACAGCAACCTTTCCCTTTCCCCTTCCCTTTGTCGCCACTGCATCGTTCTCCGTTTTGCAGCAGTCTGCAGCAGTCTGCAGTCTGTGCACCACATTGAGCCACTAAGTGGGTGGCTCTTGAGCCAGGGCACAGCTACAGCTACAGCGACAGCGACAGCGAAATGACTTTACACAAAAAGTTGTTAACGTTAATGGGCTATTCCGAGCAGAAACAACAACTCTAGGGCTAAGCTATGAAAATATTGCACAATAAATTTCGAAAATTGCATTAAAATTGCATTTTGTGGGTGGGTGGAATGAATGAATCACCGAACAAACGGCTGGGTGGGGGTGCAGGCAGCAACTAACTTGGACAATCAACAGCACGAGTCACTAAACATGCAACAGCAGCAGCAACAGCGGCAGCAGCAGCAGCAACCACTTCTTAGTCGCAGCAATTGTCAAGGTGCCAGGTGCAAGTCGTGGAAAGGCGAACGTGGGGCGGCGGGGGGGCTGTACTGACGGTGTGCTCAAGCTGCACAATCTAATAATATACCATCAACACCTTAACAATTGGAAAAGTTTCTGCCGCCCCCATAGCTTTTCCCTGACAGAGAGGAGGGTAGGAGTAGGGGCAGGGCTAGGGCTACGGGCGGAAGCAGCAGCAGGGGGTAGAGGTGTCCATTTCAATATCGGACAATGCCAGGGAGATAAAATCCACTCAAAGTTGCTTATACCCTCAAGCAGCAGAGCGAATTAAATATTTAATTTTCCAGCTCAGAGTGAAATTTGTTCTGCGGGGATCGTTGGAAGGGTTCCATCGATCTGCCTACCGATACGATCAAGCATACAGCATCTGCAATTAATATGCACCTCTGCTGCATACAATGCACCCATTGTTCCAAGGCTTGACATTGATTTCTATTGTATTTATGGCTGCCACAACTTGTGCACACTTTGAACTGGGCAAAGCCCATCAGTGTGCCAGTGTGGCCCCATTTCAGTTGGCAGAGTATCGCAATGAAATTGTCACGTTGTTCAGCTGGCAAAACTTTGGGAATGCTTCGCGCAGCTACTTAAAGGTAAAAGATTCGAAGCGGAATGGCCTCGTTCCCAGTGCCAGTCCCGGACCCAGTCCCAGTCCCAGTCCAGCCAATCATTCTCGGGGCCCATTCAGCTGAGAGTGTGGCTCCTCCTCATGCTGTTGCAGCTCCTGATGTTGCCTCTCTGCTGTGCTGTTGCAGTGTTTAATTGACTCCAAAGTCGGTGCGGAAGTTGACTTTTACACGCGGGCGGAAGTCAGCAAGCAGCAGCAGCAGCGCCAAGCAGCAGCAAAGATGATTATGATGATGATGATGATGGGGCGGAGACATGGCATAAAGTAAACTTTTGATAGTTTGGCCAACAAACTGTTGCCACTTGCTACTTGCCATCTGGCAGGTCCCGTCTCCGTCCCCGTCCCCGTCCCTGTTTGTGCCCCTCTGCCACACAGTGCGCGTCTCTCTCTCTCTCCCTTTCTATCTCTGAAGTATTCATCATATTTTAAGCTGTCTGTCAGTGTCAGTTTAGTGCGACAATTGTTTGGATAGAGACAGACAGAGACAGCGACAGAGACAGAAAGTACTTGAAGCAAAAGTTGCCATTTTTATGGGACATCTTAATGAATTTCAAATGAGTTCAAGTCCAGGAGGCAACGGGCAGGCAAACGTCATTAAAGCGACTGCTGTGAATTTTAAGCAGCTGCCCCAAGTATGTTGGGAATTTTAAGACAAATGCGGAAGAAGCCGCTGCTGCCACAGCTGCCCCCGCCACTCTCCACCACGTTGGCACGCGGACAGTTCGCAGGCTTCACATGTGAACTATGTGATATGTACATAAATATTTATATAGTAGAATTCAATGGACTCTGGACTGAGCTCCGCGCCCAGCCAGTGATAGCCAAAAATAAATGGTAAGAAATCCAAAAACTTTTTTTTAATGGAAACAGCCAGACAGCCAGTTATCAATTGCCTTGACCTTAACCAACTTAAGGCGACTCTAAAACTTAATACAAAATGCCACAAATAACTGTCATACATATGTATATATATACACAATGCATACATATACATATGCAGATATGTAGCCAGCTATATATGGCTGTCCGGCTGGTTTATGAAAAGAAACCCCCAAAGCAATCAAAGGCGAATAGCTGGCAAAGTGGAGCCGCGATAACTAGATTCGATAAGCGACGGAATTACGCATAAATTAGCTATGCAAAAAAATACAACAAATTCGTTGAAAACGAATTGTGGAAGATTTCTTCGAGCGAAATACAATCAAAAATGCTGAGGCGTTAATTGATATCGAAAAGAATATTTAACACAGAGAGAGAAGCTTGACTAGCACTCTTTTCGGGCCTTAGCCAACACTGGCTCCACTCTAATGGCGGCCATCAAATATCCATTTAATTTCAAATGCGACCCCGGCACAGTGCGTGTCATGATCAAAGTGGATTTACTAGCTATTTCTATATCTATATCTATAACCATATGGATGCGGGACACGCCCATAAGTGGCTAATCCATGGGGGGCGCTGGTCGAAATGCTAAATGCTTAATGCTTAATGCTTAAGCCAGCTTGTCAGCCAGTTTGAGGCCTTGCTCAAGCGGAGCTAATAAAAAATACGCGACACAATTAAATTAAATTCGAAAAAAAGAGAAATAAATGCTGATCAAAACTGGAATTTTAAATGAATAAATCAAATGCGTCTAACCATTGGATAAATGGTATTAATTATTGTCAAGAGTTTGCTAATCGCCAAAGAAATATCTGGTTTTTGCTAGCCCCTGCCGCATACTCTTTCAGGGGGGTTCAGCCCCCTCAATTCTGCTGCCAGTACATCTCCAAGGAGCATAATGGATGGTGGCAGGTGGCAGGGCAAAGGTAAATGTCATTCGATTCGTGTAGACCAACTCTAATCTTCCATTCATGTTTATTTTATTTTTGATTTATTTTCTTGCTACAACTGCATACATTTGCAGTCCCAACTTCATGACTGACAAGGCAAGCGCGTCTCGTTTGCCACTTAACAAAAATGCAGCTACCAACAAATTGCCTACAGAGCTCGCACCAGCCCCCTCCCCGCCCCGCCGAATGCCGCAAATTGCGATTGTCGCACAATGCGGCGGCATATGCGTGATATGTGTGCAACAGACCGACAGACAGAGAAGGAGCAGCAGCAGGAGCAGGGGCAGGGGCAGGCAGAGGCTTAGCTTACATAAGCGGCAAGTCTGCTATTGGGAGAGAGAGAGAGAGAGAGAGAGAGAGAGGGACTTGCACTTGGCAAGGAATCAAAAATGCCGTCGCTTGTGGGTGCAAAGCCGAAGCAAAGATGACAGTGATGGTGACAAAGGGGCGCTCGAGACGTAGGACGGCTGCTGGCACAGAAAGCAAAATCATATTAGCGGGGGTGGGGGGAGCGGCGGTGCCCCTTTGTTGCACCCTCACCGGGGGCAGCCCAAGTCGTAAGTATTTTCAATGAAGGATGGATCAAACCTTTAGGATATCCCACTGAAAGGCTGAAATGCTGCCGCAAAGAGCGAGTATAAGGGACCGCCAATTGGTATCTGACCTGCAGCTGTCCTCAGGGTATGGCAAAGTTCGTTGTGTTCCTTGGGCCAACAAGCGACAACAGACAACCGACAACAGACAAGCGACCGGTTGTTGTTATGTCATTTGAGCCACGTGCTGGGGGCTCCAGCGCCAGCGCCAGCGCCAAGGAAGTCAGCGAAACGAGCGAAACGGAAAAATAGAAAGAGACGCAGTCGAAGACAAATAGACCGACAGACAGAGAGACAGACACACCAAACAAAAATAGCAACTGCACACAATGCGAGAGACGCTTAGAGCGGGGGCCCACAATGGAGATATCATTGCAGTTGACATCGCTGCAGCACGATGGAAAAATTGTCCATAGCTCTGATGGCGCTCTTCCACAGAGCTACTTAGTGGTGCGGCTGTGCATGGTGGGAGGGGGGGGGTGGTTCAATCATCATTGTCATCCTCTCGTTAAATGATTTATGGCGCAAGGCATGTCAACACGCCGAGATGAGCATGATGAGCGGCCCACAGACAATGATGAAGAGCAGCAGACGGATGGCCGCGCACTGCATGGCGTGTGGGCTATAGCAAACTAATACTATATTCGAGTAAACGTATCTATCGGCATCATTATCGTATCATCGTTTTGTGGGCTACATTTTGACCTAGTTTACCGCTTTCAGCTGCAGAGCCGCAGAGCCACAGAGCCACAGCCATAGCCATAGTCAAATTGGGCAATGACCAAACTCTGTTGGGCTGACAACTTTGTTTAACATTTTTAAACATTTTTGGCTCTTGGGTTGTGGTTTTTTTTTTGGATTGGAATTTGTTTGTGGGCCCTAAGCAGATGATATTTCAAAATGCGTGGGCGATGCACTCAAATGTATTCACTGTGCGAGTGTGTGCCTGATATCACAATTCCAAATTGCCTCAACGAGTTGAGCAATCAACGGGCCGAACAACTATTGAGAGATCCCAATCTGGACGAGCGCTAAACAACGCCCAGCTCTTGTCTCCCAGTCTCTTGTCTTTTGTCCTTTGAAAAGGTGTTTAAGCTGCCTTCAAAAACACATTAAATAACACATTAAATAATTGGCAAATAATTATTTAAGGAAAGGCGCAGTGGCAGGGCAAGGGGAAGGGACAGGCATTTGTGCAAATTTGTTGCATAAAGTGAAAGCCATAAATTGACATAAAACAATGCTAAAACGCAGACCGAATAGGTATCTTTTTGGGTAACAAATTAGCACTGGTGCAGGTGCAGCTGCCGAGGCAGGGGCAGGGGCAGGCCGGAGTGTTAATTGCTCCCCCCCTACCCCCCTAGCCACAGCACAATGATCCATGATCCATGGTGGCTTTGACGATGATCGAATGCGGACAACGAGCACGAAACTGGGCCCCAAATGAAAATGAAATGGAAATTGAAATCGAAATTGAAGTGGTGACTGGGAATGGAATTGGAAATGGCAGTGGGGAATTGTCTTGCTGGCAATTAAGTAATAAAATAATAGAGCTGCTGCCTGCCTGCTGCCTGCCTGGCTGCAGCTTGCCCAACACTCGAACCGAGTAACCCAAAAGTCCGGTTTGGAGCGGTAAATTGTGGACAGGCAGGCAGGCAGGCCAACACCCAGGCTAGTAGCCAACTAGCCAAGTAGCCAAGTAGCAGCTGAGACTATAGCTGGCCAAGGAAACAGGTAACAAGTGTGCCAACTTCCTTGGAACTGGTTCGCCTCGCAGCCATGAGCGTCGAGCTGGTCACGCAGGTCCGACGGGGCCCAGAGACCCCGAGACCTGCATTGGTGTGGCTTTGCCAAAAAAGTAAAAGGAAGTTTTTTTTGCGTCGCACCGCTCGGCGCCGCTCCGCACCGCTCTTCAACGCTCCACGCTGTCGTCTCTGCGGCTTACTCATCCAAGTGCAAATTTGTCAAGCAAATATGGTCGAAAGGGCAATAGAGGCAGAGCGACTGCAGCAGCAGCAGCACCAGCAGCAGCAGCAGCACGCGCTACTCTAAGCGAGGTGGGGCACAAAAGTTTCCAATTAAAACCTAATGCATTTGGCTTATTTTAGTGCTAACTTTTCCCACAATTAAAGAGAACTTTTGTGGAGTTTTGATTCAATTTGTAAGCAAAGTCTAGAACTTGTTTGGCTGCCCTCGCTGGCTGGACTTACCTTGCCATTGGCCAGTGGTATCTGCAGCACATCCAGTTCCTGGTTGCCGGCTGGCTGGGGCTGGGGCACGGGTACGGCGCTGATCAGGCAGACGGCGCTGCAAAGGGCCAGCGCCAGAATTTGCTGTCTGCTTGGCTGCCTCATGGCTCTGGAGTCTATGTCTGTGGCTGCGGCTGCGTCTGCGTATGTGTGTCTCTATATGGAGAGGTGCGCTGCAAAGAGAGGTGCCCAGAGTTGCATATTAATTAATGAGATACACAGATACAAACACAGTCGGATACAGATACACAGTTGCTGCTGTACAATCGATAAAGGTCGTCGCATTGACCTTCAGACGATGCGGCAGTTTTTTGTTGTTTCTTTGTTGTTTTTGCTTTATTTTTTTGTCTGTTATATCTCACATCTCTCGCAGCTTGTCCTACACCCAAAAAAAAGCCGATGTCAATGATCAACGTTAAACGTTAAATTAAAGCCAAAACTCGCGTTTGATGTTGGCTCTTGGTTTGGCGTTGGCTTTTGTCGGCTATTCTCGCGTCCAAGGTCCCTGGCGGATATGCGGATGCTAACGCCAACTGTCAATAGAGCCGCGACGCGGCATATGTTGGCTTTTGGTCAAGTTTAAATATTGGACATTTCTTGGGCAACACGCCGTATGAGTAATGCCGCATGCAGTATGTGGAAACGGCAGCAGCAGCAACAACAGCAGCAGCAGCAACAGCAACAGCGAGCAATTTACTTGTTTAAATCACAACAGAAAGCGCGGCAATCAGAATTATGTAATTTTCTTGTTCACTTTTTTTGTATTTGGCCAGCAGCAAATGCTGTTGTTGCTGCTGCTGCTGTTGTTGCTGCTGCTGTAGCTGTGTATGTTGTGTTTTGTGTATTTGTTGCTGTAAGCCTTTCAAAGAAATTGTGTGAGGCCCGCAGGCAGAGATGACCCGAGAAAAGATAATTGAGAGAAAGAGACAGATGGAGAGTAAACGTGGTAGTGCGAAAATTACACACACAAACACACACAAACACACAGAAATAAATGTGAGAAAATGCATTAAAACCGCTCGAGTCGCGACTCCAATTGAAGGGCTCAGAGCGGAAGGGTACCCGGTGCCGGGTCGCAGCTAATTTTCGTTGGTCAACAGAGAGCCCCTGACAGCCGCCACTCCACACTCCGCAGGTGAATCATTCCGCTGGGTGGGGGGGCGTGGCTTAATGACAATCTTTTATTAGAGGTGAAACTAAGTATAGAGTGGGGGAAACCGCTAATTAGAACTGCTTGCTGCTTCGACTGTTTCGCCTGCTTGGACTTTGGATATACTCGTAGATCACTCGTACGGGCGATGGCAGAATGGGCAGGCACAAAGGTTAACAGCGGCTCCGACTGACAAATCGTGGGGCATGGAAAGTGCCCAAGATAGTCTAGGGATTGGAGATCCAACTGGGACCGCTCTGACACCAAGAGAACACCAAGATAAATCAGGTCCAAGTTCAAAACTCCAAGCTCCAAGCAGGTGCCATCAAGTTACTCTGTCCAAAGGGCAACGGAGGCACTTTTAATGCTTCGAAACTATTTTAAGAATTTTCATAATTGTTTTCTGAGCTTTAAGAATTTTCATAATAATTTTTGGAGCTTTAAGAATTTTTGTAATAACTTTTTTAGCTCTAAGAATTTAGACAATTATTTTGTAGTGCATCTGCAGCAGATATATTTTTGTATCATGAAATACCTTTGTTCGAAATGAACTTGAAAGTCTTTTTGCTTAAGTCATTCTCTGTCAATCAATGAGACAATCAAAATATTTGGCAATGCCAAGGGATTGGATGGCGGGGAGGGAGGTATGCGGAAGAGGGTGCCCGAAACAATTTTGTTCGCCAGTTTGTTGAGCGTGGCAACAACGGCAACATGCAACATGTTGTTGATGATGGTCAAGAGGGAAAGAGCGAAAGAGAGAGGGAGACATGGTTAGGCTTAACATGGCTCAAAGACTGTTAAAGTAGGGCGTAAGCGCCAAAAGCAGGCAACAGTGAGAAAGATGGGAAGAAAGAGATGGATAGATGGATGGAGTGTTAAGCAGAGAGAGAGCGAGATAGGGAGAGGAGACGCAAACCGGCAATAACAGAGCCACAATGTTATGTCATCTGCCAACTTTTGCTTTTACTTTCGGGCTGCTCGCTCTCCCTGCCTCTCCCTGCCTACCTCATTCATTTGGGTTTTGGCTTTGGTTTTTTAATTTATGTTTTTTCTTTTATGATCCATTTGCTTCTAACAATTGTCCAAAGTGATCACCAATCACCGATCACTCCACACACGCGAATCACTTCAACGTGACTGGACATATTCATTTTGCTGGTGAATTTTGGTCTTTGCATACGGATATTTTTGTTTTTGTTTTGTTTTTGTTTTTTATGATTGCTCGTTGGCTATTGCACAAAAATGTGCAACAACAACCAAAGAAAATCATTAAAAAAACAAAGCAAATGTGGCATTGAGTGCATGCATCTACATGGACATGTCGTAATTAAAAAACAAAACAAAACAAAACAAAAAACCCACAAAATGAAATGGAAACAGAAACAGAAACAGAAACTGTATTAAGCAGCGCTGATAGATTTAAAGGGATGTCGAGAAGGAGATTTGGCAACTGTTTTGGAGTTGCAAGCACTCGGCAAATGCTGATTGGACCGGGCAGAGTGCCCCGACCACGGTGCGTATGAGTAATGGGCTGCATCTGTGAGACTTGACTGGATTGATTCCGTTCAACGTGATCTGCTGCGTGATCTTTGCTTATCTCTGAGCGCACTGAATGTTCTGTTCTGTTTCCCCCACTCCCCACTCTTACTACCGTTGGGTATCCTCTTCCCGCCACTCGACAACACGAAACACACAAAACACGAGCCCCGCCGAAACGCCACTTGCAATCAGTGTTGGCAATCAAAAACGTTTTCTGTTTTCTGTTAACCAACTCGCATTAATTGGGTAATCGAGACCAGGCCGGAATGAGTGCAGCAAATGAGAAATGAGACAGAAACCGAAAATAGTCCAGCACACGCGTCATTTTTGGGGTTTTCTTTGGGCTTCTTCTGGTTTCTTGTTTTGTTTTGGCGTTTTTTCACAAACAGAAATTTCTTGTTAACGTGTAAGGCACAGCAAAAAAAATATGCAAAAAAAAATGATAATAGGTAATGGAAGTTCAAATGAAATTTTCGGTTAAACTTTTTCGAAGTTTCTTTTATGGAATTTCTGGCTGGGCCAGCAGTTTTTGTTGTGTTTGATGTTTTATGGTGTTGGGTTTTTTGCGATTGAGTTCGTTATTTAAGTTTGAGTTTTGGCTTTAATTTTGGTTTGTTTTCGAAGGTTTATTTTGGGTGGTGGGGGTGGGGGTGGTATTGGGGGTTTATCCTCACTAACCGAACCGATCCGATCCGATCGGCACACGACGGAGATACATACGCGTTGATCAACTGCCTGCGGGCTGGGCTGGCCTGGCCTGGGCGTCCAAAACAGCAAATAAACACGAAAAAAAAATGGGTGGCAACAGTTGCGTGGATCCGCTGGATGCAACAAACAAAAAGTGTCTTGTGGCTTATCGAGAGTGCTGCCTGCGTTGCCTGTGGTGTGCGGTGCGGTGCGTTGCGTTGCCTGTGCCTTTGCCTTCGCCTGTGCCTGCGCTGCTCTATGTGGTCTGGGCTGTTGGGCCTGCAATTGATTACTAACGTGATTTTATCACACACAAGCGACTAAAGCTCGAGACAAAGCGCGCTGGCCGGAGCAGAGAGCAGAGCAGAGCAGAGCAGCGCCGTGTCAGCCGCTTAACGCCTCGGCGACGGCGACGGCGTCGGCATCGGCGTCGAGCCGAGTGTCTCGGGCCGCGTCTCTGCAGCTGACTCAAAAGCCTGGCCAAAATGAAAACGAAAGTGAGCCAAAAGCCAAGCTTCGAGCTGAGTCGCTCTGCCTCTGAGCTTGACCAGACTTTTGAGTGGTTTTCGGGCTTCGTTTTTGATACTTTTTTTCCCCCCTTTTGTTTTGTTATGTTTTTTTTTTTGGTTTTCGTTTTGTTTTTGGCCAACACGATTACGCGAAAAGTTTCCGCCTCGTGACTGCCAGCTTCACTTTGTCAGGCAGTCTGTCCATCCCATCCCAGCCCGTCTCGTCCCGTCCCATTCCATTCCATCCCATTCCGCCTGCCCGTCTATCAGCTGTTGGGAGTTGGGAAGTTTGACAGTTTGCCAGTGGGCCGTGTCCAGGATTAGAGCTCCCCCCGACGACTCGTTTTGTGTGGCGGCTTACACAATCTCCTGCAGCTGCGCATCTGCGCACTTTGCATAAACTTGAGGATCGTTACGCTTCGTTGTTGTCTTCCCGAAAAACCTTTTCCCTCACCTGCTCGATAATAATCGTTTAATCGTAAGTGTGTCGTGGAATTTATCGATCGCAATTTGCACAATCAATAGTGCGCAATCACCTCAGCAATCGGCTCTTAACTCTCAACTCTCGACTGTTCGCTGTCTCTTGGGCAATTCCATTCAATTTTGATTTTTGATTGGAAGTTTTCTGCGAATTTGAAAATCGTTTCCCCGATTCCGCATTCCGAAAACTGCCAAAAAATATATTTAATTGCCCTGGCTTTGCATTCGTGTTTCTAGTTAGTGGATCATAGCTGCATAAAGGCTGGTGGGAAGGAGTCCAATTAATTCTACTTTGGTTAAATGGGAGGCTGAGTACGTAAGTTTGTAGGACACTTTGGAGCCCTGCCATCCCAGTCCCAGAAAAGTCTAATTAGCAATTGGGCGCCCATTCTATGTGTGTGCTGGGCCAACCGAACCTTTGTGGCTCTGTGGCTTACTTATGTAACTGGTCTGAGAGCCAAGCACAAAGATTTCTGCAGCGTCATGTTGGCCATGCACTTTGCCCAACGACTCGATGATAATCGGCAGAAAACCTTCGGATAGTCGAGCAGCAAGGCAAACCGAATCAAATCAAATCAAACCAAACACACAGATCCAACGATCACCAGCAGTCAACCACAAGACAATGTCGCCCGACGACATGGCTGTCGCTGTGGCTGTGGCTGTCGCTCTGACTCTGTGGCCAGCGACAGTTATAATTTGTTCTTGAACAGCGACTCACCGATCGATCACGATGAGTAGCACCACCATTGCGATGAGCAGCAATGATAATGAAGATGGTTTGGATATGTATGCGTGCGTGTAGCCGCAGGCTGACCTTCAGAACATATCTTAAAATATTTTTTGAGTCGGGTTTTCAATGCGTGAATGAATGGCTGAATGGAGAGCGAATTGAGATGTGGCCCGAGAAGGGCTTACAGCGCAGGCTGACTAAGAAGGCTTCCACAGCTTCCACAGCTGATCTTATCATAAATATTCAACGCAGCTCTGTTCAACGAATCCCCACTGTATCTGCCTGCATTGGGGTTCTTGTAGCCGGAAGCTTTCAATGAACATAATTCGATTCGATTCGATTCGATTGCTGTCTGAAGTACGAGTATCTGTCGCTCTCTTTTTGGCTCGATTCCGATTGGATCCCTTCCGAAAACCAGACCAGTCCCCGTCTCCGTCTGCGATTTACCTTCGGCAACAAGTTGTGAAGGATAACCAGTGCTGGGCTGTTGTCTGTTGTCTGTTGCCTGTTACTGCTGCTGCTGCTGCTGCTCAAGATCTGCAATGGGTGAACGACACGGTACGAGTGCGAGTACGAGTATGAGTACGAGTACTCGCTCCATTTAGAAGTGCAAGTGTTCGCGCAGACATGCATGGTGAACTACAAATTACGCATACGCCGCATTGTACAAGCCTGGCTGGCAACCGACAACCAGCAACCAGCAACAGCCATACAGATAAAGTATCTCTCTGCCAAGCAGTGTGCTTTACTTTGTTGTTTGGTTTTTGCTGGATTGCAAAAGCGAAGGCAGGCGAGCACAAAAAACTAAATCCAAAATCAGTCAGTCAGCCAGCCAGTCAGTCAGGCAGTTGGCTATTCAGTTAGTCAGAGACTTGAGAGACTCAGAGACTAAAAGTTGCATGCGTTCGAAATCAGTTTAAGGTGAATTAGATTTTGACACACACACACACACACGCACATGCACATGCACATCATTTTGCATATGTGTATGTATATGCAAAAATTCACATAAGAGTAAAAATTATGAAATTAGTTTCAGACGGGTCTTGGGTCTGGTCGTTGTTCGTTTTTATTTTTATTTTGTTTTTGTTTTTGTTTTTTCTTTTTTTGCAAAAGCTGCCAAATCGAAAATGACAACGAAATTAGCTTTAATGGCCGGACCTCTGGCTCTCTGGCGCCATATCTTTGCCTCTGCCTCCATTTGTTGTCTCTTGCCACTGCCACGCCCACTTGTCATGTTGCACTCCTCGAACTCAGAGCGCCCCAGCCAGCGCAGTGCGCGCTTTGTCAGTGCGGGGCGACCTTTAAATTCGGGACACTGCAAAGCAGTTGCCAGCCATCGATGGGCGGAACAGCTGGCACTGGGGGGTGTCTGCAGCATTGCGAAAGGCTTAACGAGGAACGGAACCCTACAAGGGTTTACTTTTACTCATTACTCGTGGCTGTAGCTTCTGTTCTGTCTAATAATATACTTAATATATTTTGTATAATATTATTTCAATCCGCTTGCCAATTGCCCCGCTCCATCTATCGCTCGTCTGCCATCTTTGTGCAGCTACGCGTATAAATCGCATCCAATTTTATGGCCTGGGACAACAATTAATGCTCGTTCCGGCCCAAGATCCAATGGCTGCACTCAAATTGCACCTAATTGCTGGAGACACCGAATTCAGAAGCAGAATACAGTGTGCCGCGTTCCTGTCCCTGCCATTGAACGGCAATTCGTGGCGCCTCAATTAATTGCGGCTCTTGTACCTTCGACGTTGACAACATTTTAAATTGTCCAAGTCTCGGTTCAGTTCAGTTCAGTTCGGTTCGGTTCGGATGAGTCTGCAACTGAAGCTGAGGCACAGCTCGTGCTCGTGCTCGGGCCTGTGCTCTGGCCTGGCTGACAGTTCACTTTGCCATGTGCCCAATGGTGCAATTAAATGAAAAGACATTGCCGGTGCTGTAGCTGTTGTAGCTGTTGTAGCTGGAGCTGGAGCATCGTAGCCGGTGTTGGATTCGGTGTCGATGTCAGAGTTGATGTCGATGCCATTGTTGTCGGTGTCTCTGTTCAATGTTTGTTGCTGTTCAAGTTTTAATGACAGGCCATAGACAATAACAAGGTTGTGCGGAGCTCTGAGCTTTGAGCCCGAGCCCAAGCCGATGTCGATCTCTGAGACGGAGACGGAGACTGAGACTGAGGCAGCATCATCTTTTTTTGCTGGCTGTTGGTGGTTTGTTTGTTGTTTTTGTTCCTCAGATTGCTCTGATTTAATTGCCACCGTTTTTGGGCCATTACATGGCTACATGGCATGGGTACTTGTGGGTAAGCAGCATCGCATCGCATCGCTTCGCATCGCATCGCTCAGTGTCTGCTCCGTGATGTTTCATTGCTGAGACCCTGCCCCAGAACGACTGGACTGGGGGACTTTCGGGGGGGGCAATGAATGAGTGCATGTGATCTATTATGTGGCGCGGACTTTCGACTGATTTTGAGTCATACCAATCGAATCGCGCACTGCGACTCCGAGCACGACCCAGTACTGGCCACGGGGAGCTGGTCTGGCCAAATAATACGGCTGTGCGTTGTGTACGACTGCAAGCGGCACTTGTCATTGCATGAATTAGCCCATAACTAACTCTCACAGTCTGTCTCCGGCTCAGCCCCGGTCGGTGACTAATTGCAAACAATTACAGATGATAAGTGTACAATATTGTACGTATGCTATAAGGCCTGGGCCTACTGCAGACAAATCGCTTCTAATGCCAGCGGACAACTTGATTTGCCTCTCGCCTCTGCCCCTGTGACTCTGCCTCTGACTCTGTCTCTCTGTGAAAAGGAAACTGTCAACCGAAAAAGACACAGACCCATTCTAGCATGCAAAGCTGAACACAGGATGCTCTACATAACAATGCTCAAGCCCCACCGAATGAGCCTTTAAACGGACAGAGCAATTGGTGTATGTGTTCCATAAAATGTGTCCCTCGTCGGGTCATTCATTGCTTTAATGCCCGTCTGCTGGGAGGAGGGTTTTCAGGCAGCCAATGAGCTCGTAAACTTTCGCATTATCCACTCGAAACACTTTTGCCACGACAGCCAACGAAAATCATAATGCATTTAAGCCAAGCTAACATGTTAACAACTCTGCGGCTGCCGCTGCCGCTGTGGCTGTGGCCGTCATTTTCAGTGGATTGGCAAACCGAACGTGGTGGCCCAGCAAATGCAAAAAAAACTTAAAAACTTAACAACAAAAAATATTAAAAAGTTCCAGCGGGTTTTTGGGTGTGAAATAGTGCCAAAGGGAAGGCACAGACACATAGCCCGTATGATTTATCAGTCTTGGCTATGCGACTATTTCTTGGATGCTTTTTGTGTGTGTTGTTCCATGCTGTCCAGCATTACGTGATATCGATCAGGTCGTCTGATGCCTCGTTTTGCAACTTCTTTCGCTTGTCTTTTGATGGCTGGAGACTGTGCTCGGTGGTCATTTGGTGGCACCTTCCAAGGAATACTCGTACTATTACTTGGCGCAGTTTTATCTGCTCTCGAATGCAGTGACTGGCTGAATTTTTGAACTGGATTGCATATCAATCAGGCAGGCATCTGGCAACTGGCAACTGGCATCGGGCAGCCGTTGCCTGAATTTGGACTGTCTGGCTTTTGATTGGAGTGATTGGCCGAAAAGCACAGCCAAAGCTGAATAATTAAATGCATGACTTGGCGCTAAATTAATGCGCGGCATGCATAAAGACAGTGGCTCAGGGATCAGGCATCCGGCATCGGGAAAGAAGCTGCTGGCCCTAAAAGATTTTCTATTAATTAACCAGGATGGTGCCAGAGATTGTCCATCCATTCTTTGTGGCTTTGCACAAGGATTCTAATTATTTTTAGCCCTATTCCTAATCCATATATTATTTAGCTGTACTTCCATCTACTTTGCATTCTGCCTTAAGTGCTGCTTGGGCTCTCTCTGCGATTTTCACATTTACTTTTTGCAAATATTTCACTTCTATGCCATGGACACTTTTCGACTTGCATTGGCATTGCCCAGCAATTAGCGGAAATTAGCACGCAGAAATCGCAGACGGAAGCTGGCTGCGAAGGATTTCTATGGAGACCTCACTCTGGCGCGGGGCTTTGAGGCTGAACCCATTGTATAATCATCGTGTAGAGTCGAATGCCGAAATGAAATCGAATCAAAACCTGTGGCCAAACAGAAAATATCAACAGCACTCTGAAATTGCCGACATAAAAGCGCACAAAAATTGCAGCAACTACAAAGTTTGCTTTTAATATTTATGGAGCTATTTATTATGTTAATTTTTATACCCGTATTTGAAGAGTTCGCATTTGAAGGGGTATATGCGAAATGCGGTGCAAGTGGAGACACTCTACCCACTGAGGAGATGTATAATATATGATAGATGAAATATTTTCAAAATTCTACATAAATCATGAGTAGAGTCGCGGCAAAAGAAGCGACTCACAACGTTCCTTCTCGGCTTTATTGGCTCAGCAGTATGGTTTGAGTGTTGATGAAGTGCATGCCCCAGTAGCAGGAAGCTGTATGGATGAGTGATGTGACTGATGGGTGACAGTCTTCCCCCAGCAGGAAGTCCCACCCACTGGCCGACTCTGGGCATGCCTGGTGCTTGTGGTTTGCCTTGATATATACAAAGTTCTCCTTGTGGCATCTGTCATACACGAGAGCAGGGACTGTTCGCACAGAAACAGAAAACAGTCGTAGTTATTCAGTTACATAAATCAGTTCGAATCTCCCAGTTAATTTTAGTTATAAAATCGTCCAAAATTTAAAATTTTTGTACACTCCGAGAGCAATGGCTGATAGCAACAACCACTGCTCCCAGGCACTCCCAGGCTTGGGTGGCACCGAGGAGGCGGCGCACTGCTCGGGATCACCGAGAGGGCATGCACGTTGCCCGGTCGGGAAAAGTAGTTTAGCAGCGCCGAGACTGTCAACGTCTTGCCCAAACCTGGCGGACCGTGGAGCACCAGCGACTGGAACTGTCGCTGGCGGCCTAGAGTCTGCGCCATGCGGGCGATCGCCTTCTCCTGGCTGAGCACCTGTTTTGCGTATTAGATCGAGCAGGCGCTTGGCATCGAGCGGCTTCTGGCAGTATTCCTCCGCTGTTGCAACGTCCCAGCTGACCCCTGGGCGGCCGCGCTCCACCGCCACACCCTGCAGCAGTTCGGGCACACCCAGAAACGTCAGCGCCGAGTCCCACAGTCCCTTCACCCGGTTGGTAGTCCCCGTCTTGGAGTCGCCTGCCGCCACGTCCATGCCGATGAGGATCAGCACTCCCCAGCCTTTTAAAGGTTCGCTCTGTAAAACATAAATACAGAAGAGAAACCATAGCACCAATAAATTTATTAAATATTTATACGCATCCTCAGCGAAGCTCTGACCAAATCATTTTGCGCCGACTGCAAGGGGCTCCGCAAGCTGGGCCAACAGAAACCCTTTAATCAGATCTGCATGCATCTAAATTTGTTCTTACCATCAGTAAATATATTGAAAGCCTCACTGGAATATTACAAAGGAATGGAAGAAACTTCCACACTTGAAATCTGTGTCCAGTGTCCGCCAAGTTTCCCTCAGAGAGGAAGATGGAGGGACTGCCGCCCTGCAAAGTTGTGGTGTGAATTTATTAGAAATATTGCCAGAGTAGAGTAAGGCAGCAGGGACCCAAGATCTCTGCCCCTGGCACTGGCTCTTCCGTGGCGCTGCCACTGGCAGTGGCGCGCACTTGAAATCCGTAATATCCAAGGACCAAACGGCGACGAGGACGAACGTAGCACTGGGTCCTGGACTTGGACTCGGACTATAAAATATTCGTAGTGAGTGCGGGACTAAGTACGGGTATAAGAGTAGAGTCGCGGCCACAGAAGCGACTCACAACGTTCCTTCTTGTTGTTGTTGTGTTCGGGTTGGCTCCTGCTCTGGCTCTGTCTCCGGTTCCGTTCGGCTCGGATGGAGGCTACAAGGCAGCCAGTCGCCAGCGATTCCTCATTGATGATAGATTCGTTTGTTTTTGAATACCCTGGCAAAGGGCTTCATGGTTTTTGGGCACAGAAGGAAGCGCATGTGCTAGACATTGGACCTGCATGGATTTTTGTATGTTATCTGCAAGAGCATCAGCCTCCAATGACGGCCTTCCCCTCTTGTTTTCCGCTGATGGTTTCGTAGCCATGCTCCGATTCCGTTTGCTGTGATCGCGTCGTCAAAGTTCACCTGCTGGAGGCACTCGTAAACGAGCCAACATAAACACAAGTGTAGCAGCAACAAATTGCGCATAAAAGTGCAAAGTTTACAACTAATTCTCGATCTCTCTGCATGATCTCGATTTTCAGCAGCAGCAGCAGCAGCAGCGGCAGCAGCGGCAGCAGCGGAATCGGAATTGGAATCCGAAATCGAAAAGTTGTTCGCTGAAGTGCAACTTTTGTCTCTCTCGCACTCTGTATGGTGTGCGTGTGTGTGTGTGTGTGTGTTGCCAAGCAGCGAAACGAAGTCAAACGATTTGGCAAGGTTATTATTTATTGCACAAAGATATGTGTTAATAACATACGTATACAATGCGGGCATATATATTTTTTATACAAACTTTTGATATCGATGGATCGGTGCGGTGTCCGTGTCCGTATCGGGCTGCTGGAATTTTGTTTGTCTTCTCTTCGCTGCTGTTTGGCTCTTAACAATCGTCAATAAACCCTAATTGCCAGCACAAATGCTGGGCTCGTAATTCTCGTCTCGGCTATTCGCAGCTATTCTCGGCCACGCTCATTCTACCAGCCACAATGTCAAGTGCCGATGGCTCGTTAGCGCTTGAATGGCACTGGCATTTCCGCTTCCGTTTGCGGTTCAGCAACAAAAGGGATTTCTCTCCGAGCCAAAGATAAAACTAAAACCGCCAGACATTAGACAACACAAACAGAAACCACAAGGCAGCGGCAGCTGCTGCTGCTGCTGCGAGACGACAATTAAAAGTGCGCGAAAGAAACGACCAATCAGGAGACTAAACTTGAACTAATTCCGATGGCAAATCAGAATATAAAGCCCTTAAAGTTAGTTAAATCTTCTGCAAAAATCTATTCGTTCATTCCGACACGGCTGAAGCCTGAAGGCTGATTTAATTCGAACATGTTTAGGAGTGTTTTGTTTTATGTGTTAAAAGCCATGAAAGCCAGCACGAATGCTGAGATATCTGAGATCACAAAAGCGACATTAGAGGAGCGAATTAAGAGACTCCGATTTCAGGGCAGTTGGAGCACTTAAAGGGCACAGCAATTGCCAGTTCATGAGGGGAATTCACGCCAAAATACACGTGCCTACGGGTAGGCATACACTCGTAGTCGATTGCTATATCGTATGGCTGCTACGGCAAATATCGGCACAGGCGTACGAAGCTCCCCTTGCCCCTGGGACGCGCGCTTCGGGCCTATGAAGTTGCGTTTAGTCGCTTATGTCATGTCAATCCGAGTTGAACCTCCCCACCCTACACAGCCATTGCCCTTTGTCTTTGTCGCACTTGAAAGGTTAAACGAGCGTGACGCCACCGACTGCGGCTTGGACTTCGCCTTCGCTTCGCCTCGCCTCGCATCGCTCCGGCTGCTCATTACGCCGGCAGGCCAGCAGCCAGCAGCCAGCCCCCGCCACGTAAGCTCCCTGCATGCCGCAGGGTCTACGGCTGATCGCCGAGAGATCATCGAGATGAGCTGCTGTGCCGCCTGTACCGAGCGTAGGGGCAACTGTAGAGCCACTAATGGTAATTAACAGTCACGCATTGCTGCGACACCTGCGCTGCTGCTGCTGCTGCTGGCTGCCTCTCTCCCGAAATGGTTTTCCCCCTTTATATAAGTCACCTTTGGGGCCGCTGGGGGAATGGCCCCATTAGAACTGGCTAATGGCTAATGGCTTGTGGCTTTGATCTGTGCCTAATGGCGGGACTAATGCACGCTTCTGGCCTCTTTGTTCTTTGTCACTTTTTTGGGTGCGAGGAGCCCAAATATCCGACTAAGATGTGCCCTAGACTGCCGTCGATTGCGGACTTTATCAGTCCTTTGCACTATGTACCCTCTATGCAGAGCAGACCCGATGGGATGGAACCACAGCGCCCTGCCACGCCCACCATTTACTCGAGATGAAAAGCAGGGCAAAGCAGGGCAAAGCAAGTTAGCATTTGACAAAGAGACCCATGGACATGGCTGGCTAACCCATGGACGGAGAGATTGCACAACAGTCGCAGAAGGAGGAGGAGTAGGAGGCAGCGTCTGCCACGCCCACAGCCCACTGAGCGGAAACAATTGGATCTATCGATGCGATTGCCGCCCCCTCCACGATGTTCGATGTTATAATAAGAAGTGCGTGCGTCTCCTGGGCGCAGTTTTCGTTGAGCCGCCGCGACAAGCTGATGGACAACCTGCGAGTGCTGCTCCTGCTCTTCCTGATCGTGCCGGCCAGCAGCCGGCCGAGCGGCATGCAACTGCAGTCGCACTATCGACGCGCCGTGGCCGCCTACCGGCGCCTGGAGCGCACACTGCCACGGCAGGAGCTGAGGGCCCTCACGGGCATTGGCCTGCTGAACGGAGCCCGCCAGGCGGAGCAGCTCATGGAGGAGCACCTGGTGCAGGCCATCAAGGAGCTGCTGCTGATGCAGACGGAGGCAGAGGCAGCGGAGGATCTGCAGCAGAGCGGCGATCGCGTGATGCCCAAGATCGACGCCATCGAGCAGCAGCTGACGAGGGACCAGCGCGCCCTGGACATCCTGAGCAGCGCCCTGGACGTGCTCTCCGACACGAAGGACGACCACGAGTTCCGGCTGGAGCTGCGCGAGCTGGCCCAGCAGCAGAGGGAGGACGAGCTGCAGCAGCAGGAGCTCTCGGCGGACATCACGGGCGGCCAGCAGCCGCAGCTGGGGGAGCGGCTGGGCCAGCTGCGCAGGCACATCCTCCAGCAGGTGCCCCAAATGAGGGTCGAGCTGGACGCGAAGATCGAGAAGGCGCTGAGCCATCTCCTGGAGCAGGCCGCAGAGGACGGGGTGCTGGCCAAGGCCAGGCAGAAGGTCGTCCAGAAGCGGGCTGCCCCAGAGGACGCTGAGGGGCGGCAGACGGAGGAGGACCGACCCTTGCCCGACGAAATGCGCATCATCAAGTCCATTCTGACAGAGGTAGGTGGCACGCTGCGGCCTGGGATGGGGCACTGTGGCTCACATTAATCGAAGGCCGATCACTTGCGCTTCCAGGACGACTTCCGGGAGAATCTGGTGGAGCAGCAGCCGGAGAGACGCAGCAAGCAGCGGGAGCCCACCGACTCGGAGCTGGACGACCTGCAGGACGACCTGCAGGACGACGTGGAGGAGCTGGACTTTAAAGTGAGTAGAGAAGCGGGCGATGCGCGATCCGCGCTCCGTGTGACTAACCCACTGGCCCCATACACCCAACCCCAACCACATTCCCCTGACATGCTGACATGGCTCTGCCACCCACCTAACCCACTGCTGACATGGTCTAGTCCTAACCCAACTAACGGGCTCTTGAAGTCGCCAAATGTTACAGCCAAAGGGAGAGCCAAGCCAAAGGCCAAACCCAAACCCAAACCGAAGCCCAAGCCCAAGCCAAACTCCAGTCCGAAAGCCAAGCAGCAGAGTGCCAAGCAAGAGGAGGCTCCTGGCTCCACCGAGCTGATGAAGGAGGCGGGCGACGATGACGATGATGAGCTGGGAGACATTGGGGACGATGGAGCAGGTGGCGCTGCCGGCGGCGGTGCCGGCGGAGGCGGCGGAGGTCTGGTCGGGATTATTGGAAGTCTCAGTGGCGTGAGTAGCAGTCAAAATACCTCAAGAGTTGCCCCCATCTCATCCGCCATCTCACTGATTCTCTAGGGCGAAGGCGGCTCGGACGTGGGCGCCCTGATCGGAGCCCTCACTGGCGTCGTTTCCACTTTATTTGGGGTGAGTCCGCAGCCTATTTGGGCCCCGTTCCCACCTAATTCTAGCTGTGTGTTTTGTGTGTGTTTCTCGGCAGCCCGGTGGCCTGGACATTGACACGCTGATCAGCAGCTCCACCTCGCTGCTGGCGGGCCTGCTGTCCGGCAACAAGAACTTTGGCACTGTCCTCGGCCAGTACGTGGGCACTGCCCTCGAGGGCGTCTCCGGCGGCGGTGGAGCGGTAAGATTAGCATTCCAGCTTCTGCAACAGCATTCCAGCTCATCTGCCTCGTTCCCTCCCACATTTAGGTGAACAACGGACAATTCCTGGGCAACTTCCTGGGCACTGTGGTGGCCTCACTAAGCGCAGTATTTATCCAACCATCTCACACCCCTCACCCTCACCCACACCCACAGCCTTACCCCTAACTGTTCAACTAACTCCCAAGCTGCCACACTGCCGGATGCTTTTTGACGGGCTCACTGCCCTTTGCTTGTCCCTTTCGCAGGACCCCGAGGAAGAGGGACCACCGCAGCCGCTGACCTTCGCCAAGAGCCTGCTCTCCAGCTTCCTGGAGGCCAAGTTTCGTCCCGCCGAGGCTTCTGAGGAGCGCCACGACAGCGCAGAGCTGCCGAGGCCGCGCAAAAAGAAGGAGGGCGGCGGGGCCACGGCTGGCTTCGATTCGGGCGGCTTTGTCAAGCAGGTGGCCTCCCACCTGGTGAGCAGTGCCCTGGGCCTGCTGCTCAACGCCGCCCTGGGTGCCTCGGGCGGTGCCTCGAAGGCCTCCACAGGCCTCTTCTCGAGCAGCAGCAGCAGCAGCGGCGGAGGCGGCCACCACTGGAAGCCGGCGGCCAGCGAACGATCATGGGCCTACGCCTACGACGAGCCATTCTAGCTAGGTTTTGCAACCGTCCAGCGTTTTGACGTGCAATCGCTGTAACCATATTGTTTGTACACATCTTTTTTTTGTTAGTTTTTAAATAAAGAGAAAGAAACAGACGGCGACTTGTCGGTCACTTGGACAGCCAAGAAAGCGTAAAACAGGCATTAAATCGAGTGCCGTAACCGCCTGTGCTGGCCGGGCCAGCGTCTGTGATGCAACAGCGTCCCACTCCAGTCCAGGCCACGCCGAGGCATTTCCCCAGTCAACCCCCTGCCCCGCCTCCACCCGAAAAGTCCGCCCACGCGCACGTCGCATCTTCTTGGAAGGATCCCCGGCACAGCGAGAGGCAGACAAAGGCGGAAGCACACGAAAGCTGGGCTGGGGCTTGGGCTGGGGTTTGGGCTTGGCTAGGAGACCAAACCACACCCATGTTGCCTTGTGGCTGCACCTCGTACGCACTGGGCCAGAGTTCAGTGGGCAAAGTCAAAGTTCAGGGCAGATCAACAGCCATGAGACGGGCTAAGCTGGCCCCCGTTGGAAGCTGTGGCAGGGGGTAGAGGGATTATCAGCTGGCAATGCACCGGAATGTTACGTGAACTATTTATCCGAGAATAATGCCAGAGCTATAGCTTTTCCAGCTTTGCTGTCGTCTGGGATTCGATTCCACTCTGGGCAGCACATCTCTCCCGCTCTCTCTCTCCCGCTCTCCCTTTCTTCGCTCACTCTCGTGCGCTCTTTGCTGCCCGGGCTGGGCTTGGCTCTCTTGCCCAATGGAGCAACTACTTTGGGCACTGAAGCGGGCCTTGTGTCACTTTCTACTGATTGCACGTTTTATTAAATCGCTTTTTACTTGTCGCTTTGGCTTTCCTTTCCTTTTCCTCTTTCGCCAGCTCTCTGCCTCTGTCTCTGTCTGTCGCTCGCTCTTTCACGGGCGCTCTCTCTTGGTCAGTCGGTCTGCGTCTCCCCTGCCGCTGTTGCTGCTTGGCCTGGCCCCCAGTGGGCTCCGTACTCGACTCCGAGGCGGCTTTCAGTTATGCGTGAATCTTTCACAAGACCAAGTGACATTTCGCGGGCCGTGTCGTTTAGTTGTCGCGTCTTTCATTTAATTTGAAAACTTTTAAAGTTTCTTGTTTGCTTATTGTTTATTGTTTTTTTGGTTTCCCGTTTTTCGGTTGTTTTATTTCTGTTTGTTTGTGTGCGGCGTGCATTTGGTAATTGTTAATGAACTCAATTATATATTTGGGTGCTGCCCAAACGCCTCAGAGTTCGCGCTGCAATTAAGTTTTCCGCCAGCCCATCAGCCCCGGCCCCGCAGCCTGTTCGACTTCTTTCCCGGGTGAGTTGCACACGAAACACATATGGGCCAGGCAGCAGTGCAGGGAGAGTGCATGGAACCGAAATCCCCGCGCACCGGCTCCGGCTCCGGCAATGTGTGCCAAACAAAAGACTTAGGCAACGAACTTGCTAACTGGGCTAAGCTGCCGCGCCGCGGCCATAGGTCAGTCCCGGGCCTGAACGCTCTTCGCGGGGCAGCCCCACTGATTAGCGGCCTGCTATTAATCGCCTTTGCTGCCGAAATTTGGCAACCCCCGACCCCCCTCCGCCCCTGCACAGGCATGCAGTAAATTGCCACATAAATCAGAGAGCCACCAGAGAGGAGATATTTAATGGGGTATTAATTCGCTTATGAATTGTGTGTTCAATCGTGATGGACGCACTCGCAGCGCGCCCCCCTGCTGGCAGCAGCTGGGACTGAGAGGAGTACGGGTCTAGAGTGCGCTGAGTTCACAGCCTTTGGTGAATTAATGGACAGAATTTGCTGGGGTTGCTGGGGTTAAGCCCCTAGCAAGTGGGTTGACCCCCAACCATTGCGGAACATGATTGAAGATGGGCAAAAGCCAGACCAAAGCAGAGACACTCGGACAGAGACAGCGACAGCGTCATGCAAGAGTCAACTTGGCTAGTTGGACGGAGCGTCTTGGCCTGGCCCAAAGAAACCGGTAACGGTCTCAAGGTCGCTGACAGACAAGAGTCCATGGCGATGGTGATGGCGATGGCGATGGCTGGCTTGAGATAAGCCCTGACTTAGCCCAACGGCAGCCGCAGCCGTCAACGCACAACAAAGCCGGCGCTTTGTGCCCATCGCTGGCGATGAGTGTGTGTGTGTGTGTGTGTGTGCATCGTTTTGGGCCGCGAGTGCCGAAAGAGCAGCCACAACAGAGAAACGAAAAAAAGCGAAAGTAAATGCCATGAAAGTGGAGCACAGTGGACGGCTGGACGCGTCGAAGGCAGACCAGCGAGGGGGCGTCTCAATATCACACATTCACACATCCATCCACACATCAGCTGGCACACACATACATACATACATACTGCTGTGTACGTTTGTATGCTGAGTTATGTGCAGGTGTCATATCTAAGTCGGTCAATAAGTTTATTGACCACAAACCGCAGGCCACAGCATTTCGTTTTGTGCATAGACTTTTGTAATGAAATGAAATGAATGCTCTGATTTGTCCGAAGATGAGAGTTTTATTCGCCCTTACACCCCCTCCCTCCCCACACCTACGTTGATTATGCAAACCCCCTCCCCCCCACCATGCCGCACAAAACTCAATCAAATTGGCAATAAACCAATGCCCTCACCGAATCTGAGTCTGAGTCTGGCTGTAGCTGCGGCTGTGGCTGTGGATTTGGGTCTCCTCCATAAATGAAATATTTATCGCCCTGTTTATTATGTAAATTTTGAAACCGCTGTGCGTGGCTTTATGTGTCAATTATGAGTGCTAAAGTCCGCCTCGGAACGTCTTGTATTAGGCGTATTTTCACACATTTTTAATAGTGTCAAAAGGCGGAGGGGAGCGGCTAAAAACTACCTGCAACTCAGCTGCTTCATGGATTATAGAGTGAGCTTTGACCGGGTTCTTTTTTGCATTTTATTGAAACGTTAAATTTTAATTCTTTCAAGAACCTCTGAAGCCTGAAGCCGAAAGCCTGACGCTGTTTACCCAAAGGGTAGCACCGTCGAGTGGCGCTGCACAAATGCCTAAGTGATTTCCAACTTTATGGCTCATTTAACAGCAACGACCATTATCCATTGGCCGCTGGCCGTTGGCCAAGTTCTCTCTGCACGGACTTCGAATGGGCAATTAAACAAAATGATCAAATTCGAAATGCCTTTCAAAAACGCTGCTCGGCCGAGTGTCTAAACATATACGAAAAATGATATTATTAAACATACATTGAGGCTGCTCTGCAGCATCGACCTTCGGCGGCTTATCGAAGAGTCCAACTCCAACGCCGACTCCAACGCCGACTCTGACCGCGACTCGCGAGTCCAAGATGGGGTGTACGTACGTGAACGGCAGCACTGTACAGTAGCGAGATTTATTAATGCCAACGAGCGTGTTTAATTATTGTGATCAGTGCGCAAACAAACGCCACATGACTCGGCTAATAAGCAGCACAAATTCCCCGCCAGAATCCACCGCGAGCCAGCATTAACCTTTGCGCTCCAAGAACTCGCCGGTGTGCTGCCGCTGCTGCCTGTCTGGCGGTGAATGGCCCGGCCAGGCCCGACCAGGCTAGGCCAACTGGCAACTGGCAACTGGCAACGCCTTTTCCAATTAAATTTGCCTCAGCGCGGCGATTGGGAACAGAACGTGGCTGTACTTTTGAACTGAAGGATTTGCCAAAAGGAAATTAGCTTTTTGCTCTAACAGCTAATAGCTGGCTAATCTTGAACGGCGATTCCATTGATTGTTTTCTTGAGCTGGACTTTGGATCTAGTGGCGGGTTTGTTTTGTTCGGGGGTGTCCTCGGACGTCTGGGGCTGGCATGCCGCAGAACTAGTTCCAGCGGCACTGTAGATGGCAAATGGCTTGCGTAAGGCCGCCATCAACGGTTCATTAGGCCCAGCAGCCACAGCAGTTAATGTGGACACGAGCATCTTTCTCCTCGAGCCGTTAACGAGCCTCGTTGGCGCGGCTTAACGAGGCTCAGTCTCAGCCTCCGTCTCGGCATGTTAATAGCCCATAAGTGGATGGATATGGATATGGATGGATATGGATATGTGGATGGATGGTGGCTTGCAGCTATTAAGTGGCGGAGCTACTTGCCCTGGTCTTGGACCCCTGTTTTTGCTGCGTGCCCAGCCACTGAGGCAAGAACCATGGAACATGAATGAACATGTGACATTAATGCCCGAAGCCCTGGCCACACTCTCAGAAAAAAGTCATGCATAATGACAATCGTTGCACAATGTGACCAGGCAGGCAGGCAGACAGGCAGCGAGACATTGGGCAATGCCGCCACATTATGCCAGCATTCAGCATTCAGTATTCAACATCTGAAATTCAGCTGGAGAACAAGTGGCCTATGCTTGCCACTGGTTAGTACAAATTTAATGCGTCTGCCCCACAACTTGTTTGCAACGGCAGCGGCAACGGCAGCAGCAGCTCCCTTGCCCCTTCCTTAACAAAATGCTTGGCCATTTGGCATTTTACACGAAGCTGAGGTACTGAGGTACTGCGACTGCGACTGAAACCAAAAATGCGATGAAGATCTGCTACAAAGCCAGTTCAGTTCAGTTTAATTCATTTTTGGGGTCGGCTCTGGGGGGTCGACTGTGGGGTCGACGCCAGCTGGGCAAGGACGACTTCGTCTACAACTACATGAACATGAACATGAACAGCAACAGCAACAGCGACTCGTACCTTATCGGCCAGTGCAATTATGTCGGCTTTATGAGCCACCAGCAGTATGCAACGCTTTGCGTTTGGGGTCTTGGCCAAGTCAAAATGCTTTTCGCGTAGCATGTGCTCTCGTACGCCGTGTGACAAGGCGGCGGCTCGAGATTAGTTCGTATAAAATGCAACAGCCACACAAAGTCTGTCATAAATTTTATGAGCCACGCTCTGGGTGACAGCAGACAGCAGACGGGAGACTAACTGACTGGCTGACTGATTGGCCAGCAATTATGGCGTTCTAATTGAGGCGCCACAGCGACAGCGCCGGCATCAGCATCAGCATCAGCCAAACAACCAATAAAAGTATCCAAAGACAACAAACCGTAATTGAATTTCCATGGCTAATTATAATTTGTTAATTGTGCAGCGACTGACTGAATGCAACTGGTCCAGCCACGGGCATGGGCAGAAGATTGGCCTGCCTGCAGCTGGGGATACTCTGGTTCCCTCGGGGCTTTCCTCTAGCTGCTTCTCGTTTGTATTCCCTGCCGATGAAACGAGATCACCAGCAGCAGCAGCAGCAGCAGCAGCAGCGGCAGCGGCAAACAAGATTTAAAATTGAAAGTTAATTTGGCTAAGGTTGAAGCAGGGCAAAAGTAAGAGGCACTCGGGCATAGGAGCAGCGACAGCAGGGCCCAGTCGGGTTCTCCGCAAGATACACCTGCCAGAGGTCGGTGTGGAGGACGCAGACGGAGACGGAGATGGAGACGGAGATGGAGATGGAGTTGGATCTTCTACTTGGCTGCGCTCTGTCACTGGTCCGACCTTGTGACCCACAAAAACGATGACAGTTGTGCGTGCTGCCTGCACTTTGCATTTTGGGTTTTGGCTTTTGCTTTTCGCTTTTTCCCTTTTTCGTTTTCGTTTTTGTTTTTAGTTTTTTGCGGCTTGTGGTTTTTGGTTTTTTGCTGAAATTTGTACATTTTTTATATTGTCATTTCAACGGATGCGCGCATTAATTTTGCTTTATTTTGGCTTCACTTTTGTTGTCATCGTCTGGCCATAAAATGTTGCATAAAACAGCGAAAACCAGCCACCAGTCGCCGTCTCTGGGGCTGGGGCTGGGGCAAGGTGCGGCTGCACCTCTTAACGTCAATTAAGGATTATGTTTCGTTCCCAGACCCGATCCGATCCGCATCGACCTTGAGCCCAGCCGTTGATTAAGTCCGCTGCTCGCACATTGATAAGCAAACTGTTGACTCCACAAAGCGGTTCACCTGATTTCTGCAGCCCCAAGACCCATTCAGAGTCGGAGTCAGAGGTACAGCGACAGGGCAAAACGGGTTAAGTGCTGTCCGGGGCTAATTAGAAAGGTCCCATCCCATTCCGTCCCCCATCCCGAGTGTCAACTGGCCATTGCGGGCTGCGATGGGAATGGGAATGCGAATGGGAACAGATCGTGACATGTGGCATACTCGTAATTAAGTGACTGACTTACTGACTGACTGACCGATCCTCTCACTCACAGAAGCGATGATCCTTGCTGGCATTTATTTAACTTATTTATAGCGAAGCTTTATTGAGCATCAAACGCTGGCAGAGTGACCCATCGATGTGACTCTACAGCAAGAATCGTTCATTAATAATCCAAATGTCTAGCATAAACACCGCCTCAGCGTCACTTCAGATGAATTCAGTTTGATGGGCGGCACTTGATGCCAATTTAAATCTCAAAAATTGACTTAATCAGCATCAGATTTGATTGGAACTGGAATTGAAATTGGCTGCGATTTATTTAGTTAATTGTTCAGAATTTAGCTCGCGGCAGGCCGGCCTGCATATGGACGGACACACACCACAATCGAAGTGACTAATTATACGAGTAAAGATATGCATGCACATGCGGGCCACATCGGGACGGATTGGATTGAATGGAATTGAATTGGATATCGTATCGGATCTGAGTCTATGCAATTCCAGTTATTAAGTTTCTTAAGTCTGAATTCAATACGCGCACTTTGACTCCAATTTATCGGTCTCCCTCTGGCGTCTGAAGGAAAACGACTTGTTTAAGTTTTCTCTACTTGGTATTCGTATTCTCTTTTTCGATCTTGGTTTAGTTTGGCTTGGCTTGGCTTGGTTTTTTTTCCAAACATATATTACGAGAGTTTCTAGCCGCCAGTTAGTACATAAATATGTATAATTTATATTGGTCATAAATCGTTAAAAAAGGCGCATTAAAATGCCATTTTACATAGTTAGCACATTGTCGAGGCTGCATTCTGTTGCTGGATGCGCATAAATTGCCGCTAATGTAATCAGTTCCAAGAGTCAAGGATCTTCAGTGGGAACTGCGATCGGCATTGGATTGGAGAGAAGTTGTGTATAATTCTAAAGAAATATTTATTACACTCACGGCTGGGGAACTGCAATTTGCATTATGCCAACAAAGATTTCCCGCTGGTGCGGGTTCCAAGCGCCCCAAAGCAGGTGCCCCACATTTAGCATTTGAGTGGAATAAACTCCATCAAAAATACATACATACATACATCATAAATAAATGAAATAAATAAATAAATATGATGTATCATCATAAATAAATAAATAAAATAAATAAATAAATATGATGTACCATCATAAATAGATCTTTTAAAAGTCCTATTCGATTTCCATTGGTTTTGCATCCACCAATTGCCTCCAGAAATGTTTGCCAGAGGCTCAAGAATTGTTTTCAGAGATATTTATTCTATTTGTGCGCCCTAAAGTATGGTAGAAAATATTGCCAAACACTTGTGACTGATCCATCAAATGGTTTATAGAAGACATATGTATAATGGTATAATGGTTAATTCCATTTGCTTTCCATTTGATGGTCCCAAAACCTGTCCAAGTGGAAAAATCCCAGCCAAAAAATGTGTCGATCCGCACCCTTATGCAAGCGGCTTAGCGCCATGCGGCACTGATGACAATCCAATCCGTAGAGTGCTTGAGAATGCATTAAACACGACTCCATTGCGCATACGCATCGTGTAACCGAAAGTACCTGAGCCGAGTGAGTAGCCTGTGCCTGTGCCTGTGCCCGACTGCCTGCCAGCGGGCTGTTGGTGTGTGGCTGTGCTTTAATTGAAAGCCAAAAGTACAAATTAAAAGCGCATTGCAGAAACACCAGCAACGGGCAGCCAAAGCACAGACAGAGTGACTTAACAGCTCTTCGGTTTTGCACTTTATTGAGCGCTTTTTTTCGCTCAAAAACGAGTTGGTCAGACGCTTGAGTCGAGCGTCGAACGTCGGACGCCGACGCTGGCGTTGTTAGCGCCGCAATAAAATTCAATTTGGATGGATTTCGTTGTGGTTTTTGTTGCTGCTATTTTCGGGTTTGAAGACGCTGACGCCGGCAGTAGCAGCAGCAATCGCAGCCGAGGCAGCTCAGGCAGCCCAGACAGCCCAGGCAGCGGGCAGCGCGGTAAAAAAAAAGCTCCGACGCGTTCGGGGGCTGCGCTTGCGCCGTGGCGCCGTGGGCTGTGTAACCGATTTTTTGGCCACTGCTAAATCATTGAAGTAACTTTCGTCTGCAGTCATTTGCTTAAAGTTAGTGAACGTGCTAGTATCGCGTATCTGGCGGCGCGGCTCTCAGCAATCGAATCAGACAAAAATAATCAAGAAAAACCTCAGCCCGTTCCACACACTTTAAACAGTTTCCATCGTCTTGGCTATATTTTTTGTTTGGTTTTTGTTTACCTCTCGCCTGCTTAAGCGAGCTTCGAGTTTCTGTGTGTTTTTGTTTGGTGTGTAGCCTCGCAAATGGGCTGAAATATTTCTAGTTTCGCCCCAGAAAAATATAGTAACCGCCAAATGCGCCTCAAATTGTGTGCCAAACGACTTACAAGTCTCTCCTCTTGGTTAATTGCAGCACTCACAACGAAGGGAAGTCCACAAAGATGCAGTACACAAAGTGCAGAACGATGCTGATGCTGGCCGTGCTAGCGTTATCGCTAACGCTATCGTCATCGGCGCCCTCGCCCCAGCAGCTCAACACCGAGCTGGAGTCCACGCTCCAGGACAGCGGCTTCAGCAGCAGCGACCCGGACCTCAATCCCATCAATGCAGAGGTAAAGCCCCTACCCTATCCACCCATCCGCCCATCCGCCCAACTGTAAGCCACCCAACAAGGAAGTCAGGCCAGAAAGAGACAACACACCAACGTACAGCCAGCCAGCCAGAGAGAGAGAGAGAGAGGAGAGACAGCGCGGGGTAGCATGGGGAAACTTGATTGTCTGTCTCGTCTCCTTGGGGGCAGCTGGGGCGTGAAAGTGAATTTTGCCTGCGGCTCTCTGCGGCTTGTTGCACATTTCGCTGCTGCTCTGTGGCTCTGTTGCTCTGTGGCTCTGTTGCTTTTGTTGTGTAAGCCGCTGCTAATTTTTGCGCCTGGTGCATTGAACCGCCTTCTGGCACAGCCATCGCCCATCGGCCATCGGCCATAGCTCCATGGGCCCTGCTCATTGCGAATATGTTAATATCGAACGAATATCGCACAAGAAATCGATTCGAGTCCGAGTCCGAAATTCGTTGCCGAATACAAGACGACAGACATGGCGACCTTGAGCGCGACGAAACTTGTTAACGACCTACGTTAACATTTCAAAACCGTTCCCCAAATAAACCGAAAGCCCAAAAGCCCAACAGAAACCGAACCAAAGCCAGCGCCACCGCCTCGGCGGGATAGAGGGAGAGATGCAGTAGCAGCAAGAGAAAGAGAAGAGGAGAGGAGAGCAGAAAGAGAGAGGGTCCAAGCGAAGACCTCATCACTTGTCTCACTCTCTCTCTCTGTCTCTCTCTGCTGATTTCCAGGGTTGTGAAACGTTTCCGCGGCTCCGCAGTTGGTTAATATATTTCTTTGCTCCTCTTCGTGCTTATTGATTCCACAATGTGTTGCAAACATTCGATCGGAGCCACACAATGTGCCAAATCAATTAAGAGGCCAAGCATCAGCCATGCAGCAGTGCACTCGGAGCAGCCGCAAAGTTCTGAGTCTGCCCGAGAAGGCAAGGGAGAAGGCAAACAAATATCTTGGAATAAAAATAAGGACAGGATTTATTATTACAAATAATAATAATAGTCGACAAATATTCTAAAATATATACGATTTGTTAAGGTTTAGCTCTCCGTTCCTAGCTACCTCTTTAGGGCCCATAAATTGTCTGCCAGCCCTTCCCGTTTACCCGTTTACCCCTCACCACTGCAGCCGTTGTTCAAGTCCCTGTAGCGCTTTCAACAACTGACCTGATTTGTGGTATATATAAATCATGGCTCACGTTTATTTTTTGAAAACTGTTTGTCACTTCAGAAAAAAACCAAAACAAAAACAAAACCAAAGACAATGAAACGTTGGAGTGGGGAGTGTGGAGTGTTGAGTGGGTAGGGGGGTAACAGGCAGCGTAATGTGTTTAGCGTTTTGTTAAACTAATAAATTGCCAGGCAAATGTTTTAGGTTTTCGAACAAAAAGCAGAAATAGAAACAACAGCCATGTGGGCCGCCGCCAGAGGCACTGGACCGCAAATTGGGTAATCTCAAGTGGGAGAATGGCAGAACAATGGGGCAAAGATTTTGCTAAATTACTGCGCGAGTACATGCAACATGCAACAACGTTCAACAAATGAATTGCACAAATTTCGGCCATCAAAAGCGACAAAAGAGTGGGCGCAAAGGGTTGGGTCCAACCGTGGCCTAAAGTGCTTCAACTCTCCCCAGAATTACCACTCTATTCGGCAGCCTGCGAACCCTCGACACAACCCACTCAGATGTATGTTTATGTGAGCTCTCGATTAAAATTTCGCAGCAGTTAAAGTTCTTTCTTGCTCATCCTCATCTGCTGCCAGAGGAGCAGGATCAGGTGGTCTCTGAGTCTGAGTCATCTCTGAGTGCTTTTCCCGAGCTGCGAATTGAAATTCAAATCACTGGCCACACAATTAATTGCATAACTTCGTTAGAGTCTGTGGCCAAGGGAGGAGCGTACGCGGAGAAGGGCAAGTGACGTCACAAGAAACGAAAACAAACAAAATTAAAAATTAAACGCAGAGGTCGCCAGTACGGAGGGAGAGTTGAGTATGCGCCGAGTCACATCCGATTGCACTTAAGCGCCAGCACAGCAGCGCAGCCCAGTGGAGCTCCCTCCCATCGCATTGGCTCGGAATGGTTTCGGTTCAGTTTTGATTTGTTTTGATTTGCTTGGGGCTCTGACTATGCGTTTGGGTTAGAAATGAGTCGATTTCGGCTTCGAGTTGCATACATATCGCATGTTTTGGGGCCGGCCAGCCAGAGTCAGAGCCACAGTCAGAGCCCGATGATGGCCTGAATGCTAAGTGCGGATCGGTGGGGTCGATCGAGAAGCGGGCCAAAAGTACTGCAAGCCATCGACGGCTTAGAATGATCGAGGTCCGTGCTCGAGTCGCGACTCCAAAGCCCCCCCAGCAGCAGCAGCAGCATGAGTATGAGTGATATAATTATTTATGTATGAATACGTTTGAATGCATGAATGTCTTTCAGTGAGTGAATGGATGTGTGTGTGCTGTGTGTGTTTTTTCTTGGGCCAGCCAGCCTCAAATTGGGTCAAGTCGAACCGGCCTTAAGTGTCGGAGATTATCGAGTGTGTGTGTGTGTGTGTGTGTGCGTTTTTTTTTTCGGCTGGTTTCTTGCATTTTCTGTTGTTGTTGTTGTTGTTATTGTTGTTGTCTTCTTTGCCACCAGCAATTAAACTTGAAGTCAGTTTTTGGGGCAAAGAATCACACAAAATACTCACTCGTAAATGAACGGCAATTAGTCAAGAAACAACAGCAGCAAAAAACAACAAAAAGATGGCCTGAAAGTTCATGGTCCAGCTGGTGGCTGGTGGCTGCCGACTGGGTGAAGCGAAGCCGCCGCCAATGTCTGTTCTCCGAATCGATTCGATTGCTTCCTTTCTTGCAGGAGGTGTTGGGCGACGGCCAAGAGCGCAACAAAAGAAAGCTACCCGATGCGACATTTGAGGCGAAGAATGCCGTGCTGGGCTTTGTCTTTGGCGTAAGTATAGCTGCAGTTGGTGGCCCCCAACGGGGCCCTAGATATGATCGATTATTGTGTGTGTGTCCGCAGAAAATCGACAACTTCCTGGACACGAAGACGCGCGTGATCGAGCAGCTGGACCGCGCCAATATCGAGAAGAACAAGCAGTGGGACATCAAGTCGCCGGTGCCCATCAAGGACTTCCAGACCCTGATCACAGCCGTCGTCTCGCCGAAGATCCGCTCGCTGGGCAACATCGCCAATGACATCACCACTGGCGTCCTGACGACCATCACCGCCTTCAGTGGCTCCTCGGCGGGCAATGGCAATGCCAACGCCGGCCTCGGCAACGTTGTCTCCAAGTTCTTGAGCTTCTCCGGCCCCATACTGCAGGGCTCCTCGGGCGGCGTCAATGGCATTGGCGGAGCAACGACACCATCACCGGACTCCGACGAGGCGGGCTACTAAGCCACAGCCAGCGGCAGAGAGAGGCAGAGAGAGAGAGCAATGAGCGCTAGCTGGTCGAGCCTTGTAATTTATCGTTATCCCTCGACCAAAGCCTAGATTCACTCACACTCCTGGATGGAATGGAATGGGATGGAATGGGATGCGGATCGAAAATCTCGTGGAATCTTGTCCCTTCCCCTCGCTCGAATCGTTGTGCCCCTTTTTTTGTTTGTCACACCTTTTAGTTAAGCTCAACTTTCCGCATTGTTTCATGTTTGTACATACATTCGGCATATATAATACGACTACTATACGATATCAATCGAAGCCCCCGACTCCATGGCGATCCAAAATAAATGAATAAAATAAAAACATTCCAACGCAAAAACCAAAACGCACTCGAACTTTTTTTCTGTGGTGGTGTTGGCTCCCATGGCCATGGCCTTGTCTGCAGCTGAGGGTTGGGCTGGCTGTGAGTTTGGTTTTGGGTCTGTCTCTGTCCCTGTCTCTTTGCTGGCTAACTCACACTCATCGCTCTCTCTCTCTCTCTCTCTCTCTCGCAGAGCAAGCGCAGGCGGGCACGTGCCGGGGGCAAAGACCTGAGCGATGCCGCGGATATCAGCAGCGACAACGTTTCGTTCGAGCTGCCCGGCGAGCTGTTCAGCAAGTCCTTCCAGACCATCACCAATGTCTCCAAGTCGCTGTCGCGCCTGATCATGGTAAGCCAGCTGAAACAGAACGAGTCTGAACGCACTGCCAAGGGCGCTTTTGCCGCGAGCTTTGGCAGAACTTTTGGCTTTAAGCTTTTGGTTAAAGTTTCGTTTTGCGGTTCCTTCCCCTCCCCACAGGGCTCCGCGCGCCGCTACTCCCGCTTTGTGCTCTTCTTCAAGCCCGTCTTCGGGGATGCTCTGGTGGTCAAGGGCTACGAGGATCCAACCACCACAACCACAACCACGACCAGGCGCACCACCACCACCACAGCCGCCACCACAGCCGCCACTGAGGGGGCAGACAAGCTCAACGAAGTCTAGCATCGGATTTCCATACTAATTTTCATATATGAATAATCGTTTTGTTTCTCACGTATTTTATCTGTATTTGTGTGCTGTTGGGCGCTGTGTTTAAACGGCGAAAATATATAATCCGTATTTAGTGGGCTGGTCTATTGCAGGCCCCTCTCGGAGGCGCCGCTGCGGGGGCGCACCATCATGCGTACGATCATGAGGGAGCCGTTGGGGCCGTCGAGAAAGCCGCGCCACAGAATGCCCTTGTAGCCTTTCTTATCGCGTTCCAGCCGGCGCTGATACAAGCCAAAGGGATTGCTGAGGGGGAAGAAGGACAAGTGAAAGCCATTGTGGAGCAGGGGAACTCTGGGGGAACTCTGGGGGTACGGGTACGCACCTCAGGTTGCAGGAGCTGCCGTACCAGAAGGCCGCCGACTGGGCCTCCGCACAACTGGCCTCGCTCTCGTCGTTGTCCCTGTCCTGGGTGCTGAACTTCTTGCCCGAGTGCTGGCGCAGTGCATCGCCGGCGTCGCCCTGGTACTTTCCGTGCACATTCAGCTGGTACTGCTCCGCCTCGCTGCCGATGCCGAAGTGGTCGTAGAGGGCGTAGCGCAGCTCCTGGTTGCGGTTCTGCAGCTGCACCAGCAGCTCGTAGTTGTCGCTGCTGGTGATCTGGTGCAGCTTGTCCAGCCCAATGAAGAACTCGGTGGTGAGCGAGCCGAAGCCGATCTTGTAGTCGGCCCACTTGCGATTGAAGTCCTCGCTGCCGTCGTATCGGTTGACCACCATGATCCAGCCGCCGCCGCGCACCTTCTGGTCGCAGAACACGAAGAACGGCTCCGCAGTGGCACTGACTCGTATCCGCACCACTCCGTGCTGCTGCTTGATGCAGTTGCTCGGCGTTGTGCCGGCACCCCGGGCCGCCAGCAGCTGCGGCTCCACATCCAGGCTAGAGAGATGGGAGTCGGGTCTATTAGTGTATCAGTCGGCCGCCCAGCCCTGCCCAGCTTACAGTCGCGAGCCGATGGCATTCGGTGAGCCCAGGCCCAATCCTGGATAGCCAGCGGGCCCGCCACTCCTGCGCAGATCCACCAGCTGCTCCTGCAGGCCGCCAATCTGCTGCTTGACACTCGCAATGTCACTGCTCAAGGCCTGGAGGCGTGTGGTGAGCCCACTCAAGGCAGAGATGGGACAGCTGGTCTGCCCACAGATAGAGCGGGAGAGAGAGAGAGATGTAGAGCAGCAAGGGAGGCGTTCTCCTCTCGAGTGACTCACCGAATTATCCAGAGTGGGCGGCACCATGCCCAGTCCGCCGCCCAGATCCGTTTGCGTTGTGGTTAGGCACGCCATGGCCATGACCAAGGCGTCCAGCTGCAGCATCTGCGACATGTCTCACTGACTGAGCTCTGACCACTGACCGCTGGCCACTGGCTGGGCCCCATGGGGGGCTGCTCGACTGGCTGCTCGATCGACTGCCCACAAAGGTCACCCATGCAATTAGATTTATTTGCACTGCTGTGTGCAAACGAGTTTGCCAAATGCGATCCGATCAGTGGTGCGCAGTTCTCTCCTATCGTTTATGGGAGAAACTGAATCTAGTTGCTGCCACTGGGAGTGATCTGCGATCAGTGATCACTGCCTGTGATTTGTGGGGGAGCATCTCCAACCAACCACCAGAAGCAGCAGCAGCAGCAGCGACTGACTGTCGGGGCGGTTGCAACTGCGTCGCAGTCGCAGTCGTTGGCTCAAGCTGCGATCGAGCGCAAGTCGAGTGTGCCAATTGGATCAGCATGGCGTTGGAGGCGCTCGTCACGGCTTTGGCCTGCCTCAGCACCACCACCAACACCAACACCAACACCAACACAATGCCAGCGCAGCCCCTGTCCCAGTCCCTGTCCTCTGTGATAATGAGGAACTCGATGGAGCCATTCCTGCACGGCGTCAATGTGAGTACATGTAGCTAATGCCCTCTGAGCGCTGTTGCCTGATCTACTTTCTGCCTGGCCAGGACACCGACTGTCCCGTCAGCACCTTGGGCGGCCTGGCTGCGCGGTGAGTGCTGCATGTCATCCGTGGAAGTGCTTTCTTTGAGCTAGAGCCTCTCCTTTCAGCGTCCAGTTTATGGCGGACGAGCTGCAGGCACTGAAGGCGGAGCTGGGCGAGCTGCAGCAGCTGATCGATGAGTACAGGAACCAGGCGCCCAGTGAGGCATTTGTCACCCGATCGTGAGTACTGCCCGAGTTCGTGCCCTGCTCTGTAATCTGTAATCTGTACTCTGTGCTCCTTCGGGCTGCCAGACTCCGTCCCAGTCCCAGCCATTGAACAGGCCTTGGCAGCGGCCGCGCCCAGCGATGATACGCCCCGCAACTGCTGGGACCAGAAGCACGGCCTGGTGCGCATCCGTGTGGCCAAGGATGTGGAGCCGTTCTTCGTGAACTGCGACCAGGAAGAGCGCGACGGGGGCTGGATCGTGGTGGTGAACCGATACGACGGCAGCGAGGACTTCAATCGCAAGTGGGCCGACTACAAGATCGGCTTCGGGTCGCTCTCCAGCGAGTTCTTCATTGGGCTGGACAAGCTGAATCTGCTGACGAACAGCGATCACCACGAGCTGCTCATCATAATGAAAAGGAAGCGCGAACAGCGCTTCGCCGTCTACGATCACTTCAGCATTGGCAACGAGGCCGAGAAGTATATGCTGTATGTGCTGGGCCCCTACAAGGGCGACGCCGGCGACTCCCTGCGCTACCATGCGGGCAAGAAGTTCACCACCTACGACCAGGACAACGACGACAACGGACAGAACTGCGCCGGCATACATGGGGGCGCATGGTGGTATGGCCGCGAGTGCATCGAGAGGTACCTTGATATTGATATTGACTGGCACCAGTGCAGATGCAGATTGAGGACTCCCTGTTTCTTTTCAGCAACCTCTTCGGCACCTTCCAGCCGATGTATGGCCCCGAGATTGGCTTCTACAAGGGCATACTGTGGAAGACCTTCGTGCCGGGGCCCACGGGCTCCCTCAGCATGGTGCGCATGTTGATTCGGCCCAAGAAAAAGCAATCCTAGAAATGAAAGCAGGCCCGAAAGATTCCCGGGAATCTCCTCTTCACATAATAAATATTTCATATATGGAATCGTTGCGAGAATAGTTTGCCATTTGTGGCACTGGCCACTGGCCGCTGGCCGCTGGCTGCTTCTGGGGAATGCTTAAACCAGAAACTGGTTTTAATTATTGCAATTATTCTGCGATATATATTTCGCATTGAAGGTTTCGCTCAATTAATTGGCAGACAATGCACAAACACACACTCAGAATGTGGATACACTGGGGAAAATAATGCCGCTCATTAATGCTATATTATCATGGGAAATTTCAACGACATTCCCGGCTCATTTGCATACAATGCCGCAGGGGATGGGGCTGCGGCTGGGATTGCGGCTTGGGTGGGGGTTTTTGCCAAGCAACGGAAATTGTTTTGCTCTAAAAATACACTTACACACGAACTGGCATTACTTGTACGTACACTCGTATGTATATGCTATGCATCCATCCATCTGCATTGCAAATGCCCATGATATCGAGCGCACCGCACCGCACCACACTGCGTATACGTAATTCGGAACAAGGCAAAGTTGCTGCGTGGGACAGGGCGTACGCGTAATGCGAGTGTCATTGGCACCTCCACTGCCACTGCCCCATCCCACACCCGACAGATATACTCGCAAGAAAACTTTGACGCCCCGTCCCTCCCTCCCTCCCCCACTCAATCCCGCACGCAGGCAAACAAATTTCATAAATTTTCTACACAGCAATTGAATGCGTGGGGGCTGTGGGCCGGAGGGTCTTGGGTAACTTCTGTGCAATTGTGTGCCAAATTCAATAAATAACCAGAGCAACCTGCGCTCGGCTCTTGGCGCCCAAAGCGAGCACTGAATACCCTGGACCCGTAGGCGGCATAGCTGAAGAATGAACCTCACTCTCTGCCATATATATATATTGGAATAGTGGCAGAAGAATGTCACTCTGTTCCGAGGGGTTCCTCGGCTGAAACAACAGCCAAACGGCATCGCATAGTGGATGTTCCCCGACCAACGACGCGGCTCATCGGAGGACATGATAGTAAATAAATTTGCTCACTCGAACACTCGCAGTTGCCCCCCAACAACTTTTTGACAGAGTCGGAAAATATTAAACAATGCGCACGGAGCTCGACTGACAATGAAATGCTGGCCAAAGGGGGGTGGATGCGGCGATGCGGGGGTGCTCGTAAAGAAGCTACTTCTACTTCTGCTCGTACTTCCACTTGTTTTTCCTTTGTTTCGTTTGCTTTCTGTTTTGTTTTGTTTTGTTTTTCTGTATTTGCTGTGTGTTTTCTTATGTTTTTTGAATTTTCATAAAACTTTTCCTCGTTTGCCGCTAATAAATTATTTTTTGGAGAAAAAGTTGGCTCCTGGCGATAGTGATGCGGTGCGATGCGATGCCAATGGCGAGCCTCATGCCTCGAGCACTAAGCTGTCCGCAGAAGGGGCTGGCCAGTCAGAGTCCTCTTGTGCGGGAGGGTCTCTCCCTGGGGTCTGACTTCGATACCGATTCCACAACAAACTGCATATTGTTCCAAGTGTAGCGGCGACATCACAATCCTCGTTTTGTGGCCGTCTGTCCGTCCGTCTGTCTGTCTGTCTGTCCCTCCCTTGTTGTACTCCTCTTCGGGTTTATTATTCCTGGGTGTGCTTCTGCTTCTGCTTCAGCTTTGTTCATAAATAATTTGCGCCACAACTCAATTTCATGAGCGTAAATCACTGTGTGGTCACTTGGCACCAGTCCCTCTGCCCCCGCCCCACAGATGCTTATTGTTTCCACTTCTTCTTTACGAAATAATTCCCGGACTTGTTCAGCTTTATTTTCCACGATGTTTTCCCTTCATTCGGTTGCTGCTTGCTGGTTGTTGGTTTCCCTGTTGGTTTGTTTGCTTGGATGCCATTCGGTTGTTTGGTGGCCATTTACCATACAATTCCTTATTTATGTCCCAGGCCAGGGAAAGTTTTTTTGTCCCCTGGACTTTGGGGAGTCCGGCCTCAATAATAGAGAGACAGCCGCCACTGCCCTGCCACTGCCACTGCCACTGAAACTGCGCCACACCGTCTCACTTTCCGACTTTCTTGCCCTCCGAAGATGTTTTGTCTTCCTGTCCTGTCCTGTCCTGTCCGATCCTGGGCCTCGTGCATGTGGGCTTTGTGTGGCTGTGGCAGGGCGTGTTAAATAAACACAAAGTTGCGCCAAACTTTTCAATTGGCTTGACAAATATAAAGAAATTTACAATATCGCATCCGAAGCACAAAAAAGGGACACAATGCCCTGCCCGGCCCCACACAACGCAGCACAATCAAAATTCGAATGGGAAAATGAACCCAAGCCAAACGTTTTCTTGCTCAATAAAAGAAGTCATTTCTCACACTATCTAACGTAGCGGAACGTCAGGCAACGTATCCGTACAGGCTATAGAACGGTCTCAAGTGCCTGTTAAAACATTGTTACACTAAGCTTAACCGACTGTTGCTGGGCTCTGAAGAATAGAAGCTGGCAGCCCAACCCCTTCGATTCTGTGTATCTACTAGCAGAGCCGCGCGCTTCGCTGCTTACTAATTTGATGCTTAGGAATTCACCGAAATAACATATTTTGTGATAAACAATATTATTTGTTTCGCCGTCGGTACAGTGAGCAATGCCCTCTCCATTTGAAAATACCGGACGCTCCAAATTTAAACCACAAATTTACAGCGACTGTGCTTGTGATTTAATAATAGTGATGGCAAAAGCAAGACGTATCGGGAATTGTAGTCGTTCGAAATCAAATGGCATGCCAGTCGGAATCATCGGAACTGAAACGTGTTCACCACAAAATTACCCAGTCAAAATAGTTGCTTCAAGTAAATTAGTCATAACTTTTTCCACAGCAACTCTTGTGGCATTGCAAAGTCGTGGTAGGTAAATCCACGGAGCTTAGAAACTCGACTGGATAATCTATATGTGTATATACATATCTCCGAATCGTGTGTTTATTTATTTAATTTTGTGCTAGTGCTACGAGATTTATTTATGTTTAAATCACTAGTCACAACAATTATTTAATCTTAAAATTGTAATCTCTACTTTCAAGCAGAAATTGTCACTTGATTGTCAAGGGAGGGGGGATCCCCTAGGTGAAATGGCTGCTTGTCTTATTCCGAAAGGTGATCTGAGTGGGCTGATTCCATTGGTGGACGGGGGGAGGTGGTAGATTCCGAGGGGAGTAGCGCTAAGTGTATGCAGCGAGGAGCCCTGCCAGGGCCCCGCTACGCATTCTGCACATGAATTCTCCCGCAATAAAAACAACATTACACTAAATTCTCATATTTCTTTTGCTTTCGCAACAATTTACGCCCCACCACCCAGCCGCCGCCTTTTTCCGCTTCTTTAGTTACAGCCCGAAAAGGAAAACGTCAGGGTGCTGGGTGTGAGGTGAGGCACAACAATAAATTGCAATTCCAAGTCACTTAAATTGCAACAAATAACAGGAGGCAGCTTGACAGCGAGAGAAAAACGCAAGCGCTGAGGAGCAGCCAGAAGAGAGCGCCAGAGCCAGCCCCAGCCAGCCCCAGCCAGCCCCGTGAGATGTCAACGTGTTAAGCGGCAGGGGGCCAACGGTTAGGGGTAGGTGCATGCCATGCTCCTGGGATCCCTTAGCCATTTATTTCTGCCCGAGTTGTACGAGTAATTATAGCCATGAAACGAAGTGCAGAAAGATGGTTAAGATTTGGCGCAGAGGATCCCCGAAAGACCTCTTAATAGACATTTTAATCTGCTGTCCGTTCGGTACAGCTACTTTTTAATATACAATCAGCAACAATCAGCACACAAAATGTCGATTGAGATATCAAAGTTAGGATGCGAACGGTGGCCCGCTTTCTGCATGATGCGATGTGGCCTGGATCGGTGCAATGAATACCTTAAGTGCAGTACAGGCTCTCCCCCTATCCATCTCTGTTCACCCGCCTGTTTTGCTCTGCTCTCTCATCAGGTCTTCTGTTTCCCTTCTCGTTTGCCTGCTGGCAGTCGCCCTTCCAGTTGGTTTATGTTGTGCAATTGCTGCACGCCATTCAGGCAACACAACTCTGCCAAGAACCCTGACAACTCTGGCGGCAAACAAGAGGAGCAGCAGCAGCAGCGGCACTACAACAAATTGTGTCAACGTTGATGCATGATACAGATTTGTTGCTGGAAGCTGGAAGCTGCTAGCTGGATTGTCATTTCGCTTGACTCTTATTGCATTTGGACAAACACGAAATTTTTATGAGGATCTCCGACTCCCTGACTCTGATTTATTCATATTAAGAATTATGTTATCCTTCAGCGGGGGGCTGCTCCAGCTCCTGCTCCTGCTCCTACCCTTCGTTTGCTGCTACAATATTTAAATAGAAATAACTATTAAGTTTTATATCAATGTGCATTTGCTTTTAGCGGCATTAAAAATGCATTTACCATAGGACCGGACCGGCCCGGACCAGGACAGCAAATGGGCGACAGGTGTGGCCATCAGGTGAGAGCCACACCCAAGCAACAGCGAAGGAAAAGTGCTGGCAACGGGAAGACAGCAAATGAAAATAGTTCTGGCATATCTGGGCTATCCACCATAGCTCTGGGAATAGTTCCGCAATGGTTCTACTCCCCATGAATATACTGGCATGTACTTGTGGCTTTATGCGGGCAATTCATGAATTTTGCTTACCGAAAATACAACCCAATTTTATTTTTTGTTGTCTGCAATTGTGACTGCCATTGCGGAAGCCCAAAAGTGACAGACTTCAATTAGTTTCGGGGATCAGAAATGTGACAAAAGAATGGCAGACAGACGAAACAGAGAAGCCCACTCCTTGCTCTCTTTCTTTCTTTCTGTCTCTCTGACTCCCCCCGTTTCTCCGGCTGCCTCACCTCTTAATTAAAACGAAATGTTCACAGCCGCTTTGGCAATTCAGTTAGCCTCCCACCTCCCACCTGCCCAACTGTAGCTGTACCTGGGCCTGGGCCTGGGTCTGGGCCCCCGGTTCCAAGTGCCATATATAACTCATAACGATTCGGTCGGTCGGAGAGAGAGAGAGAGAGAGCAGCAGCAGTACAGGCCAAACAAAAAGCTCGAAAAAATTGGTCAGGCCAATGGCTAAGCAGTCCGGCAGCAGAGTGGAGGCCCCAAAAAAGCCGCAAAAAAGAAATGCAACTTTATGCGTGCCACACAAAAAAAGGAAAAATGCAGCGAAGGATGGCCGAGCGGGAGTTCCACTTTTTTGTGGCCCGAAAGAGGGTAAAAAGCTAAACAATGACAGCTGCAGCTGGCGCGGCTGCAGAGCAGGAGGAGGAGCAGGAGGCGGCGCTTTTTGGGGGCAGGCACGGGCTACGGCATTTACTTACGGTCGAACGCACTTCATCTGGAAACCATAAAATTGAAAAATGCTGCAACGAACAAGGCAGAGCGAGAGGGAGAGCGAGAGCGAGTGGGAGAGGGAGAGGGAGAGCGAGGCCATGGCAATGACGACGTTGATGGCTTGTTGGGCTGGGGGTTCTCCGGGTGGTTGCGGGGTGGCGCCTGCTGAGGTTAGAGTTCAGGCTTTGGGTTTGGTTTTTAAACCGCACAAAAGTCATTTGAGCGCCGTCGTTAACATGTCACACACACACACACCCACACACACACACACAAGCACATACACACACAATCACACACTCGGATGTGAGAAGGCAAACAATGCATTTGTTCTGGAGATGAGAGCGTGAGGAGCGTGAGGAGCGTGTGAGGGCACGAGAACCCGAACCACAACCAAAACCAGCTGCATTTTCTGCCTCTCTCTGCCCGTGGAAATGTGAAAATCATCGGCCTTTTCTTTCACATTTTTGCCCGGCCTTTTTCCGCACAGATCTGTAGACCTTTAACTCGTGGATTATCTCTGCTCACGGGGCCATCTCGAGCATGTGTGCCGCATATATTTTTCCGCTGGCCCACATCATTGCCATCGCCACAGCCATTGCCATCATCATCATCAGTGGCAGTGGCAGCGGCAGCGGCAGTCGCAGTTGGCTTTCTTTTGGCTTAGACCGTGGTCGCCTCCGCCTCCTCCTCCTCCTCCTCTTCCTGCTGCTGCTGCTCCTTTTGCAGGCGACTTCTGGGGCGGCTGCCTGCTGGGGGCAACCGCAGAGTGCGCGGAACGGGACCACATGTCCATTTTGTTCCCTTTTTCATTTGGCGATCGCATGCACATACATATGTACATGTGTACATACATACACACGTGGTAGGGGACTTTGTTCATTTCGTTTGTTTTACAATAACCAGATGGCGGCGGACAGGCACGAGGGGAGAGAGTAGAGAGTCCGCTCTCATAATTAAAATGTTTGGCAACAGAAAAAAAATAGTAGAAAAAAAATAAAGAGTGGAAGAAGCGAGGAAGGGAGGAAGGCAAGCAGGGAACAAGGAAAAATGAGCAGGAAGCAGGAGGCGGTCGGTCGGTCAGTCAAATAGGAAATGAAAGAAAGAGAAGCGTTTTCCAGCTAAATGAAATGTTAATAGCAGCCATTTGTTCTCTAACGTTCCGCCATCTTCCACATTGCTGCTGCTGCTCCTCCCACTTGGCGTGGCCTGTTCCTGTTGTTATTATTTTAACCCGCAGACAATGGAGGCCACCTCAGCGTATTATCTACCGACAGGCGGAATGAGTTCTCTGGATGTCCGTATATTTGGCCAAGGCTTCTCCAGTTCTCCACTGCGTGCCTGGGGAGGGCTTAAGCACATGCAGCTCATATGGGGATGGGATATTTATTTGAAGGGATCCCATGGAAGTTGCACCTTCTTCGAGGGAAGATATGCTGGCTCCCAGGGGGAGAGCATCAAGAGCTGTGCCTGCTGCCTGTCCCTCTATTCTTCTGTTTCCTCATAGACTAATGTCCGTATGACATTAGACCTTGCTAACTGAAATAGAAATAGAAATATAAATAGAAGTAAACAGAAATAGATTGCTGGCTATGCTCTGCCTCGACTGCTAGCTGCGAGTCGTGGCTTTAGTGTAGTATTTTGAATGGCCTAAAGCCACAAGATACTCGTATAAGTTACCCTATTCGAATGTCATACCCCCATCACCACTCACAACACATATACATATACATATGCACAAGTAGAGGTCCAGGGGACCACACACATTTTTATTTTCTATTTTTGCTGGCATTTGCCACCCGCTTTCCACACGGTTTTGTTTCTGCGCTTTCTTTGTGAGCATTTTTACATTTGTCGACTATGCGAGCCCGTAATTAATTTCCCGCTGCTATTATTTGCATTGCTGCAATCACGGGCCAACAACAGCCACACCACACCATAACAACACCAGAAACTAGCCACGACAATGCGAGCCGCTGGCATTTTTAATTACTTGCATGAGAATTAATTATAAAAAACGGTGCGAGGACAGTGCCGGACACTGCGATAGGGAGAAAAGTGTTAGAGAAAAGCTCAGGGGAACAAATTCACAGCGTGGAATGTGGGCTGTGGAAAAACTCAAGCATTATCATGCGACGAGCTCCATGAATGCCAGTGCAACATCCAGAAATATGAAAGCTAAACCTGCCACTTCTCATTCACTGGCAAGACATTTTATTCCATTAGACAGTTGGATTATGGATTTATCCAATATTTGTAGCGTTCATCGTCCTCCTTCAGCGCCACAGCTCCCCCCACTGCTTGATATGATGAATGATCTAAAATTTGAATGGATTACCAAACGAAAAAACCACACTGAAAAGTGTGACCGTAGTGCAGGTTATCTGTGTACTTGGTTCCATATTTGTTGTTGTATTGTGTGGCAACTCCTTTTTCAGACGTTAATCGCTGCCTCATCGGAGCCCATTAAAATTACTATTCCTGCCCAAATTTGATTTGGAAAATACAGAAATAGTCCGAAACCAAACAACAGCAAGTGTGATCTGTGTATGGGATATTGCAATTAAATATTTGCGGCATTTCTCCCTGCAGACAATCAGAATGGCCGACGGTGACCAGCCAACTATTAATTTGTGCCCTGGGACTGGGCTTTCTGGCGTTCCGTCCGTGCAGTTCCAGGCGATTCGTAGAAGTTTGTGCAGATCTATATCCCCCATGACCGCATTCTCGTCGGCCTACTGAAGAAGTCGGTGGGTGCCAGTCTCGATTTTGTGCTGAGCCACTGCAGCGATGTGCCAAACCAGGGAGCAGTTCGCTTCCTGGGCGTTGTCAGAGTCTCGGGGCAGCACTTGCAGTTCATTGCTCCCCTTGCATATCCCACAAGCCCTGAGTTCCAATGAAGCATTAACAAACGGAGCATTTGAGCTACGACTCCAATACTCAATGCCAGAGGGGCGTTGTGTTTTACATATTTGTGTGCCTACATATGTATATGTATGGTATATACCTGCCTTTAAATAGTGATTTGTTAATTGCAGAACCTCCAGGACAGGGGAACGTAGTTCAGTTGGATCCAAGCCACATGTCAGCATCCCCTGCTGCACAGCAGAATGGCACTAAGACTCGTGTAAAATAAACACGTAGCGGCATTTGCAACCCTTTATTGATACGAGTGTGTGGATTTGTTGCATAAGGTAATGGATAACCCATAACCTAGTGTCTAGATGCCTCTAGATTAACTCAAAATCAGGAGGATTAAGAGCCAGGTCTGGACATGGCGTACCGCATGGTCCAGTCGCGGGCATTACGGTCGTACTGCTGGCGGTCGCTCTTGTACAAGCTGGCCGAGTGCCTGTCAATGGGTTCGTCTGGATTGGCGTCTGACAGCAGCGACATGACCGACAGGATGAGCTTTTCGACTGTCAGGACCGGCGAGCATTTATCCTCAAGTATGTCAATGCAAACGAAGCCGTGACGGGAAGCGTTGCAGTGGTACACTTCAGTGCGAAATGCTGCAGCAGGTGGACGGGGCGGGTAGCTCTCTGGAAAATATATATCCAACTGGAACGTCCCTCCCTCATAGGGCGTGCCGCTAGGTCCGCTAATCGTAACCAATCGTCCGTTGGACTCGCCATTATTTCGGCCATCTCGAGGCTGAGACGCCCGACTGCCGTGCGGCTTGTACGGCTGCTGGGTGCAGGTTCCTCGTCGCCTTGTACGGCTGCTGGGTGCAGGTTCCTCGTCGCCTGTAGGTCGTGCTAGTGCTGCTGCTCCACGGAGCGCTACCTCCTGCATTCGTCCATCACTGGCACGACCTGAAGCAGCAGCGGTAATGGAAGGGACTTATGTTCCTTATGCGAGCGCTGCGTCGTAGCGCCATGATCTGCAAAGGCTCAGAGAAAACTCAGAAATACTCTCACAGGAAAGAGCTTCATTGCTTACCTTGGTGTTCTCTGACAAACTGCAGAAAGTTCTCCTTTTCTCAGAGCGATCTGTACTCTGTGAAAAGTAAAGCGAGAATGATGAGAGCAATGGAATTGGGACAGCTCAATAGCCCTCACTCCATTACTGGCGCTCTTAGATTGGGAGATAATAGCGGTATGCCATTCATCGTTATCGAGCTGCACGTGGGTTAAATGTAGGACCAGTGCTGCCAAGAAGATTTCCAGAAAGATTTTTCCGTACAATCTTGAACTGAAATCAGTCATCTGGAATTCCCATTTGATTTTACTCGAATAAATAACGTTCCACAGTTTATTTAAACCTTTTCTTTTCAGCTGCATTACTCTGCTCAGACTTTGTTCATTTGCTGCCTAGAGAGGGCTGGCGGGAGCGACAAAATGCAACATTATTGTTCGTGGCCGTCTCTTGACACGTCTAATGGCTTTCCATCGAACAACTGAGGCACGAAATGAGACAGAATTATGTTTTCCAGCAAAAAACAGCCAGCAAGCGAGCAAAACTGAATCCGCAAAGTAGGACAATCGATAAATGCCGAAGCAGCGCTGCGCCTAGCTCAACTGGAAGGCATTTACATTTACATTCTCCTACTCTGACTGCTGTAGTGTCGCTTGAAACTTCGATTTGGGAGCCGCCGAAATTAAAATTTCCCTAGGCTAGCTTATGCTAGCGCCCCTAGTGGTCATAATCGGCGGTGCAAGGTGGCAACGATCGGTAGTGAGAGTATGTTGTAGCTACCTATTTATGCTAATTATTTGGAAATGGCGGATGCAGCACTTTCGCTGTTATCAGGTTCTGGTAGGTGAGCACAGCTACTGTCATGTTCTTTTCTATGCTGGCTCCCACCCGAAGAGGTTACGACTCTAGTACCAATCAATTAAATAGCGACTATATTAAACCGCGCCGAGGTCAACTAACAGTGTTTCTGCCCGATATTTAAAATACAAAAAAAAAGCGAAGCAATTATAAAGTGGATAAAAGTGTGGAGCAGCAAATAGAGACCAAGTGTAAATAACAAGAGTGCCAATCGCAACTAAGCGGTAAGCGGTAAGCGGTAAGTCGGCCAGATTTTATTCCTGTAGAATTGTTGGGCAACCATTTTTTTGTGTGCAATTACAGAATTGGCACTTAGTGCAATTTTAAATTCGAATTGCCGGTACATCGCTGGCTAATTAGCAGCTGACGCCTATTAACTAAAAGAGATCGTTTCGCCGACTAAAACCAGCAACAAAGCTGCTAGCAGGCAGACAGCTGTGTGGGAATTCGCCGCATTCTAAGATGCGCGACTAAACAAAGATAAGAGCTCTCTGCAATCTCTCCGAGATCATCGACGGGACGGAGAAGCTGCGGACGTTGGTTCGAACCACGTCGGGGAATAAATTACCCCATTTCATTTTTAATTTACCTATATTTTCGTTTTTTTTGCAATAAGTTCATAGTGATAGTGCCATAACATAAGTGCAGTGAAAAGGTCAGAAAATAATTTTTTTTCTTCCAGTAGAATATGTAGTTTTACAGTTTTTTTTTCGTCGTTCCCTTTTTTTTTAATTTTCGTAAGTGTCTCTCTCTTCCCGGCAACTTATTAGTAATCGCCTTGTTGATAATGAGAGCCGAAAGTTAAAGTGCATAGAGAAGAGAGAGAAGTTCGCTACTGAGAGGGCGAAAAGAAAAAGAAGAAACAAATTTTTATAACGCAGGCCTATATGCCGTTGGGTTCTCTCCCCCTTCTTGCTTGATGTGTTTTGTTCTTTGATTTTTTTTGGTGTTACAGCAATTACAGCCCAGTCGTCGCATCGCATCAATAAAAGCGCTTTTGGAGATGGATGGCACGTGAGTAAGAAACACCATTACTTATTTCGTTTGTTATATATACATAAAGGTATTTGAGAGAAGAGAGGGAGAATCCAAGTTCCAGAGGAAATGGAACCGTAATTGTAACCCTCACAGTTTGAGAGCCACTATAGTTGCAGTGTAAGAAAAAGAGCACAGTAGAAGTAGAACTGCAACGTACAAAGTGCAGTTTGACGGTCTCGATTGGAGAGCTGTATCAATGCGAACAATTTTAACTATTTTGGGCGACACTTTATATATTTTGATTTTCTCGCATTATATTTAGATAATTTTTTTTATTTTTACTAATGATATTTATAACATTTATTTTTATTTTTATATTTTATATTTTTTCCTAATATTACTGCAAACCAGCATTTTTTTGTATAGCCGACTTAACCATACCCTTGGTCAGTATCTGCGTAGATTCTGAATTCGAATATTGTTGAAGTTCCAGAGTTTTAGAGTTTTTGGGTTAGGAAAAAATGAAAATCTGTCTTTAATAAATAAGTTTAAATGAATTTTAATATGTTCTAGTTTGTTCGTGTTGTGGGGAGCCATGCCTCGCGGTAGTATGGAGGTAGGTTAAAGTGGCGGTTGTTTCTGGGATCATCGGCCACTAATTTGGTCTTGCGGCTAAGATGATCATGGTAGGGAGGGCAGTCTGCTGTCGTATCAACATCAACGCAGCATTACAACCACACCTCAGCTGGCGCAAGAATATCATGCCGTGCAATAAATATCAGTGCAATAAATAGTCAATTTTCCTTTGTTTCCCTATCTGTATTTTTGTTTTTGTCCAGTCGATCTTGTGTTTAGAGTTAAACCAGCACGCGAATTTTTAATGTAATTATATATGTACAATGCGAGCAGGTAGCACCGTGGACAGTAGAAGCCGGAACAAGCGCGTGCTCCTCTGGTCGCTACACTAACATCAACTCGTTGTGTCAACATGTATCTACGTTATATGTTACACTGCAGGCATCATTAGTATCAATGAGTTGGAGCAGGAAGGCCAGAGACCACACCACCGGTAAAAGGGAAGTCAAAGCTTCTGTTCTCTTTGAATTTCCTTTGTGAAGTAGCAGTGTTGGAAAACACTTAAAGTTTTCTTTTATTGCTCGCAAGCTGTCAGGAAACAGCAGAAAAATCAACAGGCAAGCAAAGGATAACTTCTCGTGCCAGTTGCGATGAAGGACAAAGGTGAGTGAATCGCTGGCAGTGATTCTTCATTAACTGATGCATTTAATTTACTCCAATCAGATCTGAATTGCGACTCTATGCCATTCAAAAACATTGGCACGTTCTGGGAGCCTGTTTGCGACAATAATGGCTTCCTGTTGGAGCCCATTTTCACGCTGCTGCCCAGCTGCCCGAAGGCGCGCTTTGAGAGCGGGCTTGCCCGGCGTCATTATTCTGTGAAGCTCGAATTGCCGCCAGCATCGAATGGCATGCGCCGCTTTCTGCACGGCTATCCGGTGGGAGGCAGCACCCATGTGGTGCTGAAGGAGTGCGTGGCAATGACGTGCAACTCGGTGTTCCGCTACCTGGGCACCGTCAAGGTGCCCAGGCAATACGTTTTCAAAATTATTCATTAATGTGTCACAGGCCCAAGAGTTTTCCCTCGATTGTCAAATGTTCTTCTGCTCTTCCGTTGGGCTGTCGCATGCTTAGAATAAACAGCAATAATGCCAGTTTTCGCTGTGTGATTTTGCTCTCAGCTAATTGCTTTGCTTTAGCTGGACTGGAGCTTCCTTGTTCGCTCTTTACGACGCCACTAAAGCCAAGTAGTTGCAACAATTGGCATAAGTCGTGGGGGGGGGTTTACGACTACGACTAGCATTAAAGCCAGGGGGCCAGAAGGCCAGAAGGGATCAGATCAGGCCAGGAGCATAATAATAAATTTCATCAAGTCACCAAGTTTCGTAATATGCCACACGTATGTCATTAATCTTCAGTTTTGAGCTAAATTTGATGAATTAGTGGCCAATGGACGAACAAAACAAGCAAGGCAAAGAGGGCGGGGGCAGGGGCAGGGGCATGGGCTGTGGCAGGGAGGGAATGAATGGCTCTGGCTGTATGGTTACAGGATGCTGACAGGAGCTGCTCGACCAGAGCAGTGGTTTGTGAGCGGGGGGAACAGACAGGAAGGCATTAAGTTTGCCTGGCAGCTGACGACAGGCAGCGATGCTCGCTGGGGCAGGATATCAATAAAGCCAGGGCCAGGGCCAGGGCTTCACACAGAAAGCCTATAAGACATTCACACACACAAACACACACACACACACACACTCACTTGACATGTCCTGCCTTTCATTTGGGTTCAGCAATCTCTCCCAGCCACGACTCCTCGGCTGCGTCTTCGCATGTGGGGCAGAGCGAGCGAGAGAGGAGTCAAAAAAGAAGTTTAACTAAAATAATAAAAGTCAAACACTGAACAAACAGCTTTGGCCCTAACGACATTTGTATGTGTGTGCGTGCGAGTGTGTGTGTGTATAGGTGTGCTGCATATGCGTGTGCGTCTGGATAAAGTTTCCTCAAAGAAAACTTCGTCCTGGTCCGGGCTCCTGGATGTCGGTTGTCGGTTGCCGGGTGTGGGTTTCATGTGCGTGTTGCCTTTAATTGATATGCTAATGAGTGAACTGAAAGCCCTCGATTTGTTTTTCTGCTGCCATTTGATTCTGTGGAAAACAATTAGCCGGAAAGAGCCAGCGGCAGTGGAAATCACTGAAGTGGCCGAGTGTCGATCGGGCGCCACTCCGATGCTCAATGCTGGATTATTGGATAGATCCAATCATTCGTCTGCCGGGCCCCTGGGAGACGATGGAATTCTTTTGGCCAGGGTGCAGGAATCTTGAGGGTCGGTCAAGTGTCTCCTCTGTTTGTTAGCTTTCGGTCTGCCTGTCATTTGGGACAAACATTCAGATACTTGTGCTCTGTGCTTGGCAGGATATTTACCCACAATGTCTGCCCGGTGGGGCGCACACACTCGCACACTCACACATATTTCCGCTCTCTAACGATGTAACCAATAAAAACTGCATCGCCATGGTAAAATCAACCTGCCAGGACACAAAAACAGACACAGACACAGAGACACAGAGACGGAAGAGACAGTCAGGCAGGGCAGCTGGTCAGCACATGTCGAGGTCTTGCTGGGATGCCAGCTGGGGCTGGGGCTGGGGCAGCTCCTTCCTGTCCTTCGAGAGAGGAAGCGGGAGCCAGCTCGGTGACAGTTTGCCATGTGCCGGCTGGGTGGTGGGTGGTGCGGCTGCTTCACTGCTGAATCTTTAAGACTGCCTCCCGGGCGCCTGCGACTCCCCGGCATTCCTGTGACATGCTGCACTTTTGGCCATATTTTATTTTGCAGTGCGGAGGAGCATTCGTTATGCTCTGACAACGGACAGCTCCCATAGTCGTACCTTGTAGCTGCTTCACTCCGATATTAATGATGGAGCCCCTCCACTCGAACAGGATAATCCCAAGGCAAGTCGAGGATAACCAATTGATGGCTGGACGTATGGAAACTCTATCTCCATTTCTCCATCTCTCCATTTCTCCATCTCCATCCCATGATGCGGCCATCTGTCCTTCGCTGGCTCATGACATTAGGCCCAAATGTCCGGTGCTCTGTCCGTGGCCTCATCCTCATACCCATACCCATACCATTCCCTTTCCCATCATCAAGGTCGCAGGCCACAGGTAGGCCCTGGTCCATAATGCCAGGTGATTTGTTAGACTGCCCGCCCCGGCCCGCCCCATCATCCTTCCTTCCTTCCTGGCCTTTGTCCCAGGGGCTTGTTTAGCCCCGATGCCCCCGAGGCATTCACCTGAAAAATTCCACAATGCCAGGGGCCATCTCCGGTTGGGGATTGGTGGTAGCTCCTTTCGGCCACCCTCCCCCACACAAATTTGCATGCCATTTGTCGTGAATTTCATTTAAGATTTATTTAAATTTTCTGCCTTGTCCGTGTCCGTTGCCTTTGCCTGCGCCTTCGCCTCGCCTTGGCCGTGCCGCTCGGGGGTGCGTGTGAACTTTTGGCCGCATCATTTTCACATCTCCTTGTTTTGCTTAACGGCGTTGATATGATAATTTGCTTAGCATTTCTGTTGTTTTTTGGGTCCCCAACCCCAGCCCCCACCCCCTCCCCCAGTGCTCTGGCTCTGGCTAATGCTGTGGTCTGTGGTGGCCAACAGTGCGAGGCCAGCAGTGGCACACTCAGCACAGTGGTGCAAGAACTCTGATCTGGATGGGCAATTCAAGGTGGAAATTAAAGCATAAGAGTGGAGTGTGCTGTTCAAAATATACGCAACATTTACTGCATATTTGCTTGCTGTTTTTAAACTCTTAATTATTTATTAGTGCACACAAAAAAATGTATTCTCGTTGCAGGACCACATTTGGAAGTGGTTTTTGGTTTTTTCGTGCGACATAGATGAATCGAAATAAATTTAATGCTAATGCGCCTACCTCCTGGGCAGGGGCGGGGCCAACTCTCTCAGGAAAAACCATTGGGACAGAGACAGAGCCAGAGTCAGAGATTGAGGAAGCGAATGCGCATGGGGAGCGGGAGCGGGAACTGCAAACAGCTTATTTTGCATTTGAGTAATGTGCTGCGTGAAATAATTCGAGTGTGTGGGTGTGTGTAGGCCACAGTCTCAGTGGGAGGGTGTGTGTGTGTGTGTAATTAATGTGGCTGTCTGTCTGCACCCTGCCCCGCCTTTGGTTACACTTTATTTCGAATTATTTGCACATTTGCTGCCTTGGCTGCCTCGGCGCCCTCTCCGGCAAAAACACCAACATTATTTTCACATCATTTAATTTAATGCACGACCAGGGATGGGGTGTCTGGAGCACAGCGAGGGGTGGGGCTGGGGTGTGGGGGTGGCATAAAAAATATGGCCAAGCTTGTTGTTTGCTTTTGTTTAACATTTTATTTCACTTGTTGTTGGCTGCTGGCCCTGGCTGCCTGGCTGCCTGCCTGCCGTCTTACACCTAACACACAGAACGAACGGAACGGACGGACGGACCCCTCTGCCGGCTAATAAATGCCAAAGCAACGCGACGAACAAGGCACTAAAAATTTGTACAGAACAAGGACGATGACAGGGCACTAAGCAGGCGGTGGAGTGGAGTGGAGAGGGATGGGATGGGTGGGGAGGGGGTGTGTGGGTTGCCCAAAACAGTTTTGAAAACTGTAATTATTTTAAGGGATTCTTTATGCTAAACAGTGGGGAGGGGGAGGGGGAGCAGCACCCCTGCTGCCAGACCCCCTTGAGAAGGCAAAATTGAAACAGCAGCAGCTCAGGGGGTGGGTGTGGGGCTGGGTTGGGTTGGGTGTTGCTGTGGTGCGGTCTGTCAGGTGCAAAGTGGCAACGGCCTAGCAATGAATAATTACATTTTAATAGAGTGTCCATGGGAAGTGTTTTAAAAACATTTTTCAAACTCAGACTACGTGGCGGTGGCTGGCTGAGGCGGAGGTGGGCAATCCGTGTTAGGTGGTTGGCCCCCAATCCCGACACTGTGTGGGTGTAACTTAAAGAGGGATTAGAACCACCCCCCCTGCCCAGCTGCCCAGCTGGCTGGCTGCTGACTTTAAATCGTTTGAGATCTGATTAATTTTTATTTTTGTTTGCCTTAATTTTTTGTGTTTGAGTTTGAATTGAATTTAATGTAGATTTTAATCAATTCAATTTCCAGTTTTTAACTGCTCTAATTTTAGGACAAAAGATGATTGCCACTGTCTCGCTCTCTCTCTCTCTCTCTCCTCCCTCTCCCTTTCTCTGTGTGTCTGGCCATCATTATATTGTTTTACAGCATTTTGCATATGCTGTGCGTTATCTGCCGTCAGTGTGGGTCTCTCCGCCCTCCCTCCCTCCCCTGTCATAATAAAATGTTAATACAATTTTCGTAGCACAGATTTCGGGCGCCATAAAGCGGCAGCGCATAATGAGTGGCTCGCCCTGGCCCCCACTTACCCTACCCCTGCCCCTGCCCCTGCCCACGCGTACCATGTCCCTTCTGCTGCTGCTGCTGCTGGCTGGCAAATCATTTTACGGTTATGGGGTCGCGTCGACTGGCCGCATTTGAATAACCATAAAACACTTTGTGCCACCGAAAGGTGATGGTGGCATTTCCATGGCCGTACATGCGTGTGTGTGTGGCTGGGCGGAGTGGAGTGGAGTGGAGTGGCATCAGGTGCGAATGGCCACCAAATCCAATGAATGTCAATGATGTCGATGTCGTTGGCGTTGTCGTTGTGGCAAATGGCAGACGATGCGAATTTATGCCGTACATAATACAATTTTGCCCCACACCCCTTGTGCCTGTGGGTGTGTGTGTGTATTTGCCTACGGCTGCAGCCGTGCCCGTACACGCCCCAAGATAAGCTCCCATTATCGGCCAAAGGCCCGCTTTGTGCTCTGTGGCAACCCTTTGGGGCATTATCCGGGGAAAAGAACTCGGCCGAGCCCAAGCTTAGACCAGAAAACGAAGTGCCGACGATTTTGATTTTATTTTATTTGGATAGCAGCCAGCAGGCGGCTGCTATCGAACATTGGCCGCTGCGGGAGCGATCCTTGCCTACAGAAACAACAATATCGAATCAATGAGGTGGCGTGGCACATTGACGGTGCCCAAGTAGCGCGGAGGCTGGCTGCCAGCCGCGTAGGCCACGCAGTCGTGCATCACAAGGGGATCCTCGTGCTTGGGGGCCACGGTGCCAATCAGAGTAATGCCAGCTGCATTGATTGTGGTCTGCGAGGCCACTGGCTGGGCACGCGGCTCGGGTGCTTCATTCATCGGGCACGTCATAATTGCTTAAGTGGATCCTTCAACAAAGACTTCGAAATTATTAACCATTTTAAATACAAAAATATTTCAACTTGTATGCTATTTGTTTTGTTACCTTTTCGGCGCTTTCAGACAAAATTTGTAGTTAAAAAATAAATTTTAATATTTACTGGGGAAAAGTACTGGAAGTTGCTTTCACGCTGAGCAGTTTGTGTTGAATGAGGGGCTGGGGAGATTCTATTCCATCGGGTTTGATTTATAACGAAACGCATATGAGTGAAATATTTTTGTACATTTTCGTACCTCACTTTTGGGGCTTGTGCTGGGTTTGTCTGTTAACAGTTCTACATTTACATAAATGTCATTGGGGCCCTCAAAATTCAATGGAAATATTCTCTGGCCGGGGGTATACACAATAATTATGCGCTTTGCAGGCCTCAATGCGTTTCTTAGCGTTTTTTATTTCGTTATTTTGCTGTGCCTCCGACCCCTAAGACTCCGCTGGCTGAACTTTCACCTGAGCGGCTCAAAAAGTTACAGAAGTCTTCGCCGGCCACAGAAATCAAACTCATGAATAAACAAGAACCGGAAAAGCAAAGGGGAAAGTTATTAGTTTTCCCCGCCACAAGGTACGAAGAAGAGATCCGAAATCAGAGTCCTGGGCACCTGGCTGCTGGCTTCTGGCTGCTCGCTTCCGACTCCTGACTCCTGGCGCCTCTCAAGTGTTGCACAAACAAGAGGCAGCCCAAAATTAAATGAAAACCACAAAAAAGGGTTGGCGAACGGTTGGGTGGGTGAGTGGTAGGGGCTGGGGCTGGTGAGACGCTCAACGAGATGAAAGACAGATTCAAATGGAAATATTCTAATTCTTTTGCCAAAATTCGGGATTCAAATTGAAATGAAATTGTGGCGGCGAATTAATTGAAAATATTTTACATTTTCCCGCTGCCCGCTTAAGTATGCAACAGTTTTTACTCGTCCCCCGCCCACGACCGCGCCAACGCCGGCGCCCACGCCACCGCCTCCTTCTGCCTTGTGGGCTGTGCTTGTGCTTTGGCGCGCTTTGATTTTGATTCTGATTTTGGGTCCAACCGCAACAGTCAGCCATCCATCCATCCATCCATCGACCGAGCAGCAGGTCCAGCCGGAGAGGCCGTTCTACAGGCCAAAAATTCTTAGCATTGCCCCGGAAATGCGCTTTGATTGCGTATTTGGCTCGAAGGCTTGAATTGGGGGCATTCCGCACTGCCCCCTCCCCCGCCCACGCCCCTGACCCTCCCCAAAGCTTCAACATTTATTGGTTAATTGGCATTTCAATCATTTTGATTCCGGTATGTCGGCTTGAGCTTCAGCTCGGCCAACGTCTTGGGGTTTGCTTTGCTTTGCTTTGCTTTGGCTCGCCACTGGGCCTGCATCCCCGTAGAAATCTCTTTTGGCAGTTGGACTCGTTTGCCGAGATTAAACATTGCAAATGCCCAAAAGCGAGACGAATAATAGACGAGTGCTGGCAACAAACGAAAAGCGGAAAAGTGTCACGCCAAAGAGCTCAGAGGCAGAGACAGAGGCAGAGACAGAGGCAGAGTCCAGAGCCATCAACACGGGATACAGGATACAGTCGAATGGGCTACACTCTCTTCACAAAATGCATATAAGGCTGGGCTGGGCTGGGCCATGGGAAAGAGTAAGGAACAGGGGCGGTAGAACCTTCTGTTCTCTCGAATCAAATTAAAATGCTGCAAAAAAGCGGAAAATTATGGCAAACAGTGGAGCAGGGGAGCAGCGGTGACTGCAAGGCTGCCAGAGGCCATAAGGGAAATTGTTGCAGCGCAGATAGAAAGAAAACATGAGCACTCACACACACACACACACACACATTAATATACACAGACAAACAGACACTCACATGCTGACAGGCCGTCGGCAGCGCATTATGAAAGAATTTTACAAACAAAACAAAAAGAAAACACAAACGAAAACGAAAAGTATCCGAAGGAAAGGCCGAAGCTGACGATACCCTTGCATATTGCCGGCTTTTATGGGCGCACTTTTATGGGGCAACTGAAAATACCGCCGGCAAGGGTATGTAAAATGGTAAAACAGGGGAAAAAATGCAACCGGAAAGCAGCCGAGAAGGGACATAAAAACCGCCGGCAGTGCCGCGGGACTGCGGGGACAACGAAAAGCAGCAGCAGAGGGGCAGAGCAGAGCAGAGCAGCAGCGCGGCAAGAGGGGGCCGCAGCCGGAGGAGCCACAGGCTCATTGACAACATCTTGCAAACGGATTAAGAGCAAAAACTCATTAAAATTATGTTGGCCATGCATTAAATGCAATTCAATGCCGGCAAACTTTGTCCACCCACCCAACCGCCACCCACCGCCAAAGTACTGCCCCTGGCCCTGGTCCTGCCACTGCTGCTGCTGCTGCTGCTTCTGGGTCTGGTCCTTCAGTGCTTTTGTCCTAACGGCAGCCCCTGGACACTTAATGCGGTCTTTGTTGAGTGTTAAATACAGTTTTGGCCAGCGGACAGCCAGCCATGTGAGCCTGTCCCTGCCATATGGGAAGATTAAGGTGCACGCTGTAAGCCACAAAGTAGGGACGCGGCGTGCACCCAGCTATCTGCACATACCCACATATAAATGCTCAATCTGAAACTGGAATGTAAGGTGCGCTTAACATTCGGATAAACCACCGCAGAAAACAGACGGCAGGAAAGATGCTTAGAAATATCCATCAAAATGCACGCCAGAGTGGCATCGGAGCTCTACTTCTCCTTCTCGCTCTCTCTTCCATGTGGTATTCATTAAAAATAGAATTATTCGCCCCAAAAGATGGAAAATGCCACACGAATTTCGTCTGCAATAGCCAAAGAAAGAGCCAAAGACAAAGTGAAAGACACAGCCAGAGACGGGGCCAGAGACAGAGCCAGAAGTAGAACCAAAGCGAAAGTTGGAGCCTTTTTCCATTAGCTGAAGATTGCTGAGTGTTTAGTGGGGCTGCCAGTGGATCATTGATATAGTTTTAAAGCGCAATTGTCAGTTGGACCCGCGCCCCACTCCAGCACTGGATGGGGGAATCGAATCGAATCAAAGGCCATAGACACAGAGAGAGAGAGAGCATCAATGAGAACGAGGGAGCCCAACCGACCGCAAATCCCTTAACACATTTGTCAACACTTCGTCATTGTCACCAGGGGGGGTATGGAGTGAGGGGGTACTGCCAGATGCCAGATGCCAGAGGGGAGGCAACTTTTTGAACAAACATTTAATACACTCCACTGGACGTAGGACGGAGAACTGTTCATTTCTCTTGGCCCCTTTTAACCCGAACAGCAGACCCAGTAGCAGTACCAGTAGCAGTCCCCGTAGCAGTCCCCGTACCCGTACCACTCCCAGTGACAGTCCCAGCACCCTTGAGGAGCCAAAACAAATCAACAGCGATGAGCACAAATGGCAGCAGCCATAACAACTCTATCAAGCTTATTTCGATGGGCAAACAGAACAGAACAGAGCCAAACAGGACACACTCACACACACGAACAATACCCACACACAGAGAGAGAGAGAGAGAGGGGGAGAGAGAGGGACAGAGACAGGCAGAAGGGACAAAGGACAGTTTGGCATTTTGACAAACTGTGTCAATAGTATTTTTATTTGTGTCCAATTTGTTGGTGGCACAAACACGCCGTGAGCCTCCGCCTCTGCCTCCTCCTCCGCCTCTGCCACACCTCTGCCTGTGTCCTGCTGCTGGACTCACGAGCTAGAAGTAGCTTCGATTCCATTCCCATTTGGGGGCTCACGCTTTCATCCCTAACCCTCCCATAATTTGCTTTCCTTTTCTTTTGCTTTCTTTTCTTTCGGGGTTATCTCTCACTGGTTTCTGGCAGTTTTCAAAGCCATTTACAGCGTTTAAAGTTAACAAGCGAACAAATAACAAAAAGTCAACAATGTCCACACGCAGAGCAGAGCAGGGCAGAGCAGAACAGGGACCCATCCAGTGACCTGCCCCTGCCGCAGACTGCTGCTGCCACTCGCACCGCAAGTGTCAAAAATGTGTCGTCTTGCCCCCAGAAGGATCATCGTTTCAATTTGTAAAGGTTCATTGCTGTCGAGGACTTTATTTGAATTGCTGGCTGAGACGTTGACCTGCCAGCGACCTTCACACAACCCCACCAGAGGGCTCTCCTCGCCTCTCCTACGCTCCTCACCCAATGCCCAATGCCCAATGCCCAATACCAATCCCAATCGCACCCCCACGACCCATTCGAGCAGCAGTACAATCAAAGATACAGCCAGAGGAGTTGAAGGGAACCCCGAGGAGCCCGAGGAGCCTGAGGAGCCTGGGCACACACACACACAGAGAGAGTCCTTCCATCCGTCCACATCCCGTTTAATGTTCATTTCTTACGGTTTGTTAAGTTCTTCAAATGTGTCAGTCCCTGGCCCAGAAACGTTTTGTCTTCGACTGCAAATATCATGGCTCCTTGGCTGCTGGGCTGCTTGGCTCCTTGGCTGGTGGGCTGCTTGGCTGCTGGCTTTGGGCTGTGCTCCAATCTGCTGTCGCCGGCTGGCAAGCGGAGTACGAGGGCGACAGGGGTTCCTGCGAGTCTGAGACAAATGAATATTAATTAGAGCTCTGAACTCGAAAAGAAAATCTAACTGGAATTAATTGACAAGTGGCCAAGCCAAGAAAGGACACACACACACAGACACAGGGCAGCAGTCATGGCAAAGGCTACGCTCCAGGAAGGAGCTGCAGGTGCACGAGCAGTCAATGGGCTATGCCACACTTGGACAATGATGGACAGGCCTTCTCCTTCGATTGAAACGAATAAGTTCCGCCAACGATCGTGGAGGGGAACTGCTGCTCACAGGCCCACCGGAGAGTTACTTCTGTTTCCGTTCCCCGCCGAAGTGTTGCAACAGCCAGTGGCAGTGGGGCGGCTCTATTTGGGCTCCATTTGGGGTCCATTTGGGAGGGGCTCGGAGTGGGAGTGGGGCACTGCACTGCATTCAGGCGGCAGCAACCAGCCCCTCATATCATTTACAGTCAGTTTATTTAAGCGTTTCGCCCGTTGCCTGGCTGCCGTCTCTGGATGCCATATTTTGCTGGGGCTCTATCCTGGGGCGCCACTGTCCCGCAGCCCGTGCCAGGATGCTGTCGATATTCGTTTTTGTGCTCAGTCCATTTGATGTTGCTCCCCCGACGGCAAAACGATAAATTCTCATCACGTTCGCAAAATATTTTTCTATCACCTATAAAACATTTGAAGCAGCCTTGCGGCACAAAAACTTTCCTTCTCTCCCATCGCTTCGTTGCCGCACACAGCCACACACAGCCACTGTGGCACAGCAGCCGAAAGGAAGCAGCAGCAGGAGCCAGCCATGGCCATGGAAGGACAATGAGTGGAGTCCTCGCCATGAGTGTGTGTGTGTGTGTGTGTGTGTGTGTGGCGACTGCCTGGTTGCATGCAACATTCCTCCACATGAATGTTTATTTATTTGATTTTTCTCTCCTTCTCTTGTGGTGCTGCTTCTGCTGCTCTGCTGCTGTTTGCCCCTTGGCCTCTTCTTCGTTGTTGCATTTTGTTCTTGCCATTGTTGGTTTTTGGTTGTCTTGTGCTTGGGCGAGCCTGCATAATGCTGGTCCTATCGAGCTACCCAGCTGCCGAGCTCCCCCACTTTATCCACAGCAACAAACAGCTCCGAGGCAGCTGCAGCAACAACAACAACAAAAACAATTCCGAGTAAGCAGACAGCGTGCCACATTAGCCCAAGTTCCCATTTCAAGTTGGTCTTTGGTCGTACAACTTTTGGATTTGGATTGCAATTGCTATTGACTGTAAGACGATAGAGCGGGGGATGTGAGGGGGGTAGGGAGGGGTGTGTGGCACTCGAGTACTTGCAGTGATGACTCGCCAGAGGAACTGGCCATGTTCTAGGCAATGTGAATGCACCTGATCGGCGCAGAAATCTGCCCTAGCAATACCCAAAATATCCCCGCAAACACCCTGCCATGCATCCCGAATTTAGGTTAAATAAATCTCCAAAAAAAGCAATCAATCTGCTTCTGCTTCTGCTTCGATTATCCGTTTACCCACCTTTTATAACTGTAATGCTATTTACACTTTTGCCCAGACCAGCAATGCTTCTCGCAGTGACATTTTTATTTTTATTGTGGAGGCGATTTGCCAAAAAAAAAAAGAAAGAGAAACGAACGAACGGAGGAAACAAGTTTATGCCCCCCAAAAACGCTAATTAAGTTGAACTTTTCCCATTTAGTGAAGATGAACAACAAGTACAGACTACAGTGTGCGGCGGCGGCGTCGGGAAAAGCGGCTGGAAAAAGGACAGGACAGGGACTGGGACTGGGACAGGGATAGGGGCTGCATATGATTTATTGCAGACAGTTTGCTCGGTTCTGTTCTAAGCAAATATGTGAAAAGTTTCTGGCTGTTTCGCGGAATCGGGATGGGGCTATATCATTGACAGGAACGCGAACGAGTACGGCTGATGCCGGGGCCAGAGTCGGTGGCATTCTAATGAGCAACGCTGCGTATACGTAATCACGCATGGAGATGGTTCCGTGAGCCCAGTTCGGGCTGAGGGTTAGCCACGATTTAAAGATAAATTACTGCAATTTTGTATGAGTTCTGGCTCTGGATGCGGGGCTTGAGTTTGGGGAATAAATAAAGGGGAAGTTTTCGTGTCACGTGAACATCGCAGACTTCGACTCAAGCCACAGCGGAGAGGTGTCTGTCCCTGCAGTGGGGGCTTCCGTTGCCCCTACAGCGACAAGGTGCGAAGAGCAGACTTTTGCTTTGCGTGCAAGTTCGTTGCATGCGGCGCTTAAATTAATTTGCACAGGCTTCTATCCATCGCTGTTGTCCCTCAAGTTGACGAAAAATATGTAAGCAAAACACATCAAACGAGGGAGACAGATGCAGCTCGCTGGCAAGGGACAGGGATGGAGATGTAGAGTGTGGAATTGAGTCAGAGACAAGGCCCTGCCTGCCTGCCAGCCTGCCTGCCTGCCTGCCTGCCGACTGTCAACAGCAAAGTTGTTGCCAGAACAACCAAGAACAACAATCAGAAAAACTTTATGCCAAAACCCAAAAATATTTCCCCCGACTCCCGACGCCACCCGCCGCCACATGGAAAACTATTATACTTTGTTGTTGTAGTTTTTTTTGTTAATGATACACTTTCAGCGCGGAGCGGAGCGGGGCAGGGCAGGGTAGGGTAGGGCTGTTTGTGCTGTCGGAAGGATACAAAAATTTAATTGGCTCAAGAAAATGTTGCACTGAAATGAAGATCCAAACTTTTGCCATCCCAATGCCAGGGGGATATGTGGCTCAAAGATGCAGAAGGACGTGATGATGTGACGTGACGGATGTGAGGATTTAAAAAGCGCATTTAAATGTTTATTTAACTGGTTAAGCCATAAAATTGATGCTCCCTGTAAGGGATATTTGTACATATGTCTGGCGGACAACCATTGCGAATGCCGAATAATATTAAATGCTCGATGACTGTTGCTTTAAGCAAAGCTGCCAAAAGATTTGCCAATTTCTCTCACTTTCACTCTTTGGCCGTGGCCTTCGCCATCTCTTCCTTCTTTTCCGCTAAAGAGATTCCCCTTCAGTTGCTGCCAACCCAGCCCCGATCCGCCCTGCCATCATCATAATCTCCATAAATGGCCCGTCGCATTTGTCGCATTCAAATCACTTTTAACATAATTTGGCAATAAAAATTCATTGAATTATTCTTTGATTGGTTTATGGCGGCAGAGCGGGAAGAGCTCCACTAACCGCCTCCACATGCTCTCCCTCCCTTTCCCTTTCTCTATCTCCATCTGCTGCTGTGTCTCTGCTGGCTGTCTATTTGCTGTCTCCTTCGTTGGGTGTGTGGCATGTTTATGTTATTAGAAAAAGTTGAGGAGGCAGCCGGAGGGAGGGAAGGATGGGAAGGATGGGGAGCAAAGACCTCGAGGAAATGTCAATTTAACAACATTTCAACAAGGGGGAGAATTGATATGCGAAGGAGATGGGACAGTGGACAGGGGACATGGAACATTCATGGGACAAGGACAATGCCCAAAGAACAACCGGATTAGCCAATGTCCTGTCCGGCAGCTGGCCATAATCAGAGGCGAATGGGCAGGCCAAGGGCTGATGGGATGGATCCCTATCCCTACCGTCGCAGTCCCTTCGTAGTCCAACACATATACCACGGCCCCCATACGCCTCATCCGTGCCCTTACCCTTACCTGCCATTAACTGTCTCTGTCCCTGTGTGTGCTTGTATTTGCGGTGTTCCGGTGTCCCTTTTTATTTCGTTATTTATGCCATCAATAAAATTCACTGGCGTAAACGTTTGCGATTCTTTCTCAGCCAGGTGAGGGCGAAACATATTGCGGGGCGGCGGGTTGAGTGGGCAAAATTATGTCGTGCCAAAAAGTCTGTTTATGGCATTATATTTCTCACAGCACTTCGCTCAATTTGATTAGAAATCGTTTGGCAATTTACATAAATGATGGCTCGGCTCGGTCCGGGTTACGTACAGTTATAAATGGCTACGAAGGCAGCACATAAATAACTGTGAATGCGGTTGCAGTTGCAGCTGAATATTGGATGTGGGGGGAGCACTAAGAAAGGAGTGGGAAGAACTCCAGTGGGGTCCGAGGAAATCTTTGCCCCGAAGATAAATATTATTAAATTATAAATTAAATTATTAAAATAGGAAAGATATATATTTATATTTAAGTAATTTATTTTTACAATAAAAATCAAAAATTTAATTCCTATTTCATAATTATTTTCTATACAAATCACAAGTCCTACGGATCCTGGAAAATGTATAAGTATACCTACAAATATGTAGTACTTGTGCCCCATTTAGTCACTCATATCCCATGCCCACTGTACTGCCTGTGCAGCAGCTCAATTAAGCCCAATCTGAAGTTCGGTTTTGGGTGTGCCCGGGGTCACGCCTGCCCCTTCATTACCGGCTCCAGCTGTCAACTAAAAACTCATCTGCTGAATTATGCGAGCATTTCCATTTCGGGCGGGGGCTGATGGCAATAAATCGAGCAACCTCTGCATCCATCTATGCGCCCACTCCTCCGCCGCCCGCCCATCGAAACGGGGCAACAATTCTTCTTAGTTGCCTCTGCCACTGCCACACAGGCAGGTGACTCTGTGGCACACAGGCACTGAGAGACAACTGTCAGCAGCAAGTCAACTGCCACCGCCTGACAGCCACGCCCACGCCCAAGCCCAAGCTCAAGACAGCATGTGGCATGTGTGTGTGTGTGTGTGGTGTGTGTGGTGTGGCATGGCTGGGGGTCCAAGTCCAAGTCGAAGGCGGTTGTGGTTCTGTGGTTCGGGCGGCGGGCGGGCTCATCAAATCTCTGTAAGTGAAAATTCCAGCCGGAGACAAGGGGACACAGAGCCGAGGAGCCGCAGTAGGAAGGGTCGCTTGGTCTGGCCTGGCCTGGCCTGGCCTGGTTGTTGGCCCTCGTATAATATTAATAAAGCAGAAATTGACAGATTCAGAATGACAAATTTGTCGTCGAGCCTGATAAATGATATGAAATCTCAGGGAAAAATATTGTTGCAAAAAAACCAGGGGGAAGGAACAACTCAGCGAAAGAAGTGCCAGTGCCGGAGGCAGTGGCAGTGGCACGAACAGGGCCCTTGTCCTTGCCTGCCACCAAGGAGCTGCTGGCTGCTGCTGCTGCTGCTGCTACAGAGAGAACAACGGGCCGGCGGAAGAGGAAGATAAATATTGATAGCATCTGCGGTGAGCAGTTAAAAAACGAACCAAAAAATGAAATGAAAATTGCGCAAAAAGCCAAGACAGGAGAGGCACAAAAGATTTGCAGCCGAGCGCAGAGCCGGAACATCCTTCGCGCCCTGAACGGCGTGTAATGCGAAGCAATTTAGAATGGCCCCTGGTTCCTGGCGCCCCCCTGCTGCCCCCACCAAATCTCACTCTTCAGGCTGCCTCCCGCCCTGCAGAATCCACTGGCGCTGGAGCCCTCCACCTTTGGGACAGCTTTGCTAAGTGGTGTCGTCCTGGTGCTGGTGCTGGTCCTGGCTGGCCCTTGGCTGCATGTTTGCATGTCAACCATGCCAATGCGGTGAGCAGGAGCAGCAGGAGCAGCAGCAGCAGCAGCAGAAGGACATGCAGATGCGGCCAGGAGTGGCGCCGCCAAAGAAGGTGCGGCATGTTGAACGCTTGCCAAGTGCAATTTCAAGATTTAACTGACAGTGTTCGTTAGTCAACGCCGCCCAAAGCAGGAAAGCAGGGATTGGGGGACTGGGGGACTGGGTGACTGGGGGGCAAGGAGGAGCCAGTGAGGTCCTGCAGGATCGCCAATGGGAGTGACGGAATGCCCCAGAGAGACAAAGAGACGACGGGGCTTTATATTTCGAGTTCGAATTGAAATTCAATTTGAAATTTGCAGACTTTCGCCCGAGTGAGTCCCAGAATCAGGCATCAGGCACACCTCAGCCGGCTCTTTAATGGCTGCTGGCCGAAGAACTGCATAATTTGTTCTACAATTTCACTTAGTCACAGTGTGTCAACGCCAAAGACGAGGCTGTGGCTGTGGCTATGGGGCTGTGGCTGTGTTAGTGCCTCTTCCGTTTCCGCTTCCGCTTCCTGGTGCTTCCGGTTCGAGGTTGCTCGAGGGCTGCTGCTGCTGCTGCTGAATCCTTACTTTTCCGCTTTTTTGCATAGCCAAGTGCTGCTCTGGCTTCTTGTCCTGCATCTGCTCCATCCACTGCTACTGCCAGTGGCAGTGCCAGTTGCTGTGCCGCCTTCTCCCTCTCTCTGGATTCCGATGCTGGCCACCAAGTGCAATTTCGAGTGTTGGCTGCCGCCTGACATCAATCTGGCCAAACACGGCCAAAAAGGAGGAGCAGGATGGCCGCATTGTTTGTCAGCCTAATGTCTGTTGCGGGTGGCTGGCTGGCTGGTTGGTTGGTTGGTTGGTGCACCCAACAGGGAGCAGGGAGCGGGTTGCTTCAAAAATACAATAAGATGAAGATGAAAGACACCTGAAGGAGGGCCGCAGAGCAGACCAGAGAGTTCTGCTGCTGCTGCTGCTGGATGCTGGATGCTTCGTCATTTTGGCAAGGACCTCTGCTGACTGCCTCAGCAAGCACCCCCGTCCCCACCCTGCTCCACACACCACTCCTTGCGGCCCTTTCAAGTGATTTCCATCCAGAAGGCGGCTGCACTGCGGTTTTTCTATGGCCAACTTAAAATTCAATTTGTTTGGCTGTGATTTAGTGTAATTTAAGCGCCCCCGACTCTGCCTGAAAGATATATGAGCACTTCAGACGAGAAAGAGAGCGAGACACACACACACACACAGGGTAGGTACAGGGAGTGCGGAAGAGGGAGAGCGAGAGAGAGTCTTGTGCGTGTGACAGTTCATTAGTATGGAAAAGTGATTCCTGGCACTCTACATGTGAATGGGAAGGGTCCTCCTCCTCCTCCTGCTGCTGCATCTGCTGCTCCTTCTGCCTGCTGCTGATTGAAGGCTCAGTCTTCGGCTTCATCTCCATCTCCATTTGCTGGCCTCCGACTGCAACTCCATCTTCCCATTTCGATTTCGATTTCGTTGCCGCTGCAGCCCTTGGTTTCGGCTGCAGTTGGCCGCCGTTTGTCAGCGGTTGACATGAATAAGTCATAGCCGAAAAGGCTCGGAGATGTCAATGTGGCCAAAAGCAATCACTGCCGAGGCACAGGCCAAAGCAGGCTATCGCCAAATCTGGCTGGAAATAGGCCTTACAAGAGGAGCCCCAGTAAATGGAGTTATCGGAAAATCGGGCATGGAAAATGATCCGAGAGGGAAGAGGGAAAAATGTTTGTAATATTCTCAACTCTTAGCCGGCCTCTGCTAGGGTTAGAAATATTATTTTGAACGATGGCTGCCAGCAGCAGCAGCAGCAGCAGCACTGTTATGGGGTCACGTCGAATGACATGTGCAATATTTGTCCTCTCGCTCGCTTTTGGGACGAGGGGACTGAACAGGAATGGTGGCCAATACAGTGGAGTTGTCAACTCATGCGCTCCACTGCGCCTTGCCAAGAGTAATGATGCACGTACCCCCCCATCCCTCCCTCCCGATGCCATAGAAGGGCGCTGCCTCAACGTTGCAGCTGCTTTGTCAGCGGCTAAGTGCAAGTTAAAGCAAAAGTAATGGCCCAGCCAACGTACCAGAAGAAGAGAAATCGTTGCCAGAGAAAAGAGCAAAAGAAATGAAAAGAAACGAGAGGAGAGGAGAAGAGAAAGAACAAGAACAAGACAAGAATAGAGAAACAATTGCAATGCATCTTTAGTGGGTTGACGGGGGAGGGGGGTTAGGGAGGCAAGTGCAACAAAATGAATGGTCATTGCTCAAGTTTCTTTTGGCCCATTTGCCGCGTGCTTTTTTTTGTTTTGCCTGCAACTTGATTGCGATGCATACGCACCACCCCACCCAACCGAAACCCCCAAAATTGGGGCACAGAGAAGCCAAGGAACTAACGAATTACCGATACTTTACAGCAGCATTCAGATCAGAGCAGTGTGTCGCTCATCGATGTATTGAACTTCCATATGTAAATGCACATACGAGGGGTGCTCTTCTCGCTTCTGGCCTAGGTCACTTCTAGCCATAGCAGGACCAATTGCTCAGTGGCATAAAAATGTTTGCACTTTTAGGGATTAAACCTACCTACACTTGTTCGTGTACGAGCACGTTTGATATCGATTAACGATAAATCGACTTGAAACTTACACATGAAAATGTCTGTGTCATGATTTTCTACCAAAGTTGAGGTGGATTTTTGAGCCAAGAACGCTTAGATTGGCTTAGTTCAACTTTCATTGATGATCGATGCACCATGCATTGCCAAATTTAAAACCGGTACCGCGAATTCAATTGTGGAGGTCCTTCATTGCAGTAGGAGCCTCGTGCAGTTCGCTTAAAATTAATTTTTAAGCCAAAAATATCGATGCTGTACGAGAAACAATTAAACAAGATCGTCATGTCAGATACCGCGAGCTTGAGGTATCCTTGGGCATTAGTACGGACGACCATTGATAAGATTTTGCATGATCGCCTCGTGGTAAAAAAGGCTTGGGGATCTGGGGAACCCACAGAATTTATTTTTAAATTTTCCAAAAATTGCGGCGCTTTAAAAGCTGTGCATAAAATCTATGACAGGTGACGAATCGACTAAAAAGAAACATCAATAATCAAGCGAAAGAGGCTTATTGAGGCCTGTTGTGTAGGCCTTTCTCCTGAGTGCCAAAAGTGCAGCGGAAATTTGAAATGTAGAGTAAAGTTTCGTAATGCTGGAGAATATTGTTCACAACTTGAATAGCAACCTAATTGTACACTGAAACCCAGAACGCCGTTTAGAACAAGTCTCCCAGTGTGACTCGTAATTTCGTTTCTCTATTCAGCATAGTTCGGAGCGGAGTCAGTCCACTTATTCGCAGCTTGAAGCAGAATAATTCCAGAATAAGTCAAAATGGTAATGTCGATATATATCTGAGCTATCCGTGGTCTATATAGGTGTCTCTGTATTCTCTACTCCAGTTTACGATGCACCGTCTGAAGTCACTTCATTTGACCAGCATCAAGGGGGACCTGTTCGAGATCCTGGCGGACGTGCCAGCCGGGCCAAGCGTGGGGACTTTCCTGAACGAGAATCCAGGGCTGGTGCAACGTTTATACATCCAGTTCGAGATCCAGCCATTGAATGGCACTATGCTCCGCCTGCTAACCGGGCAAATCGTCAAGGAAACTGCCGGGCGCGATCTGGTGCTGCGCGACTGCGAGGCCTCGATAATCATTGGCAATAATATGTTCAACTGCTTCATGGGCCTCGTTCGCCTGCCCATTAGCAACATCATTTCCACTTATTAACCGAACAAACGGTCGGTACTTCATGGCAGATATTGAAACAGAGTCAACAAACAAAGAACAGAGCTAAAAAGTCTTCCAGTTGCAGTTCTTCAGTCTCTTTATGTTAATTTATGTTCGCCTTTGGCTAATGTTCAAACAAATAAAGGTATTTAATGCCAGGCCTCTGATGTGGGATATGCCCCTTGGAAGGCTACTGAAAAGAAGGGTGCAGGGTGCTTGCAGCGGACTGTGAAGTGGCAACTGGCGACGACGAGGCAAGAAGAATGCCATTGAAGGGCATATGAGATGGGGAAATCTTAAGACGGTCAATCAATCGAATGGAATCTGGCTAATGAGGGATGCTTCTGCTCCTTTGGGGCATGCATTGAGAGGGGGTGGGGGGGCCAGCGTTTGAGAAGCTCTAAAAATTCTAGAGTGCGCAGGCAGCCAAGAATGCGCCAGCAAAGGGGTGCATGCAGCAGGGAGAAGCCAGCTGCCAGCTGCCAGTTGCCAGTTGCCAATTGCACGCTGCTCGTTTGCTCGTTGCAACTGACTGCCCGGGATAATCGGCAATTGGCAACTTGCACCAATTTGCGTGCAACCACAAATGCACCTGTCTGTACCTGTACCTGTACCTGCATCCGTGTGTGTGTGCGTCTGCCTTTGCCTCTGTCTGTGGCACTGTGGCCTCTGTCTGTCTGTCTGTTTGTCTGTGAGTGTATGTGGGTGGCAGCTGCAAATTGCCAAAGCAAACGCCAAACACCGCCCCACCACCACGCACCGCACCGCACCGCACTGAGCTTTGAGTCCCCCCGAAAACTTGGACAGACATCGAACCCTATCGGAGATCTTGCCCCTTATCGGCTGCACGATTATCACTTTATAATTGGTATCTCGGCCCTCGGCCCCCAGCCCTTGGCTATCGATGCTGCGATTTTTTTGTTTTCCCATCGAAATGCGAAATACAAATGCAAATTTATGCAGTGCGCCATTTTTGAAGTGTTTTGCTGTTTGCTGTCGAATGGCAAGTAAAGTTGTGCCAGCTGAAGCCAGCTGAAGCCACTGCAGCGAGGAGGAGCTGTTGGGGCAACATTTCTGGTTTCACGCTGACTGAATTTGATTGGAAATTTCAATGCCCCCCTCTGCACGGAGTCCGCTGGAGTTGCCTCTAAGCAGCAGGCAAATGAAATCGAGACGGAGATGGAGATGTTGCAGGAGGAGCAAACGTCAGCTGGAGCTGGGGAAGATGGGGCAGATGAACAGGAAACAAGCCAAAGAAAAGCATACTTCCGCCTGCATACTCGGCTCGGCTGGGCTGGGCTCGGCTCGGCTCCTCCCTCCATTGGGTGCCACAAATATGTCACGATAAACAACAGCAGCAACAGCAGCAACAGCAACAACTGCGGGAATGGCTGACTCGATATCCGGCTTAAAGTGAGGGCCCCCCGCTGCAGCTCGCCACCCGTGCCCGTGTTGATGAGAAGCTGGGAACAAACCGATGGAAACTTTTAGCCATCCCTGCAACTGCGGACAAAGCAACAGCAGCAGCAGCAGCCAGAAGGAAGCAGTTGAGGCGTGCCAGGATATTTAGACTTTAGTTTTGGATAGTCAGAGCAGTCGGAAAAGGAAACGGAGACGGGCTCGGGCATGGGCACGGGTACGGGTACGAGGAAATGGCAATGCAAATGGGGAAAGTACTTGGCACAGTGGGGCACGGGTAGGCCAGAGATGTGGCATGAAAATGGAGTGCCAGGCAACACCTGAATGGCCCACTGTACACGGCCCAGAGACTTGGCGTAAATTGAAAACTTCTGGCCCTCAAAGGGGCCCGCAGGATAAGAGGGGGTAGAAAGTGCCGCCTAAAATACCAATTGGAAATTATTAATTTCAATCAAAACTTTCGACATCGCTGCTTATCTGTGCGTGGCCCCTGACGCTGCTGCTAAGCCAAGAAACTTTTTCGCTCTTGCCATAATTCAAAGTCCAAGACCAAGTCGTGACAGACAGGACAGTGGCCAGTCGCCAGTCGCCAGTCGCCAGTGAGGGAGATTTGATACGGGGCAAGTCCTTTGTTTTGCCAGAGGCCAACATCATTTGTTAGGTCTGCTCGTAGATGGTCTTTCGCTCACTCACTCAATCATTCACTCACTCAGTCAGTCAGTCAGTCGGGCAGTCAGTCAGCCGCCGAGTCAAACGCTGTGCGTGCCAGTCAGTCAATCAGTTCAGACCAAGTCATCGATCAAAATCCCATGGGGCATGTGGCAGGCGCAGGCACAGGCACTGCCACAGGCACTGCTGGCATGTGGGGGGCCAAGCCGGGCCTTGACATTCAGCGAAGCATGCCTCGGATCACGACGGAATATATATTGGCCCATTCCCCAGCCAATTTGATGCGAGTATAGCCCCCGGGCCCTATGATCAAGTGACAATCTCCAATGAATCCTCGAGGGCTGGCTGCTCTCCTTGCTCCCCTTCCCTCTGTCTGCGTGGTATATTAAACAATATTTCTCAGTTATTTATATACATGCGAGCATATACTTGTGTAAGATAAAGCCCCCACCCCCCACACCTCCGCCAATTTCCCGCCACCCGCTGTGCGATGAGGCGTATGCGCAATGTGCACGTGCCCAGAACGTCCCTCAGTGTAGGATGCAGGCCTGATGGTCGGTACTCCACGGCTCCACTGCTTCATGTATGCTCTGCAGCCTGGCTATCTCACTGTGCATATACCCTGACGCGAGCGGCGCTCCTCAGCGCCTCGATGCATCTTCGCTTTGGTAGAGGCTTTGCGCTTCGTTCTTTTCTGAGGAGTTTCTGGCGTTGCTTCATTGTTGCTGTTGCTGCTGCTGCTGCCTCTCGTAGTTTTGTGCATCATTGACTTTGTGCCAGGCGCAACTTTTCCAACCCACTCACTGGCTTTTCAGCCATGCAATGATCCCAAAACGTCACGAAACAAAAAAACAACAACAAGCAAAATGTACAAAAGTCATGAAAAGAAACGAAAAGAAAACGAAAGAAACAAACAAATATAAGTTAGGCGACATGCAAAATAAATATACACGGACCCGCCATATACCCGTCCTCCCACTCGAGTGTTTGTACGGATATGTGTGTGTATATATGTGTGTGTGTATGAGTCCGACTGCTGTCGCCAGCGTCGTCGTCTGCGTCTGTTCCACGTAATTTTATTTCCATTTTTTTGTTGCGAGTTTTCAGCTTTCTCCTCTCAGTTTCCCCATTTTCCCATTTCTTGTGCTGCATTCTTATTCCTTATGCAGTTTTTATTTTGTCGTTGGATTTATGACAGAGCAACAGCAACTGCAACTTCACGTCGATATTCCTGTCGACTTTTGTTGCCACTCGTCCCCTCCCACTCTCCCCCAGGACTTGTCCCGAGTTTGGAGTCTTTGCGGCTTCCAAAATGTGGCACAAAAAATGCATGAAAATGGCAAACAAAATAGAGGACGAAACGATTAATTTCAATGCCACGAATGGCAGACATTTCAAATATGCTGCACATTTAATTAGAGCCCCAAACAAAGCAATGGAAAACGGGGGAAATGGCACAGCGCCGGGCAGAAACGTTAATTAATCGATTTATGACACAAATGTTAAAAAAATGCCAGTGAGTTATAATTGTAATTTTCGTTGTGTCGGGTGGGGAAGGTAATTCTGGTTAACTTTTTAATGGTCAGCAAATAGTTGTCTGGCATTCATATTTGATCCAAGGCTAATCTTTGAATGCGTAACAATTTGATAAACTTTTTTTTAACATTTTCAAAAATATAATTATACATTTTTTACAAGTATTTTCAATAGTTGTTTACATATTTGGTTTTGTTTAATTTTTATTTTGTGTGTGTTTTCCACTAGCTTTTGCAGGGGCGTTCTCGCACAAATTGGCTGCGAAAATATTGCACAGCGATTTGCCCATGGCAACAACAAGCCGGTAATCCCTTTGAGGCATGCGATCGCTCTGCATTCAGTTCCACAGTTCCACTATTCCGCGTTTCATGTTTCAGCTTCCAATTGTTCAAGGATATGCCTTTGTGGCCTTTGACGCTCATTTCCGCTTCAGGTTTTCGTAGCCAGTGGCCACCCCACACAGCCACCCACCACCATTGATTACCGCAGCTGTCTTCCGTGAATACCGTTGGCGCTTTCCTTCCCATTTTATTTTATTTATTTTTTCATATTATATTTGTGATGATAATGGGTGTTGCTGCTGCACGCAGCCATTTTGTAAATCATACTTAACATGTTGGCTGGACACACACGCACACACACACCAAAAGGAAGTGCGGAGGGGGGTGTCGCTGTAGCTGGTGTTTTTTTGCTTGTTTATTCGGTGAGTGTTTAATTGGTTTAAATTACACAGCAGAGCTATTTGTGCAGCGGAGAGGTGGGTAAACAGAAATCAGAAAGGGAGACAGCGACAGCTATCAGAAAGGGATAGCGCGAGAGAGAGAGACAGGGACAAGGACAGGCAGAGAAGTCAAAGTGAAATTGGAATCGAGAGCCCGTGATATCAACATTTATAATTGTTTACTTCTCACTGATTACAAATGTAATAACAAAAATAAATAAAATTCAGCAACAATACTCCCCTATCCATGGCTGCATTGAATACAACGCCCCCATATTTACATACATTCGTACAGATGTACATATGTATGTGTACACCCTCTAAAGATTGTTAAATCATTTATACTTGTCCCCTCATTGGCCTATTTTTGTGCATCTCGTTTTTCTGTCATGTTTTTGAGTGTGTTTTCCACTTTGTTACTTAATTATTATTTGTTTGACCTGCCAGAGCCCCGGCTCTGCCCTGCCCACCCACGCACTGAGACATATGTACCCTGCACACTGTATATCCGTTCACTTGATTAACGTGGTTTTAATTACAGCTGCAAACATATACAGGGAATATCTGGTGTACGTGCATGCCCCTATGGGCATTTATCATAAGTCGAACGGAACAGTCGCACGCACTGCAAGTGGTAGAAAGGTCTAAACAAGAAGGATTTTCGAAACGGTTTTAGCCGTGTGACACACCTTTTGACTAACCCTAATGGGAACACTGGAGGAATATGCAAATTTCTGTTCATGTTGTGCATTGATGTCTCTTTAAAATGGTTATTGTTTTACGCAAATAAAGTCCACAGTTTTTTCGAATTTAATTAAGACAATATTCGCACGGGACATGTCGCACGGGACATAAATTCCTAGGGTAATAACTGTTAAAAATAAACCGTTAGCCGAGATTGAACCATGTTTCTCGTATTATTGTTACGTAGTTTAATATGTTAAATATATATTTTGTGGAATAACTTTTCTCAAGAATTATCATTTGTATAAGAGATGATGGTAATAAAAAACATGGCTTAAAGCCAAATAAATACCAAAAAAGTCCACTTTTGCTTTTTTCACATTAAAGTTTATGAAATTATAGGTCAATTGGCTAAATTAGTTGTCGTTCATTCAATTTAGACTATAATATCGCAGCAGAATTATGTGGATCTGGATTTTTGCAGACATTTAATTTGTTGGCCTCGGTGGACCTCGTCAAGGAAATGTCCCACTCCCATTATAGACATATATCCCTAGACCAGATCGTTTGTTTTGGTTGAATTTTTGCAACATTTTAAGTGAGAATAATAAATGAAATCCAGAGAAGTTTGCCCATTTCCACAGATTTGAAATTGAATCATTTCCAAGTGATGAAAGGTATGCGCCCCATGATGATCAGACCGCTACTTTTCCCTATATATTTTAACAACAAAACTTACTCTGTATGCAGCAGGGTATCTCTGCTCTCGGTCTGCCCTGCTAATGTTAGTTCTGTTCTCCTTGGGTTCGGTTTCACATTTAAGAGCAAAGAAATGCAGGGCACAAAGGGCTGCATACTTTTGGGCTGGCAATAAAAGCGACGCATTTAAATGAGTAATAAAATTCATATTTCTCCCGCACAGCCATTGAGGCAAGAGCGGAATTATTGCGACTGAGGAATTTTTGTCAGCCATTTAGCCTCGATCAAGTATCAAAAGGGAGTTCATTAAAACCCGTTGAGAGCCTGTAGTTGCGCATTCAATGTATCTCGTTGGACGAGAGCATTTGGCCATAAGCCTCAACCTGATCCCGAGCCTGAGCCTGAGCCTCCCACCAGTCCCACAATGGAGTTGACATTCAGTCAGTGGACCCATTAGTCGGCAGACTGGTCGAGAGAGAGAGGTGAGGGGTTTAGCCCAACCCAGAGACCAACCCATCGAAAATCCCCAACCAAATCCCTCAATCACAAGCCGCAGATAAGTCGCAGTCACGTCGCTGTCAAGCGGCGACAAGGGGAGTGCAGGCCACAGGCAGAGGCAGAGGCAGTGCCGCGCCAGCAAATTAAAACTAAATATGGGTGGAGGGAGGGAGGGAGGGCGAGCGAAAACAAAGCCACTCCGGACAGCATACACACGAGCATTTGGGTCTGTATTTGACCTCTCCGGCTGACATAAATTGATAAAGTCGCTCGATTGGCGATTCCATGACAAACACCGATTCGGATGCCGATGCCGATGCCGCCTCTCCTTTTGCCCGTGTGTCAACATTTGAGAACGAAATGAAAATGAAAACGAAAACGAAGGCAAACGCTGAACGATTCAAAGCGTTTATTTATTAAAATCAATTTTAACACAAATTAATAGAGCAAAGGCCACAGCCACACCACAGCCACAGCCACAGCTCCAGCTCCAGCGCTGAAATCGTGGAAAAAAAATCACACAGAAATCAACAAACACAGCAACTCGGTTTGGGGTTTCGGTTGGGGTTTGGGTTGGGTTTGGGTTGGGTTTACTTTGTCAATTTGCGATTTATATGCATGATGATATTTTATTTTTATGTCAGATTTATCCTCGACGCAAGAAAAACAAGATGAGAAAACACTGATGCCCCCCCTCCACACAACACCGCCCAGCCACGCCGCACTGTCACTTTAATGGGGATATATGCACAGACGAGCACAAACGATATACTTAATGCTCGACGCTGGCGCTGGCACGCTGATTGTATAATTGCTCCAGCGATTCCCAGTAATGATGACATCACAGAGCAGCGAGCGGCACACAGCGGTAGGCGAATGAAGCAGGCTCGAAAAGGAAGCCAAACGAGACAACAGCCAACAACAGCAACAGCAACAGCAACAGCAGCACATTACAACAACGACCAACACTTCATCACACCTCGCCCATTCACCCCTTCACCCCTCTCGCTGGCTCGACGAACGAGACAACGGGCCGCATACGAAAACAATCCAACAAGAGCAGCGATCGAGTAAACATTTTGTCAATTGCAAAAAACAAACAAAACAAAACAAAACAAAAATAAACTGCGGCTTAGCGAGGTTCGATTGGAGACTGCAGCTGATCGATTGCTGCATGTAAATCGTAGCTTTGTCATTATCTTCTCAGTCGCCCCTCGTTTCAGAGCTTTGCTTTGCTTCAGCCTTTGGCCCCTCTCCCACACACCGCTCAGTACGCTGCTCTCTCACTCCACATTCGGTTTCCAGGCCGCGTTTCATTCTCAGCGCTGGCGCTGTCGCTGCGCAGTCGCTGCTGATATGACTCTCCCCATCTCTGTCTGTCTCTCTTCTAACAAGAGAGATGGGCCAAAGCTCACGGCACTCGATTTATTTCGTGCGTGACTCCTGCCAGACAAAAAGACAGAAAGGAGACTTATTCCAAGTGCCAGACCATGGGAATACTTTCATAATTATATTTATTTTACATTCGTTCCTTGGGATCCACACGATATACGCACTCACGCACTCATCGCTAGCTGGGAGCTCGCTCTGTTTTCGTTTTCGTTTTCGTCTTCACCTTAGTTTTAGTTTTCATCTGGTGCGAGTATTCGTATTCTCGGCATCGAGTTCACTTAAAGTTCGGATCACCTCGACTCTCGGACAGTTCCAGTTTTACGTCTAACGCGATCACAAGTCAGTGAAGCCATTTGAATAATTCATACACATTTATTTTAGAGCTATACTTTTTTATTTGCTGGTGTCTTGTTTTTTTTTTTGCTGTTTTTTGTTGTTTTTGTTTGCTGTTTCCCCAGTGTGTCATAATGTGAGGCTGTTTATTGTGGATCCTGGATATCCTACGACTTTAGTGGCTTTATTCACAGAATATTCCAGACTTCAGAGAGTCCGCTGACTTGAGAATTTTTTTCTGTAGCTCAAATACCTTTGTTTATAATTTTTACTGCTTTAATTTCTGCGAAAAGTTCCGCAAACGATACCCAAAATTAATTAATTGAACTATTTCCCAGTGCAGGAAATATTAATTGTCGTTTTGCAGTCCAGTTCGTTCCAGAAATTTCTGTACCCTTGCCGTTTGAGTCGAGCCGCTTCCAGCTTCTTATCGCTAATCTGATGTGCCTCTTTCCTGCCTTTGGTTCTCTTTTTTCCACAGCTGGACATGAAGCTCTACGCCCTGCTCTCCCTGCTCGTGGGCTGCCTGGCCATTGGCCAGATCAGCGCTGCCGCCGGCTCCCAGCATCTGCTCTGCTACTACGACGGCTCCAGCTTCGTTCGCGAAGGTAAGCGCCTCAACCCAGATCGAGGGGGAACTTTGCTTCGGCTCGGCGTACACCAGATAAGGAGGTTATCGCTGGGGGTCTCCCAGATAGAGAGAGAGAGGGAGGGAGGGAGACAAGCAGTGGGACAATATTCCATTAGATGATTTTCACTTTTCATAGCCGCATGCTAAAAGCTGAGAAGTGCCCACTTCTCACAGCCCGTTAATTGGCCGTGGGGCGGGGGGGAGTTTTGCAAGTAATTTAAGTAAATTGCAGCGACCCCCACTCGGCCAGCGGTAAAACCCACACAAGCGCCGACTCTTGGCTAATTGGAAATTGGAAATGGGAATCAGATGTCGCCGATGTCGGCAATGAGTCACGGGAGGCTCTGTTGCGCTGGGGCTCTGGCACCTCGCGATGCGTTAATTGATTATGTAAACGGGGTTTATTTTTGTTTTTCTGCTTGGGCTGGGCCTCTGTCACTGATTCCCCCTGCTCACTGCTCACTGCTCTGCTGTTGTTCTCCTCTCCGTTTGTAGGTCTCTCGAAGCTCACCCTGAACGATCTGGAGCCCGCTCTGCAGTACTGCAGCCATTTGATCTACGGGTATGCGGGCATCAATCCCAGCAGCAACAAGCTGGTGAGCACCAACGAGAAGCTCGACCTGGACCTGGGCAGCAGCCTGTTCCGGCAGGTGACGAGCCTGAAGCGCAAGTTCCCCGCCCTCAAGGTGCTGCTGAGCGTGGGCGGCGACAAGGACACTGTGGACCCGGAGAACAACAAGTATCTGACCCTGCTGGAGAGCAGCAACGCCCGCATTCCGTTCATCAACAGCGCCCACTCGCTGGTGAAGACGTACGGCTTCGATGGCCTCGATCTCGCCTGGCAGTTCCCCAAGAACAAGCCCAAGAAGGTGCACGGCAGCATTGGCAAGTTCTGGAAGGGCTTCAAGAAGATCTTCAGCGGCGACCACATCGTCGACGAGAAGTCCGAGGAGCACAAGGAGGAGTTCACCGCCCTGGTGCGTGAGCTGAAGAACGCCTTCCGGCCCGACGGCTACCTCCTGGGCCTCAGCGTCCTGCCCAATGTCAACTCATCGCGTGAGTGTCCATCCATCGCTAACAGATCGATTATATATCCCACTGATCGATTGATTTGTGCTTTGCTTTTCTTTGGCAGTTTTCTTCGATGTGCCCGCCGTGATCAACAACTTGGACTACGTGAACCTGCACGCCTACGACTTCCAGACGCCCGAGCGCAACAAGGAGGTGGCCGACTTCCCCGCCCCCATCTACGAGGCGAACGAGCGCAACCCCGAGCTGAATGTCAACTACCAGGTCAAGTACTGGGTGAACAACCGCGCCCCGGCCTCCAAGATCAACGTGGTCGTCGCCGCCTACGGCCGCGCCTGGAAGCTGACCAAGGACTCCGGCCTGACCGGCCTGCCCCCGGTGGCCGAGACCGACGGCGTTGCGCCGGCCGGACTGCAGACCCAGGTCGATGGACTCCTCAGCTGGCCGGAGGTGTGCGCCAAGCTGCCCAATCCAGCCAACCAGCATCTGAAGGGCGCCGATGGGCCGCTGCGCAAGGTGGGCGATCCCACCAAGCGCTTCGGCAGCTACGCCTACCGCTCGGCCGACGATGCCGGCGAGAACGGCGTCTGGGTGGGCTACGAGGACCCGGACACGGCCGGCATCAAGGCCGAGTACGTGAAGCGCGAGGGACTCGGCGGCGTGGCCCTCATCGACCTGAGCTTCGACGACTTCCGCGGCGGCTGCACCGGCCACGACAAGTTCCCCATTCTGCGCACCATCAAGAGCAAGTTGTAGGCCATCATAGCTGATGCCTGCCACATGCTACATGCCACATGCTACATCTATAATCTGTAATCTGTAACCTGTTTTTTTTCATTGTTTTTCCCGTAATCATCTCCGTTTTCTGTAATCGAGTAAAACCAAACTGTGCAGTCGTTGAAAGCCGCAAATACTTTTTGCTGCATTCGGTCGCTGCGAGGGGGAAGCGCCTCTTGGCTGAGTGCACTCATCGGGGGGGCCTGGGTCCAGAGTCCGAAACGCACATTAACTGTAATTGAGTGCAACAACTTCCAATTACTTTCCCCCAAAGGCAAATAAACTGATTAGATTGCATCCTCCCTTCGCTCTCGCCCTAGGACTCTGTCCACTCTGCCACTCCACCTCGGCCTCGGCCTCTGCCTCTCCACTCTTCTAGCCTCCATTCACAAATGAAGGCATTCATGTATGAATTGTGTCCTATGCTTTCTCCCAGTTCCAGTTGCAGTTGCAGTTGCCAGCTCCTGCCGCGCCGTGTTCCTGGGCCCCGTTCCCTGACTGTGCTCCTGCCTCTGCCTCTCTGTCTCTCTGCTTCTGCCTCTGCCACTGTCTGTGACTTCATTTTGCTGCTTCTTCCGGCGTTTCGTGTCAGCCTGTGGTCGCCGCCTGATTGTTTTATGTGCGGTGTTTGTGCCCCAGCACCAGCAGCAGCAGCAGCAGCAACCCAACGGAAACATGCCTTGGCCTTCTACACGCTGCAAAACCCCAGCAGCCAGCACACAGCACACAGCACCCAGCACCCAACTTCAACTGCAGTCGTCGTCGTTGTCGTTGTCGTCGTGTAGCAACAGTTTCCATTCCATCCAGCATTGTGGCCAATGGCTCATTCATCTTTGGGAGGTGGTCATGCTGTGACCACTTGAACCATTGCCGCTGACACCCACTGAAAAGGGGAAGGGCAGGAGGGGTGGTGGGGCTGTGGGGCTGTGGGGAGGGCTGGTAGCCTTCGCTTGGATCACTTTATCATTTGCAAAATTGCAAAATTCAACCGCAAAAGCCATAACCCAGGCACATGCAAAGTATATTTTAGAGCCTGGGTGGCTGGACGCCCGGGCATCACGCATACGCACTGTCTGCACACCGGGCATGGCAGGAAGTGGCAGGCCCCACCAGGCCCCCCACCAGCCCCCGAAATCCCCGCTCGCCATGCCCGAAACATGAGCCAGCAGAACAGTCGCACAGCGCATGGGCCAGGGCCAGGGCGGCCGGAGGGGTGCATGCCGTTGATTTAGTTCTCGGTTTTTGAAAAGCGCATTGCATTTGGGGGGCCGTGCCGTACCCCACTGCCACACTGAGAGAAACTCGAGCAGCCCTTTGGCAGCAGTGGGGACAAATCCAAGAAGGTTTCTGGCGCTCAGGTCGCAGGCAAAGTCGAAGCCTTCGAAGGCCTCGAAACCCAGAAAAATGAACCCCAAAAAAGGCATCAATTGCTGGGGCTATCCCTGGATCCCGCTTGCTGGAGTGTAGCTCGGATTATGACTCGGACATCATGGGCCCCTCATGGGCCCCTCATGGGCTCCGCTGCGGATCTGTCTGCCAGTGGCAGTGGGGCAGTGGCAGTGGGGCAGTGCCACTCCTCCTGTTTGGGCATATCACTGGCAGCATAAATCTCGTGTCGGGCACTGCGGAGCAAGTGGCTCCTGTTTGGATTTGGAGTTGCAGTTGCCGCTGCTGCTGCTGCTGCCTGATCCTGATGCTCATGTTGCCATGTACCAGGCAGCAGGCAGCAGGCACCCCCGCCCCATCTGATTGTGATTTCGGTTTGAATTCCTTTGGTGCGCTGCTGGGTTCTGCCACACATGCAATTAGTCAACCACAAAATAACAAGTTACCGTGTTAAGTGCCACGCCCAGGCACAGGCGCAGGCAGAGGCACAGGCACAGGACCACACGCAGTGATGCAACAGCCGACAGCCGCACTGGGGCATAGTTGCATGGGGACCCTGCCGCCCGCCCAGGGGAGTGTAGCGAGGGAGCTTAGGTGCCGCGCATGAGATGTTAACAATTATCAAAGCAATTTGCTGAAAGGCCACTGCCTGCCCCAGCCGCTGCCCGTCCCTGCCCCCCTCTACCAACTCTCAGCAGTCGAGGCACGCACACACATTCGACTGATTCGGAATGAAGTTCATAACAATTACTTGGGCGCCTCAATGGGGCACAAAAGATACATTCGCATTCGCATTCGCATCCGCAAGATACACGCCAGTCTGCAATTGCTGCAAATGACTCTCGCCTTCTGCTGAATCAGCTAAGACCAGAGCACAGGGCCCCCAGGACCCCAGGACTCCTTCCCCTGGCCCCAAAAAGGTACCAATATCTGGCACGAATATCGTTTTGGGTTCCGGACTGGAGAGAGCTTCAGTTTTATGTCCAAGACACGTGCAAATGCAGCAGCCACGGACCAGGGGCCATCGAAAAGGATTTCGGATTTTGTGGCCTCCTGCCTTGACACTAATCTGCAAATGCCCGAATGAATGGTTCAATGGGTGAATGCTTGAATGGGTGAATGCCGGTGAATGAGTGAATGAGCCTGTGTGCTGCCTGAGCATATGCAAATTGTTGTGACAACCCGTGAAGCAATCATTCCGAACGCTTTGAGTGCTGATGCTCCGATACTCAAGCCCAGGTACACAAGTATTTCTCCATTTGCCATGTTTTGGGGATCTGTAAATGCCTCATGGATATATGTTAATGGTGTGCCCTGCTACTGCTTAGAGCGGCTGCACTCAGACGAGTATTCATTCGCGCTGAGGCAGCCACTGCGTATGATGCGGCGTGGCTTTATCGGGCAGTGTCCGCGGAGAGCCTTTTATCCTGCGGCCTGGACAGGCCCCGTCTCCAGAGCCCAACAAGTGTTACATTTCGCACATTCCACAGCCAGAGCCAGAGCCGCAGCCAGAGCCGCAGCCAGAGCCGCAGCCAGAATGCGGTGGCAAGAGGCAAAGCAAACAAAAAATTATACTGCGTGAAAAAAGTTTTGTCTTCTGTTGGCTTGGACTCAAAAATGGGCGACACCTCACGTACAGCGGCAGAGAGAGTGTGTGTGTGTGCGTGCGTGTGTGGACACGTTTGGAGTCCTGGCCATGTTTACGACTCCTTGGGGCCCACTTGATCAGAAGGAGTTGCCTGGGAGTTGTACCAGCATTTGTTCCTGGCGCCATGAGTCCAACTGATTCGCATCTAAAAGAGTGTGGCCTCTGGCTCTCCTCCTCCTGCTCCTCCTGCTCCACCTCCTGTGTTTGCTGAGCCAGCAAAACTGCTCAGCCCCCAGACCCTGCCGCACAGTCGCTCCATCTACGTCTCCATCCACATCCCCATCCACGTCCAGTGGCACAGCTAGCCACTTAATTAATTAAAAATCCAACTTCATCTTGAATCAATAGCTGGGTGAAGCTCTGGCAGCTCTCCCAGAGCTCCGAGCTCCGAGCTGTGAACTCTGAACTCTGGCCAGAGGTGCGCTTATCGCAGCGCACAAATCATTTGATTCATAATGAAAATGTCCCACAAATAAACACATATATATTATATAGTGGATGGGGGCGGGCAGGGGGCATTCATTATGGGGGCCAAAGCTCATGTTAATTAGCAAAATGTGGATAGAGAGGGATTCTCTCTCTCTCTCCCTCCCTCCCTCTCGCTCGCTCGCTCTGTTCCTTGCCACACTGCTGCCATGTGGAAATTTCTTTTTATCAAATTCATTAATCAGCGAGCCACGAAATGAAATTCAAGTTCGAGAGCAGAACGCAGAACACAGACAAAAGCCGTTGGAAAACACACCTACAATGGGGTGGGGGTTGGATGGGGGCTTGGGAGTAGCTGTCCAATTGACCAAAGAGTTTTCTGTGCCCAAAGACCAAAGAGACCAGCAACTAAAGTTCCGAGCACTTTGCATGGAAACTGTCGAAGATGGGGATACCCCTGGAGCAGCCCTTGGCTGGAATCCAACGGCACATCCTTCAGGTATGTCCACACTGAAGCAGAGCGAAGGCTCCAACGCATATACCCATGCCAGCATAGCCCGAAGGGGTGATCCAGAACAAGAAGGAATATTCATTCCTTCTGCGTAAATCATAAAGGAAGCAAGAAAGCGAGAAACGGGAAACGAGGAACGGGAAAAGTATTCAAGCAGCCAAAGGAGCGCAGAGTCCCCAGCCAGAGTTCGAAGTTCAAGTGGTGGGCGTACGTTTGGTTGGCTCTGGTTCTGGCTCTGGCTGGGCGTGGCCCAGTGGGCTGTGGCCAAGTGCTTCACGGCAATAGGCTTAGGGCCTGACTGACGTCTGATCAAAGCTTCCGGAATTATGAAAGAACGAGAACAAGAACAAGAACAACCGCAGAGCAGAGCATGGAATGGTAAGGGTCGGGCAGGGAGGGCAAGGAAATGTCTGAACAACATGGAAATTATTTATCGTCGAAGCACACACACACACACACACACACACACACACACACACACAGAAACCCTCTCGCAATTGTCGAGCCATGTGGTTTATGATTTTGGCCCTGGTCCACGCCCCCCACACGCCCCCACACTGTCTGCAGTGAAAAGATGCTTGGAATGGAGCTGGAACCCGTGGCGCGGGTAGGGGGCAGGGCATGGGTATCCACCCATCTCATCAACAGCAAGCGGCAAGTGGCAAGCGGCAAGCGGCTCTTCCCGCGGCTTTTGTATCTAAATGCTGGAGGAAAATAAATCAAAACTCGGCAGGCCAAGCCCAAAGAGGTGGCGGCGGGGTGTGTGGGGAGTGTGTAACATTATGTTATGGCCATGGACTAGTACTAGTCGCCAGTCGAGTTGTGTCTGCCACCAGCAGCCGCCTTTAATGTGGCAGGGAAAACTAAGTTGATGAAGCGGCAAGGCAGAGCTCCGCAGAGTGCAGAAGAAATGCAGAAGAGCCCAAGAAATCCACGGGAATTATCAAAATCTATTGAAATATATCTGCAGCACATATAGACATCCCCGTTCCACCTCTCTCTGCCCGCTCTCTTCCTCTCCCTTCCTCTCCCTTCCCTTGCCTTTGCTGCTGCCACAATTTGTCGCCTGGCTCGCGCTTTGATTTTGTTTGGTCAGAAAATCCGCTTAAGCAGCATTTAAGTCCAGAGCAAAGGCAATTTTCTCCCCCCACCCGCCACAGTCTCCCTCCCTCTGCACTCCCCAGCCCCCACTCCGCACTTTCTTCGCACATCTCTGTTAGTTAGTTAATTTTGCTTTAAGCTCATGTACGGTCAATGTTTGGCCAACACCTTGTAATATCCGTTTAAGCTGGCCCCGCTGCCTGCCTGACTGACAGTTGGACAGGCGACACGGCCGAGGGGTGGCTGGGGCCGGGGCAGGGCCACGGGGACAGGGCCAATTTAGCTACAGTTCATTTGAGTTGCCCGAGAGGGAGGGGGCTGGTGGCAGTGGCAGCAGCAGCAGCATCACCAGCAGCAGCAGCAGTCAGTGCTCTAAACATGACTTATGACCAGTACGTGATGCAACATAAAAATGCCATTACATTGTGCGTGTTTCGCTGCTGTCTCGCTCTGTCTCTGCCCCCTCTCTCTCTCTCTCTCCTGCTCTGCTTCTGTGTGTGTCTCTCATTCACTCACTCTCGCATCGCGTACAACATGACGTATGAGTGTTGCACGTTTGCCTCAGCATACAGGCGACTGCCACTGACAGGACTCTCTCCCTCTCTCTTCGCTGTTTTTCTCCGAGCAATTTCTCATCTGTTGTCTACCTTCTACTTGTCTGTCCTCCCCCCCCAGTCGCTGAATGCTGAATGCCACGCATTGTTTGCTTTATTAGTGAAATTTAATGTGAAGTCTATTGGCCAGAAAGCAGCCCCAAGAAACGCAAACAGACAGACAGGCAGGCAGGCAGACAATCGAACGATTCTCCTCTGGCATTCGCCATTCATGGCCCCCCCTGCCCCCCCATATCATTGGGCATTTCATTAAAAAAGTTCTTCCTTTTGCCCCTCCCGCCTGCAACGCTTTTCGATTCCAAAAACTTCGAGCATCGATAGGTGCAAATTACACAACAAAAAGTGGGGTGGAACACGGAGGGCGGAACATGGTGGGGCGGTGGTGGGGTGGGAGCGCAGGATATTGGACAAGGGAAAGGGATGCCAATGGCTAGAAGAGCGCAAAGTTTGCTTAGTTAGTGGCGGAGCCAGGGGAAGGCGGAAGGCGGAAGGAGGAAAGAACCAACTTGTTTTTGCTGCTGATTCCGTCCCAGCAAAACGTTGCTTTTCGTTGTCTGGCACCTTGCGGGGGAGTGGAACGAGCAGTTGCGGCACAGCCCCAGCCCCAGCGCGTTGCCTGTGGATTGTGCTGGGAACTCTGGTGGTGCCCCTCGCTGTGGCGGCTACCTGCTGAAAACTTTGACGTTGCGGCAGAGTCAACGCTTAATGAGTTGCAATTGCTTGTTTAGAGTGGCCCAACGGTCCGCGCTACAGCCAGCCCCCCGCCCCCGCCCACGCCAACCAAAAGCTGGGTAAACTTTGCCTACGCAAAAGTTTGTTAAGTGCTTAAAGACACACACACACATACACACACACATAGACAGAGAAATAGAGACAGCAGAAGAGAGATGGAGCGAGGGAGAGACAGGAGCTTTTTGGGCGCTGATTCAGTAGAGAGCGAGCGGGTGGGGTGGGGTGTGGGGTGTGCCACAGGGTTACGCAGCATTTAGAATTTGGTTTATGCAGCTAATTTGTTGCTCAGCGCCCGCCGCACCCGCCGCCCCAACTAAATAGCCAATAAATCATGCAGCCAATCAATCAATCACAGCCCCAGTCATGGCTGCCATTCAAATGCAGATCCAGAGACATTGCCAAACACACACAAAGTCAGCCTCTGGCTCGGATACAAATGCATGGCGAAGAGTGACAGGGAGAGAGCAGAGCAGAGCAGAGCAGAGCAGAGCAGAGTAGCGTAGCGTCGAGTCCTTTTTTAAATGCCTGTCAATGGCGTTTGACGATATAATGGGGCAAACAGCAGCAGCAGCAGCAGCATCAACGTGGGGCACAGTGGCACATGCATTGTGCTGGCTTCTGACAACGGCGAATGAATGAATGGCAGCTAATTGCTCGCTTGTCGACGCACGCAAAGACAGACAGAGTGACAGAGAGAGAGGGAGAGCGAACGAGGGATAGGAGACGCAGGCCTAGAAGTATGCAACAGTTTTGACCATGATTGGATAAGCCACTCCCGCCGCTCCCCCTTGCACTCACACTTGCTCTTCCCCTCCCCGACCCAACCACACAATGTGGCAAAGAAAGTGAGTGAAGTGTGGCTTGAAAAGCAAAGAAAAACGTTTTAGAAATTAACAAGAACGAAGACAGACGCAGAGACAGAGACAGACATAGAGACAGAGACAACTGCTGCTAAATGATTTGCCTTATGCCTTATCCATGCATCATCCATGAGATGCAAGTGATAGCCATATTCAATACAATTTTTATGGATTTATCTTTCGTTTTTGATTGCTTGGCTCAGAGCTCAAAGCTCAGAACTCAAAGCTACGCAAATGGGTAAAGACCTTTGGCAATTTGTCAATGGATACCTTTCAAAATCAGGGATTAGCCTGGCAAAATCAGGACACAGTCGGCCTGCTACGGCCTGCTACGGCCTGCCGCATGGAAGCCCCCATAAAGCCGCCCAATTTCAAGGCAATTTCCAGTGGTAGAAACCCAAAATGCTGCTGCATTCTGCTGCTGCTCTTTTGGGGTTCAATCTGCAAAATGCGAAATCGGATACACACGCAGAGCGAGACACACACAGATGTGTGCAGAGACACAGAGCCACACGGATACTTTGTTGGGCGGCAGCATGTGGCATGTGGCAGGCAGCTGGTGAAGTTTTTAGCCAGCGGCACTTGGCCGGTTCAGTGCGATGCGACCGTAAAATTACAGCCAATTAAAATAATTCCAGCAACTAAGCAATGCAAATTGTATCAAATTACCAATTAATGTGTTGGCCATCCCCCGCTGGCGGGGGGATTCTCTGCTGCCTAATGCCTAATGCTCAGTGCTCAATGCCTAATGCTGAATGCCTCCTGCTGTTGGCTGGGGCCACAGCCTTTCAGAGGCGCCAAAAACTGACAAATTAAATGCCAAAAACATCAAAAGGCAAAACAGCATGTTTCTTGCACGTATGTACATGTATATGTAGGCGTCAATGTCTGTGTGTCTGCCTGTCTGCGTGTCTGTGTGATTTATAAGCCTTATTATTAGGGACTACATAGAGAGGCCAATTGTGTCTGTCGACTGAGATGGCGGCCCCTTTGTCTGCCTCTCGAAGCTCTGTGTCTGGAGGGCTCATTTAAGTGATTTCAAGTGCCATTACATATTGATAGAGCACACACACTCCTGCACGTACATACCTGCGCACATATGTATCCATGATCTATGAGCTGTGATACATATTCACGCTTCAATGTACATTCAGTTTGGCTACTTACAATGCAAAGTAAATGCCAAAAGAGTTGTTGCCTTTAAGAAAACAATATTTGGATTTAAATTGAAAGACTCTCGAATTTAAGATACAATTTCCAAGCTAAGGCGCATCAATAAAAGTCCCTCAATATGCTTATAATTTGAACATACAAATTTAAAAGAAAATCCCCACTGAGCATCCCGTTTGCTCACTTAGAACATACCGTCCTCAGATCCATTGATCCATAGAACCCATGCCGCAAACATTCCAAAGCCAAAGCCAATGCCTAGATCCGACTCTTTTCTGCTGCTCTTCTGCTGGCACTAAGAAAGTTTTCTTTTGTTTCGCTTTTGCTGCTTTTCCTCGCAAAGGAAATCTGCATTTGACCCATTTTCGCCACACACTTTCTGTTGCTGCTGCTGCTGCTGTTGTTGTTTTTCCCTGGTCTTGTTTGTTTGTCTGATGTTTGTGTTGATTTTTCAAATCCGAAAATGCTGCCAAAAAGGTGAGCGAGCGGAGAGCAGCGGTATTAAAACTTACACACATGCTAAATATTTTGCCAAGCACTGTCCATCCATTTATCCCTCCCATTCCGTATCCCCATAGCCATGCCCCCTGCCCCTGCTCCTGCCCTGCCCCTGCTGGCTCTGTGTGTGCGTGTTTGCCTGGTTGTTTGCGTTGCTTGTTTGGTTGTTGGCTGTTTTGTGTTTTGTGTGTGTCGCGTGTGAAATGCTCGGCAAACAACTACTAAACTAACAATAAGGACCTGCAGTAATTTCTGGCGACGCCTTTTTCGTCATACCCAGCACTACAGAAGCCTCGCGGCGCTGAGAGTTGCCTGGGCACAGAGAGCACAGAGGGAAGTTACAGGAAATTTTACCCACAGATTTCAGTGACTTTTTATTGGAACGCCCGCCCGACCAGTCTTCTTTCTGCATCTGGAAACCAGTGGGGAAACCTACTGAGTCCCTTTTGGCATTATCTCCGATTCGCCAATAGTTTTTCCCTCATCCAGGGTAGCCGCGGAGTCTGCTCTTTCGCTGCCATTCGCTGGCACTCGACTGAAAATTGCTTTGTTGCTCTGATGCTGTCCTCAGGCTGACTCCTGCTGCACACACACACTCACATGCAGCCATACGTATAGTAGGTAAGGTGTATGCATGTGTCTGCATGGGTATGGGTATGTGGGTATGTGGATATGTGCTGTGGAAAATCCTTGCGTTAGCAGTAATCAGCACGTAGCGTTTAGTTCATTGTATGTGCGTGCTCATTCGCGTGCCGCTAGTGTGAATGATTCTATGCATGTATGGGTGTGTGTGTGTGTGTGCTACTCAATGTAAGTGCATGTGTGTATGTTTGTTTAAACAAAATCCCAAAGCAGAAGTTGCCTTCTACTTTTTTTCCGCTTTGCCCCTTGCTGGATCTATGCAACCCACTCTCGCTCTCGCTCCCGTTCCCGCTCTTTGTGCCCTATCGAAAGGGTATGGATGATTGTTGAATAAGAGAATCTTTGGCTATAGATACAATACACCCACACTCGTACATAAATATAGACTCTATATCAGATTATCAGATTTAATCATTTATCCATTTAAATTTGTATTTGCTGCTGGGCAAAATTCTAAGCATACAAGTTTTCTTGCCCAGCAATCGTTGCAGCACCTCAGAGGCACTTTATGTGGCAGGCCTCCATGGTGTAGGGTGTCCACCCTTCGGTATGTTTCCATTTCTGAGAGCCTTCTTGTTCGGCTGTGGCCTGAGGCAACGTTGAGCTACTTTTACATAAACACCAACTAGCGTCCAAATAACTTTTAAATGACGTTTGTTTGGGGGCGTGGTGGCGCACGCCTCTGCGTGTGAACTTTGCGGTTACCCGGTCGGTGGGTACCCACCCCACCCCCCCATTCTCCCTACGCGCCCGTTCTGCACCCCTCCGTGCAGTTCTTCTTCATTCGCACTTTATTTTAAACTTTATTTATGCGATAGAAAGCTGCAAATTTTTGTTTGCGTTTTTAGCGCGTTCTGCGACCCGCGAGTGAATTTACAATCCCGCAGCAAATCCCCCCGGCGCCCCCCGCATTCACTTTTAGCTTATGTAAGCTGCAGCAACACGGGGGGGTTGGGTAGGCGTGGCACACGCGTGTGTGTGTGTGGGTGTGGCATTGTTAACTTTATACCATTGTAATCTATTTTTAAGCATGTTATGCAAGTGTTTGTGTATTTTTGTGCAAATTATTCGAGCTTAGCGCGTGAGCTGCTTACAAGCCCTGCCACCCCGCTGCCCTGCTGCCGCGCGGTTCCCACCGTTGCCCTACGCCCCTACCCACCCCAACCCCCCCACATGACGATCGACTGCCGTTTGTCCGCCATGTTTGCTGTTTTTCTTGTTGTTGTTAATTTTTATTTGTATCTACATTTGTGGGTGTGTGTGGTGTGTGTGTGTGTGTGTTTGCCCGACAAGCGGATTTGTCGCTAAGCTGCCCCAGACTCTGCCACAAAATAATCTTTATGATGTAAGCAATCATAATGTTCCGCGCTGCACACATCATACGCAGAGTGTTGTTGTTGTTTTTGTTGTTGTTGTGTTGCTGTGTTTTTTTGTTATTTAGTTTATTCGAGGGATATGCGATATAAATTTTTCAATGCTTCGCGGCGCACGCTTTAAGAGCGCAACGGAAACGAAAACGGAAACGGAAGCTGAGACAAACTTCAATCAAGCACATAACGGGCGGGGGCTGCCCCTGCCCCATGCCTCATGCCACGTGAAACGTGCGCATAAAAACGAATGCCAGCCGAAAAGTATGCAACACTTTCTTGCGTCAGCGTAAAAACAAAACAAAGGGGGGAACGAGTGGGTTGGGGTTGGGTGGAAAAGGGATAAAGATAAAGGACATATACCCACACACACACACACACACAAAAAAAAAGCAAGAGCCAAAACTGATTTAGCGTAATTTGTTGTTTTAGTTTTCCCGCTTCCCTTGCGCTTGCCTCTTGCCACAGCCCTGCGTGTGTGTGTGAGTGCGTGAAGGGGAACGAGCAGCGAACTAGAGAAGCGAGGAGGAGAGTCAAGTATCCACCAAGGCATCCGCAACAGCAGCGGAGCAGCGAGCCAGCGGAATAGCAGAGCAGCGCAGCAGTCACGGGGCATGCAACAGGCGACAAAATTGGTCGAAGGCAAAGTAATTTTCAGCTTGTTTAATGCGGGAGTTTTTGTATGCGAGGCAAGCAGATCGATGTGTGCGCATTTGTCGCCTGTGCCTGGGAGACAGATAGAGAGAGAGAGAGGGAGAGAGAGAGAGAGCGAGAGAGAGGGACAGACTCTACACAGTACGAGTACGTAGTAGCATTGTGATTACCGTCCCGCTATGTGTGTCTGCTATGTCGCTGTGTCTGTCTAGCTGTCTCCCTGTCTCCCTGTCCTCGTGTGTGTGACAGTAACGTTGATGCTCACGGTGATAGAGAGGGAGAGAGGGGGAGCGAGCGAGGGGATATAGTGTGACTGCTGACTGGTGACTGCTGAATTGGTGACCCCGACGATACTTGTCCTCCGAAACCACTCCACAACAGGCACCACGGAGGCAGAGCAATTCAACAAACGCCAGCGACATGGCAACAACGGTAGTTTCAACAACAGCAACAGCAGCAACAACAACAACAATGTGAAGGAGTTGGGGAATGGAATGGAGCAACATGCTCACGTCGCTGACGACGTGTCTCAAGTGTGTCCCCCATGCGAATATAACTGAATGGTGTGTCGTTCTTTCTCGTCTCGTCTTTTTTTTTTTATCCCTACCTCTACCTCTCCCCCCTTATTCACTGCCTCTCTCTTTTTGCTTTTCTGGCAAGTGTTTGTCTGTTGTAATTCACGAAATTGCCAGCAATCGATATAAACATCAACTCTCAATGCGTTTGTCTCCCTTTTTCTGCCGCTTCTGCCGCTTCTGCCTTCCGTCACCCCACACTCTTGGCAGCATTGTTGCTGTTTTGTTGCTGTTGTGTTGCTGTGCTGTGTGTCAGAGCTGCCAATGCTGCCAATGATCCTGTTGACGTTTCGTTACTTTTACCAGGAGCACAAACAGAAGGCAGAAAGCGAAGCAAACGAAGTGAACGGGTGGGGCGGTGGGGGGTGGAAACAAAAATTGTTTGCTTGGTTTAGTTTTATTTTTATTTTAGTGCCAGCGAAACTGACATTGATGATGATTATTGGGAGTAAATAGAATTGAAAATGCCACCCCCTATCCCTGTAACCCTCTATCCGTGCATCCTTTTGCCAAGGCCCAGGACACACGTGTGTGTGTGTGGGCTTCCCGGTCTCAGTCTCCATCCCCTTGCCCTTGCCCTTTCCCTATCCCCATTGCTGTTCGCATAATGCGCGCAAATAAATTGCAAAATCAATTGAGCGGTAAAATAGTTTCCCTCAGAAACAACAGCAGCAGAAGCAGCAGCAGCCCACAAATCGAAAGTCAATGCAGCAGCCACGCCCCTTCTACGCCTTCTTGAAGCACTGACAATCGAAAGGAAATCGTATGGAATCGCAGTCAGTGCCGGAAGAGCGCCACGCCTGACATCTGAACCCTGAACTCCACTCGATGCGCGGGGGTACGTCTGGCAGGAGTGGCAGAGTGGATGATGGGGCGTCTCACTATGCAAAGGATACGCAAACGAGTATCTGGCGATCATGAGGAGTTAACCAGAGCCAGACCAGAGTCAATGCTGCCCGATTGCAAGTATCCGCGATGCATGGCATAAATCGCTGGCATACAATTATGAATTAATTATGAATCTTAAGCGAATCGTTGCAGGCCCGCCACCCCACATTTATTATTCATGAATGATCAAAAGTTTTCCCTCGACAGATGGCTGTGGCGGGTGGGGGTGGGTGTGGGTGCGGCTCCTACTTTTCCTTTCCTTTTCATTTCATTTCCTTTACTTTCTTTTCATTTCCTCTCGCCGCTCTTTCGGCTGCTCCTTTTCATTCTTTTGCTTGTCTTGCTCTCGCTCCATTCCCTCCCGCTCACTCATTCAGAGTCTTGAGAGGCTGCCTGGCTGGCTGCCTGCCTGCCTTCGCGCCTTTTGTTCTGGCCATTTTCCTCATGTGTCTCTCTATCATTAAGGCGAAAGTACGGCTTAATTGTTGCCACAGACAATGGGAGAATGGGAGGGAAAGGGATCCCCCTTCCATCGCTGATACCCCTGGGCTACACTCGTTTGCCTATTAAGCAGCATCATAATAATAATGTGTAGCAACAACAACAGCTGCTGGCAATAACTTCTGCACATGTGTGTGTGTGTGTGTGTCTGTGTGTGTGGTTATCTGTTTGTGGAGAGTGTCTGTGCATCTGTGTATCGGTGTTTGTGTGTTTGTGTGTGCTGTTTGGGGACGCATTCAAAGCAATTTCCACAATTTTCGTATTGTTTACTTAATTAATTCTGCACAAAGATTTCCATTTGTGTGAGTGCGTGTGTGAGGGTGTTGGCTGTGTACATACACATGTATACGTTCTGTGGGGGTTTTGTCTGCGGCCTCGCAGATGTTCTGCGGTTATTACAGCAAAGCCCACAAAAACCCATTCCACCGATACACCACACCACAGCACACCACACCACACCCCACCGATACACCCACATTCGCCTAGACAAAAAGGTCTTAATGAGTTTATAACATTTAATGAATCCGCGGCAGCCGCAACATGCGTAGTGCGGCGTATGCCTAATGCACTCTCGATTGTCACACAAAATGGCTTCAAAGTGGCCGCCTTCCGCCTTTAAATATGCAACAAGTTTGGCTTGCTGTTAGATTTGCTGCTCAATAAATTATAACATTTACAGAAGCTGTAGATAAGTCTGGGCTAAGCTCAGTCGGAATGAGACACTAACTCGTGACTAAACCGTTCTTGGAGCACTCATTTACCCCAATTAGGAGGACCCTGCCTAGATATGGATCGACTCTGCGATTATTCGGCCACTGTTTACAGCGTTTTTGGCATCTGATTTAACTGCAATGGAACTACGAGTGTGGATGAGCACAAATGTATTCAAGGCTGGAATATTGAGAGCTGCAGATAGCCAGAAACGATAACCACGCCAGGTTCGTATCGATTAGTCCCGGATGTATTTGTATCTTTTAAGTTTAAATGAAATTTCAAAGCAAAGTTCGACTCTTCGTTCATTTCGCATTCACTTGACTATTTCCCCGCCGCTTTGAGATAAATTCCAATCGGCATATCTATGCCCCCTCTCACTCTCTCTCTCCATCTCTCTCTTTATCTGCCTCTGTCTCTTTGTGGGTCTCGATTGATATCGGCATTCTTGCCGAACATAAAGTTGACATTGGGGCCAGTCCAAAGACAAGACAAACCGAAATAGACAGACAGAGACGAGCAGATGAAGATGCTCGTACAGGTGGTGCAAACACACACACACACACAAGCACAAAGATACAAAGATACAAAGGTACACCGATAGATATGCAAATTGATGGACTGCCAAAACACAGAAGATCGAAGACAGGCAGGCAGAAAGAATAGAGTTGGGGGGGGCTGAGGTTGGGACTTCTGTTTCGCTGATTAAAAAATATGAAACGAAATTCATTTGGCACTTTACTTAGCCGTCATTAGCGTAAGCCACGCTCATTCTACTCTTTCTTCATTCTCCACTCTTTGTCTGCCTTTTCAACGCATTTGTTGGTTAGAAAGCTTTGCTCTGGAGCAACAGAGACAGACCGCGAGCGAGAGGGAGCGAGCGCGGGCGATGGACAAAAATAATAGATGATTTTATGGTTTATCTGCTGTAAGCTGAACATTTTTATGGGCGCCACATAAAAGCGTTTTGGGTCAAAGTGTGTAAATTATTTGATTTGGTTTGTGCACTGTGAGAGGCTCCACGGGCATGACAATTATTTAGCATGTGATGGAAATTTCTGTTACTATTTCTTGGAATATTTTGGAGCTGCCACAACTCACGGGAATATTTGTATTTATTGTTTATTTATGAAGTTCGAATTTGCATACGAAAATATCTTCAGTGATTAGATTTCTCACAGTGCATTATGAAAGCGCCTGACAAAGGCGCCCAGCATAGTTTATGGTTCCACGAACAAGAACCAGCGAGTATATAAAACATATATTATACGATCGAGCCACGGGAACGGCAAGGGGAATGCGTGGTGTCCCCCTGTACTGAGTCGGGGCGTTTTTATTAGTATCGATTTCTGTTCACGGAGTTTGCCCAGCTGTAAACAATCAACAGACAAACTATAAACTAGAAACGAGAAACACAAAACACAAAACACAAAAACACTCGCAGCCACACAGAACTCGAAACTGAAACCGAACTAACAGCCGAACAGCCATGAGCTACCGTTTGGCTTCTATGTCAAGATCAGTGGCGTATGGTGGAGTGGAGTGGAGTGCAGTGGAGTGGCGGGAATGGAGATGCTAACGATGGAGATGCTCTGTGGACCCGAGAGACCCGAAAGAAATCGAAATCGAACTCCAGAGTCGAATTCGAAGAGCTGTTACAAGCTTTGTGCTGCTGCCCTTGCTGGCGGGGCACGGCCACTAGCGCAGGGAATGTGTGTCAGAGATTGCTGGCGCGCTTTCGGCTACCTACCAGCGCGATCTGGTAGGGTATCTTTGGCGTCGACCCACAGCAACGATCTCGGCTTCTTTCTTGTTGTACTTTCACTTGTGCAAACACACACAAACAGCGAGCCAAGAACGAAGCTGCCACAGAGGGTCATCAGCATCATCTGCTGGGATGGGATGATCATCATCATCATCATCTGCCGCTGCTGCTGGCTGCTGGCTGTGGGCTGCTGGGTTACAAGCGGCTCGGGGTCTTCAGTAGCCAGCCAAGTGGCAAGCCAAGCGGTCTCTCTCCTCTCTCACTCTCTCTCTCTCTCGAGTGGGACATTCTTCTGCGGTCTGTGGGCCTCGTGTGTTTTGTATTCTGCATTCTGCATGCCTGGCAGTCACGTGTCCCGCCGGCAGACCTGGCCCGGTGCTCTGGTGCTGCTCATCGCCGGGCTGCTGCTCCTCGGCGATGGCGCTGCCGTGCAGGGCCTCCACCGCCACAGCATCATGATGAAGACCTTCCGCTATCTGCAGGAGACGATGCTGAGGAACAGCCTGGAGCGGGCCCATCTCAATCACGGCATTGTCTTTGAGTGCCGCACCATGTAAGTCGCAGAGGCAGCTGGGCTGGAGACTCGCTTGGAGACAGATTGATGATTGATTTCCCCCCCCCCTCGCAGTTCGGACAGGGACTTCGGCAACGAGGTGCACTTCCTGCTGCAGCTGGGAGATCTGCGCGGGTTCCGGCAGCTGGATGCCAACAAGAAGCTGGCCCTCTTCCTGCATGGCTGGAACGACAAGGGCAGCAAGGACTGGGTGCAGGAGCTGTTGCTGAGTAAGGCCACTTGGAGTGGAGGTGCACCTTCCTCTATTGACTCTCGCTCATTCTCTTCTCTTTCCGCTGCCCCTCCGCGCCCCAGCATGGACCCTGTTCGACGCCAGCTACAACGTGTGCGTCGTGGACTGGGGCAACTTGTCGCAGAACGACTACAAGACCGCTTCCATGTCGATCTTCGATGTGGGCCTCACGGTGGCCGGCATCATCATGGCCCTGGAGGAGCTGCGGCCCAGCCAGTTCCACCGCCGCAACGTCACCCTGGCCGGCTACAGCCTGGGGGCCCATGCCGCGGGCTATGCGGGAGCGGTGCTCGAGGGCCAGGTGGAGCAGATCATCGGCCTGGATCCGGCCGGGCCGCTCTTCTCGCTGCCCGCCGAGGTGTCGCCCAAGTACCGACTGGACCCCAGCGACGCCCAGTTCGTTCAGGTGCTGCACACCTCCGGCGGCTCGCTGGGCACCAGCCTCAAGTGCGGCCACGCCGACTTCTATCCGAACGGCGGACGGGCGCCTCAGACGAACTGCAAGATGTTCGCGAACCTGCGCGACATGCAGAACACAAGTGAGTGGAGTGGGGATCCCTGCCATCTGCCACCTGCCACCATTGTTTATTCCTCGTATTTATTACTTTTACTTTACTTTTAGATCCCATTGCCTGCAGCCATTCGGCGGCGGCCATCTTCTTCCGGCAGTCGATGGACCCGCAGTACCCCTTCGTGGGCTACGAGTGCGGCAGCTATCGGGAGTTCGCCGCCGGATATTGCGACCAGAACCGCCGCGCCCGCTTCGGCATCCACTCGCAGCGCAGGGCGCAGGGCAGCTTCTACTTCAAGACCGCCTCCCAGCAGCCCTATGTGCAGCGGCGCAGGAATGGCTGGCTGAGCAGCGTGGGTCGCCAGACAGACCCCTCCAGCGCCTCCAGCCAGCCGGGCACGGCTGGCGGCCGCCTGATGCTGCGCCTCTGGACGAGCGGTTGGCGGCGGGGCGCCGCCAGTCGCAACCGGGAGCGGACTCGCGAGCGGAGTCGAGAGCGCAGCCGACAGCGCGATCTGTGCCGGTGGCCGTAGTTCCTAGCGTTTAATTTATGTTTTTTTTTGTTAGTGTTATGTTTTGCAGTCAAATATATTTCCAGCCGAAAAGTATGTAAAAGAGAGAGAGAGCCGCAGGGATCGAATGCACTCGAAGCTAAACGAAGGCGGGAGAACCGATGCACGTATTGGAAGAGAGAGACAACGGAGCTGGACCAGTGAAGAGAGAGTCAACGACGCCAGACTGGGAAGAGAGAGTCAACGGAGCTGGACCAGGGAAGAGAGAGTCAACGACGCCAGACCTAACAGAGCGTTCTCTTGAACCGCAACCAACGAAGAGAGCAGCCGAAGCAGCTCAGCGCAGAGCACAAACTCTCTGCAGCCGAAGTCTTGGCTGTGCCAGCATGACGCGACTATCGTCAGGTGGTGGCTGCACTCCCACCAGCCACATGTGGAACGATCTACGGTGATCGCTGCGCCACCTTGCAGTGAGTCTGTCGGTCTGTCTGCCTATCGCATGCCCGAACACACGAAGAGAGCATCTGTGCCCATGCTCTCGCGCTCTTCTGCGATTGTCCAACAAGAGATCGATCTCTGTGCGCTGGCTTTACAGGACTGACTGACTACCCCGTCTGCCCGTCTGACTGCCTGCACGCCTGCCTGCCTGGCTGGCTGCTTTCGTTTCTTACTGGCCCGCCCCCACGCCGCTGGCCCGTAAATATTTCCGTTCAATTTGGCAGGCTCCGAAATTTCCTTTCATTCTGAATTGCATGTTGGCCGAAACGAAGCACTCAAACACAGCCCACACTCCCACTACACATGGCCAAGTCGTTGACTTGCAACAACGAGTGGGATGGGATGGGATGGGGTGCGGTGTGGGGTGGGGTGGGGTGGTACGATACACACGTACGGATACACGCAGAAGTCGGGCCTGCATTTAACAGTTAATCGTAAAACAAAAATGAGAAAAAGCGAAGCGAAGGAGCAATAACAGGACAGGAACAGCAGCAGCAGCGGCGGCACCAGCACCAGCAGCAGCAGCAGCAACGGGCAACGTGCAACGGGCAACGGGCAACGAGCAACAAGAAACGAAAAACAATAAACTGAAATTCAATTTTCGCATTGTAAAACATAATTTTCTACAAAACTTGACGTCAGCTTGGCCCGCTTTTTGCGCTAAAAGGTAGTTAATATTTTTGCAGTCCATTGCTGGCCAGAGTCTCCCATCCGCCACCCCTCGCCCGCGACCTGCCCCACCCTATCCGCAGGGTATGTGCACTCCTGAAGGTAAGGTCTCCCCTCTATATTCCATTCTTAATTTTGCTGAATGCCCCACCTTTTGTGTGGCTTTTGTTTTCGTTTTTTGTGCGAGTATGCGAGCGCCGCGGCTCCCCCTCTCTGCCCTGGCTTCAGTCTCCGCCATTTTCTGTTGTACATTCCACTCGAGTTGTTCTTGTTCTTGTTGCTCCTGCAGTTCCTGCTCCTCTGGCTGCACTGCTCCTCCTGCTCCTCCTGCTGTTCCTGCTCCTCTGGCTCCCTCCTGTTCCTGTTCCCACTCCGGCTCTGCTTGTTGTTGCTCTGCCGGCTGCTTCCTGTTTTGTAGCTGTTTTTGAAATTTATGGCGCCGTCGTCGCTGCTGCCCCGTCGACTTCTCGCATGAGTTATGCGCTTTTTATTTCAGCTCCTGGCCACGTTAAGTGTTAAATTGTTTTATGCATGCATGTGCGGGACGCGGGACGTGGGACGTGGGACACGGAACGCGGGGCCGGGGTGTGCCCGCGATGGTGTCGGGGCCAAGAGGTGGCGAGAGGTGCACACACAGGGCCACTTCTAATAGGTGGTTCGGACTTGCCATTTAATTATGAAAGTTGATTCTCACAAAACATTTCAAGAGGCAGACAAAGAGCAGGAGGGCATGGAGAGGGGAATGGTGGTGGGGAGTCCTGGAATGTGTGGCTCTCGAAATGAATTAAGGGAACGAGATGTTCATACATACGTACGTATATGCATGTGTGTTATTTTAACGGGAAGATAGGGCCATGGAAATGCAAGAGCTGTTTTTTTTTCATTTATTTATTTAGGTTTTTAGTTGCATTTTTTGAGCAGAGAAATAACACGATAAATGCTGCTTAAAGAGTCAGCGGATTATTTATGTATTATTAAACATAACTTAAAAACATAAATGATTTACTTTTAATTGAATTTAATTGGTTATTAATTTCACAGCATTAAAACTATTTGTGCCATAAATATTCGCGTGCTGGGTGCGTGCATTTTTGTGCACATTTTTTAACAATTCGTGGAAGAATCTTATTAATGAATTTTAATTAAAACTGAATGGTGCTTTCCACTGAATAAGCAGCCAATTTTTAAAGTTCATTTTTGTATAAAGTTTTGCGGTAAATTCCACTGCAGGTTCGCCCACCCACCCACACAGCCCCCCACCCGACCTGACGTAATGGCAATGGCAATGGCAATGTTTGTGTGTAATTTAGAATGTGTTTTCGGTGGTGCTTAATTTTCGGAGCAAGTTGGCAGTCATCGGCTCGAGTGCAGACACGAATAGCAAACAAAAAGGAGAGCATAAAAAAGGCACTGAACGCAGGGAAGGTGGGTGGGCAGGTGGCAGGACTGCGGCTGGTGGAGCATAGAACAAGCAGTCATTTTTTCTACTGTTGACTCGAACCAACAAAGTGGCAAGCGTTAATGCGAAAATCATTCACACACACACACACACACACACACACACACACACCTCAGTGGAGGAGAGGCAGAAGTTTCCACGTAGCAGAAGAGAGAGAGAGAGAGCGAGTGGGGCCAAGGGGAGCTTAAATCTAAAGCAAATTAACGTTTTAAACACCTCAAAAGTTTCGTGTTCTCAATGGCTCATTCCCTTCCTTCGCTTCCTTCCTTCCTTCGCTTCCTCTCGCTCTCTCTCGCTCTCTCTCGCTCTGCTTCTGCTGCTGGCCCGCTCTTTCCTTCTGACTGTGCATATTCATTGCACCTGGCGTCGACGTCGTCCTGCTGCTGCTCCTGCCGATCCTTGTGCAAAAGTTAAGTGTTTCTTTAGCTTAATAACGGAAACATTTTAGTTGCTGTTGGACGGGGAGGACCACGGGGCGGCTGAGCGATACGATAGACGCTTACACATAAACACATTCAAATGCTTCCGGCAATGTGTAATAGCTGTACAAGGACGAGCCGGTCCTGGGCTCCCAGCTCGCAGCTCCTAGCTCCGGACTCCTGCTCCTCTCCTGGCTCCGAATGCCCTCCAGTGGCTGTAAATAACTCGCAGCAGGTGCCCCCGTCCGTGCACAGTACACCGTGCCCCGTGCCCCGTCTAAAGACGTCATCAATGTTGCCAGCAAGAAGGTGAAACACCACAGACAGACACACAGGGAGAGAGTGTGCGTGTGTGTGTGTGTGTGAGACAACGCTGGACTGGCGAAATGGAGCTGCAGCTTGCGGCAACGTTTTCTTTTGATTACACGCCGTGTGGTCTCCTTCATTGTTCACCCACACACAACCCCACAGTCCCTGCAGCAACGCACTGCCACCCGCTGCCACCCACTGCCACCCACTGCCCTCCCCTGCCACTGCCACTGGCTGTCCTGCCTGCGACTCTGCCTCTCCCCCATAAGTGCAAATGAGCATGAAAGATGAAATATTAAGAGTCGTCTTGGACTTTGGTTTTTTGTCGGTCCGTGACTCCTTAGGGCTTCTCCTCCCTGCCACACTTCCCCTGCCCTCTCCCTCTCCAGTGCACTCATTTGGCCAAATGCAATTTTCGCTAAGAGCGCATATCCGCCAAAACAGACACAAAAAATGGCAACGGCCAGTAGCAGGCGGCAGGCAGCAGGCGGCAAAAACTTGGTCAAGTCAGCAAGTTGCAGGCCAGCTACACTGCAAAAAAAGCAAGCGACAAATTTGGAAGAATAGTTTTTGGGAAGTTTGTCAACATTTTCATAGCATAAAATCCAAGACCAGACCATCCAAGAGCATCGAATCTTGAGCGGTGCCCAGAAGTATGCAGCGAGCTTCGTGCTCAGTGGAGTGTCTCCGTGCCCCGTGCCCCGTGCAACTCTTTTTCTTTCGCTGGCCGCTCGTATCTCTTCTCTTGCTCTTTCTCTGGTGGCTCTGCATTCCCCAGTCGACCATCATGGGCCAGTGGCAACAACATTGCTGAGTGTAGACCTCCCATCTCTGTCTCTCCTCTCTGTGTCTCCTCTGTGGCTGGCTGCAGCATGGCCGGCGCTTGACAAAAGTTATGGGATATTCTGCCCCCCCCTGCCGACCTTCCAGGGCAGCATGATGTCCTGCTTGTAATTGCAGCATGTGTTGCTGCTGCCCCTCCCCTAGCCCGGCGAGATCTAAGGAGATGCAAGCGATAACCTGAGACGCAGGCACTTGATCGACTTGGCATCTGACTCTCACAGTTGTCTATCCATCCTCTGTGGCAACATCCATGCTGCTGCTGCTGCTGCTGGTCTCTTTCTCTCTCTCTCTCTTGTGACTGCGACACTAAAATATTGTGTTGCAGCCCTTGCCCGATTATCATTCTGCCATTACAAAAGGCAGCAGTTTGCAGCCTGACCATTTGGACACCTGACCTTCCACTCTCTCCCTCTCTCTTTGTCGTTGTCTCTAGCTCTAGGCTCTGCTCTTGCTTTGTGCACTCGAGATGATTAAATTTCCGCGAGAGAGAAGAGAGGGAGAGAGAGAGAGAGGCTCAGGGCGAGAGTGGCTGCTGGGGAGCTGCCAGGCAGCATTCAATTTCCAGTGCACACAATTTAGTTAATAACTTTTAAGCAAAGCGCCTCATAAACTCTCCGTCCGTTATTCTCTCTCTCCCTTCTCTCGCTCTCTCTCTGACAGCACTCTTGGCGGGCTCTAACAAATGGCTGGCAATAAACTAAACGCAGCAGATTAGGACTAGGTAGCCAGGGAAACGATTCCAAATGGAAGCAGCGAAAGACCCGCATGGTGCTGGGGCATGCCGCGGACAATCGAAGTGACTGACTATCGATGAGTTCCTTAGCCGATAAACGCGCAGCGAGCAAACGGCTGAAGTGCATTCGAATAATTTCGAGCGTAATTACTCTGAGGTAAGAGCGGAGTGTCCTTCAAGTGACCATCTCTAAATCGCCTACATGCACTGCCATCTCTTTTCCATCTGCCCCATACGTATCCCTCGCTCTCTCCCCCTCTCTATCTCTCTCTCTGTGTGTGTCCTGCCAGTTGATGTGTCCTGGCTCAGAGGATGCTTTTAACCAAACAACAACCAGGGATAACAGCAGCAGCAGCAGCAGCAACAAAAATGCTCCAACAACTTAAGCTTAGCAATGACAGTGGCGTGAAAGTGGCCAAAAGAGGGAGCGGGGAAAAGGGGTGTATGTGTGTGTTGGGTTAGAAGGGGGGTGGGAAGGTGGGGAGGGGCGGCATATATAGCGGATAAGCACAAAACCGGAGACAATGCGGAAAATTGTAAGACACTAAAATTGGCTAAAAGGACTCAACAGCCAAACGGGACACGGCAAGTAGTATGTTGATGCTGTGCCACCCCAACCACCGTGCTCCGCCACTGTGCTTGCAACACCTCCTTCTGCCCCACAGCCGCACACAACTAAATCCTGTCCCCCCGCCCCCCCGCCTGCTGCTCCTGCTTTGGGGGCTCTTTGAGGGAAGGAACTCATAAAAGTAAGCAACAAATTTCATTGTTTATAGCCAGGCTTCGGCTACATGTGTGTGTCTGTCTCTCTCTCTCCCTCTTTCTTCTCTTTCTGTCCTTTGCCTTTGCCTCTGCCTCTGCCACTCCTTTTGTTTCCCTTTCTCCTGGTGTCTTTGTGTTTTGCAATTTGCTTGCCATAATGCCGGGCAATTTTGTGTTAGGCCGCCCCTGCCCTTTCGCCTGCCCCTGCAGCAGCTACTCGCGCAGCACTTACGCTTCTTCAGAGCTCGACTTGTGCCTCCCATAAATAAAATTTAGTTTCACTTTCATCTGCCACTTTCACTTTCACTGGGCAAAACAGTTCTGCCAGCAAACGTTCCTCTTCGGGCAAGAACTCTTTTGGCTATTTCTGAGTATTTTTCTCATTTAAGTTAGACGAATTTTGGCTGCTAATATGCTCAAAGTTCTGCAAGAAAAAGGAACACAAAGGAGTCTTCATTAAGGATCAACAAATGGCTGGGAATTGGTGTCTAGTTCCGATGATAAGCCCGTTGGGAGATGATCCTTCAGTTCAAATCAGTTTCGGGCACCCTCGCAACCCAGAGAATCCCCTCTCTATCTCTCTTTCATTTTATTACAACTCCTCTCGTCTCCTTGCTGCTTTCCCCCCGCGTGGCTTAGCAAAGCGTGAAATTAAATTTGACTTGCTTCCAATATCATTTTCATTTTCATAGTTTTTCCCCACGCCAGGGAAGTGGCCGGAAAGGGGGCTTCCATTCTAATAATAATAAAACAAAACGAAAAAACAGTGTGGCCAGCGAAACTACATACTTACATGCATACATACATACATGTATAGTTTTTGGCAATTTTTTATGTTCCCGAAGTTTGGAAATTGTAAAGAAAAGGCAGCGTGCGGAAGCGTAACGAACATTTTTATCCATGGCCATGGATTTTTACTAGGCCCTAAAATTATATTTTCATTGTTATGTACCACCTCCCTCCCCCACCAACCCAACGAACACGCCACCTTGCTTGCCCCCCAGCTGCCCTGCCACACGGCGCCCTCTAGTCTTCAGCCACAAATCCTTCCGGTGGAAAGCGAAATGCCGCCCATTTGTGCTTTGTGCTGCGTGGCCAGCGCCGAGCGACTGAGCCCCGAGCTGCCGAGTAGCTATGTGTCGAGGCTCCTCCGATGCTCGGTCCTGTGGTGGATTCGCCGAGTGTGTGGTGTGTTCGCAGTGAGTGGAAGTGGGTGGAAGTGGGTGTGGGAAGCAACAGTTGGCCACTGGAAGGCCGCCACTGGAAGTGAAGCATTGGCTGTGGGGTGGGATGGCGAAAAAAGATTCCTAGGAGCCGACAATTTTTATTCGCACAAAGAAACAAAAAATATGCTTGTACGTATGTATGTATGTTTGTGTGTATGGGATCATCTGAAATTTTTACTGTTGCTGCGTGTACGACTCCGACCCGGAATCAGAGTCGGTGTCCGATGGGTCCGAGTCCTCTGGAGCTTCCCAGTATATGGAGCAGAGATGCTGGTGCGGAACCTTGACGATGCCCACAGGCATCTCCTCCTCGCTCCATGTATTGTAGAAGACAATCTCGCAGCATTGGCTCAGAATAAGTTCGCCGCTGGCCGTCAGCATTTCCAGTTTGCCGAAAATCCTCCCCTGGTCACCATTTTTACCGCGCAAAGCCAGCTCAATCATTTCGCCAAAATATGGCAAAATATTCAAATAGCCCAGGCCAAAGCTCTCGGCATCGACCTCAACATTTTCGGGGACGTTGGCAATAATTTCGTATAGGGGCGCATGTGGCGGATTATTCTCATTTGGGACTGTCATTTTTGTATAGCTGCAAGGCAATGAAAAGTATATTAATTAATTAGTAATTATTATTGTATTATGTATAGTATTATTATATAAATTATTAATAATTGTATATATGTAAATATTATATTTACTAATAATAATTATAATAAAAAGTATTTTAATAATTATTATTTTATTATATATTATTATTATTATTATATTATGTTATTATTATTACATTAATAATTATAATAAAGCGTATATAAATAATTTTATTAATTAATTATTATTTTAATATACATATTATTATTATTATATTAATAATTATTACTTATGGTTGTTACTAGTAGAGTTTAATTACCTTTTTGTTTTGGGAGTTGGGCAAAAATGTACGCTGGATGGTTCCTTCCCGTACGAGCCTGAACTGTTGGCATTTGTTAATAGTAAGTTAGTAAGCGAAAATATAATAATTGAGCCCCACAATTACCTTATTTGTGAGAGTTAAATGAAGCCAATGTGTGATCAGTAGAAATATTATGTGTATCTCCTGTGCGCACTGAAATGTTACTGGATGTGCCTGCCTGCTTTCAATGACAGCAATGGAAGCTGTCATTCCACTTGAATTATGGCCTGGTATGATTTCCAATACATACGAGTATACTTGCCACTAGCCACACGTCTTTCAGGCACCCAGGCATCCAGTCATCAGTCACACACATTTCAGAGCCTAAATAATTCCACAAACTAAATCGAAACCGAGACTAAATCCGAGTACGTGTGCGTAAGTTATTGAGAGCTCTTGTACTCTCACACAATTATCTATCCCACTTGGCTTCAGATTAGCAGTTTGGCAGCTTAGCAGAATGGCAATTGGCATAACGGAATCCGAATGGGGAGCAATCTATTCGTTGGGGCCTTGGCTGGGCAGCTGGGTGAAAGTGACCCTACAGGACGGCACAATTCTCGTTGGGCGCTTTGAGGCCGCCGTGCCGCTGGTCAAAGTGCTGCTGAGCAATTGCCTGCAGATTGTGGTGGGATCTGCAGCCCCGCCCCTGTTCCTGGGCAGCGCCACAGTGTCCATGCAGAATGTGCTGTCAATTGATGTGATTGCTAAGAATTAAATTTAAATGTACTAATAAATGCACGACCAAGACAAAGACAAAGCCAAAGCCAAAGGGTAGAATTGAATGAAGTCCGAATGGATATTCCCTATTTGAATTCGTTTTGATTTCCAGTGCGCACAAAGCAAAATTCACTTGTCTTGTGGCAGGGCACATTTGACATCTGTTTTCGCAGACGAAGATTTCTCTGTGGCCAGCAAATTCTTTTGGCTAATTCCCCTTTTTTGCTGCTGGTAAAGGCCCAATTAAATGCAAATTTGCTAAATATCAAATTTTATTGTCAGCATGAGAATTTTGGCCAGCTTTCTGCCTGCCACACGCTGGCATACATTTTATTTAACACAAAAAACCACAGTTCGAGCGCCAACAGCGGCGCACCGAAGCGGAAATGCTCTAGAGATGTCTCGAGCCAGTAAAAAACATGCGAGTATTTTAATCAATTGGCAATGGCTCGGATATGCCTGCAGGGCTCAAATCTATCTCGATTTGGCCGTTGTTCGAAAGCACCTTAGGCGCCTGCAGATCCGTGCTGAACCGCAGCCCGGTCTGGGCCACGATGTCTTGGATGCTGACACGATAGTCGCACAACTTTTCAAATGTTTCTGTGCACCCGTTTCGGATGATATAAGCCTCAATGGTTGGCTCCACGGTTGGTGGCTTGGGGGGCACGGGCTCCTGCGACTCCTCGACGATCAGCACCTTGAAGTAGTGCGAGGGCACGGGCACTGGCACCGTAGTATCTGCACTCTCGCTGTACTCCAGCCAGCACTTATTGCTGCCATTGTTTTTCGGCGCGTAAATGGGACCCGTGTAGGCATAGACCGAGCCGCACTCCTGCACCTTCCACGTCACATACCGCTCCAGTTCCTGCCAGATCGGCCGCGTGAACACCCTGCCCACATCTGCGGTGGCCGTGCTCAGCAAGAAGACGTCCTTGTATCGGACATACTGGGACGACTCATCCGGCACTGATCCGTTGCGAAAGTGTTCGCATATCCACGTGGCGCTGTTCGTTTCGATGCCTCGCGACATTATGTAGTCCTTGTGCACCAATAAATTTTCGGCACTGGGCAATCCGTACTTCAGCAGATCCAGCATATCCGGCATGGGGGGCTCTTCCACTTCCTCCAGCGGTTTTGGCACGAAATATTTGAATATTGGTGCGACCAGAAACTGGCATATCTTTTCCTTCAGCCCAACCGAGCGATTCCACAGTCTAGCCTCGTGGTCAGTGCCGAAGGTTGAGAGCTGTTGAGGAGGGTTGTGGTTGGGGGTCGGAGGTTGCAGGGGCACAAGACTTAATTTCTTATGTACTTACCACAGGATACAACTTCTGACGATTGAGATACACATAGGGATCCCGCTTGATCGCATCGAAAAGATTCTTGGTGGACAACTCCTGCTGCAGAAGGGCACCGCAAGCGAAGCCCGTCGCCCCAAACAATGCGTACATCAATATATTGCCATGTTCTGTCATGGTTGTTGTCTTTAATTGTTTACCAATTAATGTAAATTATAATATAAAAAAAGCCCGTATTAGCCGTCGTTTATTTCGGAGTGTGTGTAGTTTTCAAATATATAGGTGGAGATTCTATTGGATTGTGATGAGGTTTACTTGTAGTTACCTCGAATATAGATTATAAAAGCAAAGCCTACTGTTGCGATGAGGAAACTGTACACTGGATACTGGGCACTGGGTAAATTCCCTTTGACTCCATTAGACAATCTCTCTCCTCTCTCTCTCTTTCTAGCTCTCTCAGTTGAACGAGCTGCAGCTGTAACAGAGCAACAGCGCTGTTAATGGCGCATGTTACCGCTCTCGAGCAGCACTCTTTGTTAACAGACTGTGGCCGTTCCCTATTACAGCTGTTACAGCTGTTAACTGCTAACCGCTCTTTGAGAGCGCTCTGAGACCCAGCAAGCTGATGTTGATCAGCTGATTATACATGTTTGTATTTACATGCAAACCCACTATCACACCACCCGACTGTTAAGTCGGAGCACAACTTTATGCCCCAGCCAACTGCTGCAGACTGAGCCAAAGCGTCCTTCTGTTGGGTTACAAACTTCTACACAATTTGAATATACCCTCGGCAAAGGTATACAAATTTGGCATAAAATATATATAAGATGCAGAAGACGAGACGAAACAAAATGAAAGCGACAAAAAGCACACGGAGAGAGATGGAAGCAAAATGTTTGCTGCTGGACAATGCGATACAATTTCAAATCTAACAAAAATAGTGCAGCACGAAAAAGTTGCATTTCTATTTGATTTTGCTTACGCTCTGGACTTTGGCTCACTTTTTTTTTGCTAGTAGTTTTGCAAAATTAATATATTTAAAATATGCAAAAATATTGGGGTATAAACTCCTCAACACAGAGAGAGAAATAGAGAGGGCGAGACAGAGAGGGGGTTTCGACGGGGTGAGGTGAGGTGGAGTGGATGTAGAGGTGGTTATATAACAATAATATGAAAAAGGCCGACAAAATACTTTAACAAATACCAAAAACCGACATTTTACCAACTGCATATTACGTTATGCATATTTCATTTATGCCCAAAACAAATACACAATGCAGGACCCACAGGGACCCCGGCCGCACCAAGGGGATTGCATGGCTTTGCCCGGTTCCGACGGCGTATTCACGGCTCGGACGAAAAACTTCGGATACTCTACGTGCCAGAGCTCCGAGGGTAAATCTCATTACTCAGAACTTTTTTGCACTCACCCAATTAATGGGGAAAAACCTCTGTAGATCCCATTGATCTCTGAACAAATTTCTGGGATTATTCTGTAGTGCATAAGAATCGCTGATTTTGTCGTTCTAAACCATGCGACGCATGCACCCAAATTTGTGCAGGGCATACGGGCATTGCATCTGCATCTGTCGGCATTTTTGCATTTAATGCCATAAAAGTTTATCTGCAAATGTGTCGCTGGGAGGCATGGTGTGTGTGGGGAATTGCTACTTTTATTTTCAGTATTTTAATTAAATAAAAATTTATTTGTTTACACACACAGACGGACAAAACGGACAGAAGGACAGATAGACAAACAGACAGAGAGACAGAGAGCCAGAGAGCCAGAGACAGAAGGCGAATCAACGAACTTAATTGAGACCATTTTGTGCAATTTTGCTCTCGTTTACATTTCTCCAACTCCAACTCCACTCTCGACTGGACTCGACTCGACTCGACTAGCCTCGGCTCGACTACGTCCACACTTTACTTAATTAATCACACAAAAAATGGGGTGATGGCAGGATGAAAGCAAAGCGCCTGGAAAGGCGGTGAAAACATGTAAATTGGTAAAGGAATTTATCGCACATTTTATGGTGTATGGTAGGAATCCTTTGGCTGGCACTTTACACTTTACTTTCGGTTTCAAATAGAGCAGAGCAACAGCTTCTTAGTCTCTGCACTCACAAGTACTGATTTAATTCCATAGAATCCGCATGCATTCCATCTACAGCCGCAGCATTTCTCTGGAAATTCGCCCTAGAGCCTAGAGCGGATAATAGCGGGGTATGTTGTGACCAGGTTATACCCCGGTTTAAATACAGGGCAGCCAACAGGTCGATCCACTCACGTGGCGCATTCTCACTGGCTTTGTTTGTATGCGTTTCTGTAAATTTAAACCACTTCTGTTCCGGTTTTTAAATGTCAGGCCAAAACTTACATTTCGAGCACATTTCCGGAGTGCAAATGTTTTTATTTTACTCTTATTTATAATTTTTTTTTACCGTGGGCTTATGGTTTCTTTTTTCGCCCTTTTTCGCTGTGATAAACATATCAAAAAATGTTTAGTTTTATCCGAAAATAAATTGCAAAAACTGTCACCCTAACAGAGCCTGGGCATTGCTATTTTGGGGAGACTTCCGCTACAGCAGCACGGCAGTTTTCTTCATTTCGATACATTTATTTGCAGGACTTGTTCAAATCGATTTCCTGTATCGAATTTAGCGAGGGAGAATACGGAATTACAGAGCAGTGTTCAGTTAGTGTTCCAAAGTCGTTGCGGTGGCATGCAAATACAATTGTAGAGTCTAGTCAGGGTGTGGGCGTTTGAGGGGGTTTTTGGGGTATATGCATTGGATAATATATGAATGTGGCACCTTTACGGTGCCGTGGTAGTGGACCACAGTGTTGGTGGCCATTTCCACGGCGTCCTCCAGCACCACGTCGCCGAAGAATGTCTCCTTAACGGCCTTGCCTTGAAGGAAGCGCCTAACGCCCTGTACGTTAGATGGTATCTCGAGCTTCACATATGGTTTGTCCGGAAACTTTCCCGTGTCAGGATCGTCGGGGACGCTTGTGAGAACCTCAAAATCCATGGTCTCTATCTGTAACAGAACGAAATTATTCCCTGAATGCGCAAGCTTTCACTTGTGTTTATACACGCACTTTGCAGAAGAGTTTGCGACACAATGAATGCAACTTTTACGATTTTCGCCCGAAAATTCTGTTCTGTGTTCTGTTCTCGAACAGGTCAATCTCAGACTGACTAAATAAAATTTACAAAACCTATGTAGACTTGTAAACAAATGAATACAGATCGGAAAGGAATGAACAATAATTCACAGATTACTCAAAAGTCTCTGATACTTTAAAATTGAGCTGCAAAAACATCGGCATCACTGATTCGAATATCGAGCTTTTAGTTTCCGATTGTGAGAAACGCAGAGCTCATGTCCTTCTTCTATATCACTTTCAAACGATTAAGCAACAGCAAAGCAAGACCCTTCATTCCTAAACTTTCCTTAAAAAACGGCTCAAAAAAGGTTATTTTCGGGCACATCCTATTCCCGATCCGCTTTTTAAAAAGAATAACGTAAATAGCTTGACTTAAAACTTTGGTTGGATTTAGCAGAAGCAGCCACAAACTACAACAAACATCAGTGTTTTCAAAACAGATATCCATTCTTATATGTATCTCCTCTCAGTCACTGTTGGCCTCATCAACACTATCCGTGGCCAGCAATATAATTATTATTAATATTAATATTATTATTATTATTAATTAATATAATATAAAAATATTAGCATAATATTTTTTTGTAATCTTAAATCCCAGTATATCGTCACTATCATCGATAAGCATCGATGTTTTTGCAGCTCTACTGTAATGTGTGCATCTTACCTCTTACATCTTTCATGGCACGACGAATGGACATGGAAGGGCATCTACAGTGCTTCAACTTTGATAATAGCTTTTGTTTCATCTTTTGTTGGCACTTCTGTCATTTTTGCAGTATCACAGAAAATGAAAATGAAAATAAAAACTATCACACGGGCAGAGAGGGGGTCTGGCTGTGGGGGTCGGTCTCTGGCTCTCTGTTTGATGGTGTTATCGCTGGCGTTGTTTTTTAGTCGTTGCTTCTGACAAAACGTTTCAATTAGTGCGATTATTACATAAGGCAACAAAAGCAACAAACCCAAAATCGTTTTTGTCGCCTGCAATTTGTTTCGTTTGTTGCGCTCTTCCGCTCCTCACCGCCCCTTTCTTTCGACCGTTTTGTAAGTGCTTCACTGTTTATTTGTTAGCCGTTTGACGTTTATAACTCACTCTACCTTCTCATGGAGTGAGTCTCTGGTCGTGGAAGACCATATAGATATGTACTTACACACATATGTATGTATGTAGATGTACTGTAGATGCCTTTGCATTGTTTATTGTTGTGATCGTTGGCAGCGCCAGGAACTTACGGACCAAGGAGGGGCCCAAAGCGAATCGCCTGACACCATGTGGCCGTGTATGCCAGACCATTCAGCAGACATGTACATGATGTATAGCATAAGCCTGTACCTACATGCCTAAATTTCATGCTTGATTATATTTTTCTTGGGCCCAAGAATTCGGAATGCTCGTCTTGGGCGCATCGGGGCCCCCTGATCTGTGATCTCTGGATACGCCTTTACTGAGCATTGTGCTTGTATCCATAACATTACACTGCTGGCGGGTCTGCTGGTGGCTCTGCTGCTGGCTGTTATGCAATGCAGCAGCAGCAGGCAGCACTCTCTTACAGCCGCCGCCTCTGCAGCACTTGCAGCTTGTGCCGTTTGCAGCGCTTACTCTGCCAGCCTACTGTCTGACGAGAGCTTTGGGCTTGGAGTTGCTCTCCCGCTGCCTCTGCCGCTGCCGCTGCTAACGTCTCTGCCTGCATCTTGAAGCTCGGCTTGGCACAGTGGGCATGTCTGGCATTGCGGCGGTGAGAAAAACTCATTGACGTGCGGCTCGATGGGGCTTTCATGTGCTGTGTACACAAGATTTTCACCTACTAGTATTTGGGGTTACTTTTCTACTAATTTTTATTGATTTTAAATATGTTGTTTTTGTTCGGTATGGCTTTTATCTGCACTGTCGGGTGGACGGCTTCCACTGTGCCGCAGTCCGGTTCGGGCCGCCCCGCCTTGCGCTGCCTCGGTCGGCGCTAACGCCGCTGCTGGCAACTACAAACTTACATAGCATTTTTTGTGTAGCTTATTTTTGAAGTTTAAACAATTTGGCCGCCGCTTAGTTCTCTTTCGCGTGCGCCAAAACCCAGTAACCAGGTAGTCCGGCCAACAAAATATTTTCCCAGCGCGGCGCCACGACAATTTCGTTATAGAACAGTTTTCGGTTCAAATACTCCCAATAAGGTTTCAGTTTCGATATCGGTTTCCTGCGAGTGCTATTGATTTTTTGTTCGATTGCGTTTTCGGTTGATGTTGAGTGCTATAGATCCACCTTCGATTTGGGTTACCCTCGAGGTATTGTGCATCCCTTTCTGAACTGATTGATTGACGGATTGATTGGCCGATTGATTAGCGAGCCGCGTGAAAGTGAGTTTCGGTGTTTGCTTTTACCATTTACATTGCTGGTACTTTTTGTGTTTCTTGTGTTGCATTCCGAATTATGTACAAATATTTTTGGAAATATTTTTCCAACGTCTATTTTTTTATGTGGCTGTGTTGGGCGTTGGGCAACCGCTGTAAAGCCGTTAACCCCTGACTGACCCTCCGCAACAATTGGGCAAGAGTGCGTGTGCTGAAACGGAATATGTTTTTTGGCAATTCAAAAATTCACGCGAAACTAAAAGATTGCTCCATGAATTTGTATCTGTATAAACTCTACTACTGCCCATACCCACATAAGTTATGCGAAGAACAACTCTATGGGTTATGCAGAAAATCAAATCAAAAGAAGGTTTCTCGCTACGAAGTAAGTTTCGCAGCATTCAATAAACCAGTAATGGGACTTAATAAATTCAGTCTTGACCCCAGCGACACTATGGGAATGCATTTTTCTTAAAGATCAGGTTTTCCTTGGTCCAGTTCGGGGCTAGACAGGTGCGCCGCGATACCGCCGTGTATCATGGGAAATTTCAACAAAATCCATCGAAATCTTCAACGGCCTTGAGATCCAAACAAATGCCGAGAGATCAACAAAAACAAAATTCCGACCAAAATCCACACAGAAATAAGCAAATAAATAAAAATGTTAAAAAGGTTGATTTTTGGCGGATTCCGAATCGGTTTCGAATGGGTCTCTCGTTTGCTTAAGAAGGCCGATGGACGGAGGGATGGGCGGCGAGACGCCGAGACTGAAACTGAAACCAAAACCGAGACGGCAACGGCAACGGCGACGGCGACGCATGCGCAGCGGAGTGTAAACAATTTTGACCCAATTGCCGAGCTCCACTTGACTCACCGCTCCCCTCAGACCACTCAGTCTGTGGTAGACTGACGCGTTCGTTCGCCTTCGCAGCTTATGCAGCTGCCCAAACGTGCCCCCAGCTGCCCCCAACTGCAGCCGATTATGCAACGCCAAAAAGATGAAAGATGCAACATGCAATTTGTGCAAATTGATTGAGCTGACATCATGAGAAGCAGCTCAAAGAGAGAGGCCTGAAAGAGCGAAGAAAATTCCGGGAGTAGCACTGGTTTGCTGAACATCAATTTTAAGGCAAAGATTAGCCCACATTGCAGTCCATTTCCTCCGAACCAATTTAAGCCAATTACCAACTAATTGCTGCTGAGAAGCTCCCACATTTTGTCCCCCAAAAGCTGGCCCAAAATAGTCTCAATTGCTGAAGTCGCCAATTGACTGCTAATCAAAGCGCAGCGAAAACCTGGCCAAAAGCAGAAAACAACAGCCAATCGACCCTCGGGCCATTAATTACCACCTGTCAATGTTGGATCCGTCTTGCCGGCTACCATTTAGGGCCTGCACCGACCAATTGGCCCGAAGAATTTGGTCAAAATTAATGGAGAAAACCGCCAAAAACTTACAGAGTTGGGCAAGACCCAGGCGCGACCTTGCTGTTTTGGGTTTTTCGTTTGCTTGTTTTATTTTATTTTGTTTGTACGAAAGTCAAGGTCGAGTTTTGTGTTTTATATTGTATACCCATTTGCGTATTGTCGCTGATAGTTTTGATACCCTTGCAAAGGTTACAGCACAACCGATGAGATGCTTGCCCAAGGGAGCGGGAAGCAAATCTGAGTTTTTTACGCGGGAAGGAAGCCTCAAGAAGGGCTCACTTTATCATACAAACCCGTGCATACATACATACATATGTACATATGTATGTATGCTTCCCAATAACTCCACTAAATCTGCAAGTGTATCTCAAGCTTCGGTGATTGATAGATTGTTTGTGTTTTGTTGCCAGTTGATTAGCATTTGCTGAGGGGCTTTTATTTTTATTTTTTGATTACATTTTGAGGGTTCATTTTAATTGTTTGTGTCTATTGAATTTTGCGACAATCATTGCGGCGGGGGAAGGGGCACAAATCGAGGAGCCACGAGTGAGGAATGAGGAATTATTTCCCGTGTGTAAGTGTAAGTGTAAGTAGGTGTAGGCGCTTTTAGGAATTATTGTTTAAAATTCGACGAAAAGAAGTGTTTGGGGTATATATATTGCACTATGGCTGCACGCGGCACCTTAACGATTCCGTGGTAGTGGATCATGGTTCTGGTTGTCATTTCTACAGCTTCCTCCATCACCACGTCGCCGGTGAATGTCTCCTTGACGGCCACGCCTTGCAGGAAGCGACGGACACCCTCCACGACGGCTGGTATTTCCAGCTTCAGATAACGTGACTGGCCGAGGAACCGTCCCGTGTCGGGATCGTTGGGGACGCTTGCGAGAACTTCAAAGTCAATCGTCTCCATCTGTACCAAGAGAATGAAAAACGTAAACAATGCACAAGCTTACACTTTTGTTTATACACGCACTTTGCAGAAGAGTTTGCGACTCAATGAATACAGTTTTCACGATTTTCTCCCGAGCAGCTTCCATTTGGCCTAGCTGCAATTTGTTCTGTTCTCGAACAGAAATAAGATTACAAAAGCTATGTTGACTCGTTTTCAAATGAATACAGATCGGAGAGGACGAACAGCAGTTTATTTTCTGCGAATTGTTTACACATTACCCAAGAGTCTGTAATACTTGTGCTTTAATGTGTTTCTCTGTTAAGTCTTTCATTACACGACAAATGGATACTCTCAATAATACTCTTGTTGCGTCTTTTGTTGGCATGCGTCTCCTATTTGCAGTTTCACAGAAACGAAAATGACTGGCTGAATGGCTGTAGAGGGTCTCCCTCTCTCTCCCTCTGTTTATTGGCATTGTTCTTGTATTATTTGTATTTTTAAAAAGTTATTGAAATGCTGCAATCAATGGGCAAGTTCCCAACGGTGCTAATACACTTACTGAACACGAAATGGTAGCTAAAACGCTAACTTAAAAACTATCTTTTCCGAATGCACGGCATGTGCTTACCTGTTCTTCGGTTTGCATTGACATTTCAGTTTCAAAGGACTTCTCTTCGTGGTAAGCGTAGCCGGGCCAGTGCTTTGCTCTCTCCGTGGGAACGCGGCAGTTGCAGCAGCAGAGTTATCTGTTCGCTTCATAAATGGGAAATCTAGTGACCAACAAATGTATTTATGCAGCTGCGCTAAAACTAGAAGCAGGAAGCAGGTCAACAAAAATATCAGCAAAGGAAAGCAAAATAATAAAAAAAGAGAAAAGTTTATTTGCCAAACGTCGGAGCCACAGATACGCTTTGCAGATATGAATTTCAAGGACAAGGCTTTATTTTCATCCGGAATTTATACACTTTTCCGGACAACAAACTTTTGCTTGTAATATACACGCGAAAGCAGGTTCTTTTTTCTTCTGGGCGTTTTAACTTAAAGATTCCGCCATATTCCGGCAGTGGCCCACTCTCCCTCTCCCTCTCTCTATCAATATGTACGAGTATGTTTTATTTATTGACTCTCTTTTGGACCCCCTGAACGGCAGGATGCCGCCTTTTGACAGTTGGCACGTAGTCTTGGCCAAGACGCAGCAGCAGAAGCAGCAACAGCGGCAGCGGCAACGGGAGAGTCGGCCGCATAAAATGTACCAAGACGATGGGGCGTATACGTACAATATGAATTATGAGCCCGACTCGACGATCACGTAGCCGCCTCCCCCATGGCTCTGGGCGTCCTTGGTCCTCCCTCATTCCTCTATGTTTCCCCTATCCACTCTGAAATTTCCTGTGAAGTAATGTTAATGCCAAACAATTAAATACGGGGGAAGATGGGAAGAGGGAAACCCCAACACCAACCCCAACCCCAACCCCAACCCCTGCCCTTCCACCACGATTGCAAATTTAATTACAACTGTAAACAATTTTCTCTGGCCACCCCCTCTGTGCGCACCCACCACCCCTCGAAAGAGACACAAACAAAACAGTTTTTCCTTTTGTTTTTTATGATATTTTTCCTTTCCATTTGTGTGTGTGTGTGTGTGTGTGTGCGGCCATTAGCAGGGGCCAAAACTAAAGGGAAAACTGCAATGGCATACTGAGGAGTGTGGGCAAGGGCTGGTACGCGCTGAGAAAAGCAATTTTCCGGTTGAGTTTACAAATGGCGGGCGCGGTACCGTACCGTCGCTTCCCCGTCCCGGCGTACCGGGCCCCGGTTCCGGCGCTGAAAATAAATGACATATCACAGAGTCTGGTCACCTTTATGGGATGCCCAAAGTAAACATATGAAAGCAATGCTCAGATGAATGGTCACACCGGGGGTGGGGTGCGGTGGGGTCTGGTGTGGTGTGGTGTAAAGTGGAGGGAAATGCGGTATGGACAGAGCACGGGGGGTGTTTGTTGATGGTTTTTCCAGTTCAGCTATGAAAGTGGTTCAGGTTCAAAGGAGGTTTCGATGGAATACGGATTCGAGAGTCAGTTTATTCGATCTGTGGAATCCATATATGGACCATATCGTTTTAATAAAATATATTGTAGGATGTTAACGATCTCTATTCCTCTCTCGTGTCCCCTTAACTTTCTCATTCTTTATCTATTCTCTGCCTCTTGTTTGCATTTCAAAGATTCATATTTATGCCTACCCTACCCCGCCCTGCCCGGCCCCCGCCAGATATCAATAAATGGGGTTTCCTTTCATTTGCAGGCAACTCTCGTATCCCTGGTCGGTATATCGTTGTTTACACTCACACACCCACACCCACACCCACATACACTTACACTTACACCCCCCACACACACACACACACGACGAGGACAGTTATGAATGGCAATCCATTCGCTTAATGGAATTTCGTGTTGTTTAACTTTTACGTGGTGCCAAAGTCATGGCAGTGAATGGATGGCAGCCCCTCCCCCCTCTATAACGCTCACACACATGTGTTTTTGGGGCGTCCTTGGCAGCTGTTTGCGGGTCAACTTGGAGTCACCCTTTAACCCCCACCCCACCCCATCACAAGAGCCCACCGCATAGAACATCGTCATAAAGCTTTATTAGCATTTATTATGCAAGACTTCTGTTGGGTCAAGTTTCTGTCTGTGTTTTAGTTTTACGATCACTTCCGCCTCGACACCTGGCCCCCCGCCCCAGCACACTGTAGCCTCTTGGCCATGTTTTAATTTCAATAAACGCACATTTTATGACTCCCCAGGTTTATGGCCACCTCAAGCCTCAGGTTTTTGGCCCGAGTTGGATTTATTTAGCTTCCATTTCATGACGAGTTTTGCAAAAGCGAAGGCCAAGCTTCAAACCCAACGAACGGAATCTATCGGGGGGACAGGCAGTGCTATCTATGGGTGTGTAATCGACTCCAATTTCACAAAATATAATGCCATCATTTGGCAACAGAAATACATATTCTCAATTTAAATATCGACCTTTCTTTACTTTTCCAATGCAAGCAGCACAACTAAAATCGTAGCATACTTTCAGGCTTTCTCCATTAAAGAAATGTACAATTATGAGCATGTAGATGTAGATGGACAATGTACATGTAGATAGTTGATAGAGCGGCTGAATGCTCTGGTATTCCTTCTCAGGTTCCCCACTAAGTATTTCAAAGGTGTCCAAACGTCTGTGGGAGACTGTCCATTCTCACTTTATATCTACATAATATACGGCAGATGATTTCCTGATTAGAATAACTCTTGTGGGAGAGACTGTTCCAGTGGTTGAGTTTCCGATACTCTCGGCAGGACCCTATACCATACCCATTTTACAATCTCTTTCTTCGCCCATATGTATGTGGGTCTGAGGTGTAGCATAAATTTTGTGGGAGACCGCCCATGGAGGCAACACACACAAATCGCTGCCGACTTCGCTGCTGGCATCGCAGTCGACGCGTCGACCACATATCGAGGACATTTAAATCGCTCTTAAGTCCCGTTTAATTGGTACTTAGCATGCAAATGCGAAATGAGGCAGAGATCCCAGGCAGCAATTGTCGCGCTCCCTCTCGCCTTCCCATGTCCATGTCTATGTCTCTCACTCTCAATCTCTTTGTCTCACTTTGTGTGCTTATGCATGCTTGTGAGCACACGCTCGACTGTGTGTATCATTAGTTACATATGTACATACGTACATGACACCCTTGCATTTCCCATGGCTATGATGACTTTGACCACACACATTCGCAGCATTTAGTTCTTACTCCGAGAGCAAGGAGAGCGACTTAACTGACAGTTTTTCATGTCACACTCTGGTTATTGGCACGATTGACATTGCAACAATTGATCTGGCAGGGTATCAGAAGGTCGACTCGGAGACTCATAACTGTGTCTTGTCTTCCGTTGCCCCCTCTTGCATTTCTAGTCACTTTGCCCAGCTTATGTGCAATTGTACTTACTCACGCAAACAGTGTGAGGCAGAGAGAGAGAGAGAGAGAGAGAGAGAGAGGGTGAGAGAGAGCTTGGGAGACAGAGAAAGAGGGACATCCACTTGGTGTGCTTGAAAGAGAATCGCATCGAATCGAATCAAATCAAATTTAATTGAAATGCCATGCAAAAATATTTTGAGAGCAGACGGACATAGAAAATTGATTGATTTTTGGCTTTTGCAGTGAACCGCTCCCCTCCGCCTCCGCCCCCCGCTGGCAAACCACCCTCCAAAGCCCACACCCACACCAACCCATTGATACTATAATTACAAAGTACCGTTGGCCAGTTGATGAGCCCGTTGGAAAACATAATCAAGAATGCGATTCTCACTCTCTCCCTTCATTTTCTCTCTTCTTCTATCCGAAAAAGTTTTAATTTCAAATGAAGTTTGTGCAGCGAAGGAGGGAGGGATGCAGGCAGAGCGGAACGGAACGGAACGGTGCGGGCAGGACAGTCGGATGGGCAATAAAATAATCAAAGCGTGCACAAAAGTGCAACGGGAATTGCCGAAAAACTGGTTACAAAAGTAAGCAAAATCCAGGCAATGTGGAAGAAGGGCAGTGCGAGGGGTAGGAAAATGCCATCAGCTGAACGCAAGAGGAAGCCAAAAAGCACAGGGCAGAAGGAAGACAGATAGAGAGATAGAAGGTATGGGAACGAATTATGGACACCCTTTAATTGAGTGTACATATGTGCAGGTACAGATACAGAAATATTTACATACATATGTACTGAGCTGGAAAAAAATGATCCTGTGCGAAATAAGCAACTGGCATACCTATTCAAAGCTCTTGTTTAAGCAGCCGCCCTTCTGGCAGTACTTACAGGGTATTCGTGCTAGAAAAAAAGGGTTTGCCCAGCTGCGGGCCAGTGCAAATTTACCTGAGACAGTGGAGTGCCGAGGCGAGCAGTGCAGGGGGAGCACCGTAAGACAGAGCAGGTCTGACGGAGCAGACAAACTTAACTGGAAATCTAGTCGAAAAATGGGCAAAGTTGCATCGGAAGAAGAGGAAGCGAAGCGCAGGAGAGCGCTGCCCAAATACCGATGCCGTTGGTCCGTAATGAGACAGTCAGAAGCAATGAAAGCAGAGAGACAGGGACAGCTAATATGCGCCATTAGGGCATAATTAAAATGCTCAAGCAGCAAAGGCAGAGACAGCAAGAACAACAACAACAACAATTGCAACGAAAGCGCTGATAATGAAAACAAAACGAAGAAGAAGAAACAGGTACGTATCGAGCGGGGAGTGTGAGAGAGCAGCGACAACTTTGCTAAGGCCGACAGAGAGAAAGAGAGAGAGAGAGCTTAGGGACAGCGCAAACTATTTTATGTTAAAGGTAAGGCTACCAAAGACACCAGCCAGCGCAGCCAAAATTGTTTTCGTTGCATTCCGGACTTTTGTTAATGTGTGTTACAATAAGAACAAGGCCTAGAATGGAGAAGCAAGGAGAGCTTATCTACATGACTGCCTTACCTTTTATTTATTGTAGCTTGTGGCCGCAGCTTTTGTCTACTTGATTTGCTTTGTGAGGGCGATGTGTGAGTTGGACTGCGAAACAACAGTTATATTTATTTGCATGCGAAAACGGCACAGTGAGAACGAAATGGAAGCACTGCCAGCACTATGAGAGGGAGAGCGACAAATGAGAGGAGGTTTAACCAGAGGGTGAACAGATTACTGTGGCTACAGGTTAAATGAGTGGAGTTTCAATAAGAGTTAATTATGAATTGCAGTGAGTGACCAGAGATGCATAGCGAACCAAGTCTTATATGAATGCCTGAGACAGTAGTAATTCCTGCTGAAGTTGTATGTAATTCAGTGCTAGTTCAATTTACGCACTGCCTTCGTCATTTACTCAATTTACTTGTATTCTGTCGGGAATTGGAAAAACAAATCATAGCAAAACACTACTTCGCTCTCTGCACCGCACCTCTCTCTCTCTCCCTGCATCTGTCTGCTTCTCTCGTTCCCTCTCCCTCTGACTGCATTCATCTCACTCACTCTGCGCTGGCAATCTATGCAATGAATTTTGGCAATTAAGCAATCATTTCGCTCATATGCTAAACGAAGGAGAGCAGCAGAGAGCCGGCCGAAGCAGAAGCAGAAGCGGAGGCTAAAGCCGCTGCGGCAGAGTAAAACTTATGCTTGAAAGACGCTGGCAGATCTGAAGTCTACTCAAGATGTTATCAATACATACATATGTACATATGTATATACCTAGCAGAGGGTATATTGATTTTGCAGAAATGGAAGCAAATATACATACATATAAGTAAATAAGTAAATACTTAATGGGCTCACTTTAAGTTATAAAATTATGAAATTTTAAATTTTGGTTTTGTGCGTCACCTTTTTGAGAGTTCCCAGCAGCTCATTGCGGCTGGGGAAGGGTATCCAAAGTTTCGGCCGGTCCTTCCTCTTCTGTTCTCCCTCTCTCCTTCGCTGCTTTGCTGCCTGCCAGCCTGATGATTGCCTTACGGTACAACAGGCAATCTATGGGAATAAAGATATGCATACGTGTGAGTGTGTGTGTGCCATGCATTTTTATGGCATTGCTTCTGGCAGCAGCAGAAGGAATGGAAAGCACAAGTACATGGAAAGCTCTCACTCGAAAAAGCAAAAGTTTTCACTTCAAGTAGTTTTTTCGTTATGCTTGGTTTTTTTTCGGGGGTTCCACTGTCGTTACTGTAGTTGTTGTTGCTGATGTTGTTGTTGTTGTTGCTGTTGTTGCATCATCATTGGCCTGGCAATAGAGTTTGAGCTCTTGAGTAGCATTAAAGCATCAAACGATTGTTTACGAGGAAGAGAGCAGACTGAGTGTGCGATTCGATTCGATTCGATGCGATTCTCTTCGTTGCCAAGGTACTACGTACGTATGTACGAGTAGTATGGCCAACTGAGAAGAGATCTCTTCCTGGCTGTGGCTCTGATTGTGAAATTTCGTTTTGCTGCTCAACTCCAATCAGCCATCAAACTGGGATATTTATGGGGCTATAACCATGGCCCCCCTCTCCGTGGCATTCCAATTCCATTCTCTTTCTCTCGCCCTCTCGTTCTATCTATCCCATCAATCAGAGAAATGAAGTGCCAACGTTTCTGGCAAATGGCTCTAACCATCCATCCCACTGTTTGACTGTTCGACTGTCCGCCTGTCTGCCGCTCAATTAGCCAGGCCAATATATTCACTCATTTCCAGCCAGATTTCTCAAACCGAAGAAGTACAGTGAAAAGCAGCTGGGAAGGAAAGCGCATCAATGCAGCTACAGCTGTGTACTATTTTTGTAACTGTACCTACTTATTTGTATACCCTTGCTAAGAGTATTTGTATTTTTTAGAGATGTTTGCCATGGATAGAAAAGAGTGTGTTTGATCCATTCCGCTCTCTTTTCCTTTTTGTTGGCAACTAGCCAGCACTAGTCTCACCAGACTTGTACGGAAATTAATTAGTTGGGGGACTTGCCTTAATTGAATCTACAATAAATAATTTTACAAGTGTATTTAAAGCTTCGGCTGGCCTTCGCTCTAGCTAACAATTTATTCTAGCTATAATTTCATCAATTTAGCCTGAAATTTACATACTCGTGTTCTGCCCCATGCTTTCCCACAGCACCATTTCCAATTGGCTGGCAAAAGGTCATTGTATTTTCAATTGCAGCATAATCAGGCACGGCACACAAACTGCAGCGAAATGTTGCAAATAACACTGTTTTTATTGCTCTGAGAGAGGTAGAGGCAGAGGGAGAGGCAGAGGTAATTTTGGCATTGAAATAATTTAAGTTATTTTCACATTGCATTGAAAATTATGGTCAAACAATTAAGCAGACCGTTTCTGGCTTCTGCCCCCACCCTGTGGCCCGCGGCACAATTTGCTAGTTTCTATTAACTCTTTGGCCCCAAGAGGCTTAAAAGGCAGACACAAAAACACACACACACACACGCACAGTCCCACACTGTCATGTGTATTAAATGGCATTTGGATATTTGGCTATTTGGATGCGATGTTTCCCTGACAAAAATACAATTAAAATGTAGAAATTTATTAAGCTACTTTTGCAGTTTTCCTAATTACGCACATTAAAAGGCAAAACAAAATGAAAATTTACACAATTATGCAGATGGAATGTTCTGTGGGGTGTGGTGGGGTGGGGGGGAGAGAAAAGTTGACTTTTATTTTTCAAATCTGTTTGTCACGCAATTTCCAACAGCGGAGCAGAGCGGTGCAGAGGGGGGGTAGATTTTCTTCGTTCTAATGCAATTATGCTAAATCAAATGAAAAATGCGACTGCATTTATTAATGCCTTAAGCAGGGCTTAGGCACACAGGACGTGATCCAGTGGGATGCAGTGTAATAAAGTACTTTTTCAGTAGGTTTATTATTTAATTCAATGCTTTTTTAATTGCTTTTAAAAGTGATACTCCAATTGTTTTTGTATTTATTTCGCTTATTGTTTTTTTTTTCAGAATGCAACACAGTAAATCCGTGTACGTAATACTGCTGGGCAGTCTGCTGTTAATGGGCCTGGCCCTGGCCCAGGAGGACCGCTCCGCGAACGCCCCCCATGTGCGGCACAAGCGTGGCATATTCTGGGACTTTTTCCAGAAAATGGTCGTCACCAAAAACCTTATAGTGGACGTGAGTACGAGCAGACGACGAGCCGTAGCATAATTCCGAGCAAATTCTCTGTGGCAATGGGTGATATTTTATGCTCAATCATACTCCTTTTGTGGATCCACAGCAATACACGGACACCAGGAACACCCTGAATGACATTTACAACACGGTCAATGAGCAGTTCAGCGATCCGGGCCCGGCAAAGCCCACCAGTCGTCCGACCAGCACGACCGAGAAGTCGGTAAGTACTCTTAAGATCCTCTCTTGCGGCGATGACTTATCCTCATGCCACCCAATTCACCACACAGTCCGTCAGCGGGGAGGAGAGCGGGGGTGGGAGCAGCAGCAGCGATGAACCCACGACCACAGAGGCATACAGGATATCCCGTTACGAGCTGGGCCGTATCCTGGGTCGCAACTTCCGCGGCTTGCAGCGCCTGGCGATGAGCGAGTTTGGAGTGGCCCTCAATGTGAGTCGCTCCGTGGGCCCCTCAATCCTCAATCTTTAATCCCTCACTCATCCGCAGGCCACCAAGTACAATCTGAAGGAGTACAAGGCCGAGGCGGATCAGCAGTTCGCCAACAGCTTGGCTGTCGAGAAGAAGAACAAACTGAAGATGCTCAAGGGCTGACACTTGTAGAAGCCTCGCCACCTTCAGCCACCTTCAACCTCCAACCCCCTTCACCAGTGCCTGATAGTAGTTGTCTCTGTGATAGACTTCCTGCATAAATATGTATATCTATTCTGTTTTTTTTTTATGGTTATTTATTTGTCAGTTTGTCTCTGTTTGGTTATGAAATAAAGTGGGGAATGCGAATGCGAATGTCCCCAAGCGCATGCGAAATATGTGTGTGGTAGTGTGTGTCTGCGACTATTTTTGCGTCATATTAAAAAGTTTTCTGTCATAATTTTATTGATAAACTTTTAAGTAAAAAAGCATCGCACGGAACTGTAACACTGGCCAAAAATGGAAAACAAACCCCCACACACAGACGCAGAAGAAGAAGCTACGAAAAGAAACAGGAAACACTCAGTACGATGGAACAGGAGGAAAGAAAGCAGCAACGAAAGTTGTGGGGCATTAAACACGAAAATGGTTTTCGGCAGCTGCATTCCAGCATTCACAATCGCGTTCGGCTTTGGAGAATTCAGTTTAGAGCCATAAGAGCACTGAAATATCAATAAAATACTTAAATATACCGAAAAAGCCATGTGGCATGTATTTTTTGGTCATTTTCTTATACAAATCATTCATGAGGAACTCCATCAGAAAATATAATTCAATATTTTGTGTATAAAATCAGAAAATACTCTTAAGTCATGGTATGACATTGTGCATTATTTTCCATATAAATACCATCAAATTATGCTAAACGAACAGTCGGACAGACAGGCAGAGACTCGGCTATTGATGCTGATCCAGAATAGATATACTTTATGCGGTCGGAAACGTTTCCTTCTCGGCGTTGCACACATCCATTTATACCCCTCAACTCTTCGAGGACGGGTATAAAAATGTCTCGATGTTCGCAGCGAAAACGAACAACAGAAAGGCCTTGCGTATCTACATACATATCTCTCTCTCTCTCCCTCCCTGTCTTTATTTTTCCCTTTCTCACACACACACGTGAATGCAAGTTGCTGTTGCCTGAAATCGAAGTAAAGTTGCAAACAAATCCAAAAGGCAAAACTTGCTAAAATACAAAGACAGTTTTGGGTCTGCTGTCTGCTCTCTCCGGGCCACTACTCTCCGCCCGTATGCCCTGCCCGTTGCTTGGGTCCCTGGAATAGTTAGCAGAAACCACTAAAAGTGTCATAATTCGATGCCCATGAGATGGCTGTCTCGAAAGTACGTTGGCCGACAAAACTTTGGCGGTAATGACTGTCGTTCGCCCTCAGTCGGGCCCCAGTCGTTGGTCCTTGGTCCATGGTCCTCAGGCCCCTCACAACAACAGCAACAACAACAACAACCGACAACAGTCGTGCGGTGCAACTGTGCGTATGAGCAACCTGCCTGTCTGCAAAGTTCTGTGCAAAAAAAAACAACGGAGAATAAAAAAAGGAAATATCAGGCAGGCGAATATTTGGCCGGAAACTTATCGAAAGTGGAAAGTGGAGTTCGAGTTGAAGTTGCATTTTGGGGACACTGCAACATGGTGATGGCTGATCCAAAAGCCAGTTTCAATATCCCCCAAATAAACAGACACCGATACACTTTAATGTGCATACATAAACAGCTTCCACTTTGTTTTCCCCGAAAGACGTAAAGATCTATCTGTCAGACAAAGAGATATCCGATTCGGATTCCGATTGCCCCTTTATGGCAGGTAGCCCGTTTCGACATTTCAATGTGATAATCTGATTTATTTGGTGTTTATTCTCGTTTCGAGTTTGTTTTGTTGATTATGACAGTGAGTCAAACGTGTTGATTGCTGCTTTAATTGTTTCTGGTTTTTTGGGGCTGACAAACGAGACGTGGACTGTCCGCTGGCCTGGACTGCTGGACTGCTGGACAGCTGGCTGCTGGCAATTATGGGTAATTTCAACAATAGAACAATTAGTTTAACAGTCCAGCAAAAAATAGAGCAATAAAACTGGCTCAACTCTGTCAGAACAAAGGTGTAAGCAACAAAACACTTTTGCGGAAGTTTTAAATGAAAATGAGTAGCCTCAGCCTCACCCCCATCCCAGCGATGACTCTATATGGGGAATGGGACTTATGTAAGTCTGACAGCCACATTTCCGACGATCTGTGGCAAAACGCCAGCAAAAGTTCAGACGATCAGCAAATAAATTAAAACAAAACTGAGACGATGCTCGCCTTCAATTGGCAGCGGAAGCAAACTCTCATTTAATTGGGCTCAATTCCAGTCAATCGAATGGGAAGTTGGCAATTGGCATGCAGATATCGTCTTGGCATACAAATTATAATCGTAATATATGCCAACCTTTGAGCGGTGTTCGTCCAGAGGTTATTTCGTGTGATTTACGTGAATGACATTGCATCGCAAATGAATGATAAATGAATCAGCCAAGTGGAAGGCAAGCCGATCGCAAAGTAAGCAATCGAAATGACAAACCAAACTGAACAAATCCCGAGTAAAGAAAAACAAACAAAGCAAAGCCAGAGGTAGAAACGATGCTGGAAATACCCTGGAAATGTCAGCTACTACGGGACTCAATGGGGCACTGCGCTGAATAAATATTTGAAAATGTCTTTCAATTATTTGAAGCCACAATGTGGCGTAGATCCGCAAACAAAAAACACGCAAAAATTGCATACAAGTTGTATAAATTACAGGTTGGAGCTAAGCAGAACAAACAGATGGAAATAGCTGAAATGGGGCCCGTCATGGTAGTTGATCCGAATCGAAGCTCTGGCATATAATTTGTGCTGATTGTCGGCTGGGAGTTGGGAATATTTGTTCAGAGCAGATCTTCCATACAAATGCTGATGCAGTACGTGGGCAATCACATATTGGAGTTCTCAGCAATCGCCCACAAACGTTGAATTCATTTGCATAATTACCATAAAAATTTTACGAAACCATAACCTGAGTGCTAGCAGCTGAAAATATTGGAGTTCTCTCTCCAGTTCTGTGGTCAGCCAATCTACTCCTATGATTTCTGCCTTCGAGCGCTGCATTCCCCATTAGATGTTCAGTTTGTTCGCCATCTAAGTGGTGCTTCCCTCTGCCTAGAGTAGTTTCCTGTTTCCAGCTAGAACTGTTCCTGTTTGAACTTTGAGTTTGTTGTTTTCCCTACGCTTTAATTAGCTTCTGACTGATAAGCACTGATCCATGCCCCGATCATCTGCCTTCATCTGCCTTCATCTGCCTATCATCTGCGATTGCAAAACCAGAGATCACGACCAGCGGCGCACAATCACTTAATGAACATATTCATTTATTTTCGTATGGATCACAATTAAAAAAAAGAAACAACAAAGAAATGTACGCTGCTGCAGGGGCGTGTCCTATAGAGCTGGCGGATGGGAGGGTGCAATGGGGGCCAGGGGCACCTTCTCGGTGGGCGCATCGAAGGGCACCGCCGACGGGGGCTTCGGCGAGGAGGTGTCATCGCTGAGGCGATGCTTCAGCTCGTCGTACTTGTGGGCCACCGAGCTGCCGAAGTCCTTGGCGCCCTCGCCGATCTTGTCGGTGTAGGGCTTGGCCGCCTCGGCCACATCCTCGGCACCCTGCTTCACCTTGCAGCCGAGGCTCTTGAAGAAGTGCTTGAAGTCGCTGTCGTCCGGACTCTTCGTCTCGTCGCAGTCGGCCCGCACCTGGACCACGGCGGCATCGATCAGCAGCAGGGCGATCAGCGAGCACAACACAAACGATTTCATCTCGACGCTTTGACTGGGGCAATGAGACTGAAGCTCGCCTCTGTCGAACGTTTACATCGAAGTCGTCGCTCTGGCGATAGCGACGGAGTCTAGGCAACCGGTTATGCTCCCCCCCCACCGTACCAGAGCAGCAATGAAGTGAACAATAATAAATCTCAATCAAGTTGTTAATGTGTGTGTGTGTGTGTGTGCGTGTGTGCGTGTGACTTTATTTTTGCGACTGGTGCGACTTGTCGGCTGATCTCTTGGGGGCGGCTGGGGCGGCACAGGGCGGCCTTATACGCTGCGGCCTGGCCCGCTGCCAGCTGAAGCAGCAGCCGCGATGATCCCACGTCGAGCAGTTGAGGCCCGTCCAGACGATGGCCTCCACGGGCGTCCCAAGCCCAGCCATGGCCATAACCACAGCGCTGAAGATCAGGAGTCCGCCGGTCCCCAGCAGTAACATGTTCACCCGAAAGGCTGCAGGCAACTGAAGGCTGCCACAGGGCACTGCCATCACCGCACCACTGCCAGCACTGCACCACTGCACCACTCCTTTCTCCACTCTCTTGAGCAGGTGATTCACACGCAGAAACCGGCTGAGGGTTCGCCTCGGTTTGGATTTGTTTATTTTTGGTCAAGAATAAGCCGACAAAAGACGAGAAGAGAAAGTCCAGTACGGGAATGGCAGCGAAATGAGCAGAGAAGAGCCAACGGGAGCAGGAAATATACATACATACAAATTCATATGCAAGAGACAGAGAGAGAGAGGGAGAGGGAGGGAGAGATGTGAGGGCGAAGCAGAGTTGAGAGAAGAGAACAGCTCTGCGGAGAACGTTTTCCGCGAAGCAATCCAAAATGAATGTGGCACTAAATTTAATTCGTAAGTAAAACTACTTTTATAATTTATTAACCAATATGTATAGTAGTAAATATGTATGTGTGTAGGCCCGTAAGCTACTGATTCATTCCGTGCTGAACCTCGTTGTCGACCTCGTTGGCATCGTCTCCCAGCCACTCGATATTCGCGGGTGTTGCAGCTGGGGTGGTCGTCTCCTCGTTCGGCCCAGTGCTGGGGGAAGTGGGGATGCCCTCAGTGGTGGAGCCTTCCTTCTTCGAGTCCTTGTCCTTGTCCTGCTGGCTGCTGTCTGGCTGCTCCGCCTGCTCCGGCTGCTCTGGCTTGGGCAGCGTGAGGACATTGACGAAGAGTGTGATCCGCTGGAGCAGCGTGCGCGTCACATGCCTGGCCCTCTCCTCCAGCAGCTTGGCCTCCTTCTCGATGTTCTCGATCCAGGGCTTGGCCTTCTCCAAGGTGCACTGAACACTGTGCACGAACTTTGTGACCTCGCTGGGTGGCTTTGGGGTCGTGGCCGAATCCTCCAGGGACCTGGCCTCCGTGCCACAGAGTATGGCCGCTGCCTGCAGCTGGCCGAGGCACAGGCCCAGGCAGACGACGGTGGCCACACTGAGGTACATCTGGGTATTAGTCATCAACATCATCATCAACACTGGTGTGTGGCAGCTCTGTGGTCGCTGTGTGTGTCGCCGCTGAGACCCCAAACTCGACTGAAACCCGTTTGCAGCCAGGCAGCCACTTGACCAAGTTCTGGCCCCTGCCAGCGGCCATCGAGCATCGAGCATCGGGTCTGCGGTAGATCCAAGATCTGCGAGAAAGTCGTCGAGCAAGCAACGAAATGCATTTCCAACCAGAATGAGGAGTGAAAGAGGAGGGGGCCACGGGCAGGGGGAAGGGAAATGGAAATGGAGAAGGGAATGTCAGCGGCAGCGGAGAAGTCTCCAGAACGAGAAGGAGAATGATCTGCGGATTATGTACAGATCTCTGAAGAAGATCAATTGGCGCCGAGTGAGGTGAATAAATAAATAAATTAAGAAACAAATTCACGGATGGAGTGGAACAACAACAAACGGATGCCTGAATGGGGAATGAACTGGAAGCTTAAGATAGTGCCAATAAATCGGAGAGATCCCACAAATAAATCGGAGAGATGAATTCCCTTGCTCTGTGGGTTTATTGGAGCCCAAAGCACATCCCATTGAATATATTTCATTAATTTTTTACTTTCTCTTTTTATTTATTAAAAAAAAACACTCATAATAAAAAATAAAAAAAAATAATAAAAAATAAAAGTCGCTCACAAATCTTAAAAAATATGTACAAGGAGGAGGAGTCCCTAGTGGACTGCCTGCTGGGTGAGTGGGTGTGGGAGTGGGTGTGGCGCCTCCTGTCTACTTCCTCAACTTGCTGCAGTTGCCCAAGGCGTCGAGGATGTGTCCGTGGCCGCACTGCTGTTCGCCCTTGAGGATGTCCGGATTGATGACCTCGACGTTGGCGAGGAAGCTGCGATCCTTGGACATCTCTTCGACGGAGTCCTTGGAGAGCTTCTCGCGGAAGCCGTCGAAGCGGTCCTTGATGTCGCTGCCCAGGACCTTGGCCTTCTCGCCCAGCTTCTGGGCGCCCTCCTTCAGCTCGGTGCCCAGGTCCTTGGCCTTCTCGCCCAGCTTCTTGGCCCCCTGCTTGATTTGGCAGCCAAAGTTCTTGAAGAAGTCGCGCACCTCGTGCTCGCTGCTGCCACTGCCGCCGGAGATCTCCGAGATCTTCTCGTTCAGATCGCTCAAGCCGGGCACCTTGTCCTCGCAGTCGAAGAGCCCCGCCCGGCTGGGCGCGGCGGCCGCCAGGAGGAGCAGCACCAGCAGCAGGGTTCCTTGCAGATGATTCATTTTGCTATTTGGTTGACGGGGTTCCTTTGGCTTTTGGCTTTTGGGGCGGCACCAGACTGAACCTCAGCGTTGACTCGACTTGTTCGCACTGACCTGGGCCTCCTCGATCGCCAGGCAATTTATTCACTCGCCTCCGACTCTGGCGAGCTCGGTGGCCTTTTGTTGCCGCAACCGCGCGTCACTTGCTCGCATTTTCCAGTCGCGATTCTCCTCCTCCCTGCCCCCAGCAGTAATGTAATTCAATTTGCGGCAGAGCCAAGGCAAGGCAAGGCAAGGCGCAGCAACAATAATGCCACCAGATCGTGCCCAATTGTGGCTTGATTGAAGCATCAACAAAGGGGGCCGAGCAAGTACAAAGAAAGAGCAAAGATATGTCGTTAGACCGAGACTCTTGGGCGGAGAACACCCCCCGAAAATACGCAGCTACGTTCGACTGGGCACACTGCGGCGGGTCAAGGCTGTCCTGGCTAACCGCAGATAGCCGCAGATAAGCCGCTGGGCTCATCCCGGACTGGCGCATGTTCGAGTCGTGTTTTCGACTAGTCGCTATTGTTCGTCTGTTTGTTTTTAGCCGGAAGCACTGACTAATGTGGCATACGAGTACGATTACGAGTACTATATATAGTCCGCAGTGTCTCTGTGCGAGATGCGTTCAATTGGTTTACACTCGTCTTGGCGGGGCCCGAAGTGACCCACAATGGGCACCCGGTGCTCAGCGGCAATTGGCTGTGCTAGCAGAGACCCCCAACGGGCGAAAGGCTTAAGTACGCCGGGAATATGATAGGCAGATTGCGCGAATTTGCATATGATCCAATCACGCGATTCAGATATATGGTGGGGTCGGGTCATCTGATGCAGGCAAAAAAGTGATTCATCAGGCAGCATATATCCATCGTGCCGGAAAACGAACAGGCGACACTGATGAGTCATTAGTTTTATCTGACAATGGATTGGAGGCACTTCATTTGTGGCATATCCAGGCAACTCTGAGTCATCCGTTGGATACAGTTGGTGGGAGAAAAGGAAATTAAATAATATACAAAATCTCCTGAACTCGGGGATCTATAATGCATCAACGATTCAGTAAGCAAGTAATCGATGTCTGTCGATCGATAACGATTTATGCAGATGGATTTACCCATAGAAATGCAGATATAAAGTTTCTAAAAGCAATAGTTGACAGAAAACGAACGACTGATCCCCCCAGGCGATGCCCAACTGTGTTTGAGCATTTAATTCACTAAGTTTCAGTTCGATCTCCCCTCGCTTAGGACAGACACTGATTTCCGTCATTGCAATTTTATTTCGGCTCGTTCAGCTCTCCGGAATTTCACGCTTAATTCAAGTTAATTGCGCCGCGGCCTCAAATGGCGCACACCAAGGAAGATATTCGAACGTAGGAGCGAGTGGAGAGCGAAGGCCAACTTCCGGGTGGATTAGCGGATATTCCACTCGCTCGTTATGTCGTTGTTGCCGATCGAACCGGTGGTGTCATCGACATCGGCATCAGTGTCGTAGTCGTCCTCCTCATCCGCGTCCGCATCCGCATCTGCGCCGTCTTCATACCCATCGGTGTTGGTGCTGGCATCTGGATCTTCGTCATCCTCTTCGGGCAGCTCGAACTCAGCCTCTGTGGTCGTCTGCTCCTCCTCCGTCACCTCCTCCGGCACCTCCTCCGGCACCTCCTCCGGCACCTCCTCCGGCTCCTCCTCCGTCACCTCGTCGGGATCAGTGAGTTCAGGCAGCAGAGGCAGATCCGTGCTTGTGGTGCTTGTGCTGCTGCTGGTGCTAGTGCTAGTCCTGGCTGTGGTGCCGATGGTGGTGCTGCTCGTTGTGGTGGTGGCTCGTGTGGTGCTTCGTCGCGTTGGCTGCGTGGCCGCTGCTGCCTGGCCTGGAACAAGTAAAGTCTTGGCCTTAGCCGGAAGTTCATAGCCGCTGCCCGGACTCAACTTACAATCAGCTGCGGTGGGGTCAAAGTCGCAGCGGATGCGCCGATCCAAGGAGTCTTCAGTGGTGGTGCTGGTGGTCCTGGGTGTTGGCGTACTGGAGCGCAGGTCCTGGCCTGTTGGGGGGTGGGGAGGGGCAGGAGAGTTTAGTACCTGGCTGATCCCAGAGCTGATTGCCTGCCACACTCACATTCACTGCGCTGCGGCTCGAAGTCGCATCGCACTCGCCTGTCCATTTCGTCCTCGCTGATGGGATTGGTCACCACCTTCTTGGGCCGCCGCACGTAGTAGACGTCCTTCACCTCGACAATCTCCAGATCGGGATCGTAGCGCGCCACACGGCGGCGCACCCAGCGCTTGTGCGTCTTGTCCGCGGACAGCAGTGGGGCGGGGCGGGCCTGCAGCAGCTCCAGGCTGCCGCAGCCTATTATCACCACAAGGAGGATGGCCAGGGATCTATTCATTGCGTTGTCGCGCGCTCTACTGCTCAGCCACTCAGTGGTCGCGGCTGGAGGAGCTTCGAGCTTGCAAGAATCTCTGGCGGAAGCTTATCAATTGCGATAACCCTCCGTCCGACCCTGGCTGTGCGTCCGCGAGCATGTGCCGCCGTGAGGCACGGCCTGGGACGAGTGTGTGGCATACTCTCGGGCTGTTGCCGCTAATTGCCGCTCACGCCCCATGACGATGCATCAATGTCGGTGGCTACATAAATTAGATTTCCTCGTGCCAGCCAACAAACTGGCCGCAAACATAATTGCCACGCCCCATCCCCCCTCGCCAACCGCATTGCAATGCCAAACACGTCATGCCAGGAGGTGGAGAGGCACTCGCACCGCACTCTGCTGCGTTTGGGATGAGTCCATAAGCTCGCGATTCCATTTGAATGCATTTCATGCAGAGTTCTTTTCGATAAATAAATAAAATCGAAGCCTCAAATGACTATCGAAATCTCAGAGAATTAAACAAGCAATTGACAATCGATCAGCGGACTGTTTTCGATAAATAATCGAAGCTCTTTATCGACTGCAATAATAGCTGCGAATGTTAAGCCAGTTAAGTGCCAGCATTCCCGCTAAATACCCTATGGGTAATCGATAGCCATTCGATAGCTCAACTGCCTACACAGCTGACTCATCCACAAGTGTCAAGACACGACTCCCCGCAACACCCCTGCGCCTGTTCTGTTTCTCGCCCATCGATATGCCCCAAACGGCCAATTTGTTTCTGATGAAAAATATGCGAATTGTCGTTTTCCTCGTTCATACATATGTATGTATGTATGTATGTATCTGCATAAGTATGTGCCTACATGCTCGCACATATGTTCGTTGCTAGCTTTTGCCCATTTTGTTGTTGTCTTATTGCCTTTTGCATTTTGCTTTTTCTTGTTATTTCTTCTCCTTGGTTTGTTTGTCATTTTTCAATGGCAGAATATCTGTCGGCAATGGGAGGAGAGTCGAGGAGCAAATTAGTCGACCAACAGACCGACCGACCGACCGACTGACGGCTGCCACATATGTTCAGGCATTTCCCAATAACATAGCAGAAAATATCTGTGTATTTTGCTCAGTTCGGGTGGGTCAGGGTGCGCAGGGGGGCCGTGGTTCGTTCGGAATAGATAAACAAAAAACAACAAAAAAGAATGTCGAACGGGGCCCCGCATGAACGCAAAAGAAACACACACAAAATTCTGTACAGAAATTCACTTCGTTTGTGAGAGCGTGAAATATGCAAAAGTCAAGAAATAATTTAAAAGAATAATGCAAAGCTACAGGGATACCCATTACACATGCACACACCCATGGGCGTAAGAGTTATCCATTAGCAGATCAAATCTGCCGATTTTATATCTCCTTTAATCCAGTTAAATCGTAATTGATATGTCTTTATCTTTATTTATATTTTATGTTTAGTTACCCACCCATATACCCTGGGCCCCCCTGGTTTTGAGTATGAATATGATCAGCCAGGGGCAGGCTGGGTGGGTGGGGCTAGCTATGAGCTACGGTGGGGCGGGGTGGGGGAGAGGGGCAAATGTGTTTGGCTGTTTCTTGGGGCCAAAGATGCGGCCAAGCCGAACAGTTGGCAACGAAACGCGCTAGCGGGCGGACAAAAGCGGAGCTGGCAGCGATCACAGCTGATCGCGGAACACACACAGAAAAGAGCGAGACGCACGTCCGAGTGCAGCATAGGAAAGAGCGGGAGAGAGAGAGAGCAAAGGCCAGAGAGTGCGAGTGTAAGCGAAAGAGAGAGAGACAGAGAAGAGGGAGAGACGACACAGCAGAATTCTCTGTTTTGGTTATCGGTTTGTGCGTTTTTTGTGTTTGGTGCGGCAGAGCGTTGAAAAGTGGCACAGTGGCACGCACTTAAATGTCACTTGGTGCAGGAGGAGGCCTGCGGGGTGGCATGGGGCAGGGACAGGCACAGGGGCACCAAACTGGGAACTGGCAACTGGGAATGGGAATGGGAGCTGCGATCATCTAGATCAGGGAGCGATTCCACCTAAAAATAGACGGGGTGGCGGAACATGAAACAGACAGAAGCCAAGTGAGTGAATGTGAAGGAAAAGCCAAAAATAATTGAAAGCGTGGGCAGGAGAACAGTGCGCACCCCCGAAGAGGAACACCCCGAAGAGAGAGCGAGAAAAGTACAAGCCAAAATAAATTGAAAACTAATTAAAGTCCAACTCGAAATTCTACAAGAAAAAAACTCTTAAAAATAAACAAAATCAAGTGCCTGAAAGTGCCTTCACCCCACACCGGAAAAGACTGAGCCAACCCATCGGGGGCCCACTGTGAACACATAGTTGGGATAAACAATTAATTGGCCAGAGGCCAACGCAAGAGAAGCAGCGAAGAAGCGAAGATCAGAACCAGAGGAAGATCAAACAGGCAACAGACAACCAACAGGTGGAAGGAAGACCCCAAGACACATCTCCCACACCCTCTTAGAGAGCTCCAGTCGATGCCTTGGGATGTCCCAGTCCCCAGATGAGGAGCAGGCGGAGCAGGAGACGGAGGCCGATCCGCTGTCCAACCTGCTCAGCCTGCAGTTACGCAAGCCGCCGCACTGGAACTGGGAGCTGAGCACCTCCCGCAGCTGCAGCAACATCGCCCTGCCACGCATACTGCTCTACGATCACACGGGCGCCCTTCTAGTCGACGCCCAGGGCAGCAGCGAGCAGACCTACCGATCCACCGATGCACAGGGCCCTGGACAGCGGCGCCGCAAGAGATCGGCCACCTCCAACCTGAGCGGCAGCCTGGCGCACGACTTGCACGGCCTGCACATCGCCGAGGCCACGCCCAGTCCGAGCAGGAGCCGGGAGCGCTCGCACACGGCCAGCGGCAGCTGCATCGAGATCAACACCCACGAGCTGCCCAACTGGGAGCCCGGCAGCCTCAGTGGCAGCTCCCGGCGCTCCAGCTCGCTGCGTGGCGTTCGCTTCTTGGAGTCGCCACAGCCGCTCGTGGAGCAGGAGGAGGGGGAGGAGGAGGAGGGAGCTGCCCGTGTATCCCACGCCGCCGTCCACCTCCACGACCACAATGACCACCACCACGGCCAACTCGTCGTCGTCGGGCCCGCGGGAGAAGCGGCGCTACCGGCGCTCGCACAGCTCCATTTTGGAGCGTTTCAGCATGTCGCGTGGGCGCCACTCCTCGCCGGAGTACGCCCAGGAGCGGGACGTGGAGATGGCGCCGCGCTACTACCTGCGGACCAGCAAGGCGGGCACCCTGGTCATCCGCGAGGAGAGCTTCAGCCGGATGCGGCAGCGTCGCCGCCGGCCGCCCAAGCACTCGTCCAGCGAGAACATCCTCCAGGATGGGCGTCCGGAGAGCGCCCAGAGTGCCCAGAGTGCCGTGCAGGCCACGACACGGAGGCGTCATCAGGAGGCAGCGGCGGCGGCCATCTCCACATCGGAGGAGGAGCAGATGGAGGAGAAGCCACGCCCCAGCCACGGGCGACAGTCGCGCGGCAGACGGACGCAGCGCAGCTGCGTCAAGGATGCGGCCCAGGGTGAGTCGAAGCAGAGTGCAATCCATGCAGCTAATCCGGAACGGAACCTCTCCTCCCCTCCCAACAGAACTCATCACGGTTGATCCCGACAATTGTGTCTATCGTGCGGCGCCGGGCGCCACGGCACGCTAGCGAAACGAAAGCACCGGAAGAAGGGTCCATGCAGAAGAAGGGAGAGGCAGAAGGATCCACAAAGCAGAAAAGGGGAGAGAGAAAGTATGCAAGAAGTAGAAAGAATAACTAGAGTTCCTCCTTGTGATGTAAGTCGATGAAGATGTACACTAGACGAATAAAAATGCCATATAACATAACACTCGCAGTGCGTTGGCCAGCACTGGTGCTGGAAGAAAGTATGCGAGGCAATTCCCAACAATATGCCAGACCATATTCCAGCGAAGAGAACACAGATTCGTCTGTGATTATCGCTAGTATTATGAATATAACCCTCATAAGTACCCTGAGAAGAGCGTCCCGTATCGAGTGGCAGCCCATAGGAGCTTTCATGTCGTTTATTCATAATCTGCGAGCAGCACGAAATAATATTGTGGGTATTTTTAAGTGCCACAGTGCAATCGTTTGCCAAAAAGGTCTGTCAACCTTTTCACTCAACGGCACGTAAGATATTTCACCCATTTGAAAGGTGCACCCAGAATAGCAGAGATAAATGGGCTTAAGGGGTGGATGCCTCCGTTGCTTGTTGCCTTTCTTGGTGGAAATACCCCACAGATGAGACGCACATTCGCACAGACGCAGCATTCGAATGATTCTTTAGCCAGCGCAGCCCAATGGCATGCCACAAATGTGTGGGATGGTGATGGCTCTGGAGCAGCCGGAGAGGCTACGAGATAGCCAGAGGCTAATCAGAGCTGATAAGCTGGATCGCCGTCGCCGGACGGCAGGCCAGACGGCAGGCGGCCGCGAGTAGCGCGCTCAGTCCAATCGAGGCATTTGGAACGAGATGCGATTGCTGCTGCTGCCGGGCGGTGTGTTCGTGGTGCTGCTGCTGTTCCTGCTCCGACTGCCCCTGCCCGGGCATGGAGCGGGTCGGGTGATATACTTTAACCAGCTGAAAGAGAACCAAACGCTCCAGGCGGACAAGAATGCCACCGATCGGCTGGGCAAGGGAATGCTGTTCGATGTGGGCCGCGGCCACTGCCATCGCGGGTACATGCACGACCATCACGGCCGTTGCCGGAGGGTGAGTAGTGGCTGCCATTCCTGTGGATACTGGACAGTTGGATAGGTTGAATCGAACCAATCTTTCGCTTGCAGATTGTCTAGGCCCGTCCATGGCCCCCACTCAGTGATGTCTACGCTTAATATTTCTGTTGTTTTGTGCGCTTTTTTCGTAGCGATTAAAGTGAAATGAAAAACCAATCTAAACTGCTTTCAGATACAAAGATACAGATAAGAAAAACAGCAAAAAAAGCATTTAGATTGTAGAAGGGGAAGAGCGAGAGAGAGAGAGATATTTGCAGCCCAAAAGTATGCCGGAAATTGTGTCGCTGTGAACATTACCCTAGGTTCCACTGAGGGGATCCACTTGCCGTACCCACGGACCTTGACCCCAAAGGCAGAACCCAGAGAGTGCCAGCAGCTGCGTCACATCACGTGCAATTATGATGAAATTATGGGACCGCTCCGGGACTGCTATGGGACGAGCAACGTGTTCCAGATATCTAGATACATTATTGTACGACCAACAAGATACAACTCGACACGAGATAATGGAGCACCGTCTGACTCATACGGCTATTAATGTGCGGTGGGGGGGGCCTACCTACTCCCCCACCCATGGCAACTGTGATGATGGGTTTTGCAGTCATATTTTCGGGAAATTTCAGGCACCTCCGCCGATAAAGACCGTATGTGCCGTATGCCGTATGCCGATTGCCTTACGCCGTATGTTGATCCGTGACGTTGAGGCCGCTTGTCGTTTGTCCAACGTGGGGAAGGCCATCAGAAATTAGCCATCAGGCCATGCGACAGGGAACGTCTGCCCCCTAATCGCTGTCAATTGTGCGGAGTCGCGTGGTCGCGCCCCGAAAATTTATACAGAATTTGGCATGGCTCACGACTCACAGGCAGAGCGACGTCGAGCATTACCTGGCCATAAAACGTAACAATCGCACCAATTGCTATTAGCTTTCAGTATCTCCTGCTTTGGATCTTCAAAATAAAAATAGAGAACCAATTAACCCATTCACTTACTCAGTTTTAAAAATAACAATCTGCCAGCAATCCCCCGCCCGAATGACGTTCAATTTCGAGGGGTTTTATTTGACGGAACTTTGATTTGTGATTTATTTTCTTTCTTAACTGGTTACTTGTGCATGAGAGTTCTTTGGGAATTCGTTGGATATTCTTGGATCTTGACAAATTTATTTATTAAAATTAAATTTATTAAAAAGGTTTATTTTGAGAGATTTTTAAACATATATTTTTATATTTTATTTTTAGTGTGCAATTTTCTTCATTTGAATTTAATAAATAATTTTAATTTTTATTTTTTTTAAATTTATTTTTTATACCCGTGCTTGAAGAATTAAGGGGTCCGCCCGTTTGTCCGTCTTGATGAGCGTCTAGTTCTCAGAGACTATAAGAGCTAGAGCAACCAAATTTTGTTTCCAGACTCATGTAATATCACACATGCCCCGTCCCCTTCCACCATCAAAAAGGACGAAAATCCAGCATAAGACCACGCTACTCATTCTCTATCTCGCTCGCACACTCTCTTCCTCTAGCGGAGAAAATGTAGAGTCTAAATGGTGCATGTATAATCTGCATGTTAGATGTAGAATATACATTGTAGATAACAGATGTAGCAAAAAAAATGTAAAATGTAAACTATTTTAAAACTCTGCCTAAATCATAAGCTCACAAATTTATATACTGACTGACTACGGGTATAAAAGTTGAGTCGCGCCCACAGAAGCGACTCACACGTTCCTTCTCGATTTTTGTTGTTGTTATTTGTACGCTTTATTGTATTCCCTATTTTTCCTTGTAACCTCTTTATTGTACTAAGAATTTCCCCAAAAGAAGCAGATTGAACATTCCCAGAAAGCAATAGAAAAATCCCCCCAGCTATTAACCCATCACACACGTGCGCTTGGCCACATCAGCCTGCTAAGGAGTGGAATGGGTTAAGGTTAAGGCGGCTGCGGGCCACGTCCTATGCAAATGCATTGTGGCTAACGTGAAAGCGTGTGTGATGATATTATCAGCTGCCTTGCACGATCTGATATCTGAAATACTAGCCACTCGGCTACGAGCCGAGTCTGTATCTGTATCTTCGGGAATCAGAATCAGTGCCCGGGTCTGGCGAAACACTCAATTACACAGATTGCAAACGACAGGGAGGACGGAGCTCGGCCAGATAAGATTCCCAAAGCGCTGCATACAGGGCGAGTGTCGATCGAGTGAGACTCCCAAAAGGTAGGCCAGCTGTGGGTGGGTTTGGCTGTTGAAAGGAGCACCCTGTTTTGGCTTCGGTTTTATCAATTCAATGAAAAAGACAAGCGAACCGCACTTAAGAAGTGCTAGCCCCGAATCGTATATAATCAGTTAACTGCCGGCATTTGAGCACGCCAGTTAGAGGATCGCTACGGTTGGCTCAAATCAAATCAAATCAAATTATTCTCGTTCTCGTACCCGTTCTCGTCACTCGGACACGCATTCTCTCGGAGATAAACCCCCACCAAAAACCACCCAAAACGAGACCGATATGTCGCTGCAACGCGTTCATCAGCTGCTCCTGTATTCGATCTGTCTGCTCGCGGTGATTGTGTTTTGTGCACCGGCGGGTAGCGAGTCGCGTCGTGTCATCTTTTTGGCCCCCAATGGCATCCATCGCGGACAGATCTTGGCGACGCATGGCATGGAGAAGCCATGCCCCCAGTGTCACATGCACGATCATCGCGGCAATTGTCGTCGCATCATTTCGTACAATGCAGGTGAATATTACGTATACGTAGTCGAGTGCGTCATCGCCGGTCATGGAATCGACGCGAAGATGTCAACCCGTCAGCCGTCAACCGCTAAGCGTTAAGCGTCAACCGCTTTCAGATTACTACTACTCGACAAAAAGTGCTATCGTATCTATTGTTTCTGTCTCTGTCTTGCAGATGGCGTGCGCTGCTGAGAAGGAAATGAGCCAGTGAAAGCGCCCAAGAATGAAAGCAAAATCAAAACCAAACCAATGCATCGCAACGAATCTCCACCTCTCTCAAACCAACAGCATTATTCGTGCTCTATTTATTTATGTTATTTATCAGCCTCGCACACGCTCTAGAATACTACACATTCCACTTACCCATTAAAATACCTACGAGTAATACCAAATAAAATACAAATGCAAAAACAAATATAAAATACAAATATCTATAGTTGAATTGAACGCAGTGTCTGTGACTGTGTGTGTGTGTCTTATTTTTTGTTATAATTTTATTTTTGTGAATTGTCGATTGTGCATTGGCATTCCAGGCTGCCACTCGTCTCTTGGTATTGTAATTGCTGCCAGTTAATTACTGATAAATGCACACAAAACATCGATGCATCGATGCAAGCGCAATTTTGGAAATATGTTTCGACACCCCACCCCACCAACAACCCGCCAACCGCCCACCACCAACCCCACATGGTGGGGGACACCCAACAAGTGTGATGCATAAATTTGCATATCATTCACCCTTGAATGATATCGGGAATTCGAATGACAGTTTCATGAACTCTCTCTCATCGTTTCGGAGTCCCTCTATCTTATCAATTAAAAACACATTACGCATGGGATTTCCAGGCCTCCATGCTTCCAGGCTTTTGGCTCTGGCATGTGCTAATGGGGCTGGTCTAAAGGCGTCTATGATATCAGCCTCTTGAGTAGAATCGGAAATGTTTGATTTTCCAATTATAATGCCGACTGGACGTAAACGCTTGCCGTATACGCACATTCATAGATCATGACTGCATGGCTGCATGCCGCACTATCTGGGGATTCCTCGTACATTCAGCGACCCCCAATGGCCAATGGGAGGCAGATTCGAACCGAATTAATTCGGGAACGATGGGATTATCAAAAGAGACTCTTCGCAGGACAAAATGCAGAATATTTAGAGCCATATTAAGTAATCTACTCCGAAATAAAATTTGTTGTTTGCACTCAGAATAAGTTATCCGCTTTGCATATTCGTATATTGGATAGATTCCTCAATTCAAAATCCTCAGTTCAAAATCATCTAAGAAATAATTCAACATCGTAACCCAAGAGAACCATTCGGAATTAATAGGACCCAACTTCGTGAAACCTCGAGTTTTATTTAGAAATTAAAAGAAAAGAAATTATTTTTAATTCATTCTTTAAGTCAAGTGATATTTTTCCGACAATTTACTCCGAATTGAAATCAAATTTTTTCCGAATTTAGCCCAACATTTCTCCGAAATAAACAAGTATTTACTCCGAACTTACTACATTTACCAAAATGTAGTCCGAATTTAAATCAAAACAACTCCGAACTAAGATAATTTTTACTCCGAAATTCACAAAACTTTACCCGAATTTACTCCGAAACTAACAAAAATTTAATCTGAAGCTCACAAAAATATACTCCGAATTTATTCTGAATTTCCAAAAATTTACTCGGAATATACTCCGAAAATCACAAAAATGTATTCCGAAACAGCCCTTAACTATGAAAGAGGAGACTCTAAAGCTTTTTATAAAAATGATGGTGGGGGGAGGCAGATTTACTGAATAACCTGAGGGCTTACTCGGAAGGTGCACGAAATCTGAACCGAATCTACCAGAAGCTCGCCGGCAACCGACCCGGCCCGCTCTATCGATCACTGGAACGTGCCAAGAAAAGGCCGGCCAAATCCCTCCGACAAGCCAATGACTAGATCCTCATGAAACTTTGGACCCCGACGCATTATTGGAAAAACTACGTCAGATGTAGGGGCTGTGGCTGTCGCTGGGGGTGGACATGTAATCGAATGGGCGAGTGGGAGTGCCAGTGACTGTTCCATCAGCGTGCAGGTGATTCGGCTTCGAATCGGATTCATCAAACGACCTTATCGACATGTCACACACTCGGAGACAATTAGTGAATGAAAAACTCGCATTTCATTCTCATTTCACAAGCGTGCAAAATGCTATCCATGGGCTGCTACATACATACATATGTACCTATGTATATACTCGTAAGAGTGTTGGAGAGGACCGACATGGCTGCTCGACATTCTACATTCTACATTCGTTTCAGTATTTGCATGGGGCATGGCATACCTTCAGGCTGAGAAATGAGGAACGAGGAATGGTGTGTATCCGGGGAATCGTTTTCATTTTCGTCAGACCGGATGGGAGGCGTCACTGATAAGGGGGGGCCGACACAACACGTTCGCTGGTCAGTGATCCACCGCCGTATGACGAAGGCCCAACTGAAAGCCCCAGCCAACTTCTGCCGAACTGCTGCGACACATGCCGCGGGAATGTGCGTCGAGCGACATCGTCATAGTGCGAGATGGGTAAGGGACGAAAATAGCCACCAGGGGCACCACTCGCGGCTGTCTGCAGAACAGAGCCAGAGCCCACGGAGACTGAGAGCCTGAGAGCCCCAGTCCAAAGACCCGACGAAGCCCAGACCGTAGACAACTTTGTATATGGCAGCCGAGCAGCGGGCCGTGCTGGGGCCGTGCCATGCCGACACACAATAGATATTTGTATATTCGAATGGGGGAATATGCGGCGCGGAGAGTCTATCTTATCGGTGGCTGTGGAATGCCTTTGGGGGGGCTTATCTTATCGATTTGTGCACGGCGGTCGCCGTCTTGTGGGCTATCGACACTGAATATCGACAGGCACAACATCGGGAAACGCTCCCAGTCATAAAAGCGAACTGCTAGCGAAACAATCTCCAAGCCAAGCCGAGCAAAGCCAACCGCGCGTGCCCTCAAACACAAATAGAAGTACGACACAAACCTCGACAAAACAGCAACAAGCAGCCAGCCATCCGCCAACAGCCAACAGAAAGTTCAATAAAAAAATCAACCTGCATCGAGAAATGAAGCTGCAACGCCTCCTGCTCACTGCCGTGCTGATCCTCTGCCTCATCGTGGCGCAAAACGAACGGACAACGGAGGCCCGTCGGCTGATCTTCTTCAATCCGCAGAGCCGCACCCTCCACAGCCAGCTGCTCGTCTCGCGGAAGCTGCCGCGACCCTGTCCCGCCGGCAAGATGCGGGACCACCGGGACCGCTGTCGTCGAGCGCTCATCTTCGGCCGCAGCACCTGAGACGGCGGCGCCCCATCGACGGCAACAATCAAATCTCCTCGTCTATTGTCCATATTTTTTTTTGTTCGTCTTATTTGTAAGCTAATTTATTGCTCCACGCTCCTAGAAGTAGTTTCATAGGTTTATTCCTGTATTTATTACGTTATTTATTTGTAGCTGGTTACGAAACAGTCGCTAGGTACATGCATACATATGCTATGTATTTGTATGCCTGTATGTACCTTCGACGCATAATAAACTGAAATCGAAGTAAAGATACGACACCATTCGTGTACTTAGTCTGTGGAAAGTTTATGGCCTCGGAGCCCTCACACTGTGGACGCATCAATTGCCGAAAGATAGCTTCGCTTGTGCTCAAAACACACAAATTGACACAAGCCAGGAATCATCTGCTAGAGCTAGGCAAAGTCGCTGCACAAGTTCAACGAGAGTGGAAGATATGGCAGACATCAGCCTGAATAATGTGGCATGGCATTTGAATCTTATTTTATTTTGGTACGAATTCTTTTCCACGTAAATCAGCGATCAGTGATCTCCGCATGATCTCAGATCTCGACCCCATACCTCTCTCTCTCTCTCTCTCTCCCTGTCTCGCTCGGCTTGTTGGGTAAGTCCCGGCCCGGTCTGGTCCGCCCCATGCCCTTTTGGGTGAGCCATCAATATACTTTTGCGTGTCATGAGCAAAGAAATTTAATCTACGGCCAGATTGCGATCCGAACCGGGCCGATATGGGGAGGCCGACAACACAACATGTTTGACAAATTGCACGCCCCGGCGGAAATCAGTGACGTGAGCGATGACACCATGACGTCGCGTCGCACGGACTTACACAGATAAATACAGCGAAAACTAAAAATAAAGTGAAGAATATTTATAGAAGCCCAGAGGGAGTCCCCAAAGGAAGAGCTAAATGCGATTCGCCCGTATGGTCTGCTCGATCCAGTCCATGTAGCTGCTGACCCTTGTGTAGACGCCGGAGAACTCCGCCTGGCCGCAGTCCTCGCGCCCAAACGAGACGACGCCCGCGAGGTAGACGAACCGATCCCGCTGCGGTGTGTTGGCCTCGACGGTGAGCGGCCCGCCGGAATCGCCATTGCAGGAATCGACGCCAATGCCGCCGCTGGCACACAGCTGGCTGTCGGTCAGCACGTAGCTGTCCTTCTGGAAGGCCGCCTGGCACTGGTCGAGGGGCTGGACCATCAGCATGGCCTTACGCTTGAAGTTGCTCGACCCGCTGTTCTCCGTTCGCCCCCAGCCGGAGACATCGACGGCGGCGCCCACCAGCTGGTCGGCCTCTGCGCCGCGTGCCGGCGGCAGGCAGACGGGCTCCACGTGCTGCATCTGCAACCAGTTGACGGGCCGTGCCAGCCGCAGCAGGGCAATGTCGTTGCTCAGATTCCTGACGTTGAACTGCTCGTGCGGCAGGATGCGATCGATGGCCACCCGGATATGCTGCGGCACGCACTCCCGCCTGCCGTTCAAGATGGTTATGCAGTCCGGATCGGTGGCCTTGTTCCACTCGCCCAGCCGGGCGCCCGTCAGCCGCCGCCCGGGGCCCATGAAGAACGCGTGAGTGCAGTGGGCGGCCGTCACCAGCCAGCGCTGGGCAATGAAGGCAGCCCCACAGACATGGCTCTTGTTGCCGCCCTCCTCGGAGTACTCCAGCAGCGTGGTCCAGGGGAACTCGAGGATGCCCGCCACGGTGCCGCCGAACACGCGCGAGGCGAACGCCGTGCCGCAGTACGGATGCTCGGGCAGCTGGTCCGGGCTGGTGGGTGGTCGCGGCTGAGGTCGGGCTTGCGGCGGTGCATTCTGGTTGGTGGCTGCCACCAGTCTCAACAGAGGCCGTTCCGTGGTCGTGGTGCTGATTCCACTCCCGTTGATGCGCACCCCCAGCACGGGTATGATGTTGCTCTCCCGCGGACAGCAGACCTGCAGCAGTATCAGTGTCAGCATCGTAATACCATGTCATGGCTCGCCATCACGCCACTTACCAGGTCTGGCCTCTGCCGTGAGTAGCATTGCTGCTTGCTGGAGGCGTCCAGCTTGTCCACGTCGTAGAAGTCACAGTTGCCCGGATCGACGCACGTGCCACGGCCATAGTCCGCCGTGTGGCAGTTCCCAAAGTGGGTTCTGGTCTCTGCACGGGCAACGGGCAAGGGGTAAGCCTTAGTTGGATCATCATTCAGAGAGTGCAGTGCCAATACTTACTTTCCCATCGCTGGGCGAAGGCCAGCAGCTGCAGTTGGCCAACAAGCAGTGCCAGCAGCAAGTGCTTCAGCATCCCAGATCCGTGGAGACGCAGCATTTCGCGATTTGCTGATATTTCTTGGCTGCTTTTTTTCTGGATTCTGTAGCTGCCGCCTCGGACGCTGGCGATCGACTAGTGGCTATCAATTCGCGATGCGATGCGCTCGACTGAGCGTTGCGACGGCCTCGTGCTCTAACCCCCAGATCGCCAAGCTTGGCTTTTCCACAGAAATACAGCACTGGCGATGCAAGGGGGGGCCCTGCCTCATTGATCAGCCGATTAGCACGATCGATACTCATTGATTGCAGTAGTGGGCCAGGGAAAACCCGTTCCAGATGCGCTTCCAGTTCCAGTCTGAGTCTCAATCTCAGTCTCAGTCTTGGTTTCCCTTCCAGCTGCCTGCCTTCAAACGCTCGTACAATAATTACTCAGCTACGTATTCATTCGACAATTACCACATACATACATTCGCATTCGCATTCGCGTACATGCATATATATGTATATGTGAGAGCGTGAGATTGTTTGTTGATTCCGTTGCAGTTTTCAGTTATCAGGCCATAAAGTGCATGATTAGATACGAGGGCTCTTTCCACTTTAAACGAGTGCTAACTTTCTCACTTTTTGCCATTCTGAATAAATCACTTCACTTATGATGATGATTTCATACATCGACATAGATATGCATCCATGCATCCAGAAATATTCCACAGACCTTTTGCCGGTGGCTGAAGCACCCAGCCACAACCAGTTCTCCACGATTCTCCACTTGAGTTGTGGCATTTCCAAGCCACATTTGGAAAACCCGCGACGCCACCGATGCAAAACCCAACCAACGAATATGTGTATATACATACATATGTATATGTATTTAATAGCCATAATAGCATTTAATATTAAATTCACAAAACGCTTATCAATATCATAATTATTGTACATGTGTGTGTGTGTATTTCTCGGAGATTTGTGGAATAAATGGAATCTGCAGTCTACGTACGTATAAGTGAAATTGTTGACAACAAGGACAGAAGCTACGCGGCTTGCTGTTGCTGCATTCCGTTCGATATTCCTAGTTCTGCGTAAGGTACGCATCAACCATATATGTCTGTACGTAAATATTAGCAATTAAATATAATCTGTGAATTTGTGATTATGAATTATATAGAGACATAACTCGGTTGCTGCTACAAAACGACAAATTCGTAGCCAGGGCGCAGACAAAGCCGAAATTGTTTCACTTTTCGACTTCGTCTTTTCGTCTGTCGGCGTTTGCTTAGCAGATTGCAGTTGCAGGCAGGGAGAATTGTGGAGTTTGGAGTTCGACTGGGGTTTACTACGTAAGTACTTACTTTTTTTTAGGAAATTTGCCGCCTGTACAGTTGAATGGAACGTACCAAAGAAAATGTTTACACTTTCCTACATATGTATGTATGTGCATATTAAATTTAAAAATCCGATTATGTTTTACTTACTGCCGTTACGTTAATAAATTCCGCGCGATAATAAAAGCTTAAAAATATACTGTTAGCCAAGAATGAACAAATTTTCTGGCCATTTTTCAAGGTAGTTCAATATGTGAGAGACACTTTGAGGTGAAACTTTTATCAAGAATCTTCTTTTTTCTAGGAGATAACAGTAAAAGAAAACATGCCTATAAAAATATCGGTGAACGTGAACTGTTGCTTGTTTGAATAGGTTTCCGCATCAAAGTTAATTTCATTTCATATGGCAATTGGAATTAATTACCCTTCAATAAATTTAGAATATAATATTGGCACAAAAGTATATGAAAATCGGTTCTTATTGACTTTTAATGATTTTTGCCCCTATGGAGAGTAAATTACAAACTCATGAACGAGAACAAGACTCGTTAGCAACGCACATGCTTGGAAGGACCAAGACAACTCGCAAGTACTACTGTATTGGTTGTTTGCTTTGCTCTCGTTCTTATTTCTTCGCGCTCGTTCGATTTTGGTTTTCGTTTTTACCGAAGCTTGCTGCGCAACACAAAGAAAATACGAATTTCTCTAGGAATATTCCCTTATAGCAGCAGCCATTGGTTCAGCCCGAACCTTAACCCAATAGAGGATCTTTGGGGAATATTATCCAACAAAATTTATAAGAATGGACGCCAGTTTGTATGGTAAATGAGCTGAAAAAATCATTGCTCCAGAAATAGGATAAAAATAACCCTACAATTCTTTAAAACCTGGCAACCTCAGTACCCACCCGGATAAATCAAATTTTCACTAGAAAAGGAAAGCATATAAACTATTAAAAAGCAAAAAATAAAAACAATTATTTCATAAGTACTTTTAATTTTCAATTTAGAATTAATATACGAGTAAATGTCGGATCATAATAATATTCCCAGTGTATTTTGGTCTGTCGGGTGCCTACGAATCCCGTTTTTGATTGTTCTCAGTGTATTATCACTGTTTCCTTTGTACTTCGGTCTTTGTCGTATGTTTCATCTCCTTGGCCGAATTGCAGTCGTTTCTATGTCGGCCAGGTGTTCATTAGCGAGTGTATTCTGAGAAACTCGCTCGGAGAGGATAAAAGGAGCGAGAGAAAGGGACGCACGTCGAGCGTGTGCCTCTGCGGTGGTGAGTGTGAGGGAGACAGATATAGAGACAAAGGGAAATTGCGTAACGAGTAATAATTGTCTCGGAGCTCTGGTTTGCGTTAGAGAGTTTGCCCACACCACAAGCCAAGCGGAGTAATTCCGTAGAACCCTAGTTAAAATGGCAGATCCAATCCAGGAAAATATTAACCCAATTCATAATTCATATGAGTGGAAAGTTATTCATTTAATATCTAGTTATTCTTATACCAGTTATATATATACTTATATTATATAAATTAAAAAAGTCATAAAAATTCTCTTTGGTCTTAATAGTTATTTTTAAAGTAATATCAATGCAGATATATCTTTCTCTGAGGTACATGTTGTGCTCGGTACTTGTTTTGTTCGTTTGAAGCTGATTTTACGGTAGCAAACAAATAAAAGTACGGTGTACAGAGTATTTTGAAAGTAGCCGACAAGGAAGCATTCGCACAGGGCTCCAGTTCATTTGTAGCTACACAATAATGTGAATGATCGATTTGCCAGATATTATTAGAGCATTAACACGAACAAAACTAGAAACTAAAAACACTCTTCGCAGACACTTGTTTTGTTCTGCTCATCTACAGACGCTTTTTCTGCGAGCGCTTGATCAAATGTGCCCCTTCAAGTTGTTGTTGTGAGACACGAGCGTGCCTCGGCTCAACCCGGAGACACGAAACAGATAACAAAAGCGAAGAGACCGAAAGTGTTCTGCTTAGAGCGGGAGAGAGTGTCCCGTGGTGTTTTTCTGTGAATTGCGAGCTATGCCCAGAATTCTGCTCATTATATTTCGTGCCTCTCGGTTCTAGCGCTTTCCATGTGGCAAATGTGTGATGTGGGTAAGTGAAGTTCCTGTTCGAACGCGAAACGGAAGCTATCGAACTACGAAAAATTGATGTTGCTGCCCAAACAAAATGTATCCCAACAATTGTAAGTGTACATATGTATGTACATATGTATGTATGTATGCATTGGGACAGGTATGTACAGTTTTATGTGTACAGTACAAGGGCTCGGGTCCCAGTTGGTGGCCCAAAGCGGAATATACAAAGATGTCACAGCAAGTTTGAAGTTTTGCCAGAGTGGGCAAGACATTGGCTCTTTGCATATATGCAAAATATTTAAGGCTCAAACTGTGCGAGCTATGAAAATCCCACTGCTGGTGGGGCCGATGGAAGGGTATGCGGTGGGGTAGGTAGGTTCGTCCGCGGGCAGGATACGAAATTTGAAATGTTGCAGCTGCACTTGCGTTCCACTCCAGCAACAATCTGTGGGTCCTGGGGGAAGAAGTCGAATCTTTGTTACCCCTTGAATGA